>OY728119.1:1109818029-1111105529 GCA_963277665.1 Viscum album
TACCTCAAATACTTTAGAACTTGATGAGACTGAGAAACCTATTGATCAGAAAAAATTTAGAGGTATGATTGGAAGTTTACTCTACTTAATAGCTAGTCATCAAGATTTAATGTTTTATGTATGATTATGTGAATGATATCAATAATATAAAAAATAATTCCATTTAAAAACTATACAAATAATTTTTTTTATCTTAAGGAAACTATAAATTTAGGGCTCTTCTATTCATCTAGAAGTGTTTTTGAATTAAAATGTTTTTGGGTGCTAACATTGTGGTTATAGAATGGAGTCTTTGTGGTTGTAGAATGGATAGGAAAAGTATATCTAGAAATTTTCATTTCTTTGGAGATTTTTTAGTTTATTAATCATGTAATAAAAAACACTTAGTAGTACTTTCTATTACTGAAGCTAAATATGTGGTAGCTGGAAGTTATTGTAATCAAGTGTTGTGGATGCAACACACACTCACTGACTATAAAATCATTTAAAAAAAATCAAATACTTTGTGATAATAAAAGTTTCATTAATTTAAGTAAAAACCCATCATATCACCCACATACAAAACACATAGATATAAAATAAATTTCCTTTAGGATCACACACTTAAAAGAGATATAATTTTATAATTCATCAGAATGCATGACCAACTTGATGAAATTTCTATTGAACATATTAGTTTGATAGATTGGAATATATCAAAAAGAAGCTAAGAAATATTAATTTAAAGTTATCATTCATGTATACTTATTTATTTATCTCCTTACATTAAGTTACTAATTTTCTTAGGGGGGAATATATATTTTATGTTTCTCAAAATATTTTAGGTTTTATTAAATTTTTTTTTTCTAAAAATTTATTATTTTTTTGAAAACATTTATCATAATAAGTTTTCTGGAATCAAAACTTTTTATGAAATTTTTGGAGTCAGAATCATAAAAATATTTTTTGGAATCAGAAAATGTTATAAAATTTTCTAGAATCACTTTTTTTACAAAGTTTTTGAATTAAAAACTTTTTAAATTAGTTTTCTATTTGAAAACTATCATATTCAGTTTTTTTAAAAAAACTATCATATTCAGTTTTATTTTAAAAAACCTTCATATTTAGTATTTTGTAATCAAAACTATCGTAATATGTTTACAAAAACAAAGAATAATAGGTTAGTCATACAGATAGAACTTTACACTTTGAAATGTACTCTTATATTCATTTAGTTTTTTCATTTTTTCATTTATTTTATATTTTTTATTTCCATACTTTTGGTTTTTATAAAAATGTTGTTTTTATTTTCAATTTTTAAAAAAAATCCCTAATAGGAATAATACTCAATTAGATAAAAGTATTTAAAAAACCTCAGGAGTTGAAAATAATTCTTTTAAAACTTTATTTGGATTAATATTGACTGTCAAATTAGAATTGTTTCAATCACAACATGGTATATCTTATGGAATTCAAATTATCACCTAAAGTTCCTATATATTGGAGAGACACCCCATTTTCTACATCATTCGTTCTGTGTTTTCACTCTCGAATTATTTATCCCTTCAAAGGATCCAGTATTATTGTCTTAATTTATAACTGATCTTTGGTTCTAGTATTAAATATAATGGAGACTAAGGAATATTATTCTAAATGGCTCATATTTAGGGAAATTTTGGTTAAGATATATTGGTATAAAAAATATGATTCCACTATGAATAAGATAATTTCTTTTTAAGGATGGTAATCAGTATGTATTGAAAAACTTGAAAAAGAATATGACCTTTACTATCCTAATATATTCCATGAATTCTATGTGTCCATTCAGTTTATAAAGAAATATGGGAAAGATAAAATTTATTTCATAATGTTTTGGAAGAGTTATAAAGTGTCTTATAAGAAACTTACTGACTTGGTCATAGTACCATCAGAAGGTGAAGTGTATTGTTCTTGTCAAAAGTTTCCTAATAGCCTGAGTTCTTTTAAAAAGAAAAAATCCAATGAATATTTATTCTATAAATATGGAAAGGTTAGGAAATTATCCCACTTGATTCTAGATAATATATATGTACAATTGTGGATACAGGGATATCTAATTTCGAGGAAAGAAGATAGAGATCCTTTGAAAGTATCTAATGTTTTCATACTTAACTTTTTGGTTAATATGAGGAAGATTGGAATGGTTAATTTAATCCATCTCACTATGGAAAATATTAAAAAAACTTATATCAAATCAGAGATCATCATTTTTCTAACATTTATAAGTAATATGGTTGTTAAATGTATATATATTTTCAAAGTTATAAACAAATTCTATCCAATAATGGAAAAGATTTATTTTATCAGTGAGGATACAATGTATATGTTGGGATTTGTTTTTGATGTGAAGTCAAATAATATTATTGAGAAGTTTGATGGTATTTTATCAGATACACAACCATCAAGGAAACCTAAGCAGGAAAATAAAAAGAGAATAAAGGTAGAAACTTCTCCTCTAGAAAAGAGAAAGAAATAAAAAAGATACCTGATGATTTTTTTGAGAAGATAATGGCCACACAATATCAAAAGAAACTAGGGAATATAGAAATCATACTTCATCCCACATAAAAAAAAATATTTAAATATTTGGGATTCTAAAATTTTAGAAGAAGAATCAAATATTAAGAAACAAAAGAACAAGTCACAAGAAGCCCAACTTTATGAAAACTTTGTTAAAAGGAGTTGAGAGAGATTTTGAGAAGATATTCCTTCCCAATTCTAATACCAATCATATTAATATGTAATATATATTAAATTTTGAGGAAAATTCAGTGGTTCATGCCAATATCCCTTCTGATACCAATAAAGGAAAATAAAAAGTTGATGTGGAAGAATCATTTCCAAATCTTCCAAATAAAGAATCAATACTAGAATAAGTTATAAAGGGATCCCTTAGAATGATAAGAAAACTTGAGGATGAGCTAGATAAATAATTTTATGAAGAAGTAGATGGGAAAGAGAGTTAAGGAGAATAATAATAAGAGGATAAATATAAATAGATAGAAGAATAAGTTTAAGTTGACGAGGAAGAGGAAGTACACCAAGATAATGAAGAAGATAATAGTAAAAAAACCAAGACTGATAAAGATTCATTAGATTCATCATCATCCTCATCAAGTTTACCCAGTAAGTCTAGAAAGGATGAAAAATATGGAAAATATAAGGAAGAATGATCGTCTTTAGAAAGAGAAGTAGGGTCATCATCAAAGAAATATGAAGAAGATTAATATTCAAAAATAAAATCTTCTGATAAATTTGAGATCAATAAAGATGTGGATATTATGGAACTATATGATGATAAGAAATTTTCGAAGGGGAAAAGAAAGTTTCAAAGAAATTTGAAAAGAAATTGAAAGAAGTGAAAGTCATAACCAGTATAATGAAACCTCTTGAGATTGATCCTGATCAGTCAGATTCGGAAGCTATAATAGAAAAAATGGTTTCAATTTTATTGTTCAATATTTTAAAATTTTATAAGCTAAAATTACTTATTTCACAAACTTTGAAGCAAGGGGTCAGATGATTCAGAACATTTTAAGTGAAAAATCAGAATCTATAAAAGTTTTAATAGAGTTAGTAATTCATATTGAGACAAATTTAAAAAAATTTCAAGAAAATTATCATACTGACAAATGATTGTGTAATCATATAGTGGATTTTCCACATAATGTTGACTCCAATATTCAAATTTATGAAGAATAATTTGATTAAATAAATAAAATTATGGTAGATTCATCAAGTTCTTTAAATATGTCGTGAAGTTTGTTGAATAGTTTAGATATTCCACAGATGAACGTACTGACGATGTCAATGCTTCAAAACAGAAGGTCAGAGTTATAGAGATCAAGATGAGAAGGCTGAGATCTTGTGAATATAAATTAATCATTTTTAGATATCATAATAAAAAACTCTCTGATAAAGTTAAAAGTTTGAAAGCTCAAGACTAGTCTCAAGAAGAAAGGATTTACAAGATAGAGAAAGATCATTAGGAGTTCAAAAAGATGAAGGCTTGTGTAAAGGTCTTGATGAAGAAATATTATTATTTTTATTTTGAACTATTGATGAAATTTTTGTAATTTTTTTTATTCTTAATGAATGAATTATCTTTTCAACCAATTTTATTATGCTTGAATGTTTTCCAACTCTTATTGGTTAGATGTTCTTTTATATTTTCCATGTATTATTATCTAGTTCAATGCTTTGTTTCATATGCTATGTTTTTCTAACATTTCAGGAAACATAGAATTATTCCCATTCCTTTTTTAAATCCAAAAAGAGGGAGAAGAATTTATTAATGGGAATTTTTAATATAAAGGGGGAGATGTTTCATTAAGAGTGAGTATATCTTTCAAAAGGGAAATTTTTTATTAAGGGGGAGAATACGATCCTTAGGGGGAGAAAAATTCCTAAGGGGGAGAAGTTTTCTTTATGGAATAACTATTCTAATACTCTCATCATATTCAACATCACATTTAAAAGATTTATAAACTCAAAGTAGGCGGGTTAATAATTAAAGAATAAATATGAATATGAAGTTCTTTAAAAACAAAGGGATATAAGTTTTTCAACTTTTTTTTTCATTTAAATTTTTGGGTTTGTGATATCTAAAAAGGGGGAGATTGTTGTGTTTTTAAATTCTACTTCTTAAATTTCCATTCCTTTAGTTTTTTAAATCACAAAAACTCTCTTAAAACATGTTTACTAACTTTTTATATCCGAAGTGTTTTAGAATGTTTTTGTAGAAAACATTATCTTTTACTATACTTAGAAACAGTTCTAAAGTATTACGAAAATAAACTTAATATTCTTCATTAAAACTATCATAATGAGTATGAATATGATTATTGGATTCAAATTTAATTAGAATAGAAGTTATATTATTTTATTGTCTATCATATTGAAAATATTCATGACTATCAGACTAATAATGGTACCAATAAAATTGTATTGAATCTCATAATGATTATGGTATTGAAAATTGATACGGAAGTCCATCAAACTGAATTAAGTTTTTAATCGAAATACAAAATACTTGTCTCTATTTTAAGTAATATCTTTAAAACTTTAATGGTGATAATAAATGTGACATTGGGCATTCAATTACAAATGATCCATCAAGCGCCAACTGTCTAAGGTTATTGCAACAAACTTGGAAATATGACCATTGGATCATTGCTTATAAATAACGAGTTATTTGAAGAGTTTGAAGATGATATATTTTTCCTCCCAAGTCTTCTAAAGATTAATTAGTGTGAAATGATTGTTCTTTGTCTTTATAATAATTTAGAGAGTTATTGTTCTAAGGAATCCTTTTCAGGTTGTTTCCTTTAGAACTTTTGAAATTGTTTGCACATATGATCATTGTTATGATTGAGGGATTATGATAATAAGAAGATGTTGAATTTGATCCATAGGATCTAAGTATTTTGGGGATAATAAGACAGATACCAATCATTATATCAAGGGTTTCATGGTATAGGAAGATAGAGCAATTCTGATAATTGTATTGAGATATTTCTAGGTAAGGAAGGACATAATTTATTGTAAGTATAAAAAAGTGGATACCTTTAGTCAAGGTTATTGACTACCAAAATCTTAAGGTTAAAAGAGGTAAATATTTTAATAATATCTTTTAATGCATTCTTAATTTTACATAGATATTTTATTTCTTATTTTTACAAGTTTATATTTCATTATGCATGATAATAGGAAGTGGTTCATCATATTCATATTTCTATACTAATTGTTTTATCGGTGTTAATATGATTACTATAATAAAAATACTTTTATATTAATTAAATATATTTTGATTAAGAGCTTTTTATTTGACATAATCAAATTGTTTCTAGTTCAAATTTTGTAACATTGATAATCAGACTGAGTCTGAATCCGATAAATTTATTTTAATCGGCTTTTATTTTGTTTAGATTAAATATTTTAAACTAATTTTTAAACTAAAATTCACCCATATATTGTAATTATATCCATAAAAGATAATTCTTACAATACTATAGATGGTACCCAAACCTTAAGTCAATATTTGAGAAAATTTGGACACCTCTCAGCTTATCAAAGAGATTATATAAATGCATGGAAGGGGATACTAGTTCTTGACTATCATCTGGTTCATCCTATGGTAATATACACATAAATGAAATGTTCCATATTCATTATTAAAGAATAACATGGGGGAACCACACAGTTATGTAGTATTTCATATGAATGCCCTAGCTTCCAAATCCTCCAACTGCACTTTCAATTCCTAAAGCTCCACTAGTGTCAACCGACAGGGGGGAATCAAAATAGGTTCGGTTCCTAAGACCAACTTGATAGTGAACTCGATATCCCACTGAAGTGTAAAATCATATAAATCTTCTATAAATAAATCTTAAAAATGGTCCACCATTTGAGGAAATATATTCTATTATTACTCAACATAATATAGAATAAGGATTTAGACTTGGTCCATGATCCAATGTAATTTTCATTGAATTGGTCTCGCACGACTAGCCTAAAGACATCATTCACCTCGATAGACATAACTACCCCTTCCATAGAAAAAAGGTCACTCTCCTTTGATAATGGTCGATGCGATCCTAGTATAAAACTAGTCAATCCATATCCAAAATCAAATTGAATCAATCTATTTCTAGCATAAATAGTTCCCAAAGAAACTAACAGCTGATGGTTTTAAGAGTACACTCCTTATAGTGTCTGATACCCTCTGAACTCACCCCTAATGGTGTATCAAGGGTTTTAACTTCATCCATGATTTATACAACCAAACTGAATCCATTGATGAATTTTATAGATATAAAGTAATTTGATTCTCTATTATAAAAAAACACAAGTTAAGGTATATTCCATAAGAATCAAACCTCTAATAGTGGAAGGAAATGCATCTAGACTAGTATAAGTAATCTATATAATATGAAACTAATGCTCCCATCTTCTACGAGTTGCAACTAGACTCACCTATGATGCACCTTCCTATTGATAATACTGCTCGTATGTTAGGGTACTATTACACTACCTCATCCCTAGAAACCAATGTAAATATAGCTACCTATCTACTGTGGGGTAGCTGAGTACCTCCTAGAATTTGCTGACTATTGTGATCATCCACCACTACTAGATTATAGAGCGCCTCTATAGAATTTATGTAGGTGACCCATATCACCATAAGATTGATATTCCACTACAGGGAGAGGACACTTCCAGTGATTGTGGAAATTCCAAATAAATTCATATAACTACACTTGGATATGGTCTTGAGATGGAGGTCTACTTCCCTTCCTTCTCAACTTAATGCTAACCTGGAAGAAACTATTGAAGTGACATTTATTGCTACCTGAAGAGGAACTCTCCAGTCATCCCAATTTAACTTTGTTTCTACCAATAAGGACCTCTTATAGGTTATCTTCAATGAAGAGAGCTTGATTCACCATGTCAAAGAAGTTTCAAGGTGGAATATTTTCACCTTCAACTTAATTTCATATCTGATCCATTCTTGGAAGCACTTCATCCTAAATATATCATATCCTACCAAAAAATGGTGTAAAACACTACAGGTCCACGAAACAACCTAGGTAGTCCACCACAGACATAATACCCTATGTCAGGTAAATGAAATCATGATCTCTTTTATCTATCTACATAGAAGTGACTTAGGAACTTCCCCTCGAATTCCTTCCAGGTCAGTTCCTCCCCAGCCTGCACTGTGATGTGCCATTAGTGCTTGGCTGGTCCCCATAAAATATAAGTATTAAGATTCACCCTCCTCTCAATGAGTGTCTCCAATTGACTAAATATCATCTGTATAGGCTCAATAAAAAAACTATACTACCTGAGAGATTACCTCCTAAGTGAACATAGGTGGGTACTACAGCTGGAACTCTTTCATCCTGTCAGACATAGAAGGGGTGACATGATTAGTCTCTCTCTTCATAGATCACATGACCAATAGGAAAATATCATAAATAATATCATACATTGAATTACTTAGATCTTCAGGGAGTCCCAATCCCTCTATGCGAGGTCTTTTCCCATTACCACTCTCCTAACATTCAACTAGAGGATGACACATAGGCATTTCTTTATAAGGGTCAACACATTCATTAGATCGCATGATATATAACATAATAAAATCAAGAGTAAAAATAGGCAATATAAAACCATAGTTATAGGGACACTTTAATACTTGTATTAAAATGTGTATTAATATATTATAATATATTTATTTTATTCCTTTTATTGTATATTTTAAGAAATTTATGTGTAATTTCGACATGCAGATTTATATGAAGTGAACATGTCTCTAGCATGAACATTACATGATAAAATATTTACTTATGTGCCTAATATGATGCATGTATACACACCCTATGCCATAATAAACCCAAAATAAAATCTCATAAATCATTAACATCACACAAAAATTGCATCACTTAAGGTTAAATAACATAATAACTGTAATAAGAGAACCTTGAGAACAATAATCCAATCCCTAGAGACTTGGGTTTCCCCCAACCTTGGGTTAGATAATCCCATGAAATAGCTCATTACCAAGACCTTAAATATCCTATTATCCTATCTAACTTTCATAATTAGTAAATTAATAGAAAATATATGGTCTCTAATACAACTTTGTAATGTCCCTGGCTTGATTCTCCCTCAAGTAATCAAGACGGGTCACCACGATACCTCAAGCACACATCCCAATATGAAAAAGGATTCCAAAAAGTAGTGAGGGTCTAATAAGTACAATGGGGGAGACTATAACCTCATTTACATAACAGTAATCACAGTAAAAAACTTGAAAAAATAAATATAAATTAACTTCAACAGATAAATAGGAAAATTCTAAATTAATCCAATATAATCAAACTATGCAATGTCATACTAAATGTCATGAAAGTAGTATACTAGAAGAAATAATTAAAAAATAATGACTTTAAAAACTAGTCTCGAATCCCCGTTCTTGGTCCCATCTCCAAGATCTAGTCCCAACTAGTAAAACGACCATTCAAGCATAGGGCCACTTGCCCTTGTCCAGACCTACATCCATGAAGTCTGTCTGGGTACCAAACAATGACCCAAACAAGGTGCGAGTAAAACTCAGTAGGCTACCACTAACAGTGTCTAAAAAAATCCATTTTGAATAGTATCACATAAAATATTATAATATACAGAGGTGTTAACTATATATTAAATGAAAAAAACTTAGTAAAATCACTGACTCACTAGCATTTAATTGGCACCTTGAGCCAACAATACCTACTTTGAAATAATGTCAAATGTCTCTATACATACCCTTAAAAGGATCCTATATCAGTAATAAAAATATCCATATATGAAAACATGATTCAAAATAGACCCAAGGTGAATTAACATGACATGGTTTAATTATATATTCATTTCATATCAGACCCATAGCGAATTCCCATGTCGATAGTTAATTACACATTCATTTAATATGTAAGACAACGTGAATTCCCATTCTAGGGGTTAATTACATATTTAGTTAAAACATATCCATGCTGAATTCCTATTCTAGGTCCAACTATATATTCCACATTTCAAGAGCAATCAAGAGCCAAAGCATACCAATTTTCTAAAAACATTCTAAACATGTTCAGTAAATTACTCTTTGGTTAATTCATTCCAAGATCCAGTTATCAAGACTATTATAGTTACATTCAAATTATCAATTATTCCAAGCTCCCATTACATGTTTAGTTACCAATTTACAAATAAAATATTCTCAATTACTAATTTTCATTCCATTTAGGCTAAATTACAATTTCACATATCAAAAAATCCCAAATATCAGTTTACATGTCAATCTAATTTCCAATTTCTAATTTCAAACCCATAGGGTGACAAGGTTCATAATTTTTAATCCAAAGATCAAATAGAAATTCCATAATTTAGATTTAAGGCACTAGGTGCATATATTCCAGATTCCAACATGGGGGTAAAGCTAGTCACACCACACAATGTCCTGAATTCCATGGTTTTAATCATTAATATGCCTAACCAGATCCATAGGAGGTCTAAGTAAGAGGTTTCAAGGAAAAATCATGGATTCCAATTATAAGAGTCCACATGCACGGCATGTCAGCATAGTTATACAAGTTTCATATACTATGAACTAAAATAGGCTAAAGAGAAATGTTGTAGACCACCTACCTTATGAACTGAGAAATAGAATCCAAGAACCATAGATTTGGATTAACATGAAACACTATTAATCACTAAATACATTGATAGATCCACCATATCAGGATTTAAAGAATAAGATTCACAGAGAGAAAGAGTGATATTCATCAATTCCAAGTGAGACTTATCGAATCTAGATGAATGGATCAAACTATAGATCAAGGAATCAAAAAAATAGTGTTGGAGAAGTAGAGGAAACCATAAGAAACCCTTAAAGATTTGTTTTCATAAATTAAGGTCAAATTATGGGGATTGAGGAAATAAATATGGGGTTCTAAGAGAGAAAATATGATTTTCCTCTGAAATTCCCTTGCCCATAACCGCACCACCCACTTACCACTGGCTTTCACCATTTTTCCGGTGGTGCCAGCTAGAATTGTTGAACCCCTAGAAAACCCACTGGTGAGTTAGTGGGTCTACCTTATTAGGAAATTGGGGTTATCATAGTAATATAATTATTCCATGGTGCCACCAGATGGATGGTGGGCCTCAATGGCTAGTTGGTAGGCTTTATATAGATTTATCGGGCTACTTCTCCACCATTCTGCTAGGCGGTGGACTCCACCCTCTAGTTGGTATAACTTCAATAGTCTGTCTATTTCATTAAACTACTATGCCTTTCTATTTTTCCTCCTCTTATCCTCTTATCACCTCCAAAACATTATTTTAACCGGTCACAAAGATCATTTTAATGAAAATTAAGGAGGTTTAACCAAAATTAAAAATAATGGTACCTAGATAAATGAAGGGTCTTATAATGGATTACCTTTTCATTAATCAATAATAAATTCTAAGGATATCTGTAGAGACCCGAAGCTTATCGTACATGGACATTACATTACTTTTGCGGAATACTTAGTACATAACAAAAACACACACACAAGGATCGTAATAGTTTAGTGTCTTTGGAAACTCGGAATATAATCTTCTAATCCTGGTGAAAGATCTTCAACATATCCCATAAAGATCTTCCTTTTTTTATACCTAAAACCATTCTTTATATCCTGGGGAAAAGAAAACATAAAAGGGTGAGCTCAAATGCTCAGTAAGGGTAAACAAAAGAAATATCAATCACATCATATTCATAAGAACATAACATTTTGGAAATCTTATCCTGCAAAAGAGATCATAATTTCATAACATGGGATAAATCATGGCAGTGAAATGTAATCACAATAATAATAACTTAAAACATGAAACTTTGTGGCATTCACACATAATAATAGATAATCATTTCTTTTTAGTAAAGACTCATTGCCAAGACTATCTTAGTGGACAAAGTCCCTTTCTGAATCGAGTAACCCTCGTTTAAGTCCTGTTTCACTGAACCGGTATAACCTACCATTCCAGCCATGTCTATCTCATGAGATATAAAATCTTTACCCAATGAATTGGAGGGAGATATAGGTCCCACCCATCTCATAATGATACCATTCTTATGTGTGCCACAAATTCATAAATCATACATCATTGCATAACCCATGTAATAAAATGGGATTCTTAAACATCATGCCATCATAATCCATAAACAATTGATATCATAAGAAAATTTAAACCATTGAAATCATAGAGACATTTTACTTGAAACATACATATCAAATAATGTCATCTTAGATGGAAAATAGTTTTGAGAAAAACACTTGAAATGAATTCTTGAGGAAAATATCCTTTCTTCTTTAAAATCAATTTCTTTTCAAAAAACGTCATGCAATTTTAAAAGAAAGAGATTTTATTGAAAATAGTCATGAAATATTTTGGAGGAAGCTTCATGAAAATAAGGCTTTATAAAACCGTAAAAATCCGTTCGTGCCGTATAATTTAAAAAAAACATTCTTCTCGTACTTTTGTCAGAAAAGTCAAAAAGTACCTCGTACGAAAACGAAAAAAGATTCCTTTCATATCTTTTACAAAAAAAACTCACCGAAGGGTAAAATTTGATATAAACTATTGTATAAGGATGGAAATAATATTACATATTGAGGGAACATGGATGTGGATGATAAAATACACCCCAGTAATTACCAAAGTAAAAACAATCTCGGATAAAAGCGAGTTTGTGATATTTCCCTTACCTTAGGTCCAATTTGCTTTGTACGTGTCCGATGCTCCTGTATAATGGTTTAAATAATGTTATTGACTTATTCCAAAATCATACATATTGATATGATATCATATATGGTCATATTCTTAGCTTCTTGTTAGTAATATTTCATTGTTACTTGTTACTCGGGTCTTTATTGCCTTTTGTTCTTATGCGTGTTTTGCCGAAAAAAATTCTTATTATTCTTTTAAGGTTATAGATACCTTATATCAAGAATGGTATTAGTGTAACATATATCATATTTATTCATTCAATTCATTTATATAATTACTATGTAATGATGATCATGTAGAACGAGTCGCATCACATCGTGGAGACGGTATTCCGTACGTACGCACGAGTGATGATATCGTTCCTATGATCATGGAATTGTATTGGAGTATATGTATATTATTTCAGTATCAATATTAATTTATAATAATCATAAATATTTACTCATTACACCATTATACCCATCCTTGTAAGGTGATGGTGGAAAATAGATTACACCACGGCGTGGAGACGGTATTCCGTAAGTACGCACGCGCGGTGATTTCATTTTTCCGTAGGATGGATAGAAGGTGAATTAGGGTTGTTTCATATTTATAATAACATATCAGTATGTAATTAATACTGATGTTATTACTTTATCATGAAACAACTAAAGAAGAAGAAGTTGAAGAAGAAAGAAATTGAAAAGATCGGTAATGGATATTACCTCTTCTTTGGAACGCTTCTTTGAATCCTCCACTTAGGGAACTAAGATTGGTCTTTTAAGAAGACCAGGGCCTCTAGGATTATTATAGGGAAGTGTAGAGGAGAGAATGGCAGGGGTTAGCCGAGCTTGAGTGCTCAAATTGGTGTGAGGAGGAGGGGGAGGAGGTGCCCTTTTATAAGGGAGGAGAGGGGCACCTTAGGAATTCTTAAAAATATTAATTTATAATAAATCTAACCCCACTTAAAAACCTCAAAAAATGACTCATATTCGAATATTAGATAAGATAAGGTTGTAATCTCATCAACCAATCAAATTTAGACCTGTTTGGATCTTATTTTAAACCTTATCATTTTGATTTATCCTTATTTAATCTATTTAAGTTTATTTGTGGTAATAAAATTCTAAATTTTAAATTATAACAAATAATTACTTATTTGTTGTGAATTTTCCATAATTGTTTACTTTATAACATTATAGACCATATAAATATAAATTTATAATTTTTAAATATTTTTGTGATTTTTAAACAATTTTATAATATGTTATTTTTGTAAAATAACAATAGTGTCAATTTTGACACTATTCATTTATTTGAATTTAAATAAAATATATACAGAAGATATGTTCGAACTAAAAGCTTTAATATATTAATAAAAGGTCATATGTATCTATAAAATTAGTGTATCACATTAAATATTTCATATAATATTTATTTTATTATTTTTAAAACCATTTATTTGGTTTATCTCTTAATAAAATAATTACTACATAATTTTTGTATAATTATTTAATATACTTATTTGTTTTATAAAAATTTAAAATAAAATTATATGATGAAGATAAATATATTACCTTTCACAATAATACTTTTACTCGAATTTATCATCTTAAAATCACAATATTTAAATTGTTATATTTATTAAATTATGAAGGTGACAACTTTGGCATCATTTAAAATAAAATAATATAAGTGTCATAATCGCTTTTATAAGGCTCCAAATGGTCAAATATTAGACCATTGGATGCTTATGGTTTACATTTACATGTCAAATAAGTTTTGGTTAGGTATTTGTGCATTTTATGGTCACTATTAGTTTAAAAAAAACATTATTCTTGATTTTTCACTAGATAAACAATTTCTGCATCACTATTGTGTCATAATTAATGATAATTATTTAATCCCTAAAAATTATAAATAAATTTATATGATGTAGATAATTTCATTAGAGTTCTGTAGACTATTCATTTTCGAAGTTTTATAAAGTTTATCACTAAATTAAAATTAATATACTTATAAAATTTAAGAGAGTGACATGTTGTCACTTTCTTTGGTTTTAATAATAATTAAGTTATTTTCATGGACAAATGTTCATTAAATGATTCTAATCCGACCCTTAGGTGATATGGGTCGACTTTTAGTCATCCAATAGGATTTTGACATTTGTTAGGGTAATTTTAAAATATTATATTTACCCTTAATTACCGGATTTACCTTTAACTATGGTAAATAAAATTTACCGTAGTTACTATTCATAATTCCCAAAAATAAAAAGTAGCTTATTAACATAATTTGGACCCACTGATTCCAAATATGGAATCCATTTTTTAAAATTCCATACACAGAATTTGCAGAAATTAAATTAAAATTAATCCCGTTGTCGAATAAAAACTGGTTTTTGTTTAAAACATTGCAAAAGATTGAATTGATTTAACCTACGAATTCAAGGTAAAATCAATGATAATGACATACATTATATTAAATGGTAAAAATATATTCTATTTATACTTTAAAACCATTCAATATTATAATTTAACCACATAAGATATTACGATGAAAAAAGTTGTTTTTAATTAAAATATAGCGTGTTTTTACTATTCATTAAAATGTGAAAGTTACCAGAATAATATGAAAAATTTATCCAAAGTAAATTTTTATTTCTTGATTCCAAAGAAGAATTTTATTTTGTCAAATTGAACTTATAAAAATGTCAAAAAATAGATTTAAAGTGGGTGCGCCATCAAAAGGCGGCAAAACTGCATTTTTTTGAAAAATACTTATTTTACCCGAAAAATTTATTTTGTTCTTATACCATGTTCTAGAAATGTGTAAGATGAATAATAATGTTATAAAATTCAAAATTTAGTTAATACTATTCATAACGGCTAGTTCATGACAATATTATAATAATATAACATTGTTTATTAAAACCCAGTATTGTGTACAACACACGCTATCGAGGAAGGTCGCGATTGCGTGTAATGCAAGCCAAGTCAGGGTTGCGTGTTGTGAAAAAATCCTTCATTGTTTCGTATAACATAATCCAACCATATTTCATTTATACATTTAATATATATATATATATATATATATATATACTCAATGTTGCGTAGAATAACTATTATCAAAATTGTGTGTAACATGGTCCAAGAATAGTGTTGCGTATACTGCAAGCTAATACGGTGTTGCGTATAGTGCAAGGTAATCTTGGTGTAGAATACAACATAAGACATTAATGAAATTAAAATAATATTTTTCATAAAATCTCGGGGTGTTACATTCTACCCCCCTTAAAATGAATTTTGCCCTCGAAATTCGTCGGTGTTATAAATGGTTTACTATTTGAAAGTTTCTTTGATAGAAACCCACATCGTAAAAAGGAATACCCAAACTTATCTTTAAAAAACAAAAGTATGAAACGTAACGGTTACCCAAATAAACTAATCACTGGGTTTCCACATAGGTGAAAATATGGATATGGAAGAGAAATCTAACCATCATGTCCTGATGGAGAGTGGTAGAGAACATGGCTATGGAAAAGCTAGCAATCACAAATCCATAAATTTGTGACGATCTAAGGTACCATCTGATTAATCATATATAAGAGCACTAGGACAACATTTTTGGTTTTCAAGATCATTTCCCTAAATTTGAAAATTTGAATTAAAATAAATACTTACTTTATTTTGGTAAAATCTCACTGTTGTTCGTGCCTTGAACAATTTCCACTTCATCTCTTAAATAAATGAAGTTGAATTTGTTATTCGTGAAGTGTTAGCAGATCATGTGATAGAATGACGGGTCATTCCATCTGTCTCAAACAAAAGGTTAGCAAAAATTATATACACAAGTCGATCTATAGTGAGATTAATCATATATGGTTCCTAAAATGATCTTATACTTCACATATCATACTGCTTAATATAATAAAACTAGTTTTCTACTAAACAGGGACTTCCTGTAGGTCAGTGGTAGGCGATAAAGGCCAGTCGCACTTCGGTTGTGGGTTCGATTCCCACAGCCTTGTTCGAAGCGATGGGCTGTCGACCGTCCTGCAGGTTGTCCTTTTTCTAAAACTACATTACTATAACATCACATAAATAATATCAAAAAAAGTTCTATACTTAAACAATACTAACTTATGGTTAACATAATCCATTACAATCTTTAGGCTTATCTAAAATACTTCGGTCCAAGCTCATAGTATAAAGAAAATGATTACTTGAAATGTCGCCAACCAAGCATGTGAATACCATCATTTATCCCCCATATATCTTGTTGGTCACATTCCAATCATGTGAATACTTTAATGATGTATTCTCTTGAAAAATATGAATACCCATTAAACCTTAGTGAAAACATGAATGCTGTCAAAAGTTAACTCTTTCCACATACCAAAATCCAAAAATTCTATATACTCAAACCATGATATAACCTTCTCCTTATATGAGCTCATGAATACTATCAAACATTTTATTTTCTCCTTATCCCTTCATTATGCGCATATCATCTACATTCCAAAAATATCTGAATAACCTTTCATGGATTCTGGTAACATTAATCAGACAACAATGTAACAATCCTTACACGTCTCTTTATTCCATAGTGCCATGAGATTACTTATACAACATTACACATGATAAACATGTAATCATTCCACTACATTCTTAAACCATTGACCGAGCTTCAACAATTCTTTCATCTCACATATCATTTGTAGTCTCTTCATCATCATCCACATAAATACTTCCCATACGACCATACTGATTATCTTAATGAGACTTTCCCTTAGGGCATTGGTTTGCATAATGCCCGTACATTCCACATTTAAAACATTTAACCATTGTTGATGTCGTAGCAATACCATTATCCTCATCCATGTTGTTAACTGAACCTTTTCCTTTGCATTTACTTGCTTTGTGTCCTTATTTTCCACACCCAAAGCATCTTCCAGTTCCTTTGAAACATTCTCCTTGATGCCTCTTCCCACATGATTTACATAGGGGAAATTGAACTTTCTTTCCTCTATGATCATCATGAAACACCATCTTTCTCTTATTAGCCGAGTTAGGAAACTTACCAAATTTTACTTTATTGATCATATTATGAGATTGCTGATTCGGAATAATAATGATGTTTGGACTTCCAAATCCCATTTCATTATGAAGAATATCATTCCATTGTCCATCATATCCTCCATTATCATGAATCATCTTGTTTCCAGCCATTTTCTAAAACCCAAAAGAATAGTGTGAGAGGCAAAAATCATAATAAAGGGGGAGTAACTTCAATATCTAACATCTTAGGTTTAATTCTATGATAGTTAGCGTAATTCTAGTACTATAACCTATACGCATACTTAACCTTAGAGACATCCCTAGACATACCTTAGAAATATCTCTAGGGATCTCACTAAAGTTCTCGCATCCTAGTTTCCAAAGGTTGACTAAACCTTTCCTCTGATACCAACTGTAGAGACCCGAAGCTTATCGTACATGGACATTACATTACTTTTGCGGAATACTTAGTACATAACAAAAACACACACACAAGGATCGTAATAGTTTAGTGTCTTTGGAAACTCGGAATATAATCTTCTAATCCTGGTGAAAGATCTTCAACATCTCCCATAAAGATCTTCCTTTTTTTATACCTAAAACCATTCTTTATATCCTGGGGAAAAGAAAACATAAAAGGGTGAGCTCAAATTCTCAGTAAGGGTAAACAAAAGAAATATCAATCACATCATATTCATAAGAACATAACATTTTGGAAATCTTATCCTGCAAAAGAGATCATAATTTCATAACATGGGATAAATCATGGCAGTGAAATGTAATCACAATAATCATAACTTAAAACATGAAACTTTGTGGCATTCACACATAATCATAGATAATCATTTCTTTTTAGTCAAGACTCATTGCCAAGACTATCTTAGTGGACAAAGTCCCTTTCTGAATCGAGTAACCCTCGTTTCAGTCCTGTTTCACTGAACCGGTATAACCTACCATTCCAGCCATGTCTATCTCATGAGATATAAAATCTTTACCCAATGCATTGGAGGGAGATATAGGTCTCACCCATCTCATAATTATACCATTCTTATGTGTGCCACAAATTCATAAATCATACATCATTGCATAACCCATGTAATAAAATGGGATTCTTAAACATCATGCCATCATAATCCATAAACAATTGATATCATAAGAAAATTTAAACCATTGAAATCATAGAGACATTTTACTTGAAACATACATATCAAATAATGTCATCTTAGATGGAAAATAGTTTTGAGAAAAACACTTGAAATGAATTCTTGAGGAAAATATCCTTTCTTCTTTAAAATCAATTTCTTTTCAAAAAACGTCATGCAATTTTAAAAGAAAGAGATTTTATTGAAAATAGTCATGAAATATTTTGGAGGAAGCTTCATGAAAATAAGGCTTTATAAAACCGTAAAAATCCGTTCGTGCCGTATAATTTAAAAAAAACATTCTTCTCGTACTTTTGTCAGAAAAGTCAAAAAGTACCTCGTACGAAAACGAAAAAAGATTCCTTTCATATCTTTTACAAAAAAAACTCACCGAAGGGTAAAATTGGATATAAACTATTGTATAAGGATGGAAATAATATTACATATTGAGGGAACATGGATGTGGATGATAAAATACACCCCAGTAATTACCAAAGTAAAAACAATATCGGATAAAAGTGAGTTTGTGATATTTCCCTTACCTTAGGTCCAATTTGATTTGTACGTGTCCGATGCTCCTGTATAATGGTTTAAATAATGTTATTAACTTATTCCAGAATCATACATATTGATATGATATCATATATGGTCATATTCATAGCTTCTTGTTAGTAATATTTCATTGTTACTTGTTACTCGGGTCTTTATTGCCTTTTGTTCTTATGCGTGTTTTTCCAAAACAATTCTTATTATTCTTTTAAGGTTATAGATACCTTATATCCAGAATGGTATTAGTGTAACATATATCATATTTATTCATTCAATTCATTTATATAATTACTATGTAATGATGATCATGTAGAACGAGTCGCATCACATCGTGGAGACGGTATTCCGTACGTACGCACGAGTGATGATATCGTTCCTATGATCATGGAATTGTATTGGAGTATATGTATATTATTTCAGTATCAATATTACTTTATAATAATCATAAATAGTTACTTATTACACCATTATACCCATCCTTGTAAGGTGATGGTGGAAAATAGATTACACCACGGCGTGGAGACGGTATTCCGTACGTATGCACGCGCGGTGATTTCATTTTTCCGTAGGATGGATAGAAGGTGAATTAGGGTTGTTTCATATTTATAATAACATATCAGTATGTAATTAATACTGATGTTATTACTTTATCATGAAACAACTAAAGAAGAAGAAGTTGAAGAAGAAAGAAATTGAAAAGATCGGTAATGGATATTACCTCTTCTTTGGAACGCTTCTTTGAATCCTCCACTTAGGGAACTAAGATTGGTATTTTAAGAAGAACAGGACCTCTAGGATTATTATAGGGAAGTGTAGAGGAGAAAATGGCAGGGGTTAGCCGAGCTTGAGTGCTCAAATTGGTGTGAGGAGGAGGGGGAGGAGGTGCCCTTTTATAAGGGAGGAGAGGGGCACCTTAGGAATTCTTAAAAATATTAATTTATAATAAATCTAACCCCACTTAAAAACCTCCAAAAATGACTCATATTCGAATATTAGATAATATAAGGTTGTAATATCATCAACCAATCAAATTTAGACATGTTTGGATCTTATTTTAAACCTTATCATTTTGATTTATCCTTATTTAATCTATTTAAGTTTATTTGTGGTAATAAAATTCTAAATTTTAAATTATAACAAATAATTACTTATTTGTTGTGAATTTTACATAATTGTTTACTTTATAACATTATAGACCATATAAATATAAATTTATAATTTTTAAATATTTTTGTCATTTTTAAACAATTTTATAATATGTTATTTTTGTAAAATAACAATAGTGTCAATTTTGACACTATTCATTTATTTGAATTTAAATAAAATATATACAGAAGATATGTTCGAACTAAAAGCTTTAATATATTAATAAAAGGTCCTATGTATCTATAAAATTAGTGTATCACATTAAATAGTTCATATAATATTTATTTTATTATTTTTAAAACCATTTATTTGGTTTATCTCTTAATAAAATAATTACTACATCATTTTTGTATAATTATTTAATATACTTATTTGTTGTATAAAAATTTAAAATAAAATTATATGATGAAGATAAATATATTACCTTTCACAATAATACTTTTACTCGAATTTATCATCTTAAAATCACAATATTTAAATTGTTATATTTATTAAATTATGAAGGTGACAACTTTGGCATCATTTAAAATAAAATAATATAAGTGTCATAATCGCTTTTATAAGGCTCCAAATGGTCAAATATTCGACCATTGGATGCTTATGGTTTACATTTACATGTCCAATAAGTTTTTGTTAGGTATTTGTGCATTTTATGGTCACTATTAGTTTAAAAAAAACATTATTCTTGATTTTTCACTAGATAAACAATTTCTGCATCACTATTGTGTCATAATTAATGATAATTATTTAATCCCTAAAAATTATAAATAAATTTGTATGATGTAGATAATTTCATTAGCTTTCTGTATACTATTCATGTTCGAAGTTTCATGAAGTTTATCACTAAATTAAAATTAATATACTTATAAAATTTAAGAGAGTGACATGTTGTCACTTTCTTTGGTTTTAATAATAATTAAGTTATTTTCATGGAAAAATGTTCATTAAATGATTCTAATCCGACCCTTAGGTGATATGGGTCGACTTTTAGTCATCCAATAGGAATTTGACATTTGTTAGGGTAATTTTAAAATATTATATTTAACCTTAATTACCCGATTTACCTTTAACTATGGTAAATAAAATTTACTGTAGTTACTATTCATAATTCCCAAAAATAAAAAGTAGCTTATTAACATAATTTGGACCCACTGATTCCAAATATGGAATCCATTTTTTAAAATTCCATACACAGAAGTTGTAGAAATTAAATTAAAATTAATCCCGTTGTCGAATAAAAACGGGTTTTTGTTTAAAACATTGCAAAAGATTGAATTGATTTAACCTACGAATTCAAGGTAAAATCAATGCTAATGACATACATTATATTAAATGGTAAAAATATATTCTATTTATACTTTAAAACCATTCAATATTATAATTTAACCACATAAGATATTACGATGAAAAAAGTTGTTTTTAATTAAAATATAGTGTGTTTTTACTATTCATTAAAATGTGAAAGTTACCAGAATAATATGAAAAATTTATCCAAAGTAAATTTTTATTTCTTGATTCCAAAGAAGAATTTTATTTTGTCAAATTTAACTTATAAACATGTCAAGAAATAGATTTAAAGTGGGTGCGCCATCAAAAGGCGGCAAAATTGCATTTTTTTGAAAAATACTTATTTTACCCGAAAAATTTATTTTGTTCTTATACCATGTTCTAGAAATGTGTAAGATGAATAATAATGTTATAAAATTCAAAATTTAGTTAATACTATTAATAACGGCTAGTTCATGACAATATTATAATAATATAACATTGTTTATTAAAACCCGGTATTGTGTACAACACACGCTATCGAGGAAGGTCACGATTGCGTGTAATGCAAGCCAAGTTAGGGTTGCGTGTTGTGAAAGAATCCTTCATTGTTTCGTATAACAGAATCCAACCATATTTCATTTATACATTTAATATATATATATATATACTCAATGTTGCGTAGAATAACTATTATCAAAATTGTGTGTAACATGGTCCAAGAATAGTGTTGCGTATACTGCAAGCTAATACGGTGTTGCGTATAGTGCAAGGTAATCTTGGTGTAGAATAAAACATAAGACATTAATGAAATTAAAATAATATTTTTCATAAAATCTCGGGGTGTTACAATATCAATATTATCTAACACACTTTTCTCATAGCCAATCATCCTTTTAAAATGAATAGTTATTCATCCCTCAATCATGTGTTCTTAAATAGTTATCCCCAAAAATATAACCTTGTAATAAAATCAATTTGAAAGTTTATTGATACAATTTAATATATGTTTAAAAACCTTTAAAGAAGAACTACTATAGAAAAGTACTTATATTTCTCACATAATCCTCTTAACTTTTAGAATATACCAGAATGTCATTGATAAATATCAAACACTAATAAAAATAGATAAGAGTATCAAGATTTAATTTTTATTATGATATCAACTTCAAAACCTTAGGTAAATTAAAAAATCACATTTACCATAATAACAATCATATACCAAGATTCTCAAATATTTATGTATGCTACCTTATTCGGTTATAAGACATTGTGGTTTCTAGATACATATCTTTTTTAGATTTATTTTGTGATCCTGTTTCAACCAAATACTAAAACCCAAAATAGTTATCAATAAAATCAAAGTAAATTTCATATGAATATGAAATATCAATCCAAATATTCCTTCTCCAATTACACCTTCATTTCAACCTATGAAACTTTTAGTTAAATCTGCTTTGATTAAAGTTATGTCCTATTTTTAATTTTTTATATAATCCCATAAAGTGATTAAGAAATAAATCCTTTATAATTTCTTATAAATATAATGTGACTGACTAAATAATATGCACAAAGTGATGATTTATTAAATACCCAATACACCCTTTTCCATATTATTACCCCTATATACAATTTTTCCAAATCCTAAATCCACTTATAGTATCTAAAAAGGGATTTAATTTCTAGGGAAACCACATGATATCTACTTTAACAAAACTTCGAGCTTTTATCCTATACTTATAATTATTTCTTATACCTATCCCTGAGTTTTTCACTAAAGTTATTATATTCTGATCCCCACATAAAATATTCATTATTATCTTAACATTAAATCATATACTATTCCAAAGGGGCATCTATACCTTTGAAATTATGATCAACCACAACTTATCAATCCTTAAATTATGCTCAATAAATATCTTAATCTCCAAAGTTTTATAAACGTTTATTTTATTCTAACTTTGGTGCCTCAGACCCGTGCTCCTAGATCTGATGTTATAAACACATACTTTATATATTAGCTCTGACACCAACTGTTGATTCTCACACATAACTATCCCACAATTATGTGACTTAAAAATAAATATTTCATTACATACATTACCAAGTCCATTTAGGTTTAGAGATTTAGATAATTAGGAAAAATCAAAAACAAATTAAGTCCATGTCTTTATCACCCAATGATAATTTTTTTCTACTACATAAGAAACTACTTATTCCATAATAAACATTCAACATCTCCCAATTATCCCCAACACATGTTATTCTTCCAGTCATTTAATTTTTAATAATTTTCTTTATAATATGGGGAAATATAAACATAAAAGGGGTGAGATCAGTGGCTCGGTAAGGAAAAGCATACAACTATGGCAATCATAGAATAAATATGGCATAAATATTATGGTATAAATAAGTAATCATCATAATTACATAATAAAATGAATCAAATATAATAATATATATCCATGGATAGAAATGAAAATAAATAATTAAAATGAATAAAAATAACTGAACTAGTGGTTTTGGAATGCATAATATTAAAAATATTGATCTTACCAACAAGGATTCAGCTAAGAAATTATTCTTTTCATCAAGACCATATTCAAGACATCTTGTGGAATTAGATAGGTATACACTAAATACCCAAAAATGTTTGTCATATGAGACCTACTAATGCATCAAGGATTTATATTATGTCAATACCCACCCTTTACTTGTTTAAGTCTAATGCATTCATCATATGAGATAATGAGTAAAAAATATATAATCAACTTTGATAATGATTATCTGTATTAAAATAACAACATAAAAAATTCTAATACTTCTTCCCATGTGAATAAAATGGAAAAAATGATCATAACTCATCAACATAAATAAGGTGGATGGTTAAACAATACATAGTCAACTTTCCTGAGTAGTCAATAAGCATCCATATCGAAATAACAAGTATAAATATTACCAATAGTTCCCCAATAAATAAAAAAATAGATTTTTAAGTAAGTATCCCACGAGATAAAACTACATGGTGTAATGGTATATAGTTTAGTTAATAATTTTCTCAATAAATTGATGTATGGAATCAAGGTGAACACCATTTAATCAAATGAATGGAAAAAATGTATTCATAAAGAAAAGAAATTAGAAAAAAATTATGACAATTAATGATTGATAGTTAAAAAATAATAAGGTAGTTATATATCATATACTTGATAGAAAATAATGTTACATAATCCATATAGATAAATAATTTGGATGGTTGCAAAGGAATATATCCCCATTGTAATAAATTAAGCTTAGAATAATATTGATATAAATTAAAAACAACCTTGCAAAAGATTGTTTTGAATGACATCACACAAGAAAAGATAAAGAATCAATTTTTTGATATCATGTCTTCAATCCCAAAAATTATAAATATGTATGTTTATTATATAATAAATCATGTAACATAAATCCAAGTATTGTAAATCCTTTTGAACATGAAAAGGAAAATAGAGGTGAAAACTTAAAAGAAGTTTTATAAGACTTTTTTTAACATTAATGTAAAATAAAAACTTTTATGTCACTTTAAAAAGTAAATTTTGAAAATTTTTAAGCACAAGATTTTTCAAATTTTAAATTTTTAAACGAATCTTCGATAATGGTTCCTTGAAAATAACCTAAAGTTTTTTATAGAAAATATGGATCCAAATATAAAACATTTGATTACGATAAGAACCTTTCTAATGCTTTGAAATTAATATTGTTGAAAACCCACATTGTAAAAATTCATTTTGTATTAAAACTTAATTTTACAAAATATGATTATAAAATACCATATAACAAAATATTATGGTGGACGAACCCAAGAAGAGTTCAAGATGAAACATTATAACTCAATGAATGAAAATTGAGTTACCAAAAATCCATACTACCGGGGTAATAAATGTATCAGTAGACATTTTAATAATGGAATATATTTGGATTATTATATCCCATTAAATATATAAATGTATGATAAAAATACGTTCATGTATAGTAAATACACCGTAAATGGAAAACTTGGTGTAAAAAATTTATTATATCTTAAAGAATCAGAATTGAGACCAAGAGAAACCTTACAAATTTAGAAATTTTCAAGTCAAAATACCTTAAAGGATATGCTTTAAACTTAAACATTAAATACCATGAATAATGACATTATCATGATAAAAAATACTAAAGAGGAATTATATGCACCATTACTAAGAAAACATGTTTTATAATAAGAAGTTTTTCTCCAGGAATTAAAAATTGAGACAAGAAACCCTTACAACCTTAAAAACATTCAATTCAAAAGACCTTGAAGGATATGATTTCAAATGAAACATTAATTTATATAAATAATGAGAATATTGTGATAAAAATATATTAAAAGGGTATTATATGCACCATTATAAAGAGAACATGGTGAATAATAAAAATTATGTCTTAAGGAATAGAAAATTTAGATAAGAAACCCTTAAATTTTGACTTAGCTTAGACGAATGCACTCCAAAATGCTATATAAAAAACATAGATACGTTAATAAAATATTTTATGGAATTAAACAAATCCTTTTCCATTTATACTCTTACTTTTTAATCATTATCTATATGAATTATAGTTAGTTTTTATCTATTTTTTATATCATATGTAATTAATATTGATCATTTTGAACTAGTTTCATAAAAATGGTTTAAATTTCATTATTAATAAAAATTTAATAATTAAAATATTATTAAAGGTATTTTAATAGATTTTCCATGATATTTATAAAGGTATAATTTCATTACATTGTATTTTTTATTACAAACCATGAAGATGAAATCGACGATGATCTTGTTTCAGTAAATTTTAATGAATGAAAGGTGTATATTAATTAATGATTTTAATAATAATGTTACCATTAAAAAAACCAAAAAACTAATTATTTACCTATTTATATCATATATTACCATAATTTAAATTCCCATAGTCATCTATGATGTAAATTTATATCATTATTCAAGTTGGTGGTCAAACCAATCTAAACAATAATATAACATGATTAATGTATGATTATAAAGTGATTTAATCATAATATCATTATATCAGAAGCATAATGATCTTATTTATTGTTTATTAGTGAGTTATATTGTTATTTTAAATAATTATAAGAGGAATGTAATGTATATTAAGGTATTTCATATTACTAATAAATCATTTTTTTGTTTTTAGAACACTCTTTTGGATGGTTGAATTTACCACTGTTGTTTATTACTCATATCATTAATAGGTTGTACAATTTTTCATTATAGAAAATTGAAAACTTAATAACATCATATTTATCTATTAAAAATATTATAATGACCATTCATGTAATTTGGTTATGAAAATAAAAATAGAAATCAATTGTTCTATTGAGGTGATAGTCCACCCATATGCATGGATGATGACTTCATTTTCCATAGAATGCGGAAATGAAGAAATATGGGATAGAATTTAAAAATATAAAATATTAAATAAATATAATATTTATATAATAAATTCCATATTATTATTATCATTATTTTATGTAAGTAAATAAAAAATCACATTGCGTCGTGGAGTTGGTAGTCTACACGACGCACAAATGACGGTTTGGTTTTTCTCAATAGAAAAGGGAAAGGTGGTTAATGATTGTACCATAATTATAATAATATACTAGTATTTTAAGGGTAATATTGTTATAATTTTAAGGTGGTGTAATGTAATTTGAGTAATAATAAGTTCACATAAAGAAATATAAATGAGAAAGGAGTGGTTAGAACTGTATACCTCACATCTTGTATTATCTCCTTTGCATATAGGGTTAAGACTTTGAGGGATAGTCTTTTGAGAAGACTATAACCTCTTGAAAGTGTATAATAATTTTTTTGGATAGTTTTTAGAATATTTTTGGGTCAAACTAAGTGGTTTTTGGTGGAAGGGGAAGTAAGGAGAGGAGTAAACCTTTTATAAGAGAAAAGGAATAGCATTTTTGTAAATACCCAAAATTTTTCAAAAATGGGAAGTCATTATCAAGAAAAGTACCTCCAAAATTGGCAAAATCATAGAGAGGTGAAGGGATATGCTTGATAAAATCCTCAAATGACCATTATCACACATGTTTCAAACATGTTTGTGGTCTTTACCTCTTAGTCAAACACTTTTCACCCCCTTTTGATTTTAACAGAGGTAATTTTATTTTTACGAAAATAATTTATCGTTTATGACTAAAAATAAATTAGTCCTTATTATATAATTTTAAACTAATGATTAAAATTTATAAATTCATTTTATTATATTAAATTTATAAAATTGATAAAATTAATTTTAAAATTTTAAATGTATAATGTTTTAATTTTTTTTCCAAAATCAAACTTAAGTTATAAAATGATAAATATCGATTTTTAAATTAAAAAACATTTTTAAAATTATAAATTAAATTATAAAATAAATATTTGGTCTTATAAAAATATTTAACAAATTTAAAAATCATACTTATATAATAATAATATCATCCAAGTCATGTTTTTTTGTAAAAATAGTATTTTAAAGTATTCATATAACATTTAATATTTTTAGAAAAATACAAAAAAAATCATATTAATAAAGTATTAATATGATTAATTCAAAAATAATATTCATTTTTAAAAGTTAAAATTTTAAAATTTATAAATTTAACTTTTAAATAAAAAGACGAGATATAAGGGAAACTATTTTTTATTGAAAAATGGAATTTTTAGAATATTAAGCATTCTCATTAAAATTTTATATCATTTAATAATTAAATTAGTTTTTTAAAAAATATTCATATAAAATATATTTTATTATCATTAATCAAAATATTCTTGAAATAGAAATACATATCGCATAAAAATGCATTATTTAGAAAAATACATTTCTAAAAATAAAATGGTTTCATTAGTCATTTTAGCTCTACCAATTGAATTTCATTAATATTAAAAGTGTTAATTATTTTATTTATATATATATTTCATAAAATGGTTTATCTTATTCATTACAGCTAATTTAATATCTATGTTTTAATAATCATACTTGAATATTTATATTTTATCTAAATATAATGTGGTTTAGTTTAGTTTAGTGTGGTGTGTGGAGAAAGCTATTGATCACATTAACATTATTAAAAGTGATCATATTTTAAAATATCAATGTGTCACATTATACCCCCTTAAATAAATTCCATCCTCACAATTATAATTATATCTCATTTATGAAAGTGATTGAGGGTATCCTTAATATATTTATCATTCGAGATATAACTTCTAATATAAAATATACCATACTCTCTTAAGATATATTTGGTTACTTATATTTTCTAAAAAACATTAACTTTTCATACAATAATATACTCAAGTATGTATATACCCAAATCATATATTATATGTAACTTACCTTTATCAAAACCATTTGAATATCCAAGACATAAAACCACACTGAAATGATATATTAATCTAAAAAATAACTCTATATTTAATGTTTAAATGTGTTGATCACTAGTTCATAAAGTAAGAAACTAGTTGATATATATCATAACCCAAAAAATGAGATAAATTTCACCA
The DNA here is from genome assembly GCA_963277665.1 of Viscum album. Classification (NCBI taxonomy): domain Eukaryota; kingdom Viridiplantae; phylum Streptophyta; class Magnoliopsida; order Santalales; family Viscaceae; genus Viscum; species Viscum album. The sequence continues at coordinate 1,109,847,091 of OY728119.1, forward strand.
AAAATGTCATGGATTTTTTTTAAATCAATTACTAATTCCAAAGATATCAATACCATTGAACACACTTTTCTCTAAAACAATATAACTTTTAAACCTAAGAGTTTTCCATTCCTAAATCATGTGTTCTTCCATTTTTATCACCGAAAATATTAAAGTTTCATAAAATCATTTTTCAGGGTTATTGAAAACATTAATTATATGTTCCCAAATCTTAAAATTATAAATACTAAAGAATAATCTTTATATATCTCACATAATCCTCATAACTATTAGAGTATATAAAAGAGTATTAAGATTTAATTTATATAAATATTTAAAACTCAAAACCTTTGGTAACACAAGGAAACTATACTTTTCTATCATATATGTCATATACCAATATTCTCACCCATTTAGTTATGCTCCTTTATTCAGTTATAATATATAGCGGTTTCTAGATACATACCTTTTTCAGCTTCATTTATCGAATCTTATTTTAACCAAATACTAAAACCCAAAATGGTTATCAATAAAATCAGAGTAAATGATCTTATGAATATGAAATATCATTTTGATTATGTCTTCGCCAATGGAACCGTCATTTAAAAATGTGACACTTTCAGTTCAATCTACTTTTCTTTAAGTTAGGTTCTCTTTTACTTCTTAACATAATCCCTTAAAGTTATTTAGAAATAAATCTTTCATAGTGGATAGTAAAAATAATGTTATTAATGAAAGAATATTCTTAGAGAATGTGAAACTATGTGTTTAATTAGGCCTCTCAGTTATGCCCTAGGTGATGATTGAGTTAATACCCAATATTTCAGTTTAGGGTTATTACCCATAGGTACATCTATATCAAAGTATGCATCCACTTATAGTATCCAGTCAATGATGTAATCACCAGGGTAAACAAACAATATCTACTTTACAAAAGATTAGGGATTTTATCCTATACTTAGAGTTCTTGCTTAAACTTATCCCTGGAGATTTCACTAAAGTTCTCTTATCATAATATTCAAATAAAATATGCATTATTAACATAACATTAAATCATATATTATGACAAAGTTTCATTTATATCTTTAAAATTAGGATCAACATTAACTTATCAACCCTTAAATTATACTCAACAAACATCCTATTCACCATTGTTCTCTAACCCCACTTTAATTCCAACTGTGGCACCATAGACCCATGCTTCTAGATCTAGTTCAATAAAAATGTACTTTGTATATTATATTTGATAGAAATTATATATTCCTAGGAATAAATATCCCATAATTACATAATAAAATATTTCATTATATACATTCCCAAGACATTTTAGTTTTAAATATTTAGATAATTTAGATAAATAATAAATCAATAAAGTTAGTGTCTTTCTGAACTAAGGGAATTTTTTTATACTATATAAGAAACTACTTAATCCAAAATAAATCTTCACAGTCTCCCACAAATCCCAAAAAAAATTATTTTCTCCTAATCATATCATGTGTAAAACTTTTCTTAAGAACTTAGGGAAATGGAAATATAATATGGGGTGATCTAAAATGCTTAGTAAATTAAAACATACAACTAAGGAAATCATGGAATATACATGGAATAAATATAATATTAATAATAAGTAATCATAATAATTATTTAATCAACTAAAAATAAGTGAATAATATATCTATGTATAGCAGTGATAATTAATAAGTCACATGGATAAGAATCACTAAATTCATGGTTATGGAATGAATAACTCTGGACATATTGATATTACCATCAAGGCCTCATCCAATACATTATTATTATATTCAAGACCATAGTCAAGACATATTACTATTTTGGGTAGGTATACACCAAATATCAAAACATGTTTGTCTCATGATACCTATATTTTCATAAAGGAGCTATCTAATGTATAACCCCACTCATCACTTGTTTAAGTCTATTGCATTCATCATCTGAGATAATGAGTAAACAATACATAATTAACTTTTCTAATAATCATTCTTATTAGAATAACAATACATATAATTTCAATAATTTTTCTCATGGTAATAAAAGGAATAACATGATCATAACTCATATAGATAAATAATATGGATAATAAAATAATACATAGTCAACTTACCTGAGTAATCAATAAACATCTATATCCAAATAAAAAATATAAAAAATTTCAATAGTTCTTCAATAAATAAATTTAATAGCTTTATATTTAAGAATACTTGAATAGAAAATCACATGGAGTAGTGGTATTTGGTTAATTCAATAATTTCAATAGCCAATTGAAATATTGTATCTAGGTGAACACCATTCAATCAAAGGAATGGAAAAAAGGTCATTCACCTACAAAGGCATTGGAATAAAGGTTATTCCTATTCAAATTGGATGGTTAGGAGAGTCAAAGGGAATGATTGATCATATATTTTATAGAAAATAACATTACATGAGACATCTAGTGAAATAAGGTAGATGGTTGCAAAAGAACGTATCCCTAGTGTAAAAATGGAAACTCAGAAGGATGTTGACGTAGATTAAAAACATCCTCTCAAAAGAATGCATCAAATGATATCACACAAGAAGAGATTTAGAATCAAATTATTTTATACTAGGAGTTCAATCCCCTAAATTATAAATATATATATTTATTAGAGAATAAATCATGAAATGTAAATCCCATGATTTTAATTCTCTTTTAATAAGTAAAGGAAAATGGATGTGAAAAATTAAAAGATATTTTAGAAAACATTTTTTACATTAAGTAAAATATAAAATTACTTGTCACTTTAAAAATTAATTTTTGAAAAGGTGAAGTGAAATATTTTTAAATCTATTACTTAACTAATAATAGAACCTTGAAAATGACATAAAGTAATCTATAGGAAATGTGGAGTTAAAGATAAAACATTTGATTATGAGATGAACCTTTTTAATACTTTAATATTACCTTTCTTAAAGACTCACACAGTAAAAAATTATTTTGTATTAAAACCTCATTTTACAAAAGAAAAATATAAAATAATATATAATAAAATATTAGGGTGGGTGAACCAAATAAAATTTCAAGATAAAAAATTATAACTCAATGATTGAAAATTGAGTTACCAAAACTCTTTACTAATGGGGTAACAATTGATTCCATGTCCATTTGAGGAATGGAATATGATTTGACTTATTATATCCCATGATATACAATAGGTTATTATGAAAATACATTCATGGGTAGTAACTACACTATACAAGGAAAACATTATGCACAAAATGTATCACATCTCAAAGAATCAGAATTGAGACCAAGAAAACCCTTATAATAATAAAAACATTCAATTTTAAAACCCCTTAAAGGATTTGATTTTTAAATAAAAATTATATAACATTAATAATGATAGTATCATGATACAAAATATTAAATGGTAATTAGATACACCATTCCACATAAAACATGATGTATAATAAAAAGTATGTCTCAAGGAATTGAAAATTGAGACAAGAAACCCTAATAACCTTAGAAACATTCAATTAAAAACCCCTTGAATGACATGATTTAAAATAAAACATTAAATAGCATGAATAATTATATTATAATGATAAAAAAATATTAAATGGGAATTATATACACTTTTATAAATTAAACATAACGTATAACAATAATTATGGCTCAAAGAATTAAAAATTGAGACAAGATACCATTACCTTTTATCCCATCTTTTATGAACACACTATTACCTCCTTTGTTAAAAAAATATATGTTAATAAATTATTTTAGAACCTTAATCATATTTTTTTCATTTATAATCTTAATATATAATCATTCTCTGTATGAATTCTTGTTAGTTATTACGTATTTTCAATATCAGATGTAAGTAATCTTGATCGTTTTGAACTAGTTTTGAAAAAATGGTGTTGATATTCATTATTTCTAAAAACATATCATTAAGATATAATTAAAGGTTATGTAATAGATTTTACATAATATTTATAATGGTATAATTTCAATACATGGTAGTTTTGGTTACAAACCCTTAAGATGAAATCAGTGTTGATCATGTTTTGGTGATTCCTAACGAACGAATATGGATTATCATTTAAGAATCTAAAATATTTCATAAATATAATAATTATATATTAAATTATAAATTATTAATTTCCTTGTAATTTTTTTAAGGAATAAGAATCATGTTGCACTATGGAAGCAGTAGTCTGCACAGTGCACAAATGACGGTTTTATTTTTCTTAATAGAAAAGGGAAAAGTTGTTACTATTTGTACCATCATTATAATAACATACTATTATACTAATTGTACTAATGTTATTATTTTAATATGGTGTAATGTAATTTTAGGATGAGTAATTACACATGAATAATTTTAAATGAGAAATGAATAGTTAGAAATTTATACCTCACTTCTTGGATTATCTATCTCGCAAAGGGATTTAAGACTTTGAGGAATTGTCTTTTGAGAAAAGAAAAACCACTTGAAGGTTTATAGGAATTTTTAAGAGTTTTTTGGGTATATATTGGGATGAAATAAGTGAATTGTAGTGTTAGGGGTCGAGTAGAGGAGTAACCCTTTATAAGGGAAAAGGGATGACATTTTTGAAAATACCCAAAACTTTTCAATAATGGGAAGTCACTCTCAAGGAATGTAGATCCAATATTAAGGAAATAATGGATTTGTGAATGGATAAGGTAGATCAAGGACTAAACCACCCATTTTAACTCATGTTTTAAATATGTTTTTGGTCTTTCAGTATTTTTAAACCCTTTTATCTCCTTTTTATTTTTACCGAGTTAACTATTTTTTACCAAAGTAATTTATCTTTTATTCATGAAAATAAATTTGTCCTTAATACATAATTTGGACCTAATGATGCAAACTTTGAAATATATTTTATTATATTAATTTACTAAATGTGATAAAAATTAATTTTAAAATACTAAATGCATAATTTATAAAAACTATTTTTATAAAAATATAACTGAAGTTCTAAAATGTCAAAATAGATTTATAAATTAAAACCAACATTTTTAACCTTATAAAGTCACTTAAAAAATAAATATTTGGTATTATAATTTTTTTTCATGAATTTACAATTCATACTTATACAATAATAATTCCATAAAATTTATGTTATTTGTAAAACCAGTATTTTTCATTATTTACCTAAAAATCAATCATTTTAGAAAAATAAAATAAAAAATTCATCTTAATAAAATATTAATATGACGAATCAAAAAAATGTTCATTTTTTAAAATTAAAATTATAAATTTTATAAAATTTTCATTAAAATAAAAAGATGAGATATAATGAAAAAGTGTTTTTTATAGGAAACAATATTTTTTAGAATATTAATCATTCTCATTAATATTTCCCATAATTTATTAAATAAATTAGTATTAACCTATTATTCATAGAAAATATATTTTATCATCATTAATCACAAGTTTCATGAAATATAAATTCATATCGCATAAAATGGTAATCTTTAGAAAAAACATTTCAAGCATAAAATGACTATATTAGTCATTTTAGCTATACCACTTTAATTTCGTTAATATTAAAAGTAGATTTTATTTTCTTTGGAGATGTATTTCATAAAGAGGATACTAAAATTAATTTTGTCTAATTAAATGGATCGATTTTAAGTGTTATAATTAAATATTTATATATTATCTAAACATATCACGGTTTAATTTAAGTTTGGGTTTTTTGGAGAAAGCTATAGAAAAAATTGAATTTATTAAAGGTAATCATATTTTAAAATCTTAGGGAGTTACAAAAATGTATATTTATGGGATCATTAGAATTACTTTTTATTTTTATATTCTGGTTGGTAATCGTAAAGGTGATATTTAAATATTAACTTTGACGATCTTATTTCAGTCATTATAGGAATATTTTAAATTCCATAATATTTAAAAATTTAAAACCACATATACCACCATAAAACATTTTATTTATGTAAATTGGAACTTTTTACCAATACTTGAAAAAAACATTTCTTGTTACAAAATAGAAACAAAAAATCTAATTCTTTATGGTAGGAACTTAATAATACCAATTTTATAATCCTAGAATCAATCCACTAGGTAATTATAAATGGTAAGTTATAATGGTTAAAAAAACCCTTACACAATTTCTCACATGAAGAGGATCATCAAATTCTATTTTTCTTCTCAAATAGTGCACAAAAATAAAAATATATGACAAAAATATGACATCCAACATCCATGAAATATAATCAAAATGATTAATATCCATAACATATAAACCGTGACACCCATGTTTTTTGGTTTTTAATTAATTCATTTGATCATATTGAATTCCTTTATATTTCCATATTGATTTTGAATTTATAATACTTGGAGTCCAATATAATACATCTTATTTCAAAGGATGAAATCCATTAATAATATGAAAATTCTAATTTGAGTTTTTTAAAATTTAGAAAAATAAAAAAAATATTATTATAAAAATAATTCTATGAAATGAAAAATGAAAAATCATGAAAATAAGAAGAATAAAAAAACTTGAAAATAAGGGGACAAATATTGTTGAGAAGAAGAAAAACCAAAAAATCATCTGAGTAAGGGGGACAAACATTAATCATAATATAGAAACCAACAATTGTGAAAACAATGCCAAAAAATCATACATACAAAGAGAACCCAACCAAAAGAACCAAAAAAACCAAAAAAAAGGATGAAAGATAAATTAAAAATGAGTAAGGAATAACATAAAATTGATTTAAGGTTCGATTTGGTTAAAAGATTTAAAGGTTTCATCTGTAGAATTTGGATTTTCTAAGAGCTTGAATGGGGTGAGCATGGGCGATCTCAGATAAGGTTATTTTAAAATTTGGGAAGGGGTTTTATCAGTGCAAACTAAATCACTTATAAATGTTGCTTTTATCAGAACATCATATAGAGCTGATAAATACTAATGGAAAATAAAAATTAACTTTAAACATTACAATAAAATATTAATTACATAAAAATAAATATTAAATATTTCATTAAAATAAAATATAATAAATATTAAAAACAAATAAATTAAAAAAATATTCAAAACAAATAAACAATATTTTTTATATTAAGTGTATTAAAAGATGTGATAATATTATGATAAATTTATTAATAGTTTGATAAATGGTTGAATAATATTAATTATGTTAGCCAGAAAAATATTAAAAAATAATAAATCATATAAATTATAAATATTATAAAAATAATACAAACAAAGATATATTAAAACAAAAAGTTAATAAATACTAAAAAGTGTATTTAAATTATAAATATTTAAAATAAATTCCTACTTAAAAATGAATATATAATAAATGTAAAAAAATTTAAATTAGAATATTAAAATAAAAATGAATAAATACTAATTATATATATTGTAAACATATTAAAATATTAAATATTAATAAATAAAAATGTGTATATAAATATTAAAAATGAATAAATTATAGAAATATTAAAAATGAATAAATTATAGAAATATTTAATGAATAAATATTAAAAAAGAATAAATTATAAAGATATTAAAAGTGAATAATTATTAAAAATGAATATATTATAATAAATAAATATATATTAAAAATGAATAAAATTTAATAATTAAAAATGAATCAATTGAAAATGTATTAAAAAACGATTCAATAATTTTAATTTTATAAATTAATGAAATATAAAAAATAAATAAATTTTAAAATAAAAAATATTAAAAATTAAATTTAAAATAGGGGATTTATAATTAAGTACTGATTATTATTGAATAAATAATAATTGTATAAATATTTAAATAAAATTATATTAAAATAAAAATGAATAAATATTAATTATATAAGTTACAAACATATTAAAAGTATTCAATATTAATATTTAAAAATGTATAAATAACTATCAAAATTGAATATATTATAAAATTATTAAACAAATAAATATTAAAAATGAATAAATAATATTAAATGAATAAATAGAGATACACATTACATGCATACACCTACACACATAAATACATATTGACATATATGTACACATACATACAGATATACAGACGTATACACATACACATATATACAATTACATAAACTGACACACACACACACACACTCATATGTATACATATATAGACATACTATATAAACAAACACATATTGTAACAACCTGAAAATTTAATTTAAAAAATGTTATTCTCGATAGCTTTCTTAACATGCAACACCAAGCTTTAAGCAAGGTGTGATATATTATAAAATATTATTATTTAAATGTGAGTGTTATAACATAACCATTAAATTGGTAGGTATGAATAGTAATAACCAAATTATGAAAAGTATATAAAAAGATTTTGAATAATGAAAATTTATTTATTAATTCATAATAAATAGTGCTCAATTTTCAGTAAATTCATTTTATGCTTTAAAAATATGTTTTCTTTAAAAATGGTTTTTATATCATTTTGCATGTTAAAATTATAATTAAATTATAAAATTTCTTGAAATTTTATTTTAGGACATTAATATCAATTTTAAATAAAAATATCTATATTATCTTAGGGCGAATTTTTGAGATTCTTTAAAAATATTTATTTTCACCGAATAATTAAAAATACCGTTTTTTATAAAACATCCATTTCTTTTAATTAAGTTAAAAGTATCATTATGTTTTTAATTTTATATTAAATTAAAATAATTCTACTTTAATTATAAACAATATAATTAATTAAACAATAATCGTTATTATACTTGATTTTGGTATAATTTCTTTTTTGGGCTTAAAAAACATTTTTTCTAAAAACTATTTTTATGTGCACAATGTACTTTTATATTAATTAATTAATTAAATATTTATTAAATATTTATTTTAATGAAATTTATTTAATATATATTCAATAAAATATTTTAATATGCATCTAATAGTTTTTACAAGTCAAATAATGAAAGTAAATTCAGTTTTAAGCTTAAAAATGAGTTTATCTAAAAACAGATATTCATTGCGTTTTGCACAATTATTTTAAAGTGAATTTATGCCACTTATAGGAATTAATTATTTAAAATTAATAACATATTTTTAATCAGAATAATAAATATAATTTAATTGGTTCAACTTAATTTTTGATCATAATGAATAATAGAAATAATAAAATTTTGTTACCATGGTTAAGGTTAAAACAGGTTTACTAAGGGGTTAAATAGATAGATAAGGGTAATAATATCACATAAACTTGTTTAATTATTATTTGTTGAATATATTTCAACCTTATATTTTCCTATCTTCAAATTTATGTCCATTTTGATCCAATTTTTCATGAAAGTGGCATTTTATTATTGAAATCTTTTATGTAATTCCATGTGCATCCCTCTCCTTACTTATAAAAGAGAATCTCTTATGTTACCTTATTAATACAATATGATCATTATATATCATCAAGTATATAAAAAAAACTTTAAAATTCCTTCCCTTAAACCTAGTTATTTTTTCTTCCCCCAATGTCATCCTAAGAAGGCATAATGTGCGAGGCAACAGAGGTCTCTCAAAGAATCGATATAAATCTTAACTGAGATATTTCAATTTTATTTCTTCTTACACATTCTATAAATATGTTGTATGAATTATAATATTATAAATATAGTATCATAAATATACTGTGATTTTATTTTGATTATTTCACAACCCTTCAACACCTCCATTTCATCAAATGAGAAAAGAAACATCATTCTTGTGTACGTGTGGACTATCGACTCTGTGTAACTATATGATTCATTTTTTATCACCATATTTCATGGTTGGTTATTATGATGAATTTAATGATTATAGATGATATTTATGATATAATTATACTTCTTTAATTATAATACTTTTTCTAACTTTCTACCATCCCATCCATTGGAAAATGATATGGTCGCTCATATGTACGTGTGGACTACCACCTCCACAAAGCGATGCCATTCAATTTTAATTTAAGATTTAGTGGATGGTAATTAGGATTTATTTGATTAGTATATATATATATATTATATTTATGATATAATATTTATTCTTTAAAGGTGAATTATCATTTATCTTTTTTTCATTCCATTCTTCGAAAAGTGTAGACATCACTCATATGTACGTATTGATTATCGTCTCCATGAAGTGATGTAATTAATTTTTCATCACCAATTTATATAAATTGTTATAAAAGTGTATATATTGATTATATATGATACTTATTAAATGATTAAAATTTTGAATATAATTTAATTTTTATCAAAGTATAATGATTATAATTTCTAAAACAAAACATACATGACAAACGTAGTAGTAAACATCTAAAATGAAGACTTTAATAAAAAGATGTTAATAAATTAACATTAAAATATTACACGTGGATCATATGTGATGTTATAATTATGTATATGTTTATTTTATATAATCATCATCAATATATATTTATTATACAAGAGTTTAGAGAGATTATTAATTAAGTCTAAGATAAGGTAATTGGTTATTTGTCTCAAATTTAAATTCCTTGAGACATATTTTTTATTTTTTCAAGGGGAATCCCCCCAATTTTTTATTGAAACAAAGATCCTTTTTTATAATTGTAAGATAAATACTATTACATAGTCATTTTATAGACCCAGTGGTAATTATATCCCATTACATTATATACCCATAGGCCCTGACCCATAGGTCCAGCTGCATCTTCCAGACCATCAGGCCTTCTGTACTACACATCATCATTTTCCCGTTGTCCACCAAGCTGACCAATTTTTCACTTATATGGATATATCCTGACTCATTAGGATAACTATAGTCTATCCATCCACTGATATACTAACCTCATTCATCTAGACTGTCGTTGACCCCCACAAAAACCCACCACCAATGACATCGCTACAAATATGCTTCCCTTATCTATCAAGACCACCACACACCCAAAGAATTTTTCATTAGTATGCTATCCTTGTCCACAAAGACCAAAACCAAGCTTCTCATACCCAATTCCCTTTCTATAGAATAAACTACCACTAAATCGCCAAATAGGATTCGTCTGAGTTTTAACCCTCAACCCGATGCAATATTACAGGGTTTCCATACCACTTGTCCAATACACAAATTAATTTATGTTATACAACATGTTTTATTTTTAATTGTTAAAATAAAACACCATATTTTGTATCATGATTCACATATATTTAATTATGTTCAATTTTTTATTCCAAGTTCATTCTCTCATGGGGTTTTGACTTAAATATTATAAAAGCGATATGGATTATTCATCTTAATATTATTTCATTTAGACATGTTTGATGTTATGAACCTATTTATTTTTCTGAGGTTTATAAATTGATATATCAATATTTTATATCATGAATAATTATTAATTAATGGTATTTAAAGTTATAATTAAAATTATTTCTTTCATGGGGATTTTGATTCAAAATTTACCAAAGCGGTAAGGGTTATATGTTATAATATCACTTTTTACCCGGATTGTCAATGCTTAAATTTACAATCATGAAATTATATAATATATATCTACCAAATCTTATATATATTTTTATCCTCTAGTTATATACATAGATTACATTTTTCCCTTTAGTTTTCCTCTCTTTAAGTACTTAGGATACAAAAATAATGTTTTTTAAAAAAAATCGACTATATTTCTCTCTTCGATCATGTATCTTTTTCTTCCATATCCATATTTTATTTAAAATATTTTCAAGGATATTTTTACCATTACCAAATGATTGTATACATTCATTTTACCCATGTTTTATTCTTTTATTTCAAATGAAGTACTTTTAACTTTTTATCAAAAATGCTAAAGGAATATTTATTTTAACATACACCATGTGAATGGATTTTCCCTATATCATGAGTTCTATTTTATTAGAAGATTACTTTTTAAGTTTCCATGGTTTTTTCAATGAAAATGTTTTCCTTAAATTTTTATGGAAATTTTAGATTTCAAATAATTGATTTCAAAATTAAAATGGTATTTACATCAAGAAATGTTCTAGTGGAATTTTATAGGTAGGTAAACCAAGCCCAAGAAGGGTTCATGAGAGGTTATCTTAGGCCCAAAGAAGGTACATAGGTGGTTAGACCGGGTATAACATATGAAGAATGTCTTGGTGGGTAACCTTGATATACTATTTATGTGATTATGAGTATGCCACACTTCATACCACTCTTTTATGACATGATCTTATGTCAATGTTATTCTCTTAGGGATTATTTTCTTTATTATTCATGTATTATGAACTACCAATATTAGTATCATGTATCATGATTATGATCAATGAATTTTTGGGTATGATTTTCAAATGTCAAGTTTATCTTATTATATCCTTATTATCTTGTTATGCTTAAAAACAAATATTGATTAATATCTCCATTTTTACCCAAACTGAGCATTTGAGATCACATTTTTTATGTTTTATTTTACCTGGGATATAAAGAAAGGTTTTAAGTATGACATGTCTAAGAATTGTGCTAGATATGAAGAACTTAATGGGAGATTATATAGATCTTTTATGTATCAATTGTTTATATATCCAAGTTTCTAAAGTTACTAAACCTTTATGGTTATGGAATGGATCATACTGACGCATAATGAATATTTATATAATAATATTTAATATTTATGTATGAATTATTTTGGTCACTATAGTTGGTATCATAGAAAGGATTAGTTATTTTTGGAAACTATGATGAAAAAAATTTAGTGAAAACCCTTAGGATAAGGATAAGTATAAGAGAAATTAATAAGATATAGAAAAGAAAATAGTGTGGTTTTACTAGTAAATACATCCCTATATAAATACAAGAAAGTGGATGTAGATGTATCATATAAGAATATAGGGGTAACAAGTCTAAATGGGGTATATTGGATATTAACTTGATCTTTATAGGTGTCTAATGAGTGAGTATATGACTGCACACTTAACTTGGCACTCACATGGGATGTTCTTGGGTTAATTAAAATATTATTTATGAACCATTATGAATGATTTGAATAGATAATAACCATGGATGGCCTAGTATAAACTTAAGGCATCATAGATTGAAAATAAGGTTTCATGATTTAGACATCCTATGAATGATTTTTTATGATTATATGATTACTCACTATGATTATTTTTTATCACACTATAATTTTTGTTTCATTTAATGTATAAAACCATGAAGAATATTGTTAACATTGAGTATGATAGTCTATGCGGTGATTTTACTAATGATAAAATAAATGGAATACAATATGTAATGTGTAATCTTATGATTATTCATAATCATAAAAATCAATATACGATTAACAACCTGAATATATGTGAGTTTTAAAATGAAACAAATAAGAGAAAAAGGAATTTCATGAATACTATAGAATAAAGTAGATCTATCTTTCATCATGTCAATAATGTGGGAAGAATTTCCTTTTTAAATGTATGAAAGGAACGAGAAGATGTTTTGTATGTGGAAAATAAGGGCATAAAGTAAGTAATTACTGAGAAAAAACAAATATTTCAATAGAGAGAAATAAAATACATCCTAAGGTACCATTTATAGTCTAATGTATTATATGTGTGGAACATGGGAAATTATTTGATTCAATTCCCTAATCGAGGGCCTAACTCCTATAATAAGGAAGGTATTATGATATGATGATAGTTAAAGTAGAATGATTTAAGTGTTTATATATTGGGATTTGAGAATTAAGATGTTAAAGTGTTTTATCAATGATATTATGGTTATAAGAATCATGAAATATATTAGGATTATTTTATAGTAGTTTTTCATTAAATATTTTCAAGAATATATTGAATGGTACCGATAAACATGAAAAGTGATTTAGTGTTAATGTGATATTTTTTTTAAAATACATGTTCTTTGGATAAATAACCCGTAATATCTATTTTATATTGAGATAACAATGTTTAGTTGGGATAAAGAGATGTTTTATATTGATAGAGTAAATTGGATATTATTGGTGACATTTAAATTAATTATTTATTTTATTAAAAAGTGATTTATGTTATCATTGATTAATTTTATCACAATTTTGGATTTATAGAATATTTTTAATAATCTATGATTTTGTTTAAGGAATAAGGATAAAGTTAATTTTAGGAAGAATTTATGTCTTCATGAAGGTTTTATGGCGATTCGGGTTATTTTGGGAAAGTATTAGTATGTTTTAATAGAATATATGATCATGGTATTCATGTGTTTGATGTGTGACATTATGAGATACTTTATGTTGTTTAGTGATAAATATTAAATTTGATCTTGGAAAAAAATGTGATAAAATATTTCATATTTTTTTTTGGGTTTTCAATTTGGTCAAACATATTTTATAGTATTTTTAAGGTTATCTAATTATGGAATGGTTTAAGTTGAACTTTGGTTGTTATTTTTGAGGTTTTAGAGATTAATTTATTACTTTACCATATAAAGATTTATCCATATTAGAAAATTTTTTCTAAAATTTTAGTTTTGGTAAATATATAAAGATATAAGGAAAAACTTGTCATTATTTTATGGACCTTATTATCTATTGAAATTTAATTTTATTTCTTCATGAATGAAAAATTCATCTCAAATATTCATTTCTTAGAGTAAGAGGTGTGAAAATTGATCAAAGAATAACTAAAGGATGAAATTAAGATTATAAGATGGAAAAAAATTGAGTAAATATATTTTATCATGTTCTCTATATTGATAATAAAATAATTCATAGACTTAAATATATTGAAATAAAAATATTATTCTTTTACCTTCGTTTTTTATGAATTGATGATCTTCTTCACCCCTCATCAATTTATGGATTTGTGGTCATTGGATTTCTCATGATAAAGTTCTATATCACTCTATATTATTCATGGGAAGTTATTTTTCTCCTCTATGTCCATATTTTCACTTCCCATTAATGCTATTCTTATATAGGAACCCGATTATGTGTTATTTCCAGCCACCTTTATGTTTCCCAGTTCCCCTTTTCAAAAGAATATTTATTATCCCTTTGTATGATATGGGTATTTAATAAAGATATTTTAACTTTTGTTTACCAAGATAAAAATTATGGGAGTGAAATTTATTTATAGAGGTAGAATTTGATACCTTGAAAATTTATTTTTAAATAATACTATGCTCTATAGCATACATAACATACAACACCGGGCTTTAAGCAAGTTATGATATACTATAAAAATATTGTTATTATTATATGATTTTTATAACCTAGACAGTAAATTGACATGTTTGAATAGTCATAACTAAATTATAAAAAAATATGTATAAAGGTTATAAATAATTAATAATTATTTATTAATTGATAATAAATAAATACACAATTTTCAGTAAATTCATTATATTCTTCAAAAATATGATTTCTTCAAAAATTATTTTTAGTTATTTTTTACATAGGAATTATAATTAATTTATTCCATGGATAGAAATATTATTTGATTAAATTAATATTTTTTTTAAAATAAATATAACAATATTATCATAGTATGATTTTTTGGAATTTTTCTGAAATGATTTATTTCTTAGTAAATATTAAAAAAAACTTGACATTTTATAAATTATCATTTCTTTTCATTAAATTAAGTAATTTAAAAGTAAAATTATTTTTTTAATTTGGTATTAAAGTAAAATAAGCCTCATTTAATTTTAAATTATTTACTTAGTTACATTGGAATCATCATAATACCTGATTTGGGTATAAGTTAATTTTGGGACTTAAAAACACATTTTTCTAAAAACTATTTTTATGGGTGTAATGTATTTTTGTCATATTTAATTTAATAAATTACTATTGATTAAGGATTTTAATGAAATATATAGAATATATATTTAATATAATATTTTAATATTCACATAATATTTTTTAGAAGGAAATTAATGGAAGTAAATTTAGTTTTATGCTAAAAAATATATTTTTCTAAAAATGGGTTTTCATTACATTTTGCTCAGTTATTTTAATGTCAATACCTTCCAATTATAAAAATTAAATAATTTAAAATATATACCATTTTTTAATCATCAAAATTAATACAATTCATTTGGGTTAACTAAATTTTTTGCCACAATGAATAGTAAAAATAGTAAAATTTTGTTATCACAGTTAAGGTTAAAACGGGTTTACCGAGGGGTTAAAATAAAAGATAAAGTTAAATATTCCATATAAAATTTTCTAATTATTATTTTATTAATATATATAGTCCTTATATTATCCTAAATTCTTATTAATTTCCATTTGGATCCACTTTCACATGAAAGTTACCTTATATTATTAAAATCTTTTAAGTAATTTAATCTGTGTCCCTCCCCACACTTATAAGAGGACACCTATTATCCTCCCATAGTCACAAAATTTCTGCCTTCTAGCACAAAAAATCTCTACCACAATTACATACTAGATTCCTTCTCTTCATCCTTGTCTTTTGGTCTTCCTCTAAGGTTATCCCATGAAGGCATAAATTGTAAGCCAAATGTGGTCACTCAAAGAAGATGTATAAATCATAACCAAGCTATTTAAATTTTATTTATTCTTAAAAATTATCTATACTCATTTTATACATAATAATATTATTAATACAGTATAATAAATATATTTAAATGTTATTATGATGATGGTGTAACCATTTCCCACCTATATTCCATCAAATGTGAAAGGAAAGTATCACTCGTGCGTACGTGTGGACTACCATATCCACGTATTTTACACCACCATTTTTCATGGTTATTTAATATTATGGATTTTATATTTATATATTATTTTTATGAAATTATTATTTTTCTATAATTATAATACCTTATATACCTTCTTACCATCCCATCCATTGGAAAATGATAACTTTGCTCAGGCGTACATATCGAATACCACCTCCAAGAAGTGATATGATTTGTTTTTAATTTATGAATTAATGGATAGAAATAATGATATATTTAATGAATATATATAATATTTATTATATAATAATTATTCTAAAAAGGTAAATTATCATTTACCTTTATTTTGTTATATCCATCGAAATGTGGAAACATCACTCATGTGTAACTATGGATTACTATCTCCACGAGGTGATGTAATTCAGTTTTCATCACCACTTTATATGAATAGTTATAAAATTTTATTTAATGATTATATATGATAATTATGAAATGATTAAAATTCTAGTTTTTATGGAACCCGGATCTAGGTACAAGTGTTGGAACTTTTTAAATAGAAGGTACAGGTGAAACGAACCAGTTAACACCTGAAATGACGACTTTAATAGTGAATTATTAATAAACAGGTGTTGAAATGTTATATGTGAATAATAAATGACATTATAAGTATATATATAATTTTTTTATATAATTATAATAAATCTAAATTTATAATATAGTATGTTAGAGAATTTTAAATCAATTTGAATATAAAGTAAGGGGTTCTTTGTATCAGATTTAATTATTTGAGACATGTTTATGTTATACACTATGTTTTCATTTTAATGGTGAAAGTAAGACCTCACTATTATTATATATAACTATTATAACATATTTCATTATATTAAAATTTGTTATTACAGTTTCATTCTCTCATTGGGGTGTGACTCAAAGATTATAAAAGAGGTAAGGGTTATTCGTCTCAATGTTGTTTTGTTGAGACATGTTTGATGTTATGCATCTATTTTTTATGAGGTGTATATACTAATCAATTGATATGTTATTTCATGGATCATTCTTAATCCATGTTATTTAAATTTAAATTCAAATTATTTATTTCATGTGTTTATTATTAAAAATTTACCAAAGCGGAAAGGGTTTTATGTTACAATCTCACTTTTTACCAGGATTATTTATGCTTATATTTTTTGATTAAGAAATTATATGGTGTATCTATCAAAAATCATATAAATTTTATTCCACTCTAGTTATTTATGGGTATTAGATGTTTTTATTTCATTTTCCTCCCTTTAAGTACTCAAGAGACTGAAATAATATTTTTAAGGAAAATAGAATTTATTTCTCTCTTCGATTGGGAATCTTTTTCTTTCATATCCATATTTGATTTAAATTTTTTTCAAGAATATTTTAAATATTACTCTATTATTTCATAAATTCATTTTTATCTTTTTTTAATTTATATAAAAATGTTGTAAAATAATCTTCCTTTCATTTTTTAAATGAGTAACTTTTGAATTTTTATCGAAAACGTGAAATGAATTATTGTTTTAATGTACATTGCATGAACAAATTGTTTCACCATCAAGACTTTTATTTTCTTTGAAGATTCCTTTAAAAGTTTTCATGGTTATTTTTAATGAAAATTTCTTCCTTGATATATATATTTTTTATTTTAACTAAGTGATTTAAAAAGGAAAAAGTTTTCTGCTCAAGAAATGTTCCAGTGATATTTAAAAGTTATTTTCGTTTATAACATCATTTGTTGCTTATTATTCCTTACTAAGAATATGATCCAATATTACCATATTTATTCTTTCTATAGATATTTTATGATTACGATGATGAAACCTATTTTATTTTCCATAGGTTAAGATTTGATTTAATGATAAGTGTTTTTATGATCTTGTGGCATACATTTGATTGGATTATGATTTTGTGATGGGTGGATCTATTATAGTTATCCAATACACTGGATAAAGATTAATTATTTATAATCTCATGGGTACACAGGTGGTTAGCCCAAGCCCAAAGTAGGTACATGATTATTCAACCTAAGCCTAACATGTGGTGAATGTCATACCGAGTATATTTGACATAATATTTCTATGATTATGGATGTACAACACTTTATGACACTCATTTATGAAATCATATTATGAAAATATTATGATCTCATGGATCATGATTTTTTATTCATTTATGATTCATAAATTATGAACTCTTAAGATTTATGTCATGTCTTGTGATTATGATCTATAAATTTTTGGGCATGATTTTAAAATATTATTATTATGTTCTTATACCCTTATTCACATGATATACTTAAAAATGATTTGATTGATATCTCCCTTATTTACCCTTACTGAGCATCTGAGCTCACCCTTTGTTATGTTTCCCTTTATTCATGATATGATGAATGGTTTTAAGTATGATATGCCTAAGAAGGGTTCTATTTATGAAAAACTTAATTGGAGATAATGTAGATCTTTTATATACATGTTATTTATGTATCTAAGTTTAAAAAGATACTAAAACCTTTACAGTTCTGGTATGAATCGTAACTATGTGTAGTGCACATGTATCTAATAAGATGTAATATTTATTATGTTATTATTAAATCACACCACATACTACATAAACATAAAAAAATACACTTATGTATACATGTACACACACATACATACACATGCACATACATATATACATACACATACATATACATTCACATACACATATGCATGAATACATATACATATATATGAACACACACACACACAAATACATTCATATACATACCCATAAACATACACATGCAAAAACATAAATCTGTATACAAACACATAAACATAAACACACAAACACAAAACACATATATACATATACAAATGCATACACATATATCCACATACATACACATGAATACACACACATGCAAATATATGTTCATATTTTAAATTATTTAATATGAATATAAATATTTAAATTCAAATAACTATATTTTAACAAATATATATTCATTTTTATATGTATATAATTGTTTAAATAAGATATTAAAACATTATATTTATATATACATTTTGTAATTAATGTATATAAATAAATTATTAAAAAAATTATTGATTAATATAAATCTGATAATTTTTTATATAAAAAATTTTGAAAAGAAAATTGATAATATTTTTTCTTATAATATAGAAATATAAATATCATTTATATATTATATTTACACATATATACTTATTGTTATAGAGATCATATTTAAAAATATATATATGTATAATTCAATTTAATTATTCATGTTGTCCTTTATAAGCGCATTAATTTAAGAATTGATAAATGATCACCTTTTATCAGTGCTACTGTCATGACCAGACCCTAACTAGGGATTGATCTACAACTACCCCAATCCTGCCTCCATAGAAAAGGGGCTAGTGACCAGCGCTAAAGTCATAACTTACACTAGGAGTCCTTTTCCTAAGTACATGTACACACACATCCATATTGATATAGAAGTGATAAAGAATAATAAAAAAATATGAAAAACACTTGGGGAAAAACTATGCATGTAAAACCTCTAGCAAATAAAAGTGTAATGAACTATTAACTAAAAATTAAAGGGACAAAAACACAACCAACCAGAAAGATGTCCCAACCTGAAAAAATTGGAAAGTAAAATGCTAATAGAACCCAGTTCTTGATCTCCAAGTTGCGACCACCATACACGTTCCAATGTACTAGGTATCCCTAAGCTCTTATGAAGTCACTACCGACCTATCTTCTATCTGCATAAGACACGACACATGAAGGAAAATCCCATGAAAGGGTGATTATATACATACCTAGTACGATTACCCAGATGATGAATGGGGAGCATTAATATATAAAAAGGGAATAGAAAGAAAGTGGATAGTAAACAAGATGTAGATCAACCCAAACAATAGAAAGAGAAGCCTCATCCACTCATAGGGGACTCAACACATTGAGTAGATGAACTACACATATAGTATTTTATACCCATAGTAGGATAATAAACTCATCAAACCAAGAGAATATAAACATAGAAAGAATGTGGCATACCTTTTTCATCTTCATGTCTCATGGAAAAAGAGTAACCAAATCCAAAGGTATGAATATAGGTGCGTGTGTGTGAATATATATATATATACACTCCGTCAAAAGAAACCCAAAGGAGAGAGAAAGTGGATCTCTATATCAATGATCATACCAAGAATAAGAGTCTCCAATAGTTCCAAAATTCCATAAATAATGCCCAGCATATCATGTGTTTGTGTATAAGTAACCACCCAAATTAAGTCACACCTCATCACTTTGTCACACAGTATAGGGGGAACAATATCTAGGAAGATGAACCATGCCCTGGTATAAATAGAGGGTTCCAATCCATGGTAGAAAAACCATGCCCAACATAGCTGGAGGGTTCCACTCTAGAGGTTAGTAGATGTCCCATGCCAAACTGAGTTGGAGGCTTCCACTCTAGAAGTTGTCAAGGACCCATGTGCATCCCAACTGAAGGGTTTTACTCAGGACTTATTAGAGTACCCATGCCCAACCTAGTTGGAGGGTTCCGCTCTAAAAGTCATCAGTGACCCATGCCCATCCCAGCTGGAGGGTTCCACCTGGGAGTTGGTAGAGGACCCATACTCAGCCCAGTTAGAGGGTTCCACTCTAGAAGTTATCAAGGAAATATGCCCATTCCAAAAATAAGGTTACACTATATATTAAATAGAGGACCCATTCCCAGCCCAACTAGATAGTTCTACTCTATAATTCATCAAGGATCCATGCCTAGCCTGACTGGAGGGTTCCACTTGATATTCCTCCAGTTATTCTGTACGATCACTATCCTCATTGAGAATCACCTAAACAAGCATCATGCCCAGAATATTTCACATCACATCCCAAAATAAACAACCAATTTTTTTTTTTTATAATAATTATCTTTTATTTTTTAATACTAAATATAAAAAATTAATAACAATTTTAATATTATTTTACTCTATAGTAGATCAGACAGAACAAGGCCGATGAAATTAGTGGGCACCAGGTGGCTTGTGGGGGAATGTTCATATGTTGAGCCACATAATCTTAGGTGGACCAACTTAGAGATTCATCAGTGGGCCCTAGGAATCATGTGGGGGAATGTGAGAAATATAGAATCTTTGATTTCCAAATTTGAATATTCAATAAATAATCTCTATAAAATGAGTATTGGGCTGAGGACCACACTCCAATGGCTTATCACTTCTTTGGAGGGACAGGGGTATACATTTGTAATTGGATACAATGTTAGATAATGATTACCTATTTTTTGGATATGGAGCATGCTATCCACATGAAGAGAGGGGTTCCTATTCAATCAAGAACATAAATTTATAAAATTAATGATAAATATGATAAAATATCATAAATAAACTTTATTATACCTCTATCTGCAGAATGAATTCATGTCACACAGGTGATGTATTACTATGGAAAACATGAAATAAAAATAATTTATTTTGTTGTATCGTGGGAACAATTATCTATAAATAGAAGAAGGAAATGAAATCTTGTATTTTACATGTTTTATTTTCAGTCAATACCACAGATCGTGCTTTATCTAGCACTGTATTTTATTAGTACTAAACATAAATCATTGATAAAAGAGTAAATTTTATCAGTGATAAATAAAAGAGTTGATAAAGGTAACTTTTATTGACTTAAAAAAAAGATGAAAATTTTTCACTCTTTAGCAGCGCATTTTTTTGGCTTCGATAAAGGTGGTTCTTTATCAAAAATTTTCTTAGTTTTGATAAAAATAATAATAAAAAAATATTATTAATATATATAAAATTATCATATTTATATTAAAAAATTAATGCTTATTTATATATATTAATTACAAAATGCATGTATATAATTAATATAAATATGATATATTAATATTTTTTTAATAATTGAAACAATTATATAAATATAAATTATGCATTTTTAATAAGTGATATTTGAAATTATTTATTTATATCAATGTCTATGTGCATATATGGGTATGCATTATGTTGTGTGTGTGTGTATTTTTTGTATGTGTATATATAGATTTTTTATGTGTTCAGGTGTATATATGTGTTTGTATATGTGAACATGTATGTGGGATGTGCACACACACACACACACACAGATATATAATTTTTATATGTGTTTGTATGGAATGTACACAGATGGATATGGAGGTTCGGGAGAGCTCCAACCATAGTGATTCAAAGAGTGTTTATGATTCCGCAAGCTCAATGAATTTTCAATGAGATAATATTGTTGAGGTCAAGTGCCTCCTTGCTGGAGGTTTCCCCTAGAGTGTGAGGGGAGACAAACATGATATTTGAACTCCTGGGAGAGATGAACAACCTAAGAATCACCAACATAAAATCAAAACCAATGGTTGGGTATCCTTCAATCAAAGTTATTTCACGAACACTCTGGAAGTATATTTTAGAAGGATTCATAAAAAAAGAGTCGGTTATCGAGTATATGAGAGGTTAGATGTGATTTTATAATGATTAGGTTATTGCAAGCACTCCATTACTGGAAGGGTTTCCATTCCTCAAGGTAAGAATCCATGGAAGCTTTATGATTTTGTTCGTCGTTTATCCTTTATTTGGGGATTCTTGAACTGAAATTTCATTCAAGTAGGTCTTGGTTATTTTCAATTCCCCTTTATTAACGATGAACTTAAGAAATGAGCTTGGGGATAGGGATTCATTCCTCTTAAACTAGGTTTTCTCTATATCCAATAATGGAGTTCCTGTTTTAACCCCTTTTAAATAAAAATGTGATATTGATTCTTCAAAATATTTTGTTTGAATTAGATTTTGTGGAATCCCCAAATCTTTTATGACATAACTTCTTAAATTGGAATCCCCATTAAAATGGAAAGAGAGATAAAAAATTCTCAAGTTAGGTACTTTTCTCGGGTGCTAATTGAGGTAGATCTCAACTCAGTTATAATAGAAAAATTGATTTTAACCACATCTATTGATGAGTTAAATCTTATACTTATATATGAATTTTTTTTTGATTACTATCCCAATTGAATGATCCAAGTACTTTTGAAAAATTTTATTATAGCAATCACATGCTGTTTGTATTCTTTAACTGTCCATGATTAGGCACATTGCTGGAATAAGGGATCATTAAAGAGGAGTGGAAAGGCTACTATTGCGGGAGAGACTGCACACTCTTAAACTAAGTTTCGATAGAATGGTGAGAGTCAAATTCAACCTATGAATCCTTAGAATGTTAAATAATTGGTAGCCTCTGATGTGATTGTGGAACATGAGAGCACTACTTATAAGTAGAGCAATATGCCAGTGTAGTAACTGGATATCCAACATACAGGGGCTTCATCTTTGGATTGTGAGTGTGTTTCTCACTTTGGATATGAAAGTGGCACTGGAAAGAAGAACATATTAGTGGATTTTGATTTTATAGATGATGATATAGAAGAGGGTGAGCGGGTGTGATTCCATCAAGGGTAGGAGTAGAGAGAGCCCTTGATGCAAGGGACACATGGACATATTGGTGAAGAAGCGTGTGATGGTGGGTGATTTTTTTTAATAATTGTTGCCTGGAACCAAGAGCGTGGATCTTGAATATCAAATTTATAATTAATTTATTTAATATTTGAAGAAGAAAAATAATTGGGCTTAAGAAATTTCTTCGTTGGTGAATGTTGATCATCCAAAAATAACCTTTCATATTACCTTCATTATGCTATGAGGATCCAAGGATAGAATCATTATGGCGGTGATATACATTTTCTCTTACGATCTTCGAGAAACACCATTAGATCTTTGGATAATAGCATAGTGAGTCAAATGTATTTCATTATTCTTTCATGATTTCTCATTATTTAATCTTGAAGAAATGTATCTTATGCTTATTGTTCTTCAGATGGAGAGATAAGGAGGACTTGAGAGAGAATTTTTTGTGCAAAAAAATCCTTTATTCTCAATTTTTTGGAAGAAAAATACAATAGACATAGCCATTTATTTATAAATTTTGGATTTAGGTTAAAATATTATTTAATTGAATGTCATAAATTAAATAACAATTATTTCGTTTAATAAACATAATTACACATAATAATAATGATATTTTTTTGGTACACTAACTTACGAAAATAAATAAATAATATTTAACATCTTATAAATAATTATTTTATCACTGGACACAGTCTTGGTCTATTAGAACTCCTCAGTATTTATTGAATATACAAATAAATATTTTATTCATAAATTAATATTTCATTCACATACTGATGAATAAATATTTATTAAATATTAAATAAAATAAAAAAATATATTTTTATTCATATATAGATGAATAAAATTTTATTTAATTTATGTGATCAATATAACTTAGATAAAATTATTCCTCAGCCTTGAAAATAATATTTATTCTATTAATTAAATTCAAATAGAATTTAATTGATATCAACGAAAAAACTTAGCGTGTGACCGTCAAGAATCCTATCTCATTACCATTAGGCAGACGTGCCTAAATTCCAAGATTACTATCTAGAAATGGGTTAAGGCTCCCAAGATAAATAACTTAATATCAAAAATAAAGAAACCACATACAAACACCCACCGTGTAATATAGTCCCTTTTTTCACAATATCTCATCAAGCAGGTTGGACGATGATGTCATCAACCTATTTTCTCACTACGTATTTCTTAGAATATATAATATAAAAATTTTGTTAAACCATGTACATAGAATTTAGGTGATAGTTATATTCCAATCAAAGGGTTAAAATATCAAATCCCATAAATATGGAAGAGATAAATCCTTCCCTGACATATCCATTAATGACATGTCAATCATGATTCACCGAATGTACCCTAATTCCCGCCAACATATGACATGATTATTTTTGTTATTAAATATTAGTTTTTGAGTCATGAAATGGATAAATGATAATATTAAAGTCTAAGTATCATTACACATGCTCACAGATAAGAATATCTGATGAAAAAGAACATGAGGAATTCCTATTAGTGGGCCTGTTCTCATAATCTCCCTTATTGGAGATTACCAAGTGTGAAATTCATGAGAAGAAGCCTCATCCACTTATGATTACTCTCACTTGATGGTCTAAATAATATGTATCCCATCATAGTATGTTATCCAACTGCAGAACTGTATTAATAATATTGTCATAGCACTTCAAGGTTCCCATCATAGCGGGGAGCTTCTATGACCTTATCAATGTGATAAATACTCTAGGACATTATTACATTAAATCTATGGAGAATAATGAACATTATGTAATAATATGTTTAATTAATATTCAATTCATTGAATATACATGTAATCAAAGTTCAATCAGTTGGTCATAAGACACAAACTCTGACAAAATCCCACTTATACTAGAGCCAACTGCCTATAAATTTTAGTTCACCATATATCACCTCATAATCATGTTTTTTCTGATTCAAGGCTCTAGATAATGGGTTCTCCATATTTTCTTTCATGAAAATAATTCTCACCACACCTCACCTCTTTGAGAAAAATACCTCAAGAGATGATACTTCCAATGTATGTGCTTCGTCTGCTGATGTGACCTTGGATCTTTTGTGAGATCTAATGTTGTAGTATTATCACAATAGATTGTGATATGATATTTATTTATAAGTACAATGTAAGGATCTTGGATGAATTTTTTCATTTATACATATTTCTTAGAAACCTTATAAGTTTCAATATACTTGTATTCAATTGTATAATCTATGATCAGATTCTTCATTGAGATCCTCCAGCTCACAGTACCTCTATTCAAAGTGAATATTTATCTCATTTTTTGATTTATGTAATCTTTATCAGTTTGTAAACTAGAAACTATATATCCTCCCATCAATAATTATTCATCTCATCCAAATACTAGGAACATATTCTTAGTATGCCTTAGATACTTAAGGATAATCTTAACTTCCATTCAATGGATGTCACCTAGATCATCTTGATATATTACTAATAAACTCAATGTGTAGGCAACATCTAGCCCAGTACATAGCATAACATACATGATTTATCCAATCACTGATGTATATGTAATCCTTGTTGTAGTTGGGTTTTGGATTAGTGGTAAGAACCCCTTAATTCTACATGAAAAATGGGGGTTCAAAACCCATTGAGTACAGGCACTATAGTAGTACTATAGCAAACTATAGCAGTGGCGGGTACTGTGCAGTACTGTAGCAGTACTATTCACAGAATGGGCTTTGGGCTAAAAAAATGGGCCTACGGGCCATGTAATGGGATAAATTCCCACTAGGCCTTCGGGCTATGTAATGGGTCTCCCTATACCTAGTTAAAGAGGTCTTTTCATTGCTTTAATAATAAATGAGGCTTCCGCCCCAACCTTAAAAAAAATATGGAATCCTTGTTATTATGTTCTTATCCCCATGTGTCTGAGGACACATTTTCTTAGAAAGATGAATGTCATGTTACACTAGAAACAATACCCTCTTGGATAGTTCTACACTGAATCTCTTTAGTATCTTGTCAATATATGTATTTTGAATTAGGCTAATAAACCTCTCTGATCTATCATGATGGATCTTGGTCCGAAGAATATATGCTACCTTGCCTATTTTCTTTCATATAGAAGCATTTATTCAACCATTTATTAATAAACTATAAGACTTGTATTTCATTTCCTATGAGTAAAATGTTATCAATATATACTATTAATAAAATGAATGAACTTCTACTAAACTATTTATAGACACACTGCATATATTCATTCTTTATGGAACCAAATTCCATTATGGCTTCATCAAAACAAATTTTCCATGACATTGATGCTTTCCTTAGTCCATAAATGGTTGTTTTTTAATTTTTATATCTTATTAGCATTTTTTGAGTAACATTAAAGACCATGACCCCAATAGCCTAGATTCAATGCCTTAATTTATTACATTGGCATAAATAAAAGACTCAAACCCCAAAGGACTAATCGGTTTAGCAGTTTTGGAAACTAGATTACATATTAGAAGCATACATTATAATGAAACTATATAATAAAACGCACTTGATCTTTTGAGAGAACCAATATTCTCCAAGATTAACCCCACATATTAATCATAGTATACATCTTGGTATCCTAGGACAAATAATAAAAATAAGAAATTGGTCAGCTCAGATGCTCAGTAAGGGTAAGAATACAATAGAATCTATAATAAATAGATAATCATAAACAATAAGTAAAGGTGGAAAGCTGAAACACATTCCATTTAACATAACTTGAGCATAATATGACCAGAATAAATAATACCATATAAATAAACACATGATCTAGAAAACATAACCATGGATATTCTACTAGTTAAATAATCACATGAAATGTCAATAACTAATCTCATAATGAGGGAATGCATAATGTCAGAAATTATAAACATGCCATCACAGCTTCGACCAAGACATCATACATAAATGGGTAAAATATCATCCAATGCCCAAACTAGTTTGTCTCATGAGACCTATAAATGAATTGACGGGCAATAGAGGGGCCCATGCATCACTTATAAAGTCCAATGAATTTTTCATATGAAAACATAATCAACATAAACATTTATATTGAAAAACTAGTATATGAAATGTGAAGACTTTAACTATAAACCATGAAACGTATCAAAATATAACATCCATAGTCAAAATGATCATATACCCTTCAATAAAATATTATATATGGTATAATAAGATATCAAACGAAATCAAGTATAATATCCAATAGAGTATGGTGAAATAGATGAAAACACTCTAATAAAATTATTAAGAATTTCTTGAGAGAAATACCACCTTTTTACTCTGAAATTAGTAATTTAAAAGGCCACAAAATTTTAAAATGAAACATTTTATTTGAAAAGGATCTTATAAACTTGTAAAGAAATCTATAAGAAATTAAGGTTTCATAACTGCGAAAAAATACACTCATGCCATAAAATTTAAACAACATTCCTTTTATATTTTTTTTAAAAAAGTCATAAAGTACCTCATTTGGAAAATGACAAAAACATTCCTTTAAAAACAATTATAAAAATTAAAACATGGGTAAAAAGGCTTTAAACATTTTTAGGATAATACTAAAAATATTTTGGATAAATTTTTAAATAAACATCCACATGGATGATAAATATTCCCTAGTATATACCTATGTATAAACAATCCTGAATAATAATGTGATTGTGAAATTAACCCTTACCTTGAACTTTCCTTTATTAGAACATTACTTAAATTCATGTATAATGGTTTAAATAATGTTGTTAATTTATACAATAACAATAAAAATACTTATGATATCATATATGATCCTCTTATATTGTTTTTTTAATAATATCTTTTTATAACCCTTGTTTTGGGTTTTAACTGCTTCATTTTCTTATGCATGTCTTGTCATGTAAGTCATCTTTATTATGCATATGATATATTTATTTCATCTCCAGGATGATATTAAGTTAATAGATATTATACTTACTCACTATATACATTTTTATAATCATTATTTAAAGGTTAACATGGAAAATGAATCACTTCACATCCCAAAGATGGTAGGGCATACGTACGTACAAGAGACGATATCATTCCCTTAATGGTGAAAGGGTAATTAATTGGGTGGTATATTAATTATAAAGAATTAATATCATTTAAATTTATTATTTATATCCATTATATCCATAATTATACCTATCCAAATAAATTGGTAATGACAAAAATTACACCACAACATGGATAAAGTAAGTTGTACTTACACAGGAACAGGGCTTTCATTTTTCATATGATGGATAAATAATAGAATATAGGGGTAAAATAATCATAATAACATATAAATATATATATATAATACTAGATTTATTACTTTATCATGGAAAAAACTCATGAATATGTTGTATAAGAAGAAATGAACTTGGATGAGTTGGTAAAAACAATTACCTCTTCTTTGGCAGACTCCCTTTAGATCTCTTCTCAAGGGATATAGGGTTTGTATTTTTGGAAGAAAGTAACCTCCATAACATGTATAATTATTTTTATAGGAGAAATTGGTAGGTTTTGGATGATTTAGGAGGATAAAAGTGGTGTCAGTAAGTGAGGTATGAGGTTTTATTTTATAATAGAAGTGAGGGGCACTTTTGGAAACTATCAAAATATTAAAATATAATAAGGCTATTCTAGAGAAAAGACTTAAAAATTGAATATAAATGAATATTTTAAGACATTTTAGACCATATATTTTCCCTTTTTTTATTATTTAACATTTTTGTGATTTTTAAATAATTTAATAATATATTAATTCTATAAAGTATCATTATTGTCAAATATGATACTATTCTTTTAATTTGACTTCAAATGCATCAAGAAATTTTAAATTTGAATATAATGATTCAAAAAATATCTAATATATCATATATATCTTGAAAATTAATTATACACATTAACTCATCCCAAATATATCAAAATTAATACTTTTAAAATCATTTATTTTATTTTTCTATTAATTAAATAAATAATGTTTTAGCATTTAAAAAGAATTTCAGGTAATTATATAATTACTAAAAATTAAAAATAAAATTATATAATGAAACTAATTTCATTAATATCTAAATATACATTTATGATAGTTCATATCATGATTTTTCCCTATTTGGATACATAAAAGATATTAAATAAAAAGAGAGTGGCAATTTGTAACTATCTTTGATTTAAATAATATATTAGTTATTTTCATGTAAAATTTCCCATTAAAAAACTCCAATTTGATATTAATATTATAAGGTTTAAATCTTATTCATACAATAAAATTTTGACAAGTTTAGGTCAAATTTATACCCTTATATTTTGGTTTTAACCCTTAGTTAAACCCTTTAACTCTTACCATGCCAAATTAGCTTTTTTACTCTTTAAGATTTAATATAGTTAGTATAAAATTCAAAAAGAACAATAAATAAGACATGGATTAAATTTTAAACCCTATTTAAATCACTTGGACTAATTTTATATTTTTAGGAATTTTATATCATTTAATAAAATATTATTTATTTTAATATAACATTAATGACAATTTTGATACTATTCATTACTTTGACTATTTCAAAAATCAATAAAATAGAATACCTTCAAGACAAAACTTATAATATATTACTAACATGTAATAATGATCTTAAAAATTATTTTATGACATTAATTATTTAAAAGTATTTTTATTTTAATATTTCTAATATCATTTATTTGATGTTTCCATTAATTAAATAATTACCCCAACATCATTATATAAGCCTTTAAGGTAATTATTTTTACTTAAAATTTACAAATAAATTATAATGATGAATAAATATCATTTATCTTTAAAATGAATATTTATAGTTTAATTTATCTTATGTAGATACCTATATCAAAAAGGATATAATTATTAAATACATGGGTGTGACATCTTTTAATTTTCTTCAAATAAAATATAATAAATGTCATACTATCATCCAAGAATATTCAAAATGTTATAATCTCATCCCAAGTACTATTTTGGTTGAAACCAACTCATACAATGAAATTTGGGAAAGTTTTAGGGTAATTTTGAAATATTTATAATATTATTTTTACCCTTAATTACTTGATATACTTTTAATTATGTTAATAAAAAATTACTAAAGTTATTATTTATAATTCCCAAAAACAAAAGAAACATTTTTACTTAATTTGAACCAAATGTTTTAAAATATTAATTCTATTTTTCAAAATTCAAAATACATAAGTTATAGTAATTAATTTAATATTACTCTTGTTGATGGTGCAAGAAAGTGAATTTTAAAAATGAAAACATTCAAAAGATTGAAATGATTTTATGTAAAAAATCAATGTGAAATTGATTAAAATGACCTAAATTGGATTAATTGATAAAAAATTTATCTAATTATTCTTTAATAACAATGAAAAATATAACTTAACAACATAAATTCTTAAGATAAAAATGTTGTTTTCAATTAAAATGAAATATTTTTCTATTATTCATCAAAACCTAAAACTTTTCAGAAAAATGAAAAAAAATCAACTAAAGTAAATTTTTATATTCATATTTAAATAAGAAGTTTATTTTTATCAAATATAATATAAAAAATGTCAAAAACTAGATTTTAAAAAAGTTCCCCATTTAAAGGTGGTAAAACTGCCTTTATAAAAATATGGTTTTTATGCATAAAAATTGGATTTTTTTTATTCATATCAATAAAATAAATTGGATAAATGTAAAAAAAATAGATTTAATATATTACATATAAATTTAATTAATATCATTCACTGATATTAATTAATTTAATTTATTAGTATAAAACATCTTTGGCACATAATAATAGTTTTTAGAAACATATTTCATTTATATTAAATAGGGTTTTATATTTATTGTTAATTATTTGGTAATCGTTGGATTCAATAATATATTTTCATAAGATAGTTAATCTTATTAATAACCACCAATTTAATGGATAAAATATAATTTCATTTAAAATAATAATATTAATTATACATCGTACTTTTTTTTAAAGTTAGTGTCGTGTGCAATGTAAACTACCAAATAGATTAACTATAAAAAGGAAGATATACCATAAAATCTTGGGGTGTTATATTCTATGTAACGACCCAAACATTCATTAACTGAAATCCCTCTTGATCTAATTAAATGTTTATTATGGTTATATAAAATTTGAAGTTCGTTGGTTTTATGTTTTTGGATTTTTAAATTCCATTACGAATTGTGACTATTGCTAATATAGTCATTGAACAATGATCACATGATTAGTATGAATATAGGGCTTTAACAAATCTAATTTACTTTGACAAAGGAAGTGATAGCCTCATTTAGTAGACCTTCCCTACACGAATCCCATTTTTTGTAGCTCAGAAAGGAGGTGGTTTCATTGGGCTTCACTCTTGACCAATACCCAAGCCGAGATTAAACATGTTAAGCTTAAGTGGAACCGACTATAGGAGAAGTGGATGTTAATAGAGATTACCACCCGAGCGATGTTATCCGAGCCACCCCAAGAGTTTTTCACCATCGCACACCTTACCCTTCGGTCTTATCCAGGGGTGTTATAAGGGGTTATGTAACAAGACCCTAGAACTATGACTGTGTACATTATTTTTGTATAAAGAAAGTGCATTCATTTTATTATTGTTGCTTTGTAAATAGTTTTTAAAGCACAAATAGTATTTTTAGTTAATATTCAACTAAGAAATATATTTTGATGAATTAATGGATTTTTTAATTAAATAGTATTTTAATAAATTATTATTATTATTATTAAATTAAACTTTATTAAATATAAATTATCGTATAATTTTCTGAATGCAATTGTAAATTTTATTAAGGTTTGAAAGCTATTTTTGTCAAAACCCATGAATTTTGGATAAATGTCAATTTTTATTTTAAAAGTAAAAATTCACATATTTATAAAATTATTTAGATAAAATAAATATTATTTTTGTAATCAGTATTTCAAAATTATCCAACGGTGAATTTTTCATAATTTTCTGAGACAGTTGAATTTTTGGGTAAAAATTAAATACTATTTAAATATATAATGTGTTGTATGACAACATAATGACCTAAAAGTGATGTAATAAAATACTATAAACATTATTTTCTGCCAATATATGTTTTACCATAAAAATAATGTGATTTTGGGTTTGTTTGATTTATTTTACAAAGCTTTAGTGGACCCTCCAAGACTTATAAAACATTTTGTCTTTTTAAATTGTTTTCCTTGAGAGTGTGACTCACCTACACATAATAAACCCTATTATATTAAGATGTTCGGCCATTGGACTTATAAAATATTTTTTTTCCAATACCATTTTTCAAAATCCATAGTCCCAAACCATGTGCTGGTTTGTGGTTTTTATTAGTTTAATGTGAGGTGTCCCAAACCTAAATAATAAAGAATTCCCTCTCCTTTCCTATATAAACCCACCCAAGATACCACTTCCTCTTCACTAAAAGATTTTTTAGTTCAACCAACCTCTGCTCTAATATCTCTATAATCCTCCCAAGGTGCCCCAATATCCCATGAATCCTCTCTCAATCCTCTCCCAATCCTTTGGAAGCACACATCCAAGTAAGGGATTTCTTCCTTTCTCATTTTTGTCCAATTTTCTTTAAGTTGTTATTCCATTTTTTTTCAATTAAAAATGTTAGGGTATGATTTTTCACCTCCCCTATACTGTTCTCTTTATGTTTGGATGATGGGATACCCCTTTATCTCTCATTAATTCCTCACATGTACACCCGTTACCATGCCGAAATTCCTTGAGGGATTTATCTCTCCTCTTTTACATCCAAGTAATTATTTTGTATTATGCATCTAAATTCCATTAGGTTTGTTGGGAAATGTATCTATATGACCCCCTTACTGTCCATTACATGTATATATTATAATACACCCTTTTCTCTCTCATCAACCATTTTCATGAATCCTTATGTCACGTTGTTATGCTGCTGAAATTGCACAGCGTTTTTCCAAGACAAGATCATTATGTAGTGAATACCATAATAATGTCTTTATCAAGGGTATTCACCTTTATAAACATATAAATATTTAATGGTACTTTCATGTATTTATTCCACATTACTTAATCATGTAATAACTTATGATGTTGATTGATTCTATGATCCATGTGGCACACTTATGCATGAAATGAAATGTTTAAGAAGGGTGTGCCATGATAGAGCTCCAATGCATTGGGTAAAGTATCATATCATGATACATCATGTGCAATGGGTGTTGAATCATGCTAATACAAGTACAAAAAGGTTTTAATCATGCTTCATGTGCAATGAGGGTTTACTCATTCTCCATGTGCAATGAGCCTTGGCTCATGCTAATTCCATGTTAAGTGTTGTTTCCACATTTCCATATTAAGATTATCATGCTTTGTCATGCCTTTATATTAATGTTTCTCTTGTGATATATTGATATGCCTATTTTCTAACATGTACTGAATTCCTCATGTAATTCCATGTTTATTCACTTACTAGGATTTATAGATCACCCTTTTCTCATGCATGTCCTCAGGTTATCCTATGTAATGCTAAGTGTGGGGGAATTTAGGGGTCATGTAAAGGAATTTTTCAATAAAGATGTTGTATTTCATGTTTTAAGTTGATATGTAATGATCCTAATCCCCAAAGACACTAGACCTCTTGATCTTCTATGTTTTATCAAGTGATGTTTATGTAGTAAATTAGGTTTAAGTGTGTAATAAAAAGCAGGGTTGTTATAGTTGGCATCAGAGGATTGGTTTAGTTATTTTTGGGATTAGGATTAGAAAACCCTAGTAAAGAATTAGAGATAAGAATAAGTATAATAAAAACATCCCTAAGTATTGGTGAGTATTTTGTAAGTGGTTTATCAATCAAATACATCCCTGTTTGGATACAAGAAGGTAGAGGCGGCTCTGGCACAGATGTATCCTAGGGGTAAAACCCAAAAACACCGCTTTGAGCTAGACTCGAACAAGAACTGGTGCACGACAACGGGCGTTGATTCACTCTTGGTTATGACACTATTGGGGGATATGATTTGATAAATTCAAAAGCTTAGTATGAACCCTTCTTAATGGAATGAGAAAAATTCCCCTAAGAATATATGTTAGATAGTAGATCATGAATAACATAGATTGAAGCCTATGGATTCATAAGTTAAAAAAATAAAAGTTATTTATATGTCATCAATTTTGTCTTTGGATTACCCTTTATGTGTTACCCATAACTTTCCTTTTATTCCATCCAATGTCAGGTAATAGGAGGACTCAGGCTATCAACCAATGTGAAGATCAATGTGAGGACTGTGTTTATGAGATTCCCAATCCGATGGGAGCAGGAATCGTGAACTTTGTCATGATTATCTCTCAATTAACACAAGATTTGAATAGAAACCTGGGTCAAGAGGAACATTTAACCCCCCTAAGAAAGAACAAGTTGATAATGAAAGCCTCATGAGACAAAGGCATCCTACTTTTAATGGATCATTCAATCCCTCAATCGCTGAACTATGAATCAAATCCATTGAAAAGACCTTCTAAATCCTTCAATGTTTGGAACAAGAGAAGTTTATCTTGGATGATTATCATATGGCGGGTGAATCTGATCAATGGGGGACGTTGATAAAAAATATGATGCCTGGGGAGGAGATCGAGGCATTGTAATGGAAGAATTTCTAGAAGATGTTTTTTGATAAATATTTTCCACACACCCTCCAACTTAAGATGGAAAGGGACTTTTTTCCCTCAAGAAAAAAGATGATGAATCTATTAGAGAGTACAACGTATACTTCACAAGGATTGCATGATACGCCTCTGGATTTGTTATTACCCCTGAATTCAAGGTTGACCGCTTCTTTGGTGGGCTGAAACCTAGCCTACGAAAAGCTCTGGAAATTCGTGACTTTGACAGCTATGAAGAAATTGTCCGATGTGACCTGAAGGTTGAAACAGAGATCAGAGAATCTCAGGGGTATCATGGGGACAAGAATCGTAAGGTGGAATTCAATTCTAGTGGTCCAATGGATAAATCCAACAGTGCTAAGAAGATCCAGCACCCCGCTTTCCAAAGGTGCAGAAAGAAGCACCCTAGAAATTTCCTAAAGGGGACGAGTAAATGCTTTAGGTGTGGAAGAGAAGGGCACCTAGCTATTAACTGCCAATAAGAAAAACCCATGCCTGCAATATATGAGAAGAATGATCCTTTCAAACCTCAATGAATTTTTCATTGCTAAAACTGCAAAGAACCAGGGAATCTTCCAAATTAGTGCATTAAGCTAAGGGTTTTCGGAGGAAACCAACAACCTCCAAGGCATAAAGGGAGAGATTGTTCCATCACTACTGCCGAAGTGAACCCCAACAATGAAGTGGTGATAGGTTCACTAGTTATTCATTCAATAATAGTGAACATACTTTTTAATTTAGGTTCTACGCATTCTTTTATATCCCAAAAGTTTAGTAGAACAATCCCAACACCACCACAAATAATGGAAGTAAATATGTCAGTGAGTACGAAAAATGGGTTAATCATTGCATCCCATGAATAAAACTCCTCCCCTGTCATAATTTGTGGATTTAATTTCCCGAAAAACCTCGTCATACTCCCTCTGGTTTAATTTGATGCAATTATTAGCATAGATTTTCCTTCCTTATATAGAGCCAACATAAATTTCCGTGAGAGGCAAATCTCTCTCCATTTGGAGAATTAACCCCCAATTCTATAAAAGTGCAAGAAGGAAGACAAATATTCTTTAGCTCCATCATCTCAAGAGTGGATATTACTACCCTATGAGAATGCATATCTAGATCATATTATTGAGTCTAAGGATGGAACCATCCTTGAAGACATGTCTATTGTGAGGGAATTCACTGAAGTGTTTCCCGAGGAATTTCCTGGTCTTCCTCCTAGAAGATATTTTTAATTATCAATTGATCTTATACCTGGGGAGTTTCCAATATCCAAGACTCTATATAGAATGGATATTGTGGAGATTGAGGCACTGAAGAAACAACTACAGAAGAATCTGGATAAAGGGTTTATACGCCCAAGTGCTTCACTATGGGGTACACCAGTTCTCTTCGTCAAGATTAAGGTCAGATCAATGCACCTTTGCATCGATTATCGTGATCTTAACAAAATCACAATAAAGAAAAAGTATCCTCTCCCAAAAATTGATGACTTGTTCAATCAACTGCATGGATCACAAATACTTCTCTAATGTGGATTTGTAGTTGTGATATTATCAAGTAACAATAATGAAATAAGATATCCCCAAGACTACTTTTCGTATAAGATACATGAACTATTAATTCATAGTAATGCCTTTCAGACTCACTAATGCTCTAGAAATCTTCCTGGACTTGATTAATATAGTCTTTATAGATTACCTTGACAAATTTTTGGTTGTCTTTATAGATGATATTCTAAGATACTCCAAAACCAAGGAGGATCACGAGGAGTATCTAAGAACTATACTAGAGATCTTACGGAAGGAGAAGATCTATGAAAAGTATATAAAGTGTGAGTTATAGTTTAAGGAGGTATCATTCTTGGGCCATATCATCACAAGTAATGATATATATGTGGATCTCTACAAGATAGCTACAATAGAGGGATGGACGAGGCTAACATCAGTAACAAATATCCGTAGCTTTTTTGGGTTAGCTGGATATTATCGACGATTTCTGAGAAATTTCTCATGATTTTCCAACCCTCCTACCAAGATAACTCGGAAGAGAGTAAAGTTTACTTGGAGTGATGAATGTTAAGAAAGCATCAAGTAGTTAAATTGGAGGCTTATCACTGTGCCCATGCTCACTTTACCCGCAAGTGGAGAACTTGTTGTTGTATTCAGTGATGCTTCGAAGAAGGGCATGAGTGTGTGTTGATGAAAAATGACAAATTCATTGCCTATGATTTAAGTCAATTGAAAGTTCATGAGTAGAATTATCCAACACAATATTTGGATTTGGATACGGTGATCTTAGTTTTAAAAATTTGGCGACATTATCTCTTTGGGGAGAAGTGTGAAATATATAAGGACCAAAAAAGCCTCAAGTATATATTCACACAGAAAGATTTGAACATGCACCAATGAATATTATTATAGCTGATCAAAGACTATGAATTATCAATCCATTACCACCCTAGGAAAGTGAACAAGGTGGACGATGATCTAAGTAGAAAGGACACAATGATCTATCATTGATGATATTTGAGAAGGATCCAATCTTCTTATATTTGATGAAGATAGACATGGGAATCATAAATAAGGGGACATAATCAATCCTTTCACAAATGATTACTCAATAGTATATTTTGAAAAGGTTAAAGGATGCTCAAAGAAAGGATGTGGAAATTATGAAAAAGGGTGGAAGCTAACATAAATGGGAAATCCTTAGAGTTCAAGGTTGACAAGGATGAAATCGTGAGATTTGGGTCACAATTATGTGTAACATCTAATCCAATGATAAAGAAGGAGCTTCTGGATGACTCACATAGCTCAAACTTCTCTATTCACTCGGAGAGCAAAAAGATGTATTGAGATCTCCGAGAAAACTTTTGGTGGAATAATATGAAAAGGGAGATTGCAAAATATACATCAAGGTGTCTGGTATGTCAACAAGTGAATTATGAGAGGAAAAAGTCTTAGGGGATGATGCAACCACTTCCCATACCAAAATAAAAGTGGGATAACATTACCATGGACTTTGTCACTAGACTTCCAAGGACATCCAGAGGAAACAATGCTATATGGGTCATTGTGGATCGTCTTATGAAGACAGCTCACTTTACCACAATTTGAGAGGACTTCTTGTTGGATCAACTTGCACTGATTTACATCAAAGAAGTAGTAAGGATACATGGAGTACCACTATCTATTATTTCCAATCATGATCTGATATTCACCTCGAAGTTCTGGAAAAGTATCCAACATGTTCTAAGCACTGAACTAAACTTTATTACGACCTATCATCCTCAAACTGATGGACAATTTGAGAAAACTATTCAAACACTAGAAGATATGATAAGATCATGTTCTACGGACTTCAAAGGAGGATAGGACCAACATCTTACATTGGTTGAATTCTCATAGAATAACAGTTTCCACTTGAGCATCCAAATGGAACCATATGAAGACCTTTATGGGAAAAGGTGAAGAACACCAGTGTGTTGGGATGAAGTCGGTGAGCTTAAGCTGTTAGGACCAGAAATGGTTGAAGAAATGGTGGAGAAGGTAAAAACCATTCAGAAGCATATTAAGGTAGCCCGTAGTTGACAGAAGAGTTATGCAGATAACCATTGACGAGACCTTGAGTTTAAAGTTGGAGACATGGTATTTCTACGCATATCTACATGGAATAAGGTCATGATGTTTGGAATGAAAGGGAAGTTAAGTCCTACGTACAATGACCCCTTTGAGATTCTAGATGGTGTCGAGTTTGTGGCCTATCAACTAGAACTTCCACCTACCATGGAAAAATTACATTATGTCTTTCATGTATCAATATTAAGGAAATATATACTAGACCCTTCACATGTACTCTCTTGAAAGGTAATACAGATATAGGATGATCTTTCTTACGAGGAGAAACTAGTGAAGGTCTTAGATCATAGAGAAAAATTTCTACGAAATAAGACAATGAATCTCGTCAAAGTGTTGTGGAAAAACCAAAAGTTTTAAAATTAGAATGGGAATTAGAGGAAATGATGAAG
The DNA here is from genome assembly GCA_963277665.1 of Viscum album. Classification (NCBI taxonomy): domain Eukaryota; kingdom Viridiplantae; phylum Streptophyta; class Magnoliopsida; order Santalales; family Viscaceae; genus Viscum; species Viscum album. The sequence goes on from OY728119.1 coordinate 1,109,887,033, forward strand.
CAGAGTTACCCACATCTGTTTTAGTGTGGGAAAAGAAAATTTTGAGGGCGAAATTTCTTAAGGGGGGAATATTGTAACGACCCAAACTTTCATTAATAGAAATCCCACTTGATTTATTAAATGTTTATTATGGTTATATAAAATGTGAACTTCATTGGTTTTATGTTTTTTGATTTTAAAATACTGTTATGAATTGTGACCATTGCTAATATAGTTTCTGAACAATGATCACATGGTTAGTATAAATATAGGGCTTTAACAAATCCAATTTACTCAGACAAAAGAAGTGATAACCTCATCCAGTAGACTTACCCCATATGAAGCCCATTTGTTAGAGCTCAAAAAGGAGGTGGCATTATTGGTATTCACTCTTGACCAAGTCCAAGATGATATTGAACATGTTAAGCTTGAGTAGAACCAACTATGGCAGAAGTGGAAGCTAATAGAGATTATCACCAGAGCGATGTTATCCGAGCCACCCCAAGATTCTATCACCATCGTACACCTTACCCTTTGTTATTATGCGGGTGTTATAAGGGGTTATGTAACAAGACCCTAGCACTATGACTATGTACATTATTTTTGTATAAAGAATGTGCATTCATTTTATTATTGTTGCTTTGTAAATAGTTATTAAACCACAGATAGTATTTTTAATTAATATTCAACTAAGAAATCTATTTTGATGAATTAATGGTTTTTTAAATTAAATAATATTTTATTAAAATATTACTATTATTTTTAAATTACTTTTTTAAAATATAAATTATTATATAATTTTATGAATTCAATTGTAATTTTTATTATGGTTTGAAAGCTGTATTTGTCAAAACCCATGAATTTTGAATAAATGTCAGTTTTTATTTTAAAAGTAAAAATTCACATATTTAGAAAATTATTTAGATAAAATAAATATTATTTTTTGAATCATGACATCAAAATTATCCAACTGTGAATTTTTTATAATTTTATGAGACGGTCAAATTTTTGAGTAAAAATTAAATACCGTTTAAATATATAATGTGTTTTATGACATAATAATGACCCATTAGTGATGTAATAAAATACTATAAACATTATTTTTGGAAAATATATGCTTTTTATTTAAAATAATGTGATTTTGGGTTTGTTTGATTTATTTTACAAAGCTTTAGTGGACCCTCCAAGACTTATAAAACATTTTGTCTTTTTAAATTGTTTTCCTTGAGAGTGTGACTCACCTTCACATAAGGAACCCTATTATTTTAATATTTTCGGCCATTGGACTAATAAAATATTGTTTTCCACTCCCCTTTGTCAAAAAACATGGTCAAAAACCATGGTCTGGTTTGTGTTTTTGATTAGTTTAATGTGAGGTGTCCCAAACCTAAATAATAAAGAATTCCCTCTCCTTTCCTATATTAACCCACCCAAGATCCCACTTCCTCTTCACTCAAAGACTTTGGAGTTCGACCAAACTCTGCCCTCCTCTCTCTATAATACTCCTAAGGTTACCAAAACTCCCAATAAGCCTCTCTCAAGCCTCTCCCAAGCCTTTGGAAGCACACTTCCAAGTAAGGGATTTCTTCCTTTCTCATTTTTGTTGAATTTTCTTTAAGTTGTTATGCCCTTTTATTTTGAATTGTAGATATTGCGGTATGATTTTAAACCTCCCCAATACTCTCCTCTTTATTTTTGGATGATTGGAGACCCATTTCTATCTCATTAATGACTCCCATGTACACCTGTCACTAGTGCAGAAAACTATTTTTACGTCGGTTATTTTTCATTTTTTATGTCGGTTTTTAGCTGATGTTAATACAGACGATGTTATAAATATTGTTTTTTACATCGGTTATTTAAAAATCGATGTAAAAAACATAACATCGCAGTGTTTATCATGTCAGTTATTAATTAGCCGATGTGAAAAAACCAGGGGGGAGGGTTTATCACGTCGGTTATTATATAACCGACGTGATAAACTAGTGTGGGGTGTTTATCACGTTGGTTATTATATAAATAACGTAATAAACCATTTCCCAGGCCTTTATCATGTCGGTTATTAGATAACCGAAGTGATAAACCGGGGGGGGGGGGGGGTTATCACGTTGGTTATTATATAACCGACGTGATAAACCATTTCCCCGGGGGTTTATCAGGTCGGTTATTATATAACCGACGTGATAAACCATTTCCCAGGCCTTTTATCACATTAGTAATTAAATAACTGACGTGATAAACCATTCCCACAGGTGTTTATCACATCGTTTATTCAAATAACTGACGTGATAAACCCCTCCCCATTCCTTTATCACATCGGTTATAAAATGACCGACATGGAAGAACAATTTTTTTTAAATGGAATGTAGTCTTCTACTCTCCCTAGAAACAACCAGAAACCAAATCAAGAATTCCTACCACAAAAACAGAAATAGACCAAAAAAATAACCGAAGAAAAATTAAGCATTTATATTGATAACATTTAAAACTTACCCCACTGGACAACCCCCCACCACCCCCTGAACACTCGCCCCTCACCCCACTGGATAGCCCCCACCACACCCCTGGACTGCCCCCCGACCCCCTGGACAGCCCCAAACACCCCGGGACAACCCCCCACCCTCATGTATACCCCCCACACCCTGGACAACACTCCCCCACCCCTGGACAACCCTCCCACCCCCCTCACCCCACTGGACATCCCCCACCACACCCCTGTACTGCCCCCCGACCCCCTGGACAGCCCCAAACACCCCTGGACAACCCCCCACCCTCATGTATACCCCCACCCCCTAGACAACACTCCCACACCCCTGGACAACCCTCCCATACCCCTGAAACAGACCAAAAAGTTACCAAAAACAAACCAAAACCCCCTCACCCCACTGGACTGCCCCCACCACAACCCTGGACACCCCCACACCCCTGGACATCACTACCACCCCTGGGACATCCCCCACCCTCCTGTATACCCCCCACCCCCTGGAAAGCACTCCCACACCCCTGGACAACACTCCCACACCCCTGAAACAGACCAAAAAGTTACCAAAAATAGACCAGAACCCCCTCAAACCACTAGACAACCCCCACCACACCCCTAGACACCCCACCACACCCCTAGACCCCCCCCACACCCCTGTACTACCCCCACCTGGACAACCCCCAACACCCCTGGACAACCCCCCCACCCCCTGGACACCCCCCACCCCTGGACTTCCCCACCACCCCTTGGACAGCCCCCCACACCCCTAGACACCCCCACACCCATGGACTTCTCCCCCACCCCCTAGACAGCCACCAACAACCCTGAAACCCCCCCACCATTCTGGACTACCCCACCACTCCCTGGACAGCCCCCTCACCCCACTGGACATCCCCCACCACACCCTTGGACACCCCCACACCCCTGGACAACCCCCCAACCCCCTGGACATCCCCCCACACCCCTGGACATCCCCACCACCCCCTGGACATCCCCGCACACCCCTGGACAACCCCTACCCTCCTGTATACCCCCACCCCTGGATATCACTCCCACACCCCTGGACAGCCCTCCCACACCCCTGAAACAGACCAAAAAGTTACCAAAAAATACCAGAACCCCCTCACCCCACTAGACTGCCCCAACCACACCCCTAGACACCCCCACTCCCTGGAAACCCCCCCACCCTTCTGGACACCCCCATCCTCCTGGACACCCTCATAGACACCCCCTCGGGGGGCACGCTGCTGGAAGGTACTCATCACTCCCACATGCGAAGCTTGAGCTCTCAAAATGTTTAACATGTGGGAGTGATGAATACCTTCCAGTGGTGTTCAGCCCCCCGAGGGATGGCGGCACCTCCTGGACTGCCCCCCCCCACTCTCCTGGAAACCCAGGACCCCCCCCCCCCCCACCCCACCGGACAGCCCTCCCACACCCCTGGACACCCTCCCACCCCATTGAACACCCCCATACCCTTGTAACCCCTCCCCCCAGACCATAATCCATACCAGAAAAACCATCATAAGTAGACCAAAACAATAAATAGAGAAAAATTAAACATTCACATATATAACATTCAAAACTTAGATTGTCAACTTCAAAAAAAATCCAACCTAAACGACTTCCAAATACACAATTACAACAACGATATTCAAAATTATATTTTACACTACAAAAAACTAAAATTAAATCAAACCTGTAAAATAATTTGACCACTCCACTTATAATTGTTTGATGTCTTGAGCAATATAGGGCTGAGGGTCATCAAATAGATACAAATGAAATGGATAACAGTTAACATGTATAATGAAAAAATCAAATTGAAATATTATGGCAAAGTTTAAAAGGAAATATTACCAGGCCAAAGTTCACAACTGTCCCAGTTGTTATTATTTCATACATAAATATTAACATATAATATCCGCATTCGATGACTCCTTATTGTTCAAGAAAATTCTGTTTGAATGAGTGTAAATTCAATATATTATTTTTATGTAATAAATCAAAAAGTACAAATTATAAATGGATATTTACCTTCGCAATTACATATTTGATCTTTGCACTCCTTTTCTTTGTGTTTTTTTCGAAAGTAGACCCATCCCCTGTTAGAAAATAATATGAATGGGGTAAATTTAAAATTCATTATAATATATAAAAATATTGAGAAATTGTAACTTACTTTTCCAATATATTCTTAAAAACCCCTAACATCCAATGATCACTGATAAAAGAAATTTTAAGGTTAGTGGTTTTTTATGTTAAAAGATAATGAACTATTTGAGAGAGATGTGTTTCATACCTCTCACAAAAAGGAATCATCCAACATTGTGTGACTATATTTTGTTCAAGTATTTTAGAAATATAAATCATTCTTTGTTCCTCATCCAATGCACATTCTTTAGGGGAAATCAATTGCGGGTCCATGAATCCATATACATCTGTCAGCTCATTCCTCTAACAAATTTTATAAAGATACCTAATACAGAACAGACATAAGTATAAATTTTTAATAAATATAATGCAGGGAAAAGGTGATAAGACTTACATGGAAAAAATTTGCACCTTGTTTATGCCCAACTTATCTCCAGTAAAAAGATCCATGATATCAGTTTTCATAATCCCCACAGTTATTGCACGTCAACAAACATGATCTTCCATTGGAAACTCATAATGACCTGCCAAAAAATTTGAATATATTGACAATCTGTAAAGACTACTAGAATATTTATCTGATGTCATAGCCATTTGTCTTTGTTGTTGTCTATACAGTATTTCTTTACCTTTGAAGTATTCCTGTAAAAATAAATAGAAAAATATATTAGTTTTCAAATGATAAAACAACTTTAAAAAATAAAATAAAATAAAAGATATAGCATTCATACCTCTATGGTAATGAGTTGAAGAAGTCTGGATGTACAAATTAAAAAATGGCCGATACTATGTCTAACTGTCGTCACCTCATCTGTAGGTAATGGTACTCGAGCTGATCTATCTATAATATCATGTACAATGATGCTCTTATTCTCTACCTATAATTTTTGATGATGAACTGTATCTCCTATACAATATACCAACCCATATGAAACTATATGATGTTGAGGATCATCAAAATATGACTCGCAATAAGTAGGAAGCTACGATGGAGGTGTAGGATAAAAAATGGGCTCTGCAGGCTGAGGTGGGGGAGTGGGAGCTACTGGCGGAGGTGGAGGATAAATAATGGGGTCTGTAGGGGGAGGTGGAGGAGTGGGAGCTGCAGTCTGAAATTGTCTTTGCATGTCTGCAAACATAGACTGTACCGATGCTCTAATCTTTTCCTCCATGATCACATTAATATTATGAACTTCAGCCTCCAAGGATTCTATTTTTTTATAAACACCCTCAACGTTAGAAGTTGAAGAATGTGGAAACACTTTTCTTACCGATACACCTACCAGATATCCTCTTACACAACCAGGATGTTCGGGCTTTCCCAATGCTACAGATAAAATATATTTCCTCCCAGTAGATATAAATTCCCTCTGTGAGCTCTTCTCCTCAAGAGAGGCCTGTATTAATTAATTGAACATTTATGTAATGATTGAAATTATATGAAGAAAATAGTTAACTTAAATAAATAAAATAGATATCTTACAATCCTCTCAGCTATGATTCTCGGTTCTTCCGAAATATATTTCCATTTTTTGCCCATCTGAGCTCTATTCCATTTTTCATGTCTAGATGTAGGGGATGGAGGGGCCACCTCTCCAGAGCTTAAAGACTCAGCTCTTAGTTTTGGAAATTTTTCTGCCATCATTTTTTCTTCCAAAAATGCATATCCTCCCTGAGATAAACTATGAGGGTATACATTTTTAGATTGGATCTACTAATGAGATTTCCTTGTTTGCTATAAATTAAGTATAAGAAATCATTAAAAAATGATTAATAAGATCATTTATATAAGAAATCTTATAAAATTTTACATTGCCCTTACCAAAAATGACTATTTTCTTCTACTTTCAACAAAATGTCTCCATGTGTCTTCATCTATAAAAGGATATATACGACATGGATTGTCATGACTCCTAAGACCAAAAATGAAATCAGACAAGAGGGTTGATTTGAAATCCCTCCATCTCCTGGCAGCCATCGATAATAATTTCTTCCTGACTCCTCCAGTGTCAGGAATATCAAATGTCATCTGATAAAGAAGAGGTTAAACATATTATATATACTATAAACATTTAAAGAATAATCAAACAATAGCAAAAGATCTTACCAAAATCGTCTCCCATAACTGAGATATTATCGCTTTATCCACACTTCTCCAGTCATCATACAAAATGCTTATTTTTCTCTTAGCCTGAGTTAATATAAAACTCTTCAAATATTTTGCATTTGGACCTCTAAGAATATCATCATAATCAAACTCAAAGAGTATCCTCTGATCCTGCGTACGGGAAAGTTCTAATTTTGGTAAATGTGTGCACCCATGTTTACCAACTCTTGAAATCTTTGTCGTAATAGGAGTACATGAGGAAGATTGGGGAACATCAAGAGGAGCATGTGAATGTTCCTCCCCAGAGGTATGACCAATATGCTTATCTCCAGAATCATGTGGTTGATCAACTGAATGATCTGTCATTATCCTTCAAATAAAAAAACTAACATTAGTTCACAAATATACAAATTAAAATATTTTAATACTACTGTAATAAAAAAAATAGAACATTGTAATAAGTTACGTAATATTAAAAATTATTAATATGGTAAGCATGTTAAACAATGGTAAAGATGGTAAAGATGGTCAAGATGGTAAACATGGTAAACCTGGTAAACCTGGTAAACATGTTAAAGTAATTGTCACTGAACAAAAATAATAGATATATAATTCATGTAATGGTAAACATAATAAAGTAAACTAAATAAACTTAAAACAAACAAAAACTTATACTTATTTTGTTTTAATACATGTTTTAATAAAGAAAAAACTTACAATATCTAACATTTTATGAAAAAAATAAATGTAAACAAAAAAATAAACATATGTTACTTGTAATTTTAGGAATGTACAAATGGATTGTTTTCCCAAATTCCCTTTTCATGACCGTTCCTTATCGCAAAAAACATGTCTTCAACATGCTCATCATTATGTTCTGTTAATATTTCCATGGAAGTAGGGATCTCACATAAATCAGCATCTTCATCAAGTTCATCCTCACCAATATATTGTTTTTTCCCTTGTAAAATTACAACCCACTGCATATCTGATTGATCTACTACATAGAAAATTTGTTTTTCATGTGTTTCCATTATAAAAGAATCAGTTGTGTCTTCTAATCTATTCAGATTAACAAGTGTCATTCCAAATTCATCATGTCTAATACTGTTGTTACTAATAAACCATTTACATTTAAAAACATGAACTTTAATTTTAAAGTAATCAACCTACCATATGTCTTCAATCACTCCATAATATCCACTTGATGCAAAAATTGGGTTTTTGTCCTTAGCACTCGAAAAATGCATTGCTTCTACAAACACCAATACACCACTATTTTGAACCACACTTCTGTTGTCCTGAGATTTTGTATGAAATGTATAGACATTAATGTCATAACCGAACCATGTTATCACATTTAAACATAGACCACCCACTAACCATTTTAATGTCTCTGATACATCTGATCTACCAAGAAAGGTCTTTTTAAACCATGAATTTTTTTTTGTTGTGCTCATTCAAAATCCACATTTATTTCTTCTTTGGATGACATTGTTTCAACTCATTAATATGAAATATGATATACGGTTGAGCATCGGCTATGTTATTCAAGATGTATGATTCTAACTTCTTCATCTGTTCAGCTAACAATGATTTTACTTTCAAGCCACGAATCCCCTTTCCCTCATTATTAAGTCATTCATGGAGAGATGGAGGCAAACCTATGTGCTACGCCGTAGCCAATTAGCTCGTACAAAACTCTTCAACCTCCTCAGAAATATAATTTTCAATAATGGAGTCTTCAGGTCAATATGGATTCTTAACATACCCCTTCAATATTTTCATATACCTTTCAAAAGGATATATCCAACAAAGATATACAGGTCCACAAAGCTTTATTTCTCGAACCAGATGAATCATTAAATGCACCATTATATCAAAAAAAGTTGGAGGAAAATACATTTCCAATTGAAAAAGTATAAAAATTGCATCCTTTTCCAAAATGTTCAAATCATTCACATCAATCGCCTTATTACAAATTGAATTGAAAAAATAACAAAACTTCATTATAGTCTTTCTGACACGGATGGGAAATATTCCATGCAATGCAACTGGTAGAATTTTTTTCATCTTGACATGATAATCACGTGATTTCATACCTATCAACTTCAAGTCCTTCAACGAGACAAAATTTTTTACATTTTAAGAATAACCTTGAGGTACTTTGGTGTCATCAAGACACTGAAAAAAGCTAATTTTCTCCCTCTTCGATAATTTATGACAAGCCGGGGGAAGAAATGTTCGTCTTTCTTTAGGAGTGGGAGCTAACTCCAAACATATTCCCATTGATAGTAAGTCTAATCTTGCATTCAACACATATTTTGTCTTTACTTTAATATCTAACAATGTTCCAATAAAACAATCATATATATTATTCTCCACATGCATGATATCAATATTATGTTTAACTTCTTGATATCTCCAATATGGTAGCTCAAAAACTATTGACCTTTTCTTCCAAATATGTCTATCATTACCAGATTTCTGTGTCTTTCCCAATGTCACATCAAGGTTTTTCACCCTCTCAAAATACAGATCAGGGAATAAAGGTTTTGGAGCAATATAAAATTCGTGTGAGCCATTGAATGCCTTTTTTAGTCTTCTATAAGGGTAATCCATAGGAAAAAAATTTCGATGAGCCATGTACACTGTTTTCCTCCCATGATGCAATTGACAATATGATGTCTATTGTTCACAAATTGGACATGATTTATGCCCTTTAACACTATATCTAGACAAATTTCCATATGCTGGGAAGTCATTTATAGTGAAAAAAAGGACTGCATGCAATTGAAAATATTCCATTTTATAAGAACCATGAACCCTAATACCATCAGCCCATAAAAGTTTCAAATCATCAATCAATGGTGACAAGTAAACATCAATATCATTGCTGGGTTGCTTCAGACCATAGATCATTATACTCAAAATGACATATTTGCGCTTCATACAAACTTCAGGAGAGAGGTTGTAAATTACCAATAAAACAGGCCATGAACTATGTGTGATACTAAGGGTTCGTTATGGATTCATTCCATCTGTGCACAACCCTAGTATGAGATTTCTAATTTCATTTCCAAATGCAGAATACTGCTCATCAATTTTCTTCCATTGTGGACAATCAGCTGGATGACGTATTTTTCCATCACATAACCGCTCATCAGCATTCCATCTTAACCTTTTTTCATTATGTGAATTAGAAAATAAATGTTTGAAATGATGAATTATAGGAATATACCAAAATACCTTTGAAGGGACCTTTGTAATCTCTACATAAGCCTGTGATTTTTCTTTCACATTATACCATGATATCCCACATTTAGGACACTCTGACAGAAATTTGTATTCCTTCCTATATATAATACAGTCATTAGGACATGAATGTATTTTCTTGTATCCCAATCCTATTGAGCATAATATTTTCTTGGTCTTATAATGTGAATCTGGAAGATCGTTATCTTTTGGAAGAATGTATTTCATCAATTGTAGCAGCTCTGTAAAACTTCTGTCACTCCATCCATATTTCACCTTCAGGTTAATCAATGTTAACACCACTGACAAAACCATAAAATCTATAAAACTAGGATATAATGGTTTTTCAGCATTTCCATATAGACACTTAACTGTCGGTTCTATCTCAATTTGTTCTGCTGCAATATCGTGAATCATTTCTTCAATTCTATTAGAGTTACCCTCTTGCGAATCATCATCATTAGTGACATTCCGTCCAATTTCACCATGCCAAATACAATGGCTGTAACTTGGATTAAAACCCTGACAAATTGGATGATATTTTATCTCTCTACTCTTTAACTTCTTCATATTCAAACATTTCAGGCATGGACAGAAAAAAATGTGACTACTTTGAACATTTCGTTTAGCAAATTCAAAAAAGGCATCAACACCTTCCTCATATTCATTTCTCATTAGATGTGCCATAATCCAACTTCGACTCATTATTACCTATAACAAATATCAAAATTATACATCTTTTTAAGATAAGAAAAATATATGTTTATATGAAAAAAATAATTATTTGAATGTAAAACAATTTTGAAATATAAAACAAATCTATGTGTATTTAAAAACATATGCTTGAATATGATTTTAAAAAGAAAATATAGTTAGATATAATAGTTTTAAATTCCATTGAATCAAAGAAAATCATGGGGCCTCCAATGGTTGATAGAAAATTGGAGAAAATGGAGTAAACCTGAGAATCAAATCAAATTTAAAATAAAAACTCAGATGGAGAAAATCACAATGTAAATCCAATCACCACGGCACAATGGGGTCAGGATAACTACGCATATTTGAAAACCACGACATGTTCTCCCCCATAACCCATAATTTTCTCATAGTCAATGACTGGTCAAAATATATATAACTAAACAGAATCATATTGCAACACTAATATCCATGAAACAATACAATCATTATGTCATAATCTCACAAACCATGATGCAGTAGTCAATCCCAACAGACACTTATCCCCCACCCCTTTGACACCCCCTGGACACCACCACCCCCTTGGACAGCCCCCACCCCCTGGAAACCGCCCCCACCCCCTTGGACACCCCCTGTAAACCACAACACCCATGGACAACCCCCCACCCCTCTTGGACACCATCACCCTCCTCCTACCCCCTTAGACAACCCCCTGCACACCACCCAACCCTCTGGACAGCCCCCCCCCCCCCCCCCCCCCCGAACAACCCCCAAACGCTCTGGATAGGCCCCCACCACCTTGAACAGCCCCCACCCCCTTGGACCCCCCCCACCCCACACCCCTGGACTGCCCCCCACCTCCATGGACACCCTGGACACCCCCCAACCCTCTGGACAGCACCCCAAACCCTCTGAACACCACCCACACCCCCTTGGACACCCCTTGGACACCACCCCCCCTTGGACAGCCCCCACCCCTCTGGAAAGCCCCCAACCCCTAGACATCCCCACCCCCTAGATAGCCCCACCCCTCTAGATAGCACCCCCACCCCTCCTAGACACCACCCCACCCCCTACACCCTTGGACACCCCCAACCCTCTGGACAGCCCCCACCCCCCGGACAACCCCCCAAACCCTCTGGATAGACCCCCACCCCCTTGGACAGGGCCCACCCCCTTCAACACCCCCACCCCCTTGGACCGCCCCACACACCCCTGGACTGCCCCCCCCCCACCCCACCTCTATGGACACCCTGGACACCCCCAACCCTCTGGACAGCCCCCTGAACCCTCTGAACACCACCCCCACCCCCTTGGACACCCCCTGAACACCACCACCCCCTTGGATAGCCCCCACCCCTCTGGATAGCCCCCCACCCCCTGGACAACCCCCACCCCTCCTGGACAACACCCCCACCCCCTACCCCCTTGGACACCCCCCTGGACACCCCAACCCTCTGGACACCCCACCCCCCCATAAAATCCCCCAAACCCTATGGACAGGCCCCCACACCCTTGGACATCCCCCCACCCACCCCCTTGGATATCCCCCCACCCCCTTGGACCCCCCCCCCCACACACACACACCCATGGACTCCCCCCCCCACCTCCATGGAAACCCTGGATAGCCCCCAACCCTCTAGATAGCCCCCAACCCCCTGGACAACCACCAACCCTCTTGAAAGCCTCCAAGAACCATGGGATTTTAATCTCAAGCTACTATTTTTCTAATATCTAGGGATTTTAACCTCAATATACTAGTTTTGGTATCATGCCATTATTCAAAATGAGAACCATGAACTGTATCTCCTACTAGTCTAAAATGATCTATTTTGCAATGAATCGGGTTTTAATAGCATATGAAGACTTATAATAGTCCACTAAAATAAGAGACATAAATATATTTTGGAACAACAAAAAGTGATACCCAAAATAGAAACAACAAAGGATCCAAAACAAACATTCCACTATGAATTTCCATATTTACTTATAAAATAAATCACACTGGTACACAGAATGGGTGTATCACAATGTTTTAAATATAAATTGTAGTAATATAGGTAAATGACATCATTAGTTGTCAATGAAAACAAAAATTACCTTAAATGTCTGGCATCCGCGAAACAAAAACAAACGAAATAGAAGTTGGTGAGGCTTACGTGAATATTGTGAGTAGATCTAATAGTTCTGGTGATAATAAATAAGATGATGATGGAAAAAAGAGGTAAGAGGGTTCTAAATCTAAGAATCTTACCTAGTTTAAATAAAAAAAATCGTAAAATGTAAATATAGAATATTCGGGAAAAAAACGAAAGAAATAAAGTCGTGGGAGGCTACCTGAGTGTTGTGAGTGGAGATGATAGATCCGAGGAGAGTAAAGATGATAAACGATGATGGAAAAATGAGTTTAACGAAACAAGATCAAAGAGTCGATTAAGTTTTTCCATGTGAGAGATATGAGTCACTGGTCTGTCGATCAAAAAACCATAAATGACAATCCACGGGGCGTGTTAATTTTTTAAATGTTTTATAACGTCGGTTATTTAATAACCAATGTTATAAAATATTTTTATTAAATTTATAACATCAGTTATTATAATAACTGACGTTATAAATGTATCATATACCTTATTTTTATGTCAGTCATTTCATAACCGATGTAAATAAAGTCGCGTGTTGGTTTTTTACGCCAGTTATTTGATAACCGACGTAAAAAACAGATCAGAAATCGCAGTTTTTAGGTCGGTTATAAAATAACCGACGTAAAAACTGTCAGGTGTTGCTTTTTGATGTCGGTTATAATATAAACAATGTTAAAAATTCTATGGGTTAGATTGTTATGTCAGTTATCAAATAACTGACATTAGAAAGGCCTCAAATTCCACCTTTTTTTACGTTGGTTATCTTATAACTGACGTAACAAATTCAAAGATACGACATTTTTTACATCGGTTATCAAATAACCGACGTAAAAAATATACTCTCTGTATTTTTTAAGTCGGTTATTTTATAAACGACATAAAAAACCATGTATCATAGATTTTCAGGTTGGTTATATATAACCGACGTAAAAAATGGTGACCTTAATAACATTTTCTGCACTAGTGTGTTACCATGCCGAAATTCCTTTAGGGATTTTTCTCTCCTCTTTTACATCCAAGTAATTATTTTGTATTATGCATCTGAATTCAATTACGTCTATTGGGACATGTATCTATATGAACCCCTTAATGTCCATTTAATGTATATATGATGAGAAACCCTTTTCTCTCTCATCAACCATTTTCATGAATCCTTATGTCACGTCCTTAGGCTGCTGAAATTGCACCATGTTTTTTCTAAGTCAAGATCATTATGTAGTGAATACCATACCCAAGTCTTTATCATGGGTATTCACCTTCATACACATATACATATTGAATGGTACATTCATGTATTTATTCTACATTACTTAATCATGGAATAACTTATTATGTTGATTGATTCCATGATCCATGTGGCACACTTATTCATGAAATGAAATGTTTAATAAGGGTGTGCCCTGATAGCACTCCAATGCATTGGGTAAAGTAAAGTATCATGATACGTCATGTTCAATGGGCATTGAATCATTCTAATTCAAGTGAAATGAGGTTTTACTAATGATTCATGTGTAATGAGGGTTTACTCATGCTCCATGTGCAATGATCCTTGGCTCATGCAAATTCCATGTTAAGTGCTGTTGCTGCATTTCCATATTAAGATTATCATGATTTATCATGCCTTTATATTACTGTTTCTCTTATGATCCATTGATTTTCCTATTGTCTAACATTTATTGTATTCCCCATGTTATTCCATATTTATTCCCTTTATAGTCTTTATAGCTCACCCATTTCTCATGCATGTCCTCAGGTTATCCTATGCAATGCTAAGTGCGAGGGAATGCAGGGGTAATGTAAAGAAAGTTTTCAATAAATATGTTATATTTCATGTTTTTAGTTATTATGTGATGATCATAAGCCCCAAAGACACTAGACCTCTTAATATTCTATGTTTTATCAAGTGAAGTTTATGTAATAAATCAGGTTTAAGTGTGTAATAAAAAATCAGGGTTGTTATATTCTACTCTCCTTCAATAAATTTCATCCTCCCAATTTAAAATTTCACATAAAAAATCAAAGGTTGATACTTGAATAATCCTTTGTGGGAAACCCATATTAGAAATATGTTTAATGAAACTTCCAATTTAAAATAAAGAGAGGTAAGTACAAAGGTCACCTGAGATAACACATACTAGGGTTCTATATAAGAAAACATGGACATGGAAGAGAAAACTAACTATCAAGTTCTGTGGGAGAGTGATATAGAACATGGTCATTAGAAAGTTAATCGTCACAAAAACTGAAAATCTTATGGTCAGTTAAAAGACCATTGATTTCTTAGAAAGAAAAGAAAACAAATTGTATTTTTGGTTTCAAAATATTTTTACTAGAGTTGGGGAACTCTTTTACTGTTAAAATAAGTAATTTATTGATTTATTACAGTTTCATAATCATAATCTCATCCTTTGGTTGTTATTCAACCAATTTACACTCCATCCCTTACAAATGGAAATGAATCATAAGATCCAAGATTCATTCCTTCATATTTTAAATGTTTGTTGAAACCAAAATGGTTATAACATGTTTCCCAATTTGATAAATCATACTTTAACATAAAATATAAATATCTAATGTTCAATTTAATCCATTCCAACCTTAAGACTTTTCCAAACAAAATCTATCCCAATTTAGAGTCCAAAAATTTATAAGGAAGGTCACTAAATTTCCAAAATCAATATTAACATTAGATTATCAAAACAAATTAATAAATCTATTATTGTTACATACCAAATATATTAATACCTTGATCACCATAAAACCTTAATGAATAATTTCATTATTCTTAATCCATAAAGAATAAGTACTGTAGTACAATCCTTATTTATTCCATAATTCTTCTCACCAGTAAGACATTGATAGAATAATAAATTGACATAATTATTTAATCCAAGAATAATCACATTAATAATTCCTCTTCATCTATTGTATTATCATAATCTTAGCCACGATCAAGTTTCCTCTATTAGGGTATATTCCTTCGATGCTTGAGACATTGATTTGCGAATTGTCCCATCTCTTTACAGTTGAAGCATTGTACATTTGCAACATTTTTATTACCTTTGAAATCAAAAATGTAGTGTACTTTCTCTCCAAACTTATAGAAAACCCTCAACCCCTTTAGAAAATTATCAGGGTGTTTCTTTTCATAATTATTACAAATACATCTTTCCCTTCTCCCCTTTTACCTAGTTATCCTCTTCTTATCTTTCTTCTCTTCAAATCCATAAGACTTGGATAATGATATTTTATCCTCATATGATTAGAATTTTTTGGGAGACTAATTCCCTTATAAATATTGGATTAATCCCATAAATGACATTTTCATTTTTACTCTTTGCATCACGTACATCAGGGAAGATCACATTCCTTCTACTATGACCCATTTCTAAATGACAACATACAATATATTAGATCATATCCTTATGAAACAAAATTTATAATCCCAAAACTTGTGAAATTATTATCATAAATTAAAAATTTTATTTGTATATAATCTCATAATCATAAACATGTTTTCTTTGGAATGTTCTACTACACTTATCATCATTTTCTATCTAAGGGTTTGGTTCCCTAATTAAGGATTTCAAAAATCTAGTTCTCAATGTTTCTACTAAACTTAATTTGATAAAAACTACAAAGAATCAGACCCCAATATCCCAGATTTGGTGCCTTAATTTATTACATTCGCATAGATATAGGTGTTTAATCCTAAAATACCAATCAGTTTAGCAGTTTTGGAAACCTGATTACATACTTAAAACATACATTATAATGAAACTATAGAATACAAAATAGTCAATCATTTGAGATCACAAATATTCTCTTATTTTAACCCTATATATTAATCACAATAAATATCTTGTCATCTTGGAAAAAATAAAACATAATAAAGTTTTCAAATCGAATTTTTTGTAAGGGTGAGCGTACAAAAAATCTATCATGAATAAATAAGCAGAAACAATAAGGAAAAGTGAATAACTGAAAAACATATCACTTAATATAACTTGATCATAATATGTACAGAATAAATAATACCATATAAATAATCACATGAGATATAAAAAAACCATTTATATTCCAATATTTGAATAATAACATATAATATCAATAACTAATCTCATAATAAGGGAATTCATAATGTGATACATCATAAACATACCGTCACAACTTCGTCCAAGACACCATACATAAATGGGTAAGACATCACCTAATAACCAAACTAGTTTATATCATGATACCTACCAATGCATTTAGAGGCTATATAGGGCCCCTTCCATCACATACTAAGTCCAATTCATTCCTCATATGAAAACATAAACAATATAAACATTCATATTGAAAAACTAGCATACGAAATGTGAATACTTTAACCATAAACCATGAATGGTATAAAAATAGAATATCCACAGTCAAAATGATCATAAACCCTTCAATAAAATATGGAATATGGTATCATAAGAGATAAACCTCAATCAATCATAAGATCCAACAAAGTATGTTCACATAGATGAAAATAATCTAATAAAATCGTTAAGAATTCCATGAGATAAATACCACTTTTTTACTTTGAAACTAGTTATTTAAAAGGCCACATAATTTTAAAAGAAAATATTTTTATTGAAAATAATCTTGTAAAATTATAAAGGAATATTAAAAACTTTAAGGTTTCATGATGGTGGAAAAATCCACTAATGCCGTATAATTTAAAAAAGCATTCCTTTCGTATTTTTTTCAAAAAAGTCATAAAGTACCTCGTTTGGAAAATGAACAAAATATTCCTTTAAAACCATTTTATAAGAAGTAAAACAAGGGTAGAAAGGATTTAATTTTTTTAGGATAATAGTAACATTATTTTGGATAAAAATTTTAAGAAATACGAACATGGATGTTAATTATTCCCCAAGAGATACTTACATATAAACAATCCTGAATAATAACGAGATTATAAAATTAACCCTTACCTTGTACTTTCCTTTAGTTGAATATGTTTTAACATACTTTATTATGGTTTAAATATTGTTATTAATTTATACCATACCCATATATATATTTATGATATCATATATAATCCTCTTATATCATTTTTTAAATAATACTTCATTATAACCTTTGTTTTGGGAGTTAACTACTTCTTTTTCTTATGCATGTCTTATCATGTAAGCCATGTTTCTTATGAATAGGATATATTTATTTCATATAAAGAATGATATTAATTTTATAAATATTATATTTACTCATTATATACATTTTTATAATAATTATTGAATGGTTGACATGGAAAATGATTCACATCACTTCTTGGAGACGGTATGTCATACGTATGCACGAGCGATGATATCATTCTCTTAATGGTGAAGGGGTAAGGAATTGGGTGGTATATTAATTATAAATAATTATTATCATGTAATATTTATTCTATATTTCCATTATATCCATCATTATACCCATATAAATAAAGTGGTGATTAAAAACAAATTATACCACGGCGTAGAGACGGTAAGTCGTACGTAAGCACGCATAGTGATTTCATTTTTCATATGATGGATAAATCATAGAATATGTATATATCACAATCATAATAACATATAAAAATATATATGATACTTTTTGTATTACTTTATTATATAAATACACTTTAATAGGAAGTATAATAATAAATGAACTTTGATGAGTTGGTTAAAATGATTACCACTTATTTGGTGGACCCCATTTCGACCTATTCTCAAGGGATATAGGGTTGGTGTTTTTGGAAGACCAGGACCTCCATAACATGGATAAATATGTTGGGGTTAGAAATTTTCAGGATTATTTTAATTAAATAGGCTCATGGTTTTGTTAGGTAGTGAAGGAGGAGGTTCACTTTTATAATAGAGGTGAGGGAAACTTTTGGAAGCTCTTCAAATATTAAAATATAATCAGGAAATTCTAGAGTAAGAGACTTAAAATGGCCTATAAATGAAAATTTTAAGACATTTTTTACCATATCTTATACCCTTTGTGATTATTTATCATTTTTTTTTATTTTTAAATAATTTAATAATATATTAATTTAATAAAGTATCATTATTGTCAGATTTGATACTATTCTTTTAATTCGACTTCCAATGAATGAAGAAAAAGTGAGAATTAGAATATAATACTTTAAAAAATATCTAATATATCATATAGATCTTTAAAATTCACTGTAAACATCAAAACATCCCAAATATACCAAATGTAATGCTTTAAAAATCAATTATTTTATATTTGGTTAATTAAATAAATTTTGTTTTAGCATTGAAAAAGAATTTAATGTAATTATATAATTCTAAAATTAAAAATAAAATTATATAATGAAAATAATTTCACGAATATAAAAATAGACATTTAGGATCGTTCATATCATGATTTTTCCCAACGTGAACACATAAAATACATTAAATAAAAAGAGAGTGACATTTTGTAACTATCTTGGATTTAAATAATATATTAGTTATTTTCTTAGAGAAAGTGTCCATTAAACAACTAAAGATAAGTGTAGAATCCACTTTATAATATAAATTTTTTACAAGTTTAGTTCATGGTTAGACCCTTATATTTTGGTTTTAACCCCAAGTTAAATCCTTCAACTCTTTCCGTGACAACCTGGATTTTTACTATTTAAGGTTTAATATTGTTACTATAAAATTCCAAAAGAAAAATAAATAAGTCATGGATGAAATTATAAATATTATCTAAATTTTTTTTCTAAATTTTATATTTTTATAAATTTTATATCATTTAATAAAATTTTATTTATTTTAATATAACATTAATGACAAATTTGATACTTTTAATTACTTTAACTTAAAAAAAACAATATAAAAAGATATATTTGAACTAAAACTTATAATATATCACTAACATGTCAAATTTATCTATAAAATCCATGGATGAAATTAATTATTTAAAATAATATTTATTTTAATATTTTTAATATCATTTACTTGATGTTTCAATTAATTAAATAATTTCCGCTCATCATTGTATAAGAATTTAAGGTAATTATTAATTTTGTAAAAATTAAAAAGAATTATCATGATGAAGATAAATAATTTATATTTTGAATTACTATTTATAGTTGAATTTTTTTTATAACCATATATTAAAAATGATATATCTATTAAAGACCTCACTGTGACATCTTTAATTATCCTTTAAATAAAATATAATAAATATCATAATCCTTCTAAATGGCTTCCAAAGCTTATAATCTTAGACCAATGATGATTTTGGTCAAAACCCACTCATCTAATGAAATTTTCACAAGTGTTAGGGTAATTTAATAAAATTTATAATATTATTTTTACCCTTAATTACTAAATTTACCTTTTAATGTGTCAATAAAAAAATTACTAAAGTAACTATTCATAAAACGGAAAAATAAAAGAAACATATTTAAATAAATTGGACCCATTTATTCCAAATATGAATTCCAATTTTTTAAAAATTCAAAATACATAAGTTTCATTAATTAATTTAATATTAATCTCATTGACGGAACAAAAAATGGGTTATTAAAATGAAAACGTTTAAAAGATTGTAATGTATTTATGTCAAAATTCAACGTTAAATTGATTCCAATTACCTAAATTGGATTTATAGATAATAAATTGATCTAATTATACTTTAAAACCAATAAAAAATATAACACAGCACCATAAATTATTCATATGAAAATTTTGTTTTCAATTAAAAGGAAATATTTTTTTACTATTAATCAAAAAATGAAACTTAGAAGAAAAATATCAAAAATTAAACCAAATTAAATTTTTATTTTCCTATTTTAAATAAGAAGTTTATTTTTTTAAATATAATTTATAAAAGTGTCAAAACTAGATTTAAAATAAGTGTGCATTTAAAAGGAGGTAAAATTGCCTTTATAAAAATGTGGCTTTTATGTGTAAAAATTGGATTTATTTTTCTATTAGGTATAAAAAACACATAGGATAAATTTTAAAAATTATATTGAAATTATTACATTTTAATTTAATTAATATCATTTACTAATAGTAATTAATTAAATTAATTGGGATAAAACACCTTTAGTGCATAATAATAGTTTTAAAAAAATACTTCCTTTATATTAAATTGGGTTTTATATTTATTTTTAATTATTTGGTAACCAATGAATTCAATAATATATTTTCATAAGATAATTAATCCTATTAATAACCACCAATTTAATGGCTAGAAGATAATTTAATTTTAAATAATAATATTAATAGTATACCGTGGTTTTGTTTAAAATCGGCGTTTTGTGAAATAATAGCTATCAAAAAGATTAAATATTAAAAAAGAAGGCATACCATAAAATATTGGGGTGTTACAATAAAAAAACTTCAAGTTGGGTAAAATAGACATCTTCCTGAAGGTTCCCGTTAAGGATGGCTACTTTAAAATCCATTTTTTGAATCTCATAGTCATAGTAATCCATAATGGAAAGTATAATTATGATGGATTTAAGTATTACAACCCGTAAAAAGGTTTCATCATATTCAATTCCTTGAAGTTGTTTAAATAATTTTGCAACTAGTCATGTCTTGTAGGTATTTATTTGTCCTCCCATGTCCAGTTTTATCTTGAATACCCATTTACAACCCATGATATTTACATATATTGAAGTGTACAAAAAAATCCTTAATTATTTTTGGTACATGGAATCCATTTTAGAATTCATGGATTCTTGCCACTTCGAAAATTTTGTGACACTTACTAATTCCTTGCGGGTTAGAGGTTATTATTATTAACTAATAATGAGTCACCATCCTCAGTGCCTAGAAAACCATAATTTTATGGTTCTCTAACCTCTCTTATACTCCTACACAGTACTTATGTCTCTGTAATAGTTTCTTATTCCCTGGGGATTTGTGGAATATGTTCTTGTTCCAACTGTTATATGCCTTGAGCCTCAACTTCATCAAATTCTATCTCACTCCCACTATCACATTTAGAGATGTGATCCCTCTCAAGGAATATAGTGTGTCTTGACACTATATCCTTTTTTTGAGGGGTCATATAGGTATTATTCACTTAATTCCTTGGGGTTTCCTATATAGGTTCACTTTGTGCCTTGTGGTGCAAGTTTATTACATGAATAGGCCTTAACAAACGCTTCACTTACCCACACATCTAAATTTGATAACATGGTTTTTCTTCCACTCAAAAATTCATATGGAGTAACATTTATCGATTTAGTTAGTACTTAGTTTAGTATATATACTTTTTTTGTAATGTGTATCCCAAAAAGATAATGTAATACACATATGTCTCATCATTTATCTTACCATATCCAACAATGAGTTATTTACCTTTAATTTAGTTCGTTCTACTGAGGTGTGTAAGGAGGAGTGAGTTCAGATTGGATCCCAAACTCCCATAAGTAATCAATTAATTATTTATTAATATATTATCCTCCACGGTCATAGAGAAGTTTCTTAATCTTCCTACCAATTTGGTTCTCAGATTTATTCTTTTATTCCTTGAATTTGTGAAAATAATCTAACTTATACCTCATTAAGTTTATATATCTATATCTACTAAATTAATCAGTAAAAGTAATGAAGTATGAGTACCCACCCCTTTATTTAATTGTAAATGGTCCACACACATTGGTATGAACTAATTAAATAATATTTTTATCCCTTTCACCTTTCCCACTAAATGGTGTTTTGGTCATTTTTCTTTGTAAACATGCATGACATACACTAAGTGGTTTTAGTTCTGAATAACCTAAATATCCATCTTGATGTAATTTAGTCTATTGTTTTTAATTTACAACATCTAGCCAGTGATGCCAAAGTTGGGTGTGGTATTATTCATGTGAAGTAACTTCATTATTGATTGCAATTATTTTTTTTATAATCCAACACATAAAGACTTTTATTTAAATGTGCCTTACCATAACTAATATTATATTTATAAAAGAAGCAACATGTATTCCAAAATTTGAAAATAAATCCATCTATATGTAGATTTGATATAGAAACAATTTTTTTTGTAACTGAAGGAACATAATAACAACATTTTAAAATCAAGATCATTCTATTCATAAATAAGAGGTGGTAGTTCCCGATATCTAAAACATGAAGTTTGGATCTGTTATCTTCTCATAGATCTACCTCCACATGGTCAATCTTTCTAAATCTACTTGATTACAATATTATAATAAATATGTGATAACTAAAAGCTATATCTAATACTCAATTTTTAGAAACAAATATATTATACTCAATAACAAATGCGCCTAAGCTTCCCCTTACTTCTTTGGCTGGGTGAAAAGTTTCGTCCAGTGGACCTTCTTGCCACATGTGAAACAAAAAACATTAAATTCCCTTGATTCCCCTTGATCTTCCTCTTCTTACTCATGTCGTTCAAGCTATCATGGAACTAAATACATGTCATATATCTCTCTTAATCATTTTAAACGAATTGACACATTCAAAATCCAAGGTATGTGATAACTTTTGATCTGTCACTCCCCATCTAAGATCATTTTCAGTTTTAAAATTTTCCAAATGGGTAGAACAGTTAGTACAAAGATCTTTATTTTTATGCATCTAGGTATATTATTATCTAACTTTTATAGTCTTGTTTCCTTTCCATCCTTCAAATTTTTTCACCATCATCAGTCTCTTTCTATGATTGAACGACCCATGTGATGTGGTTAGGAATGGTGTTTCCTAAAAAATATTGTGCAGTTCATCCTTGGATAACAATATTGAATTATGACATCAGATGATAATTCTCTTTGGAATGAGTGAAGAATGATATAGTTTAGGTTGTATGCTAATGTTTATTTCATTAAAAGGTTATGAATGAATGTTAGTGAAATGAATATTTTTTTATACTCTTACCTGTACTGACAAGCATATAAGAGAATATTGTAATGGATTTTTCAGTCTAAGTTTTGTAGTAACCATGAAATTATTACACTATTAGGGTAATTATAGACCAATATAAAAAGTTTTCTAACTTCGTACCAAACAAAGAGACATTTTTATCAAAACAATCAATGTGATATAACTGTAAAATTGAATTATATAAACCAGAATATATACTTTGTTTCACAATTTCAATAGAGGTTTTTGATAGGATTGTAGAAGTTTACCTTTTTAAAACATTTCATTACCCTATATATGTTTTAGTGACCATTAGAGTATCATATTTCAATGTTATAATTTTTGTATAAAAATATTTATCAAGCATTGATATAGATAGATTATTTTGAAGCTTTGTATTAAAGGCCATATGTTGATATCCTATATATTGGGTTCTAATAGAGGCGTGGTCTCTCTTGGGACCCAAATTAGTGCAAGAGATGGTATATTAGGTTCATAAAATATAGAAAATATTAATGATAACTCATTTTAGTAAAATAATTATACATATTATCAATGATGAATGTTGGAGTTTTTAGTGGGATATTGTGACTTATTATATAATTCTTGTAACAACTCGATATTTTAGTATATATTTTCCTCTAATTAAGTCAAATATATTTGTTAGCCTACTCTACACATTATACCATACTAAAAATAAGAGGTGATATGTTTAGACCATTTAAAATTAGTTTTTGAATTAATAGGAATGATTAGGGGTAACTCAATTTCAAAAAATATTAATATATATTAATATATATGTATATATAATTTATTTTATATAAATTTAATTAATTATTGTGTTTAAGAATCTATATATTTTTCATTGTAATTTTTATTAAATAAAAATAAGTTTATTATTATTAAATGGTCATATTAATAAAATAAAATATTAATTGATTAATGTTTCCTTTGTGTTTTATATACATTGATAATGAGAATAAAATGTATGTTAAAAAAATTATTTTTATATAAATATAGTTTTTCATTGTATTTTATAATTTTAATTAAATGTTAAAATATAAAATTCAAAATTTTAATATTACATTACAAAAATAATCTTTTTATTCATAATTTCAATATTAGTTTAAGATTATTTTTTGTGTCTTTTATAGAAATAGTGATTTTCATTTGAATAGAATAAAATATTGTTTTTATAAATAAATTATTTATTATATAAATTAGAATTTTAGCATTATACAAACTTTTTATAATACTAAATATATTTTTTAAAAATTAATTTATTGTTTAATTTTTTTTTTCAAATTTAAAAACCCATATTTGAAATTTTAGATCATAAGTTATATTTTTCAAAAAAGCAATCTTATTAATTTTAAGAACTTATATCTAAAAAATTATTTTCATTGCTTATATAAGTTTTATATAATAAAATTAATTCTATTTTTGGATTCATCATGATGTAGGATGTAAGAATTATCTTAGATGGTTATACTTACAAATGGGGGGTAAATTATAGTTTAAAAACATAGTTTAAAAGATTAAAACTAAAGAAAACACAAATCATCTTAAAGTAAAATTTATCAGACTCAGACTCAATATGATTATCAAATTAAGAAAAATGGAATTAGAAATTCTTTGATTTTATTAGAGTAAAATGATCTTAATCACAATAGATCTGATTTATATCAATGTATTGTTTTCATTATATCAAAAAACACACTGATAAAACTAATTGTACAGAAATATTAATAAAATGAAAAAATTTATATGACATGAACAATAGAATTGTAACTTTTAAAAACAAGAAATATAATATCTCACAAAAAGTAAGAATAGATTTCAAGATATATTTAAAATATTTTCCTCTTTTAACCATAAGAGTAAGGTAGTAAATAACCATGAATAAAGGTATCCAATGTTTTATACTTATAATAAAGTCTGTCTTTTCTTACCAATAAATCCTTTGATATGATGATCGGAATAAATAGGTCTTCCTATCCTTGAAATCCATCGATATGATGATCAATGTCTTTCTTCCTAGACCTGAAAGCCCTTGATTTGATGGTTTAGATTATTCCATTGCAATAAGCTTTATTTTGGAGTATATTTTTAAATGACATTTTATTTATAGGCAATGATCTAATGGTCATATTTTTGAGTTTTTTTTCAATGACCTCAGATAGCTTGCGCTTAATAGCTCATATATTACTAAAAGGTCGACATCTATTTTTTTAACACTATTATACTGTTAAATATATTAATTATGATAGAAATAAGTCTTTTTCATTATGATTATAAACTTAGGTTAGTATGATGGAATTCCCTATCAATAGTTAATACGATAATCCTTATGAGAGTTAGTCTGATGTATAGGTACAAGAATCTGTCTAATAGCCACAAATTTTTTCAGTTCGATAGAAAAGGAAATATTAAAACTCTTAGTCTATTAAAAGGTAATTTCAACAATTAGATTCATACTCAATCTGATTATCATAATGAATAATTTTATGTTTATATTTTTAATTCATTAGAAATTTGTCTATGAATGGTAGAAGAAAATGTTTTCTATAAAAACATACTAAAATAATTGCGATATAAAAAGTTAGTAAACATGTTTTAAGAAAGAGTTTGTGATTTAAAAAACAAAAGGAATAGAATAGTAAGAAGTAATAATTTTGACTCAACAATCTCACCCATTTTTGAAAACACAAACCCCAAAAATTAAATGAAAAATAATTTTAAAAACTAAACAATTTGTTATTCTTTCAATAAATTTGTATTCAGAGTTATTCTTTGAAACTTAACTTCTCTGATTTAATAACTCTTTTGAATATTATGTCAAAATATGAACCCTTTTGAATAAAATGTTTAATATTAGAATAGTAATTTCATAAAAGAAAACTTCTCCCACTTAGAAATTTATCCCACCCTAAGGATATATCTTCACTTTTTGATAAAACATTCTCCCCTTTGAAATAAATAACCCCTTAATAAAGTATTCTCCCCCTTTGTAATTTTCAAAAAAGAATGAAGTGGAATTCTAAATTTCCTAAAATTTTATAAAAATAGAATATGAAACAATACTGGACTAGCTAATCATCATGTAAGTATGAAATAATATATAACCAATAATAATTATAAAACATTCAAGCATAAAGGAATTGGATAAAAATAGAATTCATTCATTATATAAAATTCAAATGTTTTATGAAAAAACATGAATATTTTAAAAAAGAGTTCATTCTTCCTTCATCAAGGTCTTTACTAAATTCTTCATCTTCTTGAAATCGTGTCGATCCTTCTCAAGATTTGAAACTTTTTTCTTTTAGAGTCCTTTATGAATACTTAAGCCTTTTAACTTCTTAAATGAGTTCTTTGTTTTTTTCCTTCAATATGATCACTTTGTCTTCAAAAGAATAAATTATACCCATATCTAATTCCATATCTCATATCTCATGTTTCAAAGCATTCACGTCTCCAATCCTTTAATAGATATCATATCTAATCTCTTTAAAAAATGTTACTCTATCTACCATGTCTAATGATAATATATTGAAAGATTCAACTGATTATATCTTGAGTTTTATTACTTTATCAAACTTCTCATCATGCATTCGAATATTATAATCAACCTGGTTATACCACTTTACCATTTAGTTGCATGGTCTTATTTGAGTTTGATAATTTTCTTGAAACAATTTCAATTCATCCTCAATTTTAATTGCTTAATATATTTTTTTTATTGATTACCCTATTTCTTCATATTCTTCTTCATTCCCTTCTTATTGTCCTTCTTTTACATGTCCTCCAACTTCCTTATCAACTTCCTTTTCTAGCTCTTCCTCTAACTGCCTTCTCATTCTGAGAGCTCCCTTACAAGCTGATGTTGATGATGATTCTTTTTCTAGAACAAATATGACCGATTCTTCCACAAGAAATTTTACTTTTCCCTTATCTTAAACTAAAGGGATTTCAGTATGGACTATAGAAATTTATTGAAAAACTAGACCACCTTCTGTTATAACTTGATCGGTGTGGGAAGTTGTAAGTACTATATTTTCATAATCTTGTTCTACCCCTTTTAAAATACTTTCAATAATCTAGGATTCTTGTAACCTTTTCTTAAGCTTTCTTTTAATCTAGTCTTCCTCTAATGTTTCAGCAAACTGAATCTTTATAGATTTGGATTCAATAGGGTCAATTCTGATTTCTGGATCCCCTTGCTTCTTTTTTACTTCTTAGACATCATTTACTAAAAAATATCACAATTAATCTTCTTTTCTTTATTTATATTTTTTAAAGGTGAGGTCTCTACCTTTATTTTCTATTTCTTTTCAATCTTCTTAGATTTTATTTATGGTTGTTCCTCCAAAGAATCACCATCAAATTTTTGAAAAAACTTTTTTAACTTAGTATCAAAACCCAATCTCATTATAGAAATTGTATCATCACTTATAAAGGAAGTATTTTCCCTCATTGGATTTGATTTGTTTAATACCTTGAATATTACCACACATTTTACAATGATTTTACTGATAATGGCTAGAAACATATTGACCTTTGATTTGATAGAATAAGTTTTGATGTTTTCCACTTTTATAAAGATGAAATTCACCAAGTCAATATTCATCATATTAACTAGATAATCCAAAACAAAAACATCTTATACTTTTAAAGTATCTTGGTATCCATTTCTAGGAATCAAGTACCATTGAATCCACCAGAAAAAAAATCCATTTTCCAGGTTCAATTGGAATACTTTTCTAAAATTTTCATATTTTGTAAACAAAAAATCCTCATCTTTGGTCTTGTTAAAGGTATTGATATTATTAGAAAACTTGTGAGGAGGATAATACCCTTCTCTTTTTAATGGTACTCTAACTAAGTCAACAAGTTTCTTATAATAAAACTTATACTTTTCACATACATTCACTACTGGAATGGAGAGCTATACCAACAGTTTGGTGCCAACGGTTTTAGAAAACCGTTGGCATATGTGGATTACAGACCTCTTTCCCAACGGTTTCATTAAACCATTGGGATATCTCACTATGGGACAACTTTTACCAACGGTTTACATAAACCATTGGGAAAGCTTGATTTCAACCAACTTTTACCAACGGTTTACATTAAACCGTTGGAATATGTCATTAAAACTAAGACATTTCCCAACGGTTCAACAAAACTGTTGGGAAATCTTGACATTCAACCACATTTTCCCAACGGTTTAGTAAAACCGTTGGGAAATCTTCATATTCAATCATAGTTTTCCCAACGGTTTTTAAAAACCGTTGGGAAAAATTCTCTCCAAATACAGTGAGCCCCCAATTCTCTCTTCGTGCGACTGCAGCCCTAAAATTGATTCTCTCCCGACGCTCTCTCCTTACGGGTATTGGAAACTCCATCCATCCTCTTCAATCAAACAACTTTTTTGTTCAAGACATCTGTTCAAGACATCAAATCTGTAATTCCTACCTCAGTTCTAATTTTCTTCATCTATCTTTTCTATTTTCTATTTTTATTTGACCTAAATGTGAGCGATCTCTCTATACCCATATTGAGAAACTCGTTCCACTTGATAGATCCATCTTAAATCAAATAATTTTGTAGTTCTACACTCTAAATCTGTATGTACTACCTTTGTTTAAATTTTTTGCATCTATGATTTTCGTTTTCTTTTTTAATTTGGTATAAACCTTTTTGTGATGTTTATGGCATGAAATACCAAACAAGTGCACTTTGATTTGTTTTTTTGTCTTTCTTCAATACTTATGTTTCATGATTGTATGGATCAACATTATTTGAAGTCTACATAGCCAATCCTTTCCTTTATTTAGGGAACCATATAAACCAATGGAGGTGCTGGTGAGATGTATCCCCACTCAAAGATGATAAAGAGTTTGTTTAGTCATATTGTCTCGAGGTATGTAATGGATATAAGTATGTTTCATGTGAAGTGATTGTGGACGGTTGGGGTAGTGGCGTAGGTGGTTTTCCATTTTTTAGTGGGGTGATATGGTAGTATCTATGGACTTTAGTTTAGTTCAAAAAATGGATATGTGTTTTGTATTTATAGTTTTTGTTTAAGGAATAATGGGAAGGTTACTGATATTGAGGATGAATTGGATGTTGGTTGGGTGATGGATTGGAATTGTGATGTTGTTTGGATTGGGTTTAGATAATTTTCAAAGAATTATATGGGGATTTCCTCTCTTTAACAAATCCCCCCTCCTCCTGGACCATGGACACCCCCCTCTTGGACCCTAGACACCCCCCTCCTGGAACATGGACAACCCACCCCCTCTTTCTTAAAACCTGGATAGCCACCCCCCTCCTGGACCCTGGACAACCCCCTCCACCCTCCACCCAAGACCTTGTATAGTCCCTCCTCCACCCTCCACCCAGGACATTGTATAACCCCTCCACCCTCCTCTATGGTCCCCGGACAGCCCCCTGGACACCCCCTAGATAGCCCCCAACCTCTTTCTTGGACCCCAGACAGCCCCCCCCCCGGACATCCCCCCATGCTCCTCCTCGGTCCCCGAAAAGTCCCCCGGACAGCCCCCTATACATCCACCCCACCCTCCTCCTTGGACCCCGGACAGCCCCCCGGGCACCCCCCAAATAGCCCCTGGACTGCCCCCGGATAGCCCCCCGAACAGCCCCCGGTTAACCCCCCACCCTCCTCCTTGGTCCCCGAACAACCCCCCCCCCATCCTCCTTGGTCCCCGGACACCCCCCCAGACAGCCCCCACCCTCCTCCCTGGACCCCAGACATCCCCCCACCCTCCTCCCTGGACCCCAAATAACCCCCCGGACAGCCCCCCACCCTCCTCCTTGGTCCCTGGACACCCCCTCGGACATCCCCCCACCCTCCCTGGACCCCGGATAGCTCCCCGGATAGCCCCCCACCCTCCTCCTTGGACCCCGGACAGCCCCCCGGACTTGAATAACATTTTCCTTTTGTACCACTGTGTATGCAAGTTAATGAGACTCATATGCCTTATGTATAATTCTATTACAAGTTGATTAAATGTTATACCTCATGGATGATATGTAATTGTAGGCATGTTGATTTCACATGCCTTTTTTATTTCTATGATCATGCAATGTTATTTAGGATTATTCTATTTTTTTATGTCTTGAAATATATGAATTTCTTGGTATGCTTATCAATTCATGCTCATCAAATGCATGTGATTATATTCTTTAATTTGAATACAAATCCTTGTTGTACATTCTCCATGTTATGTGAATTATGCCTTGTTTGATTTGGTTTACTTGTTAATTGTTAGGATAAGAAATGGGATACAAGTTATGGACTCATGGATGGACTCGTCATGCTTAGGGAGAATGATCCATGAGTCATATGTGACGTGTATGAGTCAACCCCGCTAAAAATTGAGCCACGGTGTGGCCGGGAATACTCGAACTGTGTCTCTTTTGTTAAGAATGTACTAAATTGTAAGTGAAATCAACAACTGACATACGGGAAATGGACCAAACGCCTTCGGATTCTATTGAAACGTTAGGACAATGATACATGGGTCATATGTGATGTGTATGAATCAACTCCGCCTTAATCTGAGATTCCGTGTGGCCGGGACCACCCAAATTGTCTCTCTTTTGTTCAAAATGGACAATATTTTACATACATATGCCAAACCGATCAAACAGATTCTGATTGTGTTTAAACTTTATGAAAATTATACCTGGATCATATGTGACGTGTACGAGTCAACCCCGCCTCAATCCGAGGCACGGTGTGGCCGACACCACTCAAAGTACCTCTCTTTTTTTTAAAATGTATTTAATTTTAAGTGAAAACAACAACTGACATACGAGAAACCGACCAAACGCCTACAAATTATGTTGAAACTTTAGGAAAACAATCCATGAGTCATATGTGATGTGTACGAGTCAATCCCACCTCAATCTGAGTCCTATTGTGGCTGACACCACTCAAAGTGCCTCTGTTTTGTTTAAAATGAACTTAATTTTAAGTGAAAACAACAACTGACATACGCCAAACTGACCAAACAGCTACAGATTCTGTTGAAACTATAGGAAAACGATCCATGGGTCATATGTGACGTGTACGGGTCAACCCCGCCACAAACCGAGCCACGATGTGGCCGAGACCACTCAAACTCTCTCTCTTTTGTTCAAAATGGACTAAATTGTAAGTGAAATCAACCACTGACATACGGGAAACAGACCAAAAGCATTCAGATTCTATTGAAAAGTTAGGAAAATGATCCATGGGTCATATTTCAGGTGTATGAATCAACTATGCCTTAATCTGAGGCGACGTGTGGCCGGGACCACCCAAACTGCCTCTCTTTTGTTCAAAATGGACAATATTTTACGTACATACGCCAAACCGAGCAAACAGATTCTGATTGTGCTTAAACTTTATGAAAATCATACCTGGATCATATGTGACGTGTATGAGTCAACCTTTCCTCAATCCAAGGCCCGGTGTGGCCGACACCACTCAAAGTGCCTCTCTTTTTTTTAAAATGTATTTAATTTTAAGTGAAAACCACAACTGACATACGAGAAACCAACCAAAAGCCTACGAATTATGTCGAAACTTTAGGACAACAATCCATGCGTCATATATGACATGTAAAAGTCAAACCCGCCAAAAAATGAGCCACGGTGTGGCCAGGACTACTCAAAATGTATCTCTTTTGTTAAAAATGGACTAAATTGTAAGTGAAATCAACAACTGACATACGGGAAACGGACCAAACGCCTTCGGATTCTATTGAAACTTTAGGAAAAGGATCCATGGGTCATATGTGATGTTTACGAGTCAATATCTCCTCAATCCGAGCTGCGGTGTGGCCGAAACAACTCAAACTGTCTGTCTTTTGTTTAAAATAGACATAATTTTAAGTGAAAACAACAACTAACATACGCAAAACCAACAAAACGACTTCTTATTCTGTTTAAACATTACTAAAATGATCCATGGATCAAATTTGATGTGTACGAGTCAACTATGCCTCCATCCGAGCTGCGGTGTGACCGGGACCACTCAAACTGTCTCTCTTTTGCTCAAAATGGACTAAATTGTAAGTGAAATCAACAACTGACATACGGGAAACTGATCAAACACCTTCAGATTCTATTTAAATTTTAGAAAAATGATCCATGGGTCATATGTGATGTGTACGAGTCAACCCCACCTCAATCCGAGGCACCGTGGGGCTGGGACCACCCAAACTGCCTCTCTTTTGTTCCAAATGGACAATATTTTATGTACATACGCCAAAATGATCAAACGGATTCTGATTGTGTTGAAACATTATTAAAATGATTCATGACTCATATGTGACGTATATGATTCAACCCCGCCTCAATCCGAGGCCCGGTGTGGCCGAAACCACTGAAAGTGCCTCTTTTTTTTAAAAAATGTACTTAATTTTAAGTGAAAACAAAAACTGACATATGGAAAACCGACCAAACACCTACGGATTCTATTTAAACTTTAGGAAAACAATCCATGGGTCATATTTGATGTGTAAGAGTCAACCCCGCCTCAATCCGAGCCACGATGTGGCTAGGACCACTAAAACTTTCTCTCTTTTGTTGAAAATGGACTAAATTGTAAGTGAAATCAACAACTGTCATACGGGAAACTGACAAAACGCCTTCGGATTCTGTTTACACTTTAGGAAAAAAAATCCACGGGTCATATTTGATGTGTAATAGTTAATACCACATCAATCCGAGGCACGGTGAGGCCGACACCACCCAAACTGTCTCTCTTATGTTAAAAATGGACAATATTTTACATACATATGCCAAAATGAACAAAACAGATTCTGATTGGGTTGAAACATTAGGATAATGATTCATGGATCATATGTGACATGTAAGAGTCAACCCCGCCTCAATCTGAGGCCCGGTGTGGCCGACACCACTCAAAGTGTCTCTCTTTTGTTTAAAATGGACATAATTTTAAGTGAAAACAACAGTTGACATACGCCAAACCAACCAAACAAATTAGGATTCTATTGAAACTTTAGGAAAACGATCCATGGGTCATATTTGATGTGTACGAGTCAACCCTACGTCAATCCAAGCCACGGTGTGGCCAGGACCACTCAAACTGTCTCTCTTTTCTTCAAAATGGACTAAATTGTAAGTGATATCAACAATTGACATACGGGAAACATACCAAATACATTCTAATTCTTTTGACACTTTAGGAAAACGATCCATGGGTCATATGTGACATGTACGAGTCAACACCGCCTCAATACGAGTCACCGTGGTGCGGGGACCACCCAAACTACCTCTCATTTGTTCAAAATGGATTAATATTTTACGTACATATGCCAAACCGATCAAACGGATTTTGATTGTGTTGAAACTTTAGGAAAATGATCCATGGATCATATGTGATGTGTACCAGTCAACCCAGCCTCAATTCGAGGCATGGTGTGGCACTTATTGAGTCACAAGTGATGAGACTCCTATGAAAATACCTTTTCACCATATATTATAAAAGTGGTTGTCGTATGAAGATTGAAATGGGTGTAAATAATATTTGATTTATTGAAACTCTGATTCATCTATACTGGATGATTTTTGTCATATGAAGATTCAAAGGGGGAGTTATTCACCATTACTCTAATCAAATAGGTGGTGTAATCAAATAGGTGGTGTTATTTTTTGTTGTTTTAAGTCTGTCACTATTTTTAGTGCTGTTTTTTATGCAGGTGTATGCACTGGAGGGGCTACTGGAGGGGCTGCTGTGCAACAATTCTGGAAATACAGAATACCAACGGTTGTAAACCGTTGGTATACTTTGAGAAAGAGTTATACCAAAGGTTCAATAAACCGTTGGTAAAAAACCATACTTAAACATATCCCCACGGTTTCATTGAAACCGTTGGGAAAACATCTATACCAACGGTTTACAACCGTTGGTATAAGATCAAAACCATTGAATTCCCAACGGTTTTATGAAAACTGTTGGGAATAATACTATACCAAAGGTTGTGAACCGTTGGTATAAGATCAGAATTATAGTATTCCCAACGGTTTAGAACCGTTGGGTAAACCTATACCAACGGTTCTTGTTGAACTGTTGGCAAATCCATACCTAGAGTGGGCTATACCAACGGTTTACTGCAAACCGTTGGTATATATCTTTCCCCATGCCTTACTTCCCTACGGTTTGGACAACCGTTGGTATAGAGTATACCAACAGTTCTCCAGCCTATACCAATGGTTCTAAACCGTTGGTATATCCTTTATTTCTAGTAGTGATTGTGAAGGAAACTTTTTATTTATCATCTTCCTTCATAAACTGAATAGATGCACAAAACTCATGAACTGCACCAAGATAATAAATGTCATGACCCACTCTGGAGGGACCCATTCCATGACTACCTCAATCCTACATCCAATAGTCCAAGGGTTGGTGACTATCACCGAATAGGTATATACCACAAATGAGAGGAATTAGCCTAAATTACTTGTATGCACCCACACATATTCAAGCCAAAAATGATGAAATATAAAAACACTAAGTAAATAATGCATGAAAACCATTATATCCCACAACCAGAGTACAATAGGAAAAGTATTAGAAAGTTAACAGGGCCAAAACAATCCCACCATAAGAAGTCTATAACCACAAGTCCAACCTATATGAAAAGAGGTACTAGGACTGTTGTCTGGATCATAGGAACACAACTCATCTTTTTGGCCACACTAATCACCACCTGGTCCTAGTCCACCTAGGACTCCCCCAAAGGGTGAATCATTTGCATAACACATGACACATGAGGTAAAATCCTATACAGGTGTGCATATAACAATACCTAGTAATACACCCCGAAACAACAAATGAAATACCATAAATGATATTTCATAAAGGAAAATATAGTCATATACACACAATTATATGTCTAAAACACATTTAGTAAGAATATCCAGATATAATCAAGAGAGACACCACATCATGTGGAGATAATATCCAATTTTTAACCATATGACTCCACTCGAAGTGTGATCGTTTTGAGAGAACTCACTCCTTGAACCATGATATCATTGGAGATGCTCACGAAGATGTCTAGCTCATTTGGGACCTACCCAAATGAGAACATATTGGTCAAGGAAGATTATGATACCCATAAAGGGGATCCTACCCAATCATACTGGGGAATACCACTAACCCAATCTGGATCAATTTTCAACACAGGGGATCTTTCCCAAATAAACAGGGGAATACCACTAACCCTACGGATGTGGCCCTCTAGATAGAGGACCAATGAACTGCTCATAGAGGTTACACTGATGCCAACAAACTCAATTATGGGTGATAGAGGATTTCTCCAGTCCCATGGAGGGATACTATAACTCTATATGGGACTCAGCCTCTAGTGGGGACTATAATCCAGTAATGTGGATATAATGTCGTACTGAACCCTATAGGAAAGGACCAAGGGAAAAATATCAACCTATACTGGTCCAAACAAGAAACTTAGCACATTATCTCAAAAGGACCATCTTAAATTTAGGATCACAACAACAAAGATGACTTTTCGAATGGATGCACCATTTGAAAGTTATATTAGTTTGAAGTTTCAGAAGAAGGGGGGTCAATGGGCCCATGGACCGATAGCATGGTCATCCCACTGTTGTGGAGGTAAACTGATCGAACGGTCTACCCCATGGATACTGTGGCCACACGGTAGCTAGAGTGATTGTGGCTCACAGTTGACCATGGCCTGGCACTGGCTCGATCATCCTGGGTCCGACCCTGGTCTGACCTGCTCATCCCAAAGAACTCTACTTAGGTCCATCTCGTCTCCCCTAGACCGAACCTCTTACGTGCGGCCCTCCAAGACACATCTATGGCCTCCCCTCCATGCAGCTTCCTTCCATGCTCCACACCACTGACGTCTTCTCCATCTTTGATCGCTGTTGCCACATCACCTCGCAGGACCACTACCTCTCCTCATTGGGCTATCACATCAGACTCATTTCAGTGGTCCCTTCCGTGAACCACTGATTCACCTATGATTTTCTAAATAAAAAATGGTCATAGGTCTGGGCTCCTTGGGTTCTGATCTATTCAGACCTAACATTTTATGTTTATTTTCCTCTAATATGGGGGTCCGATCTCGTTCGAAGTCACCCAGAAAGTTGAACTGTGGCCATGAGAGTCCAACAAAGAAGAATGCGAAGAACTGGGCAGAGAAAATCACAAATAACACCCTGAGTAAAGAACCTCATCCTTTTTTTTGTGTCGACCTCAATCTGTTTTTATTAGAATGATAAATGAATAAGAATTAAAATAAATTTACAGATAATCCAAAAGATAATACCCCATCCCGCATCAATAATTAAATCATGGATCAATATGTTTGTGGATTGAACTACATTCATAGTGGAAATAAATAATGGGAAAATAAAAAATAAAAAACTACCCTACCTCAATTCGGATTAGTCACTGATGAAGGATGATCATTGTTTTGTCGTTGTTGGAAAGGTTCCTTCAAATTGGTTTCACGTTGATCATAGATGCCTGATCTGTCACTGTTTATTCGAGAGAGTTATTTCTCCATGTCTAAGATAAATTATAGGGTTGTTTATATAACACTAAATTCCTAAAAAAATCTTAATAAAAATAGAATTCTCTGCACTAAAAAATAATTTTTATAAAATTTATTTTAATTACATTTTTCATCCTCTATGATTTTTTATACAGATGACCCCTGCTGACAAAATTTATGTCACTCCTTGGGTAAATACACTACCTTGGAAACAAAGGTTCCCTTATATTTCATATTCTATCACCCCATTAAGTTTTATTCCATTTTTTTAGGAAAAATGTGTGGGTGTGCTATTAGAAGTTTATTATTTTTCAAATAATTGTTTTGGGAAAACAGAGCCTCAGAATCACACATTGTCTCAGTGACTAGTCTTGAAATCAATCAATATAA
Organism: Viscum album; assembly: GCA_963277665.1. Taxonomy (NCBI): domain Eukaryota; kingdom Viridiplantae; phylum Streptophyta; class Magnoliopsida; order Santalales; family Viscaceae; genus Viscum; species Viscum album. The sequence goes on from OY728119.1 coordinate 1,109,924,682, forward strand.
TTCATAAAAATAATACACAAGAAAATATAAGATATTACATTCTCTCCACCTTAGAGATTTACATCTCTAAAATCCAAACCAAGGACTACTGAAACAAATGAGGGTATTGAAAACAAATATAAGCCTCTCACTCTCATGTGCTCCCCTGGAGATTCTCATGCTACCATTGTACATGCACCCAAGGAATCGAATTCTCATGAAGGATCATCTCCTACTGATCCTCAAACTCTATCTGTTACTCAAGAAAAGTCACCCAATCCTCGATGTCCAGCTCGCCCCAGTCAATGATGTGCGATGGGTCATGCACATACCTCCACAGCTATGACATGTGAAAGACATCATGTACACTATCTAACTGTAGTGCTAGAGACAAGTGGTATGCTACCTCTATGACTCCACGTAGTATCTAGAAAGGTCCAATGAACCTAGAAGATAGCTTTCCGCCCAAACCAAATTTTTGTAATCCCCATCATGGTGAAACTCGAAGGAACATATGGTCTCCTTCCTCAAACTCCAGAGGCCTCTATTTCCTATCGACATAAGGCTTCTGATGGTCATGTGCAGTCTTCATCTTCCTCTAGATGATCTACACCTTCTTCATAGTAGGTCACACCATCTTCGATACCATGAGTGCTAAATCTTCTAGGTCAATATACTAAAGTGGCGACCTCTAGGGTCACCCATAAAAGGCCTCAAATGGTGCCATACCAATGGTGGAGTAATAGATATTTTTTTATAAAAATCCCACTAGTGGTAGGTGATCCTCCAAACTACAACCAAAACGTAACATGTATTCCCACATCATGTCCTCCAGAACCTGAATGGTCTACTCATTCTGGTCGTCCGTTTGTGAGTGAAAAACTGTGTTCATGCATAGCTTGGTACCAAATGCCTCCTATAATACCTTTCACAACTGGGATGTAAAGAGAGCATCATGGTCTAAAACTATCATTGATGGAACTCAATTGAGTATAAATATCTCCTACACATAGAGGAATCCCAATATCTCTACTAAACTCTGCTCTTAAATATCTAGGTAGTGGGTTGACTTGGTGAGTCAGTCAAAGATCACCCAGATGGCATCGTGTCCCCTAGAAATACGTGTTAATACCATCATGAAGTCCATTAATATCTCATCCCACTTCCATTTTGTCACCTTAAGGGGTTGATATATACCCACTAGAACCCAATACTCAGCCTTCAATTGCTGATAAGTGAGTCATTTAGAGACAAACTCTACAACCCCCTTTTTCATCCATCACAACCAAAACTAACATCATGGGTCCTGATACATCTTAACCACACCTAGTTGTACCACCAAAGGGGATGCATGTAACTCCCTCAAGAACTTCTCCTACAATGCCAAAGGTGCAAGTATGAATCCTCTAAAGAGAACAAAGTGATCCCAACCTTCCGAATATCCATCAGGAGCATGACCTATGGATAACTAAGCACATAGGATATTGTAGTCGGTATCCCCAAGTTATGCCTCCCTGACTCACTGTAACAGTAGAGGTGTAAAAAACAATGAATGGAGGTATGATTCTATATCTCCATCCATAATGTATATCTATAATGAGGTCAAATCCTCTGATTCATCATTCAGCAACCAAAAACTAGATCCCTTGCTGAGAGAATTTGCTACCACATTCCCCTTCCTAAGAGTGTAAAAAATATCAGAGTCATAGTCCTGGAGGAACTCTAGCCATTACCATTGTCTCATGTTTAGATCCTTCTAAGAGAATATATACTTGAGAATCTTGTTATTAGAGTAGATGATAAAATTCTTACCCATCAGGTAGTGTCTCCACATCTTCAATGCAAAGACTATCGCTGCTATCTATATATCATGGGTCACATAGTTATGTTCATGTGGTCTCAACTGGTACAGAATATAGGAAATCACCACTTTTCCCTACATCAAGACACAACTAGGACTCAACCTTGATGCATCATAGAATACCTTGTACAGGACCTCTTCCTCTGGTAACTTCAGGATGGGATCACTCATCAACCTCAGTCTCAAATCCTGAAAGTACTGCTGGAACCTCTCTATCCACATGAAAGGCTTCCCTTTTCATGTCAAATATGTAAAGGGTGTTCCTAATCTAGAGAATTTGGTTAAAAGCCTCATATAGTACACTACCAAACCAAGGAAACTCTGCACCTCGGTAAAACTCTTGGGTGGCTCACAAGAAAGAACTACCTCATCCTTCAATGGATCCACTGCAAGTCCAGCCTCTGAGATGATGGTTCCTAGAAAATATACTTCTTGAATCTAATACTGACACTTTGAGATATTCCTATAGAGTTGGTTCTCTTAGTGTGTGTCAAGGACCATCCTCAAGTGTATTTTATTCTCCTTATTGAATGTTTATTACACTATGATGTCATTGATGAAAACAACCATGAATTGGACCAATTAGGATAAAACATATAGTTCATGAGTCCCATGAACACTATTGGGGCATTCGTCATGCCAAATGGCATCACCAAGTACTCATAGTAACCAAAACGACATATAAAGGTCGTCTTTCGTATATCCCCATCTTGTACTCTCAACCGGTGATAGCCTGATCTGAGGTCGATATTTGAGAACCATCATACCCCTTTTAACTAATCAAAGAGGTCGTCGATCCTCAGTAGAGGATATTCGTTCTTCACAATCACCTAGTTCAAGAATTGGTAATCCACACATAACCTCAAGATCTCATCTTACTTCTTGGAAAAAAAATCCAGGGATGCCCAGGGTGAAACATTGGGTCTCATGAAGCCCTTCCTTTGCAAGTCCTCCAACTGCACCCTCAGCTAGTGAAACACCACAGAATCCATTCGATATACAGGTGTAGATAAATTTATAAGTCTATAACCCTATGGGGAGGTAAAACTAAAAAATATTTAATAAATACATCCTCATACTCTGCTACCACTATAAGAAACTGAGGACTCATTTCATCCACTACATCGAGGGTGAGGCTAGACAGCTAGTGAGAATTTGGTTGTACCCTCCTGTGTGTGAGTCCATCCTACACAGCATGTGTTTTCTTTTCAACAACAAAGGAAAACCTGGTTTCATCACTATAGACACACCACACTATGTACCTAAAACATTCAATATGAGTATGAACTGTGGATAACCAATCCATACTAAGAATGATATCATAAGGCCTCAATGCTGCTACCAAGAAATCCCAACTGAAACTCTCACCTCTAAGAGTTAGGTCATAATGTCGGCACTAGTGTGTATTCATTGAATCTATTCTAATAAGAATCTCCAATCATAATGTTTGAGTCAACAGTTCAACTAGAATATCTGAGTCCCGAACAAGGTTTGTGGAAAGAAATAAATGACTAGAACCTATGTCTATCAAAACTGAAATTAAGGTGGAAAATATATATATCATACCTCAAATCATCAAAGATCCTTGGGGTCATAAGACTCTATTTTTTGTAACTGGCCTCTTCCCAGACCACCAACTCTCATATCCTAGCATGGACCACATGGGGGTGGTAATAGTTCAAACCTCTGACCACCTCATGTTGCCCTTCCTTATCCTCTACCACATCCACTGCCCTACGGACCACCCTGCTTCTATCTTAGCCTCTTCCTGAGAGGTCCCTTGACCATCATTCGATCAACTATATAACAGGTCGGGAAATCTAATTCTAGATGTCCCTGACTGTAGCATTTGTAACATCATCTATCCCTTGTCTGATTTGTGCCACCCTGGGAGCCTTGAACAACTAATCTTGAGTCTTTGGGTTGTCTCCTAAAGTGTCTGACACACTTGGGTCCCTCTGACTGCCATCAGATGCCTGTTGTTCAGGTATCAGGTACCTGGTTCCTACTACTATATCCCATTACCAGTGTCTACTCTGCTAGAAAACTCTCCACTAGAAGGTCTCACTCAAGTACCCGAACATAGGTATGAATGTTAATGGATACCATCAATGACCTAATGTCTAGGCATAATCCCTTCTTGAAGGTTTTATCCCTAAAGAATGGGTCTCACACCATGTCCATAGGGTAGCACAAAGGATCAGTAAACCTCATTGAATAATCCACAACAATCATAATACCATTCTGCAGATGCAGAAGCTATTGAATACATACCAATATCATCATGGATGGATAGAACTCCACTCCGAAGAGACACTCAAAGTCTGACCTAGAGAGAGATGTTTCATCATGTGTTTGAATCACTAAGCTCCACCATCACCCCACAGATCCCTAAAGAAGACTCACGAGGACTTTCATCTTGTCAGTATGAATCCTCATAAGGTGTAAAACATGGGTAACTGCCTCTATCCATCCCTTTGCCAATTGGGGGTCTAGATCACCCAAAAACCTAGGAGGTTTCTGCCTCTAAAACTCATGCAACTCACTCAGCCTACATGCATCCTCAACTGGTAGTGTTGGAAGTATATGTTTCTTCATGGGTGGCGGTATAGTTGGTAAACCACCTGGAGGTGTTATCTATGGTACAAGCCCCTACACCGATGTCTCATCACTAGGCGGTTCATCCTCATAGAATCACAGTGGAATCAGGGCTAGCTATCTTTGTGGAGGAAACCTATAATAAAAAAATATGTACCATGGTCCATTGAGTATATCTGGATATCTAAATCAAGAAGGACATGGAAAACACAACCATTCCTATATGATGCATGTACCATTTTTTCCCTGCAACCAGTGTTTTCATGTTTTGAGTCGAAAAGTAGGTAATCAAAGTCCTGGTGGATGGATACATAGACCGTCCCACTAACACTAGAGTACCTTATAGCAACCCTATCCTTTTATATATAACATTACATTATTTTAAGCATAATTATACTTTAGAGTACAAGACAAGGATCATAAATTCTACTATCTTGGAAGACTAGGTACATAAAACTGAAAACATGGGACTAGAAAAACACTTTTTTTAATCCTCATAAAGAGATCCTAACTTACTTTGAGCCCTTACATCCACATAGGGTACCCTAGGGATTACATGAATAAAGGGATGAGCTAAAAGCCCAGTTGGGAATAAACATAAGAAGAAGGTTTTAGAAGAAGGGTTAGAGAACATGACATAATGATATAAAATGGCATATAGAATTATAAAATATAAAAATGGGATCATATAAACCTGAATTCATAGTAATGTACCCAATCATGAATTTAACACGATTCAAGCCTCATTTCACATAGATGAGCATAAGTCAAGGTTAACCACCAAGACTGTTGCACATAGTAGCATGTGTCAAGGCTAACCGCAAAAACTGTTGCACATAACATCTCATGAGACTAAACGTTACCCAATGAATTGGAGTGATATCTGGGAGCACCCATCAAAAAATGTTCATGAATATTCTTTCTAAATATAAAATCACACATAAACAATCATAAGCATAAGGGTACCCATGAAAAGAAATGGGTATCTTAATCATGTCATAAAACATAATGAATGGGCGTATCATAAAAGTGTACATGAAAGAAAGGAATTAGAACATACATGGATATTAATAAGGTAAAATAGTCATATATCATGGAAATTTATTTCAAATAGAATTGACAACATGTAAAAAGATTATTTAAGAATTTTTATCATTAAAACATTTTTCGTGCAGTTTTAAGGAAAACACTAATAAGAATTTAAAAAATAAATGGGAATAATATTTTGTAAAAAACCAGAAGTGATCCAAGTATGTTTTCATAATAAAAACAATGTTTTTAAAAAAACAACTACATATTAAAACATATAGTAGAGTTCACTTGAATTTGGGTATGGATTCAGAAAGTTCCCTTAAAACGGGTTTTCTTATCGAGACTTATTGAGGAGGTAATCACTTAAAAACATGTATATCTCCAAAAGAGAATGATTAAAGGGTATTAATAAATGAATTTGGTACATGTAAACATAATTTATAATATTCACATAAAAAATATAAGATAGCTTCATTTTGGTAAAAGGAAGATAAGGCAACCCGAAGGAATAAAGGAGGTTCGGGTAGAATCTCTTACGGATTATCGGCATGTAATTGGGTGTACTTAAGAGATCTTAATGAGAGATAAAGGGGTTTCTAATCACTAAAAAATCATGATGGAAGTATGGGGGAGGTGAAAAATAATACCCCATCATTAGGGATTACACATAAAATGGTATAATATAGAGAACATTGTTGAATATAAGTTAAATAGAGAGGATACCTTACCATAAGTCTGATGGTGTTCTCCAATTGATATTAATGACCTGAATAATCAAATTAGGTTCATTAATTAATAATTAAATAACCACTTAAATATTTAAAATATTTATTATAACATATTTAAGTCCATTCATGACCTTTTTGATGGTTGAAATGGTTCAATTTCATTGTTTAGGTACGTTTGTTTTCCTGGTTTTTACGATCAGTTTACTTATTTTCATTAATGGAGAATAATGTAAAATGGATAAGGTTGTCTAGAATTGGAGTTATATTTTATTATTGAACATTCATAAGGTTGAATGGTTTTAAATTTAATTTGGTTACTTGGAGTGAAGTTGAATCATTATATAAAACTTTAGTGATAACCTTTTGGGTTTATTGGTGGTTTTTGATCACTACGAACTCATTTTACATTATAGTTTAATTCCATTCATAAAAAAAGATTATAGAACCTTACATAGGATATATTAAATAATAATCTGTTTCAACCATAACAAAAATGGTTTCATGAACAGAATTAAATATGGTAAAAGAAATTGAAAACCCATCGTCCTTGAATGTAGTAAATTAACACATCTCAGATGATGTCTTTACTATTGGTATAAAAGAAGAAAGGAGATATGATAATAACTTATTCCATTATCATAACAAAATTACATTACATGTAAGGTAATATATCTGTTATAACATTTGGATGTGGAGAGGTAAGGGTAGAAAAGAAAACAAATGAACTTGAAAAGAAAGTAAAAGAATTGAAAAGAGGAATTTACCACTTGAATTTATCTTCCTTGAGAGTTTCCTAAGGGGATAGGATTTGGTATTTTAAGATACTAATGGATGTTAGACATGGGGAAGGAGATTTGGGAGATATTTGGCCAGAATTTAGGCAATGAACAAATCATGAGAGGAGTGAAGAGAATAGGTAAGGAGGGGTGGTATTTATAGTGGAGGAGAGGAGGGTTTTCATAATATTTAATTCCTTACTTTATTAATTTACCTCAAGACCAAAAATAGTAATAAGTTCATGTGAATTCGAAATAAGGTTGCTTACATCATTCATGTTTCTATTTATAGTCCATTTAGCTTATAATGTATATATACCGTAAATTATCGTATTTCACTATTCATAAAAAATTAAAGTATTTTAGAAAAATCTAAAAAATTCACACTAACTATTTTTCGATGTGTAGAATCAAAAAAATTAACTGAATTTTTCAAAATTAATTTTATAAATATAATTAATTTAATTTTTAATTAAAATCATAATTTACTTGAAAAATGCAGATTTTAAAACTATTACTGGTTTTATAATGTTTTTAAAAATTACATAAGGTATTATAAGATTATATTAAAACTAAAAGACATAAAATTGATAATTTATAAACACCTTTTGGGAAAATAATTTTTTTTTTATATTAATTAATTAATTTTATTTAATTATTTATGACTTACAAAAATACCAATACTTTTACTATGTTCATATTATCACCTATAAGATACCTAAATTTTATTTATACAAACATGGGAAATGTTACTATTCTTTTGGAAGGTTTACTATTCATAAAGGTGGGTTACTATTCATAATGGCAAGTTACTATTCACTAAAAATTAATTTTTTCTTATCAGACTCCAAACATCTTACTGATCCCAACCGTGTATGTCAGTTTTTTGAAATTCAAAACACAGAAGTGTAAAAATTAAGTTTAAGGGTCACATAGTACATAGTAGTTCATTGTATTGTGATTTCATATGATTATATGACATATTTTATAATAAAGAAATTTTCATTGATAAAACATTAGGTCGTTACATCCTTGGCCTGAAATCTAAACTCAAAACACTTAACGTTGTTTCCCCAAACCAATTGCCTATATTTACTATATTAAAGTAGAACTGAACCCCTTCGATACCACTCTATCACAACCCATCCCAAAGGGGCCTATGATGTGACTACCCCAATCCCACCTCCAATAGGCTTGGGCTTGCTGACTATCCCCGAGTAGGAACATCCCAAAAATAGGAGGCATTAGTCCAAAGTACCTGTACGCACACACACATCTTCAAGCCACAATGTTGAAATGTAAAAACACTAAGTAAACAATGTATGTAAACCACTATTCCCACAACCATAGTAAAATTGTGAAAGTAATTGAATGTAAATAGGGCCAAAAAAATTCCACCACAAAGAGACTGTAACTATAAGTCCAACCTATAATAAACGAGGTATTGGGACTACTATCTGGACCACATGAACACACCTCTTCTGTTTGGCCTCTCTATGCACTGCCTTGTCCTAGTCAACCTAGGACTCCATCAAAGGGTTGATCATCTTCACAAGACACGAAATGTGTGGGAAAATCCCATGTAGGGGTGAGTACAACAATACCCAATAGGACACCGCAAAAACAAAAAGGAAATACCACAGAGGAAAATATAGTTAGCTCTACACAGGTATATGTATACAAAACATGTAGAAAGAATATCCAAATATACTCAAGAGATACACCATTCCATCAGGCAGTCATAACCAACTTCCATCCATAATACTTTGCTCAAAATGTGCTCATTCCGAGAGAACTCAGTCCTCGAGTCATGATATCATCAGAGATGCTCATGAAGAGGTCTAACTCATTTGGGGCCTACCTAAATAAGAACGTATTGGTCAAGGAATATTATGATAACCAAAGAGTGTATCTTTCTTTGTCATACTAGGGAATACCACTAACCCAATATGGATTAATTCACAATGTAGGGTATCATGTCAAAATACACAGGGGAATACCATTTACCCTACTCATGTGGTCCACTAGAAGGAGGACCAATGACCCACTCTTATAGGTTATTCCAATTCCAAAAAAAATCCACTAGGGGTTATAGAGGATCACTCCAATCCCATGGTGGGATACCATAACTCTATCTGGTACCCAACCTCTATAAGGGACTACAATCCATTAATGTGGATGTAATGTCATATTGAACCCTCGCGGAAAGGACCAAGGGAACACTCTCAACCTATACCGGTTCAAGATATAAACTAACCATGTTATCTCAAAAGGACCTTCTCAATGTCTGGGTCCTAATTCCATAGATGGCTCGTCAGTTAGATGTATTGTTTGAAAGATAGATCTGTTTGAAATTTTTGAAGAAGGGGGGCCACTAGGCCCCTTGAACGACCGGGGCAGTCGCTGCTGCGATCGAATTCCTGGATCGGCCACCTCATTGGCTCCCATAAGGTCTACATCCTCTAGCCCCAATATTTTCCACACATCCTCCTATCATTATCCATGCTATTTCCTCCTCTGATCATCGCCACTACCTCTCATCATCAGACCTCCACCTCGCCTCCTCGGGCCACCGTGCTAGACCCATTCCAATGGTCCCTTCCGTGGACCGACTAACCACCTTCAATGCCAGAAATTAAAAACTATCACAAATCTAAGCTCCTCATGTCCCGAACTACACAAACTCATCCTCTGTTTTCAATTTTTCTTCAATTTGTGGGTCTGATCGCGTTCGGAGCCACCTAGAAAGTTGAACTGAGGCCATAGAGGTCTAATAGAAAAGAACATGAAGAAAAGGGGAGAGAAAAGCACCATGAACACCCTTAGGAATTAACCTTGGACTTTTTCATGTCAAACTAAATCCATTTCCATCATAAGGATAAATAAAGTTAAATTGAAATAAATTTCTTGATAATCCCACAGATAATATCTCACCCCGCAACAATGATTGAATCGTGGATCAATATGTTCGTGTATTGACCCATATTCATCGTGGAAATAAATAACGGGAAACGTCACAAAGAAAAAACTGAACTACCTTCATACTGATCAATTTATGATGAAGGATGATCATTGTGTCATCATCGTTGGTGAGGTTCCTTCGAATAGGTTGCATGCTTATCATTGATCCATGATCCATCATCGTTTGTTTGTGAGAGTTATTTATCCATGTCTTAGAGGAATTCCATGGTTATGGTGATAACCCTGAATTCCTAACAAAGTTTTATTGAAAATAAAAGTTGTCGCATTAAAAAATAACTTTTATAAAATAATTTGAATTACAGTTTCATCATCTGTGACATTTTATACAAACCACCCATGCTGAAAAAATCTATGTCATGCCTAGGGTAAATACACTAATTTCTACTCAACGATGACCTCAGATTTTAGATTTGGTCACCTCTATAATATTTATTCCACTTTTTTTGGAAAACTATGTGCACATGCTATTAAAATTTTAAACTTTTTCAAACAATTGTTCTAGAAAAATGTGCCTCATAATCATACATCATCTCTACACCTAGTCTCGAAATCAATTCATATAATTTATAAAAATAATAAATTATAGAATTTCAAATGTTACAATAAATGTTGAAATATTTATCAGTATTCTCTTCAAAAACTAATTCCCATAATTGAAACTAGATGACCTTCTTGAGAGAAGAATCATATTTCTCATACCATGATCTTTCTACCAACCTTTACCTGAATATGTACCAATTGGCATAGTCATCCTTAGTTTCCATCAGATCTAGATTCTAAATCCCGATAATGGATGAGAAGAAAAACTTATAGACTGAATCCTTTGAAGGGTGTAACATCTCGAGGAAAAAATATTTGGAAAATCGATACAGGACACAGGGTGACCAATCCTTATATAGGTGTTGGGGTGACGATTCATCTTCTATTATATATCCAATGGTTTAGATAAAAACCCTTTATAATTTATCAGTCAAGAATGATCCAAATAAATTTTTAAAAGAATTTGAGGACTCTCAAAGTTTTAAATACTTTTATCAGAGCTAGTAAATTCCAATTAGGAAGAACTTTTAAAATTTATAAAACAAAAATTATAATAACAAAAACAATTATAAACTAAATTAATAACTAAGTGAAAAAACTAAAAGAATAGAAGAGTACCTTTTAGAGTAGAAATTTTCATTGGTATGATTAACCAATTATTATTGGTTTTTGTAAATAGATTACGAGAGTTTTTATTTAAAATAAATACTGATTAGTATTTTTTTTATAAAAAAAATGATAATGATAAAATATGATTACAAAAATTTTGAAATAAAGAACTTATTATGATAAAATTTAGAATCAAAAATATTTTTTTTGGAAATTTTTGAGTCCAATTTTTTTTAACACTTTCAGAGTTTAGAAAACAATTTGGGAGTTCTGACTCTGAAAATTTGAAAAAAATGTTTGATTCCAAAAAACTCATTACGATAAAAGTTTTATAAAATCTAACAATTTTAGAAAAAAAATTAAAAAAATTGAAAAAAAATATATGTACTCCCCATATGAAAAGGATTATTTAATGAAATGAGATAAATAAATTAATAGTATATATGAATGATTAATTTAAATTTATCATTCCTTACTTCTGTTTAATATATCCAAATTTATCATAACTAAAGGGTTTTATTAAAATATAAACAAGTTTTTCTTGTATTCTGATGAATTATAAAATTATATCTCCTTTAAGTGTGTGATCCTGAAGGAAATTGTTTATTATATATATTTTCTTAGCATGTGAGAATTGTTATAAGTTTTTACTTAAATAAATGACAATTGTATTATCACAAATTATTTGATTTTTTATAAAACTCATGCCATAATCAGTGAGTGTGTGTTCCATCTACAACACTTGATCACAACAACTTTCATCTACCACATATTCAGTTTTAGTAGTGTAAAGTGATACTGAGTGTTGTTTCTTACATGACCAAGAAACTAAATAATATCCTATGAAATGAAAAAGTTCCTAATGTACTTTTCCATTCCATTATACATCCACCAATATAAGCATCCAAAAAAAATTTAGTTCAAAAAAATTTACAAAAGAATAGTAAAGGCCAAAATATATAGTTCCCTTAAGATAATTAAAACTTCATTTTAAAACTTTTAAAAGGGATTATTTTGGGTTGGATTGATATCTTTCACATAAGAATATTGAAAACACTAAATCTAGATGACTAGCAATTAAGTATAGTAAAATTCCTATCATACCTTTAAAAGTCGTTTGATCAACTAATTTCTGAACCTCAACAAGATATAAAGTATTATAGGTACCAATGTAAGTACTAATAATTTTAGTATTTTTGTATTCAAATTTATTAATAATATCTTTTATAAACTTATGCTTATATATAAAAGATATTTTAGGTTTTTGTGAAATTTGAAAACCAAGAAAATATGTTTACTCACCCATCATAATTATTTCAAACTCAGAATTCATAAGATCCACAGAAGAATCTGTTAAAGATTTTTTAGTAGAAAAAAATATAATTCCATCAATATAAATGTTTAAAATCCTAATATTTTTATTTACTTATTTTATAAAAATATTTGGATCCATATATCCCTTAAAAAAAGTTTTTTTTGTAAAAAAAATCTAGTTAGTCTATCATACCAATCTATAGGGGATTATTTAAGTCTATATACATATTTATTAGGGTAATAGACATGATCTGGGTGTTTTTTATTTTCAAAACTAGTTGTTTTTTCTACTTAAACATCTCTATTGAATATATCTATAAAGAAAATAACACTTCAAAATTAAAGAATGCTACAAAGGTTATAAGTATTAAAATAGCTTCAATTCTTTCTACCAGAGCATATATTTATTCATAATCTATTCCCTAGTATTGGTTATATCCCTTAGAAATAATTATATATTTATTTATAACAATTATTATATTTTCATCACATTTATCTCAAAAAAACCCATTTTACTCCAATTATATACGTTTCTATAGGTATTTCAACTAAAGTCTAGAATATTTTATTTTCAAAATCATTGAGAACATCTTTAATTTATTTAATCTTGTCTTCATCACCTAAAGTATTATCAATATTATTAGTTTCAAATTGGTATAAGAAAGATAGATGTTCAATTTCATTCCTTAAAGAACTTATAGTCCTAACTATTTGATATGCATCACCAATTATACTTTCACTAGGATAATTCCTAAGAAACAACTAACTTCTTGGGTTTTCAAAAGTTTTTTCTTCAATAATTGGTGGAAAATATTCCTGAAGAAAAACTTCATAAACTAATTCTTGATTTATTTCTTTATGAGAAGAACTTTCTAAAAAATATTGAAAATCAATTTCTGAAATAATTTCTTAAGATGTTGGTTAAGGTTGTTTGAAAACAAAAGGATTAGTTTCATCAAAATTAACATGTATTGTTTCCTAAATAGTACAATTTTTTATTAAAAACTCTATAAGCCTTAAAATTACTGTAATAACCTAAAAAAATTCCTTCATCTGATTTGGGTGAAAATTTATATAAGTTATATTTTTTAATCATCGACTAAGACATATACGTAGTATTTTCCACCAATACTTCTAGTTTTAGTAGGACCAAATAAGTCCATGTGAACTAATAATAAATCATCATAATTTGATACTTAACTAATTTATTTAAAACTTCACTTTTGTTTCTTATCGTATTGAAAAGGATCACAAACTTTTGAAGTATCAAACCTAAGTTTTGGTAGATCCTTAACAAGTCCTTTTCTTAGTCAAATTATATAATTTTATAAGGTTACAATGTCCTAACATTCTATTCCATAACCAATAATTATCTTATATTGCACTAAGTCATTGTAATTCTTGGATCATAAGGACTTCTAAGATAATTTTATAAAAATTCTCATACTGATTAAAATAAATAATAAATTCATTTTTGGAACTGTGAGGGAAAAATGAGGTGTGGCCCAATGTGCTGACTGATTGCTTTGACGAACCATCGTCGATCAGGCTGTCAACCTCTGGGATGCTCTGCCATCTCGGCTGGCAGTGGTTACTTCTCCAGTTGGGGCTTACCTCAGTGTAGTGACCTCTTCGTGGGGGAGGGGGGTTACTATGCGTGGAGGGTTCGAAAAGGCCACACATGGGAATTCCCTTTCAGAAAGGAAAATTAATCATTCCTAATTCTCATATGGTAACCTTCATATCATAACTAAATTATATTTATAAGGTTTTTATTAATACTTACAAAAAAAGATTTGAAATAATATCTTTTCCAAGAAGAACAATGTTACCTATTATGATAATCACTCATTAAGAATTATCTTATAATGTTACTTTGCCACATTTTATCTTGATTATATTCTTGAAGAAATCCCAGACATGTTTCTGGAACATCCAATATCCATTTACCACATTTTTTTTCTTGGAACTATCTTTGTAATATTTATAACAATAAAGATTAGTTTTTTAGCACCCAAACCTTCTTAGCGCCTGTATTGTTAGAAAACAGTATTTTAGGTAACCACATTTGTCTGATTTATTTTGGAAAAATTTCATTTCCTTAGAGAAAAAAGCCTTAAGAAAACCTAGGTATTGTACTCTATTCAAGGAATAATATTTCTTTTTATGACCACCAATATGAAACTTAGTAAAAAAAGGTGAATTTTCAAAATAAAATAATTATTATTAAAAACATGTTTTTTGTTTGTAAAACCTATTCTGGAACTATTACCATGAGGTCTAATATATTTATACATTCTTTTAAAGTTTTTTTTCAATGGTAAAATTTGCTAATTGTTTTTTCAAACTAGAGACTTAATATTTTAGTTTGATAAATAAATTTTTACCCTCATTAGTATTAGTTTTTTAACTAAGTTTTTTTAAAAAATTCTCTCAGAAATAACTTTTTTAAAATATTTTGAAAAATATATATTTTTTAGAAATAGCTTCATTAATATATTTATCAATATATGATACTAAATTATTCAAAATATTTAATCTAGAATATTCCTTAAAAATTTTAGATTAATAATTATCAATATTTTTGTAAATCTTACAATTCGCATTTTCAAGTAATTTTGAAAAATGGGAAACCTCATCATAATTAGGTAAAGAGTTATCTTCTATTGAGAAAGATTATTCATCAGAAGTTATAAATTTTTTCTCAAAAGGATAATTTTCATTTAAATACATGTTTTTAATATATTCATTATATGTATCTTATCCATGAGACAATGATTTATAATGGGTACATTTTTAAAAATACTTATGTTCCTCTGTCCGGAACTTTCATTATCAGAAACAAGTGACTTTAGAATCTTTCTTGTCACTTTCATCCTACTTTATTATATTGGTATTGAAAATATTTCTTTCAAATGATCTTATTCATCCTTAATTCTATATTATCTAACTCATTCTATGAATGTTATGATGTACTTGAATTTTATTCAACAAAAAATTTCTTCTTCCTTGATGATTTTACAACTTTCTCAACTAATTTAACTTTTCAAGGTACAGTAAATGTTTTAGGAAAATAAGTACCACCATTTTTCTTTTTATCCTTCTCAACATTAATATTAATTCTTCCATCATTCTACATAATTGTTCCTATGAAATCATTAAGATTAAGATTATTTAACATCCTCGTGTCATCAATAGCTATTTTTTTATTCGCACTCATTAGTCATAATATCAATAATATTTTCAACAATAATCACATAAACAAGAGCTTTTTATCCAATATAATGTAAAATATTTATAATTTTCCTAAATATTTGATGAATCCTTACAATATACTCTCCAAAAATAAAATCAAATTCTTGATAATCGCCTCTTAACATAGCTCTCATAGTTTCCATAACTTTGGATGTACCAAAATGAGTAACTTCCAATTTACTCTAAATGTTATTTGTAGCTTCAAAATATGAAATATGAATATAGATACTTCTTATCATAGGGAACAAATATTATTTCTCACTTTTAAATTCAATTTATATTCCAAATTCTTGGCATCTATAAAAGAAAAAACTTCCTTATTATGAATCTTATATTTTCCAGGAAGAATCAAAAAGTATCAACCCTAATATTGATTAAAAAATTATTCATTCTTTCTCTCTAATATTCATAGTCATTACCATAAAAAATTTGTTGTTGAATTGGATTAAAATTTTCAAGAGAACCAACACCCATACCTTTCTTCTTAAAAACAAGAGAAATTATTTTATACAAGTACACATTATTGTAACAATGTTTATAGACAAAAATTTTATATCAAAACTTAAAAAAAAATGAAATTAGTAAAGTTAAAAACGCAGCAAGTATATAAGTAGTATAAACCTAATCTGATACCAATTTTAAGATCATAATAATTAACTTAGATTTTTATACTTACAAGAGGGAGTGAATTGTAGTTTAAAAACCTAGTTTATTAGATTGACACTAAGCAAAACAATCCGCTTAAAGTAAATTTTATTGACTCAAACCCAATCTGATTATTAGAGTGAAAAAATAAAAATCATAAAATTTATGATAATATCATAGTAAAATAATCATAATCAAAATGGATACAATTAATATCAAAGTGTTTTTTATCATATCCATAAACACATTGACAAAACAAATTGTAAAGAAATATTTTTATGATGACTAACTTTCTATAACATACACAATGGAATAGTAACTTACAAAATCAAGGAATAAAATAGCTCACAAAATTAAGAATGAATTTCAAGCTATATTTAAATTAATTTCCTCTTTTGACCTTAAGAGTAAAGTGGTTAATAAACATGACTAAAGGTATCCATTATTTTATACTTTCAGTAAAGTATATATTTCTTTACTAGGAAATCCCTTGATATAATGATCAGAATATATCTATCTTCCTATCCCTAGATTCCATTGATATGATGATCAATTTCTGTCTTCTTATCCTTTTAGGCCCTTAATCTGATGGATCAAATTCAATATCTTCCTATCCCAAGAATCCCTCGATCGTAACAATGATCGGATGAAAATACAAAATCAAAAGTTCTTAAAGAAACAACCTAATAAATATTCTTTAGAAATACCAACTCTATAAATTGTTAAAATGACTAGTAACGAGAATTTCACTCAAAGAAAACCTAATAATACTTGAATTGCGAATGAAATATACTCTAAACTATTCAAATGACTCTCTATTTGTAAGTTATGCTCCAATGATCATATTTTTTTAGTTTGTTTGAATGGCCATGGACGTCTAGAACTTGACATCTCATCCGTAACTGAGAGTCTGATGTTATTTTTGTTTAACACCATTATAGTGTTAAATATATTCTTTACGATAGAAATAAGTCTTATATATGCTAATTATAAACTTAAGTTAGTCCAATATGCTTCCTTATCAATATTTAATATGATAATTCTTATGAGAGTTAGTCAGATGTATCGATGTCAGAATTGGTATGATAGTCATGAATTTTGTTAGTTCGATAGAAAATGAAAATGTATAACTCCTGGTCTGATAAAAGGTAATTCTAATAATCATATTCATACTCAATATTATGATCATAATGAATTATAGTAAGTTTATATTTATAATTCATTAGAAATTTTTATATATATTTTAGAATATAATTATTTCTACAAAAACATACTAAAACACTTGGGATATAAAATATTAGTAAACATGTTTTAAGAAAGTGTTTGTGATTTCCAAAACAAAAGGAATAGTAAAGTAAGAAGTAATACTTCTGACTCTACACATGGGGGTATAAAATTCAATTTTTTTTTTGTTATTTTTCTAAAATAATGGATTTTAAAATGAATATTTAGAAATATGTTTTTCCCAAAATGGTGACTTTAATTATATTACAATATATAAGAGATTCATATAATTTTATAAAACAATTTAATTGGTTAAATATATATTTAAAAAATAATATTTTACATTTTTATGGTATTTTTAAAAATTTATAAAACCTATGTTTAATAGTCATATTATAAATATGATAAAAAATATCTCATTTTTCAATTAATTAAACATTATCCAGGTAAAATATTGTTTTGGATTGATTTTAAAGATAGACAACATTTTTTAATAAACCAATTTATGTCTTTTAAATCATAAGCATTAATAATCTTACATTACACTAATATTTTAATCATAAGATGGATTTCTCTATAAAGGGGTTTTTATGCTTTATTTATTTTATAAAATATAAATATTACTAAATCAAAAAGTATGGATATGAATACAAAATGGATGGATTCAAATCGTATGAAAAAAGAGTATGAGGATGGGGTGAAAGAGGTCATAAAGTTAGCAAAATATCAAGCATATGATCCTTCTTGAATCCTTTTTTTAGGTTTACACTATTATTATTCAACAATAATTAGTCTAAAAGAGAAGAAATAACACTTGATCTATCATAGAATAGATCAAAGTTATAAAATGTTTACTAAACACAAGGTAAAACTGAATAAAGCTAGTAACTGGGATAAGAATGCATTTTATGGATCATGTTATATGATTATAAGTATGGAAAATGATGATGGTTGTATTAAGGATGCGATTATAGGTGTGAATGATAATGAAGATCACATTGCGGGAATGAAAACCACAATTAAAGAAGAACATCATGATTGTCCAAAATAGTTTGATAAGTTAAGGAGTTGTGCAAATACATCATTTTATATTGGTTGTACTAAATATGTAGCATTTTCATCCATACTGAAGCTATATAATTTAAAAGTTGACAATAGATGGATTGAATCCATTTTTTTAACTAGATTCTCTCTTAAATAATAATCTCTCAGAAGATAATAAGATTTATTGTCGAACATATGATGCTAAATAAATTCTATGTTTAATAGGTATGATCTCTGAAAGAAAATATGCTTGTCCAAATGAATGTATACCATTTCACAAGGACCAAAAATCACTTAAAATTTTCCCAAAGTGTGGTGCTTCTCAATACAAGAAAGAAGAATCAAGTTTAATGAAATTTGTATGGTACGTTCCAATCATTCCAAAGTTTAGTAACCTATATGAAAATTAGAAGACTATAAGAAAAATGACATGGCATAAAGATGCAAGAAATAAATATGGGTAACTTCTTCACCCAATAGACTCTACTCAAAGGAATAGAATTGATCATGAGTATCTTGGGTTTAGAAATGTGTTAAGAAACCATCATCTTGTTCTATCTATAAATAGATTGAATCCTTTTGGTTTTCAACGTAGTACTCATAGTACATGGATGGTTATGTTGGTAATTTAAAACTTTCCACTATGGTTATTCATGAAACAAAAATGAATTAGGTTATCTCTACTTATATTAGGACCAAAATAACTGGGTGATGATATTGATGTTTATTTGGCTCCATTGATCAAATATTTGAAATTATTATAGGATTATTTTATAAATGAATATTTAAAGTTGAAATACATGTTATATAGGAAAATAAATGACTTCCCAACTTATGAAAATTTGTTAGGATATAGAATTAAAAGAACTCAAGGGTGTCCCATTTTTTAACAGGAACACATTCAATTAGTTTGAAACATTAATTTAATACTATATTTCTAGTAAATCGAAAATTTCTACCCTGATGACATAAGTACCAATATTGTACTACATAATTGGATGGTAATTTAGAAGAACGTACAACACCATATCCACTAATAGGTGATAAACTATTTGGTAAATAAAAATACATGGACACTAATTTTGGTAAACATTTTTCAAAAAACCTTACAAAAATAGGTTGGAAAAGGGGTAAGTTTTTTTTTTGAATTACCATACTGAAATTATTTGTACATCAGAATCTTTCTTGTTGTTATGCATGTTGGAAAAAATAAATTTGATAGCATCATTGGAACATTACAAGCTGAACTTAGAAATAAAATATGTAAGTGATGCTAGGTTGGTCATGATTGACCTGGTAATATAGGAAGAGTTGGCACTAGTGAAAAGAGAAAAATAGAAATTTCTTTCTTCAGATGCTTACGCTCTTTACAACTAAGAGAGATATCCATTTTACAAATTTTTAAATTGTATAAAGGTTCCATAGGGGTATTCATCAAACATAAAGAATATTGTTTCAATGACTGATCTAAATTTAAAGGGTCTAAAATCACATGAGTGTTTTTTTTAATGAAATATTTAATACCTATATATTTACATTGCATATTTTCCGAGAATGACCACCATACATTAACCAATCCATGTTTCCTTTTAAATGTTATATGCAACAAAGTTATAGGCCAGGTGAAATTTCCAACTATGGAAAAGGAAATTGTTTTCATATTATGTGAACTATATATGTTCTTCCAATTGAAATTATTTTATATGATGGCTCACTTGGTGGTTTACTTGGTAAAATATATTCAACTATATGGCCATGTGAATTATAGATGGATGTACCCCCATTGAATGGTATACGAATATTTTGAAAGGGTATGTCAAAAATATAAGTTGGTTAGATGTTTTTATTTCAAAGAAATATATTTCTGGGGAATCCATTGAATTCTATATCGACTACCCATCCAAGGTGGAAAGCATTGGTTAACCAAAATCTCCTCACACAAGGTAACTTGTGGCTTAAAAAATATCCAAAATAGATATTTCACAATTACTATTACATTGTGGGAGAATACCCACCTTTACATGTTGGATTTTTTTCCATATTTTGAAAGCAAAAATTTAATTATTAGGTAGTTAAATATATAAAGGACTTAAAGATGGATATCAAATAAAAAAATCAAATATTTATTGGATGGTTTTGAGACCATATTTGTAAGGATTCAATTGAAAATCTGGATTCCATTTCAGAACAACTTTGATGGATTTCCAGAGGAAAAGGTGTGAAAGTATTATCTTATAATGGTTATGTAATTAATGGTTATATGTTATATACAAATAAACATGATGAATGTATTACCATGAAAAATATTGGAGTTACACTTATGGCTGAAGTGATGCATGTATCTAGTACCAAGGATAGAAATCCAATTTACCAAAATATTTTATACATTGGCATCACCAAACAAATGTGGGAGTTGGATTATATAACATTTTAAGTGCCAATTTTTCAATTAAAGTGGATTTATAATAGGAGTGCAGTTAAAATAGATGAATTAGAATTTGTGAAAGTGGATTTCATTAATAAAGGGTAAAAATATAGCCAATTAATAATAGAATAATAGATATTAAAAGTATTTTATGTTCTAAATCCTACAAATTGAAAGCGTTCAATTGTTATGTTATTGACCAAAACCACTAAAGTTACAAATGTCAATTCAACTGAGGATGGCCCTTTCATTGGGATATCCTAATTAGTTCATAGTGGTCCCAATTTTGTCGGATTCTTGTATGTCAAAGGAGACCATAATAAATGGATTTGGATACTAGATAGAGGGATAAAATCCCTTCAAACTTTAAAAAAATAGATTTTAATAACCAGGTTATATTTTTTTGTAATATACATTACATTACCTCATATTATTATCAGTTCACTATTTTGTTTATGTAATCTAAATTAAGTGTTCAACCAATTCTGTAGATAATTACTTCTGCACATGTGACTACTCCCAAACCTAAGGAATAACGAGTTTCTAAACTTCTTGGTGCTCCCAATCTAGAGGAATAACAACCTTATACACATATTTATGCTACCAATTCATAGGAACAACATATTAATGAATTTTAATCCATTGAAATGGAAGATATTGAACAACCCATGTCCCAAAAAATAGAAGCATCATAGCATAATGGTGTTAGTAAAAATTATTAACATGGGATATAAAGGCATCAAATTAAAGGTTGTATAGAATGCACACAAAAATCTTATTAACCTCAATAAGGCCATATTAAATATTTACAATGGTTTCACCACTCAAATGCAACCTGATTCATATAGATTCATGGAACAATGTAGTTTCCATTCTTAAGACACTAATTTGGAAAGATATTAAGGTAAAATTATGATATAATTTCTTTATTTTAATAAAAACAAAATAATAAAATGTTGATTTACTCTTCACTATCCCCTATAGAGTGCATTTATAGGTGATGAATATAGAATGAAATTTTTATTAATGCTCTCTAGAAAGGTGCATAGTGGATTTCACAAAGATCTTAAAAAGTATCATCTCAATGATGCTAAATTGAAAATAAACCCTCACCCACCACAGATGTATTCACATATTATAAACCCAAAAGCATGGGATGAATTTATTGGTTGTTTGTAGGAGATCTCTTTTTAGGTACATTGTGATTGGTAGTACATTTCTCAATAATACATGTATAAATCACTTTGATCAAGAATGTTTAAAAAAATTGAGTGCTCAAAATAATTAAAAAAATAAAACCAATGTACTTATATAGTAACGCAAGGATGAAGTATGATTCACTTGAAAAAATGATACATATTTTAAATCTAAAAAAAATTATGTGACATTAAATAACAACATAATTATGTTCCTTTTTTATATTCATATTGAAGAATCAAAATCTAATTCCACTTCCATACTATTCCTTATTCTATAGAAGGAGGGACGTTTAAATAAAGATGACATATTAACAAATGAAAAAACAAAAAAAAGTATGGGAAGTATTGTAAGTATGAAATTGTAAAAAAAAATCTTTAAATCATAATTACATAATAATGATAAATTATTTTCTTATAATTTTTATCTGACTTAGACACAAGAACCATCATCATATTTACCCATTGAATAGCTACTATCAGTGGCCGTAAATCATCTAGAACAGTATGATTATTTTATAGGTTCATTTTTTAGGGTGTCACCTCGAACATATGTTGAGAAAAGAAATTAACTAGGGGATATAGATAAGAAAATGGAAGTGTTATAGGCATGATTAGGTGGTCTAGAATAAAAATTTAATCGGAAGTCAGAGTTTTTAGAAAATGTTATGGTAAGGAATCAAATAGAAGAAATAAAACAAGAATAACCACTATGTAAAGATCACCCCCACCCCCACCATCTTTGAGTAAATCCATTTCCCTTAAATATTTGTCTTAGAAGAGGTAATAAATATTGTAATAATTATTTCAATGAAATGTGAATCAAACAGACATGAATACATTTACTATACTGATATTCTACATAGTGAAAATGATTGTGATTTATATATATAAACACCCACCCATCACATTATTTTGAGGGGTTCCATGTACAATATCCAAGGATATATTCTGTACAACAAACAAATTCCAATAGTTCATGTGATAGTGGGGATTCATGTATCTCCTGAGTTGGGTTCTGAGCTACCTTTTCAACTTGATGACGAAAATATTTGTATGATTGATCAAGATATTAGATCATTCATACCATGAATACTGAATCTTGTAAAAATACATGTCAAAAATGAGGTATTCATTTCCAATTTATTTTTCATAAAAAACATTTAAAAATGAATGAAAAAATTCCTAAAATGATGAATGTTATTACAGACGGACAATTGGAAGGGGGTGAAATGGAAGGTCAAATAAACATTTTATGAAGGATCAACTAACCAATAAAAAATATATTCTCAATATACCTTTACCCCACCCATTCAACTTCTATATTTATTAACATTTATGGTTTATGCAGATACAATATTATCAAGTGGTGATATGACCATAATTGTTTTTTAATAACATGTGTATAGAGAGGCCAATATAGACCATATTGGTCTTAAGAATGTAAATGAAATCCTCACAAATGAATGGCTAGGATTCTCACTTATAAATGCATACATGTGGTGCATTTTCATTATTTTTTTGTCTAATATCTGGTCTACTTTGTTAATTATGAATGAATACTATTCATTATTTTTTGAGGCATATATATCAATATTATTTGAAGGTAAACCCATGTGAATGTAAATTTGGACTCATTAGTCCTCACATAACTTATACACAACTATTCTTATGGGAACCAAAGCAATATGAAGGAATTGTGGAAAAAACTAACCATAATGTTTGAGAGAAAACTTATAGAAGACATATTATTCATAAAACCCATGATGCAGGGGTAAAAATTAAAATTTAATCATTTTATATATATTTTAATTTATTATATATATATATATTCATTAATTTCATTAATTATTATTTTTTCTTTTTTAGGAAACATTAGTCACTCATTAAATTCAATTTGGATGCTCTAAATATTTATTTTATGGATTCAATGCATTTATACCCAACAAACCAACCACATATGGTGTTGTTTATCAATATGTAACACACTTAATTAAACATTTTACAAATAAACTCCAAGTTAAACATTTTATATTATGTTTTAATGAAGATTATGATATGATAGTTTAGTGTTTAAATGTCATCAAAATCATGGAATGAGGAGAGTCTATGAGCACAAAATCCTATTGAATTCTTTAAATGGAAAAGTATTAGGTATTATAAAATAAAATTTCACTATCAAAACATATATCAAAACAAATTACTTATTTTTTCAATATTTCTGAAATTCCAAAAAAACAAATGGAAAACATTGTGGTTATTATGTTTAAAAATTTATGAAATATATATTATTACACAAACAAACTATAATCCCTAAAGAGTTCTTTTCAATGATAATTATAATTTCATTTAAAATATTTACTACTAGTCTATTTATTTATATTTTTCCCATACTACTGGGACTATATACAATTATTGAATTCACAAAAGGAAAGAGTTTTTCTAAAAATGTGTTAAAAAATACATGGTATTAGATTTTATGTAGACACCCTGAAGAGGTGACTTCCTACTACTTATTTAGTGAATTTTCTCATCATTTTATCTACTTTTTTTAGTAAATTTACATGTCATTTTTATCTGATACTTATTTTTTTAATTTTCATAGAAACCCTGAAGAAGGATGATATACTCATGATGCAGTCATGTATTATGATTATGCACTTATTCAGGATGATGAAATCATGATGATGCACTTTTATTTTTATTCTACAATGTATTCAACATTTCGAGTTATCAAACAATAATATTATTAGATAACCCCAAATTTTGAATGCATTGAAGAATAAAAAAATAAATTGTGATGTAGATGAATCAACAACTCAATATGATACACTATATTTCTAGTATGACTATAAGTTTATGTTTTTATTAAAATTGACATTTTAGTTCAAAACACATGTTACATACTCAAAATCGAGCAAATACATTTTGATTCTTTTGATACTTTAGGAAAATGATTCATAAGTCATTTTTGAAGTGTAGGAATTATTCACACCTCAATCCAATACAAGATATGTAAAATACCCTGATATTTTATGGTATATTCTTCTTAAATAATTTCATTCATTAGAGAGCTTATATGAACAAAATATTGTGTCTCTATGAAATAACACTTTGTTATTATAAGTATCTAAGAAAGATAGTTATTAACAAGACATTAAACATAATTTTTCCACTTCTTTTAATTGAATTTTGAAAAACAGACATACATGGTTTTGATTAGTATGATATTTAGAGTTTTATATGATCAAGTTAATTTTTTGTGAATAGTAACTTACCCTTTTGAATAGAAATTTTACCCTTATGAATAGTAATATCACCCTGATGAATATTAAATCATCCAAATAGATAGTAAAATCACCCATGCCTTTAAAATAAACTTTATCCATATTATAAATAAAAGTGAAATATAATAGTATAAATAAATAAATGTTTTAGAAATTATTAATTAAGTATTATAATTTTTGTACAACATAAATTTTTATTTATAATTTTATGATTATTAAAAGTAATATTTATTTTCTTAAAATAGAATACTGAGTTAATATTTTGATTTCTTAGTATTATAAACTAATTTTATAAGAACTTAGTTAATTTTTCAAAGTCATATATAATATTAAAATTGGTATTTTACCGAGTAAATAATGATTTTAATTAAAAATTATATGTGTCATATTTATAAAATTATTTTCATAAAATATAGTTCATTTTTGGATTCTACACATCAAAAAATGGTTAGGTTGAATTTTTGGTATTTTTCTGAAATACTTGAATTTTTAGGGAACAGTAAACTACGGTAATTTGCGGTATAAATACATTACATGTTAAATACACTATTACTTGCATCATGTCTGATGTAAGAAACCATTAGTTATAAATCGTATATTATCATTTCTGTATTTAGTCCCAATAATCAATACCATTACTTTTCTTGAGAAAAATAATAAAATAATGAAGAAAATATTGAGAAATGACCCCTCTCCTCCACTATAAAAACCACCCCTCACCCCCTCTTCTCCTCACTCCTATAATCCTTGAATCTTGTCAAAGTTCAAACCAAATACTATTCCCTAGTATCTCCCCACATCCAGTATCTCTTGGTCTTACCAAAAGACTAAAACCAATCCCCTTAATGTGGTTCTCAAGGAGGAGTATTCAAGAGGTAAAATCCTCTTCCATTTCCTTTTAATTTCTTTTCAAGTTTATTTTTTTTATTATCTCCTCACCTACTCTATCAAAATGATCATGATAACTCCTATATCACCTAAATATTGGAATTATGACATGTTAATGGAAGATACATCATCAATATCCTTACTCTCTCTCTTTTATTTTAAAAACGAAATCATCATTCAAGAGGTGCCGAATTACAACCTTCATGGATGAAGACCTTTATTTCTTTAATTTATTCTTCATAGATGGTCATGAAACATTTTTTATAGTAGAAATATATTATAAAATATGTATTATCGCTTATTTAAGGTTTTGGAACCATTTTATATACATGTTATTAAATAATGTAACAAAACTAGCTCATTGTGTTAAAAAACCTCTAAAATTAGGCTGAAAGATTATCACTAAATATCTTATCTAATGATTCATCATCGTACCATATAACCAAATTATATGTATAACTATTTACACTTTTGTATTCTCATCACCCTTTTATTTTTATGACATTTCCATTGTTTTCCTCTTATTTCTTGTATGAGTTGTATGTATACTTCCATTTGACATATAATATAATTATTCTCTTTATATTAATGTTATTCAACAATTATTTTATGGTTATTTATTTTTTTTCATATGAGTCAACTGATTACAATGTGGTAAGGGACTTCATCTCAACTTCCATTTCATTGATACTTTTTTGGTATTTTGCATCAAATCATTTTTATGTAGCATATATATTTCCCCTTTGAGATAATTTTTCATATGAAATTAAATTTCTATTAAATTTCCATATTCTTGTATCATGGGTATGATTATATTCTTAGTCGTATACCCTTTTACATACAGTGTTTATTTTGAATGTTTATTTAATTGTGGAAATATTTATGAATCTGTATCATTACTCAATTCTTTTATTGAAAAGGAATTTTGTTATTCAATTAAATCTATGTATAAAGAGTTATTTGGAATTATAGTGAAAGTTTGGGAACTTTATAGCCCCTCGATACATCAACAGGTCTCATGAGACAAAATATTTGGCGACCAACCCTTCGTGTTTGTTTCCAAATAGAATTAGATGAGTTTCTACCCACAAACTTAAACCTTCTTGATAGTATAATGGTTCATGTTCTAGATACATTCTGTCAAAATAATAATCATTCTCTTTATTCATTTTTTAGTTATAACATTCCATGTGGTTTTCACTATGAAAAAATCTATGAATTCACTTTTATTATCAGTTTATTGATGGTGTGTGTTTTTCAATTATTCACCATGCCATACTAATTATGTCTAATTGATTATGATTCACTTACTATTGTTTCATTATTCCTCTATGTCTAACTCTTACTGAGAATTTGACCTCACTCCTTTTTTTCTTTCCCATATTATGAATAAGAGTTAATTTATTGAGTTTTCAAGGATTTAGATTATTAGATTTTGTTATGTATTAAATTTTGTTTTCCCTTCCCAATGTAAAAAATGGGTTCCATGTATGTATATAGTTTCTTCAATACTACTAAACAGATCAGTCCTTCAAGATTTTATTCCTTACAATCATTATAATGTAATAAAATAATGCACTGGCTCTGGGATTCTGGGGTCGGGGTGTTACAGTTTGCATCAGAGGGAGTTTAGTGGAAACCTTGAGAACTAGATTTCGAAAACTTAGTTTAGGGAACATAAACCTAATATATAATTTGAGGATAATAATAGGATAAAATCCTATAATTTTTGTAAGGTGTAGATTATGTTGATCTTACTATCAATACATCTTGTCTAAATACTATAATTGGATGTGGTTTTGAAACAGATGTACAGTGACAACTTTGATATGGTGTTCTTGTCCTGACTTGGGGTAACCTGGTACATGAAAACAGGACTTATTGTGCACCTAGTTTGACACTCTTGGGGGACATACTTAGTATAATTCACAATTTCTTTACAAAATTTTATGAAGAGTTAGAAATAAATATGTACTCAATGAAACCATGTTTATGATTATGAGATTAGCTATACATAAATTTTCAATTTATGATAAAGTATTTTTCTAGTTTGAAATTATGCATTATTATTCATAACCTAATTTAGTGTATTCCATTGTTTATTGATGGTGCCTAATGGAAGAAACATAATCAATACCCGTAGACAATGTAGGGATTGCTCCACTGATCAAGTCAACACAGTTGGTGTTTGAGCTGAGAAAATCATGAACATGTTAGGAAAACTTACTCAGGTTGTGACGAATAACCATACTAAACCTATATTGGATTCTTTCATGTGACATAATCTCCCATATTTTAGTAGGGCTACTAATCTAGTGGTATCTGAGTAGTTGATCAAGTCCCATGAAAAGATATTTCTGGAATTAAGATGTAATGAAAATGAAAAGGTAGTGCTGGAAGCATATTATCTCAAGGGTGATGTTGATAAATAGTGGTCCTTGATCTATAATACTAAATAGGAAGATGAAATATAAGATATGTAATGGATAAATTTTATGGAAATATTCTTTGAAAACTATTTCCATCATGAGCAAAAAACTGGAATGAAGAGAAAATCCTTTATCTTAAAGAAAAGAGAAGAAGAGAGTATTGCAGAGTATGAGGCTACCTTCACAAGACTAGCTAGGTATTATATAGATTACATACGTGATTTGGAATACAGGATTTATCATTTATTTAAAGTTCTTAATCCAATTCTATGAAGGGAACTAGATTTGAAAACATTTTCATCATATGATGAAATAGTATTAAGTGCCATGAAAACAAAGAAGTAATTTTCTAGATCAAATTTGTTCAATGTAAATAAAGAAAAGAAGAGGTACTCTGATAACCATAGAAAGGGTGAAACATTAAAAAAATAAGGAAATGAATCAATTTCCATTATGTGAAAACTTTGGAAATAATCATCCTGGTAAATTCTTGAAAGTCATGGGAGTTTTCTATAAGTGTGGAGAAAAGGTTCATCAGGCTAATGAATACAGGTAAAAGAAAAAAATCAAGGATATTAAATGCTTCAAATAAAATGAAATGGGGTATTATTCAAATAAATTTCCCAATCATCAAGGAAATATACCACATAAGAGGCCAAGGGGAGATATCCAAGATTATGCGATCACAACTATAGAGATTGAAGTTCCTAATGATGTGGTGGAAGGTACTTTATTCATTTCTTCAAATTTAAACAATGCTTTATTTGATTTTGGATCATCTCATTTCTTTATATCTTCCTAGTTTTCCA
Source organism: Viscum album (assembly GCA_963277665.1). Lineage (NCBI taxonomy): Eukaryota > Viridiplantae > Streptophyta > Magnoliopsida > Santalales > Viscaceae > Viscum > Viscum album. The sequence continues at coordinate 1,109,954,303 of OY728119.1, forward strand.
AGAAAATTAGACATTTAAAATTTTATTTAATAAAGGAGTTGTCAGTCAAAACTTCTAAGGGAAGTATCATTTCAACAAAGATGTGTTGGTTAGTCCCCTTTAAGACACATAAATGTGTGTTAGTTGTTAAACTTATAATTATACTTATTTCTGAATTTTATATAATTCTTATATGAATTAGCTTTCAAATTATGATGCAAAAATATATTTCAAAAATAATGAAGTTATTTTTTTTTGAAAATGATGTATAATCCCTTATCTTTAGAGTAGAAATGTCATTATCTAGTTCTTATCCAGATCCACCTCTTGTAGATATACTAAATGAAATTCTTGGGGTGGAAGAACAAATAACATCTAGGGATGATTAATGTAATATTTAAATTGAGTATATAGAAATTGTACTAGAATATATTGAGGTATTTCCAAAGGATTTACCTGAACATCCTCCAGAGAATTAAGTTGAATTCTCTACTAATTTAATTCCTAGTATATGAAAAATATCAAAGACTCCATGTATAATGGACATTTTGGAATTAGTGGATCTAAAGAAACAACTAGAGTAATTGAGTGATAAAGGATTTATTCACCCTAGTGTTTCTCTATGGGGAGCCCATATTCTCTTTTTCAAGAAGAAATATGGATCCATGAGGTTGTACATTTATTATAGAGAAATCAATGCAATTATAATAAACAAAAGGTATCCTCTACCGCGTATTGATGATTTATTCGATCAACTTCACAATGCTCAATATTTTTTGATGACTGGACTTTGGTCTGGATATCATCAGTTGTGTGTGAGGAAAGAATATATTCCAAAGAAATCATTTCAAATCAGGTCTGGTCATTATGAGTTTACAGTAATGCCTTTTGGATTGACTAATTCACCCTTTGTTTTGATGGATCTAATGAAAATAGTTTTCAAGGAATACCTTGATGATTTTTTGGGGTATTTATTGATGATATCTTGATATATTCCAAAAGATATGAGGACCATGAGAATCATTTATAGATTTTTTTGGATACTCTTAGAAGATAAGAGTTATATGGAGAGTTTAGTAAATGTAAATTCTGGATTCAAACTATTTATTTTCTTGGCCATATTATCTCTAAGGATAGAATCTTAGTTGATCCCATGAAGATAAAGGAAATCCAATAATGGAATACACCAATGAATATAGCCAAGTTACATAATTATATTGTACTAGCAGGTTACTATAGGCGTTTTGTATAGAATTTTTTATTTTTAGATAACCTGCTAACAAAGCTTGCATATAAAGGGGTTAATTTTGTATGGTCAAAATAATGTATAGAATATTTTGAAGAATTGAAAAAAAGCTTGGTCAATGCTCCAATTTTGACTCTTCCATCTGTAAATTATGGGTTTTTTATATGAAGTGATGCATTAAAGAATTGATTGGGTAGCTTCCTTATAAAAAATGATAAAGTTATTTCTTATTCATCAAGGTAGTTGAAGAATCATGAAGAGAATTTCCTAACTCACAATATTGAGTTAAAATCCATAAACTTTTCTCTGAAAATAAGGACTCACTATCTCTATAGTGAAATATGTGAGATATATACATATCACAAGAGATTTTAATACTTTTTTACATAGAAATAACCCAACATGAGGCAAAGGAGATGGCTGGAGTTACTCAAATATTATGATTTTTCAATAAACTACCACCCAAGAAATGAAAATAAGGTAGTAGATTCGTTAAGCAGGAAATATCATGGAAAACTTAGAGTATGAGTATGGAGTTCTAAAATTTTGAAAGAGGTTATGTGTTCCATCAATAATTGAGCTAAAAAAGAAACTATTAGATGATTCTCATAGCTCCAATTTCTCTATACACCCTGGTAGTACCAAGATGTATAAAGATCTGAAGGTAAATTTTTTGTGGGATAACACGAAGTGAGAAATTACTGACTATGTATCAAGGTGTCTAGTTTTTCAATAAGTGAATGTCTAGAGACAAAATCCTATAGGAGACATGCAACCTCTGCCCATTCCTATGTGGAATTGGGATGACATTATGATGGACTTTGTCATTAGACTACCAAGAAAATCGGGAAGGAATGGTGAAATATGGGTTATTTTTTATTGTCTTATAAAATTGGAACATTTACTTAATATAAGAGAAGATTTACCACTTGAGCACCTAGAAAAATTCTATATTGATGAAGTTTTAAGGCTTCATGGTTCACCTCTATTGATTTTTTCTGATCAAAACCCTTAATTTACATCAAAAGTAAAGAAGAATCTTCATAAGGATTTGGATATTGGTCTTTATATGAGTACTGATTATCACCCCCAAACTGATGGATAGTCTGAAAGTACTATTCAAACACTGGAAGACATGTTGAGATCATGTTCACTTGACTTTCGAGTTATGTGGGATAAGTACTTAACATTGGTGTAATTTTCCTATAATAATAGTTTACATTATAATATTCAAATGGATCCATATGAATCATTATATGGAAAGAGGTATCGAAATCCAAATTTTTGGGATGAAGTTGGTGAGAGGAAACCTATAGGTCTATAACTTATTTAAGAGACAATGGAAAAGGTAAAGACAATTTTGGACCATATTAAAGCATCCCAAAGTAGAAAAAAGAGTTATGATAACAATAAAAGTAAGGATTTGGATTTTTAAGTGTGAGATCATGTATTTATAAAAGTATCTTCATGGAAGGGTGTCTCAAGGTTTGGTAAGAAAGGAAAAAATGATCCCCAAGTATGTGAGACCATTTGAAATTCTAGAAATAATTGGATTTGTAGCTTATCGTTTAGAAATGCCACCAAGTCTCTCTAAATTTTATGATGCGTTCCATGAGTCATTGTTAAAGAAATACATGGTAGACCAAATGAATATATACACCTATAAAGAAATATAACTAGAACATGATTTTTCTTACTATGAATATCCTATCGAGATTCTTGACACAGGAGAGCAATTATTTAAAAATCAGACGACTCGACTGGTAAATGTTTGTTGGAGAAACCAAAAAGTGGAGGAAGCAACATGGGAACCAAAGGATATTATGAAGAAGAAACATCCACATGTTTTTGGAGGGAAATATACATAAAAAATTTGATGATGAAATTTCTGAAGGTGGGAAGAATATAACACCCCAATATTTAATAATATGTTCTTCTTAAATAATTTAAATTCATTAGATAACTTATATGCACACAACATTAAGTCTGTGCGACACAAAACTTTGTTATTATAAGTATCTAAGCAAGATAATTATAACCTATCCATTAAACTTAATTTTTCCACTTATATTAATTGAATTTTGAAAAAATGACATACACAGTTGCGATCATTATGATATTTAGAGTCTAATAGGATCAACTTAATTTTTGGTGAATAGTAACTTACCCTTTTGAATAGTAATGTTACCCTTAGGAATAGTAATACGACCCTTATGAATAGTAAATCAACTAAATGAATAGTAACCTCACCCATTGGTGTATAAATAAAGTTTATCCATCTTATAAATGAAAGTATGATATAATAGTATAAATAAATAAATATTTTATAAATTATTAATTAATTATTAGTATTTTTATAAAACATAAATGTTTATTTATAAATTTATAATTATTTAAAAGAAAATTTATTTTCATAAAATAGAATCCTAAGTTAATATTTTTATGTATTATGATTATAAGATAGTTTTATAAGACCTTAGTTAATTTTTCAAAGTCAGGTTTAATTTTAAAATTGGAATTTTTCCATGTAAATAATGATTTTAATTAAAAATAAAATTTCTCATATTTATAAAATTATTTTCATAAAATGGAGTAAATTTTTGGATTATACACATCCAAAAATAGTTAGGTTGAATTTTTTGTATTTTTCCAAAATACTAGAATTTTTTGTGAATAGTACAATACAATAATTTACTATATAAATACATTAAATGTTAAATAAACTATTCCTTGCATCCTGGATGATGTAAGAAACATTATTTAGAACTCACATGATCTCAATACTTTATTTAGTCACAGTATTCAATAACACTGATTTTATTGAGCAAAATAATAAAATATTGAAAAATCACCCCTCTCGTCCACTATAAAAACCACCCCTCGCCCCCTCTTATCATCACTCCTCTAAGCCTTTAATATTGTTAAAGGTCTACCCAAACCCTCTTCCCTAGTCTCTCCCCACATCTAGGGGATCTTGGTCTTACCAAAAGACCAAATGATCAATATAACTCTAGTATCATCTATATACTATAATTATATCATGTTAATGGAAGATACATCACCAATATCCGTACTCTCTCTCAAGGAGAAGTATCCAAGAGGTAAAATACTCTTCATTTTCCATTTAATTTCTTTTCAAGTTCATTCTTTTATTATTATATCCTCAACTCCTCTATCCAAAAGATCATTATAAATCTAGTATCATCTATATACTATAATTATATCATGTTAATGGATGATACATCACCAATATCCTTACTCTCCCTCTTTTATTTTTAAAATGAAATCATAATCCGGGAGGTGTTGACTTGCATCCTTCATGGACAACGACCTTTCGTTATTTAATTTCTCATTCATGATGGTCATGAAACCATTTTTATATATTAAAAAATTAAAAAATAATTATTATATCTTATTTAAGGTACTATAACCATTTTATATACATGTTATTAAATAATGTAACAAAACTAGTTTATTGTGTTCAAAAAAACGTTAAAATTAAGTTACACGATTATCACTAAATATCTTATATAATGATTCATCCTAATACCATATAGACAAATGATATGTATAACCATTTAAACTTATTTATTCTCATTTATTTCATATAATTCTAATTCTGTAGAACTATACCCATTTTACACGAACTTCATTACATGTATACAAGTAAACTGATCATGAAAACCAAGGAAACTAATGATCTCGAGCGATGAAATTGTATATTATAACTCATCAAAAGGACCATAAATGAACTTAATAAAATTATACTAAATAAAATACATGGAGATAAGTTTCTTAATTAATTAATTAATATATTTAATTTTATTATCCAAGACATTTAGATTTGTAACATCCCAACCCAACTCACCTCTAAGACGGTGGTCGGACCGGTGGGTCACATGACCTCTGGCACATCTCCTCATATGCCAGAGGCTTACAACTAGAAAAGAGGGTCTCATAAGGTGATGGTGGAGAGACTATTCCCTCTATCAGAGTTTTACCATGGTATAATATAATATAAATAGAAGACAAGTAGCAAAAGTAGTTAATAAATGAAAGAAAACAGTGGAAGAAAGATAGTAAAACTCATATATCAGCGGAAGCATTAATATGAAAATTTAATAAAAAGGTTATAGAATAGATGCATGAATTTCATGGTGATGATACATAACTAAAATAACTAAATAATAAAACATTCCTTTCAATATTGATCAAGAATAAAGAAAACATACCAAATCCCCAAGGGCGATCTTCACAAGCATCCAGAGCTCCATCTCAGTCCTTTGCTCCTAACATCCAAGTACAAACAGCACATCATAAGAAATCAATCATGGTTTATAGTCCTATAAATAAGAAAAGTCTACTTGAGTACCCCAGTGCAATGGAATCCCGAGTAGGGTGTGAGATATAAATCTCAGTAGGCTGGCACCACTGGTGTCTATCCCAATCGAGAAAATGCAATATAAATTAAGAAGTGTGCCATATAAAATAAATGGTGAGTGGTAACAAGTTAGTAATAGAAACCTGGTCTGGGTTCCTAAAATGACACCCTTCCCATACCAACTTATTCTCCCTAAGCTAGAATTTATAAGAAGGTACTTGTGCAAGCATAATATGCGTACTAGTGCCAAAAGTAACAAGGCAACTCAAAAAGGTGCACCCCCCAAGCTTGTGCTTAGGTTGTGGGTCTAATTGCCATCTCATCACGTAAGTATGCTAACAAGTAAGAGAGAAAATTCAAAAGTGCATGCTCTAATATAGATATAATAAACAAGTATAACATAAGAAATTCAACCAAATAAGTCATTCAATGCAATTCAATCAAATCTGGAGTTAGAGTCTGAGTCCATCCCAAAGGTATCACTATGGTACATCCTTTAATTTATCCAATACCACCAAGCTAGTCCATGGAAATTTTCTAAAAGACAAAGTATCACTCGAGTCATGGTAACTCTGATTCCATCCCAAGTATCTCACTAGAGGACCAAGTATCACCCAAGGCATGGCGTAGCCATCATTCTGATGGTTCTGTCCATGGTTGCTCCCCTATGGAACTAGTATCACTCAGGATTATATTAAACTACCCAAACAACCATCACCTAGGAAGACAAATCATCATCCCCAGTGCGTCATGGTATAACCACCCAAGCACGGGAGCTTATCCATCAGTCCTTAATATGGAACCCATGTTCTCACCTGGCCCGCATCAAGTAAACCATAATATCCAAAACACATTACAAGGAAACCCATAATACATATATCGCAGGGAAAGAATATACATAAATCATACTAATCAAATAGGCACCATGATCCAAAAGAAATTCAAGCCATCAAGTGAAACAATCCAAGCCATCAGCATGGCATAATGAATGTAGCACAAAAGTAATAATGCAACAATTACATTACAATGTTGGAATTTTAATATCTCAAGTGAAAAATATTAGAATGCAGATCAAGACACTAAAATAGGGCATAAAAATTAGGCACTTTCATGATAAATAGAATATAAACAAAATCACATGTCATCAACATGCCTCGAACAATAGGTTATCAATGACATTAAATGATACAAGCTAACAAGCTTGTTCAAGCATGGAATTCAATTCAAACCATCACATTACATTTATAACATGATGCATAAGAAAAAAAAGGGAATTTAGGCTTGGCACACCCAAAGGGGTGTTCAAGAGGAATGAAGAACACCCCAAATGGGTTTCACCATAAGTTAAGGCCACAACGGACATGATAAAACAAACCAAACAATTTAATAAGTGATAGAAAGGCAACACCAGAAGGTTTTGGCGAGCGACACATAGACGTGACATGACATAAGCGATGAAGTAAGGAGAAGAGGGTATACACCCTACACTTATAATTATAATTAAATGTTGATCCATGCACTTAGGAGGTGTCTTGTCCCATCTATCATTTTTCAAGTAAGCAGTGTCATTTAGAAATAACCAAGAAAGGACAAGTACAAGCATGCCATTTAACAATTATAATCTCAAACATAAAGAGACACCAAGGCATTAAGTAAGGAAAGAATAAAAGTTTATCCCTACATTTTTAGATTAAAGGTAGGGAACCTCAATAGAGGGGTTTTATTGTAAAACCATGAATTTTATTATCAAACAATCATTTATCACATTTAATTAGTTCAACAACTTTATCAAAGGAAACATTTAATCTAAAACCATACTGAATTAATTCAAAAACTAGGAATGGTGTGATAAGAAATTAATTAACGGACTACTAAAATTAAAGGGTAAAGGGAAGGGATACTACCTCAAAATAAGAACCAATTTAACCTTCATCACTTGACCGATTTATCAATGACCACTCAGAACTGCTCCACACACACACGCATACCTTTATATAAACATATATATATGTACCTTAACCCAATTCATGTATTCCCCATGCCATGAAGGATTTCATGCATAGAGAATATATATATTATATATATAAATACCTAGATACATGGGTGTGCAGACCTCCAAATCTAATCAAAACTTACAAGAGAAAAATATAGGCATCCTAAATCATCAAAGGACCCAAAATTAACGTGGCAAGGACCAACACACCTCAAATAAATTAACAAGAATGTTCAAAATAATAAATACACTAATTTGGATGGTGAGAACCAAAAAAAATTAATAATACCTCACCTCGGAAGGTGTTGGAGAACCAATACATTCTGAACAGCTTCGCCTTCAACGGTGGTTTCCGCAACATAAACAAACATGACTCAAGAGGCCATTTGTATACCCTAAAACTGGAAGAAGCAACAAAACCCAGTTAAACCCTAACCTAGGGTTTTCAGCCAAGTGGCTTAGGGTGACATGAAGACCAAATCTTGGATGGAAACGAAGAGGATGAGGAGTGGAAGCCCTTACCTTGAGGTGAATAAGGAGAAATTGAGGATAAATCTATCCAAAACTATAGATTCAAGGAGGTTGGAGGGGAGGCATCGCACACCTAAGGGAGTTCGGACAAGGGGGGCACATGAGGGGTGATGTAAAGAACATGAATTTTCCATGTAATTTTTTTAATTATATGGAATTATTACGAGTCTGCGAAAATTGATGGAGCATGATTCCGAGGCCCAGTGTGCAAGGAATGATTTTCTGAACTTTTTTAGGTACCTTCAGTAAACGAATGAGCGACGTTTTGTAACTTTTGAACCGGTTCTTGGAATTTAAATTTGAGGATACTGTTGAACTCACAGTGTCGATATTATCTTAAGTAGACCTTCACCTCGACCACAGTAGGTCGAGGGTGGAAGTTAGTTTTTTGGATTTTTGTGGGAGAGTTAAAAGAAAAATAATTAAATAAAACAAAAATTTTATTTTATTTATTTTAAACCTCTCATTTTAATTTGGTGGTGGGGACCACCTAACCTTGAATGATATTTTTTTAATGTGAGGTAACTCTTGTAATTCCCCCAATTAATGAGTCAATATTAAACTTAATTAAGTTGGCTCCTCACCTCTTGTGGTTGGGGGATCTTTGGAAAAATATTTTGCAGGAGAACACTTGGTGGAAGAAACTTGGTAGCCCCAATGAAGAACGAACAAATCTTCAGATCAAGAACATTTAACCGACATTAGAGCATGGTTAGAAATTATGTTGTGGGAGTGAAAAATGTTAGCATCTTCATCATCTTCATCTTCTTCCTCACACCACCTCCAATGATAAAACAAGGTAGGGAATTTGTTAATTTTGTTCTTTGTATTGAATTATTGTTTCCAATCTATGAACCTCCTGCTAATGACTTAAAACGGAGGTTGTGGGACAAACGAACATGGCTCGATCCCTCTACTACTAAAATTTTTATGTGTTCTTTGCGGGTGAATCAACGGGTTGAGTGGAACCCGACCACATCACCGACGACCAACACCAGTAGGGCACCAGGCGGTGGCCGGCACTCCGGTCGGCCGTGATGGTGGTGGTGGTGTAACTGCACTGCCAAAGGAGGCCACGAACCATTGACCACAGCTGTGGAGGAGGTCAGTCGGCACCTGGTCGGCCGCATGGAGGTAGGACGGTGCATATTTGTATCACCGGTAAAGGAGGAGGTCGTGGCTGCTTAGCCGTGGCGGTGCACCCGATGGGCGGCCAGCACCTAGCCAACCGTGGGAGGACAGCAGTGCCGTCACGCTATTAGAAGGGGAGCCGGCATGACTTCTGACCAGTCGCGTCATGTTGAACGGGACCGCTTTGGCGAGTCCCGTGTGCTAGTAGGCGGCACCATATGGCGTCGTTCGGTTGGCCAAGCCGAATGGTCCAGTAGACCATTTGGAATTCTAGGGGGAGCCTCCCCCCTGGTTAGCGGCTAGGCCAGACCCCACCACAGTGGATCACACCCAACTGAGAAGGTTGTGCCCAATGGGCCATGCCGAGTGGGCAGTGCCAGCGGGCCGGGTCACCCCTTTGTGGGCCGGACCGGTTCGTGGACCAGTGGGTCAGGCCTACTGCAGCCCAGCCCCTCCAGGCCGGACCCAGACCGGGTCAAGTCGACCTTAATTGGGTTGGATTGGACCAGTCCAAGTTGGGTCAGCCCCGGCTGGGTCAGGCCACGTCGGTCTAACCGGGTCAGACCGAACACATGCCCATTTGGACCCTGGTATGCCATTTTGTCCATATCATGAGAAACGAGCGTCCGTTTGATGAACCGTCTACGACACCAGAATCCTTGGATCGAGATGGTCCTTTTGGTATACTCCACTTGATTTTTTGATAACGTTGGAGTATGGACGGGTTGGATCGAACCCGAATCCAACCGGGCACTCGGAACAGAAATGCTAATAACTTACAGACCGGGCATCTGAATGATGCTATGTCTATCGCGTTGGATCCCTTATGACATGGCAGACCTTTGGGATACTTCTTCCTAGGACTTTGTGGCAGTTGAAGTATTTACTGATGGATGAGGAGTGAATCCTCATGGAATCAAGGGTGTTTAGTGCGATAACCCTCTGGTTAGATGTACTTGAAACATCTACCGATCTTATGTGGGTCATCTACAGATCATGTGTGGGTCACCTTTAGATCCTGTGTGGGCCATCTTCAGATCCTATGTGGGTCAGTATCTTTAGATCCTATGTGGGTTATCTTCAGATCCTGTGTTGGCCATATTCGATCATCTGTGGGTCAACAGCAGAGCTTCTCGACGAAGTAAGATGATATTTCAATACAACTAATCATCTATACTTCCGTACTTAAGTTATACTTGGTGTGAGATGAGTTTTTACCTTTTTGGTATTCTACTATATGTCATACCTTTGTGGTACTTACCTTTGTGGTACACTTCTATGTGGCGTTACCTTTATGGTACTTAACTTTGTGATACACTTCTGTGTGGTGATTCCTTTGTGGTATTCTTCTTTGTGGTGTTACCTTTGTGGTGCTTACCTTTGTGGTGTTACCATCGTGGTATTCATTCCTACGTGAAACAGTTGTGCTTTTGGATAAAGATTTGGGCCTTGTATTTCCTCATGAACGAGATGGGTATACTTGGTAACTTAGGTATATGTATGGGCATATACCTAAGTAGAGTTGTTTATTGCTTCATGCTTTGATATTGGGGTCTTTCTTTATGGTTTATCCTTTATAGATTTTGAGAGACCGTCGGGGATCTCAGGGTCCCTATTGAGTATTATTATACTCACCACTTCACGGGATATACCCGCACTTTGTTGTGTCTTGTGCAGACAATGAACAGCATTGATCAAGGATGAGGGTTCCAGGACTGGAGGCTACTCAGAGGTGGACCATTAGTCGAGATGTACTATAGAGATGATCATTCTAGAGTTGTACCTACCCTTAAGGTAGGATCCTTAGCAGGTGTTCACAGGATTTGTATTCAGTTTTACTTGTTCTTTACTGTTGGGCTTATATTACGGCCCCCTTTACATTCTGTACTCACTCTATTTACTATATAGTTTACTTGTTCTTGTATCTTGTTGTGTGGTTGGATTGTGTTAGTTTTAGGTTAAAAAGGCAATGCCTTCACTATTTTATGGATATGTCTTTCTGGTTCTAGTTGCTAGCCCCTGGCCTATGGAAGGTGGGATTGGAGTAGTCACAGCACGGGCCTCGGGGGACGGGTGGTGACAAATTGGTATCAGATGAGTTAGTTCTATCGAAGAACTTAGACTTTGATGTTTTTATTCAGTGATAGTGTTAAGTGTAATGAGTGTGGTTTTAATTTTGGGGAACCCAGTGTTGGTGTAGCGGCCGACGTATCCATACACCAGGACCTTGACTTTTGATTTCTGACTCAGTGCACAAAAACACTAATTGTGTGTGTGTTTTTGAAAAGTCTTATTTGTGATCCCTTTGAGTTATCTCACTAGGTATAACTTATTGATTGTGGAACACCTGTTTGTTTTCAGGATGCCTCCACATAGATATTCATCCAGGGTTACAGGTATAGTACACGAAGACAACCCACTGAGCGACGAGGCTTCGGTGGAGTTCCCCCTTATGGTAGTTGTACCATAGGGTGGAGTACTAGCGACACCACTACCCAATGGGAAACCGATGCCACCAGCCCCAGTAGTAGATGGTACATGCTAATAGAGATAATTGCATGAGTTCCAGTGCTAGAGGTGACTGAGGTTCCAGGGAGAGACGGATCCATAGGCAAGAGAGGACTGGATGGAGGTCGTGGTTAGAGTTTTTCAACTGGTAGGGACACCAGCTAATCTCATGGTGATCCTTACAGCCAGTCTTCTCTAGTAAACTGAGGCTTATAATGATGAAACTCCATAGATGATATGAGGTACGATCTATGTATACTCCACCTTAGCTTAAATACTTATAGAAACAAGTTCCAGTCACTCATTTATTTCCATGGCCCTTGTTCGGAGCTTAGAGATTCTGGTGGAGTCGTTGGCTCGATCGTTACGGCTAGAGATTCCTACAAGAGCGGATTTGATTACTACACACTGGTGCTGGAAATGTGAGCTTACTCTAGGAGGTGATAGATTCGGTTGGGATCTTCTAGTAGCGACGTCAAGGCCTTATGACATCATCTTGGGTATGGATTGGTTATCTACAGTCCATGCCCAGATCAACTGTATTTGGCACAATGTGTGGTGTGTCCACAAGGATGGGACAAGGTTTTCCTTCACCGGCGAAAAGGGAACCTTTGCAGCATAGCATGGACTTAACCGGAGGAGGGTGTAGCCAATCACACATCAGTTGGATAACCTTACCATCAGAGCGGTTGATGTTGAGAGTCTGAGCTATCCTGTAGTAGTGGACCAGTATACTGATGTTTTCCCTGATGATGTACCGGGACTACCTCATCACAAAGAGGTGGAATTTTATATCAAATTTTACCCTAGTACGACACTGATATCTACACCAGCATATCGGATGGATCCCATGGAGCTTCGATATTTGTGAGTATAGATGGAGGAATTGCAGAGAAAAGGTTTCATTAGGCCCAGTGTTTCCCCTTGGGAAGTCCCGATTTTGTTCGCCAAGAAGGTGGATGGGAGTTTGAGAATATGTGTGAACTATCAGTGCATGAATCTGGTGAACGTAAAGAAAAGGTACCCACTACCGAGGATTAACGATCCATTTGATCAACTGAAGGGAGCATGGTGGTTTTCGAAAATATACATCAAATCAGGCTATCACCTGATTAGAGTATGAGATGAGGATGTGTAGAATGTGTCATTTAGATATCGATATGGCCATTATGAGTTCTTGGTTATGTCATTTGGCATGAACAACTCCCTAGCAGTGTTTATGGTAATCATGAACAGGGTCTTCCAGTCATACCTTGATCACTTTGTGGTAGTCTTCATCGACGATATCTTGATATACTCAGATATAGAGGAGGAGTATGCCTATCATCTATAGATAGTTCTGGACACACTCTGAGAGCACCAGCTTTTTTTTAAGCTCTCAAAGTGCCAGTTCTAGATTCTAGATGTTTACCTCCTGGGAAATGTTATATCGGAGGATATACTTGTGGTGGATCTAGTGAAGATTGAGGTTGTGCTTGCTTGGGATACACCCAGGAGTGTGATGGAGGTGAGGAGTTTCTTGGGTCTGGATAGTTACTACTGGAGGTTTATGCCTGACTTTTCTAGAGTTGCGGCACCCTTATCAGCATTGACGAAGAAGGGGAAACCCTTCATGTGGTCGAAGAAATACCAGCAGAGTTTCTAGGAGTTGAGGCAGAGACTTACAAGTGCCCCCCATCTTGAGGTTAACAGAGGAGGTCGTTGGGTACGTAGTCTACTATGAAACATCAGGGATTGGGCTTGGATGTGTATTGATGCTGGAGCGAGCAGTGATTTTTTATGGTTCTTGAAAGCTAAGACAACATGAAAAAAACTATGCTACCCATGACCAGGAGTTAGTAGCAGTGGTCTTCTCCTTGAAGATGTGGCAATATTACTTGATGGTTGAACCTTTTACATTCTACTCTGATCACAAGAGTCTCAGGTATTTCTTATCTCAGAAGGACCTGAACCTGATACAATGGTGTTGTATTGAGTTCCTCCAGGACTATGACTTTGAGATAGTCTATACTCCTAGGAAGGAGAATGTTGTAGCAGATGCTATCAGCAGGAGATCTATTATAGATTTGATGAGTGAGGCGACTGTGTAGCTAGCCGCTTTGTAGATATCCTTGATGGATTGAGATGAAGTACCTTATCTTCAGTATCTAATAGTCACTCCCCCACTCCTTCAGGGAGTCAAGGAGGTGCATCTTGGGGACACTAACTATGAGGCACGACGTGCTCAGATATCCATAGTACATGCACCTGATGGATTTTCTGAATGTGGGGAGCACGTCATCCTCTTCAAAGGGCGTACTATGGTACTGGTGGCGCTACGAGATGAAGTGTTTATGGAGTTCCATACATCCCCTCTAGTGGTACATCCAAGAGTGGAAAAGATGTACCAGGATCTTCGGCGTCAGCACTAGTGGTCGGGAATGAAGAAAGAAGTAGTAGAGTTTGTCTAACGGATCCTCACTTGTTAGAAAGTGAAGGCAGAGCATCAGGTTCCATCGAGCTTAGTTCAGCTACTAGAGGTGCCGGAGTAGAAGTGGGATGGAATTTCCTTGGACTTCTTGATAGGACTTCTACACACATCCAAGGGACATGATTCCATCTGGGTGGTCGTTGACCGACTCACCAAGTCGTCCCACTTCCTACCTATCAGATAACATGGATCAGTAGGGGGATTAGGATGCCTCTACATACAGAATATTGTGTGGATTTATGGGGTTACATCTATGATTTTCTATGATCATGATACATGTTTTACTTTCCAGCTATGGAAGGGGTTGCAGGAGGCATTCGGGACTTAGCTTCGATTGAGAACCGCCTTTCAACCTTAGACGAATGGTCAGACAGAGCAGACTATTCAGACCCTTGAGAACTTGTTGTGTGCTTGCGTCCTTGATTTTGGTCATTGCTGGGAGGATTACATTCCCTTGGTGGAGTTCGCATACAAAAAAATCTATCACTCCACCATTGGTATGTCACCATTCAAGGCATCATACAGTCAACCTTGAAAATCAACTCTATACTGGACTGACCCAGTGGAGTCAACACTCATGGGACTGGAGATGGTACGAGATACTATAGAGAAGGTTCAGATCATCCAGGAGTGGATGAAGACTGCAGAGATTAGGCAGAAGTCTTATGCTGATAGGAGACGCAGACCACTAGAGTTTGAGGATGCTGACCATGTCCTTCTACAGGTCACACCTCGATGAGGTTTGTGGAGGTTTGGTAGGGGTGACAAGTTATCTTCAAGATTCATCGAACCCTTTCAGGTCCTCATCAGAGTTGGTGAGGTGTCATACAACTTAGCTCTTACCCCTAAGTTGCACCAGGTGCACGACGTTTTCCACGTATCCCAGCTGAGGAGATACGTACATGATCCTTCGCACATCATTTACTGGGGCGAGCTGGACATCGATGACAGGGCAATGTTTTCAGAGGTTCTAGTGGAGATTGAGGATTGACAGGAGTGAATCCTTCATGGGTTTTCAATACCTCTGGTGTGCGTTCGAAGGAAGCACGAGAACCTCTAGGAGAGCACATGGGAGCAAGAGGCTCAGATTCGTACTCAGTACCCCCAACCTGTTTCCCTAGTTTGTGTTGTGGATTTCAGGGATTCAAAGCCCTGAGGTGGGGAGAATGTAAAAACCAAAAAATTTCCATGTAATTTTTTTAATTATATGGAATTATTACAAGTTTTTGAAAATTGACGGAACATGATTCCAAGGCCCGGTGAGCTCGGAATGAATTTCTAAACTTTTTTTAGATAAGTTCTGTAAATGCGCGAGTGACATTTTGTGACTTTTTAACTGGTGCTTGGAATTGAAATACGAGGACACCGTTGAACTCACATCACTGATATTTTCTTAAGGATACCTTCACCTCGACCATAGTAGGTCGAGGGTAGAAGTTAGTTTTTTAGATTTTTATGGGAGAGTTAAAAGAAAAATAATAAAATAAAACAATAACATATATTTTATTTATTTAAAACCTCACATTTGAATTTAGTGGTGGGGACCACCCAACCTTGAAACCACTTTTTTTATGTGAGATAA
Source organism: Viscum album (assembly GCA_963277665.1). Lineage (NCBI taxonomy): Eukaryota > Viridiplantae > Streptophyta > Magnoliopsida > Santalales > Viscaceae > Viscum > Viscum album. The sequence continues at coordinate 1,109,970,124 of OY728119.1, forward strand.
CTCTTGGAATTACCCCAATTAATGAGCCAACATTAAACATAATTAAGTGGGATCCTCACCTCTTGAGGTTGGGGGATCATTGGAAAAAGCTTTTGTAGGAGAAATCTTGGTGGAAGAAACTTGGAAGCTCCATTGAAGAACAAACAACTCTCCGGATCAATAACGTTGAACCGACATTAAAGCGTGGTTCGGAAGTGTGTTGCGGGAGTGATGAACATCAGCGTCTTCATCGTCTTTGTCTTCTTCCTCGCGCCACCTCCAACAATCAAACGAGGTAGGGAATTTTTTAATTTGGTTCTTCGTAATGAATTATTGTTTCCAATATATGAATCACCTGCTACTGACTTAACGTGGAGGGTGCGGGTGAAATGAACACGACTCGATCCCTTCGCTACTTCAATGTTGACGGGTTCTTCATGGGTGAATCAACGGGTTGAGCGGAACCTGACCACGTCTTTGGTGACCAACGACAGCAGGGCACAAGGCGGCAGCCAGCACTCAGACTGGCCATGATGGCGGTGGCGGCGCTACCGCGCTGCCAAAGGTGGTCATGGCCTATCGGCCGCGGCGGTGAAGGATGTAACACCCCAAGATTTTATGAAAAATATTCTTTTAATTTAATTAATGTCTTGTGTTGTATGCTACACCAAGATTACCTTGCGCTATACGCAACTCTGTATTAGCTTGCAGTATACGCAACACTATTCGTGGATCGTGTTACACACAATTTTGATAATTGTTATTCTACGCAACATTGAATATATATATATATATATATATTCAATGTATAAATGAAATATGGTTGGATTATGTTATACGATACAACGAAGGATTCTTGCACAACACGCAACCCTGACTTGGCTAGCATTACACGCAATCGCGACCTTCCTTGATAGTGTGTGTTGTACGCAATACCGAGTTTTACTAAACAACGATATATTATTATAATATTATTATGAACTAGCCGTTATGAATAGTATTAACTAAATTTTGAATCTTATAACATTATTATTCGTCTTGCACATTTTCTAAAACATGGTATAAGAACAAAATAAATTTTTTGGGTAAAATAAGTATTTTTCAAAAAATGCAGTTTTGCCGCCTTTTGATGGCGCACCCACTTTAAATATAGTTTTTGACATGTTTATAAGTTCAAATTGACAAAATAAAATTCTTCTTTGGAATCATGAAATAAAAATTTACTTTGGATAAATTTTCATATCATTCTGGTAACTTTCATATTTTGATGAATAGTAAAAACACGCAATATTTTAATTAAAAACAACTTTTTCAATCAAAATAATTAATAGTGATAAATTATTAATTTTAGTGGTTTTAAAGTATATTTGGAATATATTTTTACAATTTAATACAATGTTGGTCATTGAATATAATTTCACATTTAAAACAGACATAAACAAGTGTCAATCTTTTGATAGTTATTATCTCTTAATAACACGCTATTTGTTTTGACGACGGGAATTAATTTTTTAAATTAATTAATGAAACTGATATGTTTTGAATTTGGTAAAATAGACATCATTTTTGAGTTCATAATATCAAATATATCTTAGGCCTAATTTTTGGTATTTTTCTGGAATCTTTCATTTTTTGATGAATAGTGAAACCACTAAGTGGTAGTTAAAAAAATGAATTTTTCATAAAACTTAATTTTACCACTTCTGTGAATGGAATTTCGAAAAATCTGAGAGACACGGTTGATGTCAGTAAGTAAAATGTGGTTCAATGAGATGAAAATAATTTTTTGGTGAATAGTAACTTTTTACTTTTTTTTACCACGGTTAAAAGTAAATAGGGTAATTAAGGGTAAAAATGATACTATTATTACCCTAACACATGTCCTAATTCTATTGGACAAGTTTAATTCGACCAAAAACAACCTTAGTAAAAAAATATGACCATTTAGGCCCACTTGGATTAGATTAGGACATTTATTATTAATTTATTTAAAGAAGGGTAAAAATAGTTAAAATCAAAGTTTAATAAGTAAATCATTTTTAATATGGGGTTATACATAAGATAAATTCGACTATAAATATTAATTAGAAAGATAAAAATAGTTCCTACATAATGGTATATTATTTGTAATTTTTAGAAATTAAATAATTTAATTTATTTATGAAACAACAATGATGCAGTAATTATCTTATTAATGAAATATTGACATAATTGATGTTATAAATACCCAAATAAATGTAATTTGATACTTTTTATGAATTAAACTAATTTTCTAGGTTAATATGACATTTTAGTATTGATTTAAGTAACTTGGTTCTAACTAATAATTCTGTTATGATTTTCAAAAAAATCAATTACTAAATAGTGTCAAAATTGACAAAAAATAGTTTTTAAAACAAATATTATATTATTAATTGTTATTTTATTCCAAAAAATATAAGGTTAGTCCAAATGACTTATATAAGGTTATATATATTAATAATAAACAACTTGGGGTTCGTTTGGCTTGATATAGTAAGTTTATTAACCTTATAGTGTAAGAAAACAAGAAAACACGGTAAAAGTTAAATTATCTAACTTAAAGTTAAATCTAAATGATAAGGTTAAAATTGATACCTAAACTTGTCTAAATTATATTGGATGAGAGGATTTATACCCCTACCCACATTATCTTAGAAATATATCAATTTGTAGCTATTAAAAACCGAATTTGACTTTATAATAAAATAATATGTTTAGTTATTCCAAAGGTGCCCCTCTCCTCCCTTATAAAAGGGCACCTCCTCCCCCTCTTCCTCACACCACTTTGAGCCTTCAATCTCGGCCAACCCCTGAAAATTTCCCTTCTCCACTTCCCTAGAAACATCCTAGAGGTTCTGGTCTTCCTCAAAGACCAATTTTAGTTCCCTAAAAGAAGATCTCAAAGAGGCGCTTCAAAGAAGAGGTAATGTCCGTTACCGATTCTTTCATCTTTATTTCTTCTTCCACTTCTTCTTATTAGGTTGTTTCATTATGAAGTAATAACATCAGTATCACTTATATACTTATATGTTATTATAATTATGAAACAACCTTATTTCACCATCTATACATCCTACGGAAAACGAAATCACCGCGAGTGCGTAAGTACGGAATACCGTCTCCACGCTGTGGTGTAATCTATTTTCCACCACCACCCTACTTGGATGGGTATAATGGTGTAAATAATAACTAAATATGATTATTGTAAAGTGATATTGATTCTGAAATAGTATACATACACTCCAATACAATTCCACAATCATGAGAACAATATCATCGCTCGTGCGTATGTACGGACTACCGTCTCCACGACACGATGAGATTCATTCTCCACGTTAACCATTCATGAATGATTATAAAGTATATATAATAATTAATAATGAAATATATGACATAATAATGATTCTGTATTTATGTGTATATATATGTATGTCATCTACTTAATTCTATTCAACTCAATAAGGAAAAGAAAACAACGTTCATGCGTACGTACGGTCTACCGTCTCCATGAACGGTGTATTTCTTTCCATTTACTGATCTATTATATATATATATATTCTGAATATATATTATATATAAATCATGTTTTATATTCTGGAATTAAGTAATCATGATCTAATTAATCATATGAATAATTACAAGTCAAAACACGGACGACAAATGAAACGATTTTACCCAAAACGCTCTTTAACATGGAATTTACAAAAGAACGGGTAATATAAAGCCATAAGTGAACCATATATGATATCATAACAATGAGTATGATTCTAGAATAAGTCAATGAAATTATTTAAATCATTATACAGGAGGTTCGGACACATACGAATCAAATTGGACCTAAGGTAAGGGAAATATCACAATCTCATTTTTATCCGAGATTATTTATACTTTGGTATTTACTGGGGTGTATTTTATCATCCACATCCATGTTTCCTCAATATGTAATATTTATATCCTTCTAAAATAGTTCATATCCAATTTTACCCTTCGTTGAGTTTTTAGTAAAGGATATGAAAGGAATCTTTTGTCATTTTTCGTACGAGGTACTTTTTGACTTTTCTGACAAAAGTACGAAGAATGTTTTTTTTAACTTATACGGCATGAATGGATTTTTAAAACATTATTTCCAAGAATATTCCTTTACAAGTTTTCAAGTTTATTTTTAATCAACTTCTTTTAGTTTAAAATTGTATGACATGTTAAGAAAGGAAAATGTTTTTGAAGTAGAAAGGATATTTTCCTCAAGAATGGAGTTCAAGTGTTTTATCAAAATTATTTTCCATCTAAGATAATATAGGGTTTTGTTTCTATCCCTATTATTACATTTACTTGATTATGTTGTGATGGAAATGTTTTTATGAATTCCTTTATCTTATATGAATTGTTTTATGATGTCATGATGTTTAAGATTCCCATTTTTATTACATGGGTTATGCAATGATGTATGATTTATGATTTTGTGGCACACATAAGAATGGTATCATTATGAGATGGGTGGGACCTATATATCCCTCCAATGCATTGGGTAAAGATTTTATATCTCATGAGATAGACATGGCTGGAACGGTAGGTTATACCGGTTCAGTGAAACAGGACTGAAACGAGGAGTGAACTCGGCTCAGAAAGGGACTTTGTCCACTAAGATAGTCTTGGAAATGAGTCTTGACTAATAATAAATGATTCTCTATGATTATGTGTGTATGCCACAAAGTTTCATGTTTTAAGTTATGATTATTGGGATTACATTTCACTACTATGATTTATCCCATGTTATGATATTATGATCTCTTTTGCAGGTTAAGATTTCCAAAATGTTATGTTCTTATGAATATGATGTGATTGATATTTCTTTTGTTTACCCTTACTGAGCATTTGAGCTCAACCTTTTATGTTTTCTTTTCCCCAGGATATAAAGAAAGGTTTTAGGTATAAAAAAAAGAAAGATCTTTATGGGAGATGTTGAAGATCTTTCACCATGATTAGAAGATTATATTCTGAGTTTCCAAAGACAGTAAACTATTACGGTCCTTGCGTGTGTGTTTTTGTTATGTACTAAGTATTCCTCAAAAGTAATGTAATGTCCATGTATGTCATGCTTTGGGTCTCTACAGTTGGTATCAGAGGAAAGGTTTAGTCAACCTTTGGAAACTAGGATGCGAAAACGATAGTAAGATCCCTAGAGATATTTCTAAGGTATGTCTAGAGATGTCCCTAAGGATAAGTATGCGTATAAGATATAGTCCTAGAACTATGGTAACAATCATAGAATTTAACCTAGGATGATAGATATTGAGGGTGCTCCCCCTTTACTATGTTGTTTTCCCTAGCATGATTTTTACCTCTCACACTATTCTTTTTGGGTTTTAGAAAATGGCTGGAAACAGGAAGATTCATGATAATGGAGGATATGACGGACAATGAAATGCTTTTATTCATGAGAAACCAAATGAAACGGGATCTGGAAGTCCAAACATCGTTATTATGCCTAATCAACAATCTCACAATATGATCAATAATCTCAACTTTGGTAAGTTTCCCGACTCAGATAATAAGAGAAAGATGGAGTTTCATGATGATCATAGAGGAAAGAAAGTTCAATTTCCCTCATGTAAATCATGTGGGAAGAGGCATCGGGGAGATTGTTTCAAAGGAACTGGAAGATGCTTTGGGTGTGGAAAAGAAGGACACAAATCCAGTAAGTGCAAAGGAAAAGGTTCAGTTAACACCAGGGATGAGGATAATGGTATTGCTACGACATCAACAATGGTTAAATGTTTTAAATGTGGAATGTACGGGCATTATGCAAACCAATGCCCTAAGGGAAAGTCTCATGAAGAGAATCAGTATGGTCGTATGGGTAGTATTTATGTTGATGATGATGAAGAGACTACAAATGATATGTGAGATGAAAGAATTGTTGAAGCTCGGTCAATGGTTTAAGAATGTAGTGGAATGATTACATGTTTATCATGTGTAATGTTGTATAAGTAATCTCATGGTACTATGGAATAAAGAGACATCTAAGGATTGTTACACTGTTGTCTTCCCTTGAGTTTTGAAAGTGTATGATTAATGGTACCAGTATCCATGAAAGGTTATTCAGATATTTTTGGAATGTAGATGATATGCGCATAATGAATGGATAAGGAGAAAATTAAATGTTTGATAGTATTCATGAGCTCATGACTGGTATAAGGAGAAGGTTATATCATGGTTTGAGTATATAGAATTTTTGGATTTTGGTATGTGGAAAGAGTTAACTTTTGACTACATTCATGTTTTCACTAAGGTTCAATGGGTATTCATTCTTCAAGAGAATACATGATTAAGGTATTCACATGTTTGTAATTTGACCAACAAGATATATCTTATGATATATGGGGGATAAATGATGGCATTCACGTGATCATTTTCTTTATACTATGAGCATGGACCGAAGTATTTTAGATAAGCCTAAAGATTGGAATGGATTATGTTGGACATAAGTTAGTATTGTTTAAGGATAAAACTTTTTTGATATTGTTGATGGGATGTTATAGTAATATAGCTTTAGAAAAAGGACAACCTGCAGGACGGGCGACAGCCCATCGCGTCGGACAAGGCTGTGGGAATCGAACCCACAATCGAAGTGCGACTGGCCTTTATCGCCTACCACTGGCCTACAGGAAGTCCCTGTTTAGTAGAAACTAGTTTTATTATATTAAGCAGTATGATATATGAAGTATAAGTCCATTTTAGGAACCATATATGATTAATCTCACTATAGACGGGCTTATGTATTTTTTGATAACTTTTCTAACCTTTTGTTTGAGACAGATGGAATGACCCATCATTCTATCACATGATCTGCTAACACATCACGAATGAAAAATTCAACTTCATTTCTTTAAGTGATGAAGTGGAAATTGTCCAAAGAACGACCAACGGTGAGACTATACCAAAATCACGAAATTATTTCTTCTAATTCCAATTTCATCAACTTTAGGGAAATGATCTTGAAAACCAAAAATGTTCTCCTAGTGCTCTTATATCTGATGAATCAGATGGTACCTTAGATCGTCACAAATTTATGGCTTTGTGATTGCTGGCTTTTCCATATCCATGTTCTCTACCACTCTCCATCAGAACATGATGGTTAGATTTCTCTTCCATATTCATATTTTCACCTATGTGGAAACCCAGTGATTAGTTTATTTGGGTAACCGTAACGTTTCATACTTTTGTTCTTAAATATTGGTTTTGGTATTCCTTTTTACGATGTGGTTTTCTATTAAAGAAACTTTCGAATAGTAAACCATTTATAACCCCGAAGAATTTCGAGGGCGAAATTCATTTTAAGGGGGGTAGAATGTAACACCCCGAGATTTTATGAAAAATATTCTTTTAATTTCATTAATGTCTTGTGTTGTATGCTACACCAAGATTACCTTGCGCTATACGCAACACCGTATTAGCTTGCAGTATACGCAACACTATTCTTGGATCGTGTTACACACAATTTTGATAATAGTTATTCTACGCAACATTGAGTATATATATATATATTCAATGTATAAATGAAATATGGTTGGATTATGTTATATGAAAGAATGAAGGATTCTTGCACAACATGCAACCCTGAATTGGCTTGCATTACACACAATCACGACCTTCCTCGATAGCGTGTGTTGTACGCAATACCTGGTTTTACTAAACAACGATAAATTATTATAATATTATTATGAACTAGCCGTTATGAATAGTATTAACTAAATTTTTAATCTTATAACATTATTATTCGTCTTGCACATTTTCTAAAACATGGTATAAGAACAAAATAAATTTTTCGGGTAAAATATGTATTTTTCAAAAAATGCAGTTTTGTCGCCTTTTGATGGCGCACCCACTTTAAATCTAGTTTTTGACATGTTTATAAGTTCAAATTGACAAAATAAAATTCTTCTTTGGAATCATGAAATAAAAATTTACTTTGGATAAATTTTCATATCATTCTGGTAACTTTCATATTTTGATGAATAGTAAAAACACGCTATATTTTAATTAAAAACAACTTTTTCAATCGAAATAATTAATAGTGATAAATTATTAATTTTAGTGGTTTTAAATTATATTTAGAATATATTTTTACAATTTAATACAATGTTGTTCATTGAATATAATTTCACATTTAAACAAGACATAAATAAGTGTCAATCTTTTGATAGTTATTATCTCTTAAGAACACGCTATTTGTTTTGACGACGGGAATTAATTTTTTAAATTAATTAGTGCAACTGATATGTTTTGAATTTGGTAAAATAGACATCATTTTTGAGTTCATAATATCAAATATAGCTTAGGCCTAATTTTTGGTATTTTTCTAGAATCTTTCATTTTTTGATGAATAGTGAAACCACTAAGTGGTAGTTAAAAAAATGAATTTTTCATAAAACTTAATTTTACTGCTTCTGGGAATGGAATTTTGAAAATCCAAGAGACACGGTTGATGTCAGTAAGTAAAATGTGCTTCAATGAGATGAAAATAATTTTTTGGTGAATAGTAACTTTTTACTTTTTTTTACCACGGTTAAAAGTAAATAGGGTAATTAAGGGTAAAAATGATATTATTATTACCCTAACACATGTCCTAATTCTATTGGACAAGTGTAATTCAACCAAAAACAATCTTATGAATAAAATATGACCATTTAGGCCCACTTGGATTAGATTAGGACATTTATTATTAATTTATTTAAAGAAGGGTAAAAATAGTTAAAATCAAAGTTTAATAAGTAAATCATTTTTAATATAGGGTTATACATAAGATAAATTCGAATATAAATATTAATTAGAAAGATAAAAAGATTTCCTACATAATGGTATTTTATTTGTAATTTTTAGACATTAAATAATTTAATTTATTTATGAAACAACAATGATGCAGTAATTATCTTATTAATGAAATATTGACATAATTGATGTTATAAATACCCAAATAAATGTAATTTGAGACTTTTTATGAATTAAACTAATATTATAGGTTAATATGACATGTTAGTATTGATTTAATTAACTTGGTTCGAACTAATCATTTTGTTATTATTTTCACAAAAATCAATTACTAAATAGTGTCAAAATTGACATAAAATAGTTTTTAAAACAAATATTATATTATTAATTGTTATTTTATTCCTAAAAATCTAAGGCTCGGCCAAATGACTTAGATAAGGTTATATATATTAATAATAAACAACTTGGGGTTCGTTTTTCTTGATATAGTAAGTTAATTAACCTTATAGTGTAAGAAAACAAGAAAACATGGTAAAAGTCAAATTATCTAACTTAAATTTAAATCTAAATGATAAGGTTAAAATTGATACCTAAACTTGTCTAAATTCTATTAGATGAGAGTATTTCGACCCCTACCCACCTTATCTTCTAAATATATCAATTTAGAGCTATTAAAAACCGAATATGACTTTATAATAAAATAATATTTTTAGTTATTCCAAAGGTGCCCCTCTCCTCCCTTATAAAAGGGCACCTCCTCCCGCTCTTCCTCACACCACTTTGAGCCTTCAAGCTCGTCCAACCCCTGGAAATTTCCCTTCTCCACTTCCCTAGAAATATCCTAGGGGTTCTGGTCTTCCTCAAAGACCAATTTTAGTGCCCTAAAAGGAGATCTCAAAGAGGCGCTTCAAAGAAGAGGTAATGTCTGTTACCGATTCTTTCATCTTTATTTCTTCTTCCACTTATTCTTCTTAGGTTGTTTTATTATGAAGTAATAACATAAGTATCACTTATATACTGATATGTTATTATAATTATGAAAAAACCCTATTTCACCATCGATCCATCCTACGGAAAATGAAATCACCGCGTGTGGGTACGTACGGAATACTGTCTCCACGCTGTGGTGTAATCTATTTTCCACCACCACCTTACTTGGATGGGTATAATGGTGTACATAATAACTACATATGATTATTGTAAAATGATATTGATTCTGAAATAGTATACATACACTCCAATACAATTCCACGATCCGGAGAACGATATCATCGCTCGTGCGTACGAACGGACTACCGTCTCCACGACGCGATGAGATTCATTCTCCACGTTAACCATTCATGAATGATTATAAAGTATATATAATAATCAATAATGAAATATATGACATAATAATGATTCTGGATTTATGTGTATATATATATGTATGTCATCTACTTAATTCCATTCAACTCAATACGGAAAAGAAAACAGTGTTCATGCGTACGTATGGTCTACCGTCTCCATGAACGGTGTATTTCTTTCCATTTACTGATCTATTATATATATATATTCTGAATATATATTATATATAAATCATGTTTTATATTCTGTAATTAAGTAATCATATGAATAATTACAAGTCAAAACACGGACGACAAATGAAACGATTTTACCCAAAACACTCATTAACATGGAATTTACAAAAGAACGGGTAATATAAAGCCATAAGTGAACCATATATGATATCATAACAATGAGTATGATTCTTGAATAAGTCAATGACATTATTTAAATCATTATACAGGAGGTTCGGACACATACGAAGCAAATTGGACCTAAGGTAAGGGAAATATCACAATCTCATTTTTATCTGAGATTGTTTATACTTTGGTATTTATTAGGGTGTATTTTATCATCCACATCCATGTTTCCTCAATATTTAATATTTATATCCTTCTAAAATAGTTCATATCCAATTTTACCCTTCGGTGAGTTTTTAGTAAAGGATATGAAAGGAATCTTTTGTCATTTTTCGTACGAGGTACTTTTTGACTTTTCCGACAAAAGTACGAAGAATGTTTTTTTTAACTTATACGGCATGAATGGATTTTTAAAACTTTATTTCCAAGAAGCTTCCTTTACAAGTTTTCAAGTTTATTTTTAATCAACTTCTTTTAGTTTAAAATTGTATGACATGTTAAGAAAGGAAAATGTTTTTGAAGTAGAAAGGATATTTTCCTTAAGAATGGAGTTCAAGTGTTTTATCAAAATTATTTTCCATCTAAGATTATATAGGGTTTTGTTTCTATCCCTATTATTACATTTACTTGATTATGTTGTGATGGAAATATTTTTATGAATTCCTTTATCATATATGAATTGTTTTATGATGTCATGATGTTTAAGATTCCCATTTTTATTACATGGGTTATGCAATGATGTATGATTTATAATTTTGTGGCACACATAAGAATGGTATCATTATGAGATGGGTGGGACCTATATCTCCCTCCAATGAATTGGTTAAAGATTTTATATCTCATGAGATAGACATGGCTGGAATGGTAGGTTATACCGGTTCAGTGAAACAGGACTGAAACAAGGAGTGAACTTGGCTCAGAAATGGACTTTTTCCACTAAGATAGTCTTGGCAATGAGTCTTGACTAATAAGAAATGATTCTCTATGATTATGTGTGTATGCCACAAAGTTTCATGTTTTAAGTTATGATTATTGGGATTACATTTCACTACTATGATTTATCCCATGTTATGATATTATGATCTCTTTTGCAGGTTAAGATTTCCAAAATGTTATGTTCTTATGAATATGATGTGATTGATATTTCTTTTGTTTACCCTTACTGAGCATTTGAGCTCACCCTTTTATGTTTTCTTTTCCCCAGGATATAAATAAAGGTTTTAGGTATAAAAAAAGGAAGATCTTTATGGGAGATGTTGAAGATCTTTCACCATGATTAGAAGATTATATTCCGAGTTTCCAAAGACACTAAACTATTACAGTCCTTGCGTGTGTGTTTTTGTTATGTACTAAGTATTCCGCAAAAGTAATGTAATGTCCATGTATGTCAGGCTTCGGGTATCTACAAAGGAGGTCGGCCAACACCTAACCGGCCACATGGAGGCAAGGTGGTATGCATATGTGCTACCAGTAGAGGAAGAGGTCACGACTGCTTAGCTACGTTGGTGCACCAAGTGGGCGGTCGGCATTCGGCCGGCCACGGGAGGATAATAGTTCCATTGTGCCACTAGAAGGGGAGGTGGCCAGACTTTCAGTTGGTCGCGTCACGCCAAGAGGGACTACTCCGGCAGGTCCTACGTTCCAGCAGGCGGCGCCACATGGCGCCGCTGGGTTGGGCAAGCCGAACGGTCCGGTGGACCATTCAGAATTCCGGGGGTGCGCCTCCCCCCTAGGTAGTATCTAGGATAGGACCCTCCATGACAGACCGCACCTAGTAAAGCGGGTCATGCCTAGTGGGTTGTGCCGAGTGGGCCACTCTCAGCGGGCCACGCCAAGCAGGCCTCGCCGAGCGGTTCGCCATCATCGCGGGTTGAGATCCCCCCTTTGTGGGCTGGAACAGACCGCGGCCCAGCGGGACGGGACTACCACAGCCCAACCCATCCAATCCGAATCCATACCTAGTCGGGTCAACCCGAACTGGGACAGGTCAGCCTAGGCTGGGTCGGACTGGACTCAGGCCCATTTGGACCCAGATATTCATTTTTGGCCATATCTTGAGAATCGGGCGTCCGTTTGACGAACCATCTGAGGCACCAGAATCCTTGGATCGAGAAGGTCCTTTTGGTATACTCTACTTGAGTTTTGGATAATTTTGTAGTATGGTCGGGTTGGATCGAACTCGAATTCAACTGGGCCATTGGAACAAAAATGCTAATAACTTGAAGACTGGGCATCTGAATAAGGCTCCATCTGTCGCGTTGGGTCCCTTATGATGTGGCGGACCTTTGGAATACTTATTTGTGGGACTTCGTGGACATTTGAGTATCGACTGATGGATTGAGGAGCAAATCCTCTCGGAATAAAGTGTTCTTAGTGTGAGAACCTTGTGGCTGGCTGTACTTGAAGCATCTACCGATCCTGTGTGGGTCATCTACAAATCCTATGGGAGTCACCTTCAGATCCTATATAGGTCATCTTCGGATCCTGTGTGGGTCAGCATATTTAGATCATGTGTGGGTCATCTTTAGATCTTGTGTGGGTCATCTTCGATCCTATGTGGTTCAAAAGCATAGCTTCTCGACGAAGTAAGACGATCTAGCAATACACCTAATCGTCTATACATATGTACTTAAGTTATACCTAGTGTGTGTTGAGTCCTTAACTTTGTGTTATTCTACTGTGTGGCGTACCTTTGTGGTACTTACCTTTTTCATACACTTCTATGTGGCATTAACTTTGTGGTACTTACCTTTGTGGTACACTTCTGTTTGGTGATACCTTTTTGGTATTCTTCTATGTGGTGTTACCTTTGTGGTATTACCATCGTGGTATTCATTCCTTCATAGAACCGTTGTGATTTTGGATAAATAGTTGGGCCTTGTGTTTCCTCATGAATGAGATGGGTATACTTGGTAACTTAGGTATATGTATGGGCACATACCTAAGTAGTGTTGTTTATTACTTCATACTTTGAGATTGAGGTCTTTATTTGTGTTTTATCCTTTGTGGATTCTAAGAGACCTTTGGGGTCTCGTGGTCTCTACTGAGTGTTGTTATACTCACCCTTGCATGGGCTACACCCGCACCTTGCTATGTCTTGTGTAGACGACATACATCATTGATTGAGACTGAGGGTTCTAGGACTGGAGGTTGCTCAGAGGTGGACCATTAGAAGAGATGTATCGTAGAGATGATCATTCGAGATCTGTACCTACCCATCAGGTAGGATCCTTGGTGGGTGTTCATAGAAGTAGTTTTCAATTTTACTTGTACTTTCTAGTTGGTCTTCTATTCCGGTCCCCTTTACTTTTTATACTCACTATATTTACTATATAGTTTACTTTTGTTTGTATCTTGTTGTTCTCTTGGATTGTGTGAGTTGCAGGTTAAAAAGGCAATGCCTTCCCGGATTTAGGGATATGCCTTTACGGTGCTAGTCACCATCTCCTGGCCTCTAGAATGCGGTCTTAGGGTAGTCACGACATAGGCCCTAGGGGATGGGTCATGACAGGTGATGCACGCTGGATTTGATGTACACTAGAGTGAGGTTTCATGGAGGGAGCATGCTCCAAAGTGAGGTACAGCCATGGAGGGGCACTACAGATGGTGTGTGCTAGAGGAGGGTGGTGTGTCACTGCAAGGAGAGGGGGGGAGACCCCTTTGGGACTTCTCTAAAAAAAGATACCTAATTAATATAAAATTATTAATAATAATAATAATAAATCACAATAATAATTATAGTTAATTATTATTATTATTATTATTATATTATTATTATTATTAAAACATTATTTTTTCCATTTTTATCATTTTAATTTTATTTTAATTGAAATTAATTATTTTTAATTTTCAAAAAAAGAACTCATCGCATTAAAGGGTTGCAAATTACAAATTTTCATTATGAAATTGGGTTTTAAATTGGCCCCTACAATAAATGAAAAATTTTAAAACCCCTTGTACATTTTGTCGAATTTAAAACACAGGCTGTTACAACCTTCCCACCTTATAAATTATTGTCCCTAAGAAGCCTTTGGGAACAATTTAACCCTAATCCGATCTACAAGGGTCATGAAGTCTCACAAAAAATGTCACATTTAATTTCCAAACACCCAACACACCTTCAAGCTTTGACTAGGAAAGTGAAACATATGCAATTAAGCTCTGAGAAAATGGTCATTTTCCATTCAATACACCGAGATGGAACTTACCTGAGCCCATTTAACTGGAGACACAACCACATTGCCGTCTCATTAATAATCAGGTCAAAGGTACTTCCCAAATCATGCTTTATCTTTATAAAGGGGAAATTTCTGATCCACGATACCTTCCACCGTCGGAATTGACTACCAAACACTCCCTTAACCATTCTAGCAATGCTTCTTGTGTGATTCCAAAAATGGATAAAATGGTTGATTCCCCATTAACTTCAAGGCCAAAGTCAGGCCATCTTTTCATGGAAATCATTGGCTGACACAAACCACACCTATCCCCACTTGAAGACATGATCAAACACTTTCCTTCACTAATCATTACATTGAGAAAAAAGGAAGCCACTCGGGACACTACAGCTAACCATTCCAGAAGATTTTCATCTTAGAAGGTTGGTGTTTTACAAAATAAACTATGATGTCTTCTTCAAAGGTGTCTAGTATTTACTGTGAACACATCCACCGAAGTCCATACCTGAATTTTGGTGACGTCCCTTAATTTAAGCATCACTGATCCCGACAACAAGTTCAGGGTAACAGTGGATTGGTATGATAGGAGAGAAAGTAACTAACCTAAGGTAGTCTATACTCTATGTTTATAAGTGATATGTTGGTACAAGGACAAGACAACCACATTTTAACATTGACTGGGCCTATAGTGGCATTGACCTAGCGGTCAAGTTAGATGAAATTATTGGTGTACAAAAGTTCATCCAAGGAATAACTACATGGGAATACAAGGGTCACTCAAGACTAACCAAACCTCTATAAGAACCACGTGTCAGCATGCAACACTGATAAACCACTCAAAACAAGCCCAACAACTTTTAAAGCTTTAGTGTGGTGTAAGAATGATGCTCTCTTAGTGCATCAAGGATGAAGGAAAGATAGGGGACATGATTTTCAATTAAAAAAGAGTAACCTATTAGAATTATAAGATTACCAGAAGAAAAACAGTCGAACCAATACTAGTTGACACCTTAGAAGAAACATATCTTCACATGTCGATGCATCGTTTTTAACAGATCACTGAGTCTTTACCACCCAAGGAATCCCATGATCGTTCAAGCTTAACCAACGTAGTCCACCCATAAACAATGAAGTTACTCAAAGGTTTCATGTTCACAAGTCTCATCGAATTTAAGTTAGCTCGACCATTCTCTAATGGTCCTCTTTGGTTGTGTTCCTTATACCTAGAAGGACATGTATTTAATAGAACTCGCATGACACTTCCCACCTTACGAGTGTCCTAATCATCAAAAATAAGAGATAGAATAGCTGCTCAAAAGTGATATATATCAGAATCTCTATAAACACAAATGCTTAAATAATTGGCAAAAAAACCAAACCAAACTGATCGGTGTGTCAAAACACCTAAGTCTCTAGAATTCATCATGAGCATTGGGACGAACTTGATTCCTTTATTTCACAAGTCACTCTACTATGGAGATAACCCGAAACATATTTAATAGCATAGGGATTAACAATTACACTAAACTCATCTATTATATAACAACATTAAGCACTCGATGGGAACCACGTACGTGAATGCATACTACCCCAAGGTGATATAGAAGCATGATGACTTTTAACTCGAATGATGATGTACTGATTCATCCATAATTCTGGAAAAGATAAGTTCGAATGACCTACAAAGTAGTAGACCATGCCTGAGGCATGTCTAATCTACTGAAAATGATCATTACCCGATGATCAAGCCTGAAAAATAAGTCAAGGACACCATGACCACCTATCAGAACAAGGGGGTCATTTAGAAAGTAAATTTCCTGCTAGGTACAATGGCATGTGAATGGAACCAAAAATGGAATAAAACTCCTAGAGTTAGCAAGGAATTTTAGTTATAATGGTGTTACCTACCATGAACTAGCCCCTTATGAATAACAAGTATCAACCCTAATACTGGGTCATGCTAAATGAAGTCACTAGGCTCAAAAACCAATCATCTAATTCATTGCTAAAAGAAAGAGCGCCTATGGAAAATGGTCGATATTCCATTCCAAGGAAACTCAAAGAAGCTTTATCTACCCTTACACAAGTGTCTTAACTAGAGTACACCACTATGGGTTCCATTTCCAAGACCTTTACATTTAAAATCATTTCTTAACCCAACATGTACATGTTCAATAATATAGTCATATGGGAAGCCATCTACCAATCCATAAAACACCTATACACTTTATAGGTGGCATTTAAATCCCATTTAATTGAAACCAAAAAAATTATCAAAAGAAACTAATTATATATCAAACAAGCTAGAATTTCACTACAAGTAGCTAATAAGGATAAACATGTTGTAATCATATAAACAAGGAATTCTAATCACAAAAAAATGCTACTAACAATAGAAGCATGATACAAGGAAAACATGCTAGTAATCAGAAAGAAAGGAAACATATTAACATGCTAAATATATAACTGAAGCATGGTAGCTAAACATGAATGATAAATAAATACAAGACATGGCATGACATTCAATTCACTCAATAATATCAGTAGGCAACCTAAAATACAACTACATGGCATGGAACTATATATGGAATGTGAATTTATATGCACCTAATTTGATGCAGGATATGTTTCATCCTCATCGAACTAGGAAAAGGGTCAATTTCCATAATTCCATAAATCATAAGCAGTTGAAATTACACCAATCACTCGAGGTGAAATCATATCAACTGTAATATCAAAAATCATGAATATCAATTCCCATATCTGACCACTTGGTCATTTTCTGTATGTGGGGTGATTAGTCACAGGCATGACTATTAACCAAGAACCAACACATTCCTATTATCTTGTATACCAACCCAAAATAGTAATACAAAGGAAAATATAACCACCTCTCATACCACTTTGTAACATCCTGACCCGGCTCACCTCTAAGATAGTGGTCGGACCGGTGGGTCACATGACATCAGATGCATCTCCCTATATGCCAGAGGCTTCCGACTAGTAGTGAGGGTCTCGAGAGTTGATATTGGGGAGACTATTCCCCCTATTAGAGTTGTACAGTGGTATAATAGATTATAAATAAAAGAGAAGTAGCAGAAGCAGTAAATAAATGAAAGACAGCAGCGAAAGACAGATAGTAAAACTCAAATATCAGTGGAAGTATTAATATCAAAATTTAATAAAAAGGTTATACAACATATGAATGCAAGTCATGGTGATAATACATAACTGAAAGCAGTAAAAAAATATAGCATGTCGTTGAATATAGATCAAGAATAAAGAAAAAACACCAAAGCCCTAAGGGAGATCTCTACAAGAATCCTGAGCTCCAGTTTAGTCATTTTATCCAAAATTCCAGGTACAAATAGCACAACATAAGCAATCAATAATGTTCTGAATTCCAATGAATAAGAAAGGTATACTTGGGTACCCCATTGTAATGGTGGACCAAGTAGGGTGTGAGATATAAATCCCAGTAGGCTGTCACCACTAGTGTCTAGAAAAATCCGGACAATTCAATATAAATTAAGAAGTGATCTATATAAAATAAATGGAAAGTGATAAAAATTTGGTAATAGAAACTTGGTCTGGGTTCCTAAATAGACACCCTTCTCATACCACCTGCTTCATCCTAAGACAGAATTTAGAAGAAGGTACTTGTGCAAGCATAATATGTGTACCAGTGCCAAAAGTAACAAGGCAACTCAAAAAGGTGCACCCCCAAGCTTGTGATTAGGCTTGAGGTCTAATTACCATGTTATCACATAGGTATGATAACAATAAATAGAGAAAAGTCATAATTTCATGCTCTAATATAAATAGAAGCAATAAATATAGAACAATCAGTTAAACCAAAGTAGACATTCAATGTAATTTTATCAAATCTAGAGTTAGAGTCTCAGCCCATCCTGAAGGTATCGCTGTAATACATCCTTCAATTTATCCAATACCACTGAGCCCATCTATGTAAATCATTCGAAAGACCAAGTATCGCTCAAGGAATGGTGACTCTGATTCCATCCTAGGTATCTCACTAGAGGACCAAGTATCACCTAAGGAATGGCGTAGCCATCTTACCAATGGGTCCATCCACGGTTTCTCCCCTAGGGAACCAGTATCACTCAATAGTATTTTAAAACACCTGGGAATCCCTAACCTAGCAATACAAAGCATCTCCCTCGACACATCATGGTATAACCACCTGATTATGGTATTTCATCCATGATTCCTTAATACAAAACCCATGTTCTCACCCGGCCCACATCAAGTGAACCATGATATCCAAAACACATTTCAAGGAAAACCTCAATACATATATTTCATGGAAAGAATATACATAAATCATGCTAATAAAACAAGCAGCGTGAGCCACAAGCTATTCAATCCATCAAGTAAAACAATCCAAGTCATCAACATGGAATAAGGAATTTTGCACAAAAGTAAGCATGTAACAATTACATGACAATGTTATCATTTTAATATCTCAAGAAAACAAGCTTAGAATGAAGATCAAGACACTAAAACAGGGCATAAAAATTAGTCACTTTCATGATAAGTTGAATATAAACAAAATCACACAACATCAACATGCCTCGAACGATAGGTTATCAATGACATTAAATGATAAAAGCTAACAAGATTGTTCAAGCATGGAATTCAATTAAAACCATCACATTACATTTATAACATAATGTGTAAGGAAAAAATCCATTTAGGCTGGTAACACCCAAAACAAGTTTCAATATAATTGAAGGACATAACGAACATCATAGAACAAACCAAAAAATTTAATAAGTGATAAAAAGGCATCGTTGGAAGGTTGTGGTGAGTGGCACAAAGGTGCGATATGATATAAGCGATGAAGTAAGGGGAAGAGGGTAGATGCCCTACATTGGGAATTCTAATTAAATGTTGATCCACATGCTTAGGAGGTGTTTTGTATCATCTATAATTTTTCAAGGAAGCAATATCATTTAGAAATCACCAAGATGGGACAAGTACAAGCATGAAATTTAATAATTATAATCTCAAGAATAAAGAGACACCAAGGTATTAAGGAAGGCAATCATAAAATTTTATAACTATATTTTTAGCTTTAAGTAAGTGCACCTTAACATTGGGGTTTTATTATAATACCATGACTTTTCTTATCAAACAATCATTTATTACATTTAATCAGTTCATTAACTTTATCAAATGAATCATCTAATATAAAAACCATAATGCATTAATTTAAAAACTAAGAATGGTAAGATAAGAAATTAATTAATTAATTAGTAAAATTAATTGTGAAAGGAAAGGGACCCTAGCTCAAAATAAGAACCTATTTAACCTTCGGCACTTGACTGATTTATCAGTGACCACTCTAAACTGCTCCGCACACACACACATACATTCACATAAATATATATACATCCCTTAACCCAGTGCACGTATTCCCCACACCATGAGGTAATATGTGCATGGAGGATATATATATATATATATATATATATATATATATATATATATATTATACATACCTAGAAACATGCGTGTGTAGACCTCCAAAGCTAATCAAAACTTCCTAGAACAAAATATAGGCATCCTAAAACATCAAAGTATCCAAAATTGATGTAGCAAGGACCAACGCACCTCAAATAAATTACCAGGAACCTTAAAAAATTAAATACCCTAATTTGGATGGTGAAAAATTAATAAACATGGATAATACCATACCTCAGATGGCGGCGGAGAACTGAAACATTCCAAACATCTTTGCCTTCGGTGGAGGTTGTCACAACATGAATAAACATGACTCGAAAGGCCATTCACATACCCTAAAGCCGGAAGAAAAAATAAAACCCAGTTAAACCATAACCTAGTGTTTTTTTACAAGTGGGTTAGGGTGATGGGAATACCAAATCAAGGCTAGAAAATGAAAATTATGAGGAGTGGAAGCCCTTACCTTAAGGAAACGAAGGAGAAATCGAGGATAAATCCAACCAAAACCAGAGATCCTGGGAGGATTAAGGGGAGGTGTTGTGTGCCTAAGGGAGTGAGGATAGGGGGGTCGTGTGAGGGGAAATGCGTATTGGATGTGGTGCGCACTGGAGGGAGGTCATATGGAAGGAGTTTTCACCAAAGGGAGGTCCGTCCTTGGAGGGGTGTTGTAGATGGTGTGCACTAGAGGGGGGCTGGTGTGTCGCTGCAAGGAGAGGAGGGAATACCCCTTTGAGACTTAGCTAAAAAAAGAAACCTAATTAATATAAAACTAATAATAATAATAAACCACAATAATAATAATAATAACTAATAATTATTATTATATTATTGTTTTTTTTTGTTATTAAATATTATTTTATTTTATTTTCATTTTTATCATTTTAATTTTATTTTAACTCAAATTAAGTATTTTTAATTTCTAAAAAAAGAACTCATTGCATTCAAGGGTTCCAAGTTCCAAATTTTCATTCTGACACAAGTTTTTAAAATGGCCTATAAAATAAACGAAAATAAATTAAATTCCCTGAACTTTTCTTCAGCTTCAAACTGCGGGATGTTACAAGATCAAAGGAAAAACCCATTTGAAAATAAGGCAAGGGGATTCTCATATCACTTTTATTTCTCTGATATTTCCATTGTTCACCACTTATTTCTTATATGAGGTGTATATATACTTCCATTTGACATATAATATCATGATTCTTTTTATGTTCATGGTATTCAATGATTCATTTTTTTATTATTAATTTTTGGCCATATGATTCAATTGATTATAATGTGTTAAGGGACTTCGTCTCAACTTCAATTTCATTGAGACTTATTTTATATTGTGTACCTAATCATTTTTTATGTGGTGTATCTACTTCCCCTTTGATATAATTTTTCATATGACATTACATTTTTATTAAATATCTATATTCTTGTATCATGGATATGATTATTGTCTTAGTTGTATACCCTTTTACATATGATGTATATTTTGAATATTGCTTTAAATATGGAAATATTGATGAATCTGTATCTTCTACTCAATACAACTATTGAAAAGGAATTTGTTTTATTGAATTAAATCTATGCATAAAGAATGATTTGAACTTGCAGTGAAACGAGGGGCCCTTTATAACCCCTCGATGCATCAAAAGGTCTCATGAGACAAAATAGTTGGCAACAAACCCTTCGTGTTTATTTTCAAAAAGAATTAGACGGGTTTCTACCCACAGACTTAAAATATCTCGATGGTATAATGGTTCATGTTCCAGATACTTGACATCAAAATAATAATCATTCTCTTTATTCATTATTTAGTTATTACTTTCCATGAAGTTTTCACTATGACAAAATCTATGTATTCACTTTCATTCTCAGTTTGTTGATGGTGTGTGTTTTTCAATTATTCACCATGCCATATTAATTATGTCTAATTGAATATGATTCACTTACTATTGTTTCATGATTCCTATATATGTAACCCTTACTGATCATTTGAGCTCACCCCTTCTTTTTTTCCTTCCTTGGGTTATGAATAAGAGATCATTTATTGAGTTTTCAAGGATGTAGATTATTATCTTTTGTTATGTATTTTTTTTCTTTTTCAAATGTAAAAATTTCTTCCATGTGTGTATATAGTTTCTTAAAAACTACTAACTAGATCGATCCTTTGAGATTTTATTCCCTGTAATCATGCAAATGTAATAAAATAATACATTGGCTTCAGGCTTCTGGAGTCAAGGTGTTACAGCATGCCTTGTATGATAGGGCTAGTAACATGTTCAAAACTACTCATGATCATGTAGGAATCAACCACACCTCAATCATCCAAATGTAAATTCGATACACAGTGTGATTAGTATTACTCAAAGTGTATGTTATTAGTTTATAATTTACATTTTACTTTAAAAGACTCCTCACACACTCAAAACCAATAAAATGCATTCATATTATTCTGATACTTTAGAACAATTATCCATAATTCATTTTTACTTGTATGAATCAATCGTACCTCTATCTAATACACATGGTATCCAGAATGAATAAAAGTGTGTATTTTCAGTTCAAAAATTTACATTTTAGTTCAAAAGAAACATCACTTACCAAAAACCAAGAAACATTATTTGAAATATATTGAAATATTAGAAAAATGGTCCATAAATCATGTGTGACGTGTAAAAATCATCTACACCACAATTCAATACACGGTGTTCCTAGTGTGACTCAAAACTGTCCCTTATCATTTTAAATTGACAATTTAGTTCAAAATATGTGCCACTCACTGAAAACCAAGAATACATTCTCATATTGTCTTTATACTTTAAGAAAATTTTTCATAAGTCATTTTGGATGTGTATAAATAAATCTCATGTCACATTGACACATGATGAAACCAGTATTACTCAAAGTGCGTGTTTTTAATTTAAATTGACATTTTAGTAAAAAACACATGACATACCCAAAACTGAGAAATGAATTTGGATTTTTTTTTAAATTTAGGAAAATGATCCTTTTGACATTCTTGATGTGTAGAAATCATCCCCACATCAATCTGATGCACAGTGTGATCTATATGACTCCACGTGTGTCCTTTTATTTAAAATTGAAATTTTATTTTAAAACAAAAATCACATACTAAAATATTATAAAACACATTCATATTATTTTGATACTTTGGTAAAATAATCCATAAATTATTTTTGACATGTAGGATTTATCCTCAACTCAATCTGATACATGGTGTTCCTGGTATGACTCAAAGTGTCTATTATGAGTTTAAAATTGACAATTTAGTTCAAAAATTGTTTTACTCACTGAAAACTAAGAAAACACACTTTTATTGTCATAATACTTTAATAAAACAATTCTTAATTAATTTGTGACATATAATAATCGGTATCATGTCAAACCGATATAGGATGTAACTTGTGTAAGAGTTGGTGTCCTAGAACCAACTCGTTGTACTTTGATTACATGGACATTTAATGTATTTAAATATTAAACATATTATTACATATTTTTCATTGTTCTTCATGAAAATGATTTAATAATTTACTAGAGTATTTGTTACATTAATAAGGTCATGGAACTTTCCCACTATGATGAGAACCTTGAAATTCTATAACAATATTCTTAAATATAGTTATACAGTTGGATGGCATACTATGATGGGACACATAGCATGTAGACCGTCAGGTGTGAGTACTTGTAAGTATATGAAACTTCTTCTCATAAATTTCACACTTGGTAATCTCCAAGATAGGAGATTATGATAACAAACCCACCAATAGGAATTCTGTATGTTTTTGTGTCATCAGATATTTCTATCTATGAGTGTGTGTAATGATCCATAGACATTAATATTATCATTAATATGTGTCACGACTCTCGCACTTTGATTTACTAATGAAAACTATCACATAGATAGTTGGTGGGAAGTAGGGTACATTGGGTGTGTCACGAGTGGAATGTTATTAATGGATATGTTGAGGAAGGATTTGTCCCTTCCATTTATGGAAGTTGATATCTCATCCTTTTGATTGAAATAGAACTGTCACGTGAAATTCCATGGTCATGGTGTAATGAAGAGTTTATTTCAGGTAGTCAAAGAATGACGTGTCAATCATAAAGGTTGATGACACTATCATGAAAGGTTATTGATGATATATTGAGACAAAGGGATTATATTACACAGTAAGATTTTGTATGTGGATGTCATTGTTGTGACTTTATGTTTTTTCTCTTGGGTGCCTTGACCTGTTTCTAGATAGTACTCTTGGACTTTAGGCAAACCCGCCTAATGTCAACGAGAAAGAATCCTATAGGGTTACACACTAAGTGTTTTTTGTGGTCTCGGTTAAATTCTATTTGAATTTAATTAATAAATATTATTCTCAAGACTGTGGAATAATTTTCTTCAAGTTAAGATGATCACATAAATTAAATAAAATATTTTTATTTATTTTATTGAACATTTAATAAATATTTATTTACTAGTTTGTAAATAAAATATTTATTTAAGAGAATAAATGTAATCAATAAAGTACTTAATGACCTTCTCTTTTAATTGAAGAATAAAAATGAAAATCTCATAAACCACACTATCCCTGTGATCAATTCTAGATAAAGACAACATCCTCACCATAAGTAACTTTCTGGAATGGCTTAGACGCCTTCGGGTTTCCCTACGCCATGAACAAAATTCTTACGTGTTGTAGTTAGCATTACCTGACCCACTTACCAAAGAGGCGAGTGATGAGAATTTCCTAGTCTATGAGAAACATATGAACGACACAGTCTATGTTCAATGTTTTATAATATCATCAATTTATAGTGATCTCATGAAGTCTCATGAAAACATAGATACTTATAGCATGATCAAGCACCTCTATGGTATTTACTAGGAGAAATCAAGACAAGAAAGGTTTGATATCTCTAAGGCACTCTTTCATAGTAATCTTGGACAAGGATCCCTAGCTGGGCCTCATGTATTCAAGCTCATTGGATACATTTATCTCCTAGAGGTTCTAGGGTTTAAGCTCTCTGAAGAACTGGGCACCGATCTCATTCTTGCATCACTCCCTCAAAGATTCTCTAACTTTGTTATCAATTTCAATATGAACAATATTGAGAAGTCGCTATCTGATCTTCTTATCCTTGTTCATCAAGTGGACAAAGATATGAAGTGAGAAAAGCCTTCTATTCTTATAGTGAATAAGAGGAAAGGGAAGTCGAAGATATTTAAGCCTAAATATTCTTCACAAACTTCTAAGAAAAGGAATATAAAAGGGGAGTCAAGGGAACAAGAGGTTGTTTGTTTCACATGTGGCAAGAAGGGCCACTGGAAGAAGTACTACACCCAGCCAAAGAAGCAAGGGTAAGCTTCAGGTGCATTTTTTATTGAATTAAATCTATCTGTTTATACAAATTGGGTATTAGATACATATTTTGGTGCTCACATATGTATCCAAATACAAGAACCAAGTATATTCATAAAGATTGACCAAGGGGATGTAGATCTAAAAGTAGACAACAGAGCTAGACTTGCTATTGTAGCTGTCGGTGACTACCACCTCACGTTTCCAACTAGGATGATCTTGGTGTTACAGGGTTGTTATTATGTGTCGTCTGTTACTAAAAACATTGTTTATATATCCATATTAGATACAGATGGATTTTTTTATGTTTGGAAATGAATGTTTCTTCTTTTACAAAGATAACATTTGTTTTGGTAGGGCATAATTATACAACGGTCTTTACATGGTGGATTACACAAACCAAGTAATGGAAATCAATAAAAAAGATACTTTACATGACTCATACCACACCCAACTTTGGCATCACCGGATAGGTCATGTAAATGAGAAATGGTTAACAAAGTGTCATCAAGATGGATATTTAGATTCTTTTAAACTAAAACCACTTGGTGTATGTAATTCATGTTTACAAGGAAAAATGACCAAAGCACCATTTAGTAGGAAAGGTGAAAGGGATAAAGAACTTCTTGAATTGGTTCATACCGATGTGTGTGGACCATTTCCATTTGAATCAAGGGGAGGGTAATCATATTCATAACTTTTACAGATGATTTTAGTAGATATGGATATATTTACTTAATGAGGTATAAGTCGGATTCTTTTGATAATTTCAAAGAATACAATAATGAAGTTGAGAACCAGCTTGGTAAGAAGATTAAGAAACTCTACTCAGATTGAGGTAGAGAATATCTTAATCAAGACTTCATTGATTACTTACGGGATTTTGGGATCCTATCCTAACTCACTCCTCCATACACGCCCTAGTAGAATGGTGTGACAGAATGGAGGAACCGTACCCTGTAGAACATGGTGAGATCAATGATAAGTCATGTGAGTCTTCCATTATCCTTTTGGGGATATGCATTACAAACAGCGGCACACATACTAAACCAAGTACCAACTAAATCAATAAATGGTACTCCATATAATTTCTGGAGTGGATAGAAAGCCATATTACCAAATTTACATGTGTGGGGAAGTGATGTGTTTGTTAAGGCCTCTTCAGGTTGCAAACTTGCACCCCGAGACATAAAGTGTACCTTTATAGAATACCCCAAGGATACAAGGGGATATTACCTATATAACCCCTCATAAAAAAAGGTTATAGTGGCAAGACACACCATACTCCTTGAGAGGGATCACATCTCTAAAAGAGAAAGTGGGAGTGAGATGGACTTCGATGAAGTTGAGGCTCAAGGTACACAAGAGTTGGTACAGGAATATATTCCACAAAGCCCTATAGAAGAAATAATTGTTCCAGAGACATAAGAGATGCTTAGGAGTACAAGTGAGGTTAGAGAATTGGAACGGTATGTTTTTCTAGTTACCGAGGATGTTGACTCCTTATTAGTTGATAATAATGATCCTATAACCTACAAGGAAGTAGTAAGTGGAATATATGTTTCCAAGTGGTAAGAATCCATGAATTCTAAAATGGATTCCATGTACCAAAACCAAGTCTATATTTTGGTATATCCTCTAGTTGATGTAAATCCTATTGGTTGTAAATGGGTATTCAAGAAGGAACTGGACATGGAAGGACAATTTAGCACCTATAAGGCATGACTGGTTGAAAAGGGGTTCAAACAGCTTCAAGGCATTGACTACGACGAAACCTTTTCACCAATTTCAATGTTGAAATCCATCAGAATTATATTTTATATTTCCGCTTACCATGACTATGAGATTTGGAAAATGGATGTCAAAATATCCTTCCTTAACAAGAACCTTCAGGAATATGTCTACATGACACAACCTGAAGGGTTTATGACTCCAAAGGATTCCAATAAGGTATGGAAATTACATAAATCCATTTATAGATTAAAGAAAGCATTCAAATCATGGAACATTATTTTTTATGAAGCCGTAAGGAAATTTGGTTTTATCATGAACAAATGAGATCCTTGTGTCTACAAATGGTTTAGTGGGAGTGCAGTCGTTTTCCTAATAGTATATGTTGATGACATATTACTTATTAGAAACGAGATATCAGTCTTATAGTTTGTTAAGTAATGGTTGAATCAATGCTTCTCCATAAAGGAATTGGGTGAGGCAGCATATATTCTTGGGATCAAGATCCATCGTAATAGATCCAAGAGATTTTTGGGTCTAAGTCAAAGTATATACGTTGATAAGATACTGAATAGATTCAGTATAGAACAATACAAGAGGGAATTATTTCCATCATCACATGTCATTCATCTTTCTAAGAAAATGTTTCCTCAGACACATGAAGAAAGAAATATAATGGCAAGGACTCCATATGCATCAGCAATTGGGTTAGTCATGTATTTCATGCTATGTACTAAGCTAGATTTTTCCTATGCATTGAGTGTGGTAGAAAGATATCAAGTTGACCCAGGTGACCGTCATTGGATGGTATTCAAGACAATCCTAAATTATTTGAGGCGTACTAAGGACATATTTATGGTTTATAGAGGAGATGTGGAACTATTCATCAGAGGATATGTAGATTCTAGTTTCCAGACTGATCAAGAGGACATGAAGTCACAAATAGGATAAATCTTCACTTTTAATGGAGGTGTAGTGAGCTGGAAGAGCTCAAAGAAGAGTGTGGTCATAGATTCTACAATAGAGTATGAGTATATCGTAGCTTATGAGGCAGCTAAAGGATTATTTTGGATGAAAAGATTCATCCAGGAGCTGGATGCAATACCAAGCAGTAAATATCCCATCACACTGTACTGTGATAATACTGCAGTGGTGGCTCTCACAAAAGAGCCAAGGTCACATTAGTGTATGAAGTAAATAATTCGTAAGTATCATCTCTTGAGGGATTTTTTCAGAGAGGTGAAGTTATAGTGAGTAGTATTTACATAGAAGACAATATGGAGGACCCCTTGAATAATCCTTGACTTAGCAGAAACAAGATCACCATTTGAGGTCTAGTGGACTGAAACTTGTAGGCAGTTCGCTCTAGTCCAAGTGGGAGTTTGTAAGAGTTGGTGTCCTAGAACCAACTGGTTGTACTTTGATTATATGGAAATTTAATGTATTTAAATATTAAACATATTATTACATATTTTTCATTTTTCTGCATGACTATGATGTAATAATTTCCTAGAGTATTTTTTTGTTAATAAGGTCATGGAAGTTCCCCGCTATGATGAAAACCTTGAAATTCTATAACAATATTCTTAAATATAGTTCTATGGTTGGATTACATACTATTATGGGACACATAGCATGCATACCAACAGGTGTTAGTACTCATAAGAAGATGAGAATTCCTCTCATGAAGTTCACACTTTGTAATCTCCAAGACAGGATATTATGAGAACAGACCCGCCAGTAGGAATTTTGCATGTTTTGGTTTCATCGGATATTTATATCTAAGAGCATGTGTAATGATCATTAGACTTTATTATTATCATTAATATGTTTCATAACTCACACACTTTGATTTATTGATGAAAACGGTCACGCAGACAGTTGGCAGGAAGTTAGGTATATTGGGTGCATCATGAGTGGCATGTTATTAATGGATAAGTCGAGGAAGGATTTATCCCTTCCATTTATGCAAGTTGGTATCTCGTCCCTTCGATTAAAATAGAACCGTCATGCTAAATTCCATGGCCATGGTGTAACGATGAGTTTATTTCAGGTAGTCAAAGAACGACATATCAAGTATAAAGGTTGATGACACTATCATGAAACTTGCTTGATGAGATGTTGAGACAAAAGGGATTACATTACACAATGAGCATTCGTATGTGGATGTTGTTATAGTGACTTTATGTTCTTTCTCTTTGGTTCCTTAACCCGTTGCTAGAAAGTAATCTTGGACTTTAGGAAAGCCTGCCTTATGCCAATGAGAAAGAATCCTAGAGGGACACACACTAAGTGTTTTTGGTGGTCTCGGTTAAATTCTATTTGAATTTAATTAATAAATATTATTCTCAAAACTGTGGAATAATTTTATTCAAGTTAATATGATCTCATAAATTAAATAAAATTTATTTATTTATTTTATTGAACATTTAATAAATATTTATTTACTAGTTTGTAAATAAAATATTTATTTAAGAGAGTAATTTATTTATTTATTTATTTGGGTTTTCAATAAATAGAAGTGGAATTTGAGCGGATCAAGGCCAGTTTGGTAGTAAAATAATTATTTCCAAGATAATAAATAATTATTAGTTGGAACAAGTTAAAATAATAATGACACTGCTATTATTTTGTGATGCATAATTTTATTAATAATTCTTTTTTGCGCAAGTTGGCACACCATAAATAAAGATGTGGTATTGTTATTATGAGTGTAACATCCTGGTTCCGGGTGCCACTCAACGGGTGCCCCGAACCCGGTTCGTCACATGACCTCAAGCGCATTTCCCCAAATGCCAGAGGCTACCGACTAGCAGTGAGGGCCCAGGTCTGATAGTGGGGAAACTATGCCCTCATTTGTCAAAGTGCAGCGCATCGAAATGAAATAAAACATACAGCAACAGCGGAAGAATTAAACCACACACAACTGAAATAAACAACTGCAGTAGATATAACTAACCAGATATATATATATATATGATGCAACATGTCTCCAATTCTAAGAAAATATCCAGAACATGTTACATAGCAGTACAATACAATACAGAGTACAAGTACAGAAAATCAAAATAGAACAGCCAGCAGTATCGCGAGCCTAAGCCCGATCCTATGCTCCCCTACACCTCAGCAGCGATCAAGTACCTGTATAAGGACCCTTTCCCATATCTACACCTATAGAAACGTAATCTATTTGGGCCGAAAATCATGACCCAAACAGGGTGTGAGAAATATATATCAGTAGGCACCTACCAAAGGCTCGTGCCCAACTATGTGAAAATATGCAACAACAATGTGCAGTAGTAAAATGAAAAAAACTAAGTAGTACTCAAAAGTAACTAACTTACCATTTATATTTCCATTTAATTAATCATTTAATCCATTTAATATAAGAAAACACCACAGTGAATTTCTAAGTAATAGCCAGTGTCCTTAGACACTCAAAATCTCACCCTCAGGTAATCAGAATCCAACCCGCAGGTATTTCCCTCAGGCGTAATAGAAATTTCCCCCAGGCGTACAAAGTGTCACCCTCAGGCACAGAAGTCAGGCCCTCAGGCACGAAAGGTTTCCCTCAGGCGAAATAGTATGTTGCCCTCAGGCTAATACAGTCATTCCCTCATGCTATAGTAAAACACTGCCCTCAGGCACAAGTAACTGGGCCATTCCCAACACGTAAATAAACATTCACAAGCAATTCCTCTCAAGGAAATTCTACAATCATTACTTTAGAGGCATACCCTTGGGTATCCTGGCCAAATGGCTAAACAGAGGAACGCACCCCCGGGGTGGTCCTGGATCCAAGAACTGATCCCAAACAACAGTTTTAAAACATTATTTAATCACTTATACAATTCTAGGTATTTAATATAGCCACGACCTCAGCCACATGACACCCCAACATGGGTTCGTAGCACAAAAATACACACAAACGCACAATAATTGGAAAATAAACACCAAGCCACCTACCTTTAACGCAAACGAATGATATACGTGAATGTCGATTCCAGAAACGCCTGAGAACAACGTAGATCTGAAGAAGAATAAACTACATTTAAACTTAAATAACTTCCATTAGAGGAAGAATTGTCAAGAATGGTTAAAGAAGAGTGGAGGGATCACCCATGCAGTTCTAACGAGATCGTCCAAGGTGGAAACAGATTTCGAACATGTGCTCAGAGGATCTCCAAAGCCTCGGCCTCCTCCCTCGAGCTCCCTCTTCCCGTTCTAAGCCTTCCCTATGAACAGGGGAGGCTACTGCCCATTTTAAGCGAAAAAAACAAAGTACACGGCATGTACTTCCGAGTACACGGTGTGTACTTCCCATTTTTTTTAACTGTTCCTCTGGCAGATTCCCGCCAGTGTGGAACTGTTCATCTGCTGACGTGACAACACGGTGTGTCTAACTGAGTACACAGCGTGCTCTATCGCACAGCTGGCCACCGCCTTTCTATTCGCCTGCCGACTAACTACACGGAGTGTAAGGGACCACTATGCAGCGTGTAGTCGGTTCCTACACCCTTCATTGTCGACATGGGTACACGCCCTGTGTACTCATCCCACATAGCCAAAAGTACACAGCATGTGGAAAAAGTACACGGCGTGTACTTTCAAAATTTGGTATTTTTCCCCATTTTCCATATTTTCTCAAAAACACTTAAGGAAAAGAGAAAAGAAGAATCTCGTACATCAAAACTAAGAACTGGGTTCTTACAATGAGTATGGGTTTTCTCTAAGTTCATGAATTTATTTAATGTCTGTTATGCAATTAAATTTTGTAACTGAATTTATATGTATATAAATAAATAATTACATCTAGTGTGCCATGGAGAACACATCGCATGCTTGGTGAATTGAGAATTGTTGAGCTAAAAAATTTCTCTCTCGAATCCTCTTCCTTCCACTATACATAACGAGATACGTTCTTCAAGGCCTAAGAAAATGTGATCAATAATGACTGACATAAGACACTCACTTCGCCATGCTAGCACCCACAGAACGAGTGGTGTCGATCGAAGGCCATCGGAGTGGCGAAGTGAGTGGTGTCGATTAGAGGCCATCAGAGCACATGTGGATCACTGCTATAGGGATTGTAGTTTGGATCCTTGCAAGTGCAATGAGATAATCCATAAGGTTCATTTCGAATGATCATCATCATCAATGAAGAAAATATCGAAGATCCAAGTATTCTTTTCTTTATGAAATTAATTAAATTAATTATAAACATGATGTACAAGATCCTATATAAAGGTTTCAGGCCTCTTCCTTCTTTATCTAAATATTTGATTCTATTCCATGGAGACTGTATTTCATCATCGTATTGATCCCAAAATAATCTTTGATCATGATAAAAATTAAATTTGGGTGTCAGCCCAACCACACTTCTACTGCGCCCAAAACCTTCAACCCATATGACTCAAAGTGCTTGTTTTTAGTTTAAATTGACATTTTAGTAAAAAATACATGTTTCATACTCAAGGAAAATAAAATTCATTTATGGTTTTCTTGATACTTTATGAAAATGATCCTTATGTCATTTTTGATATGTAGGAGTCATTCTTACATGAATCTGATGCACGATGTGGCTGGTATGACTCCAAGTGTGTCCTTTTATTTAAAATCAAAATTCTATTTCAAAACACATGTCACATACTCAAAATTGAGATAACACATTCTGGTTATTTTGATACTTTATGAAAATATTCCATAATTCATTTGTGACATGTAGGAACAAGCCACACCTCAATCCAATTCATAGTGTGACTGGTATGACTCAAAGTGTCCATTATCAGTTTAAAATTTACAATTTAGTTCAAAATATGTGTTGCTGACTGAAAACCAAGAAAACATATATGCGTTATCTTGATAATTTAATAAAAATACTCATAAGTAATTTTTGATGTGTAGGAATTAGTCTCACATCAAACCAACACATGATTTGATTAATATTAATTAAAGATTGTGTTTTCAGTTTAAATTGACATTTTATTAAAAAAAGATGTGTGGCGTACTCAAAAAACTAAGAAAACACATTAGGATTATTTTGAAACTTTAAAAAAATATTCTTATGTCATTTTTTATAAATAGGAATCAATTACATATCAATCCAGTACACAGTGTGACCACTATAACTCCAAGTGTGTCATTTTATTTAAAATTTTCATTTTAGTTCAAAACATATTCCACATACTCAAAACTGATAAAACACATTCCGATTGTTATGATAATTTGAGAAAACAATCCATAATTCATTTGGGACATATAGGAATCATCCTCACCACAATCTGACACACATTGTTCCCAATATGGCTCAAAGTGTCGGTTATCAGTTTAAAATTGATTTTTTAAAACATGTGACACTCACAAAAAACTAAGTAAACACATTTGGATTGTTATGATAATTTATGAAAACAATTAATAGTTCATTTATTATTTTTATTAATTAGTATCACATAAAACAGACACATGATGTGGTAGATATGTCTTAAAGTGCATGTTTTCAGTTTAAATTGAAATTTTACTGAAAAAGACATCTGACATACTCAAAATTGAGTAAACACATTCATATTATTTTGATACTTTATGAAAATTATACTTAAGTCATTTTTTACATGTGTGAATCAACCTCATGTCAATCTGACACACGGTGTGACCGGTATAACTCCAAGTGTGTCATTTTATTTTAAATTGATATTTTTGTTCAAAACCCACATCACATACTCAAAATCAATAAAACACATTCTGGTTGTTTTGATACTTTAGTAAAATTATCTAGAAGTGATTTTTTATAGGTAGTAATCATCCTCACCTCAATCTGATTCAGGGTGTTCTCTGTATGACTCAAAGTATCTGTTATCAGTTTAAAATTTACAGTTTAGTTCAAAATGTGTGTCACTCACCAAACACTGAGAAGCACAATTGGATTGTATTTATACTTTAATAAAATTATTCATAACTAATTTTTGATGTGTAGTAATCAATATCATGTAAAACTAACACAATATGTTACCGGTATGACTCAAAGTGCATGTTTTCAGTTTAAATTGACATTGTAGCAAAAAAAGACACATGACAGACTCAAAACTAATAAAATGATTTCGAATTGTCTTGATACTTTAGTAATACAATACTTAAGTCATTTTTTATGTGTATGAATCATCCACATGTCAATCTGATGCATAATGTGACCGGTATTACTTTAAGTGTTTCCTTTTATTAAAAAAGGACATTTTATTCCAAAACACACATCACATTCTTAAAACTGAGAAAAAATATTCAGATTGTTTTGATACTTTGTTATAATGATTCATAAGTTATTTTTCACATTTAGGAATTAGCCACACCTCAATCAGATATATGGTGTTCCCAGTATGACTCAAAGTGTCTTTTATCAGTTTAAAATTGACAATTTAGTTTAAAACGTGTGTCACTCACTAAAAATTAAGAAAATGTGCTTGGATTATATTTATACTATAGGAAAATGATTCAAAAGTAATTTATGAAATGTAGGAATCCCTCTCACATCAAATCGACACATGATGTCACTAGTATGACTCAAAGTGCATGTTTTTAGTTTAAATTGAAATTTTAGTAAAAAAGTACATGTGACTTACTCAAAATTGAGCACACATATTTTTATTGCTTTATAATTTAGGAAAATGATCCTTAAGTCATTTTTTACATGTAAGAATCAACTGCACATCAATATTTTACACATTGTGACTAGAATGACTCCAAGTGTGTGTTTTTATTTAAAATTTACATTTTAGATCAAAACACACATCACATGCTCAAAACCAATAAAACATATTCTGATTATTTTGATGCTATAGGAAAACAATACATTAGTAATTTTTAAAATTTATGAATTATACACACCTCAATCTAATACATGGTGTGTCAGATAGGACTCAATGTATCTGTAATCAGTTTAAAATTGGAATTTTAGTTTAAAACACGTGTCACCCACTGAAAACTGAGAAAAATAACTTGTATTATCTTGATAATTTAGGAAAATGATTCAAAAATCATTTATTATGCATAGGAATCAGTCTCATACCAAACTAACAGACAATATGACCAGTATGACTCAAAGTGTGTGTTTTTATTTTAAATGGATATTTTAGTCCAAAATACTTGTGACATACTCAAAACCAAAAAAAATGCATTCAAATTGTTTTGAGGCTTTAGGAAAAAAATCCTTAAGTCATTTTTGATATATGGGAATCAACCACACATCAATATAATGCACAAAGTGACCGGTATGACTCTAAGTGTGTCCTTTTGTTTAAAATTTACATTTAATTAATGTATTGTTTCATATTTATATTTTATTTATTTCTTTATAGTATTACTAACATAAGAAGTTTTTCATATACAGGTGGATTATTTTTCTCGATTTGGGGTTGTTTTTTTGACAACTGATACCATTATTGAACTTTTTTTAGAGGGGTTCATGTGCCAAAGATAATTAAATCATTGATTTTTTTGAATGTTTGGGATAGTACTTCCATCCAATATTAATAATTTTTATTGAAAAAATCCATATGGGGGCCAAGTCCCAAATAGGACATGGTGGTCTAAAATAGTGAAGAGCCTAGGCATCGACTCATATAAGACTAACACATTTGGGGGTAAGGGATCCAGGGTTGTTAAAGATGATAAAGGGGTTTTTCAGGGTAGCCTATGAAGCAAAGAAGTACACAACCTTTTCCCTCTCCCCATGTGTTTGTAAGAATAGACTATTATTGTATATACGTTTATATACTATAATTAATGATAATGATATATTTATAAAAATAAATTTATATATGATGTATTTATGCAACATTGATACACACATACATGTACATATTTTAAATGTGTACATACACGCACACATTTATTTTTCACACATACACACACAAATATATACATATATGTATTTATTTACATATATTAGAATATGAACATAAATATATATTTGTTTATTGACACACGAATATTTATATATAAACATTACTTGTATATGTATATATATTAGTCCATTTTTTAAGGTAAATAAAATGAATAATTTTTTATTTTAAATAAAAAAGAATAATAAATATTTATTTCAAAATGGTTTATATATATAAAAAACATTTTTATGTAAATATTTCTAAATATTCATTTTTATTATTGATTTATTATATATATATATATTTATATGTATATATTTAATTATAAATAACACTACAATATGAAAAATGGTAAAAATTAAACACTATAATATACATATGAGTGTAAGACATATGAATAAATTTAGTTACCATTGAAAAAAACAATAAATCCCCCTCAAATGAGAATAAAATTCCATCCAAATTTCCAAAATTAAGGTACCCAACAAAAAAAATCAGTTTTGGAATCCTTCTATACCTTTTTTAACCATGAAAAAACACTAACGTGGGTTTCTTCAAATTATTATGTTGTGTGTATTTTTTAAATATTTAATTTTATATGTGGTAGATCCAAAACAGTGTAAAACCCTAAATTTTTGTTTTCTTAATAAAAATCATTTTTCCCTTCTTCTCCTTATGCTTTTGAGTTCGGCCTCATTTTGGAAAAGGATTGGGAGATTAGAGAAGCTAAAAAAGGCTTAATGGTATTTTTGGTAAACTTGTTACCAAAATAGGGCTGGTTGTACTATAGAACACTTAACCATGCTATAGAGGAGGTGACTGTACTATAGTAAAAGGGGCTATGCAATAGTGATGCTATAGAGATGACGCCAGTTTGCAGCATAAGGATTTGTGATGTAGTGATCTTATTTGAGATAGGATGCACCATATATTTCTTTGTATAGTTCGGTTCATTGGAGGTTGTGTTGTAGCAGCTTAGACCACACCATTGAGTCTATTTACATGTCAATTATAGTCGTCGGTCCAGCCTATTTTTCTTAGATAGTTAAGACTTTAAATAGACTATTATGATTTAAGTAATTATCAATTTAGGAATTGAATGGAGGCATTCAATTTGGAATCCATAAAGGTGATTCAATGGGAATTGACCAAGGTTATTCCACGTGAAGCAAACATTGCAAATACTTGTCTTATATATGTTGGTATTTTTTTCTCCAAAGATGTTGCCACCCACACTTTGTCAAAGGTTGAAAGCGGTAGAAGATGAGGTGTGTGGCCAACCCCACCAACTCATCGAGAGGGAGAGTAGGATTTTAGGTAATATAAGGGCTGGCATAAGCCTATAAAATGAAGGATCCTACTCCCATATCTCTCATCACTCACCCAATAGCTTCAAGGGTTCTTCCATTTGAGCGGTAATCAATGAGGTGGTTTCCCCATTATTCAACAGAGATTTTGTAAGGGTTTTATCCTTGTAATATTGAGGGAGTGTGCACCCACATTTACCCATAGTGATTTTTCTATTTTGTCTTTGGTTTTTTACCCCTTTCATTTTAGGGGTTTTCTGTGTTACATCTGGTGTCCATTTTTTGCATTTTCACTTCATTTTATCTTATGATTATTGTTGCACCGTGGGTCTATCGTTTTTCAGTCCTAACAATATCTTCCTCTAAAATTATTTGAGGAACACTAAAGGGTTTTAGACACAAATCCATGCCACAGTACCCTCCCTATGCTACATAAATCTGATTTCTATCATAGTCCCACACTACGGTGCACTCCGTACGCTGAAATGTTTTGTGTTGCAGAGCAGTTACATGCCACGAACATGGTGAAGACCCTATGTCAATGTGTCTTTTTCAGCACACCTCCATACTACATCCCCTTCCTTGCACCATGGAGACTCGCAAATTTTCAAAACTCTTTCCTCCTCCTTAAACTGAGATTGAGGATTCAGTTTCATGAAGATATACATCAGGTAAGTTTGGTTTGATCCATTTGATTTATTCCTCCTTTACTTGCTCTAGAACCTGTAACATGATATATTAGAACTAGTTATAGGATCCCTTAGTGTGAAATCATATTTTTTTGGGGTTTGAGTGTGGTTTGGGTGACTGAAATTTTTGACAGAGCTTAACATTGACATTGACAACCATGAGGTATAGATTTTCTCACTTTCTAGTCTCTCATTTACATATGTTTCCATATTATAATTTTTTTATGACATAATTAATTATTATGATTGATTGTGATAGAATGTGATGAGTGTATATCCCATGAGATTCATTATGATATTATTTCCATGAGACTTATTAGAATGACTAGATTCCATTCTTGATTTTGATTCACATGTTGACTTGATGCTATTATTTATCTCATGATGTCATGTTTGTTATCATTATTTACTGTGTCATGTGTGTTACCATTTCTCTGGAGGTTGTTTTGATACTTGAAACAGGTTGACTATTGTGTTATGTGAATCCCTTATAGGGGGAGTTAACTTCACTTGTGACACTGGAGATGAGGGACCTGAGTATAATATAGGCTATGAGGATGTCATGGTAACCATGTTGAGGATGGGCTTGAGGTACCCTAGTTATATCGAGCTTCATGTGCTCGAGGAAGCCTAACTACTAAGTAACATGTTACTCGTGACTGGAGGACATCGGGTAGCATGACACACTTGATGACTAGAGGACATTGGGTAGCATATATGCAGAACACAGTGAGGTTTCTGAACTCCTGTTTCAATAGCTTGTGGATAGTTTGTATACTATTGACACCTCTCATTATCCTTCCAGCATGGAGGCAAAGTAGGTACGACCATGGGTTTTTGGTGGCTTGGTTAGTGCATGACCACTTGGTTTTGGATTATGTTTTTATGCTCATTAAAAATTTATTATTATGTCATACACTTTTTATACATGAGTACACTAGGTTGAATATACAATGGTTGTGTCCTACCAAGTCTTGTACTCACACCCTACTTGAGAATTTCAGTGCACTTGTAGATTTTAGGGATAAAGATCCAGAAAAGGGCAAGGGACCTATGGTGGAAGGTTGATCAGTGGAGATTGGAGCTAATAGAGAATTAGGATGGACTCCAGAGGACCCCACCATTTATTTATTCATTTTATCTACTCTTTATACTTGGGATAGGATTTCCACCTTGGGATATTTTTTTTATTTATATTAATTTTTTTTTTTCATAAGTATATGTTGATTTATTGTGATTATTTATTATATTGTTTATTATTTTTTGTGTTATGAATCAATATTGAGGGTATAGTCTCCCATTGATGGAATTATAACCTCGATACTAGTCGAAAGCCTCTTGCATATGGGGAGGCATGAATTATGTGACCCTTTGGATTATACCTGGTGGTTTTGCTCAAGGAATTAAAAAATAGTGTTAGGGAACCAGGGCTCACAAAATGTTTCTTCTCTTTTCCTTGATTTAGGATAGGGTTGACAGAAGATAGGATTTTTGGGACACAGGTGGGGAAACTATGATAGTTCTTGACCAACACTATATAGTGGACCTCCAAGTTTCCATAAAGTGGGAAATTATGTTTTGTTGTTATCATTTATTAAATTAACCTTTGGTGATTCACATGATATTTATATGTGATTTATGAGATTTTAGATTCATTTATGAATCATGATAGACACATAGGTTCACATTCCATATATATACATTTTTTTGTGATGCATAGTAGTAATTTAATTGAAATGGCTTGATTGGAGCTATATGTTTGGGTTATTTTCTCGATGTGTGATATATCTATGTTTCTATGTTGTTATGACATGTCTTTATTGACATTAATTAGTAGAACTAGGCATGTTGTGGTGTTATAATACATATGATGACTATGACTAATGTGTTGGGATGGAGACTAGGGTCAGCGCTAGGAGGGGTATATCTTGGGTGATGGGTATAATCCTAATAAAAACCTTATGTGGTTCCATAGATTGGTTAGGGTTTGTTCATGTTCCTAATATTCCTTATATTGTAGAATATTCCACCTAAAAGATGTTTGGTGGGACCTCTAGCTAAGCAGTATATTCCTGATCATGTTCCCACACCTACCTTAGTAGTGCAGACAGGGGTCAAATTTCAACCTCCACCAAAATCCATGGGAGAATACATCCGGGATTTCTATCTCCAACACCCTCAAGAATTTTAGGGCACTTATGGACCACTAGATTTTGAGTATTGGGTGTACATCATGGAGGGTATCTTCAATCTCATTGAGACTCGAAAATACATGAAGGTGAAGCTAGTAGTGTCCATACTTCAAAGACCCACCATGCATTGGTGGGGAATAATGGGTCAGGATGGATGATGTTAGGGAAACTCATGGAAGGCCTTTAAAGACTTGTTTTTTATATAGTTCTTCCTATACATGCTGAAGGTTGATCGGGCATAAGAGTTTATGGAGCTATGATAGGGATCCATGACAGTATCTACATACTCTGTATTATTTACTAAGCTTGTCCACTTTTCCACACTTTTGGTAGGAAATGAGTCTTAGAAGGCTTGGAAGTTTGAAGTTGGAATTAGACTTGACTTTAGAAAATAGGTTCAGAGCTTCGACCTAGATTTATACTCATAGGTTCTAAGGAAGGCCTTTTCCATCAAGATGATTTTAGAGGACGGATGAGAAGTTGGTATTTTAAAACCCTTAACTACTCAAATGGGTGGACTTCCTACTGCTTCTGTGAGTATATCTTATGATAGTAAGAAGAGGAATCCCAAAGACATATAGAAGAGTAATGGTATGCATGTGTAGAAGAGTTTGTTCTATGAAATTCCTTATAGAGGTGACATGCAGTGCCTCAACTATGGGAATTTCATCCACTATAGTCAAGTATGTCCAAAAACCCAGAGCTATTACCAACAGTGTGAGAGGATTGGAAAACTCTAGAAGTATTATTCCAAATATTTAGATAAGAGATCAAGAAAGACACACCCAAGGAGTTGGTGGTCTGGTAGGGGTTCTCAGCAGCAAACCCAGACTGTTCAAACACTTCAAGGATAGGGCCACATAACTGATATAGGCTAAATATATATTGTAGATTAGAATCCATCAAATGGTAGAAAGGGTCCATCTACTATTTGAGGTATAGTATTAATTACATCCACTTTATATACTTTATTTTTTGATATTAGTGCTTCCCATTATTTCTTATCTACATAATTAGTTGTTATACTTGACCCACTGGTCAAGTTATCCTCTAAGTTAGTGTCCATTGATACACTATTGGGAACCAAGGTGGACCATATCTAGGGATTCCCTGAGTGTCATATATTTGTGGCTTTTTTTGGAAACCTATGTAAATTCATTATTCTATAGAGGATGTCCTTATATATGATTCTTGTAATGTAATAGATGACCATTTTCTGATCACGCATTGATTTCTATTTTAGATGTTTATTGTTTACCTCTCCAAAGGGAGATATATATGTGATGATCAGTGAGTGTGAATTGGTATTGGGCATAGTTATATCGGACTTGAGACATCTTAGGATGATAACAACACATATGGAAATCTTAGATCTTTCGATATGACCAAAGACCCCCCCCCCAAATCTTCCTACGATTATGGATCTCTCTCATGACATCTTTCATAGAGACTTCACAGGACTTACTCTTGATAGAGTATTTGACATTGAGATTGAGATCATTCTAGGTACACATCCCATTTCAATACCCTCATATCATATGGTTCCAATTGAACTAAAGGAGATCAATTTATATCTTGAAAAATTAGAGAGTAAGTTATTTCTTAGACTAGGTATTTCATTATGGGGAGCACTTGTATTGTTCACTAAGAAGGTGGATTGTAACACCCTGAGATTTTATGAAAAATATTCTTTTAATTTCATTAATGTCTTGTTTTGTATGCTACACCAAGATTACCTTGCGCTATACGCAACACCGTATTAGCTTGCAGTATACGCAACACTATTCTTGGATCGTGTTACACACAATTTTGATAATAGTTATTCTATGCAACATTGAGTATATATATATATATATATATTCAATGTATAAATGAAATATGGTTGGATTCTGTTATACGAAACAACGAATGATTCTTTCACAACATGCAACCATGACATGGCTTGCATTACACGCAATCGCAACCTTCCTCGATAGCGTGTGTTGTACGTAATACCGGGTTTTACTAAACAACGATATATTATTATAATATTATTATGAACTAGCTGCTATGAATAGTATTAACTAAATTTTGAATTTTATAACATTATTTTTCATCTTACACATTTTCTAGAACATGGTATAAGAACAAAATAAATTTTTCGGGTAAAATAAGTATTTTTCAAAAAATGCAGTTTTTCCGCCTTTTGATGGCGCACCCACTTTAATTATAGTTTTTGAAATGTTTATAAGTTCAATTTGACAAAATAAAATTCTTCTTTGGAATCAAGAAATAAAAATTTACTTTGAATAATTTTTTCGTATTATTCTGGTAACTTTCATATTTTGATGAATAGTAAAAACACGCTATATTTTAATGAAAAACAACTATTTTCATCGTAATAATTTATATGATTAAATTATAATATTTAATGGTTTTAAAGTATAAATAGAATATATTTTTACCATTTAATATAATGTATGTCATTAGCATTGATTTTACATTGAATTCGTAGGTTAAATCAATTCAATCTTTTGCAATGTTTTAAACAAAAAAACCTGTTTTCATTCGACAACGAGATTAATTTTAATTTAATTTCTGCAACTTCTGTGTATTGAATTTGAAAAAATGGATTCCATATTTGGAATAAGTGGGTCCAAATTATGTTAATAGGCTAATTTTTATTTTTGGGAATTATGAATAGTAACTACGGTAAATTTTATTTACCATAGTTAAAGGTAAATCGGATAATTAAGGGTAAATATAATATTATAAAATTACCCTAACACATGCCAAAATTCTATTGGATGGCTTAAAGTAAACCCATATCAACTAAGGGTCAGATTAGATTCATTTTATGGACTTTTGA
The DNA here is from genome assembly GCA_963277665.1 of Viscum album. Classification (NCBI taxonomy): domain Eukaryota; kingdom Viridiplantae; phylum Streptophyta; class Magnoliopsida; order Santalales; family Viscaceae; genus Viscum; species Viscum album. Next base: position 1,110,013,246 of record OY728119.1, read on the forward strand.
CCATGAAAATAATTTAATTATTATTAAAACCAAAGAAAGTGACAACATGTCACTCTCTTAAATCTTATAAGTATAATAATTTTAATTTAGTGATAAACATCATAAAACTTCAAACATGAATAGTATCCAGAAATATAATAAAATTATCTACATCATGATAATTTATTTATAATTTTTAGGGATTAAATAATTGTCATTAATGGTGATACATTAATGATACAGAAATTATTTATTAAGTGGAAAATAAGTAATATAGTTTTTTATTGAAAAAATAATACCCATTAAAAGGCCCACAAACCTGACCAAAAATTATTGGTAGTGTATATATACACCTTAATCATCCAATAACCTAATATATAACCGTTTGGATCCTTATAAAAGTGATTATGACACTTATATTATTTTATTTTAAATGGTTCCAAAGTTGTCACCTTCATAATTTAATAAATATAACAATTTAAATATTGTGATTTTAAGATTATAAGTTAGAGTAAAAGTATTATTTTGAACGTTAATATATTTATCTTCATCAAAGTATTTTATTTTAAATTTTTATGCAACAAATCAGTATATTAAATAATTATACAAAAATGTTGTAGTAATTATTTTATTAAGAGATAAACCAAATAAATGGTTTTAAAAATAATAAAATAAATATTATATGAACTATTTAATGTGATAAACTAATTTTATAGATACATATTACCTTTTATGAATCTATTAAAGCTTTTAGTTTGAACATATCTTCTGTATATATTTTATTTAAATTCAAAATAAATGAATAGTGTCAAAATTTACACTATTGTTATTTTATAAAAATAACATATTATAAAATTGTTCAAAAATCACAAAAATATTTAAAAATTATAAATTTAAATTTATATGGTCTATAATGGTATAAAGTAAACAATTATGGAAAATTCACAACAAATAAGTAATTATTTGTTATAATTTAAAATTTAGAATTTTATTACCACAAATAAACTTAAATAGATTAAATTAGGATAAATCAAAATGATAAGGTTTAAAATAAGATCCAAACATGTCTAAATTTGATTGGTTGATGAGATTACAACCCTATATCATCTAATCTTCCAATATGAGTCATTTTTTGAGGTTTTTAAGTGAGGTTAGATTTATTATAAATTAATATTTTTAATAATTCCAAAGGTTCCCCTCTCCTCCCTTATAAAAGGGAACCTCCTCCCTCTCCTCCTCACACCAATTTTAGCCTTCAATCTAGGCCAAACCCTGCCAAATTATCTTATCCAATTCCCTAGAAATATCCTAGAGGTTCTGGTCTACTTTAAACACCAATATTAGTGCCCTAAGAGAAGGTTTCAAAGAGGCGTATCGAAGAAGAGGTAATTTCTTCTCCCGATTCTTTCAAGCTTCTTTCTTCTTCAACTTCTTCTTCTTTAGTTGTTTCATTATAAAGTAATAACATCAGTATCACTAATATACTTATTTTTTATTATAAATATGAAACAACCCCATTTCACCTTCTATCCATCCTACGGAAAACAAAATCACCGCGCGTGCGTACGTACCGAATACCGTCTCCACGCCGTGGTGTAATCTATTTTTCCACCAACACCTTACATGGATGGGTATAATGGTGTAAAGAATAACTATACATATTTATTATAACATCATAAAGATTCTGATATATTGTATCATCCACTCCAATTCAATTCAATAATTATGGAAACTATATCATCGCTTGTGCGTACGTACGGACTACCGTCTCCACGACGCGATGAGATTCATTCTCCATGTTAACCATTTAAGAATGATTATAAAGTATATATACGCAATAATAATGAAATATATGACATTATAAAGCTACTGTATTTATGTATATATGTATGTCATCTACTTAATTCCATTCAACTCAATAAGGAAACGAAAACAGCATTCATGCGTACGTACGGCATACCGTCTCCATGAACGGTGTATTTCTTTCCATTTATCGATCTATTATATATATTTATATTCTGAATATATATATAAATCATGTTTTATATTCTGGAATTATGTAATTGTGATCTAAGTAATCATATGAATAATTACAAGTCAAAACACGGACGACAAATGAAATGATTTTACCCAAAACACTCTTTAACATGGAATTTACAAAAGAACGGGTAATATAAAGTCATAAGTGAACCATATATGATATCATAACAATGAATATGATTCTTTAATAAGTAAATGACATTATTTAAATCGTTATACAGGAGGTTAGGATACATACTAAGCATATCAGACATAAGGTAAGGGATAGTTGTGCAAATCTCATTTTTATCCGAGATTGCTTATTCGTAAGTTTTTACTGGGGTTATTTCTATCATCCATGTCCATGTTTTATAAAAGTGTATTCATGTATATTTAAAGTCCTTTTTACCCATTTTGATTTTTACCCCATGGTATGGAAAGATTCTTTCTTTTATTTACCCTACAAGGTACTTTTTTACTTTTCCGACAAAAGTACGTGAAGAATGTTTTTTTTAACGTATATGGCATGAAAGGATTTTTATGGTTTTATAAAGCCTTATTTTCATGAAGATTCCTCCAAAATATTTCATGAATATTTTCAACAAAATCCTTTTCTTTTAAAATTTCATGACATTTTGTGAAAAGAAAATGATTTTGAAGAAGAAAGGATATTTTCCTCAAGAATTCATTTCAAGTTTTTTATCAAAACCATTTTTCATATTAGATGAAATTATTTCATATGTGTATGTTTCAATTATAATGTCTATATGATTTACATGGTTTCACTTTCATTATTATGAAATTATATCCATTTCTTTTATATGGATTATGTTATGATGGGATGATGTTTATGAAACCCATTTTATTCGTTGGGTTATTATGAATGATGTATGTTTATCTTGGGGCACAAGTAAGAATGATTTCATTATGAGATGGGTGTGACCTATATCTCCCTCCAATGCATTGGGTAAAGATTTATATCTCATGAGATAGACATGGCTGGAACGGTAAGTTAATCTGGTTCAGTGTTACAGGACTGAAATGAGGAGTGAACTCGATTCAGAAAGGGACTTTGTCCACCAAGATGGTCTTGGCAGCAATGCCTTGGCTATACTATGGAAATCATGACATGTGCTGAATGGTTGCCACAATTACATGTTTTATTCCCATGATATTTTATGATTCTTAATGTTTCTTTATGATCTATGCCATACACACTTCCATGTTTTATTTCATTGCTCAAGCTTTTGATGTTTAAACATTATGTTCATGTTTTTAAGTTAAAATGTATATGGTATGTTTTATTTTATCCATGCTTACCCTTACTGAGAATTTGAGCTCACCCTTTTTATGTTTTCTTTTCCCCAGGATATAAAGAAAGGTTTTAGGTAAGAAAAAAAGGGGAAGATCTTTATGGGAGATGTTGAAGATCTTTCACCACGATTAGAAGAGTACGTTCCAAGTTTCCGAAGACACTAAACTATTACGGTCCTTCTGTGTGTGTTTTTGTTATGTAATAAGTATTCTGCAAAAGTAATGTAATGTTCATGTACGTCAGGCTTAGGGTCTCTACAGTTGGTATCAGAGGAAAAGTTTAGTCAACCTTTGGAAACTAGGATGCGAAAATGTTAGTGAGATCCCTAGAGATATTTCTAAGGTATGTCTAGGGATGTCTCTAAGGATAAGTATACATATAGGATATAGTCCTAGAACTTTGGTAACGATATTAGATTAAACCAAATATGTTAGATATTGAAGTTACTCCCCCTTTATTATGATTTTTTCCTCTCACACTATTCTTTTTGGGTTTTAGAAAATGGCTGGAAACAAGATGATTCACGATAATGGAGGATATGATGGACAATGGAATGATATTATTAATGAGAAACCAAATGAAATGGGATTTGGAAGTCCATGCATCATTATTATGCCGAATCAGCAATCTCGTAATATGATCAATAAAGTAAAATTTGGTAAGTTTCCTGACTCGGCTAATAAGAGAAAAATGGAGTTTCATGATGATCATAGAGGAAAGAAAGTTCAATTTCCCCTATGTAAATCTTGTGGGAAGAGGCATCAAGGAGAATGTTTCAAAGGAACTAGAAGATGCTTTGGGTGTGGAAAAGAAGGACACAAATCCAGTAAGTGCAAAGGAAAAGGTTCAGTTAACACCAGGGATGAGGATAATGGTATTGCTACGACATCAACAATGGTTAAATGTTTTAAATGTGGAATGTACGGGCATTATGCAAACCAATGCCCTAAGGGAAAGTCTCATGAAGAGAATCAGTATGGTCGTATGGGTAGTATTTATGTTGATGATGACGAAGACACTACAAATGATATGTGAGTTGAAAGAATTGTTGAAGCTCAGTCAATGGTTTAAGAATGTAGTGGAATGATTACATGTTTATCATGTGTAATGTTGTATAAGTAATCTCATGGTACTATGGAATAAAGAGACATCTAAGGATTGTTACACTGTTGTCTTTACTTGAGTTTTGAAAGTGTATGATTAATGGTACCAATATCCATGAAAGGTTATTCAGATATTTTTTGGAATGTATATGATATGCGCATAATGAATGGATAAAGAGAAAATTAAATGTTTGATAGTATTCATGAGATCATGACTAATATAAGGAGAAGGTTATATCATGGTTTGAGTATATATAATTTTTGGATTTTGGTATGTGGAAAGAGTTAACTTTTGACAGCATTCATGTTTTCACTAAGGTTTAATGGGTATTCATTTTTCAAGAGAATACATTATTAAGGTATTCACATGATTGGAATGTGACCAACAAGATATATGGGGGATAAATGATGGTATTCACATGCTTGGTTGATGACATTTCAAGTAATCGTTTTCTTTATACTATGAGCTTGGACCGAAGTATTTTAGATAAGCCTAAAGATTGGAATGGATTATGTTAGACATAAGTTAGTATTGTTTAAGGATAGAACTTTTTTTTTGATATTATTTATGGGATGTTATAGTAATATAGCTTTAGAAAAAGGACAACCTGCAGGACGGGCGACAGCCCATCGCGTCGGACAAGGCTGTGGGAATCGAACCCACAACTGAAGTGAAACTGGCCTTTATCGCCTACCACTGGCCTATAGGAAGTCCCTGGTTAGTAGAAGCTAGTTTTATTTTATTAAGCGGTATGATATATGAAGTATAAGTTCATTTTTGGAACCATATATGATTAATCAAACCATAAGATGGACTTATAACTTTTTCCAACCTTTTGTTTGAAAGAGATGGAATGACCCATCATTCTATCACATGATCTGCTAACACATCACGAATAAAAAATTCCACTTCATTTCTTTAAGGGATGAAGTGGTAATTGTTCAATTCACGAACAACAGTGAGATTGTACCAAAATCATGCAAGTATTTCTTTTAATTCATCAACTTTAGGGAAATGATCTTGAAAACCAAAAATGTTGTCCTAGTTCCCTTATATCCGATGAATCTGATGGTACATAAGATCATCACAAATCAATAGCTTTGTGATTGTTGGCTTTTTCATAGCCATGTTCTCTACCACTCTCCATCAGAACTTGATGGTTAGATTTTTCTTCCATATCCATATTTTCACCTATGTTCTCCTACGTGGAAATCCAGTGATATGTTAATTTGGGTAACCGTTACATTTCATACTTTAGTTTTTAAAGCCACGTTTTGGTATTCCGTTTTATGATGTGGGTTTCTATTAAACAAACTTTCGAGTAGTAAACCATTTATAACCCCGACGAATTTCGAGGGCGAAATTCATTTTAAGGGGGGTAGAATGTAACACCCCGAGATTTTATGAAAAATATTCTTTTAATTTCATTAATGTCTTGTGTTGTATGCTACACCAAGATTACCTTGCGCTATACGCAACACCGTATTAGCTTGCAGTATACGCAACACTATTCTTGAATCGTGTTACACAAAATTTTGATAATAGTTATTCTACGCAACATTGAGTATATATATATATATATATATTCAATGTATAAATGAAATATGGTTGGATTCTATTATACAAAATAATGAAGGATTCTTTCACAACACGCAATCCTGACTTGTCTTGCATTACACGCAATCGCGACCTTCCTCGATAGCATGTGTTGTACGCAATACTGGGTTTTACTAAACAACGATATATTATTATAATATTATTATGAACTAGATGTTATGAATATTATTAACTAAATTTTGAATTTTAAAAAATTATTATTCATCTTACACATTTTCTAGAACATGGTATAAGAACAAAATAAATTTTTCGGGTAAAATAAGTATTTTTCAAAAATGCAGTTTTGCCGCCTTTTGATGGCACACCCACTTTAAATCTAGTTTTTGACATGTTTATAAGTTAAATTTGACAAAATAAAATTCTTCTTTGGAATCAAAAAATAAAAATTTACTTTGAATAATTTTTTCATATTATTCTGGTAACTTTCATATTTTGATGAATAGTAAAAACACGCTATATTTTAATGAAAAACAACTTTTTTCATCGTAATAATTTATATAGTTAAATTATAATATTGAATGGTTTTAAAGTATAAATAGAATATATTTTTACCATTTAATATAATGTATGTCATTAGCATTGATTTTACATTGAATTCGTAGGTTAAATCAATTCAATCTTTTGCAATGTTTTAAACAAAAAAAACTTGTTTTCATTCGACAACGGGATTAATTTTAATTTAATTTCTGCAACTTATGTGTATTGAATTTGAAAAAATGGATTCAATATTTGGAATCAGTGGGTCCAAATTATGTTAATAGGCTAATTTTTATTTTTGGGAATTATGAATAGTAACTACGGTAAATTTTATTTACCATAGTTAAAGGTAAATCGGGTAATTAAGGGTAAATATAATATTATAAAATTACCCTAACACATGCCAAAATTCTATTGGATGGCTAAAAGTAAACCCATATCAACTAAGGGCCGGATTATATTCATTTTATGGACATTTGACCATGAAAATAATTTAATTATTATTAAAACCAAAGAAAGTGACAACATGTCACTCTCTTAAATCTTATAAGTATAATAATTTTAATTTAGTGATAAACATTATAAAACTTCGAAAATGAATAGTTTCCAGAAAGATAGTAAAATTATATAAATCATGATAATTTATTTAGAATTTTTAGGGATTAAATAATTGTCATTAATGGTGATACATTAATGATACAGAAATTATTTATTAAGTGGAAAATAAGTAATATAGTTTTTTATTGAAATAATAATACCCATTAAAAGGCCCACAAACCTGACCAAAACTTATTGGTAGTGTATATATACACCTTAATCATCTAATGACCTAATATATAACTGTTTGGATCCTTATAAAAGTGATTATGACACTTATATTATTTTATTTTAAATGGTTCCAAAGTTGTCACCTTCATAATTTAATAAATATAACAATTTAAATATTGTGATTTTAAGATGATAAATTCGAGTAAAAGTATTATTGTGAAAGTTAATAGATTTATATTTATCATAGGATTTTATTTTAAATTTTTATGCAACAAATCAGTATATTAAATAATTACACAAAAATGTTGTAGTAATTATTTTATTAAGAGATAAACCAAATAAATGGTTTTAAAAATAATAAAATAAATATTATATGAACTATTTAATGTGATCAACTAATTTTATAGATACATGTTACCTTTTATGAATCTATTAAATATTTTAGTTCGAACATATCTTCTGTATATATTTTATTTAAATTCAAAATAAATGAATAGTGTCAAAATTTACACTATTGTTATTTTATAAAAATAACATATTATAAAATTGTTTAAAAATCACAAAAATATTTAAAAATTATAAATTTATATTTATATGGTCTATAATGTTATAAACTAAACAATTGTGAAAAATTCACAACAAATAAGTAATTATTTGTTATAATTTAAAATTTAGAATTTTATTACCACAAATAAACTTAAATAGATTAAATAAGGATAAATCAAAATGATAAGGTTTAAAATAAGATCCAAACATGTCTAAATTTTATATTTTTATGAGATTACAACCCTATCTCATCTAATATTAGAATATGAGTCATTTTTGGAGGTTTTTAAGTGGGGTTAGATTTATTATAAATTAATATTTTTAAGAATTCCAAAGGTGACCCTCTCCTCCCTTATAAAAGGGAACCTCCTCCCTCTCCTCACCACACCAATTTGAGCCTTCAATCTCGACAAACCCCTGCCAAATTATCTTCTCCAATTACATATAAACATCCTAGAGGTTTTGGTCTACTTTAAAGACCAATCTTAGTGCCCTAAGAGGAGGTTTCAAAGAGGCGTATCGAAGAAGAGGTAATTTCTTCTCCCGATTCTTTCAAGCTTATTTCTTCTTCAACTTCTTCTTATTTAGTTGTTTCATTATAAAGTAATAACATAAGTGTCACTAATATACTTATTTTTTATTATAAATATGAAACAACCCCATTTCACCTTCTATCCATCCTACGGAAAACAAAATCACCGCACGTGCGTACGTACGGAATACCGTCTCCACGCTGTGGTGTAATCTGTTTTTCCACCAACACCTTACATGGATGAGTATAATGGTGTAAATAATAACTATACATAGTTATTATAACATAATACATATTCTGATATATTGTATCATCCACTCCAATTCAATTCAATAATTATGGAAACTATATCATCGCTCGTGCGTACGTACGGACTACCGTCTCCACGACGCGATGAGATTCATTCTCCATGTTAACCATTTAAGAATGATTATAAAGTATATATAAGAAATAATAATGAAATATATGACATTATAAAGCTACTCTATTTATGTATATATTTATTTCATCTACTTAATTCCATTCAACTCAATAAGGAAACGAAAATAGCGTTCATGCGTACGTACGGCCTACCGTCTCCATGAATGGTGTATTTCTCTCCATTTATCGATCTATTATATATATGTATATTCTGAATATGTAAATAAATAATGTTTTATATTCTGGAATTATGTAATCATGATCTAAGTAATCGTATGAATAATTGCAAGTCAAAACACGGACGATAAATGAAACGATTTTACCCAAAACACTATTTAACATGGAATTTACAAAAGAACGGGTAATATAAAGTCATAAGTGAACCATATATGATATCATAACAATGAATATGATTCTGTAATAAGTCAATGACATTATTTAAATCATTATACAGGTGGTTCGGATACATACGAAGCATATCGGACATAAGGTAAGGGATAGTTGTGCAAATCTCATTTTTATCCGAGATTGCTTATTCGTAAGTATTTACTGGGGTTATTGCTATCATCCATGTCCATGTTTTATAAAAGTGTATTCATGTATATTTAAAGTCCTTTTTACCCATTTTGACTTTTACCCCATGGTATAGAAAGAGTCTTTCTTTTATTTACCCAATAAGGTACTTTTTTACTTTTCCGACAAAAGTACGAGAAGAATGTTTTTTTTAACGTATACGGAATGAAAGGATTTTTATGGTTTTATAAAGCCTTATTTTCATGAATATTCCTCCAAAATATTTCATGAATATTTTCAACAAAATCCTTTTCTTTTAAAATTGCATGACATTTTGTGAAAAGAAAATGATTTTGAAGAAGAAAGGATATTTTCCTCAAGAATTCTTTTCAAGTGTTTTATCAAAACCATTTTTCATCTAAGATGAAATTATTTCATATGTGTATGTTTCAAGTATAATGTCTCTATGATTTACATGGTTTCACTTTCCTTATTATGAAATGATATCCATTTCTTTTATATAAATTATGTTATGATGGGATGATGTTTATGAAACCCATTTTATTCGTTGGGTTATTATGAATGATGTATGTTTATCTTGTGGCACAAGTAATAATGATTTCATTATGAGATGGGTGGGACCTATATCTCCCTCCATTGCATTGGATAAATATTTATATCTCATGAGATAGACATGGCTGGAATGGTAAGTTAATCTGGTTCAATGTTACAGGACTGAAACGAGGAGTGAACTCGATTCAGAAAGGGACTTTGTCCACCAAGATGGTCTTGGTAGCAATGCCTTGGCTACTATGGAAATAATGACATGTGCTGAATGGTTTCCACAATTACATGTTTTATTCCCATGCTATTTTATTATTCTTAATGTTTCTTTATGATCTATTCCATACGTACTTCCATGTTTTATGTCATTGCTCAAGCTTTTGATGTTTAAACATTATGTTCTTGTTTTTAAGTTAAAATTTATATGGTATGTTTTATTTTATCCATGCTTACCCTTACTGAGTATTTGAGCTCACCCTTTTTATGTTTTCTTTTCCCCAGGATATAAATAAAGGTTTTAGGTAAGAAAAAAAGGGTAAGATCTTTATGAGAGATGTTGAAGATCTTTCACCACGATTGGAAGATTACGTTCCAAGTTTCCAAAGACACTAAACTATTTCAGTCCTTGTGTGTGTGTTTTTGTTATGTACTAAGTATTCCGCAAAATTAATGTAATGTCCATGTACGTCAGGCTTAGGGTCTCTACATGGATGGTAGTCTTCGACTCTGTATTGATTACCAGAAGTTGAAATCGGTGACATTGAAGAACCTATATTGATTACCTATAATAGATGATCGATTCAATAAATTATGAATATTCTAGTGGTTATCTAATATTTATCTTTGTTCCAGCTATAATCATCTATGTGTGAGAGAGGAGGACATTTTGAAGGTGGCATTTCAGAGCATGTATGAGTTGTACAATTATTTGGTGATGTCGTTTAGACTAACGAATGCATTGTAAGTGTTCATAGATCTCATGAAAAAGATATGACACCCACAATTAAACTCATTAATTTTGTTTTTCATCAACAACATCCTCATCCACTCATTGAGAATATAATAGAATGATAGGAACATTCAGATGGTCCGAAGTATACTTTGAGCACATCGGCTTTATTCTAATCTATTGAAGTGTGATTTATAGATATGGGATATAAAGTTACTATAATATGTGGTCTTTGAGACAGTTATATCTATGGACCTATAGAAAGTGGAGGCAATCATACCCTAGACACATTCCCAAAATGTGTTTGGGATTAGGATAATTTTGGGACTAACATGATTTTAAAGATGATTTATCCGTGATTTCTCCCAACTATCAACACCCATGACAATTCTGATGAATAATGTAGTGAAATTACAGTGTCCAAAGTAGTTTCAAGTTGTTTTTATTAATATGAATATGATTTTGATAACAAATCCAGTACTAATACTCCTTGATCTTAGGATTGGTTATGCAGTTTACTGTGATGCATCAGGCATTGGTCTAGGAGATATACTGATATAGGGAGAGAAGGTAGTAGCCTATGGGTCTCATTATCTATGACCTCTTGATAATAACTACCCTAAACATGATTTTGATTTTCCATCTTTGGTTCCCGCAATGAAGTGTTAGTGAAACTATCTATTCAGTGAGATATTTTTTGTCTATACAGTCCATAAGATTCTGTTATATATTCAAATAGAAAGACCTGAATCTGAGGTAGAGGTGTTGGGTTGAGTATCTACATATATTTGAATTTTTTATGATGTATGAATCTAAGAAATTTAATTTCATTGTGTATTATCTTAGACATATGACACAGGATGAGCAGGAACTTGGTGAGAGTCCTTTAGAGGAGAAGTGGCACTTTATGAGCTTATTGGATGAGTGAATGATGGATGATTTGGAGGATCAAGGTTCTTTATCTTGTGACCCTTTAGTGATCATATCCTCACTTTCTGAACGGATGAAAATTGGTCAGTATTCAGACCCATAGCGTGTTATGATGAGGGAACAACAATCTATAGGTGATCTAATACCTAGGTGGTATTTAATTGATGATGATGTGATCCTTATACATGGGAGAGTAGTAGTACCTACATCCATCAGAGAGTATATGATGATATATTACTATACATCAAGATCATAGGTACATCCTTGAGCATTGAAGATGTACCATGACTTTAGGCATTAGTTCTGGTGTCCAGGGATGAAGTGGTACATTGCTGGTTTTGTGTCTAACTGTCTTACTTGGTAGAGGGTAATGGTCGAGCACCCGCATTCTACTGGTTTCATCTAGAAACATCCAATACCCATGTGGAAGTTGGATAATTTCATGATAGGATTTTGAATGGGGTTGTCCAGGACACCAAGGAGTCATGACGCTTTCTGGTTGATTTTCAATCAGCTAATAAATTTTTCCAACTATTTACTAATCAGATAAACTCACTCATCGGATGAGTTGGGGAAGCTCTATATCTGTGAGGATGTACACTTATATGGGGTTCCATTGAGAATTATTTCAGATAAATATTCATTTTTTACATCATGGTTTTAGAATATCTTACTAAAGGCCCAAGGGACTCAATTGAGATTGAGCACAATATACCATTCTCAGACAGAAGGATAGTTTGAGTGAACTATACGCATATTAGAGGATATGAATTTAGATTATATCCCTAACTTCAATGGATATTCATATGATCATCTATCCTTATTTGATTTCATGTACAAAAATAGTTACCAAGATTCAATTTATATATTGTAATAGCCCAGTCCATCCCACGATCATGATATTGTCCACTTTGGGCCTAGCCCACAAGGTTTTATTTTCCCTAGTCTCTAGCCATCAGACAGCTCCCAAGAAAAGGACTCATGATGGGATAGGTGTCCACACCACCATATAAAGGGGTGCTTCATGCTCCTCCTCCTTCGATGTGGGATATCCATAATCCACCCCCCCCCCAGAAGGGCACATTGTCATCGCTGGAACATCAAATGAACACTGGCTCTGATACCATTTGTAATGGACTAGTACAACCCACGATCATGATATTGTCTGCTTTTGATAGGCACATTTTTAGGGTATTTCAATTTCATAACTGCATGTATGCTTTGTCAAGTGATAACTCCATGTGAATAATATCAAATTTCCATGCTTTGTATGATTTGAAATATGAAAAGGTGAAATTCCCAATAGAATTGCTTGTTTATTGAAATGTGTTATGCCATGATTTATATATTTATATAATTGCATGTGTAAGGGTATTTGGGTCTGGATCTGGTATGAGCAGGCATGTACTATGGTTGAGGTGATTTTGATCACCAGGATTGGACGACTCGGTCATCGGTTTGAGGCAACGTTGGTTGTCAGGATGGGCATGGCCCGAGGTACTTTTGATACATGGATCTGTTGAGGGCGGGTAAGGAGTCCATGAGGTCGGGATGCCATAGGCATGGGTTGCGATAGGGGAGAGTAAGGGTAGTTATTTTATGATACCTCTTTAATGCTTTCCTTATCTGTGTTGAATATATATTGTTATATATATATATATGGTATGTATGACAATTTATGGTATTCAGTAGTTTCCTTTTAGTCGACTCAAATGGAGTGTCAGGTGGGAGATGGTATAGTGTCGTAGAAGCAGGATCAGGTTCAAGATCCGGTGCTGGAAGAGCATGAGCTATAGGTATAGGCTCATGAATAGGAACATTTCTAGGATAAAGTACAGGCATGAAAACAATAGGGTTTGGAAACATTTGGACCAAGGCTCAACGAGTATCTCTGAGATAGCCTGGTACCTATATTGCAGGGGATCGATAGAGGTGCACAGGGTATAGAGCCATCTAGGGAATATCTAACGTAGGAGTTCCAATCACAGCACCCACCACTTTTTTAGGGTGAGGGTGGTCCACAGGCAGCTGAGAACTGGATAGAGAGCATGCAGATGATCTTCAAGCAGCTCGAGATGCCTCCAGGGTGGAGGGTCAAGCTGGCGATGTACATGTTGTGAGGACATGCAAAGCATTGTTGGGATGTGAAGGTTCAGGCTCGCAGGCATGAGAGACTAGCATGGAAAGATTTCGGGGATCAGTTTTTTGAGCACTTTTACCCAGAGGCACTGAGGGCAGAGAGAGATCGGGAGCTCTTGAGCCTTCAGTAGGGAGACATGTCCATCATGGACTATGCAGCTACTTTCACTGAGTTGTCTCGTTTTCCACCTGGTATGGTAAGTGATGACTAAGTAAGGGTGAGGCGCTTCGAGGTTGGTTTACGACATGAAATTTGGATCTAGTTAAATATCTTCAGTCAGGGTTCATTCTTAGAGGTAGTAAATCAGGCACTCGTAGCGGAGGGAAACTAGAGGGATACCCCCCAGGTTGGCCATACGGCAGCTTCAAGTGATGGTTCAGATAGAAGGAAGTGAGGATGGGATAAGTTCAAATAGGGAAGTCAGGCCAAGGACTCAGCTAGACCACCTCGTAGCAGTTCTTCAGTGGTTTTATTTCAGTTTGGATGGAAAGGACATGTTCAGACTCAGTGTGATAGGCCTCCAAAGGAGTGTCGATCATGTGGTTAGGTCGGGCATCTGGAGAGGTTCTGTAGGCAGCCTACCCAGATAGTCAGTAAGCAAGGACCATGAAAAAATGTGGCATCTAGGGTTGGTTCAGGTTCGATACCAGGAGAGGGTAGCTTAGTTTCAACTACACGCAGAGGACGTGACAGAGACAGTGGGACCCAGCTGAGGGGTCAGTGGCTAGTGAATAGAGCATCACCGTAGGGAGGTCAGGCATCAGGCAGTCATACTTCAGGCCAGGTGCACTCTGTGGAGCTGCCAGGGGCGAAGCAAGCTGGTGAGCTGACGAAGGTTATAGGTACACCACGAGTGTGGCTGTGACTTTTTTTTCTTTTGACATGACCTGTTGAGGCATGTCTGTTTTGAGTTCATGAGGTGCACAGGATTTATGTGTACTGACTAGATGCTGGTCAGTGGGATTGGAAACATATCAGGTTCATGATATATTTATATATATGTATGAGATATGTGGCATTGGGGCATCGATAATGCAGGTTACTTGAGGTTCTATGGTCTTTGAGGCATCAAGGATGCATGTTACTTGAGATTCTAGGCACCAGGTTCATTTTGAGCTTCCATAGAATGAAGGATCTCATGGAGGCAGACACTGATGTGGTGCGAGATACGTTGGGTGTTGGAAATGACACGGGAGCACCAATGAGGCATAGAAGTGACGATGCGTCACGAGAGGACCATGAGTCCAAAAACAGGTTAGTGAACCCTTTATTTGTTTAGTTTTATAGGGTTGAGACTGATTTAGTAAATTCCTAAGGTGTGGATCCCTCGAGTAATTTAACTAGGACCTATGAGACTGGGAGAGTCCGTGTTACTTTGATCAGGGTGGTATGTTCGGTGCCATCTCTAGGTTTCGTTTGATAGCTCGGGGATGAGCTATGTTAAGGTGGGGAGATTTTAAGAAATCGGGTTTTTAGAACGGGTCAAAATCACAACCCTATTTGAATTTTGACTTGTTTCTGAGAAAACATAAAAATCTGGAAAGTTCTAGAAATTTCTAGACTACACACTGTGTACTCTAAAGTACATGTCGTGTATCGGTTAGGCATGTACCGGATGTGTGCTCGCCGAGTACATGTCGTGTGATGACCGTGTTGGAATTTCCTACTACACGACATGTAGTGTTGCTCGACAAATCATGTACCCTTGACCGAGTGGAGTCCATACATGGCATGTAGGCATGTTGGCTTGGTAGAATGTTTTTAGCAAGTGCACGTCGTATACTATTTGTATGAGCCATGTAGAGGGGCCGTGTATGGGGATGTACATGGTGTGTTAGGGATGTCAGCCAGGTAGAGAGGTACCCATCGTGTACTATAGGTGCACACCGTATAGTCAGTCGGTAAGTCCTCGACAAAATATCAATCATCATATAAACAGTAAAATGAAACATGGCGTGTAGTCCTATGTTCACACTGTGTAGTTTCTTTTTTTCATTAAAACAAGAAGTATTCTTGTTTTGAGGCAGGGGTAGTAGGTTTCATCCGGGAGATGTGAATAGTCGGTTGGGACTTCAATTCCTTCCTGTTTATTCATCCGATGTTGTATTCAAACACTATTTGATCCATTAGAACCCCCTCGATAAGGCCTTAATTCCTCTTGAGTTATTCTTCTTGATTTTTGTTCTAAGACAAGTTATAGGGGTTTGAGTGGTTTTGATTCTATTGTATATCTACCACATTTTAGACCTAATTTGTAACACCCCAAGGTTTTGAAAATAAATATAGAATTCAATTTTATAATCTATCCATTAAATATAACTTTGCCTCTTCTATGTTTTGAATTTCGAAAAATGGTCATCTAGGGTTGTGTTCAGTAAGTCATTTGGAGTTTGATAAAACAAACTTGATTTTTGGTGAATAGTAACATACCCTTATGAATAGTAATATGAATAGTAATATGACCCTTATGAATAGAAAAATAATATTATTATTTTATTTTCTTAAGGCAATTTGATAATATGAACTTAATTAATTTTTCAATGTCACATAAAACTAATTGCACTTCAAGATTGTTATTTTTTGAATTAACTATAACCTTATTTAAAAATTAAATTAATAATATTTAGAAAATTATTTTTGAAAAATGGATTTCACTTTTTAATTCTACACGTCAAAAAATAGTAGGGGTGAATTTTTGGGATTTTTCTAAAATACATGAATTTTTCATGAATAGTAAAAATACAATTTTGAGTTTTCGGTAGTTTAATGACATCATAATGATGTAATAATTAAATATAAAAGTATGGTCAACTTTTTTATAGTAAATTATGACATGAGGTGTCCCAAGTTTCTTAAACCATGGGAAAATACCATGGCCAAGCCCATGGTTTGGCAAAAACCACTAATGAGGTGTCCCTTTGAAATTATTAAAAAATTACCTCTCTTTTTCTATAAATACCCACTCATACATTCGTTTTCTTTCATTCCAAATACCTCATCCTACATTCTCTAGTGGTTTTACCTCTCTATTAGTCCTCACAAGGTGTCCCTAATCCCCCAAGGCCCCATCCTACAAGATCTAGGAGTTATTCTACAAGGTAAGGGAATCCGTCATTCTCTTCTTTAAGTCGACACTTCTTTCATGTTAGCTATTTGAAATTACTTTCTCATATATTGAGGTTTGATTTTATTAATTCTTCTTACTGTCCTTTTGATTAAAATATGATGATATACCTTTTTGTTCTCATCATTTTATTTTATGAAATTCTAATTGACGTCGTTAGGCTACCGAATTTTCATAAGGGATCTCTTAACTTTTATTTTATTTTCAAGTTCATCTCTTTTTTTTCTCTCCTCACCTCCTCTGTCCAAATGATCATGATAACTCCAAAATCATCTATATACTGGAATTATATCATGTGAATGGAATAACCTTAATAAATATGCTTACTTCCTACCTTTTATTTTTTTTAAACGAAATCAACGTCCATGAGGTTCCAATTTATAACCTTCATGGATGACGACGTTTTGTTCTTCAATTTATTCTTCATTACTGGTCATGAAACCATATTCATGGTTGAACCAAACTATAATATATGTGTTATAATCTAATTAATATTCATGAACCAAAATATGTATGTATAATTAAGTTATATGACAAAACTATTTCATAATATTCCAAATACCATCGAATAATCGAAGTGGTTGTCATCTAATGATTCAACCTCATTCCATGTAACCAAATGATATAAATGACCATTATTAATTATTTATGTTCATTAATAATATATAATTCCAATCCTGGAGATTTATAACCATTACACATGAACTTCATTACTTAAAAACAAGTGAACCAAATATAAAAATAAAGGAAACGAACACTCCATAATGACGAAATTCAATACAATAACTTATCAATAATGACATAAATGAACTAACCATAATTATGGTAAAATAATTACATGTCTAATAGGTTCTGAAATAAGTTATTAACAAGTATAATTTCATATTCCAGGATCTTATGTACAAGAGCAGAACACATTTGGAGTTAAGGTAAGGGGTTTTACACCTGAACTTCCACTTTCATTCGGGATACTTTCATTGTCTAATTACCTCAATGTAATTCTTATGTATTGTTATGTACTCGTCATATGTTCTATGTGAGTATCATATATATGTTTAAAAACCATAATCCATCCTTATTTTATGGATAGTTACAGGTTTTAAAAGTAACTTTCAAAATTGTTTAAAAAATATAAGCCCAATTCAAGGGAATTTCTCAAATTATTACCTATTTTCAAGGGCACTATATAATCTATTTTCAGAAACCATTATCTTTATAAAATAACTCATTTTATTATGAAAATACTATCTTACTTCACTTCTGGTTTTATACAAATATTTTTCTAAAATAACTCTTCTTTTCAAAATAAAAGAGTATTTATCTCCAGAATTGCTTAATGATTTTATAAGAGTGTTTTCATATAATTCAACACTCTTGTTGATTCCATGATATTTATTGGGTTTAATCATTTATGAATTCATATAACATATTTTATTTAATTTTTTATGACTAACTCTATTGTGGATGATCTATCCTAAAACCATTCACCATATTATTCTGAATAGTTAGTGTTTTATGTTTAATGATTGGGGAAAGATAGTTACATTTCATATGATAGTTTCAATATGAATGTATTTGTTGTTTATGTTTATCCATTCTTATATGAGGAATGCATTGGACTTATTATGTGATGGTTGGGGACCGCTATATCCCCTCGATGCATCGGTAGGTCTCATGAGACAACTTGACAAGGAATTGGCCGAGGACTTTCCCAATGTGATATGGATTTTGGACGAGGACTTAATCATTAGATGTCTTGGATGAGGCCTTGAAAAACTGTTTCAGAATGTCTGACATTATACATTCCATCATTATGAGTTAAGCTATTTATATTTCATGTGATTATTCGATTAGTAGAATACCCATGATTATGTTTTATTATGGAATTATTTACTCAGCTCATATTCCTGCCATAATGTGTTCAAGTTTATTATTAAAGGCATGTGTTTTCAATTATTCACCATGTCTAATGTTTATATAATCTTCTGTTGTATTGCTTACTCTTAATGAGTGTTTGATCTCACCCCTTTATTATATTTCATTTTCTCAGGGCAAGAATAATTCTATTATGAGTGACATGCTGAAATAACCTAGGAGTTATGGAAGTTGTCTAAGGAGTTTCTATATTGTTTTTCATTTAAAGTTGTAATGATGAACTTATCTATATATCTTGTTTCCAATCATACTAAACTACTCGGTCCTTCTGGATTCGTATTCCTTGGTTGTATGCCAATAAGGCACCGACTCCCGAGTGTTCGGAGGACGAAACCTCCCTCTGGGCAGTTCTGGGGTCAGGTCCTTACAGTTGGTATTAGAGGAAGTTTAGTAGAAAATTTGGAAACTAGATCTAGAAAACGTAGAATTAGGTAAGAGTACCTAAGTTAGTCTTTGAGGATATGCATACAATAATGTCCTGGTATTTTGGTAAGGAATAGATTATGTTGATTTTTAAAGCAATACATCCCTGTCTGGATACGAATAGGTAGAGGCGGCTCTAGCACAGATGTATCTAGGGGTAAAACCTGAAAACACCGCTTTGATCTAGACTCGAACGGGAACTGGTGCATGACAACGGGCCTTGCTGCACTCTTGGTTACGACACTCCCGGGGGATATGCTTAGAATAATTCACATTTTATTTACAAGCCATTATGAAGGATTGAAATGTAAAATATTTCTCAAAGAAACCATATTTGTGAATATGGGATTAGCCATTCGTAGGATCTCAATTTTTTCTAAGTATTTTGTTAAGTTAAGATTATACATTATGATTAATAACCTAATCTAGTGTATTCCATTATCTATATATGGCACCTAGTGGACGGAATGGAAATTGCACAAATGCACGTGTCCCCTGTAGGGATTTTCCTCCGATGCAAGATAATGATGTTGGCTCTAGTGTTGTGACTGGTGCTGAGAAACTCATAACTATACTGGGAAAACTTACTCAAGTTATGAATAATAGCCTTACCCATATGAAGTATATGAATCCACCATGTGGAGGAGCCATACTAGATCAATTTATGTGACAACAACCTCCATCATTCAATGGGACTACAAACCCATTTGTAGCAGAGCAGTGGATATGTTCCCTTGAGAATATATTTCTCGCTTTGGGATGTAATGAAAGAGAGAAGGTCATCATGGCATTATATCTTCTATCGAGAGATGTGGATCAGTGGTGGTCCTTAATCCAAAACACAAAGGAGGAGGAAGAGATAGAAGAGATGCAATGGAGGGATTTTAAAGAAATCTTCTTAGAAAAATATTTCCCTCATGAGCAGCGAGCAGATATGGAGAGAAAATTCTTGAATCTGAGGTAGAAGGAGGATAAAAATTCTTCCAAATATGAAGCCAACTTCACAAGGTTATAAAGACATGTTGTGGACTATATAAAAAATAAAAGGAGAAAAATTGATCGATTCTTTGATGGCCTAAATATATTCTTCCAGTAGGCACTGGTCTCCCAAAGTTTTTCATCATATGAGGATATAGTTTCATGTTCCATCAAGATAGAAAAATAATTCTCTAAGTCTTATGACTTTAAGGGGAAACAAGAAAATAAGAGGGCTACTGAAAACCCTGGGAAAGGAAATAAGGAAACATGGAAGAAGGGAAGAGTTGAATTTCCACCATGTGACAATTGTGGAAGGAAACACCCCAGTGCATGCTTAAAAGGAATAGGAGTATGCTAAAAATGTGGTCAGAAAGTCCATCTTACTGGTGATTGCAAAGGAAAGAAGGAAGCCAATGATTTTCAATGCTATAATTTTCAGGAGATGGGGCACTATGCTAATTATTGTCCAAAACGTCAAGGAAATATGCAATAGAAGAGGCCAAGGGAGCAAGGACAATCATATGCAATCACAACTGTAGAGGTTGAAGTTCCGCGTGACGTTGTGGCAGGTACTTTGATCGTTTCATAAAACTTAGCCAATGCTTTATTTGATTCTGGATCATCACATTGTTTCATATCTTCCCAGTTTGCTAAGAAAATTAGATATTTCAATTTGATTTAGCAAGGGAGTTGTCAGTCAAAACTCCTAAGGGAAGTATCCTTGCTACAATGTTTTGTGAATCAGTTCCCATTAGGGCATATAAATATTCTTTATCTGCTGATCTTATCATCATACCCATGATTGAATTTGATATAATCCTTGGTATGGATTGGATTTCAAACCATGACGCAAAATTTTATTGTAAGAAGAAAGAGGTTATGATTTTTTATGACGATGATAAAGAACACCTTATCTTTAGAGCAGAATCATCACCACCTGATTCTTATCTAGATCCACCCCTAGTAGCTCAACTAAATTCAATTATTGTGGAGGAAGAGAATGAAATAACTATGGGAGAGGAAAGGAATGTTCAAATAGAGGATGTACCTATTGTGAGAGAATATGTTGATGTGTTTCCAGAAGATTTACCTGGACATCCTCCAAAATGAGAAATTGAGTTTTCTATTGATTTAATTCCTGGTTCAAGGCCCATATTGAAGACCCCTTATAGAATGGCCACTGTGAAATTAGTGGAACTAAAGAAACAACTAGAGGAATTTAGTAATAAGGGATTTATTCACCCAAGTGTTTCTCCATGGGGAGCCCCTGTCCTTTTTGTTAAGAAGAAAGATGGATCTATGAGGTTATGTGTCGAATACAGGGAGATCAATGCTATAACAATAAATAACAAGTATCCCCTACCTCGCATTGATGATTTATTTGACCAACTTCATGGAGCTCAATAATTTTCAAATATTGGCCTTCGATCTGGATATCATCAGTTGTGTGTGAAGAAGGAAGAAATTTCGAAAACAGCATTTCGAACCAGGTACAGGCATTACAAGTTTACAGTGATGCCTTTTGGATTCACTAATGCACCCTCTATCTTCATGGATATAATGAACAGAGTTTTCAAGGAATATCTCGATGATTTTTTAGTGGTATTTATTGATGATATCTTGGTATACTCCAAAAGCTACAAATATCATGAAAATCACTTAAGCATTATCCTGAAGACTCTTAGAAGACATGAATTATATGGGAAGTTTAGAAAGTGTGAATTCTGTCTTCAAGAAATTTCTTTTATTGTCCATATTGTCTCTAAGGATTGAATCCTAGTTGATCCTGTGAACACAAAGGCAATCCAAGATTGTCCCACGCCAATAAACATAACTGAGGTACACAGTTTTATTGGCTTAGCAGGTTATTATCGTCATTTCGTGCAGAATTTTTCCCGACTAGCTAACCCGCTAATGAATATCACACGTAAAGGGGTTAAATTTGTTTGGACAAAAGATTTTGAATAATGTTTCAAAGAACTGAAGATAATATTAGTCAATTCTCCTATATTGACTCTACCATCGGGGAATGACAGGTTTTTTATTTATAGTGATGCTTCAAAGAAAGGACTTGGTTGTGTCCTTATCAAAAATGATAGGGTTGTTGCTTATGCATCACAACTGCTAAAAATTCATGAGAAAAACTATCCTACTCATGATATTGAGTTGGCTGCTGTAATATTTTCTTTGAAGATATGGATACATTATCTCTATGGTGAAAAATGTGAGATTTATAATGATCACAAGAGTTTGAAGTATATTTTTCTCACAGAAATAACTCAACATGAGGCAAAGGAGATGGCTTGAACTACTCAAAGATTATGATTGCATGATACACTACCACTCGGGGAAGGCAAATAAGGTGGCAGATGTCTTGAGCAAAAATGATCATGGAGTTTTGAACAATATAAGAGTTGAAAGGGATCTTATTTTCATGGATCTAGTAAAGATGGATATGGGAGTAATCATGCAAGGTGAAACATCAATGATTTTTCAAATGGTTGCCAAACCATCTTTACTAGAAAGGATAAAAAGTTCTCAGGCTGATGATGTGGAGTTTCAAATGAAGATTAAAGATGTGAATTATGGGAGATTGAGTGACTTCGTATATGAATATGGAATTTTGAAATTTGGTAAGATACTTTGTGTTCCCGATATACCTGATCTAAAAAGGGAATTGTTGGATGATAATCATAGTTCCAATTTCTCTATACACCCTGGTAGCACTATGATGTATAGAGATTTGAAGGAACATTTTTGGTGGGACAACATGAAGAGGGGGATTGCTGATTTTGTGTCAAGATTTATTGTTTGTCAACAAGTGAAAGCTGGAAGGCAAAAGATAGGAGGAGTATTGAAACCTCTTCCCATACCTGAGTGGAAATGGTATAATATCATGATGGACTTTGTCATGGGACTACCAAAGACTCCTAGAAGGAATGATGAAATATGGTTCATTGTTGATCGTCTTACCAAGTCAGCACATTTTCTTGATATAAGAGAAGATCTACCACTTTAACGTCTAGAAAAACTATGTATTAATGAAGTTTTGAGACTTCATGGAGTACCCCTATCAATTGTCTCTGATCATGATCCATGTTTTACATCAAGATTTTTTAAAAGTATTCAGAAGGCCCTAGATACTGATCTTCATTTGAGCACTTCCTACCACCCACAAACTGATGGACAATCAGAATGGAATATTCAAACATTGGAAGACATGTTGAGGTCTTATTCACTTGATTTTCAAGGCATGTGAGATCAGTACTTACCTCTTGTAGAATTTTCCTACAACAATAGCTTCCATTCAAGTATACAGATGGAACCCTATGAAGTATTATATGGGAGGCGATGTCGTACACCAACTTTATAGGATGATGTTGGTGAAATAAATCTTGTGGGCCCAGAACTTGTTGAAGAAACAATGGAAAAGGTGAAGATTATCCAGAACCATATCAAAATAGCTCAAAGTAGGAAAAATATATATGCTGATAACCGAAGGAAGGATTTGGAATTTCAAGAAGGTGATCACGTTTTATTAAAGGTATCTCCATGGAAGGGTATTATACGATTCAGTAAGAAGGGAAAATTAAGTCCCAGGTACATCGGACCTTTTGAAATTTTGGACCGAATTGGAGTCATAGCCTACTGTTTGTCAATGCCGTCAAGTCTCTCCAAGGTTCACAATGTGTTCCACGTGTCAATGTTAAGAAAGTACATGCCAGACCCAACACATGTACTCATTTATGAAGAAGTGGAACTTGATCCCGATCTATCTTACTGTGAAGAGCCTATCAAAATTCTTGATACTAGAGAACAAGTATTGAGAAATCGAACGGATCGTCTGGTAAAGGTTCTATGGAGGAACCATAAGATGGAGGAAGCAACATGGGAGCCCCCAGAGTTTATGTTAAAGACATACCCGAATCTTTTTAGATAATATTTTTTAAATTTAGAGGATGAAATTTTTGTAAGGAGGGGAGAATGTAACACCCCAAGTTTTTAAAATAAATATAGAATGAAATTTTATAATCTATCCATTAAACACAACTTTGCCTCTTCTATGTTTTGAATTTCGAAAAATGGTCATCTAGGGTTGTGTTCAGTAGGCCATTTGGAGTCTGATAGAACAAACTTGATCTTTGGTGAATAGTAACATAACCTTATGAATAGTAATATGAATAGTAATATGAACCTTATGAATAGTAAATAATAATATTATTTTATTTTGTTAAGATAATATGATAATGCGATCTTAATTAATTTTTCCAGGTCACATAAAACTAATTGCACTTCAAGATTATTATTTTTCGAATTAACTATAACCTTATTTAAAAATTAAATTAATAATATTTAGAAAATTATTTTTGAAAAATGGATTTCACTTTTGAATTCTACACGTTGAAAAATAGTAGGGGTGAATTTTTGGGATTTTTCTAAAATACATGAATTGTTCACGAATAGTAAAAATACAATTTTGAGTTTTCGGTAGTTTAATGACATCATAATGATGTAATAATTAAATATAAAAGTATGGTCGACTTGTGTATAGTAACTTATGACATGAGGTTTCCCAAGTGTCTTAAACCATGGGCAAATACCATGGGCAAGCCCATGGTTTGGCAAAAACCACTAATGAGGTGTCCCTTTGAAATTATTAAAAAATTACCTCTCTTTTTCTATAAATACCCACTCATCCATTAGTTTTCATTCATTTAAAATCCCTCATCCTCAAAGATATGGTGGTTTTAACTCTCTAGGATACCTCCCAAGGTGTCCCTAATCCCCCAAGGTCCCATCCTTCAAGACCTAGGAGTTATTCTACAAGGTAAGGGAATCTTTCATTCTCTTCTTTAAGTCGACACTTCTTTTATGTTAGCTATTTGAAATTCCTTTCTCATATATTGAGGTTTGATTTTTTTTCATTATTATTACTTTCCTTTTTATTTCAATATGATGAGATACCCTTTTGTTCTCATCATTTTATTTTATGAAATTTTAAGTGACGTCATTAGGCTGCCGAATTTTCATAAGGGATCTCTTAACTTTTCTTTTATTTTCAAATTCATCTCCTTTATTTTTTTTTCTCCTCACCTCCTCTATCTAAATGATCATGATAACTCCAATATCATCTATATACTGTAATTATATCATTTTAATGGAGTAACCTTCATAAATATTCTTACTCCATCCCTTTTATTTTTTATAAACTAAATCAAAATCCATGAAGTTCCAATTTATAACCTTCATGGATGACGACATTTCGTTCTTCAATTTATTCTTCATTACTGGTCATTAAACCATATTCATGGTTGAAACAGACTATAATATATGTTTAATAAGCTAATTAATATTCACAAACCATAATATGTACATATAATTAAGTTATATGACAAAACTAGTTCATAATATTCTAAATACCGCTGAATAATTGAAGTGGTTGCCATCAAATGATTCTTCCTCATTCCATGTAACCAAATGATATAAATGACCATTATCAATTATTTATGTTCATTAATAATATATAATTCCAATCCTGGAGATTTATATCCATTACACATGAACTTCATTACTTAAAAACAAGTGAACCAAATATGAAAATAAAGGAAACAAACACTCCATAATGATGAAATTCAATACAATAACTTATCAATAATGACATAAATGAACAAACCAAAATTGTGGTAAAATAAATACATGTCTAATAGGTTCTGAAATAAGTTATTAACAAGTATAATTTTATATTCCAAGAGCTTAATTACAAGAACAG
Source organism: Viscum album (assembly GCA_963277665.1). Lineage (NCBI taxonomy): Eukaryota > Viridiplantae > Streptophyta > Magnoliopsida > Santalales > Viscaceae > Viscum > Viscum album. The sequence goes on from OY728119.1 coordinate 1,110,039,349, forward strand.
AACACATTTGGAGTTAAGGTAAGGGTTTTTCCACCAGAACTTCCACTTTCATTCGGGATACTTTCATTGTCTAATTACCTCGATGTAATTATTATGTATTGTTATGTACTCATTATATGTTCTTTTTGAGTATCATATATATGTTTACAAACCATAATCCTTCCTTATTTTATGGATAGTTACACATTTTAAAAGGAACTTTTAAAATTGTTTCAAAAATACAAGCCCAATTCAAGGGAATTTCTCAAATTCTTACCTATTTTCAAGGGAACTATATAATCTATTTTTAGAAACCATTATCTTTATAAAATCACTCATTTTATTATGAAAATACTATCTTACTTCACTTCTGGTTTTATACAAATATTTTTCTAAAAGAACTCTTCTTTTCAAAATAAAAGAGTATTTATCTCCAGAATTGCTTAATGATTTTATAAGAGTGTTTTCATCTAATTCCACACTCTTGTTGATTCCATGATATTTATTGGGTTTAATAATTTATAAAGTCATATAACATATTTGATTTAATGTTTTGTTACTAACTCTATTGTGGATGATCTATCCTAAAACCATTCACCATATTATTCTGAATGGTTATTATTTTATGTTTAATGATTGGGGAAAGATAGTTACATTTCATATGATAGTTTCAATATGAATGTATTTGTTGTTTATGTTTATCCCCGCTCATATGAGGAATGTATTGGACTTATTATGTGATGGGTGGGGCCCACTATAGCCCCTCGATACATCAGTAGGTCTCATGAGACAACTAGACGAGGAATTGGCTGAGGACTTTCCCAATGTGATATGGATTTTGGATGAGGCCTTAATCATTAGACTTATTGGACGTGGCCTTGACAAAATGTTTCAGAATGTCTGGAATTATGTATTCCATCATTATGAGTTCATCTATTGATATTTAATTTGGTAATTTGATTATTAGAATACCCATGATTATGTTTTATTATGGCATTATTTACTCAGCTCATATTCCTGCCATAATGTGTTCATGTTTATTATTAAAGGCATGTGTTTTCAATTATTCACCATGTCTAATGTTTATATAATCTTCCGCTATATTTATTACTCTTACTAAGTGTTTGAGCTCACCCCTTTATTATGTTTCATTTTCTCAGGGCAAGAATAATTCTATTATGAGTGACATGCTGAAATAATCTAGGAGTTATGGAAGTTGTCTAAGGAGTTTATATGTTGTTTTTCATTTAAAGTTGTATTGATGAACTTATTTATGTATATTATTTACAATAATGCTAAACTAATCAGTCCTTCTGGATTTGTATTCCTTGTTTGTATGCCAATAAGGCACCGACTCCCGAGTGTTCAAAGGAAAAAACCTCCCTCTGGGAAGTTCTGGGGTCGAGTCCTTACATAATTGGAGGTTGTTATCAGAGGAGTATCATCATATGAGTCTTAGGTAGCTGGTTCATACCTCTTTTTTTGTTTTTATAGACTTTTGGGTGGCACGACCTTTGGCATATTTTAGGGTATTGTGAGCGTGACCATGTTTTACCTGTTATTGATTATTTAATTGTTTATTTGAACTATGGGATGCCTTTGGGTTTACACCGTTACCTGTTTTGCTTGAGTCGAGCTGGGTGAGTGGCTATTGCTCATCGGGGAATTTTGGTTGGGAGATGCCAAAATGGTTATAATTGAATTATATTGTTTTACACTATTGAGTTTAGTTTATTAAACCTTGATATCAATTGTTATAGGATTTAAGGACCTCAATGCTGGTATGAGACAAGACTTGGTTAGTGCATTTCAACTGTTTAGTTTTTTTTCATTTGGAAGTGACTCTTTTGATTATATATGTAATTTCTGAATTGCATATGTTGGAACCCTTTTGGTTATGTTGGGAATGGATCGGATATTTCTTAAGTGATGTTTATCACAGGTTGGGCTTGGCCTAGGATACATTGGGTGGTTCTGACCACGATATTGGGCATCATGGATGTTGGCTTGAGGCAGGTGACTGTCAGGTTGGGAATGACTTAGTTTACTTGGATGGTGAGGCTGTCGGACTTGAGTGGCATGGTCGCAGGGATACAAGGTGTCAGAGGTGTTGTGGTTTGGGTACTATTTTGGTGATTAACAATCACCCGGAACTTTGAGCAATGTGCACACAGAGAGACTCTATGATGAGATGTTTTTGACCACTCATGTGGGTAGAGGCTCCCGTTAGTTGCAGTTTAGGTACTATTGGTTGGGGTGCTTATCGTAGGAATCCACATGGAAGGTGAAGAGCCTTTAATGGATAGTTTTGAGACTATCGTGTTGGGGGCAGAGGCTCGCCGTTATTTGATGGCAGGCATCACTGTCCATCCAAATACTTTATTTTAGGGTAGACATTGTTGTTACTCTAGTGAATTTATTTGAGGGAAGACATCTTTGTTCATCCTATTACTTTATTTGAGGTAATAAATCGTTATCCCTCCTGTTACTTATTTGAGGATAGGCATCGTTGTTCCTCCGAGTTAATATTTCTTGGGTGTAACTTCGGGATGTCGATACTTGAGATAGAAGGTGTTAGGGGGCACATGGTTCCAGGTTACATTACATAGATTCCAGCATTAGATGAAGTAGGTGACACTCCATGGTGGTTTTTGAGCACCTGTGGAGTTTGTGTTTGGTTGTGTGCATCGTACTGTTTACTATTTTCCTTATAAATGCATTCCTACTTAAACACTTATATTAGGTATGCACCGTTGGTTGGTATCCTACTAAGATTCGTCTCACACTCTGCATGGGCCCTTCAGGACGCGTACAGACTTTATGGATTTGCATGTAGGAAAGAGGTCAGCTTCAGGAGTTGTACTGCATTAGCTATTGCATAGAGATGGTATGGACCTTGAGGTCTTGCCTAGATGGAGTTTACTTTTTCTGCTTTATTTCCTATATCAGCATACTTACTTATTTTGTAGTTATAGTTGGTTATACATTGGCGCATTTACATATGGATATGTATGACCTACTTTGGATGTATGATTGTTGTTTAGTAGTAGTTACAAGTGATCATCATGTTGTTGTGTTTACTTTCCGCTACTGTTGTTTATATTTATTACTTCTGTTGTTTATCGATATTGATTGTGCTTCAGCTCTATAGGTCTAGTTTGAGTCTTCTAAGTTATTTATTCCATTGAATCTTTATTTTTATACTCATACCAGTAGCATTATTATTCTCCGAGAGGGTATGCCTCCCCACTATAACTATAAGACCCTCGCTTCTATTCTGCAACCTTTGGCGTTTGGGGAGGTGCACCTAAGGTAGTAACACCCAACACATTTAGCACTGTTCAGGTGGCTGTTCGGGTCTGGTTCGATGAATATATCACCTTATGAGGATCTTTATAGGAGTTCATGTCCTTCACCGCTTTCCTGACATGATGCGGGTGAAGCAGCAGTTTTAGGGACCAATTTGGTTCAGAAGACCTATGAGACAGTGTAGTTTATTCAGAAGAGTTTTATCACCACTCAGATTAGATAAATATCACATTCCAACCATATGAGGATAAATTTTAAGTTTGGTATAGGTGAATGGTTTTTCTTAATAGTGAATCCCCCGTTAGGGAATAGATATCTGAAGAAGAAAAGTGAGTTGTCTCTATGTTTTTTTGTGCCCTTAAAGATCACCAAACAAGTTAGGAAAATGGAATAACATTTGGATCTTAATTATAATTACCAAAGTATGAAGGATTTGTTTCATGTGCCACAACTTTGGAGGTGCATGGATGATCCTGTGCATGTCATAAATTGGTAGTATATTGAGTAGTATCTCGATGCATCTTAAGAGGAGTATCCAGTGTAGATTATAGAATGGAGTGAGAAAATCCTCTATGGGAAGACGGTACCACTTTTCTAGATTTTTTTGAAGTATGGGAAGATCCTAGATGAGACTTTGGAGTGATAGGTTGATGTTCAAGCTTAGTGGTCTGAGTTATTCAAGTGTGACCCCTAAAAACACTTCTTGGGGATAAGAAGTATTTAGAGGGGGGAATTGTAAAACCTAAAAATTTGTTTCCTTAATAAAAATAATTTTTTCTTTATTATCCTCCTTTTTTTGAGTTAGTTCATGTTTTAGAAAATTCTTGGGGGATTAGAGAATCTAAAGGAGTCTTAAGGGTTTGTTTGGTAAACTTTCTTCCAAAATAGGGGTGGTTGCGCTGTAGCACACTTGGACACTCCACAGAGGAGGTGGTTGGGCCATAGTGAAAGGTGCTACAACACAGTGCTACTATGGTGATGAGGCTACACTGCAACATAAGGAGTTGTTCCTTATCTGTCATATTCAAGAGAGGATACATTTTAGCCTTCACAGTGGAGGTTGGTTCATTGGAGGTTGCATCGTAGCAACTTAAATTGTGTTGCATAGTCTATTTACACTTCAGTTATAGATGTTGGTCCAACCTTTATGTATTTGAGAGTTAATCATTTAAATAGGCTATTATATTTGATTTAAGTATATTCTTTAGAGTTAAATGGAGTCCTTCAATTCATAATTCATGAAGGCAATTTAAGGGGCATTGAAATGGGTTATTTCATGAAAATAAAATGCTACAAATACCAATCTTCCATATTCCCCTAGAATTATTTGATAGAATAAAAAGGTATGCAAGCACAACTCCATTCCAAAATACCTTCTGATACTACATAAGTCTATTTTACATCACAGTCCCACACCAAAATGCATTCCCTACACTGTAGCGATTCATGTTGCATAGTAGTTTCACACTGCAACCTCCCTCCTTACACTGAAAAGGTCATATTTCTGATAACACCTATACCATATAATTTTTTCCTACACCATGGTGGAATAACCTATGCCATGGTTTGTTTTCCAGCACACCACTATAAATCATCCCCTACCTTTCACCATGGTGACCCCCAAATTTCAAGAACTCTTTCCTCTTCCTTCTTGGGCCGAGCTTACAGATCCCTTTTGATGATGATTGGTCTAGGGTAAGTTTAGTTTGATCACTTTAATTAATTCCTATATTATGCACTCTAAAACCCATAAAAGTTTGGATTAGATCTGGTTCTAGGATCCCTTATCATGCGATCGTATTCTAGTTGGTGTGAAAGCATAGTTCAGGTGATGACATATTTGATGAACCTTAACACTGACATTAGAAACTGTGAGGTAGGAATTGTCTCACCTTCTTGGGATCTCGTTTACAAATATTAACATATTATAATTTTTTATCAGCATAATAAATGATTTTACTTGATTATGATATAATGTGGATGAGTTTGTAGCCTATGAGACCTGTTATGACATTGTTTTCATAAGAATTGTTAGAATAGAAGGATTAAATGTTTGATGTTGATTCACATATTGAATTGTTGATATTATTTATCACATGATGTCATGTTTCTTTTCATGATTTACCCTGTGATGTGAGTTTCCATTTCCTTTTAGGTATTTTTGGTACTTGAGATAGGTGGACTATCATGCGAAGTGTATCCCTTATTGGGGGTGCACTTGACTTGTGACATTGGCGATTAGGGACCTGGGTACAGGGTATAACTATAAAGATTACATGATGACCACATTGAGGATGTGCTCATGGTATTATGGTTATATCGAGTACCATTCACTTGAGTTAGAGAGGCTTCTAAGTAAAAATTTACTCATGACTAAAGGATGCCAAGTAGCATGATACACTTGATGACTAGAGGATGTTGGGTAGCATGTACACATGAAATTGTAAGGTATCCAAGATCCTAATTCACTAAATTATAGCTATTTGGATTACTATTAACACCTATCATTATCTTTCTTTCATTGATTCGAAGCAGGTATGGATGGGGGTTTGTGGTGACTTGGTTAGTGCATGACTTCTTGGTCATGGATTGTGTATTTATGCTCATTACGTATTTATTATTAGTATGTAATACACTGGTAATACATGATCACACTAGGTTGATGATTCATTGGTCATTTCCTAATGAGTCTTGTACTCACACCCTACTCAACTATTTCATTGTGCTTGTAGATTTCATGATTGTAGATCCAATGAAGGGAAAAGGCCCAATGGTGGATAGTAAAACAACGGAGATTAGAGGTGGTAGTGGACTGGGAAGGACTATGAAGAATCCTAATAGTTATTTATTTATTTTATCTATTATTTATACTCTAGATAGGGTTTCTACCTTAGGATCCTCTTTTATTTATATGAAATTTATTCCTTTCACCAGTCTCGGCAAGTTTACTCATGTTATTTATTATATTTTTTACTATTTATTTTTGTGATACAAATCGATACTGAGGGTATAGTATCCCCACCGACGGACATAGACCCTCGCTATTAATTGTAACCTCCTATATATGGGGAGGCCCACATGAGTTCATGTGACCCTCTACCTCAGACCTGGTCATTCGGGTTGGGGCATTTCAAATGCGCTCTCGGATCAAAAGTTATGTTCATTTGAATTTCAAGTCATGTTTTCAACTTATCTTAGATTTTTCATTATTTTATTGAATTTTTATGATATATAATTGTTATTAAATGACTATTACTCAATAATAATTAGAAAATTATTAATTAGTATTAATTTTTAATTATTTTATAATTAATTTTCACTCACTATATTATATGTTAATTGTAAATTCATATTTAGTTATATATAAATCATATTTAATAAAATATTTATATTTATATAAATATTAACATATTAATATATTAATATATAATTTTTAATGATATATAAATATTTTTTATTAAATATACCTTTTATTAGCCATAAAATAATGTTGATAAAGTTCTCCCTTTATTAGTGCTAATAAAGGATATCTTAATCAGCACTAAAAAAATGATGACAAATGTGCATTTTTATCAGCGGTTTTTTTAATGTTGATAATTGAGCTCTTTATGAGTGCTTTTTTTAACACTAATAAAAGGTAGTGCTGAATATAACTAGGTTTGTAGTAGTTTTATTTATGAATTTATATATATATATATATACACTCATATTTTTATAAATTTACATAAAAAAATTTAATTTATAAATAAATAATATTTTTTAAAATATATAAACCATCTGAAAATAAAATATATATATTATCCATTTTATTTAAAATTAAAATATAATCATTTTATTTACCTTATAAAAATGTATGGATATGTATTTTCATATATATATATATATATATATATATTAAAATAATTATATATTAAAAAATATCTATAACTATATATAAATATATCAATATATGATAAGTAAAATTTGTTGAGCTAATGGTAATAGATTTTGTTAAGGTTGTGGTAGGTAGAGGTTTCAATATCACCCCTAAAAATTAATTCAAGATTTAAGAAGGTGGAACAATTTATTTTTTCCATGTTTTTAAAAAAAGTATGAAAATAATTTTTTTTTGAAAAAAATATTATGAAAATATTTTATCAACAATAGAAAAAAAGAACTGATAAAAATGCCTTTTATTAGTACTAGTTTCTAGTATTTATAACCCCCTTTTATCAATGTTTTTTAGCACTAATATAAGTGACTAATTTCTAAGGGTGCTTAAAACATCATCCTTTTTTAGCATTGATAAAAGAAATCATCTTTTAAAGGCACTTTGAACATCATCACTTTTTTCATCCATAAACATGAATTTTACTACTAATAAAAGGTTGATCTGTAGTAGTGTTCCAATAAAAATAAAAATATTGAAACAAAAATATCCCTATAATGAATCCAAAGATTTTATCATATATTTAATAAATATTAATATTAATATTAATATTAATTTTATTTTTTACATTTCATTACAATTAATGTAGTCCTAGAGGTAGTTTCTATAACCACCACTAATTAAAATATATTGATTATTATTTAAAATATAGAACAAGTTTGGTGAAACCTCCACTACAAATCTAATATGTTTTGATTTCAGAATTTTTTTATTAAAAATATCACTATATCATTTTAAAAACCCTAATTACCCCCCCCCACCCAAACTCTCCTCCATCAACATCGATCACCAACTATGGAGACGCCCCCTAATGACTCTTCTCCCCATGATAGCATCCCATATTTTCCATCCCCCCCCCATAGCGGCAAAGCCCTAACCATTTCCCCACAACCCTTTCCTTCTCCCTTCCCCAACCTAATTTACCTTACTTCTATCCATGCATGAGCTAGACATTATTGGGCTCATATCTGCAACCTCCACATTATTTGTTGCCCTCTCCTCACCTCAGTGACCTTATTCCATGACATCTGACACTATTATTGTGAGGTTTAATGTCTATTCATTTATGTTGGGTATGTTTTTTCCATTGGATTAGATCATTTTTACGTTGAATTTGTGTTATGTCGAATCAAGACCCTACCTTGGTCAATGATGAAGTTGGGTGATATTAAAAATTGATTTATACTATATTGATTAAACATTTATATCTTTGTTTTTGAATTTATAAGGATATGATTGGTAATAAAATATGTATAGATAAAAGTTGTCTTAATTTACCTCAAAACACTCCTTAGTATGCCAAGGGTTTGGGAGAATTTTTAGATTATGAAATCACAAACAGATCAGTGGATGGTAGAACAAAATTTATGTGTCATGATTGTAAATTCAAGTGATTATTGAATATAAATGAAGTATATGATTTATTTATATTGAAATAGTTTCCTACTCAATATGTATGTTGGATTTTACATTTTGAATTGAATGTTATGGAAATTAAATACAATGAATATCCTGTTAATGAAACACAAAGTGACCCACCAGATGAGAATTTAGTTTGAAACTTGATAAATAATGAATTTGGATTTTAAAGATAAAAAGACCAAGATTTTAATATATCAACAAAACCTTCAGTTGATCCTATATAGGTTAATATTAATCATATATTCAGTGACCAAAAAATGAGTTTTATGAATTAGTTGAAGATAGAAAAAAAGAACTGTATGAAGGGTGTGCCAAGTATTCAAAGTTGTCTTTTCTAGTTAAGTTGTATCATATCAAGTGTCTCTAGGGAATTACTAAGAAATAGGTTTATATGATTTTAGAGTGGATTTATTATGTATTTAGTGAATTTAAGATCCCTACATCATTCAATGAGATGAATAAAATCATCAACAAAGTTGGACTTGATTATAAAAATATACATGCATGATTTAATTATTATATGCTTTATTAGGAAGAAGAGTATGATAAAGAAGAATGCATTCGACTTCATAAAAGTATATGGAATTAATTTAGAAATAATGAGAGTAAAAATTAATGCACCACTGGGAAGAAATAGGAGAATAAATCTACCAGAAAGGTATTGTATTAATTTCCTTTAAAACCATTCTTTCAAATATTATTCATGTCATCTAGGACTATATAAGATATGGTGTGGAATTCTCATGATAGTAACAATGATGTATTGATAAGGTATAAATTGGAATCAAACTCCACATAATCAATATCTATCACATGAGTAGGATGAGGGTGATATCTCTTAAGTTGTGACACATGAAACACTTCATGCATGGAACTAAAACATTATGGAAGAACCAACTAGTATGTTATTGGACTGATCCTCTCTAATATATCAAATTTCTTGAAAAACCTAGGCATTATCTTCCCCTAATTCTAGATACAACATTTCCCCAACTTAGGTGACACCTGCAAGAAGACCCGATGGCCAACCTCAAATTCTAAAGGTCATATTTTATGGTCAGTATAATATTTATACAAAGTATGACAGTTTTTTAACCACTTTTTGATCAAATAAACCTACTTAGATGTCACCAACATGAGACTAGGTTCAATGGTGTTGACTCTCTTACCTCTAACCAGTATAACCGAAAACTACAAGGTATTTTATATAAATCCTAGAAAGGATCCATTTGGATAAATTCTTGGAATATATTATTATAGGATAACCCCATGTGACCAGGATATTACTCCCAAGAACCAATAAATTTTAGAAAACAGTCCCACAATATGTTCTATGTAACCTAAATCGTCTATTCAGATTGTCTATTAGTTTGAGGATGATAGGTTGTGCTCAAACTAACTCGTAATCCTAGGGCCTTCTGAAGGCCTTACCCAAAGTTCAATGTAAAATAGGGATCTAGATCTGAAATAATTCTTCATGAAACTCTATAAAATCAAACTATCTCTCAAACATAGAGGTTACCCAAGTCATCAATTGTGAATATATACCCAATAGGCAAGAAGTAGGCTACCTTTATCAGTCAATTAATGATCACCCATACAATATCATCATTTTGAGAAATCCTAGGAAAAAAATCACAAATTTCATGGTCATATCATACCATTTATATATCAGGTTGGGAAAAGGATGCAACAACATATTAGGCCACTGATGAATAGTCTTCACCTACCAATAGGTGTATCATCGTACCATGAATCCCACTATCTCTTTCTTCATCCCTATCCAAAAATATTTCCTATAGAGACCACGATACATCTTTTTTAATCTATTTTGTACCACCCACTTTGAATCATGAAATTCCCCCATCATCTCCTCATGCATACTCATAGGAACCCCAATATAGCCATGGAAATTAAGAATTTAATTATTTTTAAGGAACCATCTCAATGGTGGATCCCCACCATGTATGTTTCTTCTCATGGATAAACCCATTTAGATCATATAATTGCCTCCTCATAATCTTATTCATAAGTGAGGGAACAACAGAGTTTGATGTAAAAGTTTCTTATCCCTGAGACTCCTGAACAACCAGATTCATATTAGAAAAATTCATCATCATCTACCACTCAACACAAGATTCCCACACTACTTGAGTCTACATCTTCCTACCAAAGGCATCGGTAATGATTTTTCCCTTTCCAAGAGTATTTTCCAACTCAAAGTTGAAAGACTTTAGATACTTGAACCACCTCCTATAACAAATAATTAGGCCCCTCTATGAAAATATTTACTCCAATATATTGTGATCCATGTAGAGAATAAACCTCTATCCTAATAGAAAATTCCACCAACATCTCATAGTAAGCACCATTATAGCTAAATCTGGGTTACTAGTGGGATAATTTAACTCATGTGTCCTCAATTGTCTAGATCCATAAGAAACCACTCAATCCTAATACAACAGAAATGATATGAGCTCAATAGATAATACATCGTAAAACATAATATACACCACACCCATATTAACTAATGTCTAAATCGATGTTGAGGTTAGCCTTCTCTTTAATTCCTAGAAATCCTCATCATAAGAATATGACCAAAAAAATATCAACCATTTCTTGGTAAAATTGTACATCAATAATTCTAGAAGAAAGAAATCCAAGATGAATCATCAATAATATCCATCCAAACCTGAAAAATAATGAATATCAAAGATGTTCTTGGGTCACTCACAAGATACCACAAATTATACCTTATTTGGGTCCATTGACACTCCATCCTCTAAGATAATGAGACCCAATAAGTGCACTTGATCAATCCATAAATGGAATTTAGTAAGCTTGGTGTATAGACAATTCACTCTCTGTATACTCAGTACAATTTCAAAATGTTGGGAATGATCATCTCTAGAATTGGAGTGCATCAAGATTTTATTGATGAATACCACCATGAACCAATCCAGATATGAATGGATGATCCAATTCATCGAGGTTATGAATATCATTTGTGCATTCATAATACCAAATAAAATTATCATGAACTCATATAAGCAATACCCAGTCCTAAAAGCAATCTAGGGTATATCATATAGTATCACCCTTAGCTAATGGTACCCTGACCTTAAGTCAAACTTGGATAAAATTTGTACACCTCTCATTTAATCAAAGATATCATAAATACATATAAAAGGATACTAGTTCTTTACTATCATATGGTTCAGCCTATGGTAATATACACATATATTCAAGGTTTTATCTACTTTATTATAGAATAATATGGGGGAAACCCACAATGATGTACTAGTTCATATGAATTCCTTATCTTCTAGATCCTCCAACTGCATTTTCAATTCTTGAAGCTCCATTAGTGTCATCTGATAGGGAGGAATAAAAACAATTTCAGCTCCTGGAACCAACTTTATAGTGAACTTGATCTCCCACTTGGGTGGTAAATAGGATAATTCTTTAGAAATTAAATCCTAAAAGTGATCCACCATTGGAGGAAATATATTCTGTTGTGACTCACCATCATCCAAAATAAGTCTTGATATCTAGTTTGTGATCCCATCCAATTTTCATTGAATTGGTCCTATACGACTAGCCAGAAGATCTCATTCACCCCAATAGACATAGCTACCCCTTATAGAGATAAAAAGTTCACTCTATTATGATAATAGTCGATGTGATTATGGTAAAAAACTAATAACTCCATACCTAGAATCAAATCAAATCTATCCATTTCCTACATAAATAGATCCCAAAGAAACTAATTGTTATCAATTTTAAGAGGACACTCCTTACATCATCTGATAACCTCTAATTGCACCCCTAACAGTGTATTGTGGGTTATAACCTCATCCATTATTTCCACAACCAAATAAAATCCATTGATTAATTAAAAAGATATAAAATAATGTTATTATCTTGTATCAAAAAAACATAAGTGAGGGTATATTCTACAATAATCATACCTGTGAAAGTGGAAGGGAATTCATCTAGATTGGCAGGAGTATACTATATAGCATGCAACTGACTTTCCCCTCTACCATGGCCCCCAATATAACTCTCTTGTGATGCTCCCTCCTATTGATATTATTGATCTTGTCTTGGGGTACTATGCCCTTACCTTATCCCAAGCCATAGATGAAAATCTATCTTCCTATCTTCTGAGGGATAGCTGATTCCCTCGAGAGATCTGGTGACTATTGTGATCCTCCACCACTAATAGGATATTGATTGCCTCTATAGAATTTCTGTAGGAGTCCCATGTTAGCATAAGCTCGACACTCCATTATAGAGTAATAAAACTTCCAGTGATTTTGGAAATCCCTAATACATTGATATGATTGCACTTGGAAGTGTTCCTAAGATGGAGGTCCACTTACCTAACTTCTCTGCTTGCTACTAACTTCACAGAAACTCTTGAAGTAGTGTTTCTTTATTCATGAAGAGGAACTCTACAATCATCCTTCTGGAACTATATTCCTACCACTCGAGGCCTACTTTGGGTTCCCTTTAGTGACTAAATTCTATAGACCACCTACCACAAGATCGAAGAAGACAAATCCAAGGAAAAGGAACCTAGATCAACATGAAACACCAAAAATACCTAAAGATGTCAATAAATTCACCACATAAGGGTTGGAAGAAGAAGACTCATGGAGAGAAAGAGAGGAATTCATCAATTCCAAGTGAGACTTGCCAAATCTATATGACTGGATCGAACCAAAAATTAAGGAATTAAAAAATGGGGTTGGTGAAGTCAAGGAAACCTTAAAAAACCCTTCAAGATTTTTAATCATGAATTAGGGTAAAATGAGGGGGATTAAGGATATAAACAGGGGATTTCATGGGAGAAAATATGATTTTCCCCTCACATTCCTGACCTAAAACAGAACCACATGCTAGATGATGGATTCCACTATATAACTAGTTGTGCTTACCAGAATGATTTCACCCATGTAAACCCCACTACCAAGTTGATGTTTCTACCTTGGATGGTTGGTGGGATTCCTATAGGAATATCATTCTATAAGGGTGACACCAGATGGATAGTGGGCCTCAGATGGTGGTTGGTAGGCCTCCTATAGCCTTACTAGGATGCAACCCCATCCATCAGCTAGCTGGTGGACTCCATCAGCTAGCCGGTGGACTCCACCATCTAGTTAGTGGTACTTAAGCAGCCCCTCTATTGTATTCCAATTATATACATTACTAGTTATCCTCCTTTGATCCCTTGATCACATCCTAAACACTATTTTAATCGGGCACAAAGATAATTTTACAAAAAAAAATTAAAGAGGTGTGACCAAAATTAAAAAGTGTGATACATGGAAAAATTATGAGAACTTAAAATGTATTAATTTTTCATTAAATCAATAATTAATTCCAAGTATATCAATACTATCTAATAAAATTTTCTCAAAACCAATCAACCTTTTAAACTATAGAGTTATTCATCCCTTAATCATGTATTCTTCTATATTTATCCCCAAAAATATAAACTTTTCATAATATCACTTTGTAAGCTTATTGATACAATTTAATATATGTTTCCAGACCTTTAAACTATAACTGATAAATAAAAATCTTTAGATGTCTCACAAAATCCTCATAACTTTTAGAATATACCAGAATATCATTGATAAATATCAATCACTAATGAAAATAGATAAGAGTATATGGATTTAATTTTTATTAAGATATCAACCTCACAACCTTAGTTAAGACTAGTAAACTCACCTTTCCCATCATAAAAGGAATATACCAATATTATCAACTATTTAAGTATGTTGCCTTATTCAGTTATAAGACATAGTTGTTTCTACATACAAATCTTTGTCAGCTTCATTTCTGTTATCATGTTTCAACCAAATACTAAAACCCAAAATAGTTATAAATAAAATCAAAGTAAATTTTATATGAATATGAAAGATAAATCCCAAGATGTTTTCTCCAATGACACATTCATTTCAACATTTGATACTTTAAGATCAATCTTTTTTTATTTAAGTTAGGTTCTTTTATAATTATTAATATAATCCCTTAAATTTATTAGGAAATAAATCCTTTATAATGGATTATAAATATAAGGTGATTAACCAAAGAATATCCCTTGGGAGTTTCAAACTAGGTTTGCAGTTTGGCCCCTTCTCATGCACCAAGTTATGATTGAGTTAATACCCAATACACCCCATTCATGATTATTACCCCTATGTACATTTATTCTAGATCCTAAATCCATTTATAGTGTCTAGATAGAGATGTAATCTCTAAGTAAATAACACTATATATAATTTACAAAAACATATAGATGTTATCCTATACTTATAATTATCCCTAGGTTTTTCACTAAAGTTATTATATCATAATCCCTAAATAAAATGCATGTTATTACATTAACATTAAATCATATACTATTCCAAAGGGTCATATATACCTTTGAAATTATTACCAACCTTAAATTATCAATCCTTAAATTATCCTCAATGAATAACTTAATCTCCAAAGATGTTTAAACCCTATTTTGACACTAACATTGGTGTATAGTACCCCTACTCCTAGATTTGAATCCATAAACACAAAATTTACATGCTAGCTTTGATAAAAACTTTTTATTCCTAGAAATAACTATCCGATAATTACATGAATTAAAACAAATATTTTTTTACATACATTATCAATACCTTTTAGTTTTAAAGATTCAGAGAATTAAGAAAAATCATAAACTAATAAATTCCATGTCTTTCTCAACTATTGGACATATTTTTCTACAACATAAGAAACTACATATTCCATAATAAATTTTAAACATATCTCAAAAATAACCAACAAATGTTATTCTTATAGTCATATCATGTGTAATACTTTTCTTCATAACAAGTTTAAATAGAAACATAATAAGGGGTGAGATCGAACACTCGGTAAGGAAAAGCATACCACTGAGGGAATCATGGAATAAACATGGCATAAATATTATGGCAGGAATAAGTAATAATCATAATTAAATAATAAAATGAAACATATAGTATAATATATCCATGGATAGAAATGAAAATAAATAAATAAAATAGATAAAAATGACTGAATTTGTGGTGATGGGATGTATAATATCTAAAATATTTAGCTTACTGATAAGGCTTCATCCAATACATTATTCTTGTCTTTGTAACCATAGTCAGTACATCTTGTGGAATTGTATAGGAATAAACCAAATACCAAAACATGTTTTTAATATAAGACATGCTGATGAATCTAGGGGTATATAATTTTAGCCTCCACCCGTTACTAGTTTAAGTCTAATGCATTCATCATATGAGATAATGAGTAAACAATATATAATAAACTTTGAAAATGATCATCTATATTAAAATAACAACACATGGAATTACATTTAGTTTTCCCATGTTAATAAAATGGATAAAATGATCATAACTCATCCACATAAAGAATGTGGATGGTTAAACAGTGCATAGCCAACTTACCTGAGTAATTAATAAACATCTGTATCGGAATAAAAAATATATAGATTTCCAATAGTTCCCCAATCAATAAATGGAATAGATTTCTATGTAAAAATCCATCAATATAAAACTATAAGGTGTAATGGTATATGGTTAAGTCAATAATTTCCTCAATAAATTGATCTATGACATCTATTTTAACACCATTTAATCAAATGAATAGAAAATAGGGTACTTATAAAGAAACTTTATTGGAAGAAAAGTAATGATAATAAATGATGGATGGTTAGGAAAGAAAAGGGTAGTGATCGATCATATATTTGATAAAAAAGAACATTATATAATCCACATAAGTAAATAATATGGATGGATTAAAATAAATATATCCCTAGTCTATCAAACAAAAATTGTAAGTATGTTGACATAAATGAAAAACACCCATGAAAAACAATGTTTCAAATGGTATCACATGAGAAGGTTTCAAGAATATTTTTGTTTGATATCATGGATTAAATCCCCAAAATTATAAATATATATATATATATATATCATAGAATAAATCATGTAACATAAATCCCATGAGTTTAAATCCTTTTGAACATGGAAAAAATTGAGGTTAAAACCTAAAATAACATTTAGAGAAAAATTAAAATTAATGTAAAATAAAAAAATTACATGTCACTTTCAAAAGTAATTTTTAAAAATTTAAAGTGAAATATTTTTGAAAACTTTTAATTTGTAAAATAATATCTAATAATGGATCCTTGAAAATAATATAAATTTTTCTATATGAAATGTGGAGCTAAAGATAAAATATTTTATTATGAGAGGAGCCTTTTTAATACTTTGAAATTACCTTTGTTGAAGACCCACATAGTAAAAATTTATTTTGTATTAAAACTTAATTTTTAAAAATGGGATGATAAAATACCATATAATAAAATATTAGGGTGGGTGAACCCAAGAAAATTTCATGATGAAACATTATAACTCAGTGAATGAAAATTTAGTTACCAAAAATCCTTACTACTAGGGAAAAAATTTAATCCATATCCATTTGAAAAAAATATGATTTGGCCTATTAAATCCCATTAAATATATAAAGGTATGATAAAAATACATTCATGCATATTAAATACACCATACAAAAAAAATGGTGCAAAAAATGTATTATGTCTCAAAGAATCAGAATTGAGACCAAGAAAACTCGTAAAACCTTAGAAACATTCAAGTAAAAATCCATTAAAGGATATGTCTTCAAATTAAAATTTTAATACCATGAATAAATATAATTTCATGATAAAAAATATTAAAGGGGCATTATATGCACCATTACAAAGAAAAAATCGTGTATAATAAGAAGTTTTTCTCAAGGAATAGAAAATTAAGACAAGAAACACTTACAACCTTAGAAACATTCAAGTCAAACCCCATTAAAGGATATGATTTAAAAAAACATTAAATACCATGAATAATGATATTATTATGATAAAAATATTAAAGGGGTATTAGATACACCATTTCTAATAAAAAACAGTGTGTAAAAAAATATATCTCAATGAATTGAAAATTGAGACAAGATTCCCCTAACTTTTATCCAAGCTTCCAAAAATGCACTATAACTTCCTATATAAAAAACATAAATATCTTAGTAGATTATTTAAATAATTTATTTTTTTATTTATACTCTTAATTTATAATCATTATCTATATAAATTCTAGTCAGTTTTTACCAATTTTCAATATTAGGTGTAAGTAATATTAATTGTTTTGAACTAGTTTCATAAAAATGGTTTTGGTTTCATTATTAAAAAAAATCATCATTAAAATATCACTAAAGGTACTAGAATATGTGTTATATGATATTTATAAATTTATAATTTCATTACATGGTATATTTGGTTACAAACCATGAAGATGAAATCAGCAATGATCATGTTTTAGTTATTCTCAATGAATTAATGGTGTTTTATTAATTAATGAGTTTAATAATGATGTTACTATTAAAAAACCAAAAATAATAATTATTTACTTATTTATATCATATATTACCATAAATTAAATTCCCATAGTCATATATGATATAAATTTATATCATTGTTCAAGTACGTGGTTAAACCAACCCAAACAATAACATACCATGATTAATGGATGATATAAAGTGATTTAGTGGTAATATCATTATATACAAAGAATAATGATCTTATTTAGTGTTTATTGGTATTTTATATTATAATTTTATGTAATTATATGAATAATATAACCTATTAGAAGTTATTTCATAGAACAAATAAATCATTTTTTGTTCTTAGAAATCACTTTTGGATGGTTGAATTGACCAGAGTTTGTTATTGCTCGTATTGGTAATAGGTTGTACAATTTTATTTATATAAAATTAATAATTTAATATCATTGCATTTATCCATTAAACCCATTTTCATTACCATCCATTTAAGTTGGTGATGAAAATAAAAACAAAAATCAATCATTCTATTGAGGTGGTAGTCCACATGTATGCATGGATGATGATTTTATTTTCCATAGAATGGGGAAAATAAGTAATATGGGTTATCATTTAAAAATATAAAATATTTCATAAATATAATACTTAAATATTAAATTTCATTTTATTATCATTATTTTAATTCATTTAATGAAAATGAAACACATTATGTCATAGAGGCGGTAGTCTGTACAATACACAAATGACAATTTTGTTTTTCTCAATAGAAAAGGGAAAGGTGGTTAATTCTTATACCATAACTATAATAACATAACAGCATGATAATGGTTCTAATTCTATAATTTTAATATCATGTAATGTAATTTTTATAATAATAAGTACACATAAATAAATATAAATAAGAAAGAAGCAGTTAGAAATTTATACCCCACTTCTTGGATTATCTCCTTTATGGAGGGGTTAAGCCTTTGAGGGATGGTCTTTTGAGAATATAGTAACCTCTTTAAAGTGTATAAGAATTTTTAAGAGAGTTTTGGGAATATTTTGGGTCAAAGTAAGTGGGTTGTGGTGTGAGGAGATGTAAGGAGATGAGCTCCCCTTTTATAAGTGAAAAGGCATGATATTTTTTGTAAATACCCAAAAAATACTAATAATGGGAAGTTAGTATCAAGGAAATTTGCACCAAAATTGGGAAAATAATAGATAGGGTAAGGGATATTTTCAATAAAGGCATCAACCACCCATGATTACACATTTTTTAAACATTTTTGTGTTTTTTCTTTCTTGGTTAAACCATTTTTATCCCTTTTAATTTTTACCGAGGTAATTTTATTTTTACCAAAGTAATTTATCTATTATGATTGAAAATAAATTGGTTCTTATTACATAATTTTCACCTCATTATTAGAAATTTTAAATCTATTTTACTATATTAATTTTATAAAAGTGATAAAAAATAATTTTAAAATACTAAATGTACAATTTATTGAAAACAATTTTTTCAAAAATATAACTTAAGTTCTAAAATGTAAAATATAGATTTTAAAATTTAAAAAAAAAATTAAAATAATAAATTCAATTATAAAATAACTATAATTTCTTATAAAATATTTCATAAATTTAAAATTCATACTTATATAATAATAATGTCATAAAAGTCATGTTATTTGTAAAAATGGTATTTTTCACTATTCACCTAAAAATAAAACCTTTTAGAAAAATTAAAAAAACATATTAATAAAATATTAATATTATTAATAAAAAAATAATATTAATTTTTTTAAAATTAAAATTCTAAAATGTATAAAGTTAACTTTTAAATAAAAATATGAGATATAAGGGAAACTATTTTTATTGGAAAATAGAATTTTTAGAATATTAACCATTCCCATTAAAATATCCTATAATTTAATAATTAAATTAGTATTGACCAATTATTCATATCAAATATATTTTATCACCATTAATCATACCAATTATTCCTTGCATGTTTTCTTTTTCTCTCACTTTTAATTTAAGATTAGGGTTTTCTGCCTCTTGCTTGAAATTTTTCGTTATATTTCATAAAATGGCTACTCCTATTCAGTCCCTAAAATTTAACATCTATGTTTTAGAAATAATACTTGAATATTTATATTTTATCTAAATATAATGTTGTTTTTCTGAGTTTGGGGTATCTTGTGTAGGAAGCTATTGATCACATTAACTTTATTAAAAGTAATCATATTTTAAATTCTCAAGGTTTCAAATTATACTTCCTTAAAAAAAATTCATCCTCAAAATTGTAATTATCACTCATTGATGAAATTGGGTGAGTGTATCCTTAATATATTTATCATTTGAGATATAACTTCAAATATGACATCTAACTTTCTCACTTAGGCTATTTTAGGCTACTTATCTTCCCTCAAACAACATTAATTTTTCATAGAGTAATATACCCATGTATATATATAACCAAATCATATATTCTCTATAAAATTATTTTCTCAAAACCCATTGAATCTCCAAGACATTAAACAATAGAAAAATCATATATTCCTCTAAAAATTAACTCTAAATTTAACCCTTAAATGTGTTGATCACTAGTTCATAAAGTCAAAAACTAGTTTATATATATCATAATCCTAAGAATTAGATAAAGTTAAAAAAATCATGTATTTATTTTCCATTAAATCAATAATCAATTCCAAGGATATCAATACTATCTAACACACTTTTCTCAAAACCAATCAAACTTTTAAACCTAAGAGTTATTTATCCCTCAATCACGTGTTCTTCAATAGTTATCACTAAAAAAATAAACTTTTCATAAAATAATTTTCCAGAGTTATTAATAACATTAAATATATGTTTCCAAATTTTAAAACAAGAACAAATAAAGAAAAATATTTATATTTCTCACATAATCCTCATAAAATTTAGAATATATCGGAATATTATTGATAAATATCAATCACTTATAATAATATCTAAGAGTATTAAGATTTATTTTCTATAAATATATACACCTAAAAACCTTAGGTAAGATAAGGAAACTATACTTTTCCATAATTTCATTCATATACCAATATTATCAAACATTTAATTATGCTCCCTTATTCAGTTATAATACATAGTGGTTTCTAGATACATAACTTTATCAACTCTATTTCTATGATCCAATTTCAACCAAATACTAAAACCCAAAATGCTTATCAATAAAATCAGATTAAATAATCTTATGAATATGAAAGATCAATCTCAATATGTCTTCACCAATGGAACATTTATTTAAACATATGATACTTTGAGTTCAATATAATCTAATTTAAGTTAGGTTCTATTGTACTTCTTAACATTATCTCTTAAAGTAATTAAGAAATAAATACTTCATAATTTATAGTAAAAATTATGTGATTAGACAAATAATATCCTTAGAGAATTTAAAACCATGTGTGTAGTTAGGTCTCTTTTTTGTTCACTAGGTGATGATTGATTTAATACCCAATATACATTTTCAGGGTTATTATCCCTATTTGTATCTATGTCAAATCCTATATCCACTTATAGTATCCATTCATGTATGTAATCACTATGGGAACCACGTAATATCTACTTTACCTAAACCTAGGGATGTTATCCTATACTTAGAGTTCTTTCTTAGACTTACCCCTAGGGTTTTCACTAAAGTTCTCTTATCTAAATCCTAAAATAAAATGTACATTTATAGCTTAACATTAAATCAAATATTATGAAAAGGTTTCATTTATACCTTTCAAATTATGATCAACTATAACTTATAAACCCTTAAATTATACTCAACAAACATCATAATCTCTAAAGTTATCTAACCCATACTCTAATGTCAACTATGGCACCTTGTACCTGTGCTATCAGATCCAATTCCATAAAATCATAATTTCTATACTATATTTAATACCATATATAGATTATTGGACATAACTATACCATAATTACATTAATTAAATAAAATATTTCATTGCATACATTCCCAAGATCTTTTATATTTATAGATTTTGGGAATTATGATAAATAATAAACTCATAAAGTATATGTATTTATTAACTAAGGTACATTTTTTCCAATATATAAGAAACTACTTAATCCAAAATAAATCTTAATTATATCCCACAAATCCTAAACAAATTCTTTTCTTCTAGTCATATCATGTGTAATACTTTTCTTCTAGTCATATCATTTGTAATAATTTTCTTCATAACTTGGGTAAATGGAAATCTAAGAAGGGGTAAGCTCAAACGCTCAGTAAGGGAAAAAATAAAACTAAGGCAATCATAGAATAAATATGGCTTAAATAATATAGTAGGGATAATTAAACATCATAATTCCCTAATCAACTAAAATTGAGAGCATAATATATCCATGGATAGTAATGAAAATAAATAAATCACATGGATAATAATAACTAAATTCATGGTTATGGAATTCATAATTATGGACATCTTGATCATACCATCAAGGCCTCATCCAATACATTATTCTTATCTTCAAGACCATAGTTAAGATACCTTACTGAATTGGGTTGGAATATAACAAATACCTAAACATGTTTCTCTCATGAGAATTACTGATTCATCAATGAGCTATCTAATGTAGATCCCCACTTCACACTTGTTTAATTTTAATGCATTCATCATATGAGATAATGATTAAAAAATACATAATCAAAATTTTCAATAATCATTTGTATTGGAATAATAACACACAAAATTCCAATAAAATTTACCATGTTAATAAAAGAGACAACATGATCATAACTCCTCTAGATAAAGATGGTGGATGGTTAAAAAATATAGTCAACATTCCTGAGTAATCAATAAAAATATGTATCAGAGTGACAAATATACATATTTTAAATATTTCTCTGATCAATAAATGAAATAACTTGCACAAGAGTCTCAGCCCAGTTGGTGAGGACTTGGAAAGTGCATCCAAGAGACTCGAGTTCAAAACCAGGTGGAGACATACTTTCGGGGGTACTGTAGCGGACACTATTCAGTACTGTAGTAGCCAGAACTATTCATCTGTTTGGGCTTTTAGGAAACTAGTTTGGGCCTAAGTTCCTTTAAAGCCTTCAGGCCACCCAAGGCCTTCAGGCTAATAAGGCTTTCAGGAAACCTCAAGGCCTTTGGGCCACCTCAAGGATTTCAAGCCACCGGAAATTGTGATTAAATGATCAGACAAACTCTACAATGAGCAGACTTCTAATGGGGATCAGAGCAAGAACATTCAATAGAGAATAAGCTAAGAAAATTTTTCATAAAGAGAGGGTATGGAATTGCCAATGGTACCAGCTTGTGCTTGCATGGGAAGTCTAGCCGAACATCCATGCGAAGTTGGACAGCTTATATCATGATGAAGAAGCTAGGATGAGGAGTTCTAAGTATAGTATGTATAATTCCTAAGACCTATGGGTCATGTAATATTTAAGCCTACGGGCCTTGTAAGGGTTCCCCCTCATCCCTTGAAAGGGGGGTTATCAAAATCAATAAAAAAAGAATGTCTTTGGCCTATTTAGGTAATAAATAGAATAACTTTATATTTAAGAATCCATAAAGATAAAATCATATAAAGTAATGGTATTTTCATGAACCATCCCAAAAGGGCCCATTCTATGACTCACCAAGACTACCTCTAATAGTACATGGGATAGAAACTAGTTCTGAGTAGGCATATCACTAATATGGGAGGCCTTAAACTAAAGTTCCTATACATGCACACACACACATCTCCAAGCCCATACAATGTTGAAATGTAAAAAAATTATAAACTATGCATGTGTACATCTAAATCCCACAACCAAAGTATGACAACAAGAAATGGAAAGTAAATAGGGCCAAATAAAATCCCACTACAAAGAGTCTGAAAAAAATTCCAACCTAAAATTAAAGATGGGGACTACTATCAATAATAATGTAGAAAAACACCTAGTTATGTCTGGATCACGAAGCATTGTCTCATCTTGGTCTATCTTGGAATTCATAAAAAGGTCCATCATCTACAAAAGACATGACACATGTGGGTAAATCCTATGAGGGAGTGAGTATAACAATACCTAGTAGGACACCCCAAAACCACAAGTCATATAACAACAAGAATAATAGTCATCTCTACAAAAGTATATGTCTATAGCACATATAACAATAACATCTAGATATACTCAACAAATACTCACATTCTCAAGGTAACGCCAAAGCTTTAATGCCATCCTAGAATTCCTGATCAAAGATTTCACATGGCACTTGTCCTTGAGAGTACACTCCATGAGTTAGATATCATTGATGATGTACGTCCAAGAGGTATGGATCTTCGGGTCTTGTCATAGGAATGATAACTATAAGTATAAAGATATATGATATTTATATGAGGATCACACCCAAGGACATGTTGTATAACAACAACATAGTCCGGAATAACCCACTAAGTAGAGAATCATATCCTGTATAGTGTTGGTCATGATGATACCAAGAACTCCATATAGGGAAAGAAGATGACAGAGGATCTCACTTTAGGCCTCAAGAAAATATTTCAACAACTCTAACCAAGAATCCATACTAAAGGGGTCACTGTTCAATGTGTAGGAAATGATTCCATACTAGCCCTCAAGGAATGGATATAGGCAATGCACCATAATAAAACTTTTCAACATACATAGGACAAGGTCTTCAAGATAACTTTTAATGAGTACATGACGTGTACTAGCAGTACATGATGTGTCCCTTAGACACTGGGTTTTTCTCATGTAAATGGACTATTTATATATCTATTTCAAAGTAAATAGTGTTCCCATGCCTGTGTACTTATGATTGTGTCCCAGTACACAGCTATACCCATGTACACCTGGCCTGGCCTTGTCTATGTCGAAGTGCAGGACATTCCATGCTTGTTTGCTCCTGACTATGTACATGTACCATCATAGGTACATATTGAGACAACTAGGAGGGTTCACACACCCCATGATAGGGTTATATGTCGTGTGATACTTAAATCCATTTAGAAACCCTAGTCAGAGTTGTGAGGGTCCCATGCGGCGTGTCCCTCAGAAACACACATCATGTGCCGCAGAAATTTCCAAACTTTTATATCTGGAATCATGAATTTTCTTCTTATCCTTAGGCCGTCGATCCAGCCATGCCCCATACCAAAAATAAAAAATATCATTGGTTGATACTTTCCATCAATGAGTACAAAAATCTAGTTATCAAACCATTCTAAAAAATTTGATCATGCATTTTTCATCATTGTGCACCGAAGAACACGAATCAGGTATCCAAAATCTATCTAATCCATTGTCTCTTCCATCATCACATAATACCCTCATCACACTAAGTTCAGATCTATAATATCAAATCATTATTCCAATAAAATGGTGTACAACGTTCAATTTCTTGGTATTTTTTGAACCACTGTCCAAGATATTTACCCACGATGAACGAAGAAATCGGGGAGATATGCACAATCAAAAACATAAGGAATGAACCTTGGATAATGTTCATGTTAGCCTCGATTTTTTCCCATTATAATGACAAAAAAAGATAAAATACAATAAACACAAAGATAATCCCCATATCCTAAATAAATCTTACTCGTACCTACGATACGCATGATCCAAGAATCAATTTATTGGTTAATTGATTTATGTTCATTATAGGAATCATAAAAAAGAATAAATACCATAAAAAAACTTCCTACCTAGGTTTGGATTGATCCCTGACAATGAATGAAGCTATGTCATTTATCATTAGTGAGATCCTCTGATTTCATTTCACACTGATCATGGAACCTCAATTCCATTTTTAGCCTGCCAACAGAGTTCCTCCAACCCTCTCTAATGGCTCTTTTTGATTTGCAAGGTTATGTGACTAACACTTAAAATTCTCCTTAAGATTGTATTTAAATATGAGGATTATGTCATTGTATCATTATGGATTAAATAAATTTATTTTATTAATTTATTTTTTATTCATGCCCATAATGAATTTTCCACAAACAACACACACTGACAAAGGTTATGCTACACTGGGGGTAAAACCCATGCTATGAACTCAAAAGTGACCTAATATTTCTAATTCAAGCATTTTTTATAATTTTGTCCACTTTTTATAGAAAAATGTGCACACATTATATTTAATATATTTAATATGTTTTAAACATTTATTCAGGTCACACCAGGCCTCAGAATCACACATCATATCAGTGTCTTTTCTCAAAGGTAATACATACAATATCAAAAAATAATACATGAAAATACAAAGTCACTAAATTCTCCCCACCTTGGGGATTTACATCCAAAAAATCTAAAACAAGTTGCTACACAAAGAGATGTGGGTACTAAGAACACATCTGATCCTCCCACTCCCAGGTTCTCTCATGAAGATTAGCATGTTTCCACCAGACACACACTAAAGTAATCATTCACCTATGAAGGATCATTACATGTCTAGCCTCGATATCTATTGGGTACTCAGCAAAGGTATCTCTATCCTCGATGTCCATCTCATCCTAGTTGAAATTTTATGATAGATCGTGCATGTACCTCATCATCTGCAACACATGGAAGACATTGTGTACCTAGTCTAACTGTGGCGGTGGAGATAAGTGGTATTCCACCTCTAAAACTCTTCATAGTATCTGAAAATTTATAATGAATCTCATAGATATCTTATATCCATAAACAACCCTTTATAATCTACATCGATGTGAAACACGTAGGAACACATGGCCTTTACAATTAGACTCCAATAACCACTTTCATCTGTCAGAATAAGAATTATAACAAATATTTGAAATTCTCATCTGCTCATGGATAATCTGCAACTTCTCAATAGTGGCCCACACCAACTCTAGGCCCATAAGTGATGAATCTCCTGGGTAGGTCCAACAAATGGGGGACCTTTAGGGTTTCCCATACAAGGTATTGAATGGTTCCATAGTGATGGTACAATGGTAGCTATTGTTGTACATAAAATCAACTAATGTTAGTTGATCCTACCAACTATAGACAAAGTCCAATATGTAATATCATAGCATGTCCTCCAAAACCTAAATTCTCTTCTTAGTTTGTTCATCAGTTTGGGGGTGAAAATTTGTGCTCAAACACAACTGAGTCCCAAACGCCTCATGTGATACCTTCCATAACCAAGATTTTAAGCAATAATCAGGGTCATAAATGATCTTCAATATAAATCCATGGAGTCAAACTATATCTTTCAAGTAGAGGATTCTTAATCTCTCTACTAAACTCAACTCTCAGATAGATAGAAAGAGGGTCGACTTGGTGAGTCGGTCTACGGTCACTCAGATAGAGTCATGTACCATGGGAGTATATGGTAATACTATCATGAATTAAATGCATATCCATCACACTTCCACTCTGGAACCTCAAAGGGTTGAGATAAACCCGTTGGAACTTGGTGCTCATACTTCACTTACTGACAAGTAAGGCATTGAGAGATAGACTCTGCAACTCCCTTTTTCATCCATGGCCAAAAAAAATAACATTAGAGGTCCTAGTACATCTATTACACACCTGTATGTACCACCAAATGAGATGTATGAAACTATCCCAGAACCTCCTCCTATAACTTCATTGGTTCCATTGCGCTTCCTTTAAAAAGAACGACCTACTACCCACCTTCAAAAAATCCATCAGGAGCATGTCCAGTGGATATCTGAGTATATACAGTCTCACTGATGACATACACAGGTTGTGAATCCCTGAATTTATGTAAAAGCATAGGGGTAATAACCATCTACTAGAGGTAAGACTATCTATCTCCATCCACAAAGGATAATTACAATGAGACCAATAACTATGATTCCTTGTTCAACAACTATGAACTATCTCTCCTACTAAGAGAATCTATTACCATGTTCCCCTTCCCAAGAGTATGTACAATCTCTAAGTCAAAATCCTTGAGGAAATATATCCATAATCACTATCTCAATTTATGATCATTTTGGGAGAATAAATACCTAAGACTCTTGTGGTCATAATAGATGATAAGATACTCACCCATCAACTAGTGTCACCACATATTTAGTGTGAATACTACCACTGCTAACTCAAGATTGAGGGTCACATAGTTCTTCTCATGTGGTCTCAACAGACATGAACCATAGGAAATCACTACCAACCTCTGCATTATAACACAACTAATCTTAGTTCCTGGTGCATCAAAGAACACAATGTACTCGACACCCTCCTATGGTAATCTAAATATGGGAGAACTTGTCAATATCTATCTCAACTCCTGAAAATCTTACTAGAACCTCTCCATTCACATGAAAGTTTACCCCTTTTATCTCAAAGCTTTCATGGTAGATGATATCCTAGACAAATAAATTATGAATCTCCAATAATATCTTTCCAAACCAAGGAAGCTCTACACCTCCATCACACTCTTGGGTGGATCCCAAAATAACACTACCTCGACCTTCGTTGGGTCCACTACCACACTATACACTGAGATAATGTGTCCTAGAAATTGGACCTCCTAAATCTATAACTGGAACTTTTATAGTTTCCCGTAAATTTGGTTCTCTTATAGTACATCAAAACTATCCTCAACTGTCTTGCATGCTCCTCCTCAGATTTCAAGTACACAAGGATGTCGTCAATGAAGACTATCACAAACCATACTAAGAAAGGATAAAATATCCAGTTCATGAGTCCCATAAACACTTTTGGGGAATTATTCATGCTGAAGGGAATCACTAATTACTTATAGTGATTGTAGAGACATCTAAATTTCATCTTTGGTATATCCTTCTCTTGTACTTGCAACTGGTGACAGCCTAATATGATGCCAATCTTTGAGAACCATCATGCCCCTCTAAAGTAATCAAATATTTTATCAATAATCATTAGTGGATAATTATTCTTCATATTCACTTGGTTCAAGCATCGGTAGTCCACACATAACCTCAAACTCATGTCCGCCTTCTTGGCAAATAACATTGCGGATGCCCAGAGTGAAACATTGGGTCTAACAAAACCCTTCCTCTAAAAGTCCTTCAATTGCACCCTCAACTCATAGAACTCTAAGGGATCTATTTGATATGTTGGAACAAATATTAGGGTCTTCCTAGAGTTTAGTCTAGTGTATAATTATATCTCTTGATGGTGAGGTAAGCTTGGAATGTCCTCAAGAAATTCATCCTCATACTCTTCCACCACTATTGGGAACTGAAAACTCATAACATCCACTGCACCAAGGGTATTGCTATAAAACTGATGAGTAATCATCTATAGCCTTCTATGCATGATTCCATATTATTATTATTGGGTTTTATTTTCACCCATAAAGGAAAACATGGTCTCATCATTGTCGACACACCATATCCTATGCCTAAAATAGTCAATCTGGGAATGAACTGTAGATAGCTAGTCCACACCTAAAATGATGTCATAAGGCCTCATTGTTGTTAAAAATAGATCCCAATAGAAACTCTAACCTCCAAGAGTCAGGTTATACTATCAACATGGGTGTTTTATTTCTGATTCATCTCCAATAGGAGTCTCCAAGCATAAGGGTCGATCCAAGGGATCAACCAAAATCTTTAATTATCGAACCATATATGTGTAAATAAAGGAATTTTTAGCACCTGTGTTTATCAATAATACAGCTAAGTTAGAAAACACACATATCATAACTTGTATCATCTCCAAATCCTCTGGGTCATAATCCTCAACCACTTGTAGCTACCCCCACCCCTAACCTTCATCTCCCTAAGACTAGCGTAGACCACCTAGGGGTGTTGTTGGTAACAAGTTAAAGAATTTACTATCTATATATGCTCTCCCAACTCCTATACCATGTCCATTTACCTATGGACCTACCTTCTCCTACTGATTCATCTACCTCAGTGGCCCATCCATTTTCTTCTTGTCAGTCATACAGTGGGTAGGACAATCCTGTGCAAGATGTCCCCTGTCATCACATGAGTAAAACCGCCTATCCCTAGGCTAACTAGAACCATGTTTTGTGCCTATAACCATAGACCCCCTATAATAATACCTCCTCTTAAAATTTCTCACATGTCTAGGTCCCTAATACTGATGTTAGCTCCCTTCTACTAAAGTCACTACTTCTGTGTGCCCACAGCTATCAACCACTATTTGTGTATGCTCAACTATGAAACTCTCAACCACCAATGATTTCTATAGCACCACAAAATAGGTAAGAATTCATAGAGTTATAAAACTGGATTGGATGTCTCAATGAAGTCCTCACTCAATGGTTAGAACCTTTAAGAACTGATCATGAACCATATCCATTGAGTACCTAGAGAGGTTGGTGAACATCAATGAATACCTAACTACTATCATACTACCCTACTGGAGCTGTAGAAGGTCCTAGATATATATATCACTCAGTATAGATTAAGAGAACTCCTCTTTGAAAATTATATCAAACTTTGACCATGCTAGAGTTTCCTTGTCATAAAATTGTCTCATTAAACCCCACCATCACCCTACTAATCCATAGAGAAGGTTCACTTCCAAAACTACCATCAGATCTATTGATGTCCCAAAAAGATAGAAAACTCATGTCACTACCTCAAGATAGTCCTCAGCTGCCTATGGGTTGGGATCACCATGGAACTTCTGGGGTCACTATCATTGAAACTTGTGAAGTTTTCTCAACCTTTTCACCTCAATTGCTGGTACTGTGGGTGCCATCTTCTACTCAATAGGTGGTGGTATAACAGGTGCACCACCTAGAGGTAACATCTTTAGAATGGGTCCCTGAATCAATGGATTATCACTGAGGGTATAATCCTCATGATCCTAATGTAGAATACTAGATGGCATACATTTCAGAGGCATCCTAAAATAAACAAGAAGTACCACTATGGAAGAGTATATCTGGAGATCTAACTCAATAATGACATGAAAACCACAACTCATTCCTATATGATACATGTACCATTGTTTTCCCTACATCTAGTGTCCTCATGTACAGAGTTGAAAGGCAGGTGATCAAAGTCTATGTGTATGGATACATCAACTACTACACCAATAATAGAGTACTTGGATTAAAATCCAAACTCAAAACACTTAAAAATGTTTCTCCAAACCAATCTCACATACTATAGTCTTATAGTATAACCGACTCCTCTGATTCCACTCTCCCAAAGGGGATTGCACTGTGACTCCTCAAGCTATCCTCCAATAAGATAGGGTATGGTGACTAGTGCTGATTAGTCATATCACTAACATGGGAGGCCTAAGTGAAAAGTGCATGTATACACACACACACATCTCTAAGTCCGTAAATTTTGAAATGTAAAACAACTAATAAACTATACATGCATCTATAAATAGTCTAAAAAAAGTACATTCTAAAAGTAGAGATGGTGACTGTTGTCAAGAATACCGCCAAAACACACCCTGGTCTATCTAGCTCACTAATCATCACTTGGTCCTAGTCCCTATAGGACTTTGTCAAAAGGTATAAGGTCTACATAAGATGCAACACATGTGGAAAAAGCCTATTTAGGGGTGAGTATAACAATACCCAATAGGACAACCCGAAATCATAAAACAAATAACAAAAAGAATAACACTAAACTCTACAAAGGTATATGTCTGCAGCATATATAATAAGAATATCTAGATATACTCAATAAAGACACACAATCTCATGGTAAAGTCGCATCTGTAATGCCTACCTAGGATTCTTGGTTGAAGGTTCCATATAGCACTCATCGGGGAGAACACACTTCATGAGTCGTATATCACAAATGAATTCTGTACAAGAGGTCATGCTCTTCAGTTATCATTGTAGGAAGGATACGCTGGAATTCTAAAGAGATACGATACATAGATGAGGATCACACCCAAGTCCATGGCGTATACCAACAAATCAATATGAAATAACCCACAAATTAGAGGATTGGTGCCCATATAGTTTTGGTCATGTTGATACCAAGAACTCCACCAAGGGAAAGAAGATGATAAAGGATCTCACTCCAGGCCTCACAGAAGGATTCTAAAAACTCTATACAAGAATTTCTACTGAAGGGATAAATATACAATTTTTGGGATGTGATTCCATACTAACCCTTAGGGAATAGATATAGGGAATAAACCTTAATTGAACTTGTCCAAGATATGGAGGACAAGGGATCAAATCCAACTTTAAAGGATTATACCTCATATACTGGTACTAAATAGTGTATCCCTTCAACATCAGGTTCTGCCATGTAATAAGACCATGCCCATGTTCATGTCAAAGTGCATGGCATTCCCATTCATGTGTACTTATGAACATGTCCTAGTACATGGATATGCCCATGTACACCTAACCTAGCCGTGTCTATGTTTTAGTAAACAATGTGCACGTCCCCGTGTACTCCTGACCATGTATGGGTACCATCCCAAGTACATGTTGAGCCAACTATGAGGGGTCACATTACACGTGATGGGTTCACACACCGTGTGATAGTTAACTTCTTCTAGAAACCCTATCCACCTCTATAAGATTCCCACATATTGTGCCCCTCTGGAACACACATCGTGTACCGTAGAAATTTATAGAATTTCATATCTCAAATCATGCGTCTTATCCTGCTCCTCCGGCCATCGATCCAGTTTTTCTCCATGCCAAAAATAAATTAATACCATTATTCAATCCTTTCTGTCATCGAGAAATTAAATCCAGTCATAAAAACTATTCATAAAAACTTCTTTTTGCATCGTTCATCATTACGCGTCGAAGAACATGAATCGAGTATCCCACATATATTTGATCCACTACTGCTTCCATCTTTGCATGATCCCTCATCGCACTAAGTCTGTATCTATGATATCAAATCTTTGTGCCAAGAAATGACTGTTCAACATTCGATTTCTTAGTATTTTTCAAATTACAGGCTGAGAGATTTTCCTATCATAAACAAAGAAATGGGGGAGATATTCACAATCACAAACATGAGGAACAAACCTCATCCAATGTTCATGTTAGTTGCGATTTGTTTCCATTAGAATTATGAATGAACAGAAAATGCAATAATCACAAATATAATCCCCAAATCTTGGATAAATCTAACCCGTACTCACAATACATATGATCTACGAATCAATTCATTGGTTAATTGATCCACTCCCATCATAGGAATCATAAACATGAATAAATATAATAAAAACAACATCTAACCTTAATTTGGATCAATCACTAATGAATAATGAAGTTATATCATTTTTCATTGGTGAGATCATCTAATTCCATTGCACAATGATTATGGAACCAATATTCTGTTATCATCCCCCAACAGAGTTCCTCTAGTGCTTTCCAATAGATCTCATAGATTTTCTGGGTTATGAGGATAAACCTACAAATTTTACATAAGTGTGTATTTAAATAAGAGATTTTGGTCACTACAACATTATGGGTTAAATATATTAATTTTATTAATTTATTTGTTATCAATTACCACGGTGACTTTTCCATAAACAACCCCACATCAACAAAGGTTATGTCATGTGTAGAGTAAAACCCACACTCTAAACTCAACGCTTCCATCAAATTTATTATTTGGGCCTATGTTTAGAAGTTATTTCACTTTTTAGGAAAAAAAATTATGTGCACTATTTAATATATTTAATATATTTCAAACACTTATTCCAGACACACCGAGCCTCAAAATCACACGCCATCTCAATAAACAGTCTTGAAGATAATCCATAAAATTTCCAAAAATAATACATGGAAAATAAGAGTGGATATAGGTGTATAGTTAATTAAATAATTTCAATAATCAATTGACATACTACATCAAGGTGAACATCATTCAATCAAAGGAATTGAAAATGGGGTATTCATAAAGCAAAGTCATTGGAAGAAGGGATATTCATATTCACGGTGGATTGTTAGGAAATACAAAGGCTCTGATGGGTCATATATTTGATAGAAAAGAAAAATACATGAGATATATAGAGAAAAAATGTGGGTGGTTGAAAATGAACATGTCCCCACTATAATAAATGAAACTCAGAAGGATGTTAACATAGATAAAAACATCCTTTTAAAATAATTCATCAAATGGTATCACATGATAAGGGATTAAGAGTCAAATAATTTGATACCATAAGTTTAATACCCAAAATTATAAATATATATTTATTATAGAATAAATCATTTAACATATGTCCCATGAGTGTAAATCCTTTTGAATTTGAAAACTAAAATTGTGGTGAAAAGTTAAAAATGCTTTTAGAAAACAATTTTAACATTTACATAAAATAAATACTTACATGTCATTTAAAAAGTAATTTTTGAAAAGGTGGAGTGAAATATTTTTAAAACTATTAATTTAAAAAAAACTAATAATGTATCCTTAAAAATATCTTAAATTTTTCTATAGGAAATTTGGAGCTAAATATAAAACATTTGATTATGAGAGGAAACTTTTTAATGCTTTAAAAATACCTTTGTTGAAAACCCACATAGTAAAACATTATTTTGTATTAAAATTTAATTTTAAAAAGATAAATATGAAATACCATATAATAAAATATTAGGGTGGGTGAACCAAAGAAAAATTCAAGATGAATCATTATAACTCAATGATTGAAAATTGAGTTCCAAAAATCCTAACTACTGGGGTAATAATTGAATCCATATTCATTTGAAGAAGTGAAAATGATTTGGATTTGTATACACAATTAAATAAAAAATATTTATGATAAAAATACATTAAAGGGCAATAAAAACACTATACAAGGAAAACATAGAGCACAAAATGTATTACATCTCCAATCATCAGAATTGAGACCAAGAAAACTCTTACAACCATAGAAACTTTCGAGTAAAAAAACCTTGAAGGATATTATTTAAAATGAAACATTTCATACCATTAATAATTATAGGATCATGATAAAAAATATTAAATGGTAATTAGATACACCATTCCAAAGAAAACATGTTGTATAATAATAATTATTATGTATCAAGGAATTGAAAAATGAGACAACAAACACTTACAACCTCAGAAACATTCAATTCAAAACCCCTTGAAGTATATTATTTAAAATGAAAAATTAAATACCATTAATAATGATATTATAGTTATAAAAATATTAAATGTTTATTATATACACCATTCCAAATAAAACATGGTGTATAACAAGAATTATGTCTTAAGGAATTAAAAATTTAGATAATAAACTCTCACATTTTATCCTGGATTTTATGAAAATAATCTAACCTCCTGTAAAAAACATAAATATATAAATAAATTATTTCATAACCTTATTCATATCCTTTTCCATTTATACTCTTTATTTATAATAATTCTATATATTAATTCTTATTAGTTATTACCTATATTCAATATTGGATGTAAGTAATATTGATCATTTTAAAATAGTTTCGAAAAAAGGTGATGATATTCATTATTCCTAAAAAATTTAATCATTAAAATATAATTAAAGGAATTAGAATATATTTTCCATGATATTTATAATTCTATAATTTTATTCCATGGTAGTTTTGGTTACAAACCCTGAAGATGAAATCTGTGATGGTCATGTTTCAGTGATTCTTAAGGAATAAAAGGTGTTTTATTAATTAATGAGTTTAATAATAATGTTACCATTACAAAACAAAAAAAAAATTATTTAATTATTTATATCATTTATTATCAAAAATTATACTATCATATTCATCCATGAGATAAATTTATAGCATTGTTCAAGTAGGTGGTTAAACCAGCCTAAACAAGAACAAACCATAATTAATGGATGATTATTAAGCGATTTAGTTATAATATCATTATATTCAGTTTTTATTTGTGTGTTATATTATAATTGGAACTAATTTTAAGAGTAATATAACCTATATGAATTTATTCCATGGTTGAAGAAATCATTTTTTTCTCATAGAATGCTCTTTTGAACGGTTGAATTTACCACGATTGTTTAATGTTCATATTTTTTATAGGTTATAAAATTTATCTTTAAATGGACTTAATAATTTTATAATTATCATATTATTCCATTAAAATAATTATCTTAACCATCCGTTTAAAGTGGTGATGAATAGAAAAATAGAAATTAATCATTCTATAAAGGCAGTAGTCCAAACATACATAAGGATGATGATTTTGTTTTCCATAGAATAAGAAAAATGATTAATATGGTTTATCATTTCAGAATATAAAATATTAATAAATATAATACGTATATATTAAATTCCATATTACTAAAAAAATTAATGTGGTGAAGGAAAGTGAAACATGTTGCATCATGGAGGTTGTAGTCTGTACAATGTACGAATGATGGTTTTGTTTTTCCCAATAGAAAATGGAAAGGTGGTTAGTGATTGTACCATAATTATAATAACATAATAGTATATTTATGGCACTTAATTTATTATTTTAAGATGGTGTAATGTAATTTTAGGATGAATAAGTTCATATAAATAATTAGAAATGAGAAAGTATTGGTCAGAAATTTATACCTCACTTATTGGATTATCTCCTTTTCAAAGGGGGTTAAGACTTTGAGGAATGGTATTTTGAGAAGAAAAAAACCTATTTAAGGTGTCTATGAAGTTTTACTAGAGTTTTGGGTAAATTTTGGTCCAAACAAAGTGAGTTTTGTTATGAGGGTAAGTGAGGAGAGGAGTTCCCCTTTTATGGGATGGCATTTTCTAAATACTCAAAAACTTTTCAATAATGGGAAGTCACTATTAAGGAAAATAGCTCCATAATTGGGGGAATAATGGAGTGTGTGATGGATAAGGTTGGGGAAGGCCTCAAACACCTATTCCCACTCATTTTTTAAAAAAAAAATTAGTATTTCACTCTTGGTTAAATCCTTATTACCCCTTTTGATTTTTATCGAGGTAACTAGTTTTTACCAAAGTAATTTATCCCTTTTGCTTGAAAATAAATTGATAATTATTATATAATTTTTACCTAATGACTCAAATTTTGAAATATTTTTTATTATATTAATTTTCCAAAAAATATAAAAATTAATTTAAAATACTAAATGCATAATTTATTAAACACAATTTTTAAAAAATATATAACTTAAGTTCTAAAATGTAAAATATGGATTTTTAAATTAAAACTGAAATTTATAAAATTATAAAGTCACTTATAAAATAAATATTTGGTATTACAAATTTTTTTTATGAATTTATAATTTATACTTATACACTAATAATGTCATAAAAGTCATGTTATTTTTAAAAAAGGTATTTTTCATTACTTAGTTAACAATCTATGATTTTTGAAAAAATTTAAAATTTTATATTAAGAAAATATTACTATGATGAATTCAAATATAATTTTCATTTTTTTAAAATTAAAATTCTAAAATTTAGAAATTTTACTTTTAAATTAAAAGATGATATGTAATTAAAAACTGTTTTTATAGGAAACTATCCTTTTTAGAATATTAATATTTCATATAATTTACTAATTAAATTGGTATTAACAAATTTTTCCTATAAAATATATTTTATCATAATTAATCACAAGTTTCTTGAAATAAAAATTCATATCACATAAAATGGATATCTTTAGAAAAATAAATTTCTAAGAATAAAATGATCATATTTGTTATTTTAGATATACCAATTGAATTTAATTCATATTAAGAGTATATTTTATTTTATTTTGACATAAATTTCAAAACTAGGTTAGTCCTATTAATTCTTTCTAATTCAAGGACTCAATTTTAAGAGTTATACTTAAATATTTATATATTATCTAAACATATCACGGTTTCATTTAAGTTTTGTGTTTTGTGTGGAGAAATTTATCAAACACATTGACTTTATTAAAGGTAATCATATTTTAAAATCTCGAGGTACTACAAAAATGTATATTTATGGGGCCATTATATATGTTTCTTATTTTTATATTCTAGTTGGTAATGATAAAAGTGATATTTAATTGTTAACTTTGACATACTTATTTCATAAATTATAGGCATATTTTAAATTTCATGACATATAAAACTTTAAAATCACATATACCACCATAAAACATTTGGTTTATATAAATTGACACTTTATTATTAGTACTTAAAAACCCTTTCTTTTTCCAAAAAAAACACAAATTAATTTTCTTTTGGTAGGAACTTTGTATCAATTTTATAATCCCAAAATCAATTCACTAGAGAAAGGTAAATGGTTGGTTCCTACAATTAAAATAACCCTCACTCTATTTCCCACATGAAGATTATATATTACTTTAGTCAATTCCATTTTTCTTCTCAAGTAATGTACATCTACAAAAAAGTATGATACACATCTAACATCTAGCATCCATGAAATATAATCAAAATGATTAATATCCCTAACATATACTCCTTAACACGAATGTTTTTTCACTTCGAATTAATTCACTCGATTATATTGAATGACTTTATGCTTTCATATTGATTTTGAACTTATAATGAATGGAGTCTAATGTAATACATATAATGTCAAAGGAAGAAAACCATTAATAATAGGAAAATGATAATGTGATTTTTTTTTAATCTATAAAAAGAAAAAAATATATATATATAAGATTTTTATAAAAATAAATCAATGTAATGAAAAACCATAAATTTAAAAAAATAGGAAGAACCAAAAATAATGAAAATAAGGGGACAAACATCAATCATAAGAAGAAAAACAAAAAATCATCTGAGTAAGGGGGCCAAACATCGATCATAAGATAAGAACCACCAATCATAAAAATAATGCCAAAAACATCATACAGACAAAGAGAACCCAATGAGAAGAACAAAAAATCACAAATAGTGATGAAAGATCAATTAAAAATGAGTAAGTAATAACTTACAATTGATTTAGGGTTTATTCAGTTGAAAGATTCAAAGGAGGCTTCTTCATAATTTGGCTTCCATAAGAGCTTGAATGGGGAAATCATGTGTGATCTTAGTTAGGGTTCTTTTAAAATATGGGAAGGGGTTTTTTAAACACTTAATAAAGAACTTATAAATGTTAATTTTATCATTACTTAATATTTCTCTAATAAATACTAATTAAAACTAAAAATTAAATTTAATAATAATAATAAATTATTAATTATATAAAAATTAATATTAAAAATTACATTATAAAAAAATATTAAAGATAAATA
Source organism: Viscum album (assembly GCA_963277665.1). Classification (NCBI taxonomy): domain Eukaryota; kingdom Viridiplantae; phylum Streptophyta; class Magnoliopsida; order Santalales; family Viscaceae; genus Viscum; species Viscum album. Next base: position 1,110,078,545 of record OY728119.1, read on the forward strand.
AATTAGAGAAATATTAAAAACAAATAAACCATATTTTTTATATTAAATTTATTAATATATGTGATAATATTCTGATAAATTTATTAATATTATGATAAATGGATGAATAATATTAATTATGTGAGACACAAAAATTTTAAAAAAAATAAATCATATAAATTATAACACCCCAAGAGTTTACAATATTTTCCTCTTAGAATAAATTTAATTTTTTTCCTAGATTTCTTTATATGAAACATCAGTTGACATTATATTACACATGATGTACATTTTTTCGTTATCTACATGGAACACTGAGGTTAGCCTGTATTACATACAAGACTTACTTTCCTCGATGGCTTGCATCAAACGCAAGACTGAGTTTTATATAAAATAACATATTGTTAAAAATATTATATAATACAACCTAACCATTAAATTGATGGTTATTAATAGCAATTAAATTGATGGTTATGTAGCTTTGTCGGCTTCATATGTGGCTCATCGACGATTTGAATGCAACTCATCAGTTTCAAATTAGGTTTTTACTAAAAATATTAGTGAAAGTAATTAAAATTAATTACAACTATTAAGAGTAAAATTAACTTAACAAAAGACTAGACCCTAAACTTAAGGCCCAAAATGACCTATACACTTTTCCAAAATCCATTATCTGGCCATATTTCGACCCTATCCTCCATTGGATCAAATTGGCACCATTATTGGAGCCTCTTTAAATGGAAAAAATGTGGGTCAAATTCTATTTCCAAAAATTTACAAGAGTTATACTCCCCTACACTATAAAAATACACTCAACATATAGAGACCCAACTTTTTATTACGTGATTATTATATCATTTTAAAGATAAAAAAACATAAAACCGTTACGAAACCAAGATCCAAAGGTTTAGTGTCTTGGGAAAAGTAGGACTATATATAAAATTTAAAAAATAAAACATAAACATTTATTTAATTCCTTCTTCTCTAGCTTCTTAGTGGTCCTTGTGTTCTCCTTAGTATAATTAATCACCTAAGGATATACATCAAAGAAATGGGTGATATAAAAGCCCGATAATAGGATAGATAAGAATATGGATCAACATAACATGGGGTGATCATAATCATCATCATCATAACATAATCATGGGATCGTCATCATAATCAAGAGAGGAATCATTAGATAGAGGCATGGAATGTGTCAATGCATAAAAATGAATCATCGTGTCTTAATGGTCAACTACCACACATAGTTATGAACAAATATAGCATCATATTCAAGCATATTTTACTTTAAATCATGAGATTCATCACATTACCCAATGTATTGGAGTGCTATATAATTCTGGGCACACCCATCACATCATAACATTTACATGCACTATATAATTTCAGGCACACCCATCACATTATAACATTTACATAATGATGTATGCCACATAGAATGTATATCAATCTTGGATATAAAATAAATCATGTAAAGGAATGGGTTTTATTTAATAAATAATTATTTCATGAATAAACTTTTTTTTCCAAAAATAAATAGGGAATAACATAATTGGTATAAGAATCATTAATCTTGAGTGAGGAAGAAATAATCTCATGAGAAGTAAAAGTTGTGGTTTTATAAAGAAGAGTTATTTTGTAAAATATTTTCATTTTTTATAAATAAGATTGGAAAAATATATATCCAGAAAATAAAATTAAATGAAAAAATAAATTATATTTAAGTAACATCAATGGAAAATTCATACTAAAAATGGATTGAAAGCAGGAAAACACAAAGGAAGAGAGTTGGGTTTGAAAATCCCCTTACCTTCTGTCCGAGTGATTTATTCACTTTAATATCTTGGATAATAAAATTAAATTCATTAATTAAAAAATAAATAACCTATTATACGTGTATTTTATCTATTATAGTTTTATTAAGTTTATTTATATCATTTTATATGAGTTATAAAGTTCAATTCCATTGTTCGGGAGTGTTCATCTTCTTGATTTTCATGATCGGTTCACTTGAATATGAGCATGGAAGTTTATGTAAAATGGGTATAATTCTACAGAATTAATATTATATCTTATTTATTAAAATACATAGGTTTAAATGGTTATATATATAATTTGGTTAAATGGTATGAGGATGAATCTTTAAATAAAAGGTTAGTGATAATCATTTAGATTTTTTGGCTATTTTTTTTAACATCACAAACTAGTTTTGTTCCCTTATTTATTATTGTGTATATAAGTTAGTTTAAGAACATAAAAAGGGTTATTAAATATATTTTATAGTATGTAACAAAAATTATAGTGGTTTTATTAATATTCTTGAAGGTGTTAAAGGAAAATTAAAACGCATCATCCATGATGTCGGTAAATTGACACATCACGGGCGATGATTTCATTTTTAGAATAAAAGAGAGAGAGAAAAGAGTTTGATGATGGATATTACATAAACATGATATAATTATAGTATATAAAATATATTGGTTTTATCATATACATTTATATATAGGAGGTGAGGATATAGTAATAAAAGAAAAGAAATTAAAAGAAATTGGAAAAGAAAGAGGATTTTACCTCTTGAATTTCTCCTGCTTGAGAACCTCATTAGGGTAAAGGTTTTGGTATTTTAATGGTAATAAGGGCTCCTAGAGTGTGGGAGGGGATTGGGAAGGTATTTGGGTATAATTTAGACAAGGTACAAATCTTGGAAGTTGTGAGGAGAATAGGTGGTGAGGGATGGTATTTATAGGGGAGGAGAGGGGTGTTTTCCCATTATTTTATTTATTAGTTTATTATTTTGGATCAATACTATGAATAGTTTGTACATTATCACTATATATATTAAAATAATTAAGGGGGTTATAGATTATGGTGATTACATCACCAATGATGTAAGTAATTGTTTATTTAACTTATAATGTATATATACTGTAAATTGTTGTATTTTACTATTCACAAAAAAAATTAACTATTTCAGAAGAATCCAAAAAATTCACCCTAACCAATTTTCAATGTGTAGAATTAAAAAATTAAATCCATATTATGAAAAGAATTTTCTAAATATGAGAAATTTAATTTTTATTTAAAATCAACATTTATTCAAAAAATACCAATTTTAAAATTACATACTATTTTATGACACTTTCAAAAATTAACTAAGGTCTCATAAAATTATCTTATAATCATAAGATAAAAAATAATAATTTATGAGTGTATTTTATGAAAATAAATTTTCTTTTAAATCACTAAATTAATTTTAAAATTTTAAATAAATATTTATGATTTATAAAAATACCAATACTTAATTTATCATTTTTAAAATATTTATTTACTTATTTCATGATATAAATATATTATATTTTCATTCATAAGATACAAAAATTTTATTTATAGATTCAAAGGTGAATTTAGAATTCTATTGGATGAATTTCTATTCTTAAGGGTCATGTTATTATTCTAAAGGTCAAGTTATTATTCTATTAGTATAGGTTCCTTAATTTCTCAAAAATCTTCTTATTTCATTCATTCCTCATTTATAAATTTTTTATTATGGTATCTATGTAATTTTATTTGATTTATACTATATGAAATAATTATAAGAAGGGAGAAACTCCATTGATAAGATTTTAGGTTGTTACATTTTTCCTGCCTTTTGAAACTTCACCCTCAAAATTTCGTTTTACATAAACAAGTGAGGGTAATTATCCTTCATCTCCTCCTCTGGTTCCCAAGTAGATTATTTATACTTATGGTTCCTTTAAAACACTTTGAAAATGTGGTTTGTCTTTTTACCTATAACCTCATCTCCCAGGTCCATAACCTTCCTTGGATTCTCCTTATAAGAGAGATCATCTTCCAACTGTACCAACTCTGAGTTTAGTACATGTGAGGGATATGGTATGTACTTTCTCAGGATAGATACATAGAACATGTCATAAATTTAATCCAAAATTGGTGGAAGTACAAGCTGATAGTCCACAGCTCTTATGCAATTAATGATCTCAAAGGGGCCAATGTACCTTGGGCTAATATTCCCATTCTTTCTAAACTGCATGACTCTCTTCCATGGTGATATTTTTATCTCTATCTTCAAAATCCAAGTCCCTTTGATGGTTATCAGTATAGATATTTTTCCAAGTCTAAGTAGATTTGATCTGGATGGTTTGAACCTTCTCTGTCATCTATTGTACAAGATTAGGTCCAAGTATCATTTGTTCGCCAAATTCATCTCAACAGGTTGGAGTTCTACATCTCTTTCCATCCAGAGCTTCATATGGAGCCATCTGAATACTCGAGTGGAAGTTGTTGTTGTATGAGAACTCAACCAATGGGAGATTTATTGAGAAGGCTCTTAGTATATCCTTGAGTTTCTGAATAGTTCTTTTAGATTGTACACCAGTTTGGGGGTGATAGTTTGTACTAAAATTCAATTTAGCACTCAAATCATATTGAAGACTCCTACAGAATTTAGATGTGAACCTTGGATCATTATTAGAGAAAGTCGAGAGTGGAACCCCATGCAGTCTCACTACTTCTTTAACATATATCTTATCAAGTTTTTCAAGTGATAGGTATTATTGAATAGCGATAAAGTGTTCAGTCTTGGTGAGTTGGTCCACCACATCCCATATCACACTATTTCCATTGGATATATTTGGTAGACCAGTGAAAACGTTCATAGTGACATTATCTCATTTCTTCATGGGTATATACAATGGTTGTATTATCCCTTTGGACTTCCATCACTCTTCTTTAACTTGAAGACATATCAAGAAACTTGAGATATACTCTGCATTATTCTTCTTTATATTATCCCACTAGAAGTGTAATTGAAGATCATGGTACATCATGGTACTCCCAGGATGGATAGAGAAAGTTGAGCTATGTGAATTATCCAAAAGATCCTTATTTATCCCAGGTTATGAAGACACACAAATCCTAATTCCAAACTGAATCACATCATCATCCTTGATATGGAACTCTTGCAGATTCCCTTTCCTTACTGCATTCACCTTCTTTTGTATCTACAGATCATCCCTTTTTTCATCCTTAATCTTCTCTTAAATAGATGGTTGGGAAGTCATTTGGGAAAGTTAGGATGTATTCCTTGTCTTCATGATTTCTAAATCCATCCTTTCCATATCCATGAAGATAGGGTCATTCTCAATCCACAACATGGATAGATTAGTAGGTTTTTTATGCTAAGACCACCAGCTACCTTGTTCGCCTTCCTATGATGATAGTGTATAGAGTAATCTTAGTCCTTGATTAACTCTAACTATATCCTTTAACACAGGTTGAGATCCTTTTGTGTGAATATATACTTTAGGCTCTTATGTCTAGTATATATGTCACACTTCTCACTGTAGAGGTAGTGGCACCATATTTTCAAGGAAAAAATCAAAACTGCTAGCTTCAAATCATGTATTGGGTAGTTTTTCTCATGGATCTTCAACTTCCATGGGGAGTAGGCTATCACTTTATCATTATTCATGAGTAAAAAACCCAATACTTTCTTTGAATCATCATTTTATATTAAAAAAAAATATCAACTTGTCGATAATGTGAGTATAGGTACAGTGATTGACCTCTTCTTTAGCTCCTTGAATCTTTCCTCACATTATTCTATCCAGACATACTTTACCCATTTCCTTATTAACATAGTTAGTGGGATAGACAATCATGATAAATTTCTCAAAAAACATCGATATTACCCTGATAAGACAAGAAAACTATAGATTGTCATGACACTAGAGGGTATGGGTCATTCCTCAATTTTCTTTGTTTTTGAAGGGTCCATATAAATTCCCTCACTTGTGATCACATGTCCCAAGAATGTGACTTTTTACATCTAGAAATCACACTTTCTAAACTTGGTGTACAATTTTTCCTTCCGTAATGTTGTCAGTACAATCCTTATATGTTCTTCATGTTCCTAATTTATCTTGGATTAAATAAAAATATCATTGATAAACACTTCCAAAAAAATCAAGGTAGTATCTAAAGACTTTATTCATCAAATCCATGAAGATAATAGGGGCATTAGTAAGTCCAAAGGGCATTACTAGAAACATATAGTGCTCATAACTTATATGGAAGGTAGTCTTCTGAATATCTTCTTTCTTCACCTTTAGCTAATGATATCTAGAATGAATATCCACCTTTGAGAATTAATGATATCCTTGTAGTTGATAGAATAATCCATCACTCTATGGAAGATGATACTTGTTCTTTATGGTGATATTGTTGAGTTCTCGATAATCGATACACAACCACATTTATCCATCCTTATTCCTAACAAAGAGAACTATCATACCCCAAGGTGATGCACTAGGGAATATGAACCCTTTGTCCAAATGCTCTTGTTGCTGCTTCTTTAACTCCTCTAGTTCAATCGGGGCCATCCTATAGGGGCATTTTGATATATCATTAGCTTTAGGTATGATTCCTATTGAAAATTTAATCTCACGACCTGGGGTAATTTCATGTAACTTTTTGATAAATACATCAATATATTCCCTCACAATGGACATTTCTCATAGGTTGATTCCTTACTTTGACTCAAACATTTGAGCAAAGTATGCTTCTTCATAGGGAATCAACACCCACACCATTCAAGGATTTTCCAAAGGAGATCCATAATCTTCCTTGCATTTATAGAGTATGGGATGGTATGGAATAAGAAAATATATTCCCTTTTCCCAATAGTTTATGTGTTCTCTATATAATGAGATCCAATCCATCCCTAGTATAGCATCGATACTACAAAAAAATTGTAATTTAGTGACGTTTTATAAGAGATGTTTTTTAGAAATGTCACTGATTTTTAAATTTAGCGACGCTTTTTAGGAAACGTTACTAAATTAGTGATGTTTCAAGAAAGTGTCATTAATTTAGTGACATTTCCTAAAAATGTTGCTAAATTAGAGACGTTTCCTCAAAATGTTGCTAAATTAATGAAGTTCCTCAAAAAACATTGAAAATTTAGTGATGTTCCCCAAAAAATGTTGATAAATTAGCTATGTTTTTGTTAGGACCTGTCCCCTCAGGCCCGTGCCGTGACTACCCCAAGCCCGTCTTCCATAGGCCATGGGTTGGCGACTAGTGCTGAAAGTAAGAGGGGTCGGAATACAATCCCAAAAGTAAAGGTACAATTACAACTGAAATACAATACAACTGAAGAAAGAGAAAGACAGCTATTGGGTCATCCTATAAGGTTCCTACCTGAAGGTTAGGTACAGATCACCTCCTCAGCACTCCATGTCTGCTCGTCTCCTCTGTGTACTGACACGCCGTACGGTCTACCTCAGGGCACTGTCTAGTCCTAGTACCATCAGGCTCGATCAACACTGTCCATCGTCTGCACCAAACACAACAAGGTGCAGGAATAGCCCATGTAGGGGTGAGTATAACGATACTCAGTAGGGACCCCAAGACCCTCAAGGTCTCACAAAAACCACAAAGGATAAACCAAAAATAATGAAATCAACTGAAAACCCTAATTAGTTATATGCTAATACATATACCTAAGTTATCAAGTATACCCATCTCAATCATGAGGAAACACTAGGTCCAACCCAAAATCCCAAAGCTCAATTGTTCCACTAAGGTAGGAATACCACAAAGGTAAGTACCACATAGGTGTGCCACACAGAAGAATACAACTAAGGTATTACCACAAATAAAAGTAACACACATGTACGGACTCAGCTCACACCAGGTATAACTTAGGTACAATAGTAGAGATTATTAGATGTAATTACTAATTCATCTTACTCTATTAAGAGGCAGACCCACGAAGGATCCTAAATAATCATCAGACCCATAGAGGATCATAGTAAATCTTCAGACCCACACAGGATCCTAGTACCTCATCAGACCCACACAAGATCCTAGTACATCGTCAGACCCACACAGGATCCTAGTACATTGTCAGTACGTCGTCAGACCCACACAGGATCCTATAACACCGTTAGTACGTCGTCACACCCACACAGTATCCTAGTACACCTTCAGTACATCTTCATACCCATACAAGATCTTAGTACACTGTCAGTACGTCGTCAGACCCACGTAGGATCCTAGTACACTGTCAGTACGTCCTCAGACCCACACAGGATCCCAGTACACCGTCAGTAGGTCGTTAGACCCACACAGGATCCTAGTACATTGTCAGTACATCTTCAAACCCACACAGGATCCTATTATATCATTATTATGTCTTTAGAACCACACAAAATCCTATTAAATCATCAATATATCGACAGACCCACACAGGATCCTAGTAAATCATCACAGCCAGCTATAGGGTTTCCGCACTAAGCCCGCTTGTCTTCGAGATAGTCCTATCTTCAATCTACTAGTCGATACATCAACTTTCAAGAAGTCCCATGAAGAAGTATCTTAAAGGTTATCCACTTCATAGGGGTATCAATGAAATAGACGGTGCGTCAATCAGACGCCCGGTCTTTCAGTTATTAGCCTTTTAGTCCTGAGGGCTCGGTTGGATTTGTAATTGATCCAACCCGACCATACCCCAAAATTATCCAAATATCTATTGGGATATACCAAACGGACTATCTCTGTTCAAGGTTTTCAGTGCCACAGATGGTTCATCAAACGGACACTCGGTGCCAAAGTTAGGGCCAAAAGAGCAGAAATGAGTCAAAGCTGGTCCGGGTCCGGTCCAACCCGGTCAGACCGACCTAGTCCGCTGGGTTCGGCCTACACTGGGTGGCCTGTCCTGGTGGCTGGGTAGCCGTGGTGCGGCGCGAGGGCCATGGGGCGGCACGAGGGCCGTGGTACGGCGCGGGGGGCTGCGGGGCGGCGTGAGGGCCACAGTGCAGTGCGGGGTGGCGCGAGGGCCGCGTGCGGCGCGAGGTCCGCGGCTGGCGGGGGTTCTGTGAGACGGAACGGGGGCCGCGGGGCAGCACGGGGGTCGCGGGGTGGCGCGAGGGCCACAGTGAGGCATGGGGGCCACCGGGTGGCATGTGGGTCGCGGTGCGGCGAGGCGGTCGTGGTGCGGCGGTCATCCGCGGCTGGCCAGATTGCTATCCTTCCTCTCCGCACGGTGCGGTCGCACGCCGTGCCTTCACCGATGTCTAGTTCGACCGGCCATCCTTCCTTTAAATCTATATCACAATCCATGGTTCTCTTCCATTGGGTGGTGTGGTCGCACCGTCTCTTTCGTCGCGAAGAACGCAAAAAATAATCACAAGAATTGCAAAGAGGTCGGGCCATGTTCCTTTGGCCCGCACTCTCCGTGTTAGGGCAGTAGCAAGTGGCTATGATTCCTTCTTGAATTATGAAGAGTCTAAAAGAATAGGTAAAAGGGGAAAATTCAAACAACCACCCTACCTCGAAGGATTATTGATGTAGGAGAGGAAGGAAGGACGGACGTCGGTTGGTTGTTTGTGAAGACGTCCCGCATTGAAGGTGGCACATTCTTCAATGGAGATGATCTTTGTTGGGAGGTGTTCTTCCTTGGAGAGAATAATCCTTTAAAAGCTCTCCTCTTTCCAACCCTTTCCTCTCAATTCCACCAAAATGTGAAATAGACAACTTATTAATTTAAGTTTATCAAATTAAATTACTTTGGCACAAAAAATAAAGTTGTCATAATTAAATGTTGACACATTTAATTAATTTCTTAGTTGGCTCAAACAATTAATTGGGAAGTTCAAGGGGTTTCTCCCATTAAGAGGGTTCGGGTGGTCCCCACCTTTAGGAATTCAAAATGGGGGTTTTAGGCTCGGTGGTCCCCACCTTCATAACACACATGTGGGAGGTTTTAGTTTAGGTGTTCCCCACATTTATAACATCCACATGGGAGGTTTCAACAAAAAAAATGTTAAACATTCATATTTTATTTTATTCTTACATGAAAAACATAAAAAGTTACTTTCACCCTCGACCAACTGTCATCGAGGTGAAAGTCTCCTTAAGCGAATACCGGTGTTGCGAGTTCAACAGTGTCCTCAGATTTCAATTCTAAGCACCGGTTTAAAAGTTACAAAAACTTACTAGCACATTTACTGAACGTACCCAAAAAAAGTTCAAAAATTCATTCCAGGCACTCTGGGCCTCAGAATCACATGCCGTAAATTTTTGCGGACTTGTAAAATTCCCATATAATTAAAAAAAATACATGTGATTTTTGGGTCTTTAAATTCTCCCCACCTTAGGGATTTGTGTCCCCAAAACCCACATAAAAAAACTAGGAAAACAAGTGGGGGTACTGAGCATGAATCTGAATCTCCCACTCCCATGTGCTCTCCTGGAGGTTCCCATGCTTCCAACAAACACGCACTAGAGGTATCGAATGCACACGAAGGACCCACTCCTGTCGATCCTCAATCTCTACTGGAACCTCCATAAAAGTCACCCCATCATCGACGTCTAGCTCACCGTGGTCGATGATGTGAGAAGGGTTGTGCACGTATATCCTCAGTTGGGATACGTGGAAGACATTGTGCACCCAGGGAAACTGAGGGAGAAGTTATAAGTGGTAAGCCACCTCTCCAACTCTACTGAGGACCTAGAAGGGTCCAATGAACCTTGGATATAACTTACCGCCTCGGCCAAGTCTCTGTAAACCTCGTCGGGGTGAGACCCGTAGAAAGAGGTGGTCACCATCCTCATACTCCAGAGGTCTCTGTCTCCTATCGGCATAAGACTTCTGCCTGCTCTATGTAGTCTTCATCTGCTCCTGGATGATCTGCTCTCTGTGGTAGCCTATACCATCTCTGGTCCCTCGAGTGCTAACTCCCCTGGGTCAGTCCAGCACAAAGGTGATCTGCAAGGTCGCCCACACAATGCCTCAAAAAGTGACATCCCAATGTTTGAGTGAAGATGTTTTTTTATGTAAACTCCACCAAGGTCAAGTGATCCTCCTAGCTATGACTGAAGTTGAGGACGCAAGCACGCAGCATGCCCTCGAGGGTATGAATGGTCCACTCAGTCTGGCCATCCGTCTGAGTATGGAAGGTGGTGCTCAAATGATGTTGCGTCTCGAAAGCCTCCTGAAACCCATTCCATAATCGGGAAGTAAAAGGTCCATCACAGTCGGTGACAATCGTCGAGGGTACTCCTTGTAGCCTCATAATCTCATGCACATAAAGGCATCCCAAGATCTCTAATGAACCCTGATCTCTGATCGATAGGAAGTGGGCCGACTTGGTAAGTCGGTCAATGATCACCCAGATAGAATCATGACCCCTAGAGGGGATGTGTGGAACTCCCACAACACTTCCTCCTGAAGTGAAATTGGTATCATGGTATGTCCTTTGAAGAGGATGACGTGATCCACACCTTCATAAAATCCATCTGGTGTCTGTCCTGTGGATATCTGAGCACGTCGAGCCTCACATTCAGTGTCCCCATGTTTTTCCTCCCTAACTCACTGAAGAAGTGGGGGAGTGACTGAAAGAGACTGAAGAAAATTTTCCCCATCTCAATCCACAAATGATATCTATAAAGCAGCTAGCTGCTTCGTCACCTCATCAAGAAGTTGTATACCAAATATCCTACTGAGTGCATCTGCTGCTATGTTTTCCTTCCCATGAGTATAGAATATCTCAAAGTCATAGTCCTGAAGGAACTCAAGCCGACATCATTGTCTCAGGTTCAGGTCCTTCTGAGAGAAGATATACTTGACACTCTTGTGATCCAAGTAGACTGTAAAATGCTTGCCCATCAAGTAATGTTGCCACATCTTCAAGGCGAAGACCACTGCTACTAACTCTAGGTCATGGGTAGCATAGTTTTGCTCATTTTGTCTCAGCTATCGAGAACCATATGCAATCAATGCTCGCTCTTGTATCCGGACACATCCAAGCCCGGTCCCTGATGTGTCGCAGTAGACTACATACCCTACGCCCTCCTCCAGAAGCCTCAAGATGGGGGCACTAGTCGGCCTCTACCTAGGCTCCCATCTACCTTCTTGACGAACAAAATCGGGGTTTCCCAAGGAGAAACACTGGGCCAGATGAACCCTTTCCCCTGTAAGTCCTCCAGCTGTACCCGCAGCTCATGAAGCTCTACGAGAGCCATCTGATACGCTGGTGTAGATATCGGTGTCATATTAGGGTACAAATCAATGTAAAATTGCACCTCTCTACGAAGAGGTAGACCCAGAACATCATCAGGGAAGACATACACATACTGGTCCACCACTACAGGATAACTCGGACTCTCCACATCAACCACTCTGAGGGAAAGGATAGCCAACTGATGAGAGATCGGCTGCACTCTCCTCCAGGTAAGTCTATCATGTGCTGCAAAGGACACCTTCTCACCGGTGAAAGTAAACCTAGTCTCATCCATGTAGACATGCCACACTTTTTACCTAATATAGTCAATTTGAGCATGGATTGTAGATAACCAGTCTATACCCAAGATGACGTTGTAAGGCCTCGATGCCGCTACTAGAAGATCCCAGCCGAAGCTCTCATCTCCTATAGTAATCTCACACTGTTGGCACCGGTGTGTAATCATCGAATCCTCTCCCATAGGAGTCTCTAGCCATAAGGATCGAGCCAACGGCTCCATCAGAATCTCCGATCTCTGAACGAGGGCAGTGGAAATAAAAGTATGATTGGCACGTGTGTCTATAAGTATTGCAGCTAAGGTGGAGTAGACATAGATCGTACCCCGTATCATCTTCAGAGCACCAAGATCATAGGCCTCAACTACCTAGGGCTAAGCTCACCCCTATCCACCTCCCCCCTGTGGTCGGGGTGGACTACCTGGTGGTGGTGGCGGTAACACCTCGAATCATCACCCACCGCCAACTGTACGGCCAGCTCATCTGCCACATCTGCCGGCTCCCTACGGACCTCCTTGGTTGAACCTTTATCTCTTCCTAGGTGGTCCCTCGATCATCTTATAATCATCCATACAACGAGTCAAACAGTCACGAGCCATGTGACCCTGCCTTCCGCATGTGAAACACTTCATATTCCTCGCATGACTGACTCTTTCTTCAATGCCCCGCACAACTGATCCTGAGTCATGCGGTCGTCCACCTGTAAGTCTATTCCTCTTGGACCTCTGTGACGTATGTCTGCTGCCAGCTGCATAAGACTCTGCTACGTGATGTTTGGTGGTGGGTCTCACTGCTGGTGACTGCTCAGCAAGGAAACTCTCCACTAAGAGGGCTCGCTCTAACACCCCCGCCTATGTTGGGATGCTGAGAGAAATCATTGAATCCCTGATCTCACACATGAGTCCCTGATCAAAGTTATGGGACCTAAAGAATGGGTCCCACACCATATCGGTGGAGTATCATGAGAGGTCAGTGAACCTTACTGAGTACTGAGCCACAGTCATGATACCCTGTTGTAGATGAAGAAGCTCCAGTATGTGGACTGCACGAAGAGTCTCTGGGACAAACTCTGCCCAAAACAGGCTCTCAAAGTCTACCTAGAGAAGCGTCAGCTCATCGTGAACCTAGATCATTAAGCTCTACCATATTCCTGTTGCTGCCTATAGAAGACTAGCGGCAAGGATCACCATGAGATCAGCTGGTGTCCCTACCAGTCGAAAGACTCTCACCACGGCCTCCAGCCAATCCTCAGCTGCTTGTGGGTCTGTCTCTCCCCTGAACCTAGGTGGCCTCTGGCGCTGGAACTCATGCAATGCGCTCAAGCGGTGTGCACCCTCTGTTGTTGGGGCTGGTGGCATCGGTGGACCAACGGTTAATGGTATTTCTGGTGTCTCTGCTGGTGCCTCTACTAGAAGGGGGCCCTACACTGAGGTCTCATCGCTCAGTGGGCTATCAGTGCGTACTATACTTGGAACCCTAGTGGATATCTATGTGGAGGCATACTGAAAAGAAACAGGTGCACCACGGTTAATAATTTATACCTGGTGAGCTGACTCAAAGAGATCACAAAGAAAACTCTTGAAACATACAAGCAATCAGTGTTTTCATGCACTGAGTCGAAAATCAGAAGTCAAGGTCCTGGTGTATGGATACCTCAGCCACTGCACCAACACTGGATTCCCTAAACTGATAAACACACTCACTACACTAAACATTATTGTCATGAAAAAAATCAAAGTCCAATGTTCTACGGTAGAACCGACTTCTCTGATACCAATTTTTCACGACCCGTCCCCCGGGGCTCGTACCGTGACTACCCCAAACCCACCTTCCATAGGTCAGGGGTTGGCGACTAGCACTGAAATTCATATTCCCTAAAACTGGTAAGGTATTACCTTTATATCTTGTAAACACACGCAACCAAGCACACAGCAACATACGAACACAAGTAAACTGTATAGAAAAAACAGTGTTAAAAGTAAGAGGCACTAGTAGAGAAATGGTTTTTAACATCGTCAATTTGACGTCGGTTTCTTATAAACCGACGTAAAATATGTTTTTGAAGACTTTTTGGTGTCGGTTTTTTAAAAATCAATCCCAAAAACTAAAAAAAAAATTGTTTTAGCATCGGTTTTTAAAAAAACCAACGCGCAAAAAATAAAAAAAAATGTTTTTGCGTCGGTTTTTAGGAAAACTGATGCCAAAAATATATATAAAAAACAATGTTTTATAGAATTATCTAAGATTTTATTTGCCTGGTCATGGAGAAAAAACTGAGTTACGGATTAAAAGTTATGGATGTTTGAAGTTTATCTCCTCTAAGAGAAGTCTTAAAGAATTCCATCTTTCAAAGGCCATAACTTTTAATCCATAACTCCATTTTAGCTCCACGACCAGTCAAATCGAAGCTGAAGGAATTTTCTAAAACATGGTAATAATTTGTTTTACTTTTGGTGTCTATTTTAAAATAAACCAACGCCAAAACATTTTTTTAGTTTTCTGCGTCGGTTTTTTAAAAAACCGACGTGAAAAGGTTTTTTTTAATTTTTGGCATTAGTTTATTTAAAAACCGAAGCAAAAAAAAAATTACTTTTACTTTTCACCTCGGTTTTTAAAAAAAACTGATGCAAAAAAGTTTTTTTAAAAATTTCTAGCGTCGGTTTATTTAAAAACCGATGCAAAAAACAATTTTTTTTACTTTTTGGTGTCGATTTTTAAAAAAACTGATGTGAAAAGTATATTTTTTTAAATTTTTCATGTCGGTTTATTTAAAAACCGATGCCAAAAATGATATTGATTGGTATTTTTGGCATCAGTAAGACCAATGTAAATCCTCTTTTGCGTCGGTTTCAAACAAAACTGATGCCAAAGAGTATTCTCTAATACGCGGGATCAAAATTTCAATTTTTTCACAATGCGAATTTAACTTTTTAAATTCCTGCCTACATTTTCATACAAAGAAATCAAAAATATTTTCATTTAATCTATATAAATCCATTTCTCCTTCATTTATCATTTTCAACTTCTTCGATTCAATCAAGTTTTCAACACAACTACAATCGTTAATTTGATCACGGTACCTATTCTATTCATTTATTTTCATTATTATTATTGTCCTTCATTTCTAATCAACTCGATTAGATTTCTTATAATGGTGATTTACTTATATTATCAAGTTACAAATATAAAACATTCAGATGAGATTTACCAACCATGGTGTAAATTTAATTATCGATCATCATTTTCATTATCGCATGAGTTCTACACTAAATATAAGAGATATGATGATAAACAACACATCAATTCAATGGAACCTCCGAAAACCATTGAAATATGTTTGAAGTATTATGTTTATTTTATATCATTTGGTATATGTGATATTAATTCATGTTTATCTTGTTTTCTTTACAACGAGTTGTATCAATCGAAACTTTGACAGGTTCAACTTCTGATGGCAATAACTTTTGATCTGTAACTCCGTTTTAGTTCCACGACCAGTCAAATCGAAGATTAAGAAACGATATAAAACATTGAAGAAATTTTTTTTAACTTTTTTCCATCAGTTTTTGTAAAAGCCGATGCCAAAAATATTTTTTTCCCATTTATGGCATCGGTTTTTTTAAAGAACCAATGCCAAAACTATTTTTTCAACTTTTTGGTGTCGGTTTTTAAAAAAACTGATGCCAAAAATGATGAGAATGAGTATTTTTGTCCTTGGTTGCTTACAAAACTGGTGATAAAAAACAAATTCAATTCTTTTTTGGCATCGGTTTACGAAAACCGACATAAAAAGTCATATTTTTTACGTCGGCGACTTCAACGTCAGTTAAAAACCGACGTCAAAAATTAAAAAAACGATGTTAAAGAACTTTTTTCTACTAGTAAGGGGTCGGAATACAAGCCCAATGGTAAAGGTTCAAGTACAACTAAAATACAATACAACTGAAGAAAGATAAAAACAGCTATTGGGTCATCCTCTGAGGTTCCTAACTGAAGGGTAGTTACAGATCGCCTCCTTAACACTCCATGTCCGCTCGTCTCCTCTGCGTACCGACACGCGGTATGGTCTACCTTCGAGCACCATCCAGTCCTAGTACCCTCAGCCTCAATCAGCGGTGTCCGTCATCTGTTCCAAACATAACAAGGTGCGGGCATATCCTGTGCAGGGGTGAGTATAAAGATACTCAGTAGGGACCCCGAGACCCTCAAGGTCTCACAAAATCCACAAAGGATAAACCACAAAGCATGAAATCAACTAAAAACCCTACTTAGGTATATGCCCATACATATACCTAAGTTATCAAGTATACCCATCCCAATCATGAGAAAACACTGGGTCCAACCCAAAAGCCCAAAGCTCAACTGTTCCACTAAGGAAGGAATACCACAAAGGTAAGTACCACACAGGTACACCACACAGAAGAATACCACCAAAGTATTACCACAAAGGAAAGAACCACACAGGTACGGACTCAGCTCACACCAGGTATAACTTAGGTAAAATAGTAGAGATGATTAGATATAACAACTAATTCATCTTACTCTGTTAAGAGGCATACCCACGAAGGATCCTAAATCATCATCAGACCCACATAGGATCATAGTACATCATCAGACCCACACAGGATCCTAGTACCTCGTCAAACCCACACAGGATCCTAGTACCTCGTCAAACCCACACAGGATCCTGGTACATCGTGAGACCCACACAAGATCCTAGTCAAATGTCAGTATGTCGTCAGACCCACACAAGATCCAAGTACACCGTCAGTACGTCGTCAGACCCAAATAGGATCCTAGTACACCGTCAGTACGTCGTCATACCCACACAGGATCCTAGTACACCGTCAGTATGTCTTCATACCAACACAAGATCCTAGTACACCATTAGTACATCCTCAGACCCACACAGGATCCAAGTACACCATCAGTATGTCGTCAGACCCACACATGATCCTAGTACACCGTCAGTACGTCTTCAGACCCACACAGGATCCTAGTACATCGTCAGTACGTCGTCAGACCCACACAAGATCCTAGTACATCATTAGTACATCGTCAGACCTACATAAGATCCTAGTACATAATCAGTACGTCGTCACACCCACACAGGATCCTAGAAAATCATCACAGCCAGATACAAGGATCCCACACTAAGCCCGCTTATCTCCGGGAGAGTCTGCTCCTCAATCTACTGGTCGATACTCCAACTACCATGAAGTCCCACGAAGAAGTATCTCAAAGTTCTGCAATGTCATAGGGGTCTCAACGCAACAGACGGTGTGTTAATCGGACTCCTGGTCTGTATGTAATAATCCTTTTAGTCCTGAGGGCTCAGTTGGATTCATGCTTGATCCAACCCGACTGTACCCCAACATTATCCAAATCTCTAGTGGGATATACCAAAGGGACCGTCTCGCTCTAAGATTTCCAGCGCCGTAGATGGTTTGTCAAATGGAAACTCGGTGCCAAAGTTATGGCCAAAAGAGTGGAAATGGGTCGAAGCCGGTCTGGATCTGATCCGACCCGATCCGACCCGGCCTGGGCTGACCCTACCTGGTTCGGGTCGACTCGGTTTGGGTCGACCCGGTCCGCTGGGTATGGCCCGCGCTGGTCAGCCCAACCTGAAGGCGGGGCAGCCGCGGTGAAGCCTGGGGACGCAGGGCGGTGCCAGGGGCCGCGGTGCGGCCCGCGGAGCTGCGGTGTGGATATTTTAAAATATGGAAAATTATATATATATATCTAAATTTGTAATTATTTATATATATACATACACATATATATATTTATACACATGCACACACACACACATATATATATAAACTTATATATGTATATAAACATATATATATTAATATAAACATATATATAATATAAACATATATATATAATATGAACATATATAATATATATATATATCCCACGGTGCATGGGTGAGTTGGTGAGCAGCAGTGGCGTCCTGACCCCCGAGGTTTTGGGTTCGAGTCCTCACAAGGCAACGCGCACTATATGCATTTATCACCTCTCGTGGGCCCCTCTACCCCGTGTGGAACGGGCCTGAAAGCCCGAGTGCCGTTACACCTGGGACTGCGGTTGGGGGAGTACATAAAGGTGCTCAGTGGTGGGTGACGGCCCACCTATACCGTGTAACCCTTTGGGTCTAAATACCCAGTGTAATTTTGCCCACGGGGCATGGGTGAGTTGGTGAGCGGCGGTGGCGTCCTGACCCCGAGGTTCTGGGTTCGAGTCCTTGCAAGGAAACGTGAACTATATGCATTTATCACCTCTCGTGGTCCCCTCTACCCCATGTGGAACTGGCCTGAAAGCCCGGGTGTCGTTACACCTAGGACTATAGCTGGGGGAGTACATAAAGGCACTCGGTGGTGGGTGACGGCCCACCTATACCGTGTAACCCCTTGGGCCTGAACACCCAGTATACTTTTTCCCACGGGGCATGGGTGAGTTGGTGAGCGGCAGTGACATCCTGACCCCGAGGTTCCGGGTTCCATTCCTCGCAAGGCAACGTGCACTATATGCATTTATCACCTCTCGTGGGCCCCTCTACCCCGTGTGGAACTGGCCTAAAAGACCCGGTGTTGTTACACCTGGGACTACAGCTGGGGGAGTACATAAAGGTGCTCGATGGTGGGTGACGGACCACCTATACCGTGTAACACCTTGGTCCTGAAAACCCAGTGTACTTTTGGGGGAGGGGAGTTTCTCTGTGTAGAGGGTTCTAAAATGCCACACTTGGAAATTCCCTTCAATAAAAAAGATAATGTATATATATATATATATATAAACAAAAAATAAAAACATATTTATATAATATGTAAAACATAAACATATATATATATTAATATAAACATATATATATTAATATAAACATATATATATAATATAAACATATATATATAATATATAAACATAAAATACAAACATATATATATATAATATAAAACATAAACATATATATGTAAGGACCCGACCCCAGTTTCCCAGAGCTGGTGTCTTATTATAATACATTGGCATGATTACAGGGAAACAAATCCCAAATGACCAGTCGGTTTAGTAGTCTTGAAGAAACTAGATGCATACATGGAACCCATTTTTCATTTGCAAAGGAAACAAAATATGATACATAAAAAAAGCTAATAAACTTCATCCTTGAAAACTCAATAAATGATCTCTTCTTCATAACCTAGGGAAGGAAAAATAAATGAAATGGGTGAGCTCAAATTATCGGTAATGTTTAATCAAAACAGAAGAAGATAACATAAACATAAACATTAGGCATGGTGAATAACTAAAACACATGCCTTTAAAAACAAACTTGAACACATTATGGTAGGAATAAGAGATGAATAAATAATGCCATAATAAAATAGAATCATGGGTATTCTACAAGTCAAATAACCACATGAACTGTCAATACTATTTTCATAATGAGGGAAATGCATATGTCATACATTCTAAAACATACCATCAAGGCCCCGGGCCAAGACCATAAATAATAATTTTTTCAAGGCCTCGTGCCAAGATCATAGTTTGTCTCATGAGACCTACCGATGCACAAAGGGGCAATAGCGAGCCCCACCCAACACTTATTAAGTCAAATGAATATGAATAGGGACAAACATAAACAAAATACAAATTCATATTTAAATTAACATATGAAATGTAAATAACTTTCCCCAAACATTAAGCATAAACACAAACCATTCAAAGTAAATTGGTGAATGGTTTTAAGATAGCACATACACGGTCAAAATAATAATAAACCATTCTATTAACTATTATAGATGATATCATAGGATATAAACATCAATGAAGTACAAGATTCAATAAAGGACATTGACATAGACTAAGATACTTTTAAATGAGACCATTGAAAAATCCTTGAGGAAATAATCCTTAAACATTCCAAAGTGTCCCATACCACCTTGGAACATTCAAATCATAATCCCTTAGAATATAATGAGAATAAGGAGAATATTTATATGATATAACAAAGATAAGTACATACACAACAAGAAAGAAATTAGTGTTGAATAAGGCATATATCTCATAAAAGTTAAAGTGAGATGAGAAAAATCATTTTTACTTTGGAAAGAAGAGTTCTTTTGGAGAATAATTTTTATTTGTCATGAAATCAGATTGTAAACATGTAAATCCCAGAAAATAAATGGTAATGTCATTGAAATTATTTTTGTGTCTTAAATAAGGTATTATTGAGGTGAAATAATTTAAAAAGAGTTTTTAAAGGAGCTTTAGAAATAAAACATTTTAGTGCAGTTTAAGGAAGATATTAAAGGATTTTAAAGTGAAAAGGCATGTTTGCTTTCATAAAACCAAAAATGAATCAAAATATATTTCTCATGTTAAAATTTTTGATTTTATAAATATAAATATGTCTTAAAATAGATTATAGAGTGATCTTCAAAAATAGGGAAGAATTCAAGAAGTTCCATGAATCGAGCTTGTACTTCGGGAAGAATTTTTGAATGATCCTTTTAAAACATATAAATACCCATAAAATAAAGAATTAACCTGATTATTACACATATATATATAATTAACACAAAATTTATTAAGAGTAAATAGGAATAAATAATAATTTCATTGAGGTTAGTAGAGAATAAGAGCAACCCGAATGAAAATGGAGGTTCGGGTAGAAAATACGTAAAAATTTGTAATCAATTGAATTGTATGCCCCAAAATTAATAATAATAAATGATAAATTTATTATAATTAAAATAAATAGATTAATTATATGAAACATAAATTGTCAGTATACATACACCATACACAAGTCGTAGTAGTGAATACGGAATATCTCACAAAAATGGGAGTGAGACGAAGAAACCCCTTACCTTAAGTCTGATAGTGTTCTTCACTTGATCTTAGTTCCCTGGATAACCAAATTAAATTAATTAATTAATATTTTAATAACATATTATTTATGTAATTGATTTATTATATCCTTATTAAGTTCATTCATTTCCTTATTCATGGGTTTAAGAGGTTCAATTTTATTGTTTGGGAGCCTTTTCTTCCTTGGTATTCATGACCGGTTTACTTGTATATATGTAAGGATAAACATGTAATATGAGAATGGTTGTCCAGAATAGAATTTTTATTTTATTTTTTAACATAAAAAATATTACATTGTTATAAAATTCATTTGGTTATTGGTAGTGGAGATGAATCTTTATATAAAACATTAATGATAATTGTTTGGGTTAATTGTTTATTTTTTATCACAATGAACTCATTTTGATTTATAAATTAATATCATGTGAGAAAAAATATTCTAAAATATTAAATAAGTTATAATAAATATATTATAGTCTGTTTCAACCATAAAAAAGGTTTCATGATCAAAATTGAAGATGGTAGTAAAAGTAGAGAACTCATCGTCCTTGAATGTGATAAATTAACACATCTCGGACAATGTTTTCATTTTTAGTTTAAGGGAGAAATAGAAATGATGATGAAATATTAAATTATAATATAAGATTATAGTTCATGTATGTTACTATAATTATCATATAATTTGGATGAGGTAAGATGAAAAAAAGAAAAGAAAGGAACTCAAAATAAAAGAAAAGTTTAGGAATCGCTCACTAAAATTCGGCAGCCTAACGACGTCGCTTAATATTTGATAAAATATTTTGATGAAATAAAAGGGGTATATCATCATTAATACATAATATGTAAAGTAAGGGTGATATGGAATGAAATATCCCGATATAAACAAATTTAAATTAATATATAATAACATAATAAAGAGTGCTTGAAAAAAAAATATTTTGAGATGAAAATTCTGCAGCATAACGGTTATGTAACATGGTTTTAGAAAAAATTAAAAAGAGAGGTTACATAAGTAACCCATTTATAAAAGACTCATAAAACTGTATATGGACATAATAATATGAAAATAAGAACATGGTATGAAAACTTGAAATACATACCACATAAAATAGGACTTGGATGGGAAAAGAGAAGTTGATAATTCTCTTACCTTGTAGAGTAACTCCTAAGACTTGAAGGTCGGGACCTTGGGTGATTGAGGAAATCATAGGAGGAATAATATAGTGTTAAAAATACCAGATCTTTGAGGATAATAAGTTTGTAATGAAATAAAACTAAGTAATGAGTGGGTATTTATAGTAAATGAGAAAGTATTTTATTAATTTAAAGGGACACCTCATTAGTGATTTTTTCAAAACCATGGGCTTTCCCATGCTATTAGACACTTGGGACACCTCACGTCATATTTTACTATACACAAGTCTACCAGAATTTTATTTTAATTATTACATCATTATGATTTCATTAAACATACCAAAAACTCAAAACTGTATTTTTACTATTCATAGGAAATTCAAGTAGTTTAGAAAAATCCTAAAAAATAACCCTAACCATTTTTCAATATGTATAATTAAAAAATGAAATACATTTTTTGAAAATAATTTTCTAAATATTTTTAATTTAATTTTGAAATAAAATCATAATTTATTCAAAAAAACAACTTTAAAACTATAACTCATTTTATAACACCTTGCGAAATTAATCAAGGTACCATAAAATTATCTTATAACCATAAGACAATACAATAACAATTTTTTATTACATTTTCTGAAAATAAGTTTCCATTTTAAATTATTAAATTAATCAGAAAATTTTAATGAAAATATTTATCTCATACAAAAATACCAATACTTATACTATGATCCTTTTTCAACTTTTAAGATGTCTAAATTATATTTATAAATTTATGGGTGAAGTTTCTATTTTTTATGGTTTACTATTTATTACTATTCATTAATATTCAAAATGGTATGTCACTATTCATAAGGGTATGTTTCTATTCACCAAAAATTAAGTTTGTCTTATTAGATTCTAAATATCTTACTGAACGCAACCGTGTATGTAAGCTTTTTGAAATTCAAAACACAGAGGTGGAAAATTTATGTTTATTGGATAGGTTGTAACAAATTTTTGTTTTGTATAGAATTAGTGTTTCATGAATTTAATATTAAATCTATTTGTAAATTCTTGGGGTGATACATTATTCCCTTCTCAACAGAATTGCATCCTCGCAATTCCAAACTGCGCTTCAAAAGTTAATAGTTGATGCTTGAAAATTCCCTTGTGTAAACCCACATCGGAAATAGGGTTAATAAAATATAATCCTATAAAAATGGGTTAAGGGAGATGAGGTGGTCACCCCAAAAAGTATTCTTTCTAATGAGGTGACATTAGTTGCAAGTAAAAACCAAGATATGGAAGAAAAATCTAACTATGATGTTTTGGCGGAACATGATAGAGAACATGTTCAGATGAATGTTGATTACTACAAAACTATAAAATAAAATAATCATTGATATTATCAATGATTATGATAATAGAAAAACATTTTATTTAAGACTATTTTCCTTGAGTTGATGAATTATTCCACTCTATACGATTATAAATATACATTTCTATTTAAAAACTCATCCTTTGATTGCACCTTGAACTATCAATACTTCATCACTTAGTATAGGTTATGCCATATGGTGAATAAATAAATTAACCTATAAAATATCTTACAATGATCAACTTAAACTATTTCTTAAATGGTTAAACATTACAAAATAGGAAGATTCAATGCTTTGGAATGAAAGTCCTTGAATTTTAAAGATGAACTTATCATTAACCCTTAATCAACAAAAATCAGCTCTAAATTTACATTCCAAACATGTGAATAACTTCATCATGTATCCTCTTGAAATATAGTAATAACTTGAATTATTATAAAAACCATATTGGAAACATGTATTATTCCTTATTCTTTAAGTAAAATATATTTTATTGGATATATTCCTTAAATCCAAAAGTGTTGTAAACTCCATCGATGATAGCATAGACCACTTCTTGACAAGGCAATAATCAGTTCCAAGGTAGTCAGTACTTATCTGAATCAATCATTTCTTCATCATTATCACTACTATAAAGTTCACCTATTCCAATGGTTCTAAACCATTGGAATAGCCTCTGAAACCATCGGGATAGGCTATCCCAACGGTTTCACAAACCGTTGGTATGCGGGCCGTTTCAATAGCCCTATACCAACAGTTTCTAAAGAACCGTTGGTATATGCGGTGTGAAATTAATCTTCCCCGACGGTTTAAGTAAAATAATTGGTATATATGTGTACCAACGGTTCAAAAACCATTGGTATAAATACCATTCAGCATACATACCAACAGTTCAAAAACTGTAGGTATATATTCTATCCCAACAGTTTCATTGAAACCGTTGGGATATATCTAGCATTTGGATACCAAGGATTCTGTAAACTGTTGGCATATGTTTCCCAGGATATTAAATACCAATGGTTCTATGAACCATTGGTATATCCTATACTCCCCATTGCATCATAGAACACATTAAATCAGCAAACCTGCACCTTCAACTCTACTCCCCGGCAAACACAGCACACATCAAAGCAGTAAACCTGCACCTGAAACTCTACTCCCCATAAAACATCAAAGATGGGAAAACCTGTAAACCCACTTTGAGCAGTAAACCTACACCTCTAAACCTATAAAACCTTCTCCTCTAACAAACTTCCAAAGAACACTTTAGACCTATAAACCTCCACCTGTTGTAAACTTTCACCTCTAAAAGTCTTCCAAAGCACCTGTAAACATGCACCATAATGCACCTCATATGCAAGTAGCTTCACATTATGAGTGGTAAAATTCACTAGGTTTTTTCCATCTTGTTTTATACTATTCAGAGTCTAAAAATGTTGAAGAAGATGCTGGAGATCATAGAGATGCTCAGGGTGGTTTTACCTTGGTAGATGATGAGGTATCATGTAAGGGGGATCCCTCCTCTGGTTCCAAATTTCATGGACTATGATATCCAGACTCGTATGGAGATAGTGATGGTTATGACCACATTATTTTACCAGAGCATGGCGGACCTACTATCTTATTTAGAGTTGGGACATATCCTAAGGGATCCTTAGTTAAGCAAATTAACCAAGTAGGTGAGCTTCAAGATTTTCCCTTATATGTACCTACCAAATCATAACCTGTAGAGGCTAGTTTACCTAGTGTTGAGACAGTTTTTCCCCATTGTCTTCAGATTTTGTATCCGTAATATATTTATAATATTTTAGAGAAAGAATTATTTTAGATTTCAGTGTAATTTTGAGTTATCAAGAACCTCATGTCACTCAGCTTGGTGAAGCTGATTCTAGACACCTTTTTGAGATGGTTGTATGTCATATTCATCCCAAGATGAGTTTTCATATTCAGGAAGTTATGATTTAAAATTGAAGGTTGGACAGTGATATAGAAACCATGTGATCTGTTATGGAGGAAATGAGGACCTCCTTTGTTTCCAGTCAGGATTCCTTATGGAAGAGATTGGATAATGTTCCTATTATTGCATCTATATCTAGTGCTCCACCTCCCTTAGCTTTAGTTGATGCTGATTCGATCTAGTCTATAGTCAAAGAGTATCTCTATGTTTTTATAGGTGATGTGCATTCATCTCATCAGGATTAATTGAGTCAGATTCTGTAGAATGGGTTCTCAAGGAATAGGTTGACCAGTTGAAAGTGATGACAACTCTACTCAAGTTATTCATGGAGGAGAAGAAATATTTCTTTAGTAGTATGAAGAGATGAGGAAACATTATTATAGACTTTTTCAATCTTATAAAGCCTTTCCTATATGTATCCAATACTCTAGTGGCTTCTCCAGAGGTGATTCCCATAACATCCTTCACCTCTGATTCTTCTTCTGATCCTCTAACTCCTTAATTCTAGCCTTTTGGTATGTCTTCGGTTGAATCTGTCTGGAATCTCTAACCTATTGTGATCCAAAAACTTCCTGCCTCTACATATATACCTTCAGCCTCTACCTTAGTGCCTCCTACTTCTAGAAACGGAAAGTGCCCTACTGATCACCCCACCCGCACCCTGCCCTGCAGACCCCCCCCGGACAGCCCTTAGACACCCCCTGGACAGACCCTCCTAGGAACCCCACTTGAACCCTCTCCCCTTCCCTGCAGACCCCCCGGCACCACCCCCCCCCCCCGGACAGCCCTTGGACACCCCACCTGGATAGCCCCTCCTAGACACCCCACCTGCACCCTGCCCTGCACAGCCCTTGGACGCCCCCCAGGATAGCCCCTCCTAAGAATCTTGTTACCCAGGAATTATTGTGGGTCTACCATCTTTATTCTAATGTTCCTAGGTGTGCCTTCAAGATTGATTTATTCAAGGCTTTTAATTCGGTCAGGTTAGACTTCTTATGGGATGTTTTCGATCTGCTCGGTGTTCTGTCTAGGTTCTCGTCTTGGGTTAAAAGATGCGTATCTACCCTAATGTTCTCAGTGAACATTAATGGCAGTTTACATGGCTACTTTTTGGGGAAAATAGGGCTCAGGCAAGGGGATCCTCTTTTTCCTTTCCTTTTTGTGATTTACATGGAGTTTTTCTCGTGCATCTTGGACTCATTTATTTCATCTTCAGATGCTTACAAGTTTCATTAGAAATTTTCAGGTTGGAATGCAGGTGGTAGGGGGATGGAAAGGGGCTACTGTGGGTTGGAATAGGTGGTATGGGGTTGTTTTTTAGGTGGAAGGGGGTTGGTGCGGGCTGGAATGCAGGAGGTTGGGGGCTGGTGTAGTAGCTGGTGCGGGCTGGAGTGGCTGGTGCGGGCGGGAAGGCAGGTGGCAGGGGGATGGCAGGGGGCTGGTGCGGGCTGGAATAAGTGGAAGGGGGCTAGTTTGGGTTGGATTATAGGTGGTTGGGGGCTATTGGGCATGTGGCAGAGGCTGGGATGTTGGAGGTCAGGGGCTGGTGAGGGATAGAACTGGTGGTTGGGGCTATTTTGTAGGTGGCAGAGGGTTGGAATGAGTGTTTTGCAGGAGGCTGGGGGGTGGGGGCTAGTGTGGTGGATGGTGCGGGCTGGATTTCAGGTGGCTGGGGGCTGGTGCGGGATCGAATACAGATGGAAGGGGTCATAATTCTGGTGGAAGGGGGCTAGTTGCAGGTGGTGGGGGGATGGTGCGGCCTGATTCGGAGGTGGAAGGGGGGCTGCTGTGGTCTGGAATGCTGGTGGCAGCAGGCCGAAATGAAGGTGGGAGGGGGCTGGTGTGGGATGGATGTGGCTAGTACAGGCTGGATTCTGGTGGTTGTGGTGGCTGATGGTTCGTAGGTGGACTGTGGTGACCTCCTTGTGTTGGTGGTTTGGAGCATGCATTCGTGTGGTTGGGTGCGTGCGTGTGTTTTCGAGTGTGGGAGTGTGTTCTCTCTGTGGGGTGGGTGTGTGGGTTTGTGTGGGTGGGTGCATTCGTTTTCCTCTTGGTTTTCGCTTGCTTTTAGTGGACCTTGGTGCTTTCATGATGGCAGGGCGGTTTCGTGTGATTCTCGGGTCTCCGGTTGGATGTTCATTTGATGTTCGTGTGTTTCTTCTGTGTCTCTTCGTGTGGAGGCTGCTTCTTTGCTGCTGGTGGTGGGCTGATGGTGGTTGTTGCGGTCTCATCCTGGAGCAGGGCCAAATCACATCATTACCGAGGCGTGACCGTGGCGTGACTGCGACGTGACCACAGTGTGACCGCAGCGTGACCGCGGCGTGTTGTCCCGGTCCAGCGACATTTGCGGGGCAGCATCTTTTGGCCAGGAGCGAAGGGAGCGGGAGGAGGCGGGGTAACCTTCGAGTCGTCACCTCCCTCCCCATTAACTATGGGTGTGTAATGTATCTAAAACTCTATCTAGGTATCATACATCAAATTCCGATAGGACTGTGAACCACTGTGGGGTACCGTCCTGGGGCAGGGCATAATCACGGCATTACCACGGCGTGACTACGGCTTGACCGCAGCGTGACCATGGCATGTTGGCCTGGTCTAGCGACATCCATGGGGCAGCATCTTCCGGCCAGGAGTGAAGCGAGCGGGAGGAGGTAGGGAAACATTCTGGTCGTCTCCTCCCTCCCCATTAACTATGGGTGGGTAATGTATCTAAAACTATATCTTGGTATCATACATCGAATTTCGATAGGACTGCAAACCGCCACAGGGTGTCGTCCTGGAGCAGGGCCAAATCACGGCATTACTGCGGCATTACTGCGGCTTGACCACGGCATGTTGGACCGGTCCAATGACATTCACGAGGCAGCATCTTCCAACCAGGAGCGAAGGGAGCGGGAGGAGGCGGGGCAACATTCCAGCCATCACCTCCCTCCCCATTAACTATAGGTGGGTAATGTATCTAAAACTCTATCTAGGTATCATACATCGAATTCCGACAAGACTCCGAACCACCATGGGGTGCCATCCTGGAGCAGGGCCAAATCACGACATTACTGCGGTGTGACCGCGGCTTGACCGCGGCGTGACCACGGTGTGACCGTGGCGTGACCACGACATGTTGTCCTGGTCCAGCGACATCTGCGGGGCAGCATCCTCTAGCCAGGAGCGAAGGGAGCGGGAGGAGGAAGGGAAACATTCCGGTCGTCGCCTCCCTCCCCATTAACTATGGGTGGTTAATGTATCTAAAACTCTATCTAGGTATCATACATCGAATTCTAACAGGACTGCAAACTGCCGAGGGGTGTCATCCTAGAGTAGGTCCAAATCACGGCAATACAATGGCGTGACCGCCACTTGACTGTGGTGTGACCGCGGCGTGACCACGGCGTGTTTTCTTGGTCCAGTGACATCCGTAGGGCAGCATCTTCCGTCCAGGAGTGAAGGGAGCGGGAGGAGGTGGGGCAATATTCTGGTCGTATCCTCCCTCCCCATTAACTATGGGTGGGTAATGTATTTAAAACTCTATCTAGGTATCATACATTGAATTCCGACAGGACTGCGAACCGCTATGGGGTGTCGTCTTGGAGTAGGTTCAAATAATGGTATTACTGTAGTGTGATCGCGACTTGACCGCAGCGTGACCACGGCGTGACCGCGGCATGACCGCGGCGTGACCGCGACATGTTGGCCCGGTCCAGTGACATTAGTAGGGCAGCATCTTCTGGCCAGGAACGAAGGGAGCGGGAGGAGGCAAGGAAACATTCTGGTTGTCGTCTCCCTCCTCATTAACTATGGGTGGCTAGTTTATCTAAAACTCTATTTAGGTATTATACATAGAATTCTAACAGGACTGCGAACTGCCGCGGGGTGTCATCCTGGAGCAGGTTCAAATCACAAAATTATTGCGGCGTGACCGCGGCGTGATCGCGGCGTGACTGCGGCGTGTTGTCCCAGTCAAGCGACATCCACAGGGCAGCATCTTCCATCCAGGATTCCAAATAAATCCTATGTAGTTGTCCTTCACATTATAGAAATGGATCTTATGTTATAAAAAATAGACTCTTGATTATTGTGGTATGATAAAGATATATATTTTATATTCTTTATTTTTAAAAGTGGTACTAGGTAGTTGAAACTACTGATTGAGAGTCAAATTATGCAGGTGTATTACTTATCAATGGTATATTAATTTCTTGGAACTCTAATAATAAAACATCAGTTACCTTGAGAACAATATAATTTGAGTATGTTTTAACATCTTAGGATGCAACAAAAAATCTTATGGGAGAATTCATATATGTAAAAAATTAGATGTGCATCGAGGCCAGGAAAACACCCCAAACGATGTTAAGATGAAGCTTATGGTGGGGAGAACCATAAGCCTAACAGGTGTTAAACAATGACACGGTCAGTGTTATTATATATATATGCTCGGGTAAACACCCAAAGGGGTGGCCAAGAGGCCAGGAAAACACCCGAAATGGGTTTTTCCATAAGATAAGGTCACAACAGACATTATAGAACAAATAAACTATTTAATATGTTATAACAAGGGATCATCGGAAGGTTGTAGTGAGCGGCACAATGACGCGATGTCTAAAGGGAAACGAAACGACGGAAAAGAATCACACACCCTAAACTATCACTGTGAGTTTTTGCAGATAGCGCACCTCCGTTGGAGGTGTTTTATTATAAAAAAGTGACTTTATTTATCAAATGAAACAATTATATTAAATAACACTTATTCAAGATATGAAATTCAATATAATTAAGCAAAATTAAGAAAGAAGCTAAATTCAATTTAAATAATTCTTAAATTATAGAGGCTACAAGAGGGACTCTACCTCGAGGTGGAACCAAGTCGTCCACTTCAGCTCTTAGAGCTTTCTAACTAAAACCTGATGCTCCTCCACTGGGTATACGCACCTTTACACAGATACAAGGACACCTATCCCCTATGCACACGCCCGCATGGCCATGAGCATGTGCAAGGGGATCCTTGCACATATGATTATATGCATATACCAGTCTCCACTCACCTTCATATGCATTTATATATATATACATGGGCACACCTAGCCCCATACATTCATAATCACTGCCATGGGTGACTATACACATAACGGGGGAACCCACATACATATACTTACTTACCTATGCACACGTAGGAAAGTTTCCCTTGACTTGGTGACTCGAAACCAATGAGAAAGGATCAACGCACTACACAAAGGATATTAATAACCTTAAAACACATGAAGGATGCTACATAACTAGTGAGAAACCAACCAATGGCATTAAATCCTTACCTAGATTGGTAGCGGAGAACCAAATCCACCCGAACCAACACGAAACGATCCAACGCCCTACCAAAAACATAATATGGAGTCAAAAACACTAAATCCCAAAATAAATGAGGTGTGAGACAAGTGGTAACCATAGAATCTTACCTCGGATCAAATTCGGTGGACTGAATCAATCTGAAATTCTTTTGACCCCCTTCGCAGAATATAACTACCCTTTGTCTATAGAAAGCAGTCGAAGATCTAAGTGACCAATGTGATAAAGAAAATAAAATAAAAACTAAACTAAAACATACCTGTCTCCTGTGACTATACATGTCACCTCCCAACATATAAGAACCACAACACCCCATGGGTCAAATCATGTTCCTGCAAGAAAAGGGGAAACATATCAATGTTTCAAAATGATACTATCAAATAGTACATTCCTATTAATTAACAATTACTCTTCCTATTAATGGTATATAATCAATTTTTCCCAAGTTTCAACTTATTTTGGTTTTGTTTGATATAAGGGATGAGGTCTTATTATTCTTGGTTTTTATGTTTACACTTGAGATATTTATTTAAAAATGATGCATGTATTTGGAATTATTATTTATGGTTTTAGTTCTTAGCCTGTTGCCATGGGACCTGTCCACTTGAATAATTCTTGGAATTTAGGGTTCAGTTGACATTTATGTGCTTTAATGTGATTGATGTCACTAACGATGAGGATTTAGATCAAGTAAAATATTCCTAAGAGGATTGGGCCTTGTAGTGATAGGTGTGGAAATTTTACATCTAGCGTTTGATGAGGAAATACTTATGAGGATGGATTGCAATCTCGGTAGGTTCTTAGAGTGGGATGGTCCCTCTGAGTATATAAAATATATTATGAAAGGTTTTACTCCATTTAATTATTCAAGAGTTTAACTAAAGAAATGAAGGATGAGATGCTAGTGTGGGTATTGGTTATTGTCAGACAAATTGGCATTATAATGCCAAGAGGCTTGGTGTGATTTAGCTTAGGATGGAACCTGGTTAGTGGGGATGGGTTATAATACATGATTTTGATGAGGTTCTTGACCAGATTATTGAGAATATAATGTAGATGGGTTCGACATGGTGTGATTTTGTGACTAGGAAAATCATAAGGTGAATAATCCCCTTTGCCTAGTTGGATGATGAGATGTGCATCGAGGCATGGGATAATCCTCGAGAGATGAGTCTAGACTATGTGACTGATAGGATAGACTAGGATAGGTTTGATTGGATTGGGTGAGTGTCCAACCCATGCGAGGATGATACGATGTATGGAGACACTTGGAGACACTTGGGGTTATTTATGTTATCTCATGGAGACACTTGGGGTTATTTTATGACTCCAACATACTCCAGAAATTTTCCCACACAATGTTTTAGAAAAACAATTCCATCTCATGGAAGACCCCAAGGCTCCTATAGCTTCCAGTGTTTCCTCACACTCACACTTCATGGTATTACAATCTACAAGTGATCTACGTCCACTAGTCAGTATATCATCACTACCCTCCATCTGTAGAAAGAAGTAAAATACCTAAGTGGCCAATGAGATAAAGAAAATAAAATAAAAACTAAAAAAAACATACCTGTATCCTATGACTATACATGTCATCGCCCAATATATAAGAACCACAATGCCCCATGGGTCAAATCATGTTCCTGAAAGCAAGGGGGAAACAGTTCCATTTAATAATCTCTTTATTTTTCATTATGTTATTTATATAGAACGTTGTTGGAAACACTATACTAGTACACTTAGACATTGAATATGCACCTATGCTACATTAGTTGAGTTGAATATTATGCACATGACCCTCTTCACTATGGAAAGAACCTCAGAGGGACCACAATCAATGTTTAGTAGTTGATCCTACTCTTGAACCTGGTTGGGCACCAGTCCATGAACCAGATAGTCTACTTGGTCATGAGGGTGTAAACCATTTCATTATACTATACTAATAATAAAGGTGCTGGTATCTTCTCTACCAACAATGGGAATTTCTCAAGGCTTGAGTGCCAATGGACTTCAGTTCCTAAGTTAATGGCCCCTTAACTATCCGTAGATGTCAAGGGGTGTCTCTCATGGGTGTCTTGTGGTGTGTAGTGTCTATTTATGATTTATGTGGTGCTTCCATATTGTGGGAAATGTGTATTACATGGTCATTTTAATAAATACATTGGTCAATTAGAAAATACACCCATAGTCAATAGAGATATACCCACTTTTGATAGAGAATACCATCCAAATAACCAACTCAGAAATCTGAGACCAACATTTTACTTTACCAATTACAATTACCTACTATATGAAAAACCAACTTATGTTTTATGAACCAATCAATTAAAGTTAAATAAACTCCTCCCAATAACCCATAAAATCTCATGTAGCATCACTCACCTCCAATTAACCCACATAATTTCACATCCTAATGACGATACAACCTCATCACATATATATCATGATTAAAAAACAAAATCCAACACAATATATGGTCTAATAAGAGTTTATAGAGGAAAATATGAGGTTTTTAAAAAATCATGAACTTTATATTGAATGTACTGTTCGAATGAATGGAATACAATCGTGAATCTAACCCTAAATTTCTAGAAGACTCTATTTTGAAAAAATTCACAATTTACCCAATAATTAACCACACCATGAGTTGGTTACTACCCAAAACTCTAGAAAATGCATGATTAATATGAATGGTTATCCTAAATATGAACCTAAAAATTAATTCCTTGTTGCCTCATTTTTTTAAAAAGAAGACTAATTCTTACCTGGAAGTACTGATCAAGAACCCTGGCGGGAGGAGAGGGAGCCGAGAGAGGGGGACGTCCTACGGGGTGTTCGGCCATGGGGGGTCTCACGCGTGACTGGAGAGGGGGTCGGGGGACATCGGAGGAGGAGATTGAGCCAAGAGGGGGGGGGGATGTCACCAGGAGAGGGAGATGATAGGGGAGGGGGAATTTCGCTGGGAGCCGAGAGGGGAGGGGGACGTCGTCGTCGGAGAAGGAGCCGAGAGGGGAAGGGGAACGTCACCGAAGGAGAGGGAGGGGGCGGGAGGCGGAGGCGGAGGCAGAGGCCGGGAGGTGGAGGCGGAGGCAGAGGCCGGGATGAGTTTGAGGTTAGGGAGGGGAGGAGTGAGTCAGGAGGCAGGGAGAGGGTTCACGCAGGGATGAAATGTCGGGAGGGATCCCTAAATTGGGTGTATTTTTTCCCAATGGTTAATAAAAACCATGAGTAATAGTTTTCTTTCCCAACAGTATTGTTAAACCATTGGGAAAACCTAACATATAATAGCATATGCCAAAGGTTTACTAGAACCTTTGGTATAAGTTTTTTTTTCCAATGGTTTTTCTAAACCGTTGGGAAAAAAGTGTTGGTATAGGCTGGATTTCCACTAGTGTGTCTTAACATCAGATATATATAAAAACTCTTAAATTTCAACTAAATCACTTTTCCTTTATACCATTCATCATATGTCCTAAAATCCTTAATAAAATAGTACTGCAGTAAAATCCTTATATATCTCATAATTCTTACAACCAGTTCATTACTGACAAAATATTCAAATGACATGATTCTTGACTAGGCATATTAATCTTTATACTTCATCTATGGTAGCATCATAACTTGATCATTATCCAAAATCATCATTTGGGGTATATACCTTTGATTCTTGGGAAATTTATTTTCATAGTGTCCCATCTCCTTGCAGTTGAAGAATTGAATATAGGAAAATTCTTTCCTTGTCTTGAAATTATGAGAATGGTGGTCGTTTTCTCCACACTTGAAGCAAACTCATTTTCCTCTGAAGCATATACCAAGGTGTTTACTTCTACAATTATCACATGTGGGAAAATATATCTTTCCCTTATTCCAGTTATTCATGTTTTTCCCTATCATCCTCTTCTTATTTTTCTTCCCTTCAAAGACATAGGACTCAGATAAGTCTTTACATACCTTTTCAACACATGATACTATTTCCTCATATGATGAGGACACTTGGGAGACAATATTCCTTTGAAATAATGGCTTAAGACCATCATATATATGATCCTTATTAATCTTCACATCTCGTGCATTGGTTAAGTTCTCATTCATTTTTCTAGGTTCCATTATAATCAATTCCATATTATATATTAGATCATAAAATTATGAACTCTCTATATCTATAAACATGGTATAACATATAACATAAATTTATGCATCATAAATCCTAGAACCATATACTTTGGTTACTTTGGGAACATAAATACTTCATAATTGTTTGTAATAATCTTATGAATTTACCAAAGAATATCCCCTGAGAGTGTCAAACCAAGAGTGAAGCAAGGCCCATTGTCATGCACCAATTCCCATTCGAGTCTAGCTCAAAGCGGTGTTTTCAGGTTTTACCCCCAGATACATCTGTGCCAGAGACACCTATACTTGTTTGTATCTAGATAGGTATGTATTTTCTTGATAAACCATATAATAAATTCCTTACCAAGATTCTAGGATTTCATTATATTCTTATCGATAAAGTCTATCTTAAGGTTTTGTTCCCTAATCAACTTTTTCTATATCCAGTTTCCAAGTTTTCTACTAAACTTCCTTTGATGCCAATTGTAAGGACCCGACCCCAGTTACCTAGAGTTGGTGCATTATTTTAATACATTTTAATGATTACAAGGAAATAATCCCAAAGGACCAATCATTTTATTAGTCTTAGAGAAACTATATGCATACATGGAACCCATTTTACATTTGGAAAGGAAACAAAATATGATACATAAAAAAAGCTAATAAACTGCATCCTTGAAAACTAAATAAATTATCTCTTCTTCATAACCTGGGGAAGGAAAAATAAATGAAAGGGGTGATATAAAATTATAATTAAGGGTTAAGAAATATAGTGTAAGATAACATAAACATAAACATTAGGCATGGTGAATAACTAAAACACATGCCTTTAAAAACAAACTTGAACACATTATGGCAGGAATAAGAGTTGAATAAATAATTCCATAATAAAACATAATCATGGGTATTCTAATAGTCAAATAACCACATGAACTTTAAATACTATTTTAATAATGAGGTAAATTCATATGTTGAACATTCTAAAACATACCGTCAAGGCCTTGTGCCAAGACAATAAATAATAATTTTTTCAAGGCCTCATGCCAAGTCCATAGTTTGTCTCATGAGACCTACTAATGCACCAAGGGGACATAGTGGGCCCCACAAAAAACTTAATAGTTCCAATACATTCCTAATATGAATGGGTATAAACATAAACAATATACACATTCATATTGAAACTAACATATTAAATGTAAATAACTTTCCCCGAACATTAAGCATAAACACTAACCATTCGAAGTAAATTGGTGAATGGATTTAAGATAGATAATCCATAGTCAAAATAATAATAAAACATTATATTAAATATGGTATATGGTATCATAGAAGACAAACCTCAATGAAGTAAAATATTCAACA
This sequence comes from Viscum album, assembly GCA_963277665.1. Taxonomy (NCBI): domain Eukaryota; kingdom Viridiplantae; phylum Streptophyta; class Magnoliopsida; order Santalales; family Viscaceae; genus Viscum; species Viscum album. The sequence continues at coordinate 1,110,114,987 of OY728119.1, forward strand.
AAGGATGTTGACATACATGAATATACTTTTAAATAAGATCGTTGAAAATCCTTTAGGAAATAATCCTTAAACATTCCAAAGTGTCCCATACCACCTTGGAAAATTCAAATAATAATCCGTTATAATATCATGAGAAAAATGAGACTCTTTATATGATATACCAAATGGAATTAAATACACCACAAGAAAGAAATAAGTGGTGAATAAGGCATATATCTCATAAAAGTTAAAGTGAGATTAGAAAAATCATTTTTACTTTGGAAAGAAGAGTTCTTTCGGACAATCATTTTTATTTGTCATGAAATCATATTTTAAACATGAAAATCCCAAAAAATAAATTTTAATGTAATTTAAATTATATTTGAGGCTTAAATAAGTTCTTATTGTGGTGAAATCATTTAAAAATCGTTTTTAAATGATCTTTAGAAATAAAACATTTTAGTGCAGTTTAAGGAAGATATTAAAGGATTTTAAAGAGGAAAGGCATGTTTGCTTTCATAAAACAAAAAATAAATAAAAATATCTTTATTGTGTTAAAATATTTGATTTAATAAAGATAAATATGGCTTAAAACATATTATAGAGTGATCTTCAAAAATAGGTAAGAATTCGAGAAGTTCATTGAATCAAGCTTGTACTTCGGGAAGAATTTTTGAATGATCCTTTTAAAACATTTAAATCCCAATAAAATAAAGAAGTAATCTGATTAGTAAACATATATATAACATTAACACATAATTTATGAGGAGTACATAGGAATAAATAAAAATCTCATTGAGGTTAGTATAGAATAAGATCAACCCAAATGAAAATGGAGGTTTGGGTAGAAAATAATTAAAACTTTGTAATCAATTGAATCGAATGCCCCAAAATTAATAATCATTAATGATAAATGTATTATAATGAAAATTAATAGATTAATTATGTTAAATATCAATGGGAATTATACATACACCATACACAAGTAGTAGTAGTGAATACGAAATATCTCACAAAAATGGGAGTGAGACGAAGAAACCCCTTACCTTAAGTTTGATTGCGTTCTTCACTTGATCTTAGTATCCTGGATAACCAAATTAAATTAATTAATTAATATTTACATAACCTGTTATTTATGTAATTGATTTATTATATCCTTATGAAGTTCATTCATTTCCTTCTTGATGGGTTTAAGTGGTTCAATTTTATTGTTTATGAGCGTTTTCTTCCTTGGTATTCATGACCGGTTTACTGGTATATGTGTAAGGATAAACATATAATATGAGAATGGTTTTCTAGAATATAATTTTTATTTTATTTTTTAACATAAAAAATATTACATTTTTATAAAATTAATTTGTTCATTGGGAGTGGAGATGAATATTTATATAAAACATTAATGATAATTGTTTGGGTTAATAGGTTATTTTTTATCACAGTGAACTCATTTTGATTTATAAATTAATATTATGTGCAAAAAAATATTATAGAACCTTAAATAAGTTATAATATATATATTTTAGTTTTTTTAAACCCTAAAAATATTTTAATGATCAAAATTGAATATGGTAATAAAAATTGAGAACTCATCGTCCTTGGATGTGATAAATTAACACATCTCGGATGGTGTTTTCAATTTTAGTATAAGAGGAGGGGAAAAGAGAGATGATGAAAAAATATTCCATTAGAATATAAAATTATAGTTCATATAAGGTACTGTAATTATCATATAATTTTGATTATAGGAGATAAAAAAAAGAAAGGAACTCAAAGTAAAAGAAAAGTTGAGGAATCCCTCACGAAAATTTAGCAGCCTAACGGCGTCGTTTAATATTTAATAAAATATTTTGATAAGAGAAAAAGGGTATATAATAATTAATGCATTATATGGATATTAAGTGAGATATGGAATGAAATATCTCATCATAAACCAATTTAAATTAATATATAATAACATAATAAGAGTTCCTAAAAAGGGGAGAGATTTTGAGACGAAAATTCTACAGCATAACGGCTATGTAACATGGTTTTAAAAAAAATTAAAAAGAGAGGTTACATGGGTAAACCATTCATAAAAGACTCATAAAATAGTATAGGGACATAATAATATGTAAATAGAAACATGGTATGAAAACTTGAAATGCATACCACATAAAAGAGGATTTGGATGGGAAAAGGGAAGTTGAGAAATTTCTTATCTTGTAGAGTAACTCCTAAGACTTGAAGGTTGGGACCTTGGGGGATTGAGGAAACATTGGGAGGACTTCTAGGGAGGTAAAATTACCAACTATTCTAGGATTATTAGTTTTGAATGAAAGAAAATGAAGGAATGAGTGGGTATTTATAGTAAATGAGAGGGAGTTTTTTATTAATTTAAAGGGACACCTCATTAGCAGTTTTTGCAAAACCATGGGCTTTCCCATGGTATATTCCCATGGTATTAGCCACTTGGAACAAATAAAATCATATTTTACTGTACAAAAGTTTATAAGCATTTTATTTTAATTATTACATCATTATGATGTCATTAAACATACCGAAAACTCAAAATTGTATTTTTACTATTCACGAGAAATTCAAGTATTTTAGAAAAATCCTAACAAATCAACCTAACCATTTTTTTATGTGTATAATTAAAAAATTAAATACATTTTTTGAAATTAATTTTCTAAATATTTTTAATTTAATTTTTAAATAAAATCATAATTTATTCTAAAAAAATAACTTTAATACTATAACTCGTTTTATAACACCTAGAGAAATTAATCAAGATCTCATAAAATTATCTTATAACCATAAGACAATAAAGTAAAAAAAATTATTACATTTCATGAAAATAAATTTAAATTTTAAATTATTAAATTAATTAGAAAATTGTAATGAAAATATTTATGTCATCCAAAAATACCAATACTTATACTATGATAGTTTTTCAACTTTTAAGATGTCTGAATTGTATTTATACATTTATGGGGGAAGTTTATAATTTTTTGTACAATTTACTATTAATTACTATTCATAAGAGTATTTCACTATTCATACGGGTATGTTACGCTTCACCAAAAATTAATTTTGTCTTATTAGATTCTAAATATCTTATTGAACACAACCGTGTATGTCAGTTTTTCGAAATTCAAAACACAGGTGGAAAAATTATGTTTATTGGCTAGGTTATAACAAAGTGTTGTTTTGTATAGAATTAGTGTTACATGCATTTAATATTAAATCTATTTGTAAATTCTTGGGGTGTTACATATATATATAATATAAAGATATATATAATAATATATAAACATATGTGTATATATTAATATATATATATTAATATGTGAATATAAATATATATATATATTATTAATTTTTAAATAATGAAATATATTTATATATATATATATAAATGTAACATAATACAATTAAATATTTTTAATTTAGTCACATTTTTAAGAGAACGTGGCTATTTTATTGACATTTTTACTAGTGTTTTAAAACAATGCAAATTATGTATATATGTATATATATTTTTAATTATAACTATAAATATGTATACACACACATATGTATTTATGCACACACAAGAATATAAACATATATATATAATATAAAATATAAACATATATATATAATATAAACATGTATATATACAATATAATATAAACATATATATATGAACATAAAATATAAAATATAGAAATAAAGTATAAAATATAAAATATAAACTTAATATATTAATATATAAAAATATATATATAATATTAATTTCTTAAATATTGAAATATTTCTATATATATAAATATAAAAAAATACAATTAACTGATAAAATATTTATTAGCTTTGTTGGTTGTCTAGCTTGTTTGTAGGAGCAAAGTGCATCGTTCTAATCCTAAGAAAGGGTATTTAATATTTTATAGCATGGAGGGAAAATGGTATAACATGGGGTCTTGGGAAACTGTGGGGTGGGTTACAGGAGGGGTGAGGGAAGCATGGGTGCTGGAGTGGACGTGGGTCATGGCATGATACAGGATAGGGAAGCGAAGGCAACAAGGGGGCATGTGGCGGTGTACAAGAGGGTGCTGGAAGGTGTAGATAGGGTACAGGAGGGTTGAGGGGGGGGATAAGAGTATTGAGGGAGGGGAAACAGGTGGAGGAGTGGGATGGGGACACTAGGGAGAGGAATTTTCATTATTGTAAAAAATAATATGTAATAAATTTCAAAAAATATTAAATCCAGAAAAACAATTTAGCTAAATTTAAGAAAAACATTGCTAAATTGGGTTTCACTTACCAGTGTTTCTAAAAAAACATCGGTAAATGAGGAGTCGCTAAATAGTGATGTTTATAAACGTCGCTAAATTAGAAATGCTTATTTATCGATGTTTATAAAAAAATGTAGGCAAATGAGGTGTCACTAAATAGTGACATTTATAAATGTCGCTAATTTAGAAACTATAAGAATCGCTAAATGATGATGTTTATTAGGCCTGAACGGATCAAAGGCCTTCTTTTTTATTGATTTTTGATACCCCCCCCCCTCAAGGGATGAGGGGGAACCCTTACAAGCCCCATAGGCTTAGTAATTACATGACCTGTAGGTCTTAGGAAATATACAGACTATACTTGGAACTCCTCCTACTAGCTTCTTCATCATGATATCAGCTCTCCACCTTTGTATGGCTATTCGGCTAGGCTTCCCGTGCAAGCACAGGCTAGTCCCGATGGCAATGCCATACCCTCTCTTTCTAACAAATCCTCTTAGCTTCTGCTCTGGTAATTGCGCCTGCTCTGAATCCCTATCTGGAGTCTGCTCCTTGTATAGCCTATTTGATCATTTTAAGCACAATTTTTAGGTTTCCCAAAGGCCTTGAGGTGGACCAAAGGTCTTGAGGTGGTCAAAGGCCTTGAGGTGGCCCAAAATCCTTACTGGCCCGAAGGCCTTGAGTGGCCTGAAGGCCTTAAAGGGCCTAAGGCCCAAACCGGTGGCCTGAAATCCCAAATGAATAAATATTTCCGGCTACTACAGTATCGAACATTGTCTTCTATAGTGCCTGCTACAGTACCCCAAAAATATTTCTCCGCCCGGTTTTGAACTCGGGTCTCTTGGATGTACTTGTCGAGTCCTCACCAACTAGGCTGAGGATCTTGTGCATAATGTTTAGAAGCATCACTAAATTATCAATGTTTATAAACATCTTTAAATTAGCAACATCTCATTTTTTGATGTTTTTTTATAAATTTTGGTAAATGAATTATCAACGTTTTTAAACATCACTAATTAGCATTTTTTTGTAGTGTGAATTCCACCAAGGGAAGTATCATGAGATTTGTTGGGAGAATATTCCCACATATGCTAATAGAAGAAGATTCCAACACTTGGCATGCAATGATCACACCACTAGGTGTTTTTACGGATATCTCAACTTCAAGGTTTCGAGGATTTGATTCAATAGTTCTAGAAAACTTGCAAGATATAAATGAATGCGTAGAACCAAAATCAAACAAGACTTTTTCCATTCTTGAGAAAATAGGAAGTGTAATTTGTATGACTTCATTTTCTTGCTCCACTTTAGCGGTAGTGATGGCATAACCCTTCCTTTTTCATTTGTCTTTTGTGGATGATGATGCTAATTACCCTCGAGGACTCGATGTTTAGTGCACTAGCTTACATAGTACCCTTGCTCCCTACAGTTGTAGCATTGTTCCATGGGTGGTTCTCTCATTTCCTACATTGTATTAGTTAGATTCTTTATGTCTTTTAAACATTCATGAGCTTGGTGGCCTTATCTCCCACACTTATAGTATTTCCCTATCCATTTGAGTCAGCTCCCATGATGCTTCTTCCCACATTTTTTCGACATGTGAGTTGTTGATATTTCTTCTCACCTTTTTCATGAGATCCTCCATCTTGAAACTCCATTTTTGTTTCATGTCACCATAGCCATGGGACTATTCTCCAAAATCTATCTCCACTTTGAGAACACATCAAAAAACATCTTCATAACTCTCAAAGTCTTGATTTTATAGATCCTTTCGAAGGTGTGGTTTTAACTCAATAAGAACCTATCAATTTTTATATCATTATTGATAACAAAACCTGAAGCATACCTTACAAGCCTTGTGAAATTTGTTTCATAGTTCATGGTAGATTCACATTCCTTTTTCTTCAAATATATGAATTCTCTCTCCATCTTTGTATGAATATTTTGAGGAAAATACTTGTTAAGAAACATTATCTTAACACCTTCCCACTCTATCTCTTCAATTTCATCCTTCAGCTTGGCGTTCTTAATCAACTCCCACCATTGGTCGGCCTCTCAGTCTATAAAATAAATGGCTAGATTCACCTTATCCATCTCATAATAGGAAAGGATAGAAAAGATATTCTCCATTTAGTTGAACCATGGTTCTGTGACTAGTGAATCAGAAGATCCACTAAATGTCGATGGCCATTGTCGCATAAAGGATTCGATAGACAGTTTCTCTCTCTTAGGTGAAGGATGATGTTCCACATTCTTCAGGTTATTGTTCATATCCTGAGACAGCTGGGTAATCATCACCATGAAATTTTGAACTCCACCTCCCAAGGAATTGGGGATGTCATTCAGGAAATCAGTGTATTGTCCCTCACATGATTTTCTAGCCTAGTCTCTTTTGGTTCCCACCATTTTCTAAAATATAAAAGGTTAGAAAAAAACATAAGTCAACAAGTTACGAATAATTTATCCCTTTTTTTAATTAACTCTAAAGTAATATCTTGTGTGATCCCTATGTTTAGAAAAACTTCTTGTGTGATTACATATACATAGTCTCATACTAAGGGTTTTCACTACAGTTCTCTAATCTTAATTCCCAAATTAACTAAACCTTTCTATAATACCAACTATAGTGACCCTAATTTTTATTATGTGATTATTTTATCATTTTAAAGATAAAAAACATAAAATCATTACACAACCGGGATCCAAAGGTTTAGTGTCTTGGTAAAATTAGGACCATACATAACATTTACAAAAATAAAACATAAAAAATTATTTAATTCCTTATTCTCTAGCTTCTTAGTGGTCCTTGTGTTCTCCTTAGTACAAGTAATCACTATAGGATATACATCAAAGAAAGAGGTAATCTAAATCCTAGTAAGAGGATGGATAAAAAAATGTATAAATATAACATGGGGTGATCATAATCATCATAATAATAATATAATCATGGGTTCATCATTATAATCATGATAGGAAGTATTAGATAGAGTCATGGAATTTGTCAATGCATGAAAATGAAACCTCATGTCTTAGTTCTCAACTACCACACATAGTTATGAACAAAGATAGCATCATGTTCATGCATATTTCACTTTATATCATGAGATTAATCACATTAACCAATGCATTGGAGTTTTATATAATTCTGGTTTCACCCATCACATCATAACATTTACATGTTCTATATAATTTTGAGCTCACCCATCACATCATAACATTTACATAATCATGTATTCCACATAGAACCTATATCAATCTTGGACATAAAATAACCCATAGAAAGGAATATGTTTCATTTAATAAATCATAATTCCATTAATAAACTTGTGGGTTTCCCAAAATAAATAGGTAATAACATAATTTTTATAATAATTATCAATCTTGAGTGAGGAAGAAACAATCTCACAAGAATTAAAAGCTATGTTTTTAGAAAGAAGAGTTATTTTGGAAAATCTTTTCATGTGTCATAAAATCATATTGGAAACATTTATATCAAGAAAATAAAAGGGAAGGAAAAATAAATTATATTTAAGGAACATCAATGGAACATTCATACTAAAAATGTAGTGAAATAGGGAAAATCCAAAGGAAGAGAGTTGGGTTCAAAAAACCCCTTACCTTATGTCCGAATGATTTATTCACTTTAATATCCTAGATAATCAAATTAAATTCATTAATTAAAAAATAAAGAACATATTATACATTTTTTTATTTATTATATTTTTATTAAGTTCATTTATAGACTTTTATATGAATTATAGAGTTCAATTCCATCATTTGGGAGTGTTTATTTTCTTGGTTTTCATGATCGGTTCACATGAATATGAGTATGGAAGTTTATGTATAATGGGTATAATTATCCAAAATTGAAATTACATATTATTAATGAAAATACATAGGTTTAAATGGTTATATATATCATTTAGTTAAATGGTATGAGGATTAATCATTATATAAAAGTTTATTGATAATCATTTAGATTTTTTGGTGGTTTTCTGAACATCACAAACTAGTTTTGTTCCACTATTTACTATTGTGTGCATAAGTTAATTAAAGAAAATAAACAGGGTTATTGCATAAATTTTAAAGTATTTACTAAACATTATAGTGGTTTTATAAAACATCCTTTAAGGTATTAAAGGAAAAATTAAAACTCATTATCCACGATGCCGGTAAATTCACACATCACAGACAATGATTTCATTTTTAGAATAAAAGAGAGAGATAGAGAGAGATCAAGGATTTTGATGATGGATATTCCATTAACATGATATAATTACAGTATATGAAATATAATGAATTTATCATGCACATTTTTATAGAGGAGGTGAGGATAAAATAAGAAAAGGAAAAAGAAATTAAAAGGAAAAGAAATAGGATTTTACCTCTTAAATTTTTCCTCCTTGAGAACCTCCATAGGGAAAAGGTTTTGGTATTTTGATGAGACCAAGGGATCCTAGATGTGTGTGACGGTCTTGGGAATATATTTGGGTATAATTTTTAAAATTATCGAAGCTTAGAAGTTGTGAGGAGAAGAGGTGGTGAGGGGTGGTATTTATAGGGGAAGAGAGGGATGTTTTCCCATTATTCTATTTATTAGTTTATTATTTTTGGCTCAAGATTATGAATAGTTTGATAATTATCACTAAATATATTAAAATAATTAATTTTAGTTTTAGATTATGGTGATTACATCACCAATGACTCAAAAAATGGTGTATTTAACTTATAATGTATATATACTGTAAATTATCATATTTTACTATTCACTAAATATTAAACTATTTCAAAAAAACCCAAAAATTAAACCTAAAAACATTTCAATATATAGAACTCAAAAACGAAATCCATTTTATGAAAATAATTTTATAAATATAATAAATTTAATTTTTAATTAAAATCAACATTTATTCGAAAAATGACCATTTTAAAATTATAACTAATTTAATGACACTTCCAAAAATTAACTAAGGTATCATAAAATTTTATTATAATCATAAGAAAAATATATATATTAATTTATGAGTTTATTTTATGAAAATAAATTTTATTTTAAATCATTATATTAATTATAAAATTGTAAATAACTATTTATGACTTATAAAAATACCAATACTTAATTTATCATTTTTAAAATATTCATTTTCTTATTTCAAGATATAAATATATTATATTTCAATTCATAAGATATTAAAATTTTATTTATATTTTCAAAGTTGAATTTACTATTCTATTGGACAAATTACTATTCCTAAGGGTCATGTTACTATTCCAAAGTTCAAGTTACTATTTCATCAGTATAGGTTCATTAATTTCTATAAAAACCTCTTATTTCATTCATTCTTAATTTATAAAGAGTTTATTTTGGATCTACCAAGATCTACCCAAATATCTCCTCAACATCAGTCCCCTCAACCTAGAAGCCTCACCTTGGACATAAATCCATCCAAGGAATCCCTTTTATGCAAACCAAATGAAGCTACCTAAATAAGAGGTAGCATTATTCCTCAAGATATTTATGTTTTATTTGTTTCTCCACCCCTTAATTTATTATTATTCCATGATTATATAATAAAATCAGTATAATGAATATACTGATATGTTTTTATTATAATTTTTTGACCTATACACACACACACTTCTATCTAATGGGTAACAAACTTACCGTTCATGTGTACGGTGAACTATCGCCTCACAAAACGATGTTGTTCTTTTTTCATTTACCACATCTCATGGTTGAGAATTATGATGGAAAAACTATTTATATATGATATATATGATATTTATAATGTCCTTGTGTATCTATAATGTTTATATAACACAAACCATTCTATTTTCCATTTTGTGTAAATAAGATAACATCATTTTTGAAAGTGTGGACTACCGCCCCATGAAAGCCATGAAATTTCTTCACACTATATATGGAACATATAAAGGATGGTTTTAATTAAAAATATGTGACATACATGAAATATATATGATATTCATAACATAATTACATTTCTATAAATATAATATATCATTTTCTTTATTACCCTTTTCACACACAAAAAATTGATTACATCTCTAAGATCCTGAACAACGTGGATGAATGTCCTTATTTAAATTTTGGTTTTAATATCTTATTTTTGGTTAATAAGATACTTCATGGGTGTGTGAGGATCCTTGACGGTGTCTCGGGGGTCCAGAACACAAAATAAAGGAAAATCGGGTCATTTGGTGCATGTTTCACGGTTTGCGCACGGTTAGTGAAAACCGTGGGAGGGGGTGGCCAAACCATGAAACTTTGGATAGAGGCCTTTCGCATAGTTGTCACATAGTTTTCAAACCATGAAGATCTCCCCAGATAATTGTGTGTCCTCGCTTCCTTTGGAAAGTATCTTGCGCACAGTTTTTGCATGGTTTGGAAAACTGTGCAGGTAAATCGTGCTCCCTAGTAAAAGTTGATAAAATTATAGTTTTTTCATTACAAGTTTTTTAGATCCCTAAATGATTTCTCCTTCATTTCATATCCTCTAAACTCTAAGGATGAACCAAATTGACCCAATCTTCCCAAGGGTGGTTCCCCTTCTATTCTTAGTCATTTAGAATGTTGTTGGTTTCAAATCGAAGATCTGGGTGAGTATAATCCCTATCTTATCTCTCTTTTCCAAATTAGGGATTGTATCTTGGGTTATCTTCTTCAAAATACCTAAAACCCTATTTTATAGAGGATTATATTTTGGGTATTAAAATGTTGTTTGGATCTGGATCTAAGGCTCTAATTAAGAGTGTGTTCATCATCAGATTCAAGATAGGTGGTCTACACATTATATCCCGTAGTTTTATTATAGATTTTTACATGTGTGTTTATATATTGCTTCCCTCTTGTTGTGAATTTGTCACCTTGAGTAATACTTAGTAAAATTGTTGGATAAATAATGATTTATACCCCTCACGGTCCCCGTGGGATGTGTTGAGAATGATTAAAATTATTTAGGGCCACCCATGGGGTGCGCTGGCATTCCCAAACCTAGAAATTGTTAACATTAAGTGTAGAGTTTATGTGTGATGATGTAGATCCCATGAATAAAATTTTAATATGGTTGTTTGAGTTTAAATGGAATAATTATAGTTGTTCCTATGGTTATCAATAGCATAAGGGGTCGTTGGGTTGAATATTAATGGGTTGTATTGAGTTTTGAAATAAAAAATAGTAATTGGTTGATGGTCTAAGGCTTATGAATGATAAAGGAGTTAACATGTGGCAATTATGGAATATATTAAATGGGTTGATGTATGGAGACTAGATAATATGATTAATGAGTTTAGGTATAATAAATGGGAGTTTTTCTAAATGGAAATGAAATTTAAATGGTAATGTGATCAGGGGTTATGGTATAATATTGACTCCCATGTTGAGTTGGATGTATTTTGGTGGTTATGTGTATTTTTGAAAGTGTGGTTATGATTTGGTAAGTATGATGAATTGGTTATATATATATATAAAGCATGTGCACATATCTTGGTGGTGGGATAAAGAACTGAGGCTCCTCCCATGGGTCAGGTTGGACTGATGATCCAACCCCACCCAAGAATACACGAGTTAGGGAGTCTGATTGATTCTTTATGCCCATAATGGTTTAATTAGATGAGATTACCTAGATGTATGATCAAAGGTAATTTGTGATATGTTTATCCCTAGTGATATAGGGAATTAACTTATTCCCTTATTCTTAATGTTGATTTTCTTAGACCCATGTTTATATGATGTATATGCCTAACCCATGGAACATGTGATGAAAATGGATTAAATAATGAAAATGGCATAAATGATGGAAATGGTAAAAATGATTGAAAGGGGTGAAGTAAAGATTTTTAACTAATGGAATTTGAGTTTTCCTTGTTTAATTTTAATTTAATTAGTACTATCATACGCTATCTATTTAGATTGGATATTTTGTAGACATCGTTGGTGGTGGCCTACAGAGTTTTACTCACACACTGCTCAAACCATCGTTGGGTACCCAAGTAGATCTCATGGTTGTAGGTCAGGACAAGGTTAAGGACCCTATGCTAAGAAGTTGAGTTGGGCTTGGGGAATACATGATTAAGGATCCGAACTTGGAGTCAAGACCCATTTGGTAGTTCCAATGTTGTCTTTACTTTGGGTTTTTTGTTCACTTTGGCACTGCTTAGCATGTCATGAAATATTTTACTATTTGGGTGTGAACTTTTACCTTGTTTTGGATTGATTTTAAATGAATTTTCATTAGCTATTATATATTTTTTTGTTATTTAATTGTTATTTGTTGTGTATTAATTTGGTAAAGATAGTATAGTCTCACCACATGACTTATTAGACCATCATTGTTAGTCGGAAACCTCTATCATACAAGGAGGCGCACTTGAGGTCATATGATGACTTGGATCAGGGAATTGGTTTAGTAGATCCCAGTTCAGGGATGTTACAAAGTGGTATCATGGCATTTCATTTATATATTCTTGTTATTTGGGATGGTATATAGGAGGTTAGGATGTGTCGGGCCTTGGTAATGAGCTTGTTCTTAGGAGTAGCTAACCCATGTATGAGAGAAAACCCAAGTCACCTAGGGTGGGAATTTTTTTTCAATGTGTGTTGTTACATTTGAATGATATTTCACCATTGGGTGATGAAAATGTTGTGTGATGTGACTATTTTATGATATTTTTTTCATGATAAAAATGGTATGCGGTTGTACATTGATGCATCATTTTAGTCACCTAAGGATATAGGTGGCATACATCATGATAGGAGCACATGGGATGGGTGTTTGGGGAATAGATAGTAGAATTCATTTTACTTCCTTGAAAAAATTGAAGAATATACTGTATAATAATGGTGATTCAAGTGGTTAAATGAAAAAAATATAAATAAATAGTTAATTAATAGTGTTTATAAAGAAATGTTATGACTGGGTTAAAATTTTGGGTTGTGATAAATTGTAAAGATTGAATGGTGTCTAAAAGTGAAGGATTTACATGGTGATGGTAAAATTGTTAATGAATTTTTCCTAATTAAAGTTGTAAATGAGTTAAAATGATGATTGTAACAAGTTTTGAAATGGTAAATATGCCTAAGAGAATATATTTTTGTTGTGAAAGAGGAAATAGTTTAAAAAGTTGTTTGATGAAAGATTTGTGATTAAGTAATTTGGTTTACCACATATCGACCATGACCCATAGTAGGGATAACAGAGGGTTGTGTTATAAGTGTGATGATGACTGTTGGGATAACGTATGTAAAGTGGGTTATATAAGGTTGATAGTGTAAGAACTTTTCCATCTGTGTTTTAATCATGTCGATCATTATTTTAAGTGTTTCTTGAGGAAAATATTTTGAAGTATGGTCATGAATAAGGTAGGTACTTTTGAAACTTTGGGTGAATGGGGAGTTTAAAATGTGAATGTTTGAGTTCAAAAATGTTGAAGTTAATTATAAAAGTGATTTTTAATGGTAGAAATTTTGGGTGAACCGAATATTGGGTATTCCTTATGTTGGTGATTTGACCCTTCGTATGGGTGGTTTTGGGTAGTGAGAGTTCCTTGGTTTGAGACCTTGGATTTAGGTTCTGAGGCCTTTTTTATTATGATATGGCATAGGAGATGTACTTAGGGAACCCTCAATAAGGTTGTGGTATTTTCATTGTGAGGCGTTGTTCGATAATGTGAGTGTGGAAACCCCTATGGTTTGTGACCATATAGAGTGCATACTAGACCTTAAGGATGGTACCTGGATTTTAGTGACCTTGTGAATAGGGACCTTGCGAGTTGTTTTTTGGACCCCAGAGAGGTTTTTTTCTCTTAGTGTTGATGTATGTGTGCAGTTAGCCTTGGTGTAGAACCTAGAGTAAATGTTCACTTGGTGCTCTAGGCATAGTGTGTATCGGAATGGGGGTGATAGTGTCATTCGCAAACATTGATTTGTTCGTGACTTGATGTGTATGGTTTGGAAATAGGACCAATGGATTTTACTTTTTTTGACTCCAGTTTAGGGGGTTGGGTATCATTCAACCTTCAAGGTGACCTATGAGAGAGGTCGAATGGGGTTCCCTATGATTTTTTGTGTGTGTCACATAGGAGTATGTTTAGGAAATTGTCAGTGGAACGCGGAGGGTGTTACCTCGAGTTTGGACTAGAATGATAAGTGGGAAGCTTGATAGTTTGGTGATGTGACATGATTTGTGGTTACACAATGATAGTTTCGGGAAAATCAAGGGTGACCTCTTGGGAGGATAGACCAACGATGAAAGTTCCTTGGAATATGAAGCATGGTAGATGCTTCAGAGGTGGAATCGATTCATAATGAGTACTATCATGTTTAGGTAAATGGTATAGTTATTCCCTGGTTCTTTCATAAGGGAACCCAAGTGCTTGTAGTTAGTTTTAAGGTTATTTTCTAAGGGTTGTATCACATGGATGCTCAAACCATCTGTTTGGACAATGGTTAATGGAGGCCTTGATGTTGTTTTTGGGAAGAAGAGATAAGGGTGACCAAAGCGTGGTTAGATGATTTTTTTTGAAGGTGACACCCAAGGTGAGGGTTTTCATGTGGAAAATCTTGTTTGTACAAATGGTTTGGTTTTTGAGTGAGATTTTGAGGATGCCATGGGGTCGTTGGGGCTGATGAACCAAGAGGCATGGTCAGGTGAGTAAGTAGGTTTTGGGATAGGATTTGGTGATGCCTGGATTTTGTGAAATAAAGTCGGTTTAAGTGAGTGTTCATTGGAGGATGTGAGACCTTGAGGGCTATGACGTGGTCCATATGTGTGCACACACTAGTAATGTGTGATTTTGATTGGGATAAGTTCTTCTCTTTCTCTGTAAAACCAAAGTTAAAAGCATGGATATGCAAGTGCCCATCGATTTTGACTGGTATGGGGGACTGTTGTGTTTGTTTGTTAACTATCAAGGTCATGCTAGAAGATCTTGAGTGGTGTTGTGGAAGTATTTCCACAAGAATTGTTGGTTCACGACTACTTGGAGGATGTTTGTTGAGCGGTGGTGAGTCTTGGTACGTTGAGAAGATCTATATTTATATAAATAAACTTGAAGGTATTTTGGTTGGATGAGGGACATAATTGATTTTACACTCATGGGGGTGGTATATGTGGAGCTAGATGATGGGATGCACCATCGATGGTTTCGGGTGAGGTCCTTGGGATGGACCGGGTGTCAGAAAACATCATGGGTGTCATTTATGGAAGCCGAGAATAGTCATTGGGTGATGTTCGTTTCCTTATTCAGGGAGAATCTAGAAATCCATGTCTAAGTTTGGGGTTCTACTTGCGATTGAGTGTGATATGTGGTGGTTGGTATTCCTGGAGGAAAGTGATGGTAAAAACACTCCTAAGGTGGGGAGTAATAAGTCAGTCCTGGATGTGGGGAGTGGAATGATGAGTTGATGTAGTGAAACTAGGATTCCATTGAGGAACCTATGAGGTGTACACTAGGTCTCTCAGAGAGTTCAAGTGGACCTTTATTATGGTGGTTTATTGATCTAAGCATTGGATTTGGGATCAGGGTGGTTTTGAATGAAATTTTATATTCTCATGTTTAGTCGTTAAATGGAGTGGTGATACATAACAACAGTTTGTTTCCTGAGATATTAGGTTCTATAACACCAATGAAAATCAGAAGTATACTTGGGTAAGTGTATTTGGGAGGAATTGGTATGTCTTGAAGTTTTAAGGCACCTTGTCCATGTGATGTGGTGTCATGTCACTGGGGAAGCTAAGTGTTCCAGGATGATTCAGTCGAGGATAGCTCAACTCGACTGGGAGTAAGGTATGAATGTGGAGAGTGGTAAATCATCCTTGGTGGATGTTTTGTAATGAGAATTAAGTTTCAATTTTGGATTGGTTTTTAGTGTGAACCTATCCTTATTTAGTTAGTGTATGAATAGTAGGGTTGATTTTGTTGGGAATGTTGATGGGGGCGGTGGAGGCCGGTGATGGTTTGGAGGTAGTGATTCCATAACGAAAGAATTCTAATAGAAGTTAAGGAATGACCTCGGTAGGTGATTTGGGTGATAGTGATAGGCATCAAGTTAGTAAGTGCCTTGGGAAGGTAGAAAAGGGTTAGTTATCAGAGTAATATGGGTGTTCTGGTAAAATTCAGTCAGGGGTGGTCTGACAAGATATGGTAAAAGAGAATGGGTGTGGTGAGTGTGACCCACCCTGATTTGATATTGTAGCAGTAAGTGACATTATTAATGAATTATTACTTGGGTAAGGTCAATTTTATCTTAATCCTTATAGGGAAGGTGTACAAATGTCCTCCTGAGGGTTTCAACAGCAAGGTTGGATGCCAACATAGGGTGATGTACATATGGATGTTTGGGCGCAGTGAGTTGGAACTCATCAAGTATGTTGTGAAAGTTTAGATTCTAGTGGAATTACTTTGATAATGGGGGTTCCAAAAAATGGAATATATTAGAGAGAACCATAATAGGCAAGTGGTTGGATGATGATGTGATTGGATTTTTGGGTCAAATGGGACTCGAGTGATCATCATTTAGGTGATTTTTCCTTGATGGTGAGCGTTGGCACTGGTTTAATCGGTTGAGTGCACCAAGATTTTTGGTTTAATATTGGATTTATGATTATGGAATGGTACCATTGGTACTTGAATGGTGGATCTACATAATTTGGTAAATGTGGTTGGAAATTCCATATGTTCCTTTGGGTGATATCAAGTTTTGGTCACCATTAGAGTTTTGGAAATAAATTAAAATGGTGCCAAGTGATTTGGGTCATGAGTTGCGAAGAGGGTCGGACCGATGGGGAGCTAATTGGTTCTTCCATGATGTTATGATGTTGTTTGATAAGTTCCTTGTGTTGTTAATTAGGTAGTTTTATCTAGGAGTCCCTATGGAGTTCTAGTGGTTGGGTATAGTTGAAGTCGATGTGTCCTATGAGGAGTATCTGATTCGTGATGTGGGTTGTAGATAGAAATTCTTGTGGGTCTAGACTGTGACTTTGGTTTAAATTATATGGTAGAATTGTAATGTTCAGCGAGAAACTTGGGAAATGGTAATGGATTGGGAAATGGTAATGGATAGGTGGGACCAGTGGCCTAATCACCTTGTTTTAGAAGCTTAGAGATTCTTAGGAATGCGGCTCAAGGATGAGCTATTATAAGGTGGGCGGTTGTAAGATCCCAAACTTCATGGATGAATGTCCTTGTTTAAATTTTAGTTTTAATATTTTTTTTTTGTTAATGAGATGCTTTTTGGGTGTGTGGGGATGCTCAAGGGTGTCCTAGGGGTCTGGGACATGAAAGAAAGTAAAATCAGTCCATTCTTTTCATGTTGTATGGATTGTGCGTGGTTGGTACAAATCGTGTGAGGGGATGGCCAAACCATGAAAATTTGGACATAGGCATTTCATATGGTTGGTGCATGGTTTTCAAACTATGTGGATCTCCCCAGGTAATTGCGCGACCTCAAACCCTTTGGACAGTGTCTTGCACACAGTTTGTGCATGGTTTGGAAAACCTTGCAGGTAAACCGTGCGCCCTAGTAAAAGTTGGAAAATTTACACATTTTCATTATAAGATTTCTATATACCCACCCAATTTCTTACTCATTTCCTCCCCTATCAACCATAAGGAAGAACCAAATTTACCCAAGATTCATAAGGGTGGTTCTCGTTAAATTCTTATCTATTTGAAGCATCATTGGTTATGAATCAAAGATCTGGGTGAGTATATCCATCTTTTATCTATATTTTCTATATTAGGGATTGTATCTTGGGTTATCTTCTTATGAATCCCCAAAACCCCTATTTTTCCATTGTATTATAGTTTGTGGATTCAAAGGGTGTTTGGATTTGGATCTAAGGTTATGATTAAGATTTCATTCATCATCGGATTCGAGGCAGGTGGTGTACAAGTTATATCCCATAGTTTTGTTATAGATTTTTGCATGTGTGTTGAGATATTTCTTCCCTCTTATTTTTCATTTATTACCTTGAGTAATATTTAGTAAAATAGTTGGTTAAATAATGATTTAGACCCATCATGATCCTTGTGGGATGAATTGAGGATGATTATAATGATTTAGGGCCACCCATGGAATGCACTGGCATTCCTGAACCTAGAAATTGTTAAGGTAAAGTGTAGAGTTGATGTGTGATAATGTAGATCCCATAAACAGCGTGTTAATATGGTTGTCTGAGTTGAAATGGAATAATGATAGTTTTTTATAGGGTTATTAATATCATAATGGGTCATTGGGTTGAGTAATAATGGGTTGTATGAACTATAAAATAAAAAAGGGTAATTTATTGATGGTTTAAGGATTATGAATGATAAAGGAGTTAACATGTGGTAATTATTGAATATGTTAAATGGGTTGATGTATGGAAACTATTGAATATTATTAATGAGTTTAGGCATAAGAAATGAGAGTTGGGATAGATGGAAATGTGATGTAAATGGTAGTGTGATAATGGGTTATAGCATAATATTGACTCCCATGTTGAGTTGGGTGTATTGTGGTGGTTATGTAAATTGTTGAAAGTGTGGTTATATATAAGCATGTTGAAATTTCTTGGTGGTGGAATAAAGGAATGAGGCTCCTCCCATGGGTTGGGTTGTACTAATTCTCTAACCCCGCCTAGGAATTCATGGGTTAGGGAGTCGGATTGATTCTCTATGCCCCTAATGGTTGCATTAGATGAGATTACCTGGACGGATTCTCTAAGGTAAGTTGTGATGTTTTTATACCTAGTTATATAGGGACTTGACTTATTCCCTTATTATTAATGTTTATTTCCTTATACCAATGTTTATATTATGTATATGCCTAACCATGGAACATGTAATGAAAATGGATTAAGTAATGAAGATTGAATAAATGATGGAAATGGTAAAAATGATTGAAAGGGGTAAAGTAAATATTTTTAACTAATAACATCTGAGTTTTCCTTGTTTTCTTTTCATTTAATTAGTATTATCATGCACTGTCTACTTAGACTAGATATTTTGTAGACATAATTGGTGGTGGACTACTGAGTTGTACCCACACCCTGCTCGGGACTCCGTTGGGTACCCGAGAAGAACTCATGGTTGCAGGTTAGGACAAGGGTAAGGGACCTATATTAAGGAGTTGATTTGAGCTTGGTCCATGCATGATTTAGGATCCATAATTAGAGTCATGACCCAGTTGGGAGTTCTACTGTTGTCTTTACTTTAGGTTTTTTGTTCACTTTTTCACTACTTAGCATGACAATACATATTTTACTATTTGGTTGTGGACTTATACCCTATTTGTGAAATGATTTGTTATGCATGTTCATTGGCTATTATATATTGTTTCCATTATTTTATTGTTATTTGTTGTGGTTTACTCTCATAGAGAGGGTATAGTATCGTCACATGCCTTGTTAGACCCTCACCACTAGTTAGAAACCTTTTTCATATGGGGAGGCACACTTGAGGTCATGTGATGACTTGGCTCGGGGAATCGGTTTAGTGGCTTCTAGGTTGGGGACATTATATCTTCGGTCATGGACGTGTGGAATACCACCTCCTCAACATGATGTGATTCCTTTTATATCACAATAATTCTATATATAAGTATATATGGTTAAATAACATGGTATTTATGATAAAGTGATCATTCTGTAAATATATAGTGTTACTTACCTTCTTTCTATAATGATCACTGGAAAATGAGAACGTTACTCATGCGTACGTACGACCTACCATCTCCATGATTGTAACGTTGGTTCATTTCTCATAACCAGCTTTCATTATTAGTTTTAAAGGTATAATTTATGTATAAATATGATAATTATGTCATGATTATTAGTCGATAAATGTTTATATAAAGACTCATTTGACCATAGTTGACCTACCAAAGTCATTCTTAACACATGAACCGAATTTGGTCAAAACACCCGATGTAAACTTAATTATTTAAATAGTTGTTTAAAATATTGTAATAATTTTAATAAAATTAATGATAAACTTGAAAAATGTTATGAATCAAGTAAATAATTAATATAAGTTTATTATTCAGGAATATAAATACACATGTGACAAGTTGGACTCAAGGTAAGGTGTTTCATCACAATTTACATTCTATTGAGACTTATTTTTTATTATGCACCAATTCATTTTTATATGGTGTATATCATGACCTTTGATATTTTATATCATGAACCTCCTTATTCTCATAATATTCTATGTTTCATTTAATTCATGGGTAATTATGATTCAAATGTTTCAAAGTGGTATGGGACACTTTAGAATGTTTAAAGATTATTTTCCTCAAGAATGTTATCAATTCTTATCTTTTCAATCACACTTCCTTTTTTTATTGTTAACTTTATCTTGAAACAATAAAATTATTGTAATCATTATTCATTAGAAATTTCCTTGAATATCCATATTCTCATACAATGGGTATTATTATTTCCTAAATAGTATATCATTTTTACATATGTGTTCACTTTAATAGTTATTTAATTAACTGGGGAATTATTAATAAATCTGTATTCTTTATTCAGTATAAATATTTGACAGGGCATATTATTTATTTAAATTATTCAATATGAGGAATTATTTGGATTAACAATGACAGGTGGGGCCTAGACATTATATAACCCCTCGATGTATCGACAGGTTCTCATGAGACAAATAAGTTGGTCAAATTAGAATAGTTTAAACCATCTTGTGAAATTTCTTGATGGTATAGGTTTTTATGTTCCTTATACATGAAGTACAAAAATTAATAATTTCCCTCATTTAGATTCATTTATTATTCATCCATGATATTTTTTCACTAACAAATCTATGGATGCATTCTATTCTTGGTTTATTGATTAAATGGCATGTGGTTCAGTTTCTTACCTTTCCATGTTGATATTGCCTTATCTAGTTATTTAAATGGCGCATGTTAGCAGTTATTTACCTTATCATGTTAATTATTGATTCTACTTTACTTACCCTTACTAAGAATTTGAGATCACCCTTATTATGTTTCCTTTCCCTGGGTTATGAAGAATAAATAGTTGAATATTATTTCAAGAATGTTATTTATTTCATTTTATTATGTATTGTGTTTTTATTTTACTTTCCCAATGTATTATGGGTATCATGTATGTAATCTATTTTCCAAAGCTGTTAAACTATTTGGTCCCTTGGGACTTGAATCTTGTATTTATGCCAATGTAATATAATAATGCACTGACTCTGAGCTTCTAGTGTTGGGGAATTATAGTTTGTATCATAGAAAGTTTAGAAAAAAAACCTTGGAAACTTGATTTAAAAACATAGATTATAGAACATAACCATAATATATACTTTGAGGATAAGTATATAATAACATCATAGAATTTTGGTAAGGTAAATATTGTGTGAGTATTCCTAGAAATACATCCCTATCTAGATACTACAAGTGGATGTGATTCTAACATAGATATACCTAGGGGTAACAATTCTGACAAGGTATTTCAAGACTAACTCTGTGTAATGTGTTACTTGAAAATGGGCCTTATTGTGCACTTTCTTTGACACTCCTAGGGGATACAATCAAGATAATTCAAATTTTATTTACACATAATTATGAAGTATTTGAAATTAAATATATCCCCAAAGAAACCATGTTTATTATTATGATATTATTTATGGGAAAAAAATCAATTTATGATTAGTGTTTAAATAAGTTTTGGGATTATACATTGTGTTACATAATGTTATTATCTTATCAAGTATATTACATTGTTTCAAAATGGTGCCTAGAAGAAAAAATGGTATCAATACTCATGAAAAATGTAATGGTTTCCCTATTGATAAATACAATATAGATGGTATTAGAATTGAGAAAGTTATGGATATATTAGGGCATCTTAATCAGGTTATAAAACATAACCTTTCTCGGATAGAGAAACCTATCCCACAGTGAGATTATCTTATGTTGGATCACTTTATGCAATATGGGCCCCCATCATTTAGTGGGACTATTAATATAATGGAAGTCAAGCAATGTATTAAGTCTTTGGAGAAGATATTTATGGCATTGGGATGCAGTGAAAAGTAAAATTTTACACTTGTATTTTATTTTATCAATAGAAATGTTGATCAATGGTAGTCTTTGACCATAATACTAGGGTGGAAGAAGAAATAGAACTCATGGAATAGAGAAATTTTAAGGATATTTTCTTCGATAAATACTTCCCCTATGATCAACAAACTGAGATGAAGAGGAAATTCCTCAGTTTAAATAAAAAGGAGGATAAAAGTGTTGTGGAGTATGAAACTACCTTTACAAGGTTATAAAGGTATGCTTTGGATTTCTTACACAACACGGAGTGCAATATTGACCACTTATTTTAAGGTATTAATCCAAATATCTAAAGGGAACTGGTCTCCAAAAATGTTTCATCATATGATGAAATGGTTTTATGTGACATCAAGACAAAAGAGTAATTTTCTAGAATCAATATATTTTAGGGAAACCAGGATAAGAAGAGGCCATCTAAGCACCATGAATAAGGTAATGAGTCAAATAAGAAAAAGGGAAAGAAGTATTTTCCTATATGTGATAAATATGGAAATAATCACCCTGGTAAATGCTTGAAAGGATTGAGAGTTTGTTATAAGTGCGAAAAAAAGGTTCATCAGGGAAAAAATAAAAAGAGAAGAATGAAAACACTACTACTCAATGTAATAACTATAATGAGATGGGGAACTATGCAAATGAATTCCCCAAACTTTAAGAGAATATACCTCTAAATAAGATAAGGAGTCATGGTTAAGCATATGTTATTGACACAACTAGAGTGAAATAATTAATGTACTTCTATATTTGGATCTAATAAATATGTAGTAAAAGTATTTTATTTATGATGTTCTCATCGTATGATTTATGAAATATATAAGGATTATACTATAATATTTTTTTCATTAAGGATTTGAGATCATATATTGAATGGTACCAAGAAAATTTATTCAATAGAAAATAAAAAAATTAGAAAACGCATGGTTGATGGAAAGATAACCCTTAATATGTTAATAATGTTAAGAAAATGATGTTTGAGTAAAGAAATGATTAGTTTTGATAACATAAATTGGATAAGTTATAACTACCTTGGAACTGAGTAATGATTTATTGACAAAGTTGTTTAGGCTATCATCGATAGAGTTTACATCATTTTTGGATTTAAGTAATATATCTAATAATATTTTATTTAAGGAATAATAAGCATGCATGTTTTCAATAATTTTTTATGGTAATTCAAGTTATTACCATATTCACATTTTCAGCATGTGACAATTAAAAGCCACTTCATGTTATTTGATAAGTTCATTTTGTGAATTTGGTGGCCTTCTTTTTAAAGTGTTGGATCATAATCTTTTTGAAAATTTAACCATTTATGAAATGGTTTAAGTTGGTCTTTGAATGAGGTTTATATATTAATGTATTAATTCACTATACGAATCATATTGTGCTAAGAGATGAAGTATAAATAGTTAAAGGCCTAATTGGAGGAAAATATTATGTTTATAGAAACATATATTTGATTATATTATTAGAGTGTGAAAAAATTTCTCAACTCTAGGGTAAAATGGCCTTGAAATAAAAATTTTGTCATGTTATCATAATTTTTTATGATATCAATGCCCTTTATTCATACCTATGGTTTATAGTTTTGTGGTTAACAACTTTCTTTTGAACATTTTCTCTAGAAATCTCTATCAAAACTTGATTGTTATATTTTTCTTTTGTATCAATGTTTCCATTCCCCACACATGTTCTCCTACTAGGGAACCTAGTTATGTGACCATTGTACATTCCTTTCTCTATTATTAAGAAGATGTGTTGTTAACCATATTTACAATGTGGGTTTTTCAATAAAATTTTAATTTCAAATATTAATCTCAGATTTTTGAGATCAATTTTGAATTGCGAGGATGCAATTTATTTAAGGTGGGAGAATGTAACACCCCAAGATTTTACAATATTTTCCTTTTAGAATAAATTTAATTTTTGTTCCTATATTTCTTTATACAAAACACCAAGTTAACCTTATTTTACACACAACATAAAGTTTATCTTTCTCTAGATGGAACACCGAGCTTATCTTTCATTACATGCAAGACTAACTTTCCTCGATGGATTGCGTAACACGAAAAACCGAGTTTTACAGAAAAATAATATATTATTAAAAATATTATATAATATAACCTAGAAATTAAATTTATAGTTATGAATAGGATTAACTAAATTATGAAAATATATAGTTAAATTCATTGTTTACCTATTAATTATAATTGAATATAGAAACCAAATGAATATAAAGGGAATGATTTTATAAAAACTATTTTTATGTGAAAAAAGGTGATTTATCTTAATAAGTTAAATTAATAACTAATATTGAATGATATTAATTAAATTTATATGCTATATATTTAATAAAATATTTTTTATATTCATCCAATTTATTTTATAGGCATTATATGAGAACAAATCCAATATTACACATAAAACCTATATTTTTATAAAAGCAGTTTTACCACCTTTTAATGGAAAACCTATTTTTAATCTAAATTTTGGAACTTTTATAAATTTTATATTAAAAAATAAACATTATTTTTTAAATAGAAACATAAAAATTAGGTTATGGTGAATTTATGGTATTTTTCTGTGAAGTTTCATTTTTTAATGAATAGTGAAAAATAATGAATTTTAATTCAAAACAGTCTTTTCGTATAATTTATTTATAAAATTAAATTATATTTTTAAATTGTTTTAAAGTTTAATTAGATTATTTTTTTATAAATTAATCCAATTTAGGTCACTGGAATCAATTTTACTTTGAAATTGAATATAAAAACTTAGCAAACTTTTGAACGTTTTTACTTTAAAAACCAGAATTTCTGCCCTATCTGCGAGATTAAATTTAAATTAATTTAGTACACTTATGTGATTTAAATTTTAAAAAATTGATTCTATATTTTTAATAATAATAATTTCTAATTTTTAATAAGTTCAACTTAGTTTTTTACCAAAAATATTAGTGAAAGTAATTAAAATTAATTACAACAGTTAAGAGGAAAACTAGACTAACAAACAACTAAACCTTAAACTTAAGGACCAAAATAACCTATAAACTTTTCCAAAATACATTTTATGTAAATATTTAGACTATATACTCCCTTTAATCTAATTTTTTCCATTATTGGAGCAACTTTCAATGGGAAAACATGAGTGGAATTCCCTTTCCCAAAATTTACAAGAGTGTCACTCCCCTCCACTATAAAAAGGCACTCAAACCTTCCACTTCCTCACACATATCAAGAAACTTTGGATAAAAAAATATATGACCAAATAGATCATAAAAATACCTAACCTCAACCTAGAATACTCACCTTGGACATAAATTCATCCAAGGAATCCCTTTGGTGCAAACCAAATAAAGTTACCCGAATAAGAGGTAGCATTCTTCCTCAAGATCTTTATGTTTTGTTTGTTTCTACACCCCTTAATTTATTATTATTACATTATTATATAATAAAACCAGTATAATAAATATACTAAGAATTTTTTATTATAAGTTTTTTACCTACACTTACACACACTTCCATATAATGGGTAATAACTTACCGTTTGTGTGTACAGTGAACTACCACCTCACAAAACTATGTTGTTCATTTTTACTTTACCACATCTCATGGTTGAGAATTATGATGGAAATGATATTTATATATGATATATATGATATTTATAATTTCATTATGATTTTGTAATTTTTATATAACACATACCCTTATGCTTTCCATTTTGTGTAAATATGATAACATCATTTGTAGAAGTGTGGACTACCGCCCCTCAAAGCGATGTGATTCATTCACACTATACATGGAACATATAAAGGATGGTTTTAATTAAATACATGTGACATACATGAAATATATATGATATTAATTACATAATTAAATTTATATAAATTTGATATGTCATTTTATTTATTATCTTTTTCACATGTCAAAAAGTGATAAAGTCGGTCGTGGATGTGTGGACTACCGCCTCCTCGACACGATGTGATTCCTTTTATATCACAAGAATTATATATATAACTATATATGATTAAATAAAATTTTATTTATGATAAAATTATCATTTTGAGAAGTTATAGTGTTACTTACCTTCTTTCTATAATGATCACTGAAAAATGGGAACGTAACTCATGCATACGTACGGCCTACCATTTCCATGATTATAACATTAGTTAATTTTTCATAACCATAATTCATGATTGGGTTTAAAAGTATAATTTATGTATAAATATGATAATTATTTCATAATTATTATTATGTATATGTTTATATAAATACCCCTTTGACTATAGTTGACCTATCAAAGTCGTTTTTAACACATGAACCAAATTTGGACAAAACACCCGATGTAAACTTAATTGTTTAAGTAATTGTTTACAAAATTGTAATAAGTGTAATAAAATTAATGATAAACATGAAAAAAAATTAATAAATTAAATAATTAACATATGTTTATTATTTAGAAATATAAAGACACGTATGACAAGTCAGACTCAAAGTAAGGGATTTTGTATCAATTTATATTCCATTGAGACTTATTTGTTGTTATACACCAATTAATTTTTATATGGTATATATACTGAACTTTGATATGTTATATCATGAACCTACTTATTCTCATGATATTTCATGTTTCATTTAATTCATGGGTAATTATGATTCAAATTTTTCAAAGTGGTATGAGACACTTTGGAATGTTTAAATATTATTTTCCTCAAGAATGTTCTCAATGCTTGTCTTTGCAATCTCACTTCCTTTTGTGGTGGTTAACTTTCTCTTAAAACAATCACATTACTGTAATCATTATTCATTGGAAATTTCCTTAAATATATATATTCTTATACAATGGGTATTATTATTTCCTAAACTGTATATCATTTTTACATACAGTGTTCACTTTGAAAGTTATTTAATTAACTAGGGAATTATTGATAAATCTGTATTCTTTATTAAATATTGATATTTGATAAGAAATATTATTTATTTTGATTATTTGATATGAGGAATTTTTTTGATTTTAAATTACAAGTGGGGCCTGGAATTTATATATCCCCTCAATGCATCGATAGGTTCTCATGAGACAAATAAGTTGGCCAAATCATAATAGTTTAAACTATATTTTGAAAGGTCTTGATGGTATAGGTTTTCATGTGCCTTAAACATGACATCCAAAAATTAAGCATTTCACTCATTCAGATTTATTTTTTATTCATCCATGAGATTTATGCATTGACATATCTATGTATGCATTATATTCTTAGTTTATTGATTAAATGGAATGTGTTTCAATTTCTTACCACTACTAGAAATGCAGGTTTTCCCAATTCTTCTTTACAAATGGTTTGCTTAAACCATTGGTAAAGAAGCCATTTCCCAACGGTTTTTAAAAACTATATGGAAATGTTTACCCCAAATACAGAATCGGTCGCTGCTCTCCCCCATTCGCAACAGAACCCTAAATTTCTGCAGGGCTTGGCTCCTCTCGCGACTTCCCCCATCCGAACCTGTGAAACTCCATCCGAATCATCTCAAATCAGGTATTACCTTATTCATACACATAAAATATTTAAGTGATACCTTGTTTTTATTGTTATTCATCTCATATTTTAGTTTTAAGTTTTGATTTTGATGTGTATATCATTTTTTTGTGTTTTGATTTAATCTAGACTTTATCCATTCCAATCCATTTAATTAATTAAATCTTTAACCCTCCATCGAAGAAGAAGCATCTCAAATTCATTGAGGTTGGATTCTAGATTTTCTAAGTATGTGTTTTTATGATTTTTTTCATCTTGTAATTAATTGTTACTTGGAAATTTATTTATATGTGTTTATTAATTTTTAGAAAAGTTTTTATGAATGTTTTCCTTAAAATTCCTTGAGGAAAGTGTTTTATTAAAATAAAATAAAAATTAATAAGGCTTGTGTAATGTAATTTGTTGTAGTACACTATGTGACTATTTTTGGTATTTAGTAACATGTGAGATTACTGGTGTGTGCGAATGTGTTGTGAAAGAGATTCCATGGTTATTTCAAGATTATATTTACATTTTGAGCCTATTAATGAGTTGTTTTAAAGATATTGTGAGATATTTAACTTATGTTTATTGGTGAAAACTGGGAGCTGTAGAGGTGGTTCATGATTAAGACATATAATTACTACTAAACATGTGGATAAACCATGCATAGTAGTGAATTCTTGAAATGTTTGATGTTTTTAGTCCTTTTTTATTTGGAGTTTCTTTTGATGTAGATGTTTCTTATTGATACCTATAATGACAATTTATTTTAGTTTCTAAATCGGCTGAGACTCCCCCACCATGCACAGTGTATGCAACCTCTACCCTTATTTAATCATTATGTTTACACAGCCTATGAAACCTCAACCCTCATTTAATCAGTGAACTCAAGTCATTATTTCAATCCTTCATTCTCACTATCATGTAAGAAATTGAATTATGTAAACCCATCCTCACATGATTTCTTACCTTAGATAGTATCCATCATATGGAATATGAGCTTTTGAATTCATCGGTTAACCAGGATCATATATTCCATTTCCCCCAAGATGACTGTACTAATATAACTTTAGGTTCAATTAAATATGGTTCTCATTGTATGTTGTATATTATGTGTCCTTCTTGGCCAATACTCACTTTTATGAGGGTGGGGTTCTTTTCACTACCCATGCTGGCATGTGTAGACATCCATAAAAATGTTAGATAAGTCACAAGTTTAATTCAGTAATATTTTATCATTGACATAATTTATTATTAATATCAAATTTAAAAATAAATGTTTTTGTTTATACTTAATGAAATTAAATCTTTTTACAAGACATGAACAACCTATTAGCGTAGAATCCTAAAATTTATTCACCCATGGGGTGCGCTTGACTTGGGGAAGTAATTGGGTAATGAAAGGTATGGCCATAGAGGTTCCAATAATGAGTTATTGAACAAGAGTGAATGGTTTAGGATGCCTATAACACATAATGGGACCTAAGGCATGTGCCTCTTATAGACCTAATGAAAATTAATATAAATAAATTTTAATTTAATTTATGAGTACTTGTTCTTTACATTATTTTAATAGTTCACTACATCGACTAGAAACTTCTTCCTTTATCATTTAATTAAATGTATTTTCTATTAAAGTTCAATCCTATTGAATTGTTTATGAAAAAATGACTTATATAAATTCTTTTTACAGAATGGATAGAAGTTTTATGTATGAAAACGATCGGATCTCAAGCGATTTTCAAAACAATTTGGAGAGATTTATAGATTTTTCATTTCACAATGCTTCAGATAGTGGTCGCATACACTACCCATGTTCCAATTGTGTTGGTAGACCTTGGTTGAGCCATGAAGAAGTCAGCTACCACATAACCAAAAATGGTTTTCAGGCAAACTACTTTGTGTGGTATCCCAATGGGGAGAAAATGAAATCTCAAATTGGTGATGATCGAAATGAAAGGACTGGAATGGAGAATTTTTTAGATGATTTGTTTCCATTTATTCTTCATCATGAAAAAGAAAGGATTTCAACTCAAGAAGACTTCGATATGAGGATAGCTGATGCATCTAGTGAAAATGATGATATTGATAGGGTGAAAAAATTGAATGATGCAGCCACGACTCTAGTATATCGAAAATGCGATAAAATGAAAAAGCTAGAATTTTTAATCTAATTGTTTCATGGGAAAACTATGTATGGTATTTATAATACAGAAATCGATTACATTCTTACCCTCTTGAAGGATTTAATTCTAGATGGTGCAGATATTCCCTCAAACCACTATATGGCATGGAAGTTATGTGAGAAACTTGGATTTTCAAGAAACAAAATTCATGCTTGCCCGAAATATTGCAGTTTATTCTGGGAGGAAACTGCTGAACGAAATGATTGTATAAAATGTGGCACATCATGCTGGAAGTCAAAATATGATGGAACACCATCCCACGTTCCACAGAAAGTAATGTGGAACTTTCCATTGATCCCCAGACTCCAGAATCTTTTTATGTCTGATGACATATCAATAAAAATGAGATGGCATGATACTGAGAGAAAGAAGACTAATGATGAGTTGGTTCATCCTACAGATGGATTTGCATGGCAGAGATTTGATGCTCGACATCCTGATTTTGCAGCTCACGTGAGTAATGTGAGTCTGGGTCTTTCATGTGATGGTTTTAATCTGTTTGGGTATATGCTTACTTCTCACAGCACATGGCCAGTTTTTATACACATTTATAATCTTTCCCCATGGTTGTGTATGAAAAAAAATTTCACTTTCATGAGTATGCTCATATCTGATCCTTTTGATCCCGACGTTGATATTGATGTATACATGCAAACTTTAATAAAAGAGTTGAAACTTCTTTGGGATGTGGGTGTGTGCACATACGATGCATGTTCGAAAGACATATTTCAGATACGTGTTGCACTTATGTGGATGATCAATGATTTTCCATCTTATGAAATGATGTCTGGATGGAGAACAGAGGGAAAAATGTCATGCCCAGTTTGTATGAAGAATACATGATCCAGAAGACTGAAACATCATTGTAGTTTTAGTTTTATGGGACATCGGCGATTCTTGCCAAATGATCATCCATATATAATGAATCGTAGAAGATTTTATAATACCATAGAGACCAATGATCCACCTCAGTGTATGTCTAGAACTGATGTGCTTAATGAATTGAAAGATTTCAGTTTTTCATTCAGAAAGGGTCAAATGAAATCTGGAAAGAGAAAGAATGTTTTCACTGAAACCTGTCACAATTGGAGGAAGAGGAGTATCTTTTTTTATTTTCCTTATTGGTCAACCAATTTATTACATCATTTCTTAGACGTAATGAATATTGAAAAGAATATATGCAAAATGTTGCTTTCGGTTCTTCTAAATGTCAAGGGAAAGAAAAAATGTGATTTATAATCTCGGCGTGACTTGGTGGATTGGGGCATCAGACCAGAATTGCATCCTGTGCATATCAGTGAAAATAAATGGAAACTTCCATGTGATTATTATGTGATGAAACCTACGGAAAAAAAAACAATTTATGGAAGTATTAGAGACTATTAGAGTTCCTGATGGCTATTCAAGCAACATATCTAAACGGGTCAACAGAAGAGAGTTGAAGCTAAAAATTTTGAAGACTCGTGATTATCACGTTCTACTGCATGAGTTGCTTCCAATAGAAATCCTTCATATTTTGTCCAATAATGTAAGGGTGACTGTTATTCGGTTGTGCCATTTGTTTAGAGATATTTATGCTAAGAATTTTTCCAATTCTTTCTTGCAAAAAATGTTAACAGATGGCCCATTAATTTTGTGTGAGTTGGAGAAAATATTTCCTCCATCATGTTTCACATGCATGATGCATCTAACTGTCCATATTCCCACTGAAATACTTCTCGGAGGACCTGTTTCTTTTCATTGGATGTATCCAACTGAAAGAAATATGTTCACATTAAAGTCTTATATCTGAAACAGAAATCATCCCAAAGGTTATATCGTGAACGGTTACTTGGATCAAGAATGTATGGATTTCTGCTCAATGTATTTTTCTGATCTTACTAAAAGAATGAAAAGACCAATGATAAATGAAGAAGAATAGTATGATAAAATTGAACCCAGTTTTCCATCACTTCCTCAAATAGGAGGAATTCCTGGATTATATACACTGAAGACATTAATCCATGAAGAGCGGGAGATGGCACATCGCACAGTTTTGTTCAACTGTGATTTGTTCGATGACTATATCAGGTAATTAAATTGAATATGTATATCTTACATATATATATGTTAAACTATTCATATATTTTATCTACAGGGAACATAAAACAATGATAAATATGAAGCATTGTTCTTTATCTTTGAGAAGGAGAGAGACTTTTCATAGCAAAGAGTTTTCTACTTGGTTAAAATTGAAGGTAAAAATATTACTATTTAAAATAATTATATCAATATTTAATTAAGTTTAATAGTCATTTATATTATAGGTATTGAGTTTTTCTGATGACTCTTTCTCTAAGGAAATAAGAGCTTTGGATTTTGGTTCTAATACCGTGGTTCGTGATTGTAAATCAATTGTTATCAATTGGTACAAATTTATTGTCACTGAATGAGCAAAGAACATGAGAACACAACATGATGGTTTTATGGTTACTGCCACAACAGATTGTTATGCTAGTGCATCAGATAGTAGACCGCGATTTGAAAATGTGGGTTATTATGGAGTCGTTGAGAAAATAATAATATTGGATTATTACTCTCATGGACGAGTCACAATGATGAAATGCCATTGGTTTGATTCAATGACAAGACAGGGAACATTTATTGATGATTGTGGATTTCGAGTAATTAATATGACTCGCACTCTTACTACTGAAGAACCATATGTGTTGGCATCAATGGCTAAAACAGTTTTTTATGTCAAAGACCAACTTCGACCTGAATTTGGTGTCATAGTTGAAGTAATTCCAAGAAATATTTTTGATGATGGTGATGATGGAATTGACACTGCCCCTAGTGCCATTGGAACCAATCCATTTATTTCTTTTGATGACTCCAATAGCTCAATTGTCAGAGTTGATTGTGAACCTGAAGTTGTGGTTGAAAATATATAGAATCATTCATCCATGTTCTCAATTCTTTTTGTTTACCTAGAGTTGGGTTGTTAAGGTTGGTAATATTCAAATTAATTTAGTATTGATCACAAATATGTTTTAGCTAAATTGACTGTTATGTGAATTTTCAATGTTTATTGGTTGTTGTTTTATTTGAATTGAATTTTCTAATTTGGAATTGAACTGTATTCAAACCTAGTCAAACAATATTTCTAACTTGGTGAACATTACAACTTGTATGATTTATTAAATCCATTCAAGCTCTTCTAAAACAATTGATAGCTAAATTACCAATGAATCCCCCTATTCCCTCATATATTTATTTTTTTGGGTTACACATTAGTTTCCTTTTTCTAATTAATTACATATTTGTTTTCAAAAACAGGAAATGCATCCAATTGAAGAGAGACGAAGGAAAAAAATGATGGAGAACAATCGTCGAATGGCGGAGATGGGTGTTCCACCATTAGTGCCTACGGTGAGTACTTTATTTCAAGTATATATATTTAAATAATATATAATGTCATGTGATTAATTTTTTTGTAAACATTTTTGTAGGATACACCTATACGTCGACAGTTATTCGATGAGGAGCCTAGTACTGGTCCTAGTACTCAGGCCGGTGGTACGAGGAGGGTTCGTACCAGAGGTGGACGAGCAGCTTCGTGTACCCAACTAGACCCTACCCCTCCCACTGACATGTCATCCTTCCCACATTCTGATCCTGGTGTGTCGTTAGGGACACACGGGATATTTAGGCCTCCCATGTTTTTGCCACCTTTTTCATCTTCTGGCCCATCATTTTCATATCCCATGATTATTCTCACTCCCCAGTTAGAATCCAGTCATACAGCTATCCCATATTCTTTTCCTTCTACTTTTGTCTCTCCGAGCTTTTATATTCCATCATCTTCGACTCCTGTTCCACCACAGGGTGTTCCATCAGTTTCTGTGGATCCAGTGGCACTCAACGATCATACTGGCGTAGGTATATTTATAGAACCCTAACAAATATTTATAACAATATTTATTTTCATTATAACATGTTTTGATAAAATATGTGTTTTTCTTTCATGATAGATACATCTACTGATAGGAGGCGGGGGAGGGGGCGTACACTCATGCATTCGGTGTGGAACTGCCGCACACAGGTTATGGTGGATTACAATGAAGACAATCAAATGGTTGAGAAAACTGGGCAGCAATGTCGGAGTTTTTTGGTGACGTTTTCCAAATACTCTGACATCATTCTCGTTAGCCCGCTATCGTGGAGACATTTTCCACATGAGGTCAAGGATTGAGCTTGGGCAGAGATATGGTTAAAAAAATCTATTGTATTTAATGCCATGAATTATTTTTTTATTTATATGAATTAATATTTTGATGTCAGATTCGATTTAATTTTTCCGATGGTGAGGGTGCACAACCAGAACGTCTAAAGGATTTTGGCGAGCTTTGGAGAGCCTACAAACATGAGTTATATATTGGCTGGCGTGCTAGAGTTAGTACTGAGTTAGAGGCGGTACCAGTCATGGATGATTGTCCTATAGAACAGCATCGTCAGATGATTACTCCTTGGATGACTACCAGTTTAAGGTATGAATTACATTTGAGGTATTTAAATAATAACTTTCATGTTTTGCATTAATATTATTCTTTGCATTATATAATTTTATTTAGGAATCATCTGGAAAAAATAAAATAAAAACATTGATGAAAAAAATACTTCCACACACTAGGACGTACTACGATGCCAGATCATGAGAGGAAGCAGGTATGACAATTGTTTATAAGTTTTCTTTACGACTTACACTTTCTTTTGTTTCCTCAATTATTTAATAATTTGCTAAAGTTTTCATATAACTTTAGTTTTCAATGTCATTGTAGAGACAAATATAGAATATTGAAGGATGTGTGCCTCGAGCAAAACTGTTTTGCTTGAGTAGACGAAAAAAGGATGTAAGTGCCGTCAACGAAGAGACTTAGCAGCAGATTGTAAGTTTTAATCTTTTGATTTTATATTTTAATATCTATTTTGTAACCAAATATTATATTTATATTTGTAACAGGCTACTTGAGAGTCCCTCGATGCCCAAGAACCAGACAATTTTGGGCCCACTGATCACTTACATCAGGTGTTGGGAGAGGAACATCCTGGAAGAGTACGCTGCCGACCTAGGTAGCCCCGACGAGGTATTGGCCCTCCTCAGGTACGAGTTGTAGTGCCACCGAGCTGCAGCAAGTTAGGGCTAAGGCAGAACAGGCTGAGAAAAGGGCCACAGATACGGTAGAACAGTCTGCTAGGGAACACAGTGCATTTATGAAATTTATTGAAGTTCTATATCCAACACTTCCACGAGAGGCCAGCCCAGCTTTTGATGAATATATGTCGTCGATACGTTCTATATATGGTTCACCAGGTGGCAGTTCTAGTGGTGGTCAAGATGATGTCCAGCCTGACGATGATGACGGTGAGGAGTCCGATGCGGAAGAGGAGGGAGAGGAGGAGGGTGAGGCGGATGGCGAGGGCGAGGATGAGGATGAGGGAAAGGAAGAGGGCGCTGAGGAGGGCGAGGATGATAATTGGGATGAGGACGAGGGTGATGATGATAGTGATTATGGTGATGGTGATATGGGAAAAATTGATCTGTTACATTTTTGACTAATATTATTGAGATTTGATGTTTAATCTATTCTAGTTGTTGGTTTTATCTAGACCCATATTATAGTATTGGAGTTGAGTTGTTTTTATATATTGTATGTTTTCATGGATGTTGTTGTCTTTTAGTGGTTGCGGTGTATCTTGACCATGTTTATAGAGTTTTGTGTGTTTGGGAACTCCCTGGATAGCCCCCCTCCTTCCTGGACCCTGGACAACCCCCCACCATCCTCCTTGGACCCCGGACAGCCCCCCGGACAACCCCCCCACTGTCCTCCTTGGTCCCCGGACAGCCCCCCGGACACCCCATGGACAGCCCCCCCACCCTCCTCCCTGGACCCCGGACAGCCCCCTGAACACCCCCCGGACAGCCCCCCACACATCCCCCCACCCTCCTCCTTGGTCCCTAGACAGCCCCCTGGACATCCCCCCGGACAGCCCCCCCCCCCCCACCCTCCTCCCTAGACCCCCAGACAGCCCCCCCACCCTCCTTGATTTCACATGCTTTTTTTATTTCTTTGATCATGCAATGTTATTTAGGATTATTCTATTTTTGTATGTCTTGAATTATATGAATGTCTTGGTAAGCTTATTAGTTCATGCTCATCAAATGCATGTGATGAGATACTTTAATTTGAATACAAAGTCTTGTTGTACATTCTCCATGTTATGTGAATTATGCCTTGTTTGATTTTGTTTACTTGTCAATTGTTAGGATAATACATGGGTTACATGTTAAGGACTCATGCACCATTCATACTGTCTCTCTTTTGTTTAAAATGAACATCATTTTAAGTGAAAACAATAACTGACATACAAAAAACTGACCAAATGCATTTGAAATGTGTTTATGATTTAGGACAATGATCCATGGGTCATATGGGACATGTATGAGTCAACCCTGCCTCAATCCGAGGTGCGGTGTGGCCGGAACCACTCTAAGTGTCTCTCTTTTGTTTCAAAGGGATATCATTTTAAGTGAAAAGAACAACTAGCATACGGAAAACCGACCAAACACATTCATATTGTATAGATAATTCATCACAACGATCCATGGGTAATATGTGATGTGTAAGAGCCAAACCGGGCTCAATCCGAGTCGCGGTGTGGCCAGGATCACTCTAAGTGTCTCTCTTTTGTTTAAAATGGACAACATTTTAAGTACATACAAAAAACTGAACAAACGCATTCTGTTTCCATTGAAACTTTAGGAGAACTATACATGGGTCATATGTGACGTGTATGAGTCAAACTTTCCGCAATCCGAGGTGCGGTGTGGCTGAAACCACTCAAAGTGTCTCTCTTTTGTTTAAAATGGACTTCATTTTAAGTGAAAACAACAACTAGCATACGGAAAACCGACCAAACGGATTTTGATTGTGTCGATACTTTAGAAAAATGATCCATGGGTCATATTTGACGTGTACTAGTCAACCCCGCCTCAATCCGAGGTGCGGTGTAGCTGACACCATTCATAGTGTCTCTCTTTTGTTTAAAATGGACATCATTTTAAGTGAAAACAACAACTGACATACGAAAAACTAACCAAACGCATTCAAAATGTGTTAATTATTTAGGAAAATGATCCATGGGTCATATGTGACATGTATGAGGCAACCTTGCCTCAATCCGAGGCGTGGTGTGTCCGGAACCACTCTAAGTGTCTCTCTTTTGTTTCAAAAGGATATCATTTTAAGTGAAAACATCAACTGGCATATGGAAAACTGACCAAACGCATTCGGATTGTGTTGATACTTTAGAATAATGATCCATGGGTCATTTGAGACGTGTACAAGTCAACCCTGTCTAAATCCGAGGCGTGGTGTGGCCGTTACCACTCTAACTGTGTCTCTTTTGTTTAAAATGGGCAGGATTATAAGTGAAAAGAACAACTGGCATACGGAAAACTGACCAAACGCATTCGTAATGTGTTGATACTTTAGGAAAACGATCCATGGGTCATATGTGACATTTATGAATCAACCCTGCCCCAATCCAAGGTGCGTTGTGGCCGGTACCACTCTAACTGCGTCTCTTTTGTATAAAATGGACAAGATTATAAGTGAAAAGAACAACTGGAATACGGAAAATAGACCAAATGCATTCAGATTATGTTGATAATTTATCACAAATATCCATGGGTCATATGTGATGTGTACGAGCCAACCCGGGCTCAATCCAAGTCTTGGTGTGGCCATGATCACTCTAAGTGTCTCTCTTTTGTTTAAAATGGACAACATTTGAAGTACATACAGAAAACTGACCAAACGCATTCGTTTTCCATTGAAACTTTAGAAGAATGGTCTTTGGGTTATATGTGATGTGTATGAGTCAACATCTCCTCAATCCGAGGTGCTTTGTGGCCAACACCACTCAAATTGTCTCTCTTTTGTCTCAAAAGGATATCATTTTAAGTGAAAAGAACAACTGGCATATAGAAAAATGATCCATGGGTCATATTTGACGTGTACGATTCAACCCCACCACAATCTGAGGAATGGTGTGGCCTACACCATTCATAGTGTCTCTCTTTTGTTTAAAATGGACATCATTTTAAGTGAAAACAACAACTGACATAAGAAAAACTGACCAAACACATTCGAAATGTGCTGATACTTTAGGAAAATGATCCATGAGTCATATGTGATATTTACGAGTCAACCCCACCTCAATCTGAGGCGTGGTGTGGCCGGAACCACTCTAAGGGTCTCTGTTTTGTTTCAAAAGGATATCATTTTAAGTGAAAACATCAACTGACATACAGAAAACTGACCAAACGCATTCGTATTGTGTTCATACTTTATCACAATGATCCATGGGTCATTTGAGACATGTACAAGTCAACCCCGTCTAAATATGAGGTGTGGTGTGGCCGGTACCACTCTAATTGTGTCTCTTTTGTTTAAAATGGACAGGATTATAAGTGAAAAGAACAACTGACATACGGAAAACCAACCAAAAACATTCGGATTCTGTTGATAATTTATAACAACGGTCCATGGGTCATATGTGACATGTACGAGCCAATCCGGGCTCAATCCGAGTCACGGTGTGGCCAGGATTAAGTGTCTCTCTTTTGTTTAAAATGGACAACATTTTAAGTACATACGGAAAACCAACCAAACACATTCAGTTTCCATTGAAACTTTAGGAGAAAGATCCATGGGTAATATGTGATGTGTACGAGTCAACCTCACCTCAATCCGAGGCACGGTGTGGCTGACACCACTCAAAGTGTCTCTCTTTTGTTTAAAATGGACTTCATTTTAAATGAAAAAACAACTGGCATACGGAAAACTGACCAAACGGATTTGGATTGTGTTGATACTTTAGCACAATGATACATGAGTCATATGTTACCTGTACGAGTCAACCCCGCCTCAATCCAAGGTGTGGTGTGGCCGGTACCACTCTAACTGTGTCTCTTTTATTTAAAATGGACAAGATTATAAGTGAAAAGAACAACTGGAATACGGAAAATTGACCAAACGTATTCGTATTCTATTGATAATTTATCACAATGATCCATCGGTCATATGTGACGTATACGAACCAACTCGGGTTCAATCTGAGTCACAGTGTGGTCGGGATCACTCTAAGTGTCTCTCTTTTGTTTAAAATGGACAACATTTTAAGTACATATGGAAAACCGACCAAACGCATTCAGTTTCTGTTGACACTTTAGGAGAACAATCCATGGGTCATATGTGACGTGTACGAGTCAACCTTGTCTCAATCCGAGGTGCGTTGTGGCTGACACCACTCGAAATGTCTCTCTTTTGTTTAAAATGTACTTCATTTTAAGTGAAAACAAAAACTAGCATATGAAAAACCGACCAAACAGATTCTTATTTTGTCGATACTTTAGCACAATGATCCATGGGTCATATTTGACGTGTACGAGTCAACCTCTCCTCAATATTATGTGTGGTTTTGCCAACACCATTCATAGTGTCTCTCTTTTGTTTAAAATGGACATCATTTTAAGTGAAAACAACAACTGACATAGGAAAAACTGACCAAATGCATTTGAAATGTGTTGATGCTTTAGTAAAATAATCCATGGGTCATATATGATGTGTACGAGTCAACCCCGCCTCAATCTGAGGCGCGGTGTGGCCGGCACCACTATAAGTGTCTCTCTTTTGTTTCAAAAGGATATCATTTTAAGTGAAAAAATCAACTAGCATACGGAAAAATAACCAAACGCATTCGGATTGTGTTGATACTTTAGAACAATGATCCATGTGTCATTTGAGATGTTTAAAAGTCAACCCAATCTAAATATAAGGCGCGGTGTGGCCGGTACCACTCTAACTGTGTCTCTTTTGTTTAAAATGGACAGGATTATAAGTGAAAAGAACAACTGACATACGAAAAACCGACCAAACGAATTTGGATTCTATTTATAATTTATCACAACGATCCATGGGTCATATGTGACATGTACGAGCCAACCCGGGCTCAATCCGAGTCGAGGTGTGGCCGGGATCACTCTAAGTGTCTCTCTTTTGTTTAAAATGGACAACATTTTAAGTACATACAGAAAACCAACCAAACACATTCGGTTTCTATTGAAACTTTAGGAGAACGATCCATGGGTCATATGTGACATGTACAAGTAAAAATCACCTTAATCCGAGGCACGGTGTGGCTGACACCACTCAAAGTGTCTCTCTTTTGTTTAAAATGGACTTCATTTTAAGCGAAAACAACAACTAGCATACAGAAAACTGACCAAACGGATTCTGATTGTGTTGATACTTTAGAAAAACGATCCATGGATCATATGTGATGTGTATGAGTCAACCACTCCTCAATCCGAGGCACAATGTGGCCGGTACTACTCTAACTGTGTCTCTTTTGTTTAAAATGGACAATATTATAAGTGAAAAGAACAACTGGTATACGGAAAACTGACCAAACACATTCATATTCTATTGATAATTTATCACAATGATCCATGGGTCATATGTGATGTGTATGAGCCAACCCAAGCTCAATCCGAGTCACAGTGTGGCCGGGATCACTCTAAGTGTCTCTCTTTTGTTTAAAATGGACAACATTTTAAGTACATACGGAAAACCGACCAAACACATTCAGTTTCCGTTGAAACATTAGGAGAACGATCCATGGTCATATTTTATGTGTACGAGTCAACCTCGCTTGAATCTGAGGCGCGGTGTGGCCGACACCACTCAAAGTGTCTCTCTTTTGTTTAAAATGGACTTCATTTTAAGTGAAAACAACAACTAGCATACAGAAAACCAACCAAATGGATTCTAATTGTGTAAATACTTTATCATAATGATCCATGGGTCATATGTGATGTGTATGAGTCAATCGCATCTCAATATGAGGTATGGTGTGGCCAGTACCACTATAACTGTGTCTCTTTTGTTTAAAATGGACAAGATTATAAGTGAAAAGAACAACTAGCATACGGAAAACCGACCAAACGCATTCGGATTCTGTTGATAATTTATTACAACGATCCATGGGTCATATGTGATGTGTACGAGCCAACTTGGGCTCAATTTGAGTTGCAGTGTGGTCGGGATCACTCTAAGTGTCTCTCTTTTGTTTAAAATAGACAACATTTTAAGTACATACAGAAAACTGACCAAACGAATTTTGTTTCTATTGAAACTTTAGGAGAATGATATATGGATCATATGTGACGTTTGTGAGTCAACCTATCTTCAATATGAGGTGCGGTGTGGCTGACACCACTCAAAGTGTCTCTCTTTTGTTTAAAATGGACTTCATTTTATGTGAAAACAACAACTAGCATACGGAAAACCAACCAAACGGATTCTGATTGTGTCGATACTTTAGAAAAATGATCCATGGATCATATTTGATGTTTACGAGTCAACCCTGCCTCAATCCGAGGAATAGTGTGGCCAAAACCATTCATAGTGTCTCTCTTTTGTTTAAAATGGGCATCATTTTAAGTGAAAACAACAATTGACATACAAAAAACTGACCAAACGCATTTGAAATGTGTTGATGCTTTAGTAAAATGATTCATGGGTCATATGTGACGTGTACGAGTCAACCCCGCCTCAATCCGAGGCACGGTGTGGCCGACACCACTCTAAGTGTCTCTCTTTTGTTTCAAAAGGATATCATTTTAAGTAAAAACATCAACTGGCATACGGAAAACCGACCAAACGCATTCGGATTGTGTTGATAATTTAGCACAATGATCCATGGGTCATTTGAGATGTGTATGAGTCAACCCTGTCTAAATCCAAGGCGTGGTGTGGTTGGTACCACTCTAATTGTGTCTCTTTTGTTTAAAATGGACAGGATTATAAGTGAA
The DNA here is from genome assembly GCA_963277665.1 of Viscum album. Taxonomy (NCBI): domain Eukaryota; kingdom Viridiplantae; phylum Streptophyta; class Magnoliopsida; order Santalales; family Viscaceae; genus Viscum; species Viscum album. The sequence continues at coordinate 1,110,156,931 of OY728119.1, forward strand.
AAGAACAACTAACATACGAAAAATCAACCAAATGTGTTTGTATTCTGTTGATAATTTATCACAATGATCCATGGGTCATATGTGATGTGTACAAGCTAATCCGGGCTCAATCTGAGTCACGGTGTTGCCTGGATCACTCTAAGTGTCTCTCTTTTGTTTAAAATGGACAACATTTTAAGTACATATGGAAAATGGACCAAACGCATTCAGTTTCTGTTGAAACTTTAGGAGAATGATCCATGGGTAATATGTGACATGTAAGAGTCAACCTCGCCTCAATATGAGGCGTGGTGTGTCTGACACCACTCAAAGTGTCTCTCTTTTGTTTAAAATGGACTTCATCTTAAGTGAAAACAACAACTAGCATACAGAAAATCGACCAAACAAATTCTGATTATGTCGATACTTTAGCACAACGATCCATGGGTCATATGTAATGTGTACAATTCAACCGCGCCTCAATCTGAGGCGCTCTGTGGACGACACCATTCATAGTGTCTCTCTTTTGTTTAAAATAGACATCATTTTAAGTGAAAACAACAACTGACATACGAAAAACTGACCAAACGCATTCTAAATGTGTTGATGCTTTAGGAAAACGATACATGGGTCATATGTGACGTGTAAAAGTCAACTATGTCACAATCTGAGGTGAGTTGTGGTCGGGAGCACTCTAAGTGTCTCTCTTTTTTTAAAATGGACAACATTTTAAGTACATACAGAAAACTGAACAAACGGTTTCTGATTGTGTTGATACTTTAGAAAAAAAATACATGGGTCATATGTGACGTGTAAGAATCAACCCCACCTCAATATGAGGTGCGGTGTGGCCAGAACCACTCAAAGTGTCTCTCTTTTGTTTCAAAAGGACATCATTTTAAGTGAAAACATCAACTGCCATACGAAAAACTGACCAAACGCATTCGGATTGTGTTGATACTTTAGGAAAATGATTCATGGGTCATTTGAGACGTGTACAAGTCAACCCCATATAAATTAGAGATGCAGTGTGGCCGGTATCACTCTAACTGTGTCTCTTTTGTTTAAAATGGACATGATTATAAGTGAAAAGAACTATTGGCATATGAAAAACTAACCAAACGCATTCGGAATCTGTTGAAACTTTAGGAAAACGATCCATGGGTCATATGTTATGTGTATGAGTCAATCGAGCCTCAATACAAGTCATGGTGTGGCCGGAACCACCCAAAGTGTCTCTCTTATGTTTAAAATGGACAATATTTTAAGTACATACGGAAAACTGACCAAACAGATTCTGATTGTGTTGATATTTTATCACAATGATCCATGGGTCATTTGTGATGTGTACGAGTCAACCCCGCCTCAATATGAGGTGCGGTGTGGCTGACACCACTCAAAGTGTCTCTCTTTTATTTAAAAAGCACTTCATTTTAAGTGAAAACAACAACTGACATACGGAAAACCAACCAAATGCTTTCGGAATATGTTGACACTTTAGGACAACGATCCATCAATCATTTGTGACGTGTACGAGTTAACCTCGCCTCAATCCAAGGCACGGTGTGACTGGTATCACTCCAGGTGTATGTATTTTGTTTAAAATGGACATCATTTCTAGTAAAAACATATGGTATACGAAAAACCGATCAAATTATGAATTAAATTCCGGATTCCACATATAATTGTCATCTAAATTTTTAATTGAATTCTAAATGAATTATGTATGTTTATAATTACGTTATGAATTATGATTTAATTCTGGATGTGTATAGTTCTAGGATGCATTATATGTTAAATGTGTATGAATTTGTTCTCTATATGTATGTGTTAGTTGGTTATTACAGGTACAATAATTGTATATGTATGTGTTAGTTTATTGCAGGTACAATAATTGGAAATGATTGAAAATGAGGGGGCTGTGCAAATTGCAAGCTGGTTGGAAATGAGGGGGTTGTGCAAATTGCAGACTGGCTGCTGTGCAAAAGGCTATGCCAACGGTTTGAAACCGTTGGCATAGAATTCTGAGGATTTTTTTTACCAATGGTTCATAGAACTATTGGTAAAAATCCTTTCCCAATGGTTTAGAAACCGTTGGGAAACAGGTAGGCTGCTTGGTTTTCCCAACTGTTCACACCAAACCGTTGGGAAAAACTATCCCAACGGTTTGGCACAACCGTTGGGATAGGTTAATTTTTTCCAACCTATCCCAACGGTTCACTGTAAACCGTTGGGAAAAGCTTTCCCAACGGCTTACTTCCCTACGGTTTGCATAACCATTGGTATAACATATACCAACGGTTCTGCAGCCTTTCCCAACGGTTCAAAACCGTTGGGAAAGCCTGTATTTCCAGTAGTATACCTTTCCATATTGATATTTTCTTATCTAGTTATTTGAATGGCATGTGTTATCAGTTATTTACCTTTACATGTTGATTATTCTCATCAATTCATTATTTCTTCCCACTTTACTTACCCATACTGAGCATTTGAGCTCACCCATATTATGTTTCCTTTCCCCATGTTATGAAGAAGAAATATTTGAATATGCTTTCAAGGATGTTGATTATTTCATTTTATTATGTATCATGTTTTTATTTTCTTTTCCAAATGTATTATGGGTATCATGTATGTAATCTTATTTTCTAAAACTGTTAAATTGTTTGGTCCCTTGGGACTTGAATCTTGTATTTATGCCAATGTAATAAAATAATATCCTAGCTCCGGGCTTCTGGGGTCGAGGCGTTACATAAATTATATATATTTTACAAATAATATAAATGTATAAATATCAAATTAAAAAAGAATATATACTAAATATGCATTTTAATAAAAAATATTTAAAATAAATTCCTAATTAAAAATGAATAGATAATAACTATACAAATATTAAATAAAAATATTAAAATAAAAAAGAATTAATATTAATTATATATATTATAAACATATTAAAAATATTAAATATTAATAATTAAAAATGTGTAAATAAATATTAAAAATGAATAAATTATAGAAATATTAAATTAATAAATATTAAAAATGAATAAATTACAGAAATATTAATTAAATAAATATTAAAAAAGAATAAATTGAAAATATATTGAAAGTGAATAGATATTAAAAATACATACATAATAATAAATGAATTACTATTAAAAATTAATAAATTTTAATAATTTAAAATGACTAAATTTCAAAAATATTAAAAAATGAATCAATAATTTTAATTATATAAATTAATGAAATATTAAAAAATAATAAATATTAAAATAAAAAAAATATTAAAAAATAAATTTAAAAACAAGTGATTTATATTCAAGTACTGGTTATTAATGAATAAATAATAATTGTATAAATATTTTAACATAAATATTTTAAAATAAAAATGAATAAATATTAATTATTTAAGTTACATACATATTAAAATTATAGAATATTAATATTTAAAAATGTATAAATAACTATCAAAATTGAATATGTTATAAAAATATAAAATTGATAAATGTTACGAATAAATAAATATTATTAAATGAATAAATAGAGATACACATTACATACATACACATACACACATACATACATGTGGACATGCATGTAAACATACACAGACATAAACACATAAACATACACATATGCATACATACACATATACATGCATATACACATATATACATGTACACACACGTATACACATACACATACAAACTATTACATACACGTACACACACATACATACTCATATTTAGGCATACATACACATACTATATTAACACACATGTATTCTAACACCCTAAAAATTTAGTTTGAAAGAATACAATGCTCGATACCTTTATTAACATGTGACACCAAGCTTTAAGCAAGTTGTGATATACTATAAAAATATTATTTTTAAATGTGAGTGTTATAACCTGGCCATTAAATTGGTAGATATGAATAGTAATAACCACATTATGAAAAAAATATATAAATATTTTAAATAATTAAAATTTATTTATTAATTCATTATAAATAAGTACTCAATTTTCTGCAAATACATTTTATGCTTCAAAAATATGTTTTCTTTGAAAATGATTTTTAGTTCATTTTGTGGGTGGATATTATAATTAAGTTCTACCATTATTAGAAATTTTATTTTAAGAAATTCATATCATTTTTGAAATTATAATATCAATATTATATTGGGGTTAATTTTTTGGATTTTTTGAAAAGATTTATTTTTCGGTGAATAGTGAAAATATCAATTTTTATAAAACAATCATTTATTTTCATTAAATTAAAAGTAAAATTATATTTTGAATTTTATATTAAATTAAAATAAGTCTCCTATAATAATAAATAATCAAATAATTACATAGGAATCAATATTATACTTTATTTTGGAATAATTTCATTTTTGGGATTAAAAACACATTTTTCTAAAAACTATTTTTATGTGTGCAATGTGTTTTTATTTTAATAAATTAAATAAATCATCATTGATTAATAATTTTAATGAAATTTATTGAATATTTATTCAATAAAATATTTTTATATTCATTTAATAGTTTTTAAAAGGTAAGGAATCGAAGTAAATTCAGTTTTATGCTTAAAAATGCATTTTTCTAAAAACAGATTTTTGTTGCATTTTGCGCACTTATTTTAATGTGAATTTATAACACTTATAGAAATTAAATATTTTAAAATAAATTAAATGTTTTTAATAATAATAATTAATATAATTTAATTGGTTCAACTTAATTTTTAGTCATAATGAATTGTAAAAATAGTAAAATTTTGTTACCACGGTTAAGGTTGAAACGAGTTTACTAGGAGGTTAAACAAAGAGATAAGGGTAATAATATCAAATTAAATGGTTTAATTATTATTTTATGAATATATTTAAACCTTATATGATCCTAATTTCGAATTAATTTCCATTTGGATCCACTTTCACATGAAATTGACCTTATATTATTGAAATCTTTTAAGTAATTCCTTGTGTGTCCCTCCCCTCACTTATAAAATGGAACCTCTTCTCCTCCCTTATTAATAAAAGTTGATCCTTCTATATTATAAAATATACACACAAAAAACTTCATATATTCCTTCCATTAACCCTAGATCTCCTGTTATTCCCCTAAGTTCATCTTAAGAAGGCATAAGGTGTAAGGCAAAGGAGGTCTCTCAAAGAAGCAGTATAAATCTTAACCAAGATCTTTAAATTTTATTTCTTCTTCCACATTCTATAAACCTTCTGTATACACTATAAAATGATTAATATAGTATCATAAATATACTTATATGTTATTTATATTATTTCACAACCATTTATCACCTCTATTCCATCAAATTAGAAATGAAAGTATCGTTCGTGCGTACATGTGGACTACCGCCTCTGCATAGCGATATGATTCGTTTTTCATCATCATACTTTATGGTTGGTTATTATGATGTATTTATTATTTATATATGATATGTATTACATAATTATACTTATTTAATTATAATATATTATCCACCTTCTTACCAGCCCATCCATTGGAAAACGATAAGGTTGTTTAAGCGTACGTGTGGACTACCACCTCTACGAAGCAATGTAATTCATTTTTAATTTATAATTTAATGGAAGGTAATGATGATTGATTTAATGAATATATATTATATTTATGATATAATTATTATTATTTTAAGGTGAATTATCATTTACATTTCTTTCGTTCCATCCATCGAAAAGTGGAAACATCACTTGTGTGTACGTATGGATTATTGTCTCCTCGAAGTGATGTAATTCATTTTTCATCACCACTTTATATGAATAGTTATAAAATTTTATATATTAATTATATATTATTCTTATGAAATTATTAACATTATGAATATGATGTAACTGTGATAAAATTACATGGACTAGAACTTCCAAAACAAACCATACATGAGAAATGAAGTAGTTAACACCCGAAATGAAATTTTAATATAGAATTGTTAATAAATTAGTGTTGAAATGTTATATGTGGATAATATATGATATTATAATTATGTATATAGTTTTTTATAGAAGTATAATAAATCTATATTTATTATACATTGGGTTATAGATCTTATAAATCAAGTTGAACATAAGGTAATGGATTCTTTGTCTCAAATTTAAATTCATTAAGACATGTTTATGTTATAAACCATGTTTTATTTTTCATGGTTAAAATAAAACCCAAATATAATTTTGTATAATGATTAAAATATATTTAATTGTGTTCAATTTTTTATTCCAAGTTCATTCTCTCATGGTGTTTTTACATGATGGTTATAAAAGCGATGAGGGTTCTTTGTCCCAATATTATTTCATTTAGACATATTTAATATTATGAGACTAGTTATGTTTATGATGTTTATATACTACTCTATTGATATTTTATATCATTTAAAATTATTAATTTATTATATTTAAAGTTATAATTCAAATTATTTCTTTCATGGGAGTATTGATTCAAAAGTTAGCAAAGGAGTAAGGGTTATATGTTACAATATAACTTTTTACCAGGATTGTTTTTGCTTAAATTTAAAATTATGAAATTATATGATCTATCTCTCTAAAATATTATATATTTTATTATACACTAGTTATTTATGGATATTACATCTTTTTCCTTTAATTTTACTCTCTTTAAGTACTCAGGATATTGAAATATTTTTTTTAATGAAATTTAACTTTATTTCTCTCTTCTATTATGAATCTTTTTCTTCCATATACATATTTTATTTCAAATGTTTTTAATAATGTTTTTACCACTCCCAAATGATTTTATAAATTCATTTTACCCATGTTTTACTTTATATAATTTTTTTAAAAAATAATCTTCTTATTGTTTTCTGAACGAGGTATCTTTTGAATTTTTACTAAAAATGATAAAGGGGTCTTTGTTTTAATGTGCACTGCGTGAATAGGTTTTCCTTAAGTCATGAATTATATTTTCGTAGAATATTCCTTTAAAATTTTACATGTTTTTTAAGAAAATTTTTTCCTTAATGTTTTGTTAAAATTTTAGATCCTAAATAAGTGATTTCAAAATGAAAAGGGTATTTTCTTCATGAAATGTTATAGTGGACTTTTAAAGGTATTTTCATTTATAACAGCATCCTTTGATTTTTCTTATGCTTTAATATGAATATGATTCAATGTTTCCATATTTATTCTTTCTATGGATGGTTTATTATTATTATTATGAAATATTGATGAAACTCGTTTTCTTTTCCAAGGGTTAACCTTTAAGGTAATGTTAAATGTTTTCATGATCATGTGGCTTACATATGAATGGATTATGATTATGTGATTAGTGGTTCTATTATACCCCTCAAATTAATTGGATAAATATTAATGTTTGATAATCTCAAGGGTAAATAGGATCCCAATCCCAAAAGAGGGTACACATGTGGCTACCCCAAGCCCAATAAGGGTATGCGGGAGGCTATCCCAATCCCAAAGTAGGTACACGGTGGATAGACCAAGTCTAACATGTGATTAATGTATTTTTGGGATGCCTTAATATAAGATTTATATGATTATGAGTATACCACACATTATTACACTCTTTTATGACATGATTTTATGCTAATGTTATGCTATAAGGGATCATGTTCTTCTATTCATTTATGATTCATGTATTATGAACTTCCAAGCTTTATATTATGTCTCATTATTATGGTTTATGAATTTTTGGGTATGAATTTCAAATGTTAAGTTCATATTCTCATACCCTTATACTCATTTTGTGCTAAAAATGATAATTGATTTTTATATCCCTTTTTTACCCTTACTAAGTATCTAAGATCACTTTTTTTATGTTTCATTTTCCCTAGGATGTGAATAAAGGTTTTAAGTATGATATAACTAATAAGGGTTAGAGTTTTTAAGAACATAATGGGATATGATGTAGATATCTTATGTATCAGTTGTTTATGTATCCAAGTTTCCAAATACAATAAACCTTTATGGTTCTGTCATGGATCATAATTATGTGTAATGAATATTCATATAATAATATATAATAATTATGTATGAAATATTTGGGTCACTATAGTTGGTATCATTGTAAGGTTAAGTTTTTTTGGAAACTATGATGAGAAAACTTTACTGAAAACCCTTATGATAAGGCTTATAATAAATAAATGAGTGTGTTTTTCCTAGAAATACATCCCTATCTAGATACTAGCAAGTGGATGAATATTTTGCATATATGAATCTAGGAGAAACAACTCTGAATTGGGCGGATTGGGTATTAACTCGATCTTTACAGGTGTATGATGAGTTAGCCTAATTTGAACACCTGGTTTGGAACTCATAGGTGATATTCTTAAGTTAATTCACATTTTATTTATGAACCATTATGAAGGGTTTGAATAGATAATGAACATGGATGGCCTAGAATAAACCTAAGGTGTCATAGATTGAAAATAATGTGTCGTGATTTTGATATCCTATGAATGATTTTTTATGATTATATGATTACTCACTATGATTATTTTTTATCACACTATAATTTTAGGTTTTAGTTAATGGTTGAAACTAGGAGAAATCAATGTTAATGGTGAATATTCTAGACAATGTAGTAATTTTCCTCATGATCAACCAAATAAAATATGATATGGAATGTGCAAGATTGTGATTATGCCTAACCATCTATATCAATATATGATTAACAACCTGAACATAGGTGAGTTTTTGGATAAACCAAATAAGGTTAAAATGGAGTTTCATGAAGACCATGGAAGACAGAAGATTTGGATTTCTACATGTTGAGAATGTGGGAATAAGCACCTAGGGAAATGTCTACCAGGAACGGGAAGATGTTTTGTATGTGGAAAAAAGGGCATAGAGAAAGTAATTACTAAGTAAAATATATATTTTTATGGAGTGAAATAAATTACATCCTAAGGTACCATTTATAGTTCAATGTATTATATGTGGGGAACTTGGGAATTATTCGATTAAATTCCCTAATCTAAGGGATAACTCCTAGAAAAAGGAAGGTTCGATGATATGTCAATCATTTAAGTGGAATGATTGAAGTGTTTATGTATTGGTATTTGAGAATTATAATTTTGAAGTGTTTTAAAAATGATATTTTGGTTGTAAGAATCATAAAACATATAAGGATTGTTTGATAGTAGTTTTTCATTAAGGATTTTCAAACATATATTGAATGGTACTGATAACCAAGAAAAGTGATTTAGTGGTAATGTGATTTTTTTTGGAAAACACGTGATTGAGGGATATATAACCCTTAATATGTGTTTGATGTTTAGATAATAATGTTTGTTTGGAATAAAGAGATGATTGATATTGATAGAGTAAATTGGATAGTATTGGTGACCTTGGAATTAATTAGTGATTTGATGAAAAAGTGATTTATGTTATCTTTGATGAAGTTTATTTCATTTTTGGATTTATGGAATATATTCAATAGTCTGTGATTTTATTTAAGGAATAAGGATAAAGTTAATTTTTGGAAGCATTAATGTTTTTATTGATGTTTTATGGGATTCATATTATTTTGGGAAAGTATTAGTATGCTTTAAGATAATATATGATCATGGTATTCACATCTTTGGTCTATGGAATTATGAGATACTTTATTTTGTTTCGAGATAAATATTAAAGTTTATCTTGGAAAAAATGTGATCAAATATTTCATATTTTTTTGGGTTTTGAATTTGGTGAGACATATTTTGGAGGATTTTTAAGGTTAACTATTTATGCAATGGTTTAAGTTGAACTTTGGTTGTTATTTATGAGGTTTTAGAGATTAATGTATTACTTCATCATTTGAAGATTTATCCATATTGGATAACTTGTGCTAACCATTTTGGTTTTGGTAAATATCTAGAGATAGAAGAAATGACATGTCATTCTTTTATGGATCTTATGATCTGTTAAAAGTTAATTTTAGTTCTTCATACATGAAAAATTCATCTTAAATATTCATTTCTTGGAGTAAGAGGTAATATAGAAGTGTAAATTGATCGAAGCAAAACTAAAGGATGAAATTATGCTTATAAGATGGAAATAAATTGAGTAAATATATTTTATCATGTTCTCTATCTTAATATTAGAATAATAAATCAACTCTAGGATAAGGATATTGAAATAAAAATATTATCCTTTTACCTAATTTTTTATGAATTGAGGGTATTATTCTCCCCTCATATATTTTTGGTTTTGTGGTCATTAAATTTTTCATGATCAAGTTCTCTATCACTCTCTATTGTTACTAAGATGTTATTTTTCTCTTCCAAGTCCATATTTTCACATCCTATTATTTTTATCCTTATTTGGGAACCTTATTGTGTGTTATTTCTGGTAACCTTTGTGTTTCCCATTCTCCTTTTTCAAAAGAAGATTTATTATCCCTTTATAAGATATGGGTTTTCAATAAATGTATTTTCAAATATTGAACCTTTTATTTTTTTTATTTTTTTTAAGGGAATTCCCATGTGTGGCCTTTTCGAACCCTCCACACAAGGAAACCCCCCTCCCCACGAAGAGGTCACTCCGGAGAGAGCCCCAGCCGGGAAGGAGTCGTTGGCAGCCGAGATGGCAGAGCGTCCCGGAGGGTGATAGCCCAATCGGTGATGGTTCGTCAAAGCAATCTGTCAGCACATTGGGCCGCACCTCATTTTTCCCACCCAGTTGAGACCAAGCGACTCAGCAAGATGGGTGGATCCCGGGGGAGAGGCTCGTCCCAAAAGAGGACTCCCAGGATTCAAACCCTGAACCTCCCAAAGAACGGCGTTGTTGTACCACTCTTCTTCAAGAATGAAATTTATTTATGGGGGGATAATTTGATACCTTAAAATTTTATTTTGAAAGAATACTATTTTCAATAGCTTATATAACATGCAACACCCAGCTTTAAGCGAGTTGTGATGTACTATAAAAATATTATTATTTAAATATGATTGTTATAACCTAGACATTAAATTGACGTGTATGAATAGTAATAACCACATTATAAAAAATATGTATAAATGTGTTAAATAATTCAAATGTATTTATTAATTCATAATAAATAAATACTCAATTTTTAGTAGTCATTTTATGCTTCAAAAATATGTTTTCTTTAAAAATGGTTTTTATTGCACTTTGTGCGTGTAAATTATAACCATTTTTAGACATTTTATTTGAGTAAATTAATATAATTTTTAAAATCACTATTTCAATATTATCTTAGGGTGATATTTTGGTATTTTTTTTGAAAAGATTTATTTTTCAGTAAATTGTGAAAAAACCCTATTTTTATAAAATTTTCATTTCTTTTCATTAAATTAAGTAATTTAAAAGTAAAATTATAGTTTGAATTTTATATTAAAGTAATATAAGTATAATTTAATTATAAATAACCTAATTAATTACATATTAATCATAATTATACCTTATTTTGGTATAAATTTATTTTTGGGCTTAAAAACACATTTTTCTAAAAACTATTTTTATGTGTGCAATATGTTTTTATCTTAATTAATTAAATAAATAAATATTTATTAATGGTTTTAATGAAATTTATAGAATATATATTCAATTAAATATTTTGATATTCATATAATAGTTTTTACAAGGCAATGAATGGAAGTAAATTCAATTTTATGCTTAAAAATGCATTTTTCTAAAAACAGTTTTTCGTTGTGTTTTGCACGCTTATTTTAAAGTCAATTTATTCCACTTAGAGAAATTAAAATTTTTAAAATGTATACAAAAAATTAATTATCATAATTAATATAATTTAATATGGTTAACTTAATTTTTGGTCATAATGAATAGTAAAAATAGTAAAATTGTGTTATTAGAGTTAAGATTAAAACGGATTTATCAGGGGTAAACTAAGAGATAAGGGTAAAAATGTCACATAAACTTGTCTAATAATTATTAGATTAAGATATTTAAACTTTATATTTTTATAAATTCTAATTAATGTACCTTTGTATCCACTTTCACATGAAAGTTTCCTTATATTATTGAAATCTTTTAAGTAATTCTATGTGTGTCCCTCTCCTCACTTATAAAAGGAAACATATTCTCCTCCCTTATTCACGCAATTTGAGCCTTATGGATCAGATAATATCTACCCCAAAACAATAATATATTCCTTCCCTTCATCTTTGAGCTTTTGTTCTTTCCCTAAGGTTATCCTAAGAAGGCTTAAGTTGTAAGCCAAAGGAGGTCTCTCAAAGAAGAGGTATAAATCTTAACTGATCTCTTTCAATTTTATTTCTTCTTACACCTTCTCTATACTCATTGTATACATCATAACATGATCAATACAGTATCATAAATATAATGATATATTATTCTGTTGATGGCACAACCATTTCCCACCTCTATTTCATCAAATGGGAAATGAAAGTATTGTGTGTGCGTACATGTGGACTACCGCCTCCACGTAGTGATATGATTCATTTTACATCGCCATATTTCATGGTTGGTTATTATGATGGATTTTATATTTATATATGATATTTATGACATAATTATGCTTCTATAATTATAATAAAGTATCTACCTTCTTACTATCCCATCCATTGAAAAATGATAATGTCGCTCGTGCATACATGTGCATTACCACCTCTACGAAGCGATATGATTCATTTTTCATTGATGCTTTAATAACTAGTAATAAGGATAGATTTAATGAATATATATGATATTTATGATATAATAATGATTTTTAAAAGGTTAATTTTCATTTATATTTCTTTTTTTCCATCCATCGAAATGTGGAAACATCACTCATGTGTAAGTACGATTTACCGTCTCTATGAAGTGATGTAATTCAATTTTCATCGTCACTTTATATGAATAGTTATAAAAGTGTATATAATGATTACATATGATACTTATCGAATGATTAAAAAAATTTAGGTGATGGATCCATGATTGAAGTATAAGGACTAAAACTTCTGAAATAGAACATACATGAGAAATGAATCAGTTAACACCCGAAATGATGACTTTAATAGAGAATTGTTAATAAACTGGTGTTGAAATGTTATACATGGATCATATATGATATTATAAGTATGTATATTATTTTTTTAATATAATTATAAAAAATATAAACTTATTATATATGAGTTTAGAGCACTTATGAGTCAAGTTGAATATAAGTTACAGGGTTCTTTGTCTCGTATTTAAATTCTTTGAGACATGTTTATGTTATACACCATGTTTTCATTTTCATGGTAAAAATAAAACCTCATTATAATTCTATATAATTATTCTCATATATTTCATGATTTTCAATGTTTGATTCCAATTTCATTCTCTCACCGGGGTGTGACTCAGAGATTATAAATGTGGTAAGGGTTTTTCATCTCAATATTGTTTCATTGAATCATGTTTGATGTTATGCACCTATTTTTGTTTATGAGGTGTGTATACTACTCCATTAACATGTTATATCATGGATCCTTATTAATTAATGATATTTAATGTTATCATTCAAGTTACTTCTTTCATGGGTTTATAATTCAAAAGTTACAAAATAGATAAGGGTTTTACATTACAATCTCACTTTTTATCAGGATTGTTAATGCTTAAATTTCTGATGATGACATTATATGACCTATCTCTCCAAAATCTCATGTATTTTATTTTCCTCAGGTTATTTATGGAGATTATATGTTTTCAATTCATTTTCCTCTCTTTAAATACTCAAGAGACTAAAAGAGTGTTTTTTAGTAAAGTCTACTTTATTTCTCTCTTCAATCGTGAAACTTTTTCTTTCATATCCACATTTTATTTCAAATGTTTTCAAGAATGTTTTTACTATTCCTTGATGAATACATAAAGTAATTTTTCTCTTGTTTGACTTTATATAAAAATGTTAATAAGTAATCTTCCTGTTGTTTTCTGAACAGGTAGCTTTTGACTTTTTACCTAAAATGTGAAAGGATTTTTTGCTTTAACATATGTCGCATGAATAGATTTTCTCGACATCCTAGCTTCTCTTTGTTTTGAAGCTTCGTTTACAAATTTCATGGTTCTTTTTAAAGAAAATATTTTGGAAAGATTTTAGATTTTAAATACATGATTTCAAAATAAAAATGGTATTTTCCTCAAGAAATATTTCAGTGATCTTTTAAATTTATTTTCGTTTATAACAACATCTTTTGATGTTTCTTATGCCTTACTGGGAATATGATTCAATGTTACCATCTTTATTCTTTTTCGAAATGTTTTATGATTATGACGATGAAATATTGATGAAACCATATTTCTTTTTCATGAGTTAAGCTTTGTTGTAATGATAAGTGTTTTCATGATCTTATGGCATACATATGAATGGATTATGCTTATGTGATGGGTGGATTTGCTATAGTCCTCCAATGCATTGGGTGAATATTAATCTTTTATGAGCTCATGGGTACATGGGTGGTTAGCTTAAGCCCAAAGTAGGTACACTAGTGGTTAACCCAAGGCTAACATGTGATGAATGTCATGGTGATTAGCTTTCACATAAGATTTCTATGATTATGGTTGTGTCACACTTTATGCCACTCTTTTATGACATGATCTTATGTCAATGTTATGCTCTTACGACTCATGTTTTTTTATTCATTTATGATTCATGTCTTATGAATTGTCAAGATTTATGTCATGTCTCGTGATTATGATTTTAAATTGGTGGGCATATTTTTCAAATGTTAAGTTCATGTTCTCATACCCTTATGCTCATGTTATACTTAAAAACGATCATTGATTAATATCTTCCCCGTTTATCCTTACTGAGCATCTGAGTTCATCCCTTATTATTTTTCTTTTTTCCTCATGATATGAAGAAATGTTTTAAGTATGATATGTTTAAGAATGGTGCTAGTTGTGTAAAACTTAATGGGAGATGATTTAGATCTTTTATGTACCAGTTGATTATGTATCAAAGTTTCCAAAGACATTAAACCTATGATTCTGGCGTGAATCTTAATTATGTGTAATGAATATTTATCTAATAAAATATAATATTTATGTATGTAATGTTTGAGTCGCATCACATACTACATAAACATACAAATGCATACACTTATACATAGATGCACATATACATACATACTCATTCTCATACACACATACATGCATACTTACACACATAAATATATATACACATATACACATATACATACACATACAGAAACATATACACATGCATACATATACATACATATGCACATACATACGCACACATACATACATACATACATACATACGCGTATACATAAACATACACATATACAAACATACATCTATATACATACACATAAACATACACACACGCATAACACATATATACACATACAAACGCATGCACACATTTATACACATACAAACATACGCATATACATACATACGAATACACATACATGCAAATATATGTGTATATTTTAAATTATTCAATATGAATATAAATATATAAATTCAAATAATTATATTTAAATAAATATATATTCATTTATAAATTTATATAATTGTCCAAATAAGATATTAAAATATTATATTTATATATACATTTTGTAATTAATGTATATAAATAAATTATTAAACAATTTTATTGATTAATATAAATTTGATTATTTTTTATATAAAAATTTGATACTATTTTTTATTATAATAGTTATATAAATCATATTTATATATTATATTTACACATATATACTTATTGTTATATATATCCTGTTTAAAAATATATAAATATGTATAATTCAATTAAATCATCCACGGTGTCATTTATCAACGCCAATTTGAACATTGATAAATGATAACCTTTTATCACTGCTTTTTTTAAAGGTGATAAAGGTTCCATTTATTAGCATTTTTTATTAGCGCTCTCAAATGATCCTTTTTGTGTTAGTGTGGATAAAATACAACGCTAAATGTAGCGGAATCTGTAGTAGTGTTTTATTTCAATATTTTTTTTAAAAAAAGTACATTGAATTGTTTAAATGCAAAGTATTTTAACATGAAATGGAAATAACATATAATTGAAAAAAAAAACTTACTTTCAATATTCCAAGTAAACTAATGACATTCTAAATTATTTTAATTAATTACTTCCGGGAAATAAACAATCGAAGGAAATGATTTATAGAAAATGATTTAATTTCCTCAAAGGATCGATTTCAATTTATTTTTTTAAAAAATAACTCAATTAACAAAAAAAATGTATGCACAAATCCTAAAGCAATTTAATTTCGGCAATAAAAAAAACCTAACAAAAAAAATCAATGCACGCCCATAAAAATATTATCAACAAATATTTAAATATAACTCCAACAAAAAATATTATAATGTGTATTGATGCAGGTGAGGACGAACATGTTTTTTATAATAATTATCTTTGATTTCTTGAATATTAAATATTAAAAACATGAAACACCAATTTTAAAATTATTTTCCTTCAGAGTAGATCGGACAGAACAAGGCCGATGAAATTCAGTGGGCCCCCGGCGGCTTGTAGGGGAAGGTGCAGATGTTGAACCACAGAATCTTGGGCGGCCCAACTTGGAGATTCATCAGCGGGCCCCAGGCAGCGTGTGGAAGGTGTTGAACCACAGAATCTTGGGCGGCCCAACTTGCTGATTCAGTAAGGAATCTCCGGAAAACAAGTACTGGGCCGGGGGCCGCACCGCAATGGCTTATCGTGTCGTCGGAGGGAAGGGGTTGGACAGGTGTAATTGGATACGACGTCGGATAACGCTGACCTATCTGCCGGCCGTGGGAGCATGCCATCCACATGAAGAGGGGTTCCCATTCAATAAATGACATAAATTTATAAAATTAATGATAAATACGATAAAATATCATAATCAAACTTTATTATCACTCCAACTTCATGGCCCACTCTGGTGATGTCTTGCCGTGGAAAATATGAAAGAAAAATCATTTAGGCCGTTTGGATCGTAGGAACAGTTATCTGTAAACATGAATGAAAAGAAATCCTATATTTTGTATGTTTGATTTTCAGTCATTACCACATATGGGGATTTCTCGAGCTACTTTTATCGGGCTGAACATAAAAGCGCTCATAAAAGTACACATCTAATCAATGCATTTTTTAGCGTCGATAAAGGTTATTCTTTATACTTTTATTAGAGCTGATAAAAACTTCAAATAAAAAAATATTATTAATATTTGTAAAATTGTCATATTTATATTCAAAAATTAATGTTTATTTATATACATTAATTACAAAATACACATATATAATTAATTTAAATATGATATATTAATATATATTTTTTAATAATTCAAACAATTGTATAAATATAAATGATTTATTATTAATATATGATATTTGAACATACATATTTATATCAATGTTTGTGCGTATATATGTGTGTATTATGTTGTGTGTGTGTGTGTATTGATGTTGTACATGTACACATGTATACATGTGTAGGTATATGTGCACATGTATGTGTGTAACGTCTCGCCCCGAGTGCCACACACCGGTGCCTCGAGCCGGACGGTTACAAGAGCTCAAACGCGTCTCCCCGTATACCAGAGGGTGCCGACTAGCATCGATAGTCTAATATCGATCCTGGGGAAACTATACCCTCTATCAAAGCAACACAACAGCGGAAATAAATAAATAGCCAAAAGATATAACCAATAACCAAAACCAAACCAGTATCACATATAACCAAATCAGGAGATGCAATATCCAAAACTAAACAGTAGATATGTCATGTCAAATACGTGTCAAGTGTCAATATGCAAAACCCAAAATAAATAACAACACTGACAACTCCCCAAGCAGTGCTGAATCACGCTCAATTCCCTCATCCGTGCTCTATCCCAAATCGGTCATCTAACATGAGGCTTTTGCCCTTATCCTATCCTGCAATCATGAAGTCTATTTGGGTACCGATTATGCAACATGAGTAGGGTGTGAGTACAACTCAGTAGGCCACCACCAACGGTGTTTAAAACAGTATTCAGTCAAGAACAACGTATGCAGTTGTATAAAAATAAAGTACAATGCATTAAGTAAATAGTTATCACATATTTAATTAACCACACAAACCCCTCGGGTTCCCGAGGACACCCAAACGCTCAATACCTGCTTCAACCAGTGCCGAAGTTTGAACCATATCACAACACTATGTTTATCATTTATCATTTCATTTCAAATCATATCACGACCAATTGGAACCATAGTCCAATATCAACTCATGGGCATAGAACATCCTGTCTAACACCCCGAAGTTTTTGGAGCCTTTGTCCTTGTCCCGCACTTCAATATCACATGGGTATTTAGAGGCTCAGTCGATGTTCCACACTTACTATCTCATATGCGTATTTGGAGCCTCAACATCTATCTCAAACCTGCTACCACATATGGGTATTTGGAGCCTCAGCCCTTGTTCCAAACCTCAATGTCACGTATGAGTATTTGGAGCCTCAGCCCTTCTTCAGTTTGTGTCTCACACTCGTATTATCAATCAATCACAAATGTATCACACATATCACATCAATCAAGGTCAATCAAGGTTAATCAACATTAACTCGCTTTTCACATCCCACGTCAATTAATATACCATTTCAACTATCAAACAAATCACGGTTCAATACTTTAATCTCATGGAATAATACAAACAATTCACTATTAAACATTTTATCAACAACTAACCATATAAATCATTAACCCTTTAAGGTTAAGCCAAACATCCCTTAATCTCCATTATCAATTAATTCATAAACACATGAATTGACCAATAACACAACCCCAATTTCACATCAATTCCCAATCTCAACATCTCATTAATTAATTCACAAATTAATTAGTTCAATTCCACCAATTGCATAATCACAACAATTTCCATTAATTAATTCACCAATTAATTAATTCAATCCAACCAATTCCAATTGTTCCAAATCTAACCCAATTCACCCTCACATGGCAATTACATTAAATCAATTTCATGATTCCATAAATTAATTAATCAATTAATTTATTCAATTCAAGATTCAATTGTCAAACACACCAATTGAAATTCCACTATAAATACATGCAATAGGAATTCAAGACAATGAGAATTGAATTTAGACCACCTACCTCTTGCCAATGGAAATCCCCAATTAAAGCGAGACAACCAAGACCACGACAAGAACGAAATTTAGATCTGAAACCTAGATCCATGATCAAACGAATCAAGATCCAACAAACCTAGATCTAGATCCATCACAATAGAGGAAAACATCTGTTTAAAGGATGAGAGAAAGACGAGAGAGAGGGAGGGAACTATTCGGTATGAGAATCTCTTAGCGGGAAAGGAGCAAATCTTCAATTCGGGCTTTGATTCATCAAGAACGGAGGTCAGAAGGCCTTGGAATACATCTGAGAGCCTCCAAAAATGAGAGAGATCATTTAAGGTCGAATTGGGTTGAGTTAGGGTGAAGTCCAGGGGGTTCGGGAATTTTTAATCTAATTTTAAAGTGTTTAAAATTCCGCATGCACGGTTTCCTGTACGGGGTGCATGATTTTCCCTAATCGTTCGCATCACCCAGGGTGTCGCACAATTACTACTAGGAGGGTACACTGTTTGACAAACTGTGCATCAGTCGTGTGAATCCCCTTTGCCTGAGTTTGCTCGGTTTGTTGGGTTGGGCGCACGGTTTGGGCAAACTGTGCGCCAACCATGCACTACCCCACTTCCTCCCAAAATTCTCCAATTTCACCCAAAAACTCTGTCACACTCCGACCTATGTGATTATTTTATTTTATTATTTATTTGGCCTTAAATTATTTTTGTTGGGGTTCGGGTTGAGTCCCGGATGAAATTTTTGAGTTAATGTTAAAAAGTGTGCGTTTTAGGTTCGACGTCATCAGACACACAGTCGGAGCGCGATACTGCACGACTTCACACAAACAACAACGCGGCCCGTTCGTCTTCGAAAAATTAAAATGAGTAATAAAATTAGAATATTTAATAATAATTACAATATTCACATTATAATTATTATGAGTAAATTTTGTGATTTAAAGCAAATGTTAATTACAATGTCATTTATAACTTTTATTGTTATTATTAAAGTTATTATGATTATTTAGAATCGTATTATTGTTGTTATAAATAATATAACTAGTATGACTATTAACTATTATTGTTATTTAGAATTTTATTATCTTAATTTTAGGTGAAAACTAAAATTGTTAATCTTATTATTATGATTATTATTATGATTATTATTCTTATTATTATTCTTATTATGGTTATTATTTAGTATTACTATTATTAACTTTCTAACGTTTTCTTTTTAATTTAATGTAAATGTTTTTTTAGATTTGTTACACCCTTTTTTAGGGTTCCCACACACCTCCCTCTCTCCTCCCCCCTCTCTGTGTGTGGCGCAAGTAGCCCCACCGAGTGCCTCCCTCCGTTCGGCGCGTGCCGACCTCCTTGCCGCCTCCGGCCGCCTCAGCCGGCGCCGCCCTGGCCTCCTGCCTGTTCCGACGCCCCCCCCCACCTCAGCCCTCCTCAGCGCGCCCCAGCGCCTCTCCCCCGACTGGCCTCCTCCGCCCCGCTTCGGCCCCCGTCTCCCTCCCTACTTAGCGGCGCCGTCCAGACCTCCCCCTGCTCGCCCTTCGGTCAAGACCCCCTGGCTCCCTTGCTCTCCGGCGGCGCCTCCCTTGGACGACCCTCCTCCAGCTGGGAACACCCTCGGTCGCCCCTCCTATGGCCGACAACCCCTTTGGCTGACCTCCTCCTACGCCCGCGACCTCTCCGGCCGACCCGCAACCCCCAACACTCTCTTCTTTGGCAAGCACGTGCCCTGTCGGCGTCGTTACAACCTTCCCGCACCCTGATGGTGTCATCCGGACTAGCGCGCCGCCACCCTTCCAGTGCGACTCCCCTCTGGTGAGCTTCCCCTTGAAGGTATGTGGTTTCTGGTGATAAAGATTTGGATTTTTGGGTCCGACCATGACCCATTGCATTTGATATCGTTGTTTTGGGGTTAATTTAGCTTCTGTGGGATGCAATTGAGGTGTGGATGGTTTTCATACCGGTTTCGAGTATGCGTGGTCGCCAATCCATGGTTCCGAGGTAGGTTTTTCAATGCGCTTGCCTTTATAATTTAAGTTCATTTGTTTCTTGCTATTTTCAACCTATATTTGTGCTAATTATTGCTATGCAACTTGTTGCTAATTTATTTGTTATGCGAATTGATAGTTCAATTATTGTTTTGTGAAAAAATGTTGTCGTTTTGTTATGTTTGTGCACACTGTTTGCTCGATTAAACGTTTTATTAGTTTCAGACCTGATTTGTTATGTTTAGAACCTGATTTATCAATTTAAATGAGTTCGTGGAATGAAATTTGTGTTTTCACCTGGTTGAGTCTTAATTAGAAACTGTTTCAGTAAATGTTGCATGTGTCGCTGAAAAATTGTCTGGTTGTCTCTTATGGTTTATTTGGGATATAAAATGAATTGGTTTGGTTTTATAAAAATATTGGCTGCATGCGAAGTATTATTTTGAGGGTCCTTAAATGGTTTCAAAATGGTTTTGGTTTTATAAAGAAATGATATTTTATAAATGGTTGTAGAAGAGCAAGTGGTGGTTTTGCACCCCTTAAAAAAATGCATGTGTATATTGATAAATGTGTTTTTAATAGCGTTTTAAATGGTTTCAATTAAAAGGAATAATTGTTGTGGCTTTTAAACCGGTTTGATGTGAAATGTTAAATTGTGACCCGGTTGACGTTTTTGTGTAAAGTGGTTTTGTTTTGACTGTGTGAAGGAAATGATTTGAAGAATGGTTATAAATGTTTTTGAGTTGAAATGGTGTGCTTAACACCACTTTTGAAAAGTGTTTGCATTTTGAGATAAGGGTTTGTTGGTGAATGTTTAAGGGCTCATTTGGCCATTTCGTGAAATTATTGAAAAGTATTTATTATGAAAACCCTTGTTGGGTGTTTCTCATTCCTCGATTGCATGAAATGGGTAGGAGGTCCTTGTTGGGGGATTCTCGGGATCTATTGTTAGGGTTCTTCAGTTGGAACCCTTTACAATTGTTTTATTTTAAGGCATGAGAATGGTCCTAGGGGAGACTTGGGGTGAGACCTGTTGTGCATCATTATTATATATACTGTGATTGGATGCTCGGCTGACATCAGTTGCCTCACCCCCTTTTTAAATAATTGAGACATGGGAATCTGGCATATTGAGAGAATATTTTGAGAATGATTGCTGCACTAGTTGGTTATAGTACTGACCAATGACCCATAGTAGGTGGATGTATTGAGTTTATTGCTATGGGAATTTTCCCTCAGCCTGCCTGAGAAAGGACGACCGAGCATTTTGAGAATTTTGATTTCATCATGAGTGACATGTCAACGAGGATGGGGTCTCATGTATTGGTGTCTTCTGGATTATTCTCGATCTCCCAAGTTCGTCTATGTCTAGCGGCTTTTAGCTGTTTGAAACTGTTGTTGAGATACTTGTACACCTATTTACATTGCCCTTGCTATATGACTGCCTTGGTACTCTTGTGTGGTGTTTTTCATGGAAAGTAATGTTTTGGTTTCCTAACCCCTACAATTTTTTTTTCAAAAGAAAATGTGTTTCAAACTCCTAGTGCCGGTTTTAAATGAAATCATTATTTTCCCTTTGAAATAGCATGGTAACACTTAAGGTTTGAATCTGGTTTGGCAAACGATTAAGGGCAATTGATTGTACTTTGTTTTTAAGTAAATTTTTTAGAAATACATACTTTAATATATTGTAGTTCAAACTTGAAATGGTGTTTCTTTTATTTTAAAGGTAGTGCATTGGTGAATAGATACCAGGGTAGCCTACTGAGTTTTAATAATCACACCTATAATTATTTTCTATTTTTAGTTCTTGTATAGGCTCTATATTGGGTGCGCTCTCCTTGGGAGACGCTTGATCGTTGAGTTGGGGAGTTACCCATGGGGTCACATGAAGATAGTGTTTTCCCATTCGGTTAGATTTTATTTCCTTCAGTTCTTGTTTAGACGTTTTGTTTGGTTATTTATTTTGAGATGCTCTTCATTATTTCTACTTTATTTATTTTCATTGGGAGAAATCATTCCCTTTTTCTCTCTATTGATGCCCCGACGCTTGTCGCTAGCCCGAGAGGATCAGGAACACTTCTCGGGCCTTGCTTTGGATTGAATCAGGTGACCGGTTCAGGTTCGACCTCAGTTGGTTCGTGACAAAATGGTATCAGAGCAGACCAGTTCTTAGCAGACCTTGCTTTTCAACGCGCCCTTTGTTATTTGGGAATGTCAAGGTAGAAGGAGTAGGATTGTCAGGACTCGAGGGGTTGGTTTGGGAAGAGCATCGCGAACTCTTACTCGTTCTGATCCTCGAGTTTCCATGGGAAGTCTGATTTAATTAGTTTCTTTGGTTTTTAGGGTATGTTTTGCGATTGGGATACGACAAAGGGAGTTGGACTAATACTCCTCATGATCCCACACGGCTTGGCAATCCATGTGGAGCTAGGGGCATGGTTCTAAAAGTCTCTCTGTATCGGTGGCGTGTTTGGCATATAGCTGCCAACCATATGGTCAAGTCACCCACCGACACTAGTTTCTTATTTGAGCTGTTTTGGGTCTCCTCTGACTTCTGAAAGGTGTTTGAATCAAAAAAATTGGTTTTGAAAAATGGTTGTTTGGAATGATATGTTTAATTTGGGGATTTTTTAATAGAAATGGGATGAATGATTTGTTTTTGGAAAATATAATTGTTTTGTTTTTTCCCAAGTGTTCCTATGGGTGCTCACATGCGTAGTGGTATGTTGGAATATGAACGGATGTCTGGTATGGTGGATGGATTCCCGGGGTGTCATAGAAACATGCATGTGAGTGAGACTCTGAAGAATACCAATAGCGAGGGTTTAACCCACCAAGCTTGTTTTAAATTAAATATGTTTTCAAAATTAAAGTTTTGATGTTATGATAGCTTGTTTTCTTGTGTTTAGATCTTGTCACCTATGCGCTGTTTGATTTTGAGGATTTTTATTATTGAGTTGGCCTTGATTGGGTTCTTGAATTTTCTTGTCCAGCGGTTGTCCCCTTGAAGCTTCAATGGGTGATTGTAGTGCGATTGATCAACCTAAGGATTTTATGCTTGACTTTCGGAAGCTAGATCCACCTCTCTTTTATGGTCAAGCAGACCCTTCCGTAGTGGAGGAGTGGATGAGAAAGATCAAAAGGGTCTTTAACCTCGTTGAGTTGCTCGAGTCGTTGAAGGTCAAGTTTGAAACCTTCATGGTTGAAGGTTCACCGTGGATGTGGTGGAAGTCAGTGTCTCAGAACAAGCCCCGTCAAGAGCTTACTTGGGAGTTTTTCAAGGCTTTGTTTAGTATTTCTCTGAGAAAGAAAGGGTAAGAAAGGGGATGGAGATGTGTTGTCTGCAGTAGGGTGATGGATCCGTGTAGAAGTATTTCTGGTGCTTTATGGAGCTAGTCCCTTATTATTTAGAGTATGCCATAGATGACTCTATGAAGGCTCGACATTTTGAGGTGGGCCTCCACCCCGATCTGCAATCAAAGGTGTCAATGTCTAACCTAACTTCGTTTGTCGATGTGGTGAGGCAAGCCCTTCATGTTGAAGCCGTGTTGGAAGGAGTGCACGAGGTATTACTCCCTCCTTAAATTCCTAGGAGCGATGGGGAGACTTCCAATAAGAAGATGAGTAAGCGATCAAAAGTTGATGGAGTAGGTCATGGAATCAAAAGGCCTTGGGATCTTTCATCAACCTCTTCACAGTAAGAGATCCTCTTGTGTTATCAGTGTGGCAAGCTAGATCACAAGAGGTCATCGTTCCCAATTACTCCTAAGCCCTATCATACTTGTGGAAATTTGGATCACTTACAACGATTCTGTCGAGGCATCGCTAGAAAGCGTCATGGAGGGAGTTCTCAGAGGTGATGTGTTGTTGGGGTTTTGTTTAAAGTTTCTTGTGTATGTTACCTTCTGGTGTAAGGGATATCTTATCATTGCAGTTGTACTGATCGTGTTTTGGGTTTTGAAATGTATGGGAATGTCATGGGTCTTTTGATGAAATCTGATTTTCAATACCAGTGTGGTTTTCATTTCAAAATTCTCTCCTTTCATTTGTCAAATCAAAAGATGTATGTTTCTTATTAGGATTATCAAAACCTGACTGCGAGGTAGAAGATGCTTCATCCATCAGAGCTCCATCCAAAAGGCCTAGGAGTGAAGCCGACACGTAGTCAGGAACCCTGTGAGGTTTAAGGAGTTTGGTTAAGGTTGTGCCTCTATCGTGCGGTGAGACAGTTTTAGCATTTCTGTTGTGATTTCTCTATCGTTGTAAATTTCCTCTTGTTGCAAATAGTGTGATAGACTTATTCCTCACGCAATGTCAGTAATTGTGACTTTTTTGGATACGAGTTTCCAGTCAACATCCTCGTGTGGACCTCCCATGTGAATCGGGTGAGGTCTTGGTTTTTATTTGTCCTCAGGTAAAAAGGGAGGTGATGGTTTAAATGTTCAAGCTGTATTCCTTTTAGATGGGGTAAGTCCCGGTTCAGGTTCAAGTTGGATTTCTGTTTGGCCTCTTTTAGGCTAGTTCTTTATGGTGAGGAGACCCACCGTGAGTCTCTTTGGGTTTCCTCTCAAGTCGTTATCAGATGCTAGTTGAGTTCTTATGGTGGGGAGTTTGTTTAGGCCTCCCCTATACCGGTGATCTATTTCAGAAAATGAGGTTGAGTCCTATTGGTAGTCGATGTAATGTCCTTGGATTAAGAGGTTGGATCATGTTTATGGGGAATCCTTAGGTTTTGATCGATCGACTAGATAGTGTTGTGACTTTCCAGGGGCAGAAAGCATTATGGTGGGGAGAATTGTCACACCCCGACCTATGCGATTATTTTATTTTATTATTTCTTTGTCCTTAAATTATTTTTGTTGAAGTTCGGGTTGAGTCTCAGATGAAATTTTTGAGTTTATGTTACAAAGTGCGTGTTTTAGGTTCGACGTCATTGGGCGCACGGGCAGAGCGCAATACCGTGCGGCTTCGCACAAACAAATACGCAGCCTGTTCGTCTTCAAAAAATTCAAATGAGTAATAAAATTAGAATATTTAATAATTATTACAATATTAAAATTTTAATTATTATGTGTATTTATCAGTATAACTATTATGAGTAATTTTTTTGATTTAAAGAGAATGTTAATTACTTGTCATTTATAATTTTTATTGTTATTATTAAAGTTATTATGATTATTTAGAATCATATTATTGTTGCTATAAATAATATAACTAGTATGACTATTAACTATTATTATTATTTATAATTTTATTATCTTAATTTTAGGTGAAAAGAAAAATTGTTAATCTTATCATTATGATGATGATGATCATTATTCTTATTCTTATTATTATTATGATTATTATTAAGGTAGTATTACTATTATTAGCTTTCTAACCTTATCTTTTTAATTTAATTTAAAATGTTTTTTTAGATTTGTTACACCCTCTTTTTTTAGGGTTCCCACGCCCCTCCCTCTCTCCTTCTCCCCTCTCTCTGTGTGTTCGGCGCAAGCACCCCCAGTACCTCCCTATGTTTAGCGTAAGCAGGCCTCGTCGCCACCTCTGGCTGTCCCAGCCGGTGCCACCCTGGCCGCCTACCCGTTCTGACGTCGACCCCCCGACCCTCCTTCTCAGCGTGCCCCAGAGCCTCTCCCCTGACCGACCTCCTACGCCCCACTTCGGCCCCCATCTTCTTCCCTGCTCAGTGGCACTGTCCCGACCTCCCCCTACCCGGCCTTCGGTCTAGACCCCCCCGACTCCCCTGCTCTCCGGTGCCGCCACCCTCGGTAGACCCTCCTACGGCTGACAACACCCTCAGTCACCCCTTCTATGGCCAACAACCCCTTTGGATGACCTCCTCCAGCAGCCACAAACTCTCTGGCCAACCCGAAACCCCCAACGCTCTATTCTCCAGCAAGCACGCGTCCTTCCGGCATCGTTACAACCTTCCTGCACCCTGACGGCGTCATCCTGACTAGCACGCCACCACCCTTCCAGTGCGACTCCCATCCGGTGAGCTTCCCCTTGAAGGTATGCGGTTTCCGGTGATAGAGATTTGGATTTTTGGGCCCGACCATGACCCATTGCTTTTGATATCATTGTTTTGGGGTTAATTTAGCTTTCGTGGTAGCGATTGAGGTGCAGATGGTTTTCGCATCAGTTTCAGATATGTGTGGTCGCCAAGCCTTGGTTTCGAGGTAGGTTTTTCAATGTGCTTGCCTTTATAATTTAAGTTCATCTATTTCTTGCTACTTGCATCCTATATTTGTGCTAATTATTGTTGTGCAACTTGTTACTAATTTATTTGGTATGCGAATTGATAGTTCAATTCTTGTTTTGTGAAAAAATGCTATCTTTTGTTATGTTTGCGCATGAAATTTTTTTGATTAAATGTTTTATTAGTTTCTCACCTAATCTATAATGCTTAGAACCTAGTTTATCAATTTAAATAAGTTCGTGGCATGAAATTTGTGTTTTTACCTGGTTGAGACTTAATTAGAAACTCTTTTAGTAAATGTTGATCGTGTCGCTGATAAATTGCTTGGTTGGATCTTATGGTTTATTTAGGATATAAAATGAATTGGTTTGGTTTTATAAAAATATTGGCAGCATGAAAAGTAGTATTTTGAGGCTCCTTAAATGGTTTCAAACTTGTTTTGGTTTTATAAGGAAAAGAGATTTTATAAATGGTTGTGGAAGAGCAAGTGGTGGTTTTGCACACCTTTAAAAAAATGCATGTGTATATTGATAAATGGGTTTTTTAATAGTGTTTTAAATGGTTTCAATTAAAAGGAATAATAGTTGTGACTTTTAAACTGGTTTTATGTGAAATGTTAAATTGTGACCCGATTGACGTTTTTGTGCAAAGTGGGTTTGTTTTGACTATGCGAAGGAAATGATTTGAAGAATGATTATAAATGTTTTTGAGTGGAAATGGTGTTCTTAACACCACTTTTGAAAAGTGTTTTCATTTTGAGATAAAGGTTTGTTGGTGAATGTTTAAGGGCCCGTTTGGACACTTCGTGAAATTATTGAAAAGTGTTTATTATGAAAACCCTTGTTGGGTGTTTCTCATGACTTGATTGCATGTAATGGGTGGGAGGTACTTGTTGGGGGATTCTTGAGATCCATTGTTAGGGTTCTTCAGTTGGAACCCTTTATAATTATTTTATTTTAAGGCATGAGAATAGTCCCAGGGGAGACTCGGGGTGAGACCTGTTGTGAATTATTATTATATATAGTGTGATTGGATACTCGACTGGAATCGGTTGGCTCACCCCTTTTTTAAATAATTGAGACATGAGAATCTGGAATATTGAGAGAATATTCTAAGAATTATTGCTGCACTGGTAGGTTATGGTACTGACTAATGACCCATAGTAGGTGGATGTATTGGGTTTATTACTATGGGATTTTCCCTTGGCCTACCTGAGAAAGGATGGCCAAGAGTTTTGAGAATTTTTATTTCATCATGTGTGACATGTCAATGAGGATGAGGTCTCATGTATTAGTATCTTTTGGATTATTCATGATCTCCCAAGTTCACCTATGTCTAATGGATTTTAGCTGTTTGAAACTTTTGTTGAGATACTTGTATACCTATTTACATTTCCCTTGCTATATGACTGCCTTGGTACTCTTGTGTAGTGTTTTTCATGGAAATTAATGTTTTGGTTTCCTAACCCCTATGATTTTTTTTTCAATAGAAAATGTGTTTCAAACTCCTAGTGTCGGTTTTAATTGAAATCATTATTTTCCCTTTTAAAGAGCATGGTAACACTTAAGGTTAGAATATGGTTTTACAAATGATCAAGGGAAATGGATTGTACTTTGTTTTTAAGTTAAATTTTTAGAAATACATACTTTAATATATTATGGTTCAAACTTGAAATGATGTTTCTTTTATTTTAAAGGTAGTGAATTGGGGAATAGATATCGGGCTAGCCTACTGAGTTTTAATACTCACACCTATAGTTCTTTTTTGTTTTTAGTTTTTGTGCAGGCTCCAGCTTGGGTGTGCTCACCTTGGGTGACACTTGATCATTGAGTTGGGGAGTGAACCGTGGGGTCACATGGAGATAGTGTTTTCCCATTTGGTTAGTTTTTTATTTCCTTCAGTTCTTGTTTAGACGTTTTGTTTGGTTATTTATTTTGAGCCACTCTTCATTATTTCCACTACTTTTATTTATTTTCATTGGGTTAAATCGTTCCCTTTTTCACTCTGTTGATGCCCCGATGCTTGTTTCTAGCCTGGGAGGATCAGGAACGCCTCTCGGGCCTTGTCATGGAACGAATCGGTTGACTGGTTCAGGGTCAACTCAAGTTGGTTTGTGATAAAATCACCCAAGGAAAAACCCAAACAAGATATCCTCAAACAAGGTAAAAGAGTACCTATAAACAAGATCGAGACATCTCCAAAAAAAGTTAGGATCTTACAATCTCCTCACCTTATAACAGATCATCCTCTAGTTGTACTCCCAAGAATCTCTAAGATATTGAGGTAAAAAGATCGGGACATTGAGTTTGCATATCTGCCTCTCTCTCCCAAGTTTCCTCCTATACACGATCACGTTTCCATAATACACAAACTATCAACATGGCCTTTCTCTGCAACACTTTCTCACTGAGATCCAATACATGTATCAGATACTCCCCAAAGGACGCATCAGTCTCAAGCTCAACATAATCCACACTAATCACATGATAAGGGTCGGGGTGATACTACCGAAGCTATGACACATGAAAAATATTGTGCATAACACTGTACCTCTATGTAAGAGCCAATCGGTACACCACCGACCTGATTCTATCTACAACCTCAAACGACCCAAAAAACCTGGGCGCCAACTTTCCCTGTCTATTAATCCTATGGTTACCCAATCTTGGAAACACTCTAAGGAACATACGATCTCCCTCTGTAAACTCTAGGGGTCGTCGATGTTGATCATCATATGAATTTTTCCTACTCTGAGCTGTATCCATAAGTTTCTGAATCAGCTGAACCTGCTCCGACGTCTCCTGCATAAGACTCGGCCCCAACAGCTCTTACTCACCAGCCTCTATCCAACATAGAGGTAATATACATGACCTACCATAAAGTTCCTTATATGGTACCATATGTATAGTTTTCTGATAACCATTGTTATAGGAAAACTCAACGAGCACTAATTGATTCTCCCAAGACCCACCAAATTCTAGGACACATGCTCAAAGAATATCCTTAAGCACTTGTATAGTATGTCCTGATTACCCATATATCTATGGGTAGAATGTCATACTCAGTAAAACCTGTGTACCAAGCACCTTCTACAAGACCTTCCAAAAGCGCGTAGTGAAACATGAGTCACGGTCTGAAACAATACTTTATGGAACCTTGTGCTGATGAATTATTTCCCAAACACACAAGTCTCCAAACTAATCCACTAAAAAAGTATCCCATATAGAAAATAAATACTCTAATTTCATCAGTCGATCCACAACCACCTAAATAGTATCATTCTTCTGAGCCATCCTCGGGAGACCCACCACAAAATCTATGGTGACATCGTCTCAATTCCATTCCAGAATGGGAAATGACTGTAGTAAACCACCAGGTCATTGATACTCATCCTTCACCAGTTGATAGGTGTACCATCATTTCACAAACCCTGCTATCTCCCTTTTCATGCTTGGCCACTAGTACGGTCGATGTAGGTCACAATACATTTTGGTCAAACCCAGATGTACCGCCCACTTTGAGGCATGGAATTCATGAATTAGATCCTCTCACATACTAGTAGGAACAATAACCCAATTTCTGACATAAATGATCTCATCCTTATCTATGCTTCAATCGGAAGGCATCTCCTTACCTTCAAGGCTTTCCCTAAATTCCAAGAATTCTGAATCCTCATATTTCATGTATTTAATATAGATTAGAAGTACATACTCCACTGAAAACTGATACGAGAGTAATCTGCTCCTAGTACTCCTAAACCACAATATGTATCTTATATAGTAAATTCATCATCTTACACTTAACAATAGACTCTAAAACTATCTAAGTCTGCATTTTCCTGCTTAAAGTGTCAGCAACACTATTTACCTTCTGGGCGTATATGCTTTCTCAAAATCAAATGACTGCATATACTCAACCCACCTTTGCTATCATAGATTCAAATCTCACTACAAAAAGATATAATTTAAGATCTTGTGCTCAGTATACATAGTAAAATTTTCACCTAACAGATAATGCTTACAACACTTCAAATAATAAACCACTATTGCCAACTCAAGGTCGTGTGTTGGGTAATTCCATTCATGTGGCCTCAACTATCGAGACCCGTACTCCACAACATGATCTCCCTGCATCAACACTACTCCAAGCCTGATTTCATAAGCATCACAAAACACCATATATTCCTCACCTAGATTAGGTAGGATAAATATTGGTGCTATTATCAAGCGCTTATTCAAATCCTGGAAGGCATCCTCACATGATTATATCCATTCAAAATTTATCCCCTTCTTATTCAAGCCTGAAAGAGGTAATGCCAATTAGGAAAAGTCCCAGATGAACCTATGATAATATCCAAACAATCCCAGAAATATATGGATATCAAAAAAATTCTTGGGATGATTCCAAGAAACCACTACCTAAACTTTATATAGGTCCACTGACACACCTTCCTCTAAGATGATGTGACCCAAAAAGTGCACCTAACCAATCTAGAATTGACACTTAAATAACTTGGTGTACAACTGATGCTCTGTTAGTGTACTTAGTACGGTGTCAAGATATTGGGCATGATCATCATGAGTCTTGAATTACACCAAGATGACATCCAAAAACACTACCAAAAACTGATCCAGGTACAGGTGGAAGATTCTGTTCATCAAGGCCATGAACACTGCTGGTACATTCGTTAACCCGAACAACATCAAGACGAACTCATAAGGCCAAACCTTCTTTTGAAATAAATACTTTGTATATCATAAGGTCAAACTCTCAAATGATGATAACCTGATCTTAGGTCAATCTTAGAGAAAACACAAACCCCCCTAAACTATTCAAATAGATCATTGATACGTGAAAAAATGATACCATTTCTTCACTATCATCCCGTTCAACTTCTAGTAATCACCACATAAGCGTAGAGTCCCATTAGGCTTCTTAGAAAATAGAACTGGAGAACCCCAAGGTGACATACTTGGGCAGATAAAACCCTTATCCATAAACTCTTTTAGTTGAGTATTAAGCTCTTAAATCTCTACTGGTTCTATTCTGTATGGTGGAATAGAAACTGGATCATCCCTAGGCACGAGCTCAATTATAAATTACACATATCTCTTAGGTGGTATCCCTAAGAAGTCTTCAGGAAATACAACATAAAACTAATATACCATGGGTGTAAAGACACCATGCTTGTCATCCAGCAACAGACTAGCAACTTGGGCGGTGAGCTCCCCAAGTTTTTGATGAATTGTCCCTACATGACCCACCTTGATATCCCACTCCCCATAGTGAATACATTTTTCATCCTTAGGAGAAATAAATTTTAATCTCCTATGGTAACAATCAATATAGCCTCGATATGCTACTAACCAGTCCATAACCATAATTAGGTCAGAGACTAACATGTTAAGAATATAAATATCTCAACTTAAACGATACTCTCCGACCTTGAGATAACACCCTTTGCACAAACATATGTCTCTTGACTGTACTCCCAAAGTTGTATCTATCATCATAACCCCACTCATGAACTCCATCGTTAGGATCAAACCATTTAGAAGTTGGGAAGATATAAAAGAACGAGAGACACTAGTATCAAATGAGGCACTATCTAGTATAGAAGCTATAAGAATAGTACCTCTAATTGGAGATGGTCCAACCTCACTATCCACCAGTGTAGGCTGAATTACATGCAACTATCTTAATTCTCTTCCTTGTGATACTATCTGAATCCTCTAAGCAACACCACTCTGTTGATATAGATATTCTTGCCTAGAAGTGCCACATCCACTACCTCTACCACCATGGCCAGTAGAACTCCAACTGCCAGATTGGTACGATGTAGAATATCCCCTCCTTGTACAATGATTCTGCCAAGATGCTCCATAATTACTCATCTATCGTGGGTTCCTGCATAACCTTTGTAGATGTCCCATCCTGCTGCAAGTTCAACACTCTACCGGTGGTTAGGGAAAATGCCTACAAAAGTGGACCGACCTACCACACTGATGGGAAATCACTTGGGTATGATCCTAAGTAAATTATCCTTCCACATAGACACCATTCTTTCCCAAGTTCTAGTCAACATTATCATAGTAACACTTCCTAATCTTGAAATATGTACCCCTTATCTGTCCGATAGGAACCACCTATCCTCCACTGGAATCTTCCTTTAGGTTCCCCTAAGATATGAGAGCCTGATCCACCACTTTTGAAAACTTTTTCAGCCAAAATATATTAACTTGGGGCTTGATATCACATTTAATCACATCCTGAAAAATTCATTTCCATAGTTCCCTCATCCCTTGATAGTGCTAGATAAAGCACTGTAGGTTAGTAAAGCAAATGCATAGACCATCACAAACATAATCCCCTGAGTCAACCACATGAACTCAGCTTCTCTCTCCCATCTTAGTGTTTCTGGATAAAAGTGCTCCAAGAAATTCTCTAAAAAAGTCCTTCCATACCACACTATTTTCCTGCCCAGTCTGAGCCGGAACATCCCACTAGTGCTTCACTGATCCTCGTAACATGTAAGTATCCAACTTGACCCTATTTTCAGCGGGAGTCTCTAAATGGTCAAGTATATTCTGTATGGAATCGATCCAAAACTATGATTTTCTTTGTCTCCCTTAATAAAAATCGTAATGTTGGATGGAGGTTAGACATACTCTTCACAACCCACTATGAGTCTCTATCCAAAAACTATATGAATCAAGCAAAATTCTCACATAACTTTTCTCCGAATCCTTCACCCAACACTATTGGTGCCTCAGGTTCCACTACTGGTGGATCATTTCCATCCATAACCTCTGATCTTCCTATCAAAAAGCGTCATCATGGAGGCATCTCTAAAATGACACACACACATCTCAAGAAACATTACACATCATTAACACATTTAACATGAGGGTTTCACAAAATCCATCATAAGGCATTCCCCCTTTATCCCCCAACACATAGTCAAAACTGAGGTGCTATCACTACCCTTAATGATCCTACATCTAGTTCATGGTTAACAGAGGGTAAAATCATCCTCATTTTATAAGTTTCTCATTAGACACCCATTTATTCACATATTTCATCATTTTACAACTTTTAATTCCATATTAGGCACCATTTTTAGTTTAATTACAAAATCAAGAAAAAAAATTTCAATTTCAAAAATTTACTCAAAACTTTTTTCCCATGCGTGCCTAAAATGATGTATATTACATAATAATACTGAGTTCCTAGAATGATGCATGCATACTAAACTCTCATTCCATACTTGAATATTATAAAATCTAAAAAAAATCACATCACACAACAAGTGAACCACTCAAGGTGAAATAACATCCAACTATAACAACAAACATCAATAACAATAATCCCACATTGGATACTTAGATTTTACCCTCGTACATGGGTTAGCTACTCCCATGAACAAGATCTTAACCAAGGTTTGAATCGTCCTATTCTCCTGACTAAATTTTCCAAATAGTAAGACAAAAGAGAAGAAAAGAAAATTCCTCTCACACCACTTTGTAATGTCCCAAGATGAGTGCCACACACCGGTGCCTTGATCCGATCATTCACATGACCTCAAGTGCGCCCAGAGGTTTCCGACTTGTAGAGAGGGTCTAATATAGATCATGGGGAGACTATACCCTCTTTATAAAAGTATCAAAACAAATGAAATAAGTAAACAATATACAAAAGATATAACTAATAACCAAACCAAACCAGTATAACATGATGACCAAAATAGGAGATATAATATCCAAAACTAAACAGAAGATATGTCATGCCAAATATATGTTAAGTGCCAATATGAAAAACCAAAAATAAATAAAGACACTGAAAACTCCCCAAGTGGTCCTGAATCACATCTGGTCCCCTCATCCATACTTCATCCAAAATCATCCATCTAACATGGCGTTCTTTCCCTTATCCTATCCTGAAAACATAAAATCTATTCAAACACCGATCAGACCGCCTGAGTAGGGTGTGAGTAAAACTCAGTAGGACACCACCAATGGTATCCAAAATAATATCCAATCAATAATAGTGTATACAGTTTTATAAAGAATAAATTACAATGCATAAAGTAAGTAGTTATCACATTTCATTATTCTTTAATTAACCAAAAAACCCCTAGGTTCCCAAGGACACCCAAACCCTCAATACCAGCTTCAGACCATGCTGGAGTCTGAACCATATCACAACACCATGGTTATCATTTATCATTTCATTTCAAATCATATCACGACCAATTGGAACCATAGTCCAATGCCAACTTATGGGCATAAAACGTCATGTCTAACACCCCAGGGGTATTTGGAACCTCTACCCTTGTACCACACCTCAATATCACATGGACATTTTGATCCTAAGTCCCCATCCCACACTCACTATCTCATATGGGTGTTTGGAGCCTTAGTCCCTGTCCCAAATCTACTATTGCATATGAGTATTTGGAACCTCAGTCTCTATCCCAAACCTCAATGTCACATATGGGTATTTGGATCCTTAATCCATGTCCCACACTCGTATTATCAATCAATCACACATGTATCACACATATCACATCAATCAAGGTTAATCAATATTAACCCTATTTTCACATTTTACATCAATTAATATACCATTTCAACTATAAAACAAATCATATTTTAATAATTTAATCTCATGAAATAATATGAACAATTAACTATTAAACCTTTTATTAACAATTAACCATATAAATCATTATCTCTTTAATGTTAATAAAAACATACATTAATCCCCATTATCAATTAATTCATAAACACATTAATTGACCAATAACACAACCCCAATTTCTTATCAATTCCACAATCAAAACATCCCATTAATTAATTCACAAATTAATTAATCCAATTCCACCAATTGCATAATATTTTTTTTGCATTAATTAATTCACTATTTATTTAATCTAATCCAATCAATTCCAATTGTCCCAAATCTATCCCAATTCATCCTCACATGGAAATTATGTTAAATCAATTCCATGATTCCATAAATTAATTAATCAATTAATTTATTCAATTCAAGATTCAATTGTCAAACTAACCAATTTAAATTACATAATACATACACATAATTGTAATTCAAGACTATGGGAATTGAATTCAGATCACTTACCTAAAAATTGATGGCATACACTCATTAAAGGAAATCCCCAATTGAAGTGAGACAACTAAGATCAGGACAAAGAACGAGATCAAGATCTGAAACCTAGATCCAAGATCAAATGAATCAAGATCCAAAAAACCTAGATCTAGTTCCATAACAATAGAGGAAAATATCCCTTCAAAGGATGATAAAAAGATATTAGATAAGGAGGAAACTATACGGGATGAGAATCTCTTACTGTGAGATGTTCATATCTTCAATTTGGGCTTTCATTCGTCAAGAACGGAGGTCAGAAGGCCTTGGGATATTTCTGGAAGCCTCCATAAATGAGAGCAATCATTTAGGGTTGAATTGGGTCGAGTTAGGATGAAGTCTGGGGGGTTAGGGAACTGTTAATCTAATTTTGGGGGGTTTAAAATTTTGCGCCCATGGTTTCTTGTATGGGGCGCATGGTTTTCCCTAACTGTGCGCCTAACCATGCGCCTCACCCAGGGTATCACATGATTACTACTAGGAGGGTGCACAGTTTGATAAACCGTGCACCAACCATGTGAATCCCCTATGCCTGGGTTCACACAGTTTGTTGGGATGGGTGTATAGTTTGGGAAAACCATGTTCCAACCATGAACTCCCCCACTTCCTCCCCAAATTCTCAAATTTCACCTAAAAACTTCCCCAAGGAAAAACCAAACAAGATATCCTCAAAACAAGGAAAAATAGTACTTGTAGATGAGCTCGAGACATCTCCAGAAAAGGTCATAATCTTACATTATGGTATGTTCACACACACACACATATAACATGTGTACATGTGTATGTATGATAAGTACACATTTTATGTATACAATTTTTTTTTCATTTTTGATTTATTATTTTTAGAATTTATTCATTTTTTATATGTGTTTATATTTTACTAAGTATTATTTTTAGTATGTTTTAATTTAAATGATCAGTATTTATTCAATTTTATATATTAAGTTGCAATATTTTTAAAATGTTTTAAATTTATATAATTAAGTTATTTAAATGATTTTTTTTAATATTTACTTCATTTCTGTACATGTTTACAATTCATTTATTTAATATCATATGAATTATTTAAAAAAAAAATAGTTTTTTCTATTAAATTTATTTATTACTTTTTAATATTTCTTTCATTTAATATTATTTATTAATTTTTAATATTTATTGATTTTTATATTTTCAAAATTTAATCATTTTGTAATATTTATTGATACATATATTTATTTATTATACATGTAATATTTTCAATATGATTGTAATTCATATGAATAATATTCATTTTTTTATTAAGTTTTAACATTTAAAATATGTTTTAAATTTATATAATTAATCTATTTAAATAAATTTTTAATAAATTTTTAATTTAAATAATTAATTAAAATTTTAAATATATATAAAGTTTTAAAAAAATTATTTATAAAATTATAAATAAATAAATATATATTGATTATATTTATAATTATATATAATTATATATTAATATATATATAAATATATAATTATATATATTCATATATTAATAAATAAGGTCAACGAACCAATACCCAAGTGGTAAAGGCTCCTGTTTTCCATCTAGGAGATCTTGGGATCAAGCCATGTTGGGCGGAGGTACTATTCAGTACTATGCAAGTGGTGACACGGGTGGTGACGTAGACGATGATGGAGACATGACGCAGATCTGGTGACACAGATAGGATGATGCAGGCATGACGTTGCACTGGGCTTTCGGGCCATGTAATGAGATTTATGCCCACTGGGCCTATGAGCCATGTATTAAATATATAAGGTTTTATGGGTGAGTTATCCCCTGGCGGGGGGGATATGACCTTTCTTTTCAACCTGTGTGTGTGGTGTGTGCGTGTTTGAATGTAATTGTACCACCAAACACCTAATATATATATATATATAATCATATTCAAATATTTTTAAATATAATTATTTATAATTATAATTATAAATAATTATATATATATTTAAAGAATTATAAAATTATAATAAATATATTTAAATAAAAAATATATTTAAATAATAAACACATTTAAATAATAAATATATTTAAATAATAAATATATTTAAATAATAAATATATCTAAATAATAAATATATTTTTAAATAATAAATATATTTAAATAATAAATATATTTAAATAATAAATATATTTTAAATAAATAAATAAATAAATAAATATATATATTTTAAGGTTGGGGGAACCCCTTTTTGTTATTAAACCAATAAACCTCTTATTTTTTCTAGACAGAGAGGGATCCCATTACACAAATTACTAGAAAAATTGGCATTTGAGCCCCTTGACATGGGGGACCACCATTGGTAGTTGCAAGCCTTAAAAAAATGCGCTCCCTATCGCACCCCACTCCCCCACTTGCTCCCGCACCCCATGCCTCCACTTCCATCTACAGCTCTGACTCCCTCCCTGACTCCCCTCCCCACCTTCGCCTCCCTCACCCCTGGATCTCTCTCCCTTACGCCTTGCCTGTCACTACCATCGCACTCGGAGCCACTGTCGGTGTCCATCCGC
The DNA here is from genome assembly GCA_963277665.1 of Viscum album. NCBI lineage: Eukaryota > Viridiplantae > Streptophyta > Magnoliopsida > Santalales > Viscaceae > Viscum > Viscum album. Next base: position 1,110,195,863 of record OY728119.1, read on the forward strand.
CCTCACCACCGCTCCTCCCTTGCGCCTCACCCGACTTCTGCCTCCGCCCCAACTTACGCCTTCAATGTCTCCCATCTACGGATCTCTGTGTATTTGCCTAGGATTATCGCTTGATGTTTTTCTCCCTACTGTGTATTGGCCTAGGGTTCCAGGTGAGCATTATTTCACACCTTTCCATTTTATGTTTGTACATATTTTTTATCTAATTAAAGTTGATACCTTCAATTTAATAACTTCTTTGAGGTTGGTTCTTATAACAACCCTTATTTTTATTACACATTAATACATGATTTTATTATATAAAATTACACTTAATATAACTTGAAATATTTACAAGTCTAGTATCTTTGAGAATTAGGTACATTTCATTACAACTTTAAACATGAATTACAACATCTTTATTGAAAACTTCTTTAACATACTTGAGCTTAAAACTGCATTGGATAACCCGGGGAAAATACGTAAGAAAGGGGAGATCCATAAATACTAGTAAGGGAATAAACATGTCATAACATGAAGATAATAATACATATTAGACAATTAATATCAATGAGGCATAAAAGGAACATGAATAATAATACGTGATATAGCATGATAATCATAACATGAGAAATGTGGCAATAACTTCAAACAATGCATCATAAACATAGGTCATGGCTAAAACTCCAAGACTTCATGGTGGAAAAAGTCCCATAAAGTAATATGGTACACCCTTATCCCAACATGATGTATCATTATACTAAACATTACCCAATTCATTGGAGCGCTATATAATTCTGGGCACACCCGTCACTTTCATTTCATTCTCATACTTAAGTGTGCCACATAGATCATAAAACATGGATTCATTAATCATCATAATTTATTCCATGATCAAGGAGTGTGGAATAAATAAATGTAATTCCTCAATAAAAAGGTATATGTTTATAAAATTGAACACCCATGATAGGAAATTGGTATGCTATTCACTACACATTTGGTTTGGCATAGAAAATCAAAATGAAAATTCGGTAGTATAACGATGTCACTTAAAAGTTCATAAATGGGTTGATAAGAGATAAATGAGTCTCTCATAATTTTTACATGAATTGGATATTAATAGGGACATGAAATTACATTTCCACACATTTAGAATTAAAAAAATAAGGCATATTATAATAAATAATCTTGAAGAAAAAGGCAGAGGAAAGTATGCTTATGAAATTTTGGTATGGTAACGGGTGTACATGGGAGGGTTAATGAGAAAGGGGAACATAATAATTTTTAAATAATAAGTTAAGTATGTGGGAGGTGAGAAAACATACCCCATCATTAGTAATTGAAAATAAAAGGGAATAACAAAATAAATAAACTTTGATAAAAATGAGAAAAGAAAGGACCCTTACGAAATTTCTGCATGGTAACGGGTGTTCTTAGGAGGGATTAATTAGAAATAAAGGGGTATCTAATAATTTATAAATAATAAAGGAAGTATGGGTGAGGTGTGAAAACATACCCCATCATTAGGAAATTAAAAATAAGATGGCATAACATAGAATAGATTCTCAAATAAAAGTGAGAAAGAGAGGATCCATTACTTTAAGAGTATGAAACCAAAAGATGGAAGGGGGATTATTGAGAGATTGGTGGAAACTTTTGAGGATTATAGAGGGAGGAGGTTAGAGTAATTTTGTTCTCCAAGTATTTTTATTGAATATAATTAGGATCTTGGGTGAGTTCATATAGGAAAAGAGTGGGATTTATTTAATATTTATTTTTTGGACTTTACAAAATAAAATATTTCAAACCACAAACCTTCACATGGTTTTTCCCATGATTTTTCCCAAAGTGGAGATATTTTAATTATTTTATTAGTCAAAGGTACTAAATTATTAAAATATTACCATTGATTATGTGGAGGTGAGTCACATTTTTAAAGAAACGAATTTAAAATCATAAAATACATTATATGTTTTGGAGGATTCATAAAGGTTTAATAAAATTAATCAAATAAACTTAAAATTAAATTATTTTAAGTGGAAAACATATATTTGGACTAATATACCCATTATAGTATTTATTAAATTATTTTTGGGTCATTATGATTTCATAAAACACACCATATATTTATAAGGTATTTAATTTTTACCTGAAAATTTGACTGTCTCAGAAAATTATGAAAAATTAAAAATTGGATAATATTGAAATTATAATTAAAATAATAATATTCATTTTAACTAAATAATTTTTTAAATAATTTAATTTTCACTTTTAAAATAAGATTCGACATTTATTGAAAAACGCTGCGTTTTTTACAGTAATAGTTTTTGAACCCTTATAAAAAGTACATTTCACTTCATAAAAATTATATGACCATTTATAATTAATAAACCTTATTTAATAATAACATTATATTAATATATTATTTATTTAAAAAATTCATTAATACGTCAAAATAAATTAGTTAATTGAATTTGAATATTACTTGAAAATACAATTTGTGTTTAATTAAATCAAAATAAAAATCATTTATAAAGTAATAATAAAAATAAAAACAAATTAATTATTCTATATAATATAAATATTCATATTATTAAGGTATTGATACATATCCCTTTATTACACTGGCATAATCCCTAAGAGTAAGGTGCGCGACAGTGAGACTTTCATATAGGTGTTCGACAAACATGGTTTGGGCCGTGATCTCAATGAGCTTGAACTTTTCCCATAAATGGGTTCTCTCATGCTTAAGTTATTGGATCTTAGCTTGGTATTGGTCAAGGGAAAATAGATATGATTCTATATCCCTCAGTAGCTTCGATAAATGATCGTCATAGGGTACAATCCTACTGGATGAGGCCATCACTTCCTTTTTTTGTGTCAATTAGATTTGTTAACACCCTATATTTATATTAATCATGTGATCACAATTTAATAGTTATACTAACAACGGTAATATTCTTAATGGTATTTTAAATCCAAATACATAACCAAGGAAGTGCATGTTTTTTCTATAACCATATTACATAACAAGACATTTAATTAAATCACAAAGGGAAAGTTCATTTACAATAGTTCGGGTCATTACAATCTCCCCCCTTGAGAAATTTCACCCTCAAAATTTTCATTTCACCCCCTTAAAAATGATGAGGGTAATTCTGTCTCATCACTTCCTCCGATTCCCACATTGCTTATTTAAACTTGTGGTTTCTCCACAACACTTTGACAATGTTCATTTTCTTATTTCATAGAAATTTGTCTCTAAGATCTAAGATCTTAACCGGATGCTCCTCATAGGAAATATCATTCTCCAATGGTACCACCTATGGATTGATTACATGTGAGGGTTAAGGTATGTACTTCCTTAAGAGAGATATATGGAATACATCATGAACTCTAGATAGGTTAGGTGAGAGTGCAAGACAATATTCTACCACTACGGTGTGATCAAGGATCTCAAAGGGGCCGATGTATCTTGAATTAACCTTTCCATTATTACTAAATCTCATCACTTTCTTCCATGGAGATATGAGGGGGAATACCATGTATCCAAAATCAAACTCCAGGTCTCGTTGATGATTGTCAGTATAACTATTTTGCCGACTCTGACCAACCTTGATGCACTACTGAATGGTATTAACCTTTTCCATCATTTCCTAGACCATTTGAGGACCTAGAACTTTTCATTCCCTAACTTCAACCCATCATGTAGGTGTCCTGCACCTATTCCCATAAAGGGCTTCATAGGGAGCTATTTGGATGCTCGATTGGAAACTGTTGTTGTAAGAGAACTCGACCAGGGGAAGATATTGATCCCATCCTCATTTGAATTCCATTGAGAATGCTATCAACATGTCCTTTGATGTATGGTTATTTTTCTCAAATTGGCCATCAGTTTGAGGGTGATAGGTCATTCTGAAGTTCAACTCAGTATTCATAGAATTTTGGAGACTCTTTCAGAACTTAGAGGTGAATATTAGATCTCAATTGGATACAATCGATAGTGGAACTTCATGTATCTAGACCACTTCCCTGATGTATATCCATGCAAGTAGATCCAATGAGATCTCCTATTGCATCACAATAAAGTGTACAATATTTTTAAGATGATACACCACAACCCATATAGAATTATTCCCTCTTTATGTCTTTGGAAGATCAATGAAAAAGTCTATGATGATGTTTTTCCATTTTTAAGTTGGTATGGGTAATGGTTGCATCATCCCCTTGGATTTTTGCCTTTATGCTTTCACTTGCTAACATACAAGATATCTTGATGTATATTCTATGATCTCCTTCTTCATATTGTTCCATAAATAGTATTCTTGGAGATCTTGATACATCTTTGTGGGTCCTGGGTGGATGGAGAAGGTTGAGACACGTGCATCATCTAACCACTCCTTCTTTAACTCAGGATTTGATGGTACACATAGTCTTGTACCAAATCTCACAAAACCTTCATCATTAACATTTAACTCTAAGGATTTACCTTTCCTTATAGCTTCCAATTTCTTCTGAATTCCCACATAAACTCTTTGTGCATCCTTTACCTCTTAAGACGAGATATTTGAGAAATCATTTGTGAAAGGATTAATGACGTTTCTTCCTTTATGATTCTCATGTCTATCCTTTCTAAATCTAAGAAGATCAGACCCCTTTAAATTACCATCAATGAAATAATTTCCAAATACTTTTGGCTTAGAGCATCTTCTACTTTATTCTCCTTCCCAGGATGGTAGTGGATGGAGAAGTCATAATCTTTGATCAGCTCAAGCTATCTTCATTGGCGCATATTCATCTCTTTTTGCATGGATATATACTTGAGGATTTTTTTATTTGTATATATTTCACATTTCTCCCCAAATAGATAATATCGCCAAATTTTTAAATCAAAAATCACTATAGCTAACTCCATATCATGTGTTTGGTAGTTTTGTTCATGAACTTTCAACTACCTTAAAGAATAGACAATGACTTTGCCATTTTGCATCAACATACAACCCATACCCTTCTTTGAAGCATTGCTGAATACCACAAAAATCTCTCCACTTGTGGGTAGTGTGATAATAAGAATAGTGACAAGCCTCCATTTCAACTCCTTTAATACTTCTTCTTATTCATCATTCCAATAAAAAATTACTTCCTTTTAGGTTATCTTGGTAAGAGGGTTTGATAATCGGGATAAATATTTCACAAATCAGCGATAATACCCAGAAAACCCAAGGAAACTAATGATATCTGTCCTAGATGTTGGGCTTATACATTATTTAATTACTTCTATCTTTTAAGGGTCTATAGATATCTCATTTCTTGTGATGATCTTCCCCAAGAAAGAGACTTCATTCAACTAGAACTCACATTTGTTTTAATTGGCATATAGGCCAACGAGCCCGTACCCGAGTGGTAAGGGCTCCTGCTTGGCATCCAAGAGACCCAGGTTCAAAACCGGGTAGAGGCGAATTTCCGAGTTACTGCAACAATTTCTATAGTGTTCACTGTAGTAGTTACTGTTTGGTATTGTAGCATCCGGAACTATTCACCTGATTTGGGCCTTCGGGCCACCAGTTTGGGACTACGGGTCTCAAGGGACTTCGGGTCATCAAAGGCCTTCGGGCCACAGGGCCTTCAGGCCACCTAGACCATGAAGTAGCCCATTTAACATAGAACATGCCTCAGAAGAGGATCAAAGCAACAAGAGTGCAACCACTAGAAGTAGAACTAACTGTATTAGAAGAATGAGAGGGTATGACAGCCGCCATCGGGACCAGGCACCGTGCAGCTTTGTATAGGGAAATGCTAGCTGATCAAAAATGCAAGGTGGGGAGCTAGGTGATCAATAACGCAGAATATGGGGAGGGTCAGTTCAAGTGGGATGGGCCAACAGGTCATGTATTGGGCATGTTATGCCTCTGGGCCTTCGGGTCATGTATTGTGGGTCATTCGAGCCTTATGACTTGGGCCTACGGGCCATGTACGAGTTCCCCTTCAACCCTTAAAAGGGGTATTATCCATAATAAAATAAAAAAGAAGGCCTTCAGGACATTCGGGGGGTAATTGGCATATAGATTTTCCTTCACATGGTCTTTAGCACAATATTCAAATTCTCCTCATGATCCTCTTTACTTTTGGAGTATATTAAAATATAATCTATAAATACTACCAAAATATTTTCGAGGTAACCTCTAAAGACTCTATTCATTAAGTCCACGAAGATTTCTGGAGAATTAGTGAGTCCGAAATACATTACTATGAATTCATAGTGCCCATACATTGTACAAAAATAGTATTGGGGATATCCTCCTCCTTAACCCTAACTTAGTAATATCCCGACCATAGATCCACCTTGGAAAAGTATTGTTCTCCATGCAGTTGATCGAACAAGTCATCAATCTAATTAAGAGAATACTTTTTCTTTATACTAATATTGTTGAGCTCATGATAATCAATGTAAAGGTGCATTGAACCATCCTTCTTATTGATGAAGAGGATTGGTGCACCCCATGTTGAAGGACTTGTGCATATGAAACCTTTATCCATATTATCCTATAATTTTTTCTTCAACTCCTCAAGTTCCAAAACATCCATTCTATACAAAGTCTTGGATAATGGTAACACCCTAGGTATAAGATCAATCGAAAATTCAACATATTGGCTAAAAGTAAGACACAACAATTCCTTAGGAAACACATCAGTGTATTCCCTCACAATGGTTATGTCTTAAAGGATGATTCTTTCCTTAGACTCAATCATTTGAGCTAGATATGATTTCTCATAGGGAAATAATATCCATTCTTCAGATAATGGTGCTAAGGAAGATTATCCCCCTACTTTCACTTGTACATAATCAGAGGTTGATTCACAATATGGAGAGTGATTTCCTTATCATGATAATTTATGTTGGCTCTATATAAGGAAATCCAATCCATGTTTATAATTTTTTTAGATTATACCAAAGGGAGTATGACATGGTTTTATGGGAAATTCTGCCCAAAAACTTTGATAGGGGAGGAGTTATATACTTGGGACACAATAATTTCCCCATTTTATATTTTCAACAACATCTCCACTTCCATGATTTTTGGTGGTTTTTGAATAGTTCTACCAAACTTTAGTGATATGAAGGAATACAAAGAACTATAATAAAAAATCATGTTCACTATTCTTAAATGAATATCTAGCATACCTATCACCACTTAATTTTTAGGATTCAATTCAGTGGTAGTGATGGAAAAATATCACCCTTAATACCTTGGAGGTTGTTGGTTGTTTCCAAAAACCCTTTTCTTAGTGCATTGGTTTTCAAAATTCCTTGGTTCCTTACAGTTGTAGAAATGAACAATACATTGAGGGTTGACTGGAGCATTCCTTTCCTCAATCATAGTAGCGGGTTTCTCGTGTCGGAAATCACTGGCTAGGTTCCCTTATTTTCCGCACCTAAAGAATTTACTCTCCCCCTTCAGGAAATTTCCTATGTTCTTCTTTCCAAAACTTTGGAAGGCAGAATGATGAAATTTATTGGAACCATTATATATCTCTATTGGACCACCATAATTGATCTCCACTTTACACTTATTATCCCCATGATACTCCTGAGATTCACCGGTCTCCATTTAAACTTTAAGGGACATCAGACGATTTCCTCATAGCTATCAAAGTCACAGATTTCCTGGGATTTCCATAGGCTTGGTCTTAGCCCACCAAAGAAGTGGTCAACCTTTAATTCAGGTGTAATGATAAATACAGAGGAATACCATGAAATACTTGTGAATTTTTCTTCATACACCCTGATAGATTCGTCTTCTTTCTACTTGAGGTCAAGGAAATCCCTTTCCATTTTAAGTTGGTGGGTGCGAGGACAATATTTTTTGATTTTTTTTTCTGGAAATCCATTCAAACCATTGATTATATCTCTTACTCAGGCTTCATATTTTTTTTATGAATGTCCACCATTGATCAGCTTCACCCTCTATATGATAAACAACCAAAATAACCTTCACTCATTCAAAGAATTGAAGGATGGATAAGATCTTATCAATAGAGTTACCCCATTGTTTGGTGATTAAGGTAACATACGGTCCATTAAAGGTTGGAGGCATTTGTCACATGAAGATATCGATTGTGGCTTGTTATATTTTTTATGGATTTGGATGCTCCTCCTAATATAGGTTAATATTCAAAAACTGATTCAGGTGAGAGAGTATCATCATGAAGTGTTTGATTCTTTCTCCCATCAGGTTGGGCATCTCATTGGGGTAATCATCACATTTCTATTCACATTGATTTTTTACCTAGTTCCTCTTATTTACAGCCATTATATAGAATAAAAGTAAAATTAAGTATGAGTATCTTTAACTTTTAAACACAAAAATGGGAATTTAATGACATTAAATGGATTACTTATAACTTACATGTATTTCCTTAACTTATGGATTTCTAGGCCTCAGTATTTGTTATCCATGATATATTTCCTAACATATACTCTTATGTGAATTTTTTTAATCACATAATAATGGTTCATAATGAGATTATGAATTACCAAATCATATCCCATGAGAGTGTCAAACCAGGTGTGCAGTAAGGCCTATTTTTGTGTACCATGTTACCCTGAGTCAGTCCTGGAACACCTTGTCGGAGTTGTTACTCCTAGATACATCTGTGCCAGAACCATGTCCACTTGTAGTATCTATAGTGGGATTTATTTTCTAGATAAAACAATTACTCTATACTCACCAAAATTTTAGGGATGTATTCTTACACGTAGTCTTATCTCTAATTATTTTTCTAGAGTTTTCTAATGCTAATCCCAAAAATAACTAAACTTTTCCTTTGATACCAACTATAACAACCCTTATTTGAATTACACATGAATACATGATTTAATTAAGTAAAATTACAATTAATACATCCTGAAAGATCTAGAATCCTAGTGTATTTGGGAATTAGGTACATTTCATTACAACTTTAGACATGTATTACAACATCTTTATTGAAAAATTATTTAACATTATTAAGCTTAAAACTGCATTGGATAACTAGGGGAAAATACATAAGAAAGGGGTGATCCATAAAGCACAGTAAGGGAATGAAAATTTCATAACATGAATATAATAATTCATGTTAGACAAGGCATATTAATGAGGCATAAATGAACATGAATAATAAGGCATGATATATCATGATAATCATAACATGGGAAATGTGATAATAACTTAAAACACTGAATCATAAACATAGGTCAAGGATAAAATGACAATACTTCATGTTGGACAAAGTATCATAAAGTAATCAGGTATACCCCTATCCCAACATGACGTATCATGATACTAAACATTACCCAATTCATTGGATCCCAATATAATTCTTGTAACACCCCAGGTAAATAAAGAATATGACATTTTCATATTTATCCATATTTGTGAATAAAATATTAATATGACTTTAAAGGGGATGCTATTCTCGATGGCGTACCCAACACGCAACAACGAGTTTCTTGGGAATCTTACGTTGCACTCTAATAATAAAATAATATTATTTTAAATGGTAGTTAATATGTAGCCGTTGTATTGGCAGGAATGGATAGAAATAACTAAAATATGATTATATATGTTTTTAAATGTTTTTACATTTATCCAATAAAAGATAAAGGCATAAAATACAGAAAGAATTCAATTTTAGGCGTATATGCCCTAGTTTTCACTAAAGGTTCACTTATCGCCTTTTGATGGAGAACCGTCATTAAATATAGTTTTGTTCACTCTTATACATCCTTTTGGACCAAATAAAACTCTTCTTAAGAATTGGGACATCAAAATTTACTTTGTGTAAATTTTTGGTATCTTTCTGATAAAGTTCATTTTTTAATGAATAGTGTAAAATGTTGTATTTTAATTCAAAATCTCTTTTTAATATAATTTATTTATATGATTAGATTATCTTTTGAATTGGTTTTAAAGTAAAATTAGAATATATTTTTACGACTAAATACAATAGTGGTTGTTGGAATTAATTTCACTTTGAAATCAGACTTAAACTAGTGTCAATCTTTTGATACATATTGTTTCATAAAAACACGCTATTTGCTCTGACAGCGGGAATTAATTATTAAATTAATTAATGTGACTTATATGTTTTGAATTTTGTAAAATAGACTTCATTTTTGAATTTGGAATATCAAATATAGCTTAGGGTGAATTTTTGGGATTTTTCTAAAAAACTTCAATTTTTGATGAATAGTGAAACCACTAAGTGGTACTTATAAAAACTGATTTTTCCGTTTAAATGAAATTTTGCCATCTTTGTGTTTTGAATTTCAAAAATCCGACATACATGGTTTTCATTAAGAAGTAAAATGTAGTTCAATGGGATAAAAATAATTTTTTGGTGAATAGTAACTTATTAAGTTTTTAATCGCGATTAGAGGTAATTAGTGTAGTTTAAGGTAAAAATAATGTTTTAATAATATGAAATGAACTTGACACATGTCCTAACCTCATTGGATGTGTCATGGCCGACCAAGAAAACCCATGTGTCAACTTGGGGATCCCATGAATCCACTTTGGTTGGAAAATGACATTAATATCTTTTTATTTAAAGTTAAAGTAAAAATGAGACAAACATGAAATGTTTTACTAAAACAATTTTTACATGGGGTTACACAAATCATATTTTTGACTATAAATATTCATTAAAAATCTAAAAATATTTCCTACATCATAATATCTTTTTTTTATAATTTTTAGACATTAAATAAATTAAATTATTTATGACATAATGATGATGCAGCGATGACCTCATTATTTAATGATTTAAATAAAATGGAAAGATAATGTAATATCTAAGACCTACACATGTCCAAAACCAATTGGATGAGTGGATTTCGAACCCTTATCACCTTATCCTAGAAACACATCAATGTGGGACCTCTTAAATCCGAATACCATTTTAAAATAAAGTGACTTTTCTTTACCTTCCAAGAGTGCCCCTCGTCTCCTCTTATAAAAGGCCCCCACCTCTACCTCCTTACCCACACTCCCAAAGCCATTGGCTCGGCCAAACTCTGCCCACTTTATCTCTCCACTTCCCCCTCTTACTCCTTGAAGCCTCACTTTTGGCAGAAGTCTTCCCAAGTAAGCCTTTAAGCTCAAACCAAAGGGAGTTACCCGATTTTAAGGTAATGTCTTCACTTGAGTCCTTTTGTTTTATTTTGCTTCTCCAACCCCCTAAACTATTTTTATTAATTTCTTTGTAACAACTCAAGTATCATAAATATACTAGGATGTTTTTATAAGAAGGATTCGAGCTAAACTTTCCCAAACCTACATCTAATGGTTAAAGAACATACTGTTTCCGTGGATGACGAATTTCGGCCTCTCGAAACGATGATTGTTCAACATTCTTTTAACACCTTCAAAGGTGTCCATTAAGATGAAACTATATTTATATATGATATATAATATGTTTATGTTTTCCTTAAGCTTCTGTATTTTTCATTTTGGGCATACCTTTATGGTTTCCATTATGGGTAAACGCGATATCTTTATTTAAGGAAGTGCGGACTACCGCCCCCTCAAAGTGATGTGATTCGTTAATGCCATATGTGGGACGTATAAAGGATGAATTTAAAGTTATTATATATGATGTTATAATGGAATTATAATATACCTCTATATCATTATTATTCCATTCCATAAAAATATGAAATAGAAATGAAAGTAGCGTTCATGCGTACGTACGGCTTACCGTCTCCATGAACGGTGCATTTCATTTCTTATCCCCAAATGTAATGTACTATTATAAGTACATGTATATAATGGATATATATGATGAATGATACATCAAAATGATGAATATAATTCTGGAATTAAAATATACATACCTCTCATTTAGTTTTAATTCCATTAATATGACATAGAAATGAAAGTAGCGTTCATGCGTACGTACGGCTTACCGTCTCCATGAACGGTGCATTTCATTTCTTACCTCTAAATGATTATGTAATATTATAAATACATGTATATTCTGGATATATATGATATATATGATATCCAAATCATGAATATAATTCTGGATATAATGAACATTTGACCACACGAACAACATGTAATTGTAAGAAGTCCACTTTCGACTTAAGAACCAAATATCGACAAAACAAACATTATTAACTTAAATGATTACATAATGTTTATAACATGGAAATAAGTGATCTAAAAGGAACAATGAACTAGAAAAAGGTTCTTAATAAAGTGTAAATTAACTCAAGTTTATTATTCAGGACGTAAAAGAATGATCGAGTCAAGTCAGACCCGAGGTAACGGATCCTACTCCTCTCTTTCTTTTTAAGTACGCTCTTTTATGTCATTCCTTCTAAGCTCATATTTCTTGTGATTGGGATGTTATTTTATATTACTCTTACTGTAATTTTTATGTTCATATGATGAGAGACCCTATTCTCTCTCATCAATCCATTTTGGAAGTTTTGAGTGGCGCCGTTAGGCTGCCGAATTTTCGTAAGAGATCTAACCTCTCTCTTTCTCTTTAAGTACTCTCCTTTATGTCACTTATTTTAATCTCCTCTTTTTTATGATGGGGGATGTTATTTTATATTCCTCTTGCTGTAAATTTTATTTTAATGTGATGAGATACCCTATTTGATCTCATCAATCCATTTTGGATGTTTTAAGTGGTGCTGTTAGGCTGCCGAGTTTTCGTAAGGGATTTTTCATCTCACTTTTATTCCTGTGAGATTTATGCTACATTTGCCACAATTTCCTTTGAGTGGTGTATGTAATGACCATTATTTTACTCATTGTGTATTATTCTTTCATTTATGAGTATTTACATCAATAATGTATTGTCCTTCTTTCACGGGGCGTATGTTTCGAAAGATACCCATGTCGGTAAGGGAACCTTTCACCCTCCTATTTTTAAAAGACTTATTTTGTTAGGTCTTTTAATTCACATAATATTATTTTGGGATATGTTCTTATATATCCTTACTGATGTAAATTTTATGTCCAAGTGATGAGATACCCTTTTTATCTCTCATCAACTCTTTTTCTGAATTTTGAAGTGACGTTGTTAGGCTGTCTAATTACTGCAAGGGAACTTCTTAACCCAATTTCGATTCTTTGGTATAAACTTGTACACCTTGAATATGACGTTCTATGATTATGTGTGAATGTCCTCTGATTGTTTTACACTTAATACCCACTTATATTTAGTGTATTCGTTTGTCACACATAGTTATGTAACTGATTTATCCTTAATCCAAGGATACCGTCTTTATATGGGACTTCGTCTCAATCTCCTTTCATTGAGGCATATTTTGTTTTATACAAAACCTTATTTTATACGGTGTATAAACCCCTTTGACTTTTAGGTTTATCCAAAATTAATCTTTTTTATATGAAGCGTTTACTAAACGACAAAAGGGAATGTTTTTGTCGTACATATGCGGCGACAACAACTTCTCCGCCGCCGTGACCATTATTTGAGTTTCGGCTTCCTCTACAAGCCATACCTTTTTTTAAAGAAAAATAAATACCATGTTTTACTTTTCTTCTATTTTGGTATTGAAAATGGTTTTCATAATGTTTTTATATCAATGTGTTGTATTGATATCTTGTGATTGAAAGGTGGAAATGTTATGTTTCCTTTATGCATGTTTTATGTGATACAATTATGTTGAGGTTCTTGGGAATTATTATGAAGATGGGTGGTTCTGTTATAAACTAAGGGCGGGTGAGCCTGATATAGCTCTCCAATGCATTGGGTAACGTGAAGGAGTGAAACGTTAAGGTTTCTCCGAAGAGATTTAGGGAATATACTGTGATGAGTATTCCAAACGTAACCAAGAGGGTTACTCCCTACGTAAGAATGTGATGAATGCCTCAATTTACCTTTATGTCTTATGATTTCTATGATTTATTCATGGTTTGATGAGGTATGTTAAAGTTCCTATGTTTTATGGGTAAAGTATGATTTCATTCTTATGTATATATGAACTCATGTTTCCTTTCCATATTTTTATAACCCTTACTGAGCTTTTTATGCTCATCCCAAGTTTTTGAAATGTTTTTCACAGGTCAAGGAAAAGGTACATGATGTGATGATAGTGTCAAGGAAGTGTCAAGAAAGAATCCATGTTTTATTTTAAATATGTTTCCATTGATGGGAAGAATGAATACTGTCTTTTATGTAACCACTTTGTTTAAATGTGGAATGTAATGCAAGTTTCATGATCTAATTCTCTAAAACTCTAAACCTGAAAATATCCTCAATGTGTAATCTTGTAATAACTCAAGATTAAGTAAGGTTTAAGGCTGGGGCCTTATAGTTGGTATCATAGGTCGGTTTAGATAACTTTAGAGGTTATGGTATTCTTTAAGCTTAAGTGACATTACCATAATGGTTAGGATTTCAGAAAGAGTCCTAGTTTTAGATAAAGTGAATGAGTAAGTATATCTTAGTGTTTACCTTCCTCATTAGTACATGATGGTTTTGTTGATATACTCACACTGACATTTCTGTTTTTACTGAATAGATGGATCTATCAGGCACCAAAGTGACAATAGGTTTGAAGGAAACTATGGTGGTTCTCTGATTAAGAGACTAGATAAAACGGGGGATTCAATGAGGAAACTCGTGGTTGTTCTAAACCAACTATCAAGGAGTCATGATCAACCACTTGAACCTTGGTATGATCTTTAATGCATCATGTACGAGATGACCAATCAATGTGGAAGTTCAGGTAATAATTATAAAGGTAACCATTAGAGTTTATATGATCCTTACTTTTGAGGTAATTATGGGTTGCTATATGTTATGCTAGAAAATGAAAGGCATGAGATAAAATTGAGGTTAAATTATGTTATGGTTATTTTTGATGATTTTATCTCTTTTTGGGGAATGATTTGAGAATTATATAGTTTTGGAAAAAGGACAACACGCAGACCGTGTGACAACCCGTCGCGTCGGACAAAGCTGCGGGAATCGAACCCACAACCAAAGTGCGACTGGTATTTATCGCCTACCACTGGATTACGTGAAGTCCCTGGTTAGTTTAACTAATTATTTTTAGTTAGATGATCTTATGAATCTAGAATGAGCTGATTTTGGGTTATCTATGGAAATTATTAACCTATCATGGAGGATATGTGATTAAGTCAATTACTTTTCAATACGAGACTTTAGGAGCAACTGATGTTGTTTGGAGATAAATGTTACGATTTAACCTGGAAGAATATGTGGCTAAATCCTTCAAATATTTGGGTTTCAATCTTAGTTTGGTTTACTTTGAAGAATTTTTATGGAAATTTTTTTTATCGAATGGTCCTCGTTGAACTTTGGCTTTTGTTGGACAAATTTTGGAGATTAAGTATAGATTTTCTTTTTAAAGGGTTATCCTTTTCTGGAATATCTGACCTTGTACTAACCTTTTTGGTTTTGGTTTTGGTTAAAACCTAAAGACATGGGAAGTATATAGTTCTCTTTTTTTGGATTATGTGATTCTCTAGAAATTGATTATAGTAATCTTAATGTGAACAATTCTTCCTAAATACTCGTCTTTTGGAGAAAATATGAGTTTGTGTAAGGAATATAATAAAAGTTGAAAGTCAACATGATAAGTGATTATGTTTCCTTATGAATAAATTCCTCAATAAAAAGTAACTTAAAACAAAAATGTTTTCTATTAACTTTTCCTACTGGGGAATCGAATACCGTTTAACCCATCACAAGTTTGTGATTTTCTTGTGGTTAACTATCTCCTAAACATGTTTTCTATCACTCTCCATCTGAACATGACCCTATGTTTTCTCCTCCATGTCCATATTTTTCTACATGGAATCCTAGTATGGGTTAACTCGGGTGACCTTTGTACTTAGCTTCCTTTATTTTAAAGTGATTTTTTTACCGACTCTTGTTCCGATGTGGGACATTCAAGGATGTTTTCAAGCTCAATTTTTAAAATTGCGAGGACGCAATTCCCAAAAGGGGGGAAGGATGTAACACCCCAGGTAAATAAAGAATATGACATTTTCATATTTATCCATATTTGTGAATAAAATATTAATATGACTTTAAAGGGGACGCTATGCTCGATGGCATACCCAACACGCAACAACGAGTTTCTTGGGAATCTTACGTTGCACTCTAATAATAAAATAATATTATTTTAAATGGTAGTTAACATGTAGCCGTTGTATTGGTGGGAATGGATAGAAATAACTAAAATATGATTATATATGTTTTTAAATGTTTTTACATTTATCCAATAAAAGATAAAGGCATAAAATACGGAAAGAATTCAATTTTAGGCGTATATGCCCTAGTTTTCACTAAAGGTTCACTTATCGCCTTTTGATGGAGAACCATCATTAAATATAGTTTTGTTCACTCTTATACATCCTTTTGTACCAAATAAAACTCTTCTTAAGAATTGGGACATCAAAATTTACTTTGTGTAAAATTTTGGTATCTTTCTGATAAAGTTCATTTTTTAATGAATAGTGTAAAATGTTGTATTTTAATTCAAAACCACTTTTTAATATAATTTATTTATATGATTAGATTATCTTTTGAATTGGTTTTAAAGTAAAATTAGAATATATTTTTACCATTAAATACAATAGTGGTTGTTGGAATTAATTTCACTTTGAAATCAGACTTAAACTAGTGTCAATCTTTTGATACATATTGTTTCATAAAAACATGCTATTTGCTCTGACAGCGGGAATTGATTATTAGATTAATTAATGTGACTTATATGTTTTGAATTTTGTAAAATAGACTTCATTTTTGAATTCAGAATATCAAATATATCTTAGTGTGAATTTTTAGGATTTTTCTGAAAAACTTCAATTTTTGATGAATAGTGAAACCACTAAGTGGTACTTATAAAAACTGATTTTTCCGTTTAAATGAAAATTTTCCATCTTTGTGTTTTGAATTTCAAAAATCCGACATACGTGGTTGTCATTAAGAAGTAAAATGTAGTTCAATGGGATAAAAATAATTTTTTTAGTGAATAGTAACTTATTAAGTTTTTAATCGCGATTAGAGGTAATTAGTGTAGTTTAAGGTAAAAATAATGTTTTAATAATATGAAATGAACTTGACACATGTCCTAACCTCATTGGATGTGTCATGGCCGACCAAGAAAACCCATGGGTCAACTTGGGGACCCCATGAAGCCACTTTGGTTGGAAAATGACATTAATATCTCTTTATTTAAAGTTAAAGTAAAAATGAGACAAACAAGAAATGTTTTACTAAAACAATTTTTACATGGGGTTACACAAATCAGGTTTTTGACTATAAACATTCATTGAAAAGATAAAATTATTTCCCACATCATATAATTTTTTTATAATTTTTAGACATTAAATAAATTAAATTATTTATGACATAATGATGATGCAGCGATGACCTCATTATTTAACGATTTAAATAAAATGGAAAGATAATGTAATATCTAAGACCTACACATGTCCAAAACCTATTGGATGAGTGGATTTAAAACCCTTATCACCTTATCCTAGAAACACATCAATGTGGGACCTCTTAAATCCTAATACCATTTTAAAATAAAGTGACTTTTCTTTACCTTCCAAGAGTGCCCCTCCTCTCCTCTTATAAAAGGCCCCCAACTCTACCTCCTTACCCACACTCCCAAAGCCTTTGGATCGGCCAACCTCTGCCCATTTTGTCTCTCAACGTCCCTCTATTACTCCTTGAAGCCTCACTTTGGTCAGAAGTCTTCCCAAGGAAGCCTTTGAGCTCAAACCAAAGGGAGTTACCTGATTTTAAGGTAATGTTTTCACTTGAGTCCTTTTGTTTTATTTTGCTTCTCCAACCCCTAAAATCTTTTTATTCATTTTTTTTGTAACAAATCCAGTATCATCAATATATTATGATGTTGTTATAAGAAGTATTAGAGCTACAATTTTACACACCTACATCTAATGGTTAAAGAACATACTGTTTCCGTGGATGGCGAATTTCGGCCTCCCGAAACGATGATTGTTCAACATTCTTTTAACACCTTCAAAGGTGGCCATTAAGATGACAATATATTTATATATGATCTATAATATGATTATGTTTTCCTTAAGATTCTGTATTTTTCATTTTGGTCATACCTTTATGGTTTCCATTATGGGTAAACGCGATATCTTCATTTAAGGAAGTGCGGACTACCGCCCCCTCAAAGTGATGTGATTCGTTAATGCCATATGTGGGACGTATAAAGGATGGATTTAAAGTTATTATATACGATGTTATACGAGAATTATAATATACCTCTATATCATGATTATTCCATTCCATAAAAATATGAAATAGAAATGAAAGTAGCGTTCATGCGTACGTACGGCTTACCGTCTCCATGAACGGTGCATTTCATTTCTTATCCCCAAATGTAGTGTACTATTATAAGTACATGTATATAATGGATATATATGATTAATGATACATCAAAATGATGAATATAATTCTGGAATTAAAATATAAATACCTCATTTAGTTTTAATTCCATTAATATGACATAGAAATGAAAGTAGCGTTCATGCGTACGTACGACTTACCATCTCCATGAACGGTGCATTTCATTTCTTACCTCTAAATGATTATGTAATATTATAAATACATGTATATTCTGGATATATATGATATATATGATATCCAAATCATGAATATAATTCTGGATATAATGAACATTTGACCACACGAACAACATGTAATTGTAAGAAGTCCACTTTCGACTTAAGAACCGAATATCAACAAAACAAACATTATTAACTTAAATGATTACATAATGTTTATAACTTGGAAAAAAGTGATCTAAAAGGAATAATGAACTATAAAAACGTTCTTAATAAAGTGGAAATTAATAAAATTTTATTATTCAGGACGTTAAAGAATGATCGAGTCAAGTCGGACCCGAGGTAAGGGATCCTACTCCTCTCTTTCTTTTTAAGTACACTCTTTTATGTCATTCCTTCTAAGCTCATATTTCTTGTGATTGGGATGTTCTTTTATATTACTATTACTTTAATTTTTATGTTCATATGATGAGAGACCCTATTCTCTCTCATCAATCCATTTTGGAAGTTTTGAGTGGCGCCGTTAGGCTGCCGAATTTTCGTAAGAGATCTAACCTCTCTCTTTCTCTTTAAGTACTCTCATTTATGTCACTTCTTTTAAACTCCTCTTTTTTATGATGGGGGATGTTCTTTTATATTCCTCTTTATTTACATTTTATTGTAATGTGATGAGATACCCTATTTGATCTCATCAATCCATTTTGGATGTTTTAAGTAGCGCCGTTAGGCTGCCGAGTTTTCGTAAGGGATTTTTCATCTCACTTTTATTCCTGTGAGATTTATGCTACATTTTCCACAATTTCCTTTGAGTGGTGTATGTACTGACCATTATTTTACTCATTGTGTAATATTCTTTCATTTATGAGTATTTACATCAATGATGTATTACCCTTCTTTCACGGGGCGCATGTTTCGAAAGATACCCATGTCGGTAAGGGAACCTTTCACCCTCCTCTTTTTAAAAGACTTATTTTGTTATGTCTTTTAATTCACATAATATTATTTTGGGATATGTTCTTATATATCCTTACTGATGTAAATTTTATGTCCAAGTGATTAGATACCCTTTTTATCTCTCATTAACTCTTTTTCTGAATTTTGAAGTGACGTCGTTAGGCTGTCTAATTATTGTAAGGGAACTTCTTAACCCAATTTCGATTCTTTGGGATAAACTTGTACACCTTGAATATGTCATTCTATGATTATGTGTGAATTTCCTCTGATTGTTTTACACTTAATACCCACTTATATTTCGTGTATTCGTTTGTCACACATAGTTATGTAACTGATTTATCCTTAATCCTAGGATACCGTCTTTGTATGGGACTTCGTCTCAATCTCCTTTCATTGAGGCATATTTTGTTTTATACAAAACCTTCTTTTATACGGTGTATAAACCCATTTGACTTTTACGTTTATCCAAAAGGAATCTTTTTTATACAAAGTGTTTACTAAACGACAAAAGGGAATGTTTTTGTCGTACGTATGCGGCGACAACGACTTCTCCGCCGCCGTGACCATTATTTGAGTTTCGGCTTCCTCTACAAGCCATACCTTTAAAAAAAAAATACCATTTTTACTTTTCTTTTATTTTGGTATTGAAAATGGTTTTCATAATGTTTTTATATCAATGTGTTGTATTGATATCTTGTGATTGAAAGGTGGAAATGTTATGTTTCCTTTATGCATGTTTTATGTGATACGATTATGTTGAGGTTCTTGGGAATTATTATGAAGACGGGTGGTTCCGTGATAAAATAAGGGCGGGTGAGCCCGATATAGATCTCCAATGCATTGGGTAACGCGAATGAGTGAAACGTTAAAGTTTCTCCGAAGAGATTTAGGGAATATACTGTGATGGGTATTCCAAACGTAACCAAGAGGGTTACTCCCTACGTAAGAATGTTATGAATGCCTCAAGTTACCTTTATGTCTTATGATTTCTATGATTTATTCATGGTTTGATGAGGTATGTTAAAGTGCTTATGTTTTATGGGTAATGTATGATTTCATTCTTATGTATTTATGAACTCATGTTTCCTTTCCATATTTTTATAACCCTTACTGAGCTTTTTATGCTCATCCCAAGTTTTTGAAATGTTTTTCACAGGTCAAGGGAAAGGTACATGATGTGATGATAGTGTCAAGGATGTGTCAAGAAAGAATCCATGTTTTATTTTAAATATGTTTCCGTTGTTGGGAAGAATGAATACTGTCTTTTATGTAACCACTTTTTTTAAATGTGGAATGTAATGCAAGTTTCATGATCTAATTCTCTAAAACTCTAAACCTGAAAAGATCCTCAATGTGTAATCTTCTAATAACTCAAGATTAAGTAAGGTTTAAGGCTGGGGCCTTATAGTTGGTATCAGAGGTCGGTTTAGATAACTTTAGAGGTTAGGGTATTCTTTAAGCATAAGTTACATTACCATAATGGTTAGGATTTCAGAAAGAGTCCTAGTTTTAGATAAAGTGAATGAGTAAGTATATCTTAGTGTTTACCTTCCTCATTAGTACATGATGGTTTTGTTGATATACTCACACTGACATTTCTGTTTTTAGTGAATAGATGGATCTAGCAGGCACCAAAGTGACAATAGGTTTGAAGGAAACTGTGGTGGTTCTCTGATTAAGAGACTAGATAAAATGGGGGATTCAATGAGGAAACTTGTGATTGTTCTAAACCAACTATCAAGGAGTCATGATCAACCACTTGGACCTTGGTATGATCTTTAATTCATCATGTACGAGATGACCAATCAATGTGGAAGTTCAAGTAATAATTATAAAGGTAACCATTAGAGTTCATATGATCCTTACTTTTGAGGTAATTATGGGTTACTATATGTTATGCTGGAAAATGAAAGGCATGAGATAAAATTGAGGTTAAATTATGTTATGGTTATTTTTGATGATTTTATCTCTTTTTGGGGAATTATTTGAGAATTATATAGTTTTGGAAAAAGGACAACACGAAGACCGTGTGACAACCCGTCGCATCGGACAAAGCTGCAGGAATCGAACCCACAACCAAAGTGCGACTGGTATTTATCGCCTACCACTGGACTACATGAAGTACCTGGTTAGTTTAACTAATTATTTTTAGTTAGATGATCTTATGAATCTAGAATGAGCTGATTTTGGGTTATCTATGGAAATTATTAACCTATCATGGAGGATATGTGATTAGGTCAATTACTTTTCAATACGAGACTTTAGGAGAAACTGATGTTATTTGGAGATAAATGTTACGATTTAACCTGGAAGAATATGTGACTAAATCCTTCAAATATTTGGGTTTCAATCTTAGTTTGGTTTACTTTGAAGAATTTTTATGGAAAAATTGTTTATCAAATGGTCCTCGTTGAACTTGGGGTTTTGTTGGACAAATTTTGGAGATTAAGCATAGATTTTCTTTTTAAAGGGTTATCCTTTTCTAGAATATCTGACCTTGTACTAAGCTTTTTGGTTTTGGTTTTGGTTAAATCCTAAATACATGGGAAGTATATAGTTCTCTTTTTTTGTATTAGGTGATTCTCTAGAAATTGATTATAGTACTCTTAATGTGAACAAGTCTTCCTAAATACTCGTCTTTTGGAGAAAATATGAGTTTGTGTAAGGAATCTAATAAAAGTTGAAAGTCAACATGATAAGTGATTATGTTTCCTTATGAATAAATTCCTCAATAAAAAGTAACTTAAAACAAAAATGTTGTCTATTAAATTTTCCTTCTGGGGAATCGAATACCGTTTAACCCATCACAAGTTTGTGATTTTCTTGTGGTTAACTATCTCCTAAACATGTTTTCTATCACTCTCCATCAGAACATGACCCTATGTTTTCTCCTCCATGTCCATATTTTTCTACATGGAATCCTAGGATGGGTTAACTCGGGTGACCTTTGTACTTATCTTCCTTTATTTTAAAGTGATTGTTTTACCGACTCTTGTTCCGATGTGGGACGTTCAAGGATGTTTCCAAGATCAATTATTAAAATTGCGAGGAAGCAATTCCCAAAAGGGGGGAAGGATGTAACACCCCATGTAAATAAAGAATATGAAATTTTCATATTTATCCATATTTGTTAATAAAATATTAATATGACTTTAAAGGGGACGCTATGCTCGATGGCGTACCCAACACGCAACAACGAGTTTCTTGGAAATCTTACGTTGCACTCTAATAATAAAATAATATTATTTTAAATGGTAGTTAACATGTAGCCGTTGTATTTTCGGGAATGTATAGAAATAACTTAAATATGATTATATAGGTTTTTAAATGTTTTTACATTTATCCAATAAAAGATAAAGGCATAAAATACGGAAATAATTCAATTTTAGGCGTATATGCCCTAGTTTTCACTAAAGGTTCACTTATCACCTTTTGATGAAGAACCATCATTAAATATAGTTTTGTTCACTATTATACATCCTTTTGGACCAAATAAAACTCTTCTTAAGAATTGGGACATCAAAATTTACTTTGTGTAAATTTTTGGTATCTTTCTGATAAAGTTCAGTTTTTAATGAATAGTGTAAAATGTTGTATTTTAATTCAAAACCTCTTTTTAATCTAATTTATTTATATGATTAGATTATCTTTTGAATTGGTTTTAAAGTAAAATTAGAATATATTTTTACCATTAAATACAACAGTGGTTGTTGGAATTAATTTCACTCTGAAATCAGACTTAAACTAGTGTCAATCTCTTGATACATATTGTTTCATAAAAACACGCTATTTGCTCTGACAGCGGGAATTAATTATTAAATTAATTAATGTGACTTATATGTTTTGAATTTTTTAAAATATACTTCATTTTTGAATTCGGAATATCAAATATAGATTAGGGTGAATTTTTGGGATTTTTCTAAAAAACTTCAATTTTTGATGAATAGTGAAACCACTAAGTGGTACTTATAAAAACTGATTTTTCCGTTTAAATGAAATTTTTCCATCTTTGTGTTTTTAATTTCAAAAATCCGACATACATGATTATCATTAAGAAGTAAAATGTAGTTCAATGGGATAAAAATAATTTTTTGGTGAATAGTAACTTATTAAGTTTTTAATCGCGATTAGAGGTAATTAGTGTAGTTTAAGGTAAAAATAATGTTTTAATAATATGAAATGAACTTGACACATGTCCTAACCTCATTGGATGTGTCATGGACGACCAATACAACCCATGGGTCAACTTGGGGACCCCATGAAGCTACTTTGGTTGGAAAATGACATTAATATCTTTTTATTTAAAGTTAAAGTAAAAATGAAACAAACATGAAATGTTTTACTAAAACAATTTTTACATGGGGTTATACAAATCATATTTTTGACTATAAATATTCATTGAAAATATAAAAATATTTCCTATATCATAATATTTTTTTTATAATTTTTAGATATTAAATAAATTAAATTATTTATGACATCATGATGATGCAGCGATGACCTCATTATTTAACGATTTAAATAAAATGGAAAGATAATGTAATATCTAAGACCTACACATGTCCAAAACCTATTGGATGAGTGGATTTCGAACCCTTATCACCTTATCCTCGAAACACATCAATGTGGGACCTCTTAAATCTGAATACCATTTTAAAATAAAGTGACTTTTCTTTACCTTCGAAGAGTGCCCCTCCTCTCCTCTTATAAAAGACCCCCACATCTGCTTCCTTACCCACACTCCCAAAGACTCTGGCTCGGCCAACCTCTGACCATTTTGTCTCTCCACTTCCCTCTATTACTCCTTGAAGCCTCACTTTGGGCAGAAGTCTTCCCAAGGAATCCTTTGAGCTGAAACCAAAGGGAGTTACCCGATTTTAAGGTAATGTCTTCACTTGAGTCCTTTTGTTTTATTTTGCTTCTCCAACCCCCTAAACTCTTTTTATTCATTTTTTTTGTAACAACTACAGTATCATCAATATACTATTATGTTGTTATAATAAGTATTCGAGCTACACTTTCACACACCTACATCTAATGGTTAAAGAACATACTGTTTCCGTGGATGGCGAATTTCGGCCTCCCGAAACGATGATTATTCAACATTCTTTTAACACCTTCAAAAGTGGCCATTAAGATGACACTATATTTATATATGATGTATAATATGTTTATGTTTTTCCTTAATCTTATGTATTTTTCATTTTGGGCATACCTTTATGGTTTCCATTATGGGTAAACGCGATATCTTCATTTAAGGAAGTGCGGACTACCGCCCCCACAAAGTGATGTGATTCGTTAATGCCATATGTGTGACGTATAAAGGATGGATTTAAAGTTATTATATATGATGTTATACTAAAATTATAATATACCTCTATATCATGATTATTACATTCCATAAAAATATGAAATAGAAATGAAAGTAGCATTCATGCGTACGTACGGCTTACCGTCTCCATGAACGGTGCATTTCATTTCTTATCCCCAAATGTAATGTACTATTATAAGTACATGTATATAATGGATATATATGATGAATTATACATCAAAACGATGAATATAATTCTAGAATTAAAATATACATACCTCTCATTTAGTTTTAATTCCATTAATATGACATAGAAATGAAAGTAGCGTTCATGCGTACGTATGGCTTACCGTCTCCATGAACGGTGCATTTCATTTCTTACCTCTAAATGATTATGTAATATTATAAATACATTTATATTATGGATATATATGATATATATGATATCCAAATCATGAATATAATTCTGGATATAATGAACATTTGACCACACGAACAACATGTAGTTGTAAGAAGTCCACTTTCGACTTAAGAACCAAATATCGACAAAACAAACATTATTAACTTAAATGATTACATAATGTTTATAACATGGAAATACGTGATCTAAAAGGAATAATGAACTAGAAAAAGGTTCTTAATAAAGTGGAAATTAACTCAAGTTTATTATTCAGGACATTAAAGAATGATCGAGTCAAGTGGGACCCGTGGTAAGGGATCCTACTCCTCTCTTTCTTTTTAAGTACACTCTTTTTTGTCATTCCTTCTAAGCTCATATTTCTTGTGATTGGGATGTTCTTTTATATTAATCTTACTGCAATTTTTATGTTCATATGATGAGAGACCCTATTCTATCTCATCAATCCATTTTGGAAGTTTTGAGTGGCACCGTTAGGCTGCCGAATTTTCGTAAGAGATCTAACCTCTCTCTTTCTCTTTAAGTACTCTCCTTTATGTCATTTCTTTTAAGCTCATCTTTTTTATTATGGGGTATGTTCTTTTATATTCTTCTTGATGTACATTTTATTTTAATGTGATGATATACCCTATTTTATCTCATCAATCCATTTTGGATGTTTTAAGTGGCGCCGTTAGGCTGTCGAGTTTTCGTAAGGGATTTTTCATCTCACTTTTATTCCTGTGAGATTTATGCTACATTTGCCACAATTTCCTTTGAGTGGTGTATGTACTGACCATTATTTTACTCATTGTGTAATATTCTTTCATTTATGAGTATTTACATCAATGATGTATTGTCCTTCTTTCACGGGGCGTATGTTTCGAAAGATACCCATGTCAGTAAGAGAACATTTCTCCCTCCTCTTTTTAAAAGACTTATTTTGTTATGTCTTTTAATTCACATAATATTATTTTGGGATATGTTCTTCTATATCCTTACTGATGTAAATTTTATGTCCAAGTGATGAGATACCCTTTTTATCTCTCATCAACTCTTTTTCCGAATTTTGAAGCGACGCCGTTAGACTGTCTAATTATTGCAAAATAACCTCTTAACCCAATTTCGATTCTTTGGGATAAACTTGTACACCTTGAATATGTCGTTCTATGATTATGTGTGAATTTCCTATGATTGTTTTACACTTAATACCCACTTATATTTTGTGTATTCGTTTGTCACACATAGTTATGTAACTGATTTATCCTTAATCCAAGGATACCGTCTCTGTATGGGACTTCGTCTCAATCTCCTTTCATTGAGGCATATTTTGTTTTATACAAAACCTTCTTTTATACGGTGTATAAACCCCTTTTTCTTTTACGTTTATCCAAAAAGAATCTTTTTTATACGAAGCGTTTACTAAACGACAAAAGGGAAGGTTTTTGTCGTACGTATGCGGCGACAAGGACTTCTCCGCCGCCGTGACCATTATTTGAGTTTCGGCTTCCTCTACAAGCCATACCTTTTTTTTAAAGAAAAATAAATACCATGTTTTACTTTTATTTTATTTTGGTATTGAAAATGGTTTTCATAATGTTTTTATATCAATGTGTTGTATTGATATCTTGTGATTGAAAGGTGGAAATGTTATGTTTCCTTTATGCATGTTTTATGTGATACGATTATGTTGAGGTTCTTGGGCATTATTATGAAGACGGGTGGTTCCGTGATAAACTAAGGGCGGTTGAGCCCGATATAGCTCTCCAATGCATTGGGTAACGCGAAGGAGTGAAACGTTAAGGTTTCTACGAAGAGATTTAGGGAATATACTGTGATGGGTATTCCAAACGTAACCAAGAGGGTTACTCCCTACGTAAGAATGTTATGAATGCCTCAAGTTACCTTTATGTCTTATGATTTCTATGATTTATTCATGGTTTGATGAGGTATGTTAAAGTTCCTATGTTTTATGGGTAAAGTATGATTTCATTCTTATGTATATATGAACTCATGTTTCCTTTCCATATTTTTATAACCCTTACTGAGATTTTTATGCTCATCCCAAGTTTTTGAAATGTTTTTCACAGGTCAAGGCAAAGGTACATGATGTGATGATTGTGTCAAGGATGTGTCAATAAAGAATCCATGTTTTATTTTAAATATGTTTCCGTTGATGGGAAGAATGAATACTGTTTTTTATGTAACCACTTTGTTTAAATGTGGAATGTAATGCAAGTTTCATGATCTAATTCTCTAAAACTCTAAACCTGAAAAGATCCTCAATGTGTAATCTTGTAATAACTCAAGATTAAGTAAGGTTTAAGGCTGGGGCCTTATAGTTGGTATCAGAGGTCGGTTTAGATAACTTTAGAGGTTAGGGTATTCTTTAAGCATACGTGACATTACCATAATGGTTAGGATTTTAGAAAGAGTCGTAGTTTTAGATAAAGTGAATGAGTAAGTATATCTTAGTGTTTACCTTCCTCATTAGTACATGATGGTTTTGTTGATATACTCACACTGACATTTCTGTTTTTAGTGAATAGATGGATCTAGCAGGCACCAAAGTGAAAATTGGTTTGAAGGAAACTGTGGTGGTTCTCTGATTAAGAGACTAGATAAAATGGGGGATTCAATGAGGAAACTCGTGGTTGTTCTAAACCAACTATCAAGGAGTCATGATCAACCACTTGAACCTTGGTATGATCTTTAATGCATCATGTACGAGATGGCCAATCAATGTGGAAGTTCAGGTAATAATTATAAAGGTAACCATTAGAGTTTATATGATCCTTACTTTTGAGGTAATTATGGGTTACTATATGTTATGCTGGAAAATGAAAGGCATGAGATAATATTGAGGTTAAATTATGTTATGGTTACTTTTGATGATTTTATCTCTTTTTGGGGAATGATTTGAGAATTATATAGTTTTGGAAGAAGGACAACACGCAGACTGTGTGACAACCCGTCGCGTCGGACAAAGCTGCGGGAATCGAACCCACAACCAAAGTGCGACTGGTATTTATCGCCTACCACTGGACTACGTGAAGTCCCTGGTTAGTTTAACTAATTCTTTTTAGTTAGATGATCTTATGAATCTAGAATGAGCTGATTTTGGGTTATCTATGGAAATTATTAACCTATCATGGAGGATATGTGATTAGGTCAATTACGTTTCAATACGATACTTTAGGAGAAACTGATGTTGTTTGGAGATAAATGTTACGATTTAACCTGGAAGAATATGTGACTAAATCCTTCAAATATTTGGATTTCAATCTTAGTTTGGTTTACTTTGAATAATTTTTATGGAAAAATTGTTTATCGAATGGTCCTCATTGAACTTTGGGTTTTGTTGGACAAATTGTGGAGATTAAGCATAGATTTTCTTTTTAAAGGGTTATCCTTTTCTGGATTATCTGACCTTGTACTGACCTTTTTGGTTTTGGTTTTGGTTAAAGCCTAAAGAAATGGGAAGTATATAGTTCTCTTTTTTTGGATTAGGTGATTCTCTAGAAATTGATTATAGTACTCTTAATGTGAACAAGTCCTCCTAAATACTCGTCTTTTGGAGAAAATATGAGTTTGTGTAAGGAATCTAATAAAAGTTGAAAGTCAACATGATAAGTGATTATGTTTCCTTATGAATAAATTCCTCAATAAAAAGTAACTTAAAACAAAAATGTTGTCTATTAACTTTTCCTACTGGGGAATCGAATACCGTTTAACCCATCACAAGTTTGTGATTTTCTTGTGGTTAACTATCTCATAAACATGTTTTCTATCACTCTCCATCAGAACATGACCCTATGTTATCTCCTCCATGTCCATATTTTTCTACATGTAATCCTAGGATGTCTTAACTCGGGTGACCTTTGTACTTATCTTCCTTTATTTTAAAGTGATTGTTTTACCGACTCTTGTTCCGATGTGGGACGTTCAAGGATGTTTCCAAGCTCAATTTTTAAAATTGCGAGGACGCAATTCCCAAAAGGGGGGAAGGATGTAACACCCCAGGTAAATAAAGAATATGACATTTTCATATTTATCCATATTTGTGAATAAAATATTAATATGACTTTAAAGGGGACGCTATGCTCGATGGCGTACCCAACACGCAACAACGAGTTTCTTAGGAATCTTACGTTGCACTCTAATAATAAAATAATATTATTTTAAATGGTAGTTAACATGTAGCCGTTGTATTGGCGGGAATGGATAGAAATAACTAAAATATGATTATATATGTTTTTAAATGTTTTTACATTTATCCAATAAAAGATAAAGTCATAAAATACGGAAAGAATTCAATTTTAGGCGTATATGCCTTAGTTTTCACTAAAGGTTCACTTATCGCCTTTTGATGAAGAGCCATCATTAAATATAGTTTTGTTCACTCTTATACATCCTTTTGGACCAAATAAAACTCTTCTTAAGAATTGGGACATCAAAATTTACTTTGCGTAAATTTTTGGTATCTTTCTGATAAAGTTCATTTTTTAATGAATAGTGTAAAATGTTGTATTTTAATTCAAAACCTCTTTTTAATCTAATTTATTTATATGATTATATTATCTTTTGAATTGGTTTTAAAGTAAAATTAGAATATATTTTTACCATTAAATACAATAGTGGTTGTTGGAGTTAATTTCACTTTGAAATCAGACTTAAACTAGTGTCAATCTTTTGATACATATTGTTTCATAAAAACACGCTATTTGCTCTGACAGCGGGAATTAATTATTAAATTTATTAATGTGACTTATATGTTTTGAATTTTGTAAAATAGACTTCATTTTTGAATTCAGAATATCAAATATATCTTAGGGTGAATTTTTGGGATTTTTCTGAAAAACTTCAATTTTTGATGAATAGTGAAACCACTAAGTGGTACTTATAAAAACTGATTTTTCCGTTTAAATGAAATTTTTCCATCTTTGTGTTTTGAATTTCAAAAATCCGACATACATGGTTGTCATTAAGAAGTAAAATGTAGTTCAATGGGATGAAAATAAGTTTTTGGTGAATAGTAACTTATTAAGTTTTTAATCGCGATTAGAGGTAATTAGTGTAGTTTAAGGTAAAAATAATGTTTTAATAATATTAAATGAACTTGAAACATGTCCTAACCTCATTGGATGTGTCATGGCCGACCAAGACAACCCATGGGTAAACTTGGGGACCCCATGAAGCCACTTTGGTTGGAAAATGACATTAATATCTTTTTATTTAAAGAAAGTAAAAATGAGACAAACATGAAATGTTTTACTAAAACAATTTTTACATGGGGTTATACAAATCAGATTTTTGACTATAAATATTCATTGAAAAGATAAAAATATTTCCTATATCATAATATTTTTTTATAATTTTTAGACATTAAATAAATTAACCTATTTATGACATCATGATGATGCATCGATGACCTCATTATTTAACGATTTAAATAAAATGGAAAGATAATGTAATATCTAAGACCTACACATGTCCAAAACCTATTGGATGAGTGGATTTAGAACCCTTATCACCTTATCCTAGAAACACATCAATGTGGGACCTCTTAAATCCGAATACCATTTTAAAATAAATTGACTTTGTTTTACCTTCCAAGAGTGCCCCTCCTCTCCTCTTATAAAAGACCCCCACATCTACCTCCTTACCCACACTCCCAAAGGCTTTGGCTCAGACAACCTCTGCCCATTTTGTCTCTCCACTTCCCTATCTTACTCCTTGAAGCCTCACTTTGGGCAGAAGTCTTCCCAAGGAAGCCTTTGAGCTCAAACCAAAGGGAGTTACCCGATTTTAAGGTAATGTCTTCACTTGAGTCCTTTTGTTTTATTTTGCTTCTCCAACCCCCTAAACTTTTTTTATTCATTTTTTTTGTAACAAATATAGTATAATAAATATACTAGGATGTTGTTATAAGAAGGATTCGAGCTACACTTTCACACACCTACATCTAATGGTTAAAGAACATACTGTTTCCGTGGATGGAGAATTTCGGCCTCCCGAAACGATGATTGTTCAACATTCTTTTAACACCTTCAAAAGTGGCCATTAAGATGACACTATATTTATATATGATGTATAATATGTTTATGTTTTCCTTAATCTTCTGTATTTTTCATTTTGGGCATACCTTTATGGTTTCCATTATGGGTAAACGCGATATCTTCATTTAAGGAAGTGCGGACTACCGCCCCCTCAAAGTGATGTGATTCGTTAATGCCATATGTGGGACGTATAAAGGATGAATTTAAAGTTGTTATATATGATGTTATACTGGAATTATAATATACCTCTATATCATGATTATTCCATTCCATAAAAATATGAAATAGAAATGAAAGTAGCATTCATGCGTACGTACGGCTTACCGTCTCCATGAACGGTGCATTTCATTTCTTATCCCCAAATGTAATGTACTATTATAAGTACATGTATATAATGGATATATATGATGAATGATACATAAAAATGATGAATATAATTCTGGAATTAAAATATACATACCTCTCATTTAGTTTTAATTCCATTAATATGACATAGAAATGAAAGTAGCGTTCATTCGTACGTATGGCTTACCGTCTCCATGAACGGTGCATTTCATTTATTAACTCTAAATGATTATGTAATATTATAAATACATTTATATTCTGGATATATATGATATATATGATATCCAAATCATGAATATAATTCTGGATATAATGAACATTTGACCACACGAACAACATGTAATTGTAAGAAGTCCACTTTCGACTTAAGAACCAAATATCGACAAAACAAACATTGTTAACTTAAATGATTACATAATGTTTATAACATGGAAATAAGTGATCTAAAAGGAATAATGAACTAGAAAAAGGTTCTTAAAAAAGTGGAAATTAACTCAAGTTTATTATTCAGGACATTAAAGAATGATCGAGTCAAGTCGTACCCGAGGTAAGGGATCCTACTCCTCTCTTTCTTTTTAAGTACACTCTTTTATGTCATTTCTTCTAAGCTCATATTTCTTGTGATTGGGATGTTCTTTTATATTAATCTTACTGTAAGTTTTATGTTCATATGATGATAGACCCTATTCTCTCTCATCAATCCATTTTGGAAGTTTTGAGTGGCGCCGTTAGGCTGCCGAATTTTCGTAAGAGATCTAACCTCTCTCTTTCTCTTTAAGTACTCTCCTTTATGTCACTTCTTTTAAGATCATCTTTTTTATGATGGGGGATATTCTTTTATATTCCTCTTGCTGTAAATTTTATTGTAATGTGATGATATACCCTATTTTATCTCATCAATCCATTTTGGATGTTTTAAGTGGCGCCGTTAGGCTGCCGAGTTTTCGTAAGGGATTTTTCATCTCACTTTTATTCCTGTGAGATTTATGCTACATTTGCCACAATTTCCTTTGAGTGGTGTATGTACTGACCATTATTTTACTCATTGTGTAATATTCTTTCATTTATGAGTATTTACATCAATTATGTATTGTCCTTCTTTCACGGGGCGTATGTTTCGAAAGATACCCATGTCGGTAAGAGAACCTTTCACCCTCCTCTTTTTAAAAGACTTATTTTGTTATGTCTTTTAATTCACATAATATTATTTTGGGATATGTTTTTCTATATCCTTACTGATGTAAATTTTATGTCCAAGTGATGATATACCCTTTTTATCTCTCATCAACTCTTTTTCTGAATTTTGAAGTGATGCCGTTAGGCTATCTAATTATTGCAAGGGAACCTCTTAACCCAATTTCGATTCTTTGGGATAAACTTGTACACCTTGATTATGTCATTCTATGATTATGTGTGAATGTCCTATGATTGTTTTACACTTAATACCCACTTATATTTTGTGTATTCGTTTGTCACACATAGTTATGTAACTGATTTATCCTTCATCCAAGGATACCGTCTCTGTATGGGACTTCGTCTCAATCTCCTTTTATTGAGGCATATTTTGTTTTATAAAAAACCTTCTTTTATACGGTGTATAAACCCCTTTGTCTTTTACATTTATCCAAAAGGAATATTTTTTATACGAAGCGTTTACTAAACGACAAAAGGGAATGTTTTTGTTGTACGTATGCGGCGACAACGACTTCTCCGCCGCCGTGACCTTTATTTGAGTTTCGGATTCCTCTACAAGCCATAACTTTTTTTAAAGAAAAATAAATACCATGTTTTACTTTTCTTTTATTTTGGTATTGAAAATGGTTTTCATAATGTTTTTATATCAATGTGTTGTATTGATATATTGTGATTGAAAGGTGGAAATGTTATGTTTCCTTTATGCATGTTTTATGTGATACGATTATGTTGAGGTTCTTGGGCATTATTATGAAGACGGGTGATTCCGTGATAAACTAAGGGCGGGTGAGCCCGATATAGCCCTCCAATGCATTGGGTAACGTGAAGGAGTGAAACGTTAAGGTTTCTCCGAAGAGATTTAGGGAATATACTGTGATGGGTATTCCAAACGTAACCAAGAGGGTTACTCCCTACGTAAGAATGTTATGAATGCCTCAAGTTACCTTTATGTCTTATGATTTCTATGATTTATTCATGGTTTGATGAGGTATGTTAAAGTTCCTATGTTTTCTGGGTAAAGTATGATTTCATTCTTATGTATATATGAACTCATGTTTCCTTTCCATATTTTTATAACCCTTACTGAGCTTTTTATGCTCATCCTAAGTTTTTGAAATGTTTTTCACAGGTCAAGGGAAAGGTACATGATGTGATGATAGTGTCAAGGATGTGTCAAGAAAGAATCCATGTTTTATTTTAAATATGTTTCCGTTGATGGGAAGAATGAATAGTGTCTTTTATGTAACAACTTTGTTTAAATGTGGAATGTAATGCAAGTTTCATGATCTAATTCTCTAAAACTCTAAACCTGAAAAGATCCTCTATATGTAATCCAGTAATAACTCAAGATTAAGTAAGGTTTAAGGCTGGGGCCTTATAGTTGGTATCAGAGGTCGGTTTAGATAACTTTAGAGGTTAGGGTATTCTTTAAGCATAAGTGACATTACCATAATGGTTAGGATTTCAGAAAGAGTCCTAGTTTTAGATAAAGTGAATGAGTAAGTATATCTTAGTGTTTACCTTCCTCATTAGTACATGATGGTTTTGTTGATATACTCACACTGAAATTTCTGTTTTTAGTGAATAGATGGATCTAGCAGGCACCAAAGTGACAATAGGTTTGAAGGAAACTGTGGTGGTTCTCTGATTAAGAGACTAGATAAAATGGGGGATTCAATGAGGAAACTCGTGGTTGTTCTAAACCAACAATCAAGGAGTCATGATCAACCACTTGAACCTTGGTATGATCTTTAATGCATCATGTACGAGATGACCAATTAATGTGGAAGTTCAGGTAATAATTATAAAGGTAACCATTAGAGTTTATATGATCCTTAATTTTGAGGTAATTATGGGTTACTATATGTTATGCTGGAAAATGAAAGGCATGAGATAAAATTGAGGTTAAATTATGTTATGGTTATTTTTGATGATTTTATCTCTTTTTGGGGAATGATTTGAGAATTATATAGTTTTGGAAAAAGGACAACACGCAGACCGTGTGACAACCCGTCGCGTCGAACAAAGCTGCGGGAATCGAACCCACAACCAAAGTGCGACTGGTATTTATCGCCTACCACTGGACTACGTGAAGTCCCTGGTTTGTTTAACTAATTCTTTTTAGTTAGATGATCTTATGAATCTAGAATGATCTGATTTTGGGTTATCTATGGAAATTATTAACCTATCATGGAGGATATGTGATTAGGTCAATTACTTTTCAATACGAGACTTTAGGAGAAACTGATGTTGTTTGGAGATAAATGTTACGATTTAACCTGGAAGAATATGTGACTAAATCCTTCAAATATTTGGGTTTCAATCTTAGTTTGGTTTACTTTGAAGAATTTTTATGGAAAAATTGTTTATCGAATGGTCCTCGTTGAACTCTGGGTTTTGTTGGACAAATTTTGGAGATTAAACATAGATTTTTCTTTTTAAAGGGTTATCCTTTTTTGGATTATCTGACCTTGTACTAACCTTTTTGGTTTTGTTTTTGGTTAAATCCTAAAGAAATGGGAAGTATATAGTTCTCTTTTTTTTGGATTAGGTGATTCTCTAGAAATTGATTATAGTACTCTTAATGTGAACAAGTCTTCCTAAATACTCGTCTTTTGGAGAAAATATGAGTTTGTGTAAGGAATCTAATAAAAGTTGAAAGTCAACATGATAAGTGATTATGTTTCCTTATGAATAAATTCCTCAATAAAAAGTAACTTAAAACAAAAATGTTGTCTATTAACTTTTCCTACTGGGGAATCGAATACCGTTTAACCCATCACAAGTTTGTGATTTTCTTGTGGTTAACTATCTCCTAAACATGTTTTCTATCACTCTCCATCAGAACATGACCCTATGTTTTCTCCTCCATGTCCATATTTTTCTACATGGAATCCTAGTATGGGTTAATTCGGGTGACCTTTGTACTTATCTTCCTTTATTTTAAAGTGATTGTTTTACCGACTGTTTTTCCGATGTGGGACGTTCAAGGATGTTTCCAAGCTCAATTTTTAAAATTGTGAGGACGCAATTCCCAAAAGGGGGGAAGGATGTAACACCCCAGGTAAATAAAAAATATGACATTTTCATATTTATCCATATTTGTGAATAAAATATTAATATGACTTTAAAGGGGACGCTATGCTCGATGGCGTACCCAACACGCAACAACGAGTTTCTTGGGAATCTTACGTTGCACTCTAATAATAAAATAATATTATTTTAAATGGTAGTTAACATGTAGCCGTTGTATTGGTGGGAATGGATATAAATAACTAAAATAGGATTATATATGTTTTTAAATGTTTTTACATTTATCCAATAAAAGATAAATGCATAAAATACGGAAATAATTCAATATTAGGCATATATGCCCTAGTTTTCACTAAAGGTTCACTTATCACCTTTTGATGAAGAACCGTCATTAAATATAGTTTTTTTCACTCTTGTACATCCTTTTGGACCAAATAAAACTCTTCTTAAGAATTGGGACATCAAAATTTACTTTGTGTAAATTTTTGGTATCTTTCTGATAAAGTTCATTTTTTAATGAATAGTGTAAAATGTTGTATTTTAATTCAAAACATATTTTTAATCTAATTTATTTATATGATTAGATTATCTTTTGAATTGGTTTTAAAGTAAAATTAGAATATATTTTTACCATTAAATACAATAGTGGTTGTTGGAATTAATTTCACTTTGAAATCAGACTTAAACTAGTGTCAATCTTTTGATACATATTGTTTCATAAAAACACGCTATTTGCTCTGAGAGCGGGAATTAATTATTAAATTAATTAATGTGACTTATATGTTTTGAATTTTGTAAAATAGTCTTCATTTTTGAATTCGGAATATCAAATATAGCTTAGGGTGAATTTTTGGGATTTTTCTGAAAAACTTCAATTTTTGATGAATAGTGAAACCACTAAGTGATACTTATAAAAACTGATTTTTCCGTTTAAATGAAATTTTGCCATATTTGTGTTTTGAATTTCAAAAATATGATATAAATGGTTGTCATTAAGAAGTAAAATGTTGTTCAATGGGATAAAAATAATTTTTTGGTGAATAGTAACTTATTAAGTTTTTAATCGCGATTAGAGGTAATTAGTGTAGTTTAAGGTAAAAATAATGTTTTAATAATATGAAATGAACTTGACACATGTCCTAACCTCATTGTATGTGTCATGGCCGACCAAGACAACCCATGGGTCAACTTGGGGACCCCATGAAGCCACTTTGGTTTGAAAATGACATTAATATCTTTTTATTTAAAGTTAAAGTAAAAATGAGACAAACATGAAATGTTTTACTAAAACAATTTTTACATGGGGTTATAAAAATCCGATTTTTGACTATAAATATTCATTGAAAATATAAAAATATTTCCTACATCATAATATTTTTTTTATAATTTTTAGACATTAAATAAATTAAATTATTTATGACATAATGATGATGCAGCGATGACCTCATTATTTAACGATTTAAAAAAAATGGAAAGATAATGTAATATCTAAGACCTACACAAGTCCAAAACCTATTGGATGAGTGTATTTAGAACCCTTATCACCTTATCCTCGAAACACATCAATGTGGGACCTCTTAAATCCGAATACCATTTTAAAATAAAGTGACTTTTCTTTACCTTCCAAGAGTGCCCCTCCTCTCCTCTTATAAAAGGCCCCCAACTCTACCTCTTTACCCACACTCCCAAAGCCTTTGGCTCGGCCAACCTCTGCCCATTGTGTCTCTTCACTTCCCTCTATTACTCCTTGAAGCCTCACTTTGGGCAGAAGTCTTCCCAAAGAAGCCTTTGATCTCAAACCAAAGGGAGTTACCCGATTTTAAGGTAATGTCTTCACTTGAGTCCTTTTGTTTTATTTTTCTTCTCCAACCCCCTAAAATCTTTTTATTCATTTTTTTGTTACAACTCCAGTATCATCAATATACTAGGATGTTGTTATAAGAAGGATTCGAGCTACACTTTTACACACCTACATCTAATGGTTAAAGAACATACTGTTTCCGTGGATGGCGAATTTCGGCCTCCCGAAACGATGATTGTTCAACATTATTTTAACACCTTAAAAGGTGTCCATTAAGATGAAATTATATTTATATATGATATATAATATGTTTATGTTTTCTTTAAGCTTCTGTATTTTTCATTTTGGTCATACCATAATGGTTTCCATTATGGGTAAACGCGATATCTTCATTTAAGGAAGTGCGGACTACCGCCCCCTCAAAGTGATGTGATTCGTTAATGCCATATGTGGGACGTATAAAGGATGAATTTAAAGTTATTATATATGATTTTATACTAGAATTATAATATACCTCTATATCATGATTATTCCATTCCATAAAAATATGAAATAGAAATGAAAGTAGCGTTCATGCGTACGTACGACTTACCATCTCCATGAATGGTGCATTTCATTTCTTATCCCCAAATGTAATGTACTATTATAAGTACATGTATATAATGGATATATATGATGAATGATACATCAAAATGATGAATATAATTATGGAATTAAAATATACATACCTCTCATTTAGTTTTAATTCCATTAATATGACATAGAAATGAAAGTAGCGTTCTTGCGTACGTACGGCTTACCGTCTCCATGAACGGTGCATTTCATTTCTTACCTCTAAATGATTATGTAATATTATAAATACATGTATATTCTGGATATATATGATATATATGATATCCAAATCATGAATATAATTCTGGATATAATGAAAATTTGACCATACGAACAACATGTAATTGTAAGAAGTCCACTTTCGACTTAAGAACCAAATATCGACAAAACAAACATTATTAACTTAAATGATTACATAATGTTTATAACATGGCAATAAGTGATCTAAAAGGAATAATGAACTCGAAAAAGGTTCTTAATAAAGTGTAAATTAACTCAAGTTTATTATTCAGGACATTAAAGAATGATCGAGTCAAGTCAGACCCGAGGTAAGGGATCCTACTCCTCTCTTTCTTTTTAAGTACACTCTTTTATGTCATTCCTTATAAGATCATATTTCTTGTGATTGGGATGTTCTTTTATATTAATCTTACTGTAATTTTTATGTTCATATGATGAGAGACCCTATTCTCTCTCATCAATCCATTTTGGAAGTTTTGAGTGGCCTCGTTACGCTGCCGAATTTTCGTAAGAGATCTAACCTCTCTCTTTCTCTTTAAGTACTCTCATTTATGTCACTTCTTTTAAGCTCCTCTTTTTTATGATGGGGGTGTTATTTTATATTCCTCTTGCTGTAAATTTTATTGTAATGTTATGAGATACCCTATTTGATCTCATCAATCCATTTTGGATGTTTTAAGTGGCACCGTTAGGCTGCCGAGTTTTCGTAAGGGATTTTTCATCTCACTTTTATTCCTGTGAGATTTATGATAAATTTTCCACAATTTCCTTTGAGTGGTGTATGTAATGACCATTATTTTACTCATTGTGTAATATTCTTTCATTTATGAGTATTTACATCAATGATGTATTGTCCTTCTTTCACGGGGCGTATGTTTCGAAAGATACCATGTCGGTAAGGGAACCTTTCACCCTCCTCTTTTTAAAAGACTTATTTTGTTATGTCTTTTAATTCACATAATATTATTTTGGGATATGTTCTTATATATCCTTACT
Source organism: Viscum album (assembly GCA_963277665.1). Taxonomy (NCBI): domain Eukaryota; kingdom Viridiplantae; phylum Streptophyta; class Magnoliopsida; order Santalales; family Viscaceae; genus Viscum; species Viscum album. Next base: position 1,110,235,386 of record OY728119.1, read on the forward strand.
GATGTAAATTTTATGTCCATGTGACGAGATACCCTTTTTATCTCTCATCAACTCTTTTTTCTGAATTTTGAAGTGATGTCGTTAGGCTGTCTAATTATTGCAAGGGAACTTCTTAACCCAATTTCGATTCTTTGGGATAAACTTGTACACCTTGAATATGTCGTTCTATGATTATGTGTGAATGTCATCTGATTGTTTTACACTTAATAACCACTTATATTTCGTGTATTCGTTTGTCACACATAGTTATGTAACTGATTTATCCTTAATCAAAGGATACTGTCTTTGTATGGGACTTCGTCTCAATCTCCTTTCATTGAGGCATATTTTGTTTTATACAAAACCTTCTTTTATACGGTGTATAAACCCCTTTGACTTTTACGTTTATCCAAAAGGAATCTTTTTTATATGAAGCGTTTACTAAACGACAAAAGAGAATGTTTTTGTCGTACATATGCGGCGACAACGACTTCTCCGCCGCCGTGACCATTATTTGAGTTTCAGCTTCCTCTACAAGCCATACCTTTTTTTAAAGGAAAATAAATACCATGTTTTAATTTTCTTTTATTTTGGTATTGAAAATGGTTTTCATAATGTTTTTATATCAATGTGTTGTATTGATATCTTGTGATTGAAAGGTGGAAATGTTATGTTTCCTTTATGCATGTTTTATGTGATACGATTATGTTGAGGTTCTTGGGAATTATTATGAAGATGTGTGGTTCTGTGATAAACTAAGGGCGGGTGAGCCCGATATAGCTCTCCAATGCATTGGGTAACGCGAAGGAGTGAAACGTTAAGGTTTCTCTGAAGAGATTTAGGGAATATACTGTGATGGGTATTCCAAACGTAACCAAGAGGGTTACTCCCTATGTAAGAATTCTATGAATGCCTCAAGTTACCTTTATGTCTTATGATTTCTATGATTTATTCATGGTTTGATGAGGTATGTTAAAGTGCCTATGTTTTATGGGTAAAGTATGATTTCATTCTTATGTATATATGAACTCATGTTTCCTTTCCATATTTTTATAACCCTTACTGAGCTTTTTATGCTCATCCCAAATTTTTGAAATTTTTTTCACAGGTCAAGGGAAAGGTACATGATGTGATGATAGTGTCAAGGATGTGTCAAGAAAGAATCCATGTTTTATTTTAAATATGTTTCCGTTGATGGGAAGAATGAATACTGTCTTTTATGTAACAACTTTGTTTAAATATGGAATGTAATGCAAGTTTCATGATCTAATTCTCTAAAACTCTAAACCTGAAAAGATCCTCAATGTGTAATCTTGTAATAACTCAATATTAATTAAGGTTTAAGGCTGGGGTCTTATAATTCTGGTTCCACCCCTCACTTTCATTTCATTCTCATGCTTAATTGTGCCTCTTAGATCATAAAACATTGATTCCTTCATCATCAAAATTTATTCCATGATAAAGTAGTGTAGAATATATACATGTAATTCCCAAATAAAAAGGTATATGTGTATAAAAGTGAACACCCTTTATAGGAAATGATTATGGCATTCACTATAAATTTGGTTTGGCATGGAAAATTGTGGTGAAAATTTGGTAGCATAACGACGTCACTTAACAATTCATAAAATGGGTTGATGAGTGCGAAATTGTTCTCCCATAATTTGGACATGAATTTTATAGTAAAAGGTACATTTAAGGACATTTCCACATATTTATAATTTAAAAAATAAGGCATATGATAATAAATAATCTTGAAGAAAAAGGAAGAGAAAAGGATGCTTACAAAATTTCGGCATGGTAACGGGCGTACATGGAAGGGTTAATGAGAGATAAAAAGGTCTATCATCATTTTTACATAATAAGGGAAGTATGGAGAGGTTATAAAACATACTCCATGATTAGTAATTTAAAATAAAAGGGCATAACAAGATAAATAAACTTTGATAAAAATGAGAAAGGAAAGAACCCTTATGAAATTTCAGTATGGTAACATGTGTTCTTAGGAGGGGTAAATGAGAGAGAAAGGGGTATATCATCATTTAGACATAATAAGGAAAGTATTAGGGAGTTTAGAAAACATACCCCATCATTAGGAAATGAAAAATAAAAGGTAATAACATAGAAGAGATTCTTGAATAAAAGTGAGAAAGAGAGGATCCCTTACCGTACATGAGCCTCAGCCCAGTTGGCGAGGACTCCTTAAGTGCATCCAAGAGACCTGGGATCAAATCCAGGTGGGGGATAATTTCCAGGTACTATAGAAATACTGTAGCAGAACTTTAGCAGGTACTATAGTAGGAACCGTATAGAACTGTAGTAAGTACTATAGCAGGTTCTGTGTAAAACGGTAGCATGTACTGTAACGGGAATTGTAGAAGGCACTGTTTGACACTGTAGCAGCTGGGAATATGCCCCCATTTGGGCCTTCGGGCCACCGATTTGTTCCTTGAGTCCTTTAAGGCCTTCGGGCCTCCCAGGCCTTCAGGTCAGTAAGGCCTTCGGGCCACCTCAAGGCCTTCGGGACACCTTAAAGTGCAGATGCAAACCAGAAAACCTACAAGAAACAAGCTTCAGAAGGAGGATCAAAGAGCTTTCACCATAGCAGAATCTAAACAGATTGCAAGAATGAGAGGGTATGGAACCTGCCATCAGGACAATCCTATGCATTCACGGGAAAGCCTAGCCGAATGACCATGTGAAAGTGGAGAGCTGATTTCAAGATGAAGATGCTGGGGAGGAGCAATTCCAAGTAGTTAGTCTGGGTTGCATGTAATATTTGAAACCTACGGGCAATGAATTACTATAAGGCCTACGAGCTATGTAATACTTATGCCTATAGGCCTTGTAAGGGTTCCACCTCACCCCTTGAAAGGTGGATTATCAAAATCAATAAAAAATGAAGGCCTTCAGGCCATTGGAGGAGGAGAGGATCCCTTACCTTAATAGTATGGCACAAAAATCTTGAAAGGGGCTTCTTAAGAGCTTGGGGGAACCTTGAGAGGATTATATAGAGAGGAGGTTAGAGTAAGGTCGTGGTAAAAGGGTTTTTAGTGAAGATAAGTGATATATTTTGTGGGTTAATATAGGGAAGGAGAGGGATTTCTTTAATATTTAGGTTTTGGTCTCTATAAAATAAAATATTTCAAACCACAAACCTTCACATGGTTTTTGCCTATTATTTTTTATAAAGTGGAGAGTTTTTAATTATTTTATCATTAAAAGGTACTAACTTATAAAAATATTACCATTTCTTATGTGAAGGTGAGTCACATTTTTAAAGAAATGAATTTAAAATCATAAAATACATTATATGTTTTGGAGGATTCATAAAGGCTTAATAAAATTAATAAAATAAACTTAAAATCACATTATTTTAAGGGAAAAACAAATATTTAACCTAAAATACCCATTATAGTATTTATTACATCATTTTTGGGTCATTATGTTGTCATAAAACACACTGTATATTTATACGATATTTAATTTTTACCCAAAAATTCGTCTCGCTCAGAAAATTATGAAAAATTCACCATTGGATAATTTCAAAATTATGATTCCAAAAATAATATTCATTTTATATAAATAATTAATATGTGAATTTTTACTTTTAAAATAATATTTGACATTTATTGAAAAATGATGGGTTTTTTGACAATAAAAGTTTTTGAACCCTTATAAAAAGTAAATTTCACTTCATAAATATTATATAACCATTTATAATTAATAAAAATTATTTAATAATAAAATTATATTAAAATACTATTTATTTCAAAAATATGTTAATTAATCAAAATAAATCCCTTAATTGAATTTTAATATAACCTGATAATATAATTTGTGTTTAATTGAATCAAAATCAAAATCATTTATAAAGTAACAATAAAAATGGAAAAAAACTTATTATTATATAAAATATACATATTCATATTATTAAGGTTTTGATAAATATCCCTTTATTACACCAACATACTCCCTATGAGTAAGGTGTGCGACAATGAGACTTTAATGGGGTGTTCGACAAACATGGTTTGAGTCGTGATCTCAATGAGCTTGAAATTATCCCATAAATGGATTTGAAAATGATTAAGTTGTTGTATATCAGCTTGGGGTTGGTCAAGGGAAAAATCCAGTGATTCTATCTCCCTTAAAAGCTATGATAAATGGGCTTCATAGGGTACAATCCTACTGGATGAGCCCATCACTTCCTGTGTCTGTGTCAATTATATTTGTTAAAGCCCTATATTTATATTAATCATGAGATCACTATATAATGACTATACTAAAAATAGTAATATTCTTAATGGTATTTTAAATCAAAATATTAAAAAAAGTATGTGAATATGTTTTCTATAACCATATTAAATAACAATACATTTAATTAAATCAAAAAGGAAAACTTCATTTACAATAGTTAGGGTCATTAAAATCTCCCCCCTTGAGAAATTTCATCCTCGAAATTTTCATTTCACCCCCTTAAAATAGATGAGGGTAATTATAACTCATCTCGTCCTCCGGTTCCCATGTTTCTTCTTAAAAACCATGGTTTCTCCATAACACTTTGACAAGGTTCATTTTCTTATTTCATATAATCTTGTCTCTATGATCTAATATCTTCACCGAATGCTCCTCATAGGAAATATCATCCTCTAATGGTACCACCTATAGATTGAGTACATGTGAGGGGTCAGGCATGTACTTCCTTAATATTTATACATGGAATACATCATGAACTCAAGATAGGTTAGGTGGGAGTTCAAGTTGATAGGACACCACTCCAGTGCGATCAAGGATATCAAAGGGCCCGATGCATCTTGAACTAAGATTTCTATTATTCCCAAATATCATCAATTTATTTCATGGATATATGAGGAGGAATACCATGTCTTTAACATCAAACTCTAGTTATCATTGACGATTGTCAGTGTATCTATTTTTCTAACTCTGAGCAGCCTTGATGTGTTGCTAAATGGTCTTAACATTTTCCACCATTTCCTCAACCATTTCAAGTCATATAAGTTTTTTCCCTCAACTTTATCCCAGTATGTAGGTGTCCTAAACCTCTTCCCATAAAGGGATTCATAGAAATCCATTTGGATGCTAGAGTGAAAACTGTTGCTGTAAGGGAACTCAACCAAATGAATATGTTGATTCCATACTCATTTTAATTCCATTGATCATTCTCTCAACATGTCCTCCAGTGTTTCGATAGTATACTCAGATTGGCCATTAGTTTGAGGGTGATAGACCATGCTGAAGTTCAACTCAGTATTCAGATCATGCTAGAGACTCTTCCAAAACTCATAGGTGAATCTCAGATCTTGATCGGATACAATCAATAGTGGTACTCCATATAGCCTAACCACTTCCCTAATTTATATCTATGAAATTATATCCAGTTATAATTCCTCTCATATTTCAATGAAGTATGCAGTATTTGTAATTTGATCCACCACAACCCATATAGCATTATTCCCTCTTGATGTATTTGGAAGATTAGTGAAAAATTCCATGGTGATTTTTTCCCATTTCCATATAGGCATGGGTAATGGTCGCATCATCCCCTTGGATTTTTTTCTTTAAACTTTCACTTTCTAACATACAATACATATTAATTTATATTCTATAATCTCCTTCTTCATATTTTCCCACCAATAGTGTTCTCAGAGATCTCTATACATCTTTGTGATTCCTGGGTGGATGGAGAAGGCTGAGCTATGTGCATGATCCAACAACTCCTTATTTAACTCATGATTTTATGGTACACATAGTATTGAACCAAATATCACAACACCTTCATCATTAACATTAAAATCCAAGGATTTCACTTTCTTTACAGCTTCCACTTTATTCTGAATTCCCACATCAACTCTTTGAGTATCCTTTAACCTCTCTAGAAGAGATGGTTGAGAAATCATTTATAAAAGGATTGATGATGTTCCTTCCTTTATGATTCCCATGTCCATCCTTTCCAAAAATAATAATATCAGATCCCTTTAAATTCTCATTAATGAAAAAATTTCTAGATCCTTTCAACTTAGAGAATATTCCAATTTATTCACTTTCTTAGGATGATAGTGTGTGGAGCAGTCATAGTCTTTGATTAGATCATCTTCTTTGGAACATATTCAGCTCTTTTGTGTGAGTATATACTTGAGGATTTTGTGATCCATCTATATTTCAAATTTCACCCCAAAGAGATAGTTTTTCCAAATTTTTAAAGAGAAAATCACTAGAACAAACTCCAGATCATGTGTTGGGTAGTTATGTTCATGAACTTTCAACTTCCTTGAATTATAAGCAATGACTTTGTCATTTTTCATTATCACACAACCTAAACCCTTCTTTGAAGCATCATTGAATACCATGAAAATATCTCCACTTGTGGGTAGTGTGATCACATGAATAGTGATAAGCCTCCTTTTAAAATCCTTGAATATTTCTTCGCATTCATCTTTACTCCCTTATGGGTTATCTTGGTAAAAGGTTTTGACAATCATAAAAAATTTCTCAAAAATCGGTGATAATAACTAGCTAACCCAAAGAAACTATGGATATCTACAATAGATGTTGGCCTCTTCTATTCTATAATTACTTTTATCTTTGAAGGGTCTACATATATCCCATTGCTTGTGATTATATTCCCTAAGAAAGATATTTTCTTTAACCAGAACTCACATTTGTTGTCCTTTGCATAAATCTTTTCCTTTCTCATGGTCTTTATCACAATATTCAAATTCTCTTCATACTCCTTTTTACTTTTGGAGTATATTAGAATGTCATCTATAAATACTACTACAAATTTGTCAAGGTAATCTCTAAAGACTCTATTAAACAAGTCCATGAAGATTTCTGGAGCTTTAGTGAGTCCGAAAGGCATTACTATGAGTTCATAGTGCTCGTACCTTGTACAAAAAGCAGTCTTGGGGATATCCTCCTTCTTCACCCTAAGTGGGTAATATCTCAACCATATATCCACCTTGAAAAAGTATTGTGCTCCACATTTCTGATCAAATAAGTCATCAATATGATCCAGAGGATACTTGTTCTTTATTGTGATCTTGTTGAGCTCACGATAATAAATGCAAAGGCACATTGAAACATACTTCTTGATGAAGAGGACTAGTGCACCCCATGGATAAGCACATGGGAATATGAAACCTTTATCTAGATACTCCTATAGTTTTTTATTATGATCCTCAAGTTCCACAACAGCCATTATATATAGATTCTTGGATAATGGTAATTCCCCAGGTATAAGATCTATAAAAAATTCAACATCTCGACTAGGAGGAAGATCAGAAAATTCTTCGGGAGGAAGATCAGAAAATTCCTCAGTGTATTCCCCCACAATGGGCATGTCTTCAAGGATGATTATTTCCTTAGACTCAATCTTTTGAGCTATATATTCTTGCTCATAGGGTAATACTATCCATTCTTGAGATGATGGTGCTAAATAATATTCATCCTTCTCTTTGCACTTGTATAGAATCGGGGGTCGATTCACAATATAGAGAGTGATTTCCTTCTCTCGGAAATTTATGTTGGATATATATAGGGAAAACCAATACATGCCAATAATTGCATAAAATTCCACTAAAGGGAGTATGAAAAGGTTTTCTGGGAAATTAAACCCACAAACTTTGATATGGGAGGCGTTATATACTTAGTATGCAATAATTTTTCCATTTTCTATTTTCACCAACATATCTACTTCCATGATTTTTGGTGGTGTTTGAATAGTTCTACTAAAATTTCGTGATATAAAGGAATGCATAGAACTTGAATAAAAAAGTATGTTTGTTATTCTTGAATTAATAACTAGATTACCTATCACCACTTCATTATTAGGATTCACTTCAGTGGTGGTGATGGAAAAATCTATCCCTTGATACCTTGAAGGTTGTTGGTTGTCTCTTAAAACCCTTGTCTTAGTGCATTGGTTTGAAAAATGATCTAGTTTTTGCAGTTTTAGAAATTAACAATACTTTGAGGATTTACTGGATAATTCCTTTCATCCTTTGCAGTAGCAGGTTTCTCTTTTCGGGAATCACTGGCTAGGTTCCCTTCCTTATCACACCTAAAGTATTTCCTCACCCCCATCAGGCAATTTATGAGGTGCTTTTTTCCACACCTTTGGAAAGTGGGATGCTAAAATTTCTTGGCACTGTTAGATCTATTTATCAAATCACCATAATTGATCTATACTTTCCGCTTCTTATCCCTGTGTTATTCCTGAGATTATCTAATCCTCATTTAAACTTTGAGTGCACATCAAAAAATTTACTCATAGACATCAAATTTATGGATTGCTAGGGCTTTCTGTAGGCTAGGTTTTATCCCACAAAAGAAGCAGTCAACCTTGAATTCAGGTGTAATGAAAAATATGAAGGACCCCGGGACACCCTAAGAGGGGAGGGGTGAATCAGGGTGTCAACTTTTTCTCTTAATGTGATGGATCTTGTCCCCACGTTGATAGGAACTTGTAAAACCTGTATGATGGATATGATCAGCAATCAAACATTCACATGCAAGGAGTTGACACAACACTTTTACTTGGTTCACCACTAATGGATACGTCCAAGGAGAATATGCTGACAGGTTTCCAGTTGTACCTAATTCCACCATTCTTCACTAGTTGTGAATTACAATGGTTTGGGCACAATCACACTATCCTAGGCTCACTGCCTTTACAAAAGTTCAGGGATAGATCACTGCATCCCTCGGGTCACTCCTGTTGACTCTCCCTGACTCACTGCCTTTGGTGAAGTCCCACTTAGTTTATAGATGTGAAGGTCACTTCAATATATAAAAATATAAGTCTTTGTATCCTGATCAGAATGAGACAATGATTGCATCAGATTCCTGAGTTAATGCTCTTTTGTATTCAATCTTTTACTTTAGTGCAATAACTGAATGCACTAAATCTCTTTCTTCTCTTCCATTAATTCCCAATACCAACACCTGAGTGTATCATTATATTTCCCTCTTTCTGTGCAGAACTGAGTTTAGTTTCACGAATCATTCTTCTTCTCTTTTCAAAGCACAATGAGGGTGTTAAACACCAGTCATGTGTGCGCGGTACAACTTCTCTTTGTAAAACCAAATGGTTCACTGTTCTTCTGTCTTCGCAAAGAATATTTGAGAGTGCTAAGCACCTGTCAAAGGCCTGCGGGACCCCAAAATTTTTCGCGCACCCTTCTCGGTGTCTTGTACGTAAAATTCATACCTTGCGCGTAAAAATATCTTTTTGGCATGAAAAAGGATTTTCGTTCAACTCTTCTTTTTCACGCAGAACTTCCCTTTTTCGTGCAACACCTTCTTTTTCGTGCAACCCTTCTTCTTTTCACGCACCAATCTATACCTCAATTTTTCTGTGTGTCAGAGCTCGAGATTTGTCTAAGTGTCGATCCACACTTAATGAGAGGGGTTCACCTTGTATTTATAAGCATTTTTGACCCTGCTCATAAAACCCCTTCCTGTGCGTAAAACCCCTTCCTGCGCGTAAAACTGTCTCTCAGTTCTTTATATTACGCGCACCTTCCTTTTATTATCGTGCACCACCTAGGTTTTTTGCGCACCTCATGAATTTGACATTTTTCATCATTCTGAACCTGAAGCCTCCTTTGCAAGTAAAACATCAAACCCACATTTTGCACACAAACAACTTTTCACACACAAGTTTGATTTTCTGCGCACATGGCATGAACATCTCCGATTTTTCGCGCGCCTCTTTCCTTTGCCGATTTTAAGTATTTCTGATCTAAGACACTTCTTGCGAAAAAAACTCACCCAGCTATTTCGCGCACAATATTTTTCCGCGTGCATTCCCATTTTTCTGCGCACTGCTCTGTCTTTTTCACGCAGCCCATTTTTTTTTCCATTTTTCGACGTTTTATTTCCGAAACACCTCTTGCGCAAAAAACCTTGCTCCGCTATTTTGCACACCACGCTGTTTTTTCGCACATAACTCAAATATTTCACGCACAACCCACCTTTTTCACGCACCACTTCCTCTTTGCACGCACCTCCTTTTACCAACAACCCATGTCTTAATTTTCCGATTTTCAGGCCCAAAAATTTGGCAAACACTAGGAAACAACGCCATCTTCAATATATACTTCGGCCATAAACTTCATGCTTCTTTTCTGTGATTTTCCTTATTCAACCAAATATTTGGAAAACACTGGGAAACGACGCCACCTTCAATATATGCTTTGGCCGTAACCTTTATGTTTATTTTCTGTGATTTTCCTTATTCAACAACTCTTCTTCTTCAATCATCATTCTCTACTTCATGAAAATAATATGATTCAATTCTTCAAGTAGGCTCTTGGATGGTTCTCATGCAATCATGAAGAATTTCATGGTATTCATCAAATCCCCATTCTTCTTCAATCATCCTCAGATGGATTATACCTCAAAATTATTCATTGTTGTAAACAATGTGTAACCTTTAATTGACACAAGTTCTATGAATTTATGATCAGTACAATAATCATCTGAATTTCCATTCCTTCATTTCATTGGAGTACTTCTTGATCTCTATTATTTTGATCTTCATTGACAACTATTGACAACAAATACAACCTTATACACAAAGTGGTCCCAACAAAATACATAGGCGTACCATGAAATCCTTGTGAAGTTTTATTCATACACCCTGATAGATTCATTGTCTTTCTATATTAGGATAAGGAAATACATTTCCATTTTAAGTTAGAGGGTGTGGGGAAAATATTTATCGAATAAAAATTTCAAGAAATCCATCCACACCGTTGCTTTGATCTCTTCCTCAAAATTCATATTTTTGATCAATTTCCAATATTTATTAGCTTCACCCTCCATATGATAAACAACCAAAAGAACCTTATCTTGTTCAGATCATTCAAGGATGGAGAAGATCTTCTCAATGGAGTTTCCCCATTTTTTGGTGATTACGGGATCAGATGATCCATTGAAAGTTGGAGGCCTTTGTTGCATGAAGCTCTCGATTGTGGATTGTTCTCTTTTGGGGGGATTTTTACACTACTCCTGATCCATGTTTCTATCCAAAACCCAAGTTAGTTGAGAGAGTATCATCATGAAGTGTGCGATTCATGTTCCCATCGGGTTAGTAATCTCATTGGGGGAAGTCATCAAATTGCTCTTCACATGGATCATTTTCCCAGTTCCTCCTATTTCCGTCCATTGGATAGAATAAAAGGAAAATTAAGTATGATTATCTTTAACTCTTAAACACAAAAATGTAAATTTAATGACATTAAAGGGATAAATTATAACTAACACGTATTTCCTTAACTTATGGAATTCTAGGCTTCAGTCATTGTTATCCATGATCTATTTTATAACATATACTCTCATGTGAATTTTTTAATCCCTTAATAATGGTTCATAATGATCTTATAAATTACCAAAGAATATCCCCTAGGAGTGTCAAAATAGGTGTATTGTAAGACCCATTGTTGTGTACTAGGTTACCCCAAGTTAGGCCCGAAACACCTTTTCAGAGTTGTTACTCCTAGGTATATCTGTTACACAACCACATCCACTTGTAGTATCCAAACATGGATATATTTCCTTGATAAAACACTTAATATATACTCTCAAAAATTTTAGGGATGTATCCATATTCTTATTCTTATCTCTATGTATGTTTATAGAGTTTTCTAATCCTGATCCCAAAAATAACTAAACCTTTCCTTTGATACCAATATTTTTATTACACATTAATTCATGATTTAATTAAATAAAATTAAACTTAATAAAACCTAAAATATCAAGAATTATAGTTTCTTTAGGAATTAGGTACATTTCATTAAAACTTTAAACATGAATGACAACATCTTTATTGATTTTTTTAACATGCTTGAGCTTAAAACTGTATTGGATAACCTAGGGAAAATACATAAGAAAGGGGTGAGCCATAAAGTCGAGAAAGGGAATAAACATGTCATAACATGAATATAATAATAATTTTTTTACAAGTTATATCTATGAGGCATAAAGGAACATGAATAATAAGGCGTGATATAGCATGATAATCATAACATGGGAAATGTGGCAACAACTTAAAACATTGCATCATAAATATAAGTTAAGGATAAACCGACAAGAATCCATGGCATAAAAAGTACCAAAAATGAATAATTTACACACCTATCCCAAAATTATGTATCATGATACTAAAAATTACTCAATTCATTGGAGCGCTATATAATTCTTGGTGCACCTGTCACTTTCATTTCATTCTCATGCTTAAGTGTGCCACATAGATCATAAAACATGGATTCATTCATCATAATAATTTATTCCATGATCAAGAGTGTGGAATAAATACATGTAATTACCTAATAAAAAGGTATATATGCATAAAATTTAACATCCTTTATATGAAATGGATATGGTATTCACTACACATTTGGTTTGACATGGAAAATCATGGTGAAAATTCAGCAGTATAACGATGTCACTTAAAAGTTCATAAAATGAGTTGATGAGAGTGAAATGGATCTCTAATCATTAGGAAATTAATTTTACAATAATAGGGACATGTAATTACATTTACAAACATTTATAATTAGAAAAATAATGCATACAATAATAAATAAGTTTGAAGAAAAAGGAAGAGGAAATGATGCTTACGAAATTTCGGCATGGTAACAGGTGTACATGGGAGGGTTAGTGAGAGAGAAAGGGGTGTATAATCATTTTTACATAATAAGGTAAGTATGGTGGATGTGCTAAAACATATACCATAATTATTAATTGAAAATAAAAGGGCATAACAAGATAAATGAACTTTGATAAAAATGAGAAAGGAAAGAACCCTTACGAAATTTCGGCTTGGTAATGGGTGTACTTAGGAGGGATTAATGAGAGATAAAGGGGTATCTAATAATTTATAAATAATAAGTAAATTATGGGGGAGGTGAGAAAACATACCCCATGATTAGGAAATTAAAAATAAAAGAGCATAAAAAAGAAGATATTCTTGAATAAAAGTGATAAAGAGAGGATCCCTTACCTTAAGAGTATGACACCATAAGATTTAAAGGGCATTATTGAGAGATTACGGGAACCTTGGGAGTATTATATAGATATTATGGTAGATTAATTCCATGTTACAAGGTTTTTTAGTGAATATAAGTTGGATCTTGGGTGGGTTTATGTACGTAAAGAGAGGAATTTCTTCAATATTTAGGTTTTGGACTCTACAAAAAAATATATTTCAAACCACAAACCTTCACATGGTTTTTGCACATGGATTTTTCCAAAGTGGATAGGTTTTCATTATTTTATTAGGAAAATTTCCTAACTTATTAAAATATTACCATTGATTATGTGAAGGTGATTCAAATTTTTAAAGAAATGAATTTAAAATCATAAAACACATTATATGTTTCAGAGGATTCATAAAGGATTAATAAAATTAATCAAATAAACTTAAAATCACATTATTTTAAGTGGAAATATATATTTAGCAGAATATACCCATTATAGTTTTTATTAGATCATTTTGGGTCATTATGATGTCATACAACACACCGTATATTTATACGATATTTATTTTTTACTTGAAAATTCGACTCTCTCAGAAAATTATGAAAAATTCACCATTGGATAATTTTTACATTTTGATTCCAAAAATAATATTAATTTTATCTAAATATTTTTTTAAATATGTGAATTTTTACTTTTAAAATAAGATTTTACATTTATTGAAAAATGCTAGGTTTTTTACAATAATAGTTTTTGAAGCCTTATAAAAAGTTCATTTCACTTAATAAAAATTATATGACCATTTATAATTAATAAAAATTATTTTTTAATTTTTTTATTAAAATAATATTTATTTCAAAAATCCATCAAATATTTAAAATAAATACCTTAATTGAATTTGAATATTACCCAAAAATACAATCTGTGTTTAATTGAATCAAAGTCAAAATAATTTATAAAGTAACAATAAAAATGAAAACAAATTAATTATTATATAAACTATAAATATTCATATTATTAAGGTCTTGATGCATATCCCTTTATTACACCGACGTATGCTCTAATAGTAAGGTGCGCGACGGTGAGACTTTCATGGGGGAATTCAACAAATATGGTTTGGGTCGTGATCTTGATGAGCTTGAACTTCTCCTATAAAAAGTTTTGATCATGCTTAAGTTTTTGGATCTCAGCTTGGGCTTGGTCTAGGGAAAATACCAGTGATTCTATATCTCTCAAAAGATCCTATAAATGGGTTTCATAGGGTACAATCATACTGGATGAGATCATCACTTTCTTTGTCTGTGTCAATTGGATTTTTTAAATCCCTATATTTATATTAATCATGTGATCAATGTTTAATGAATATATTAACTATGGTAATATTATTAATAGTCTTTTAAATACAAATATATAACCAAGTAAGTTCATGTTTTTTATATAATCATATTACATAATAATACATTTAGTTAAATTACAAAGGGAAACTCCATATATAACAACTCATGTCATTAAAATTATAGATATGAATCAACCTTAAAACTTGAATATGTGATCAAATCACTCCATTACGAGCTTAGGTATCACCAAAAAACTTATATGGGTTCACCCACTTCTTTATCAGTCTCTATGAGTCCTTATTCGAGTGGTAGATTGAGATTCCCTATTTTGGTTTTCATTAGAAACTTCATGTTTGGTTGAAATTGACCTCTACTTCATTTTAACACCCTTAGTTTCTTCCACCATAGCCAAAATAAAGTTTGAATTCCTTGAAAATTGGGCTGATGATCTACATTTGCATCTCTTTAGGCCTCAATTTCTTTTAGTGAATCTTGGACAACATTCACAGTTATTCAACTCATCTTAAATCCCTCAGTCATGGCCAATTGGAGAAAACACATGTTGTCGGTCAAATTTGAGCCGCACGGTCAGTTGAAGATCCTTCTTATTATAGCATGAACACTTAATAATTTTTTGTGACATAATCACTTGAGCATTATGCCTATAGAGAAGTAATAATAGGTCCATTGATTTTTAGGCATGATAGGTTGCATTCCCTTTATGCGTTTAATCAAACGTAGGCACAATAACTTGAGGACTTACCAAAAATTCATGCAAGTAAGGTTGGATGGGTGTGGTGTAGTAGGTTAGGGACCTGGAAATTTTTTTAGCATGGTGTCAGTTTCCCTTTACTCTGGAAGCTAGTCCAAGACTTAGGTGAATTACTGCAATGTGGCCACATGACATGGTAGGTTAGAGACTTAACCAAAATTTTCAACATCACGGTTGCTGCACCTATCAAGAATGAAAAATTATTTATTCAAACTATATATTCAAATTTCAAACAGATAAAAACAAAGAATCTTGAGATTAAAAAATAAAATCATATTAAAACATTATTATGTTAAAAATAAAATCATGGAATCTGAAATAATTATTTCCCATACACAAAATTTACAAAATTATATAGAAAATATTATTTCTTAAGTATATACAAATCAAAACATTGAACTTTTAATCAATGAAGCACCAAAATCAAAAAATTTATCTCAAGAATTGAAAGAATTTTATTTTCTATACATGATAATAAAGATTTAGAATATTATCAATTGTCACAAAATTTGAGTAAAAAATCATCAAAAAATCATTAAAAATATATTGAAACCATAAATTAAAATAGGGACACATTTGTTTCACCGATCTTTTACGCCTCAACCTCGGTGCTTTCACAGAAGACCCTCCTGCTGTTGAGCGCGTTTGACTCCTACCCACCATTCAAACTGAGGAAACCATCTCTTATACTAATATTAACATCTATATAATTATATAAATATATATATAATTAATTAAATATATTTATAACTATAAATAAATAAATAAATATTTATATAATTATAAAACTATAATAAATACATTTATATATTAACATAAATATATTTAATTATATAATTATATATAATTATATAAGAATATATATATATATATTAAAAACGGTGAGGGAGACAGAATTACAAAGCTACAAATAAAACATGCAATACACACAAGGAGGAATTAGGAGAGACTCAAACTCGCGACCTTCCCGACACCCCCAGGGCCACTACCACTAAGCCGATATATATATATAAATATATAAGTATATTTATAATTATATACAAATATTTATAAATATATTTATTTTTAATTATAAATATAAATAAATAAATAAATATTTAAATAATTATAAAGTTAAAATATATATAGTTATTATATTTATAATTATATATATTAATATATTGATATATATATATAATTCTATAAATATAATCAAGATGGTGTGAACCATGGGATGAGAACCCATGGCCCTGAAAAGTTTATTAAGAAAAAGTAAAGTAAAAAACAAATGGGGTGTAAGAAAGAGCGCAAACAAGCATGCCAACAAAAATAGAGAGTAAGACCTGCTAAACAAATCCACAATACCAAGAAAGTTTAACACCTATTACCAATATTTTGTGCGCTGCCATGGCCTCGAGGATGGTATCCCCTCTTCAACTTGGGAGCAACCTAAAGACCATCATGATCAACCAAGAATTTAGTGGCCCCTTCCTTAGACCCACTTGCCTCTTGATCCATGTTCTCTACTAGGTCATAGGGAAGTGTAGCCTTACCTAAAGGATCCCTTTGGCCAGAATCTACCTCAGGCGCAGTGGCACATTCCTCCTGAACAGCCAAAATACCAACCCCATCAAAATGCACCTACCAGATGGCTTGTCCAGAGTTATCAACAACATCATTGATAAGCCCCTTATCAGAATGCAATACATGATCAACAGACTCCCCTTACATAGACACAAGGGGTTTTGGCTTCAACAACATTGGCTACAGTGGCCATTTTATTTTGCATTATAGAACTCTCCAAGCCATCAAGGTACAACTCATCAAATTTTGCATTATTAATCGACTCAAGCATCAAAAAGAAATTGTCTCTTCTAAATGGGGTTCCACCAGTGGTTATAAGGTCCACTGCTTTTCCAGAATCAAATATGCCATCTTGTTATATTTTAAATATATTTATTTATAATTATAAATATAAATAAATAAATAAATATTTAAATAATTATAAAATTATAATATATATATATATATATATTAGGTGTTTGTGGGTACAATTATATTTAAACACACTCACACTCACACCACACATGAATAGGCCGGAAAGGCAGGTCATAACCCCCCTAAGAGATACCCTACCCTCAAGCCCATTTTTATTTAGTACAAGGATCACATTCCTATCATTGGATGACCTGAAGACCCCATTTTTTTATGGTCCATAGGCCCATATTGCATTATCACGTACATGAGTTTTCATCCCTTGCTTGCCTCATGTCCGCGTTACCACTTACCCACACCATCCCTACGTCACAACCCTCCACGTCAGCACCAACATCATAAGTCCCCCAAGGGGATTATCAGGATTCAAACCCTAGTCTATTTGGATGTAGGATTATGAGGTTTACCACTCAGGTGCCACCCCAACTACATAAAATTTCAATAAATATATTTAAATAATAAATATATTTAAATAATAAATATATTTAAATAATAAATATATTTAAATAATAAATATATTTAAATAATAAATATATTTATTATATTTATAATATATATATATATTTTAATATATATATAATTATATATACATATATATAAATATATAAAAATATTTATAATTATATACAAATTTTTTTAAATGCATTTATTTATAATTATAATTACAAATAAATAAATTTAAAATAAATAATTATAAAATTATAATAAATATATTTAAATAATAAAAATATTTATTATTTTTATAATTATATATAATTATATATTAATATATATATAATTATATAAATATATAAATATATATAATTATATAGATATATTTGTAATTATATATAAATACCTTTTAACCTCATGGAGTGGACTTGACTGGTGTCGCGTCGACATCCATGGAGAGAACTCTTTCTCTTGATGTTGCTGGTGTCCATTCTGGAGGAAGTAGAGGAATTTGCTTCAGGAAGGAGGCAGAACAAGGAAACCCTCATGGTAAATTATCCACTGGAAAGGCTAAACCCTTGATAGAAGGGGCCTCAACCATTTTGATTGCATCCCCTCATCTTGGTGGTCTACTAGATGTTTCAGGTGTTTCACTATTCCTTGATTCATGTCAAAAGGTTGTGTCCTCTAAGTCAATGCAAGAGACCATGGATGCAATGGAACATTGGTAGATGATCAGGATATACTATCGACACCAAGTGAACAAGTATTCAAGAATGAAAATCTTAACAAGGCACAAATATATACTTATAACTCTTTTGGAGTCCTAGACCCACCTTATAATCTAGAATCTAAATAAAATGAGGACCAATTAGAACTCATTAATTATATATATATTTTAATTATATATATATATATAAATACCTTTTAAATATATTTATTTGTAATTATAATTATAAATAAATAAATATATATTTAAATAATTATAAAATTATAAGAAATATATTTATATATTAATAAATAAGTATATATAATTATATAAATATATATAAATATATAAACATATATACCTGGAATGACGAAAACCATGGATAAATCCATGGTCCCGAAAATTTATTAATAAAATAAAGCACACTAACAAAGAAATCAATGAGAAAAGAAAAAATATTGCAAACAACATCATCATAAAACAAAGAAACAATCACATTCTTTTATATCTACCACCTATCCCTTAAGAGACACCCCGACCTCTTAGGTGCCTACCCCTTTTCCATTTCTTAGGAGCTTTCCAACTGTCATCCATGATCGATGACTCAGAATGGCGCGAACCATGGATTAAAATCCATGGTCCCAAAAATTTATTAATGAAATGAAAATACAAAATAGAGAAATAAGGGGTTGCGATGTTAACAAAGTGACATCAACACCACCAAAAAACAAAAAACAAACACTATTCACCTTCTTTTATGTTCGTTTCCCCTTTCTTGGGAGATTCCCTGACCTCTTAGGTGTCTACCCCTCTTCTACTACTTAAGAGCCTACTAAGTAATATCTTGGTTATCCCTGCTCAATGATTCATCGTCCTCATCATGAGGATCAGTGCCACCATTGAAGTCATCTTTTAAGATAGAGGCATCTTGATCAGATACAACCTTCATATCAGAAATTATAACACCTAAGAAATTTTCTTCATCTCGAAGGTTTCCAAATTCCTCATAAAAAAATTCCTTACTATTATATATATTTAAGATATCCATAAAAGTAAAATTAATTGAGCTTGACCCAATATCTAGAAAGAAAATGGTATCCTATATATTCATCCACTTACCTTTTAGCATGCCACCAAAAAAAATATCACCCACTACATCTTCAATACTAGCCTACAAAGTAGGTTTAGGGAGTATTGGAGGATCAACCTACAAAGCAAGAGTAGGAAGAGGAAAAGGAAATTCTCCCAGAATATCTGTCCCATTCATAATTGTCTGAGCATGTTCATGGTATTCTCCATTTACCTACTCATGTCCATGTGTTTCAATAATATGAAAGGATTTTTTAGACATAGGTGGATGAGTCTTGTATTTTCTAGAAGTGATAATCTAAAAAAAATCTCCGTCCTACATTTTGGCTTTCCATTTTCTTTTGGCAGTGATTATATGTTTCCATTGTTAACGGTCAAATTCCTCTTGGAAAATTGCCTCATATTTAGATTGTTCAAAGGAGGATTCAATATCCATTGCAAAATCATCCTTCTTACATAGAACCTATTTAAAAGAGAGGATCTCATTCACTTCCAGCACCCCCTCTTGGTCCCTAGGCAATCCACTATCTTGAGGGAAATAAGACTTCTCAGCTTGCACACTACCTGGAGGGGGATGATCCTTCTCATATTTCATGTCTAGACCACCCACCAGCTAAGGAACTAGTGAATACACTGATTCACTAACTAGAGTACCTCCTTTATCATGAACAGGAGCACCCTGCATAGGATTCACTGACTTCTTACAGTCCCTCACCAAGTTCCCTTTTACATAACTATTATCACATAAAATATTCCTATGAAATCCATCCAATTAATAAACAATAGAATTAAAATCCACACAAAAAAGGACACTTCTTATAATCTACACTCATATAAAGATCATCTTTCAGGGTAGAAAGGGTTACCTTATCCATGAGGGTGGAACTGAGGTCCACCTCCACCAATATTCTTAAAAAATGACTGAACCAAACATTCTCTGTCTCCTTGTCCAAAATAAATGAAAAAACTAAGGCAATTTCAATATCATGTAGTATCTTAAGATTCCATAGGATCTAATTAATCCCTTGAATCCTTACCCAGACCTGTGAAAGTGCATTCTTGACATTTGATAATTTGAAGTCTAGAATCCTTTCATGAATTTTAAGGGTTCCTGACTTTAAATATAGGTATCCAAGACTACAAGATTTCTTCTTGAGTCCATAAAAGGGAAAAAAGGCAATGAAAAAATCCACAGCCGATTGACACACATTTCCAATTAGAAAACCCCAAAATCAAAGAAACCCTATGAACCAAATCATTCAACCACCATAGTTTTTCACAGTTCTGAAAGACAAGGCTCATAATAAGTGATTTCTTACCCATGGAAATCATTTCCAATACTGCTTCATCATTTTACAAGACTACTCCAGTGGATGAATCCCTAAACGAATAAAGTGTATGTGTACCTCCTTCCAACAACAACACCTAAAAATATCCATGAATACCATCCAGAGATGTATATCTTGCTTCTTCTATTCAAGATCTCATGGATCCTAATCGCTATCTTTGCTCTCTCTCAATCATTTTGGATGAATCAACACCTTCAAAATCCAAGGTATGTGATCACTTGTGTTCCGTTTCTCCCCCTAAAATATCTTTGTTAGTTTTTAATTTTTTTAAATGGATTTAATGACCCATGAAAAAATATTTATTTTGATTAATCTAGGTATATTATTATCTAAATTTTATTATCTCATTTCATTCCCTTCAAGGCGTTTCACTATCCTCAGTCACTTTTTATGATTGAATGACCCACATCATGTGGTTATGAATGGTGTTTCATAAAATTTATTATGCAGTTCATCCTTGGATAATAATATTGAATTATGACATTAGGTGATAATTCTCCTTGGAATGAATCAATAATTATATAGTCAGGGTTGTATCTAGATATTTTATTCTTTAAATGGTTATGTATGAACATTATCTAAATGAATATTTTTTTATACTCTTACTTATACTGAAAATCATATAGGATAATGTTGTAATGAATTTTTCTAGTGTGATTTTTATAGTCACCATGAAAGTATAACACTATTAGGGTAATTATAGACCAATATAAAAGGTTTTTTTAACTTTATACCAAACCAAGTGATGTTTTTCATAAAATACATTAGTTTAATATACATCAATAAAATTTTATCATTAAATGGAATTCTACCAACAACTATATATTCTTTGATTCTCAATTTAAATCGAGGTTTTTGTGAGGACTGTAGAAGGTTGTATTTTTAAAACATGTCATTAGTATGTGTATTTTATTTTTAGTGACCATTAGAGTATCGTATTTTAATATTTTAATTTTTGAATAAAAATAGTTATCAAGCATGGATATAGATAACCTGTTTTGAGGTATTGTATTAAAGGCTCTATGTTGACCAACTCTACATTGAGTTCTGATAGGGGAAAGGTCTCTCCTGGGACTCTAATTAGTGATAGATACGGTATATTAGGTTTATATAATATATAAAAGATTAATTATAACCCATGTTTGTAAAATAATTGTATAGATTATCAATGATCAATATTGGAGTTTTTGACAAGAGACTGTGTTGAAGTTAGTGCCCTAGAACCAACTTATGTGTACTTTATGGTAACCTGTATTCAAGGTTTTTATTATTAATAAACTTATTATCACATAATTATTGTTCTTATACATAACATAGCATGTGGAAATTTCATAAGATTATTTGTCACACTGAAAGGTCATTGCAGTTCCCCACTATGATGAGAACCCAGAAGTGCTACGAAAATATTCCTAAATATATGTTCTATAGCCAGATGAAATCATTTGAGGGACACAAATGATATAGGATATCAGGGATAGATACTCATTGGACTTTGTGATACATTCTCATGGTGTATGCCCTTGGTAATATCTAGTGTAGGATATTATGAGAACGAGACCCGTCAATATGAAATCCACATTTATATTTTCCATTGGATGTTTCTATCTATAGATGTGTGTATTGATTATTAGAATTTAAGATTATTATTAATGATTATTATGAGTCATGTAATTTTATGTATTGATGAAAATTGTGATGACATATGTTTGTGGTGAGGTAGGATACACTGGGTGCGTCACGAGAAATATTGCATTAATGAATAATGTAATAAAAAATTTGTCCCTTCTGTTATTTAATGAAAGTTGATATCTCAGTCCCTTTTATGGAAATGATATAGCCTAAATAAATCCATGGCCATGGTGTTTAATAGGCAAGTTAAATTTTTGAAAATTCATAGAAAGATACATTGAGCACATAGGTTGATGGAACCAATATGAAACCTACTTGATTAGAGATATATTGATAAAGGGATTATATTACACAGTGAGTGTCTGTATGAGGTATTATTTCATTACGTCATTAACTTCTTTCTCTATGGGTGACTTTGCAAGTTTCTATATTCTAACCTTGAACTTTAGGATGCTTTGCCTAATGCCACTAAGAAAGAGGCCTAGAGGGCCACACACTAAGTGTATCCAAAATCTCAATTAAATAATATATTATTATTTATTATTTAACAAGTTGAATAAATTTTATCCCCGCATGTGTTTTAATAATTATTCACATTTTATTGATTACATATATTCCGTCACTAGTTATTCGAGAGATATTATGTGAGCACAATATTTAATAAATATTAATTTTATATTTAGTGAATATAATATTTATTTATTTATCAGTTAATAATGAAATTATATTTATTTAATAAATAAATAGACATTATTCAATGCCCGATAAATCTTGTGGAGTGATAGAGGATCAATTTTAATGGTCTGGTGATAAATAATATATATTTAATATTATTTGAATAAATAATATTTAATTTTAATTTAAAAGTTAAATGTATGTTAAATAAATAATAATAATAATATTATTATTGACATGGGGTTTCATAGGGATTAAATAAATAATAAGGGACACTTATGAAATTATTTATTTCTAACCCTAGGGATATATAAACCCAATTATATTATTTTTCAAGGGAGCTAATTCATTTGTTGTGCACAAAGAATCTGAAGAATCCTCTCAAAGACCTAGAGAGCTTCCTTTTCCAAGAACGATCCCATGAATGGAGAGCAATCTTCCTCCACCTTCCACTCTTGAGTCTAGAGAGATCAAGGAGAATGATTTGGAAGCGATTATAATGGCGATCAAAGGTGAATGATACATGCAATAGGATCTGCTGTGCTAACACCCAGAGATTCCTATGGCGACGTTCATAGTTTTTTGGAACACGTGTGGATCACCACTAGAGGGAATATTCTCTTTATTCCTGAAAGAATCCTCACATGGAAATTCATTAATTGATTAAATTAATTATAAATAATATGTGATCATCCTATGCTCTGATTCAAGTGTTCTATCCATTGTCTATTTTCTTTGATTCAATTCTGTTGATCATGGAGTTTATCACCGTGTAAATCTCAAATTCATCATTGATCATGACAAAAGGAAAAGTTGGGCATGAGCCATCACATGCTTCTGCTACACCCAGAACCTATAAGTGGCATCAGTTGGAGGTTACATAATTATTTATAATTATTTTAATATCATTGATTGATCTATTCATTTTTCATTTAGTTTTTAATTCAAGTTTAATCATTCTTTAATCCAAATTACAAGATCTTATTATTTCTATTTTATTTATCATAAATAAAATCAAATAAATTAATTTTATGAACAAAATTAAATCAAAGATCTCATCTGGAGGTGCTTAGGATTTCGAACAGATAACAAAAGAGTACACGCTGTGTAACCCAGAGATATATGCTCTGTACTAGTGTTCAAAGCACCAAGAATTAATTTGGAATTAATTCAAGGTGTATACATTTATTACACATGGTGAAATTAATTATATATCATGTGTTTACTAGGATAGATTGGTGCACGGTCATCTAGAATACACACCGTGTAACTTTCTTACATGACATGTAATCCTCAGTCATAGATAGGTTGTGTATCTTCTTACATGGCATACCTAACTGGTGACCGTACGATTTGAAGACTACATGATGTGTACTCCTATTTTTGTTGTTGCACAGTTTACATGTTGAGTCCTTAGGTGTGTGCCTTAGATATATGATGATAAAAGTACATGCTGCGTAGCTGGCTTGTAAACACTGTGTACGTATACCAAATTACGCATAATTAAAAATAATTTATTAAACCGTGTCAACCTTATCAACATGTTCTTGTGTGTGGTCATTAAGTTGATAGGACACTCCATGTGATGGGTTTTAATATATATAAATGTTTAATTAATTTATGCATAATGTTTTCATCTGTATATCATGTATGATTCACATTATAGTTATTACTCTAAGTACATTAAATCATAACATGCGATATAAAAATCATGTAATCCACATTAAGTTGATAGTACTTGTCATGAAAGTATGTGATAAATCATGTATGCCACATGTTGAAAGAGTAAATAGTATATGAGTATAATACATGTTGGGTGGTTCAGATGGGTACTCATTGTATTTCCTCTAAGGTACATTAATGTACATAGTTAATTTTAAATATATTTTTTTTTAAAATTGTGATGGATAAGAATCCCAAGGAAATTCAGATGAGAATTAATATAAAATAAATAAATAAATAAATAAATAAATAAATAAATAAAGAATATAATTAATTGATTAGAGTTCAATTTATCTTAAATTAGAACTATTATAATTAAATTCTAATTTTATTAAATGTATATTTTGTTGCATGATAAAGGATGATCATGAGCTTAGACCAAGACCTTTGTATGTGATTGGTTTCATTTAATTTATTATTAAATTAAATTGTTAGTCAACGTTCCATCCATCCTCTTATTATGTAAGGGACTGTGTACCTATTGTTTCTTTTATGTAAACCCCTTAACCTCTCCTACATTTAAGTAAAAACATATGTAATGGATGGAGATCCTAAGCTAGTGGAGGCGGTTCAAGTTTGGAACTGAGGCGAAACCAATCCAAGAGAGATACATAGGTGGATAGGTGGAAAGCTGTAACACGAACCATAATTGGTTCATGGTGTTTTCCCCTTGGGTATACGGTTAATTTATCATCCAATAGATAAACTAACCATTGATAAAATCTCATGATCACATCACTTTATTATTTTATTTTTGTCAAGTTTCATGGTAATTTCATTATGGATGTTTTTTCAAGATCACATGAATTAATGAATTAACAAGCATGTAAGATAGAACTGAAATAAATTAGATTATGCATAAATATTATCTAATACATGGTTAATAACTTAATTAAATTCAATTAATATTAACAATAATGTAATAAAGATAAAAATTGGAAATTTACACTCAAAATATAAAATCCCTTAATTATAAATTAAATCGGTATGGCCTTCCACTACTTTAGTTAAAATTGAACCATAGTTCAAAGTTCTTGACTAACCAAAGGGTAAATTTAAATTATCAGGGAATTATAAAATGAAGTTTTGTGTTGACATAAATTATTTCACATCAAGGGTTGACTTCCTAAGTAGGACTTGGTGTAACTGAGAGGCAAGGGTTAATGAAATCCAATTTAAGGATTTTAGGATTGGGGAGTCCACTCAATAGATCAAGGAAATATGTGTTATTGCAGTTGGAATTTGGAATGCATAGCTAAAACCATTCAAGTTAATTGATCAATAAAATTTGGGGTAGTGAGAAGGGGAATATGGATCCTTTACACTATAATGTCCATGCAACAAGATATTCTGAATCCCTTGGTGAGGGCTATTAGGTTTTGAAAAAATAGTGGAAGATTAATAAATATAATATTTATTTATTTTTCTAAATTTTATCAGATAAATTACTAAAATTATTCTCATCTAATTTGTATAAAAAATAATAAAATGACTTCAAACATATCACTAAGATCCATACATGATAAGGATAACCTTATCACCAGTACACATTTCCAAGATTGGAAAATGCACTTACACATTATTCTACGCCATAAAAGAAAATTATATGTACTAGAAGAACATATTCTTGATGTGATTGGTAATGAGGCTAGTGTGGAAGAGTTGTCTCTCAATTAGAAACATTTGAACGATGCTAAATATTTTCAATGTTTCATGCTACCATCCATAACCAGTGATATTTCGAAGAAACATGAGGACATGGATGTGTATAACATGATGTATCATCTTTAGGATCTCTATCAAGAGAAGGAGATATAAGAGATATATGAGATCTATAATTCTTTGTTTACAACTAAGCTTATAGATTCCGTTCTAGCTGGGCCTTATGTAGTCAAGCTTATTGGATACATTGAACACTTAAATATCTTAGGGATTAAATTCCTAGATTAGTTGGAAAAATATATCATGATTTCCTCACTACCCAAGTCCTAATTTAATTTTATTGTTAATTATATCATGATAAATAATTAGAATAGTCTTTCAAAACTTCTTACTTTGATTCTCTAAGTAGATAATGACATGAGGCATGACAAACCCATAGTTCTTATAGTGAATAAAAAAAAGGAAGAACAAGGAAAAGGTCCCCAAGACTCATAATAAGTCTAAAGCTCCCGGGAGTCATCCTTCCAAGAAGATGAAGGTCTAGAGGTAGGGTAAGGAAAATAAGGAAATATATTTTTCACATGGAAATCAAGGTCGCTAGAAGAAGAACGACACCCAAATTCTAGGGGAAGCTAAAGGTGTGTTTGTTATTGAGGGTAATCTTTCAATATATACACATTGGGTATTAGATACAACTTATAATTCTTACATATGTATCAAAATGTAGGAACCAAGTAGATTCTAAAATATTTCTAGAGGAGAGGTGAATTTGAGAGCTACCAATGGTGCGAGGTTGGCTACTGTAGACATTGGTGAATACCAACTTTCATTGCCAACATTAATGATACTGGTTTTAAAAGATTTTTATTATGTACCAATGATTAACAAGAGAATAATTCTTGTATCATGCCTAGATGAAGATGGTTTTATTTTCAATTTTTGAAATAAAATTTGTTTATTTTATAAATTCAACATATGTTATGGTATGGAATATTTAAATAACAATCATTATTTATTAAATTAAAAAAACCAATTATTTGAAATTGATAAAAAATCATGTTCACATGACTCATATAACACCTAGCTTTGGAATCTCCATCTTAGTCATGTAAATGAGAAGTGTTTGATAAAGATTTGTCAAGATGGTTATTTAGACTCTTCTAAGCTAAAACCACTTGAAATATGTCATGCTTATTTATAAGAAAAAATAACTAAACCACCATTCAGTGGACGAGATGAAAGGGCTACCAAGCTTCTATGATTGGTACACAATGATGTGTGTGGACCATTTCTAGTATAAGTTAGAGGTGAATATTCTTACTTAATAACTATTACTGAAGACTTGAGTAGATATGGTTATGTCTACTTGACGAGGTATAAGTCCGAGTCCATTTACAAATTCAAGGAATTAAAGAATTAAGTAGATAATCAACTTGGAGATAATATAAAGAATATTTGATCAAATTGAGGTGTTGAATATAATAACCAAGAGTTTATCAAACTTTTATGGGATTTTGGTATTCTATCTCAAGTTACTCTATCTTACACAATATAGTGGAATGGTGTTAGTGAAAGGAGGAACCATACCTTTTTATACATGGAAAGGTCGATGACGAGTCATGCAGATCTTCCATTATCCTTTTGGGGGTATACCTTAAAAACTGCAACATTTACATTAAATTGAGTACCAAATAAATCAGAAAACCGAATTATCTTTGAGTTATGGAGTAAAAAGAAAACTATTTTGTCACATACATGTGTATGGGGTTGTGAGACATTTGTTAAGGACTTCTCAGGCAACAAACTATCACCCTAGAGCACAAAGTGTATATTTATTGGTGATCCCAAGTAAATAAAGGGATACTACCTATACAACCCCTCATATAAGAAAGTCATTATCACTAGAAAAACCATATTTCTTGAGATGGATAACATGATAAAAAGGGATAGCAGGCATAAGATTAACTTTGATGAAGTTTATTCTCATGATACAAAAAATTTGGTATATGAGTAGATTCCAGAGGTCCCATTAGAATAAGTAGATCCCAAAATAAAAGTATTTCATAAGATCACTAGATAGGCAAGAGAACCCAAGAGATATGGCTTTCTAGTCACCTAAGATGATGACTCATTATTGGTTGACAATGATGAAACTATCCCATACAAAGATTAAGTAGAGATATTAGAATCTACAAGATGAAAATAATCCATGAATTATGAAATTAATTCCATACATCAGAACTAAGTTTGGGTTATGGTTGATGCACCCATTAATGTAAATCCTGTAAGGTGAAATGGGAATTCAAGAGAAAATCAGATATATAATGTAAATTAAATACCTATAAATCAATTATTTTGGCTAAAGGAAATATAATGAAACCTTTTCACCAATTTCCATGTTTAAATCCATTATAATTATACTTTCTATAGTAGCTTACCATGACTATAAAACTTGGAAGATGGAATGAAAAACTACTTTCCTTAATAGGAAAATTTAGGAAGATGTCTATATGACACAAACATAAGGTTATGTGACTCCAGGTGATGCCAAAAATATTTTCAAGTTACAGATATCCATTTATATATTGAAGAAAGTATCCAGGTTATAGAACATTCCATTTGAAGAAGTTGTAAAATAATTTGGTTTCATTAAGAACGAATATGAGCCATGTGTTTATAAGATTTTTAGTGGGAATACAGTCATTATCATAGTAGTATTTTTATATGACATATTACTTATTGGAAAGGAAATACCAATATTACTATTTGTTAAGGACTGGTTGAAAGATTATTTCTCCATGAAGGACTTAGGTGAATGAGCCTATTTTATAGAGATCAAGATCATTCATGATAGATTCAAAAGGATACTAGGACTAAGTAAAAGTAAACATATTGAAGAGATACTAAAGATATTTAGTATGGAACAATACAAGAGGAGATTGGTTTCAGCGTCACATGGTATACATCTTTCTAAGAAAATGTTTCCTCAGACACAACAGGAGAAAGAGAGAATGAGTAAGATACCATATGATTCTATGATAGGATCAATCATTTATGCCATGTTATGTATTATAATTGATGTTTCCAATGCATTGATCATGGTGGGAAGATATCAATATGATCTAGGAGAGAAATATTGGTCTACTATTAAGGTTATCCTTAAGTATCTGAGAAGAACTAAGGATATGTTCCTAGTGTATGGAGGAGATGAGGAGCTGGTCATTAGGGATTATACTGATGCTAGTTTTTAAAATATCATAATAATATGAAGTCACAATTACGATATGTTTTCTGTCTCAATAGAGGAGCTCTGATATGGAAGAGTTCAAAGCACCAGTTGTTGCAAATTATATAGTAGAGTTTTAGTATATATCAACTTTTGATACAACCAAGGAAGCCAATTGGATATGGAACTTCATCTGAGAGATTGATGCGGTACCTAGTATTAAAGACCCTATCACATTGTATTGTCAGAATACTGCCATGGTGGATCTTGAAAAAGATATCAATTCACACCAATGGGCAAAGAAAATACTCTAAAAGTATCACCTCTTGAGGGATTTTTATCAAAGGGGTGAAGTTTCAGTAAGTGGAGTTCCCATGGAAGAAAATGTTCCAGACCCCTTAATAACAAAATGCATGTCTCTAATTAATATAAATATTATATAATAATATATATTTTAATAATTCAAACAATTATATAAATATAAATTATTTATTGTTAATATGTGATATTTGAACTTATATATTTATATCAATGTCTATGTACATGTATGTGTATGCATTATGTTGTGTGTGTGTGTTTTGTGTATGTGTATATATAGATGGTGTGTGTGTACAAATGTATATATGTGTATGTATATGTGTACACATATTTGGGTTGTACACACACACACATATAACATGTGTACATGTTTATGTTTGAGATATACACATTTAATGTACATTTTTTTTTTCATTTTTGGTATATTATTTTTGGAATTTATTTATTTTTTATACATTTTTATATTTTACTAGGTATTATTTTTAATATTTTTTAATTTATATGATTAATATTTTTTTTAATTTTATTTATTAAGTTTTAATATTTTTAAAATATTTGAAATTTATATAATTAAGTTATTTGAACACATTTTTTAACATTTCATTAATTTATGTACGTGTTTATAATTCATGCAGTTAATCTTCTATGAATTCAGTTTTTAAAATAATTTTTTCAATTAAATTATATTTATTCTATTTTAATATTAATTCCATTTAATATTAATTATTTATTTTTGAATAAGGATGGATATGGGAAGGGTCTGGAGAGCGACGATCGAGTAACCATGGAGGGGGTAACATTCATCCACAATAGTGGCTTCGTTAGCTCTCTCAATCCTCTCTTTGGTGTCTTATTCGGAAACTGGTAACTCTAATTGTGTCTCTGCAAGTTATCCTTCTGCCCGAAGTGAAGGGTAAAGAGAGGGTTGATTCTATGAACCATAGGGATCTTGAGTATTATGTTATTGGTAATATCTCATATTCTCTAGCTATGGTACTATTTCTAACTCCATTTAACCATGATCAATCCAAGGACAGAGTGGAATCAAAGGCCACAAATCCAATTTTATGGATTTTGAAAGTTGGATCTCACGCTATGGATGTGAGGTATTTTTATGATTTATGTAATATAAATTTAACTTCACAAAATATTAAAAAAATGTGATATGACCTTTTTTGAAGAAAATTATGATCTAATTTCTGATTGATTAACCAAATGAAATAATTTGATTATTATGAATTTTTCAATTATTCCTTCAGAAAATAATCTGTGTATTTTAGATTTTAGGAAACCATTACTGGTAAGTTATGGATTTTATGGATGAACTATAACATCCCTTGGAAAGGGTTTTTTTCTATATTGTTTTCCCCTCTACAAAGATGAAATCAAAATCTTGGGTGATTGGTTTTGTTAATATGAAATAGGGTACCCAGTGCATTCAAGATTACCCCTTAAACGCGAGGAATTTGATCACTCAAGTGTGAATTCAAATTAGAGGTCTGATTTGGTTCTTTTGGCAACAAAAAATTTTATGGGACATTTATTCTACCATAGGAGTGCCGACTAAAATGGGCAGAGACTTGGAAAAGACCAGATGTGGTCATTTTGATCAAATCCTTATAGAGGTTGACCTCATTACCCCATTATTAAATCAATTATTTTATCTTATGATGATCTTCAATATGATTTGGATATCGAGAATGGAATATTTATTTATTTTTTCACTAGATTCTATAACATCGGTCATAAAATGGAGCTTTACCATAGGATACTTTTCTGAATAATTTATTGTGTGCACGGACACACTTATAAAAATTATAAAAGGAATTTCTAGAAACAAGTGGTCAATTCTAACTTACACTAGCTGAAGGAAGAATTACACCCCCTAGGAAAATAAGTGGACCTCCTCAAATAGTAACACTTCTCAAGGGGATACTAATTAAGGAGTACACTTCCAAGATAACCCCTCATAGAGATTTGGGGTTGTTGGTAAAATGGAGTCTCAAAAGAATACTAATGAGGGTGACTCATCCTTATGGAGTTATCCCTATAATAGATCTAGAAAAGTGAATTTTACTTTACAAATCTAGAAATAAGATTTTAAAATTGACCACACTCCTAGTGATAGGATTGGCACTACAAAAGAACAAGTGGGAAATGCTGACATCTCTGTGATTGAGGAGATATGTGCATCAGATGATGAGCCTAAATTAGAACCAATTTATTAATAGTCTGATCAATTTCTTGATAGTAGATACATGAAAGGGTCCATGGGGGTTAATAATCATCTCTAAATAAAGAAGGCTAAGGGGAAGTAGCTTTTGGGGCCAAGGAAGCCTATAGACGACCCAAAATATCCTCAGGGTGGGCTTCCCTTTAAAACTCCTAGATTTGTGGTTAAGTCCTTGAAGATTGCAGTTGGAC
Organism: Viscum album; assembly: GCA_963277665.1. Taxonomy (NCBI): domain Eukaryota; kingdom Viridiplantae; phylum Streptophyta; class Magnoliopsida; order Santalales; family Viscaceae; genus Viscum; species Viscum album. The sequence goes on from OY728119.1 coordinate 1,110,267,685, forward strand.
CTAAGTATATGAATCCTGACAAATATGAGATAAAATATCCCTCTTCTTATGTAAATTGTCAAGGTATTATTTTAGAATTGAAGCATTATGCTACTAATAAGGGTGGTGGGTTGGACAAACAGGTCATCACTAAGACTTAGGCTACTTTTTAGGTGGAAAATGTTGATTCTATTCAAATATAAGAATAGTATTTTAGCATGGTGGATCCTACATTGGATTCTCCCTATACATTTCCCATCAACAATGGAGTTGACTATATTGAATGTACAAAGGCTAGCCTCATTCAGGTTAGTAAAAATGAGGATATAAATCCTTCTATTATAGTAGTTGGTGTGACTAATGCTAGAAACCAGGTGATGAAATTTGAGGTAGGGGGAAGGGAGACAACTTCTTATAATGACTTGGGAACTAGTCCTGGACAATAGTTCAAGATAGAAGATACAAAGGAAAAATCTGTGGTTCCAATTACCAATGTTTTTTTATCTTATTTATGTTAAACCATCTACTACTATACAAAATGATCCTCCCCTTTTGAGGAATGTGCAACCTAATAAGGATAGCACATCATCTAGCATGAGGGATGCTCCTCACATCATTGCCCCTACAGAAATGGATGGCCAACATTGTAATGAACCAGAATTTTATAAATGAAATTTCCCTTCTTATAATCATGTTATATAACATAAAACACATACATGTCATATATAACTCAATGAAAATATTATTCTCATAAATAAATAATGGAATAAGTGGTATTTATAGAAATTAAGGAACATATTCCCATGGAATAGTAACATGACTATTAGAATAGTAATATTACCATTAAGAATAGTAACTCCACCAATAGAATAGTAACATCTCTTATGAAAGTATAAATAAAATTTAGGAATCTTATAAATGAAAATATGATATAATTATATCATGGTATAAGTAAATAAATGTTTTAAAAATGATAAATTAAGTGTTGGTATTTTTGTAAAATGTAAATGATTTTTTACAATTTTATAATTATTATAATGATTTAATAAATAATTTATTTTTATAAAATATATTCAAAAATTAATATTATTTTATATTATAATTTTAAGATAATTTTATGAGACCTTAATAAATTTTTCAAAGGGTCATAAAATCGATTATAATATTAAAATTAAAATTTTTCAAATAAATAATAATTTTATTTAAAAATTAAATTTCTCATAATTAGAAAATTATTTTCTTTAAATGGAGTCCATTTTTTAAATCCACACAATAAAAAATGGTTAGGGTGAATTTTTAATATTTTTCTAAAATAGTTGATTTTTTTGTGAATAGTGAAATATTGTAATTTACGGTATTTACCATTTTAACCCAAATACATGAATTTTGAGTCATGAATGATGTAATAACCATTATCTCAAACTATAATTCCTTAATTACTATATTTATTCATGATAATCAACACTATTTATAGTTTTGATCCAAAATAATAAACAAATGAATAAAATAATAAAAAAGCACCTCTCTCCTCCCCTATAAATACCACCCCTCACCGGCTCTTCTAATCACACATTACGAGCCTTTTATCTTGTATAAAATTTTCCAAATTCCAACCCCAGTCCTCTTCTCCATGTCTATTATCTTATAGTCTCTACAAAATATCAAATCGAAGTTCCTTAAAGAGGTTCTCAATGAGACAACATTCAAGAGGTAAAATCCTCAATCCCTCTCTTTTAAATTTATTTTATTTTCTTGTCCTATCATAAAATAACATATACAAAGTGGAATGATAAGTAAAATATCTTATATATACTATAATTTTATTGTGTTAATGTAATATTCATTATCAAATCTATCTTATTATCCTTTTATTCAAAAAAATAAAAATAAAACACCGCCCGTGATGTGTGGATTCACCACCTTCATGGATGATGAGTTTTTGCTTTCCATTGCTTCCTTAAATTATAATAATAGAACAATTATTATTGTTAAATAATTTTTTAATATACATATTATAATTTTTATCATATTTTTTAATTATTATATAAAGAAAATATTAAATAAAATGATACTAGTTCGTGATGGTCGTAAAAATCATTAAAATAAATTAAAAAAATTTTCATCAACATTTTATATAATGAATCATAACAATATAAGAAAACAAAATTATATATGGTATCATTTTAAATTTTGGAATTATATTAATACCATTTCATTCCACTTATGGAGTTTTTCTTCTATTTTATAAGAACTTCCATAATTATACACAATTAAACCGACCATGAAATCCATGAAACGAACACTCTCGAAACAATGAAATTAAACTTTATCACTCATAAAAATGGCCATAAATTAACTTAATAAAATTATGATAAATAAAATAAATGTATAATAATTTCTGGAGTTATTAATTAATTAATATAATTTTATTATTCTGGATATTAAGTGCAAGTACAGAATGCATACAGACATAAGGTAAGGGGATTCTCGAACCCAACTCCCTTTCTTTGGGTTATTCCTCTTTCAAGAAAAATTTCAATGTGGATATTAATTTAATGTTCATTAAATATAATTTCATTTTTATTCCATTTTATTTTTGAGTATATACATGTTTACATTTAGTGATGCTCCTGTTTCTAAACCTGATACTGAGAATCCTGCTTTTATAGGCAGTCCATCTATATCTACTGTTCTCAAATAGGTATCTGAATTAAATCTGGTCCCTATGTTCTCTAATGTTATTAACTCTGATCTTTCCAAATCTGAGTTATCTCACTCTGCTCCAACCATTTTGGCTGGGCAACCCACTCTTGATCTATGTCTTGCACATGATGTGGCTATATGCCAGACACAAGATTCCAGGATCCTTTATTTTGAAAGTGATAACAAGCTAGATAATGCTGCTCACACTGAGGTTCCTACCTCGGTTAAGGCTATGAGCCCCACCCAGAATGCAGATTTTCCTCCTCCTGTCCAGGAAGATGCTTTGGATAACCACCCGAACAGTAGTACCCTAATCCCTTCTCCTATAACTACATCTATTTCTGTTCTTCCTTTGGATAGTGATGTGACTAATGTTGTTTCTCCTATACTCAAGCTTAATTCTGAAGAAAAGAAAACAACTCCTACCCCCTCTCTGTTACCTAGGAAATCACAGAGGAAGAAAAACTCAGGGAAATCCAAAAAAAAAGGGTTCTAACCCAAAACACAAATTGAAATGAATATTATTTTCTAGAATTTTCAAGTTATAGCTAATCAGGATACCTCCACTACTCTTAGGAGGTTCTTAAGCAATCAAAAACCACTCTTTTTTGCTATCTCTGAACCTAAGGTTAACTTTAATTTGAATATTTTGAGGTTCGTCTCCTTTAATTATCACTTCCTTGGCTCCTGTAAGAAAGGAACTCTAACTGATTATTTGTGGGTCTTCTATCACAATTCTCTTCAAAGTTTTAAACTTTTTAAAGCACAGATCAACAACTCACCTGTGACTTCTTGTGGAATGGACAACATATCTTTTGCACTATGGTCTACGCTAACAATAGATATCAGGAAAGGAGGCCTCTTTGGCTTGACCTTTTGGAGATGGCTAATCAAATTCAAGTCCCCTGGGTTGTTTTGGGGGATTTTAATGCCATTCTCAACTCTTGTGAAAAGCTGGGTCCCTCACATCTCTCCATCTCTTCAAGAGAGTTTAGGTCCTCTATTGAGGACTGCAACCTCTTTGAGGTTACTCTTACCGGTGCCAAGTACACTTGGTATAGAAGGCATCATAATAAAATTGTTGCAAGTAAACTAGATAGGGATTTCGTCAATATGAAAGCTCTTGACACTTGGGATAATGTCACTAGTATTACCCTCCCTAGACTTAACTCTGATCATCATCCCATTCTTCTTAGTTTCCTCAGTAATGAACGTAGGCTCACCCCTCCTTTTAAATTTAACAACGCCTGGTCTTTGGACCCGGATTGTGACTCCTTTATTAAAAACACTTGGGATTCTATGAAACATCACCATGACTCTTTTGCGTGCATGTTCAAGTTGAAAACTTTAAAGCATGCTCTTAAAGATTGGTGTAAAATCAAAAGCAACCAAATGAATTTAGATATCTCTTTGCTGGAGAAAGATCTTAATCAAATTAAAAGTCTTAACACCAACTCTGATTTTAATGGGGATTTGCAATCTGAGGTGAATCTTTCCCTTAAACTCAACCATATGCTCAATTTCAAAGATAATTTGTGTAATTTTTTTTAAGACTAAATGTCTTAATGATGGTGATCGTAATACCAAATTTTATAATTCCTTACAAAGAATCAGAAAGGCCAATTGTCCTCTCTCTAAACTCATCCACAATGATTTGATTCTTGAAACTAAAGAGGCCATCTCGGATCATGTGGTCTCTTACTTCCATAACATTTTCAATGGTCCTGACATGAACACTAATCTTAAGTCTCGCATAATCCCTTTACTTTTGGATGATAATGATAATAAATCTCTCCTCTCCATTCCTTTTGATCATGAAATCAAAGACACGGTTTTTAGTTTAAATTCTAACAGCGCACCTGGTCCTGATGGTTTCAACAATGGCTTCTACCAAAAACATTGGGACATCATTCACTTTGATGTTTTTAAGCTGGTGAAGTCTTTCTTTTCGAATGGAATTCTTCCTCATGGTTTAAATGCTCAATTTATTACTTTGATTCCTAAAGTTGAAAATGCTTCTGAAATTCATCAATTTAGACCCATTGCTTTAATAAATACTATCTATAAGATTATTACTAAAATTATTTCCAATAGACTTGCTCCTATTTGTAACAATATTGTTTCTTGGAATCAGTTTGGTTTCATCAAAGAAATATCCATTCAAGATCGTATTTTCCTTGCCTCCGAATGTACCAATAGTTTAAATAAAAATATGAGAGGGGGTAGTGTTGCCATTAAATTCGATATTAGAAAAGCTTTTGATACTATTGATTGGGACTTCATATTCAAATTTCTTGAGGGATTTGGCTTTCATGAAACTTTTATCAGAAGAATTAAAGTTCTTTTCCAATCCTCTCTTATTTCTATCTTGATCAATGGTACTCCTCGTGGTTTCTTCAACTGTACTAAGGGTGTCAGGCAAGGTGATCCTCTCTTGGCGATCCTTTTTGTTATTGCTGAATATTACTTCAGCAGGTTCCTAAATAAGCTGGTTGAACAAAATAAGCTTAAACCCATCCAAGCTGCCAGATACTTAAATTTGCCTACTCATGTGCCTACAAATGTATATATGTGTATGTATATGTGCACACATATTTGGGTTGCACACACACACACATATAACATGTGTACATGTGTATGTTTGAGATATACACATTTAATGTACATTTTTTTTCATTTTTGATATATTATTTTTGGAATTTATTCATTTTTTATACATTTTTATATTTTACTAGGTATTATTTTTAATAATTTTTAATTTATATGATTAACATTTTTTTAATTTTATTTATTAAGTTGTAATATTTTTAAAATATTTGAAATTTATATAATTAAGTTATTTGAACACATTTTTTAACATTTCATTAATTTATGTACGTGTTTATAATTCATGTAGTTAATCTTCTATGAATTCAGTTTTTAAAATAAATTTTTCAATTAAATTATATTTATTCTATTTTAATAATAATTCCATTTAATATTAATTATTTATTTTTGAATAAGGATGGATGTGGGAAGGGTATGGAGAGAGACGATCGAGTAACCATGGAGGGGGTGACATTCATCCACAATAGTGGCTTCGTTAGCTCTCTCAATCCTCTCTTTGGTGTCTTATTCGGAAAATGGTAACTCTAATTGTTCTCTGCAAGTTATCCTTCTGCCCGAAGTGAAGGGTAAAGAGAGGGTTGATTCTATGAACCATAGGGATCTTAAGTATTATGTTATTGGTAATACCTCATATTCTCAAGCTATGGTAGTATTTCTGACTCCATTTAACCATGATCCATCCAAGGACAAAGTGGAATCAAAGGCCACAAATCCAATTTTAGGGATTTTGAAAGTTGGATCTCACGCTATGGATGTGAGTTATTTTGATGATTTATGTAATATAAATTTAACTTCAGAAAATATTAAAAAAATGTGATATGACCTTTTTTGAAGAAAATTATGATCTAATTTCTGATTGATTAACCAAATGAAATAATTTGATTATTATGAATTTTTCAATTATTCCTTCAGAAAATAATCTGTGTATTTTAGATTTTAGGAAACCATTATTGGTAAGTTGTGGATTTTATGGATGAACTATAACATCCCTTGGAAAGGGTTTTTTTCCATATTATTTTCCCCTCTGCAAAGATGAAATCAAGATCTTGGGGGATTGGTTTTGTTAATATGAAATAGGGTACCCACTGCATTCAAGATTACCCCTTAAACACAAATAATTTGATCACTCAAGTGTGAATTCAAATTAGAGGTTTGATTTGGTTCTTTTGGCTACAAAAAATTTTATGGGACATTTATTCTACCATAGGAGTGCCAACTAAAATGGGCAGAGACTTGGAAAAGACCAGATGTGGTCATTTTGATCAAATCCTTATAGAGGTTGACCTAATTACCCCCTTATTAAATCAATTATTTTATCTTATGATGATCTTCAATATGATTTGGATATCGAGTATGGAATATTTCTTTATTTTTTCACTAGATTCTATAACATCGGTCATAAAATGGAGCTTTACCATAGGATACTTTTCTGTGTCATTTATTGTGTGCACGGACACACTTATGAAAATTATAAAAGGAATTTCTAGAAACAAGTGGTCAATGCTGACATACACTAGCTGAAGGAAGAATCACACCCCCTAGGAAAATAAGTGGACCTCCTCAAATAGTAACACTTCTCAAGGGGATACTAATTAAGGAGTACACTTCCAAGATAACCCCTCATAGAGATTTGGGGTTGTTGGTAAAATGGAGTCTCAATAGAATACTAATGAGGGTGACTCATCCTTATGGAGTTATCCCTATAATAGATCTAGAAAAGTGAATTTTCCTTTACATATCTAGAAATAAGATTTTAAAATTGACCACACTCATAGTGATAGGATTGGAACTACCAAAGAACAAGTGGGAAATGCTGACATCTCTGTGATTGAGGAGCTATGTGCATCAGATGATGAGCCTAAATTAGACCCAATTGATTAATATTCTGATCAATTTCTTGATAGTAAATACATGAAAGGGTCCATGGGGGTTAATAATCATCTCTAAATAAAGAAGGCTAAGGGGAAGTAGCTTTTGGGGCCAAGGAAGCCTATAGACGACCCAAAATATCCTCAGGGTGGGATTCCCTTTAAAACTCCTAGATTTGTGGTTAAGTCCTTGAAGATTGAAGTTGGACCTAAGGATATGAATCCTGACAAATATGAGATAAAATATCCCTCTTCTTATGTAAATTGTCAAGGTATTATTTTAGAATTGAAGCATTATGCTACTAATAAGGGTGGTGGGTTGGACAAACAGGTCATCACTAAGACTTAGGCTACTTTTTAGGTGGAAAATGTTGATTCTATTCAAATATAAGAATAGTATTTTGGCATGGTGGATCCTACATTGGATTCTCCATATACATTTCCCATCAACAATGGAGTTGACTGTATTGAATGTACAATGGCTAGCCTCATTCAGGTTAGTAAAAATGAGGCTATAAATCCTTCTATTATAGTAGTTGGTGTGACTAATGCTGGAAACCAGGTGATGAAATTTGAGGTAGTGGGAAGGGAGACAACTTCTTATAATGACTTGGGAACTAGTCCTGGATAATAGTTCAAGATAGAAGATACAAAGGAAAAATCTGTGGTTCCAATTACCAATGTTTTTTATCTTATTTATGTTAAACCATATACTGCTATCCAAAATGATCCTCCCCTTTTGAGGAATGTGTAACCTAATAAGGATAGCACATCATCTAGCATGAGGGATGCTCCTCACATCACTACCCCTACAGAAATGGAGGGCCAACATTGTAATGAACCAGAATTTTATAAATGAAATTTCCCTTCTTATAATCATGTTATATAACATAAAACACATACATGTCATATATAACTCAATGAAAATATTATTCTCATAAATAAATAATGGAATAAGTGGTATTTATAGAAATTAAGGAACATATTCCCATGGAATAGTAACATGACTATTAGAATAGTAATATTACCATTAAGAATAGTAACTCCACCAATAGAATAGTAACATCTCTTATGAAAGTATAAATAAAATTTAGGAATCTTATAAATGAAAATATGATATAATTATATCATGGTATATGTAAATAAATGTTTTAAAAATGATAAATTAAGTGTTGGTATTTTTGTAAAATATAAATGATTTTTTACAATTTTATAATTATTATAATGATTTAATAAATAATTTATTTTTATAAAATATATTCATAAATTAATATTATTTTATATTATAATTGTAAGATAATTTTATGAGACCTTAATAAATTTTTCAAAGGGTCATAAAATCGATTATAATATTAAAATTAGAATTTTTCAAATAAATAATAATTTTATTTAAAAATTAAATTTCTCATAATTAGAAAATTATTTTCGTAAAATGGAGACCATTTTTTAAATCTGCACAATAAAAAATGGTTAGGGTGAATTTTTAATATTTTTCTAAAATAGTTCATTTTTTGTGAATAGTGAAATATTGTAATTTACGTTATTTACCATTTTAACCCAAATACATGAATTTTGAGTCATGAATGATGTAATAACCATTATCTCAAACTATCCTTCCTTAGTTACTATATTTATTCATGATAATCAACACTATTTATAGTTTTGATCCAAAATAATAAACAAATGAATAAAATAATAAAAAAACACCTCTCTCCTCCCCTATAAATACCACCCCTCACCGGCTCTTCTAATCACACATTACGAGCCTTTTATCTTGTATAAAATTTTCCAAATTCCATCCCCAACCCTCTTCTCCATGTCTATTATATTATAGTCTCAACAAAATATCAAATCGAAGTTCCTTAAAGAGGTTCTCAATGAGACAACATTCAAGAGGTAAAATCCTCAATCCCTCTCTTTTAAATTTATTTTATTTTCTTGTCCTATCATAAAATCACATATAAAAAGTGGAATGATAAGTACAATATCATATATATACTATAATTTTATTGTGTTAATGTAATATTCATTATCAAATCTATCTTATTATCCTTTTATTCAAAAAAAATAAAACACCGCCCGTGATGTGTGGATTCACCACCTTCATGGATGATGAGTTTTTGTTTTCCATTACTTCCTTAAATTATAATAATAGAACAATTATTATTGTTAAATAATTTTTTAATATACATATTATAATTTTTATCATATTTTTTAATTATTATTTAAATAAAATATTAAATAAAATGATACTAGTTCGTGATGGTTGTAAAAATCGTTAAAATAAATTAAAATTTTTTCATCAACATTTTATACAATGAATCATAATAATATCAGAAAACAAAATTATATATGGTATCATTTTAAATTTTGGAATTATATTACTACCATTTCATTCCACTTATGGAGTTTTTCTTCTATTTTATAAGAACTTCCATAATTATACACAATTAAACCGACCATGAAATCCATGAAATGAACACTCTCGGAACAATGAAATTAAACTTTATAACTCATAAAAATGGCCATAAATTAACTTAATAAAATTATCATAAATAAAATAAATGTAGAATAATTTCTGGAGTTATTAATTAATTAATCTAATTTTATTATTCTGGATATTAAGTGCAAGTACAGAATGTATACAGACATAAGGTAATGGGATTCTCGAACCCAAATCCCTTTCTTTGGGTTATTCCTCTTTCAAGAAAAATTTCAATGTGGACATTAATTTAATGTTCATTAAATATAATTTCATTTTTATTCCATTTTATTTTTGAGTATATACATTTTTACATTTAGTGATGCTCCTGTTTCTAAACCTGATACTGAGAATCCAGATTTTTTAGGCAGTCCATCTATATCTACTATTCTCAAACAGGTATCTGAATTAAATATGGTCCCTATATGCTCTAATGTTATTAACTCTGATCTTTTCAAATCTGAGTTATCTCATTCTGCTCCAACCATTTTGGCTGGGCAACCCACTCTTGATCTATGTCTTGCACATGATGTGGCTATATGCCATACACAAGATTCCAGGATCCTTTCTTTTGAAAGTGATAACCAGCTAGATAATGCTGGTCACACTGAGGTTCCTACCTCGGTTAAGGCTATGAGCCCCACCCAGAATGCAGATTTTCCTCCTCCTGTTCAGGAAGATGCTTTGGATAACCACCCGAACAGTAGTACCCTAATCCCTTCTCCTATAACTACATATATTTCTGTTCTTCCTTCGGATAGTGATGTGACTAATGTTGTTTCTCCTATACTCAAGCTTAATTCTGAAGAAAAGAAAACAACTCCTACCCCCTCTCTATTACCTAGTAAATCACATAGGAAGAAAAACTCAGGGAAATCCAAAAAAAAGGGTTCTAACCCAAAACACTAATTGAAATGAATATTATTTTCTGGAATTGTCAACTTATAGCTAATCAGGATACCTCCACTACTCTTAGGAGGTTCTTAATCACTCAAAAACCACTCTTGTTTGCTATCTCTGAACCTAAGGTTAACTTTAATTTGAATATTTTGAGGTTTAGCTCCTTTAATTATCGCTTCCTTGGCTCCTGTAAGAAAGGAAATCTAACTGATTCTTTGTGGGTCTTCTATCACAATTCTCTTCAAAGTGTTAAATTTTTTTAAAGCACATATCAACAACTCACCTATGAATTCTTGTGGAATGGACAACATATCTTTTGCACGATGGTCTACGCTAACAATAGATACCAGGAAAGGTGGCCTCTTTGGCTTGACCTTTTGGAGATTTCTAATCAAATTCAAGTCCCCTGGGTTGTTTTGGGGGATTTTAATGCCATTCTCAACTCTTGTGAAAAGCTGGGTCCCTCACATCTCTCCATCTCTTCAAGAGAGTTTAGGTCCTCTATTGAGGACTGCAACCTCTTTGAGGTTACTCTTATCGGTGCCAAGTACACTTGGTATAGAAGGCATCATAATAAAACTATTTCAAGTAAACTAGATAGGGATTTCGTCAATATGAAAGCTCTTGACACTTGGGATAATGTCACTAGTATTACCCTCCCTAGACTTAACTCTGATCATCATCCGATTCTTCTTAGTTTCCTCAGTAATGAACGTAGGCTCCCCCCTCCTTTTAAATTTAACAACGCCTGGTCTTTGGACCCAGATTGTGACTCATTTATTAAAAACACTTGGGATTCTATGAAACATCACCAGGACTCTTTTGCGTGCATGTTCAAGTTGAAAACTTTAAAGCATGCTCTTAAAGATTGGTGTAAAATCAAAAGCACCCAAATGAATTTAGATATCTCTTTGCTGGAGAAAGAGCTTAATCAAATTAAAAGTCTTAACACCAACTCTTATTTTAATGGGGATTTGCAATCTGAGGTGAATCTTTCCCTTAAACTCAACCATCTGTTCAATTTCAAAGATAATATGCGTAATTTTTTTTAAGACTAAATGGCTTAATGATGGTGATCATAATACCAAATTTTATAATTCCTTACAAATAATCATGAAGGCCAATCGTCCTCTCTCTAAACTCATCCACAATGATTTGATTCTTGAAACTGAAGAGGCCATCTCAGATCATGTGGTCTCTTACTTCCTTAACATTTTCAATGGTCCTGACGTGAACACTAATCTTAAGTCTCGCATAATCCCTTTACTTGTGGATGATAATGATAATAAATCTCTCCTCTCCATTCCTTTTAATCATGAAATAAAAGACACGGTGTTTAGTTTAAATTCTAACAGCACACCTGGTCCTGATGGTTTCAACAATGGCTTCTACCAAAAACATTGGGACATCATTCACTTTGATGTTTGTAAGCTGGTGAAGTCTTTCTTTTTGAATGGAATTATTCCTCATGGTTTAAATTCTCAATTTATTACTTTTATTCCTAAAGTTGAAAATGCTTCTGAAATTCATCAATTTAGACACATTGATTTAATAAATACTATCTATAAGGTTATTACTAAAATTATTTCCAACAGACTTGCTCCTATTTGTAACAAAATTGTTTCTTGGAATCAGTTTGGTTTCATCAAAGGAAGATCCATTCAAGATTGTATTTGTCTTGCCTTTGAATGTACCAATAGTTTAAATAAAAATATGAGAGGGGGTAGTGTTGCCATTAAATTCGATATTAGAAAATCTTTTGATACTATTGATTGGGCATTCATATTCAAAGTTCTTGAGGGATTTGGATTTCATGAAACTTTTATCAGAAGAATTAAAGTTCTTTTCCAATCCTCTCTTATTTCTATCTTGATCAATGGTAATCCTCGTGGTTTCTTCAATTATACTAAGGGTGTTAGGCAAGGTGATCCTCTCTCGGCGATCCTTTTTGTTATTGCTGAAGATTACTTCAGCAGATTCCTAAATAAGATGGTTGAACAAAATAAGCTTAAACCCATCCAAGCTGCCAGATACTTAAATGTGCCTACTCATATGCTTTATGTAGATGATATCATCTTGTTTATAAAAGGAGATCAACGAAATATTCAAGTGCTCAAGCAAGCCATTACCCATTATGAGGACATTTCAGGGAAAGCTATCTCCTGGAATAAATCCCAAATCTTCTTTGGAAAAAACTTCCCTACCAGAAGAAAAAATATCACCATCAATAACCAGGGTATTAAAGAAGGCCTTCTTCCTTTCAACCACTTGGGTGTTCCTCTATTTTGGGGATGGATGAAAGCATGCTACTTCTTGAATATAATTAATCAAATAACTAGCCAACTCTCTTCGTGGAAAGGGAAATCCCTCTCCATGGATGAGAGAATTTTCCTTGTCAAATCGACCATTGTTTCTAAAATGGTTTACTCCCTCATGATATACAAATGGACGACTAGTACCTTCAAGAAAATTAATACCTATATAAAAAATTTAATATGGATGGGGAGTATTCTAAATAAGAAACTTGTCACTGTCCCTTGGAATAATTGTTGCAAGCCCCTTGACAAAGGCGACATTGGCATTAAAAACTTAAGATTGTTCAATGAAGCTCTGCAAGCCAAACTTACTTGGAGGCTTATTAATTGTACTTATAATGCTTCTGATTTCTTAAATAGGAGATTATTTGATAAACTCTTAAAAAAGAATTTGAATTTCATTAACTCCTCAATCTGGCCTGCCATTAAGAACTCTTATCAAAAGATAATGGAAAATGCTAGATGGATGGTTAGTACTAATTCCTGTATAAACTTCTGGTGTGACAATTGGTATGGTACACCTTTGATATCTTTGCTTTCCCCTGATAATACTCCTGAAGATATTAGTATTTCCATTAGAGATATTCTTCAGTCTCATAGGCAAGAACTCCCTATCAGTATAGCTCAGATCACTGAAAATTATCATTTCTCTACTGCTGGAGATTATCTAGCTTGGGAACCTGCCCCCAATGGTATTCTTAATTCAAAAAACTTCTATAAGAACTTTTTTTCAGGTGATGATTCCAGTTTTCAATGGATGAATTCCTTTAACAAATCTTGGATAAAACCCTCTAGACTCACCCTGATTTGGAGTCTTTCTCACAACATATTGCCCACTGATATTGGTCTGAAAACTTTTGGCATACAACTATGCTCCAAATGCAAACTATGTAATCAACATAGGGACGATGCTGATCATCTCTTCTTGTCCTGTTCCACTGCCACTACTTTATGGAATTATGTTTTTGATTTATTTGATTGTCGATGGTCCATCCCTGAATCGATTTATCATCTTCTTAAAAAATGTGTTAGATATGATGCTTCCTTGTAGGTTAAAAATTTATTTCTTGCGGCGATGGCAGAGCTTATTCACGATATATGGTACATTAGAAATGATATTTTGCACAATAATCACTCATTCTATTTAATTGCAGGAAAAACTCATATACTCATTGCAATTCAAGAAGCCGCTTCTATTCAAAAAGACTATTGCAGTAACTCTTTTGGTGATTTTGAAATCCTTCGGCGCATCTGCGTTCCAGTCATCTTTCTGAAGCCCAAGCATTCCTTTGAAGTCTTCTGGCAGGCCCCGATACCAGGTTGGGTTAAAGTGAATGTGGATGGTGCCTCTAAGGGCAGTCCTGGCCCTGCCAGCTGTGGAGCTATTTTTAGAGACTCGGATGGCCAATGCGAAGGTTTCTTCTACAATGGATGTGGTCTGGCATCATCTCTAGAAGCCAAAATGTTAGGGGTCATTTATGCTATGGAACTTTCTCTACATAGAGTATGGAGAAAGATTTGGATTGAAAGTGACTCTACCACTATCGTTCATGCCATCTGGAATGGTGTTATTCATCTTGCTTGGCCACTTACCAATCATTTGATGAACTGCCTGGATTCGCTTCGTGGGATTGATTTTATTGCCACTCACACCTTCCATGAAGCGAATGTGGTTGCTGATGCCCTTTCCAATAAAGGAGTGCAGCAGAACTTGACTTGGCTGGATGCTTTTCCTCCTGATTTACTTCCTTATTTCGATAGAGATTGTAGGAAAATTCCATCTTTTAGACTTTTGTAATACCTTTTCTTTTTAATACATTTTTGGTGCTTTGGTCTTAAAAAAACATTTTGTTTTATGACAAATATAAATATTTTCCAAAATAAATATTCTTTCCAAAACACATCTTGACTCCTCTTGAGTTATTTCTTCTTTGCTAAAAAATGATGATTCTTATACCAAATAAGTTCTTTTACATTTTCAATTTGGAAAAAAAAGTTTATTCATGAAATCATCACTTATTAAATCCTTATGAAACCCATTCCTTTACACGGGTTACTTCATGAAATTGATTGATATATATTCTATGTGGAATGCATGATTATGTAAATTCTATAATGTGACTGGTGGTCCTGGAATTATATAACCCTACAATGCATTGGGTAATGTAATGTATCTCATGATATGACATGTATTATGCTTGAACATGATGATATTTTTTTCACAATGATGATGTTATGATTATGCACATATTTTATGTGTGAACATGATGCTAACTTTGTTCACAACTATGTGTGATATTTGACCACTAAGAAATGATGTTTCATTTTTATGAATTTACACTTTCCATGAATTTATCCAATGTTTCCCTCATGATGTTGATGATGATATTATTCTCATGTTATGATGATGACGATTATTCTCACTCATGTTTTATTGACTCATTCCCCTTATTCACCCACTTACTGGGCTTTTAGCTCACCCCTTATTTTTTATGTATATCCTCAGGTGACTAAGTGTACTAAGAATAATGTGATCTTTAAAGGTATAAAGAATAAGATTTTAAATAAATATTTTTGTTTTTATATTTTTCAAGTTATGAATATGCCTAATTTTTCCAAGACACTAAACCTTTGGATCCTAGTTTTGTAATGCTGTTACGTTGTTTGTCTTTAAAATGATGTAATAGTTATGTAAGAAAAAGTTAGGTCACTATAGTTGGTATCATAGCATGGTTTATTTAATTTGGGAATTAGGATTAGATACTGTTAGTGAAATCCCTTATTATAAGACTAAGTATATAACTATTTGTTTAGAAAAATGATTAATATAGGGAACCTATAAGATATGCCTTTAGTGTTAATGGCATAAAAGGTTAAATTATTCATGATTTGTTGACTTAATTTTTGTTCAAACCATTTCTATTTTATAAAATGGTGGAAACTAGAAGAAAATATACCAACAACCCATGTGAGGGATAATGCAACGATTGTATAAATGAAATCCCCAATGCGATGGGAGGTGGAGTTCAAAAATTTATGGCAATTCTTACCCAACCACCTCAGGCTATGAACAACTTGAACCACATGGTATCTTTTCATTCACCTAAGAAGGAACATTTATCCCTTGATTCCTTTATATGAAAATGACCACCAAAATTTAGTGGATATTTTGATCTAATAATTTTAGAACAATGGGTTAAGATCTATGCTCTACTTTTCTGATAAGGATAAGATGACTCTGGATGTCTATCATTTAGATGGAGAAGCCGATCAATGGTGGTAATTGATAAAGAACACAAATATGAAGGAATAAATAGAATATATGGAGTGAGAAGACTTTAAGAAAATATTTCTTAACAATTATTTCCCTTGAATTATTCATAAAAAGGTATAGAGAGAATTCATAGAGATGAAGAAAAATGAAGGTGAATCTATCAGAGCTTATGAAGAAAACTTCACAAGGATTTCAAGATACGCCTTCAGTTTTGTTATCAACAATGATAGAAAAATATATTGATTATTTAGTGGTTTAAAATCACACCTTCAAAAAGCTCTAGCTATTCAAGATTTTATGTGGTACAAATAAGTGGTTCGATGTGATCTCAAAATCAAGATGGATTTCAGAGAAGGGTCCCATTTTTATGGAGATAAGAATAGAAGAATGGAGTTTCATGTTTGTGGGTCAAATGAAAAAAGAGGAAAGAGGATCCAACATCCCAAATTTCAGAAATGTGGGAATAAACATTATAGGAATTGAATCAGGAGGATAGAAAAATTATTTATGTTTGGGAAAGAATCCAATCAAGCTAATGAATGTCTAGGAAACATGAAGAAGTATGAAAAAATGATGGAGGAAAAGAGAACCCCACCCATGGTTCAATGATTCAACTATATGGAGAAATGGAAATATGCAATTTAATGAACTAAACCTTGAGTCCTTGATGTTAATCGTTGTCAGTATCCACTAAATCCAATGGAACAAGGGAAAGATTATTCCTTCACTACTGCTAAATCAGAAAGAAAATGAAGTCATACAAGGTACACTTCCTATTCACTCAATAATGAAAAAATTATTATTTGATTCTATTTCTACGAATTCATTTATATCTTGTATGTTTTATAGAACTATTAAATCAGATACCTGACTCCTTGAAGTAGAGATAGCCATAAAAACACCTAGTGGTGCGATAATTCCAACCAAAGTGTTGGACACTTATATTTTTGGAATATGTGGGAAGATTATTCTAGTGAATCTCGTAATACTTCCCTTGGTGTAATTTGATGTTATACAAGGCATGGATTTAATCTCATTATATAGAGAACAAAATAACTACCAGGAAAAGAAAATATCTTTTCATATTTTGAACCATCCCATGCTCATCTATAAATGAAAGGAAAACCATGAATCTCCTTTGAAAAATACCTCAAAGGTGTGGGTGTTGATTCTATATGAAGAAGTATACCTCGCTCAAAAGGTTGATTCAAAGGAAGGTATCAAACTAGAAAAAATTTCCATTGTTAGGGAATACACTGATGTATTTTTTGAAGAGTTACCCAAGCTTCCCCCAGATTGGGATTTAGATTTATTAATAGAACTCATAACTGAAGTCAATCCTATCTCAAAATTCTCATAAAGGATGGCCCCTATTGAACTAGAGGAGTTAAAGAAGTAATTGAAAGAGAATTTGGAAAAAGGGTTCATATTCCCTAGTGTATCTCCTTATAGTGCGCTAGTGATTCTGAAAAAGAACATATCAACATAGTTGTGCATCGATTACCAGAAGATCAATAAGATCACCTTAAAGAAAAGGTATCCTCTTCCAAGGATTTATGACTTGTTAGATAAACTACGAGGAGCTCAATACTTCTCAAAGGTGGATCTTCATTCTAGATATCATCAAATGAAGGCGAAGAAGGAATATATTCCGAAGAATACTTTTCATACAAGGTATAGACACTATGAGTTTCTAATGACACCCTTAGGACTTACTAATTCCCATGAAATATTTATGGATTTATTAAATAGAGTCTTTCGACACTACCTTGAAAAAATTTTGGTAGTGTTTATCGATGATATTATCATTTAATCCAAGTATAAGGAGGAACATGAATAACATATTAAGATCATGATGATGATATTAAAGAAGAATAAATTGTATTCCAAGTTCATAAAATGTGACTTTTGGATGAAACAAGTCACATTCTTGGGACATGTGATCACAAGTGAGATAATTTCCATGGACCCTTAAAAAAAGGAAAATGAGGAATGGCTAAGACCCACTTGTGTCACATAAATCCACAGTTTTCTTGGATTAGTAGGGTACTAATGATTTTTTTTGAGAAATTTCTCATGATTGTCTAGCCTGATAACTAAGTTAATAAGGAAAGGGGTAAAGTATGTCTAGATGGAATAATGTGAGGAAATATTTAATGATCTATAGAAGAGGCATATCACTGCACCTATACTCACAGTACCAACAAGTGGAGAAAGTTTAGTGATATAAAGTGATGCTTCAAAGAAAGGCTTGGGTTGTTTACTCATGTAAAATAATAAAGCGACAGACTATGCCTCATGATAGTAGAATATCCATGATCAAAACTACACAATTCATGATCTAGAGCTAGCATTTGTGATTTTTTCCTTGAAAATATGGTGGCACTACCTCTATGGTGAGAAGTGCGACATATATACCGATAAAAGGAGTCTAAAGCATATATTCACATAGAAGAAGATCAACATGAATCATAGAAGACAGTTAGAGTTTATAAAGGACTATAATTTCTCTATTCACTACCATACGGGAAAGTCGAATAAGGTAGTTAATGCTCTTAGAAGAAAAGAACCAGCTACTCTATCCATGACACAGATTTAGAAAGACTCTATCTTCATGTATATACAAAGGATGGATTTGGAAATCATAATGGTAGATAATACCTCCTACCTTTACCAAATTATTTCCCAACCATCTATCCAAGAGAAGATCTAGGAGGCACAAAGGGATGATATGGAGTTAAAAAATAATGTGACTATAATAAAGGAAGGAAAGCTACTTGAGTTCCACATCGATAATGATGGTGTGATTAGGTATGGAATAAGGCTGTATATGCATTAATCACCTAATCTACATAAGGATCTATTGGATGATGTACATTGATCGCATTTCTCTATCTATCCTATAAGTACTAAGATGTACTGTTATATTGTAGAACACTTCTGGTGGGACAACATGAAGAAGGATATTGTAAAGTATATCTCAAGATTTTTAACAGGTCAACAAGTTAAAGAAGAGTGATATAAGTCCAAAGGGTTGATAAAAATCTTTCATATACCCATGTAGAAATGGGAGAATGTCACTATGGACGTTTTCACTGGTCTCCCAAATTCATTTAAATAAAATAATGTGAAATGGGTTGTGATGGATCGAATCACAAAGACTTCCCACTTTATCACTATTTTGGAATATCTATAACTTGAAAAACTTTCCAAAATATATGTGAAGGAAGTGGTGAGGATACACGGGGTTCCACTTTCAATAATCTCTGATCATGATCCAAGGTTCACATATAAATTATAGATAATAATTAAACATTATTTGAGTACTAAATTGAATTTCAGCATGGCATATCACCCCCAAACTAATGACTAATTTGAAAAGACTATTCAGACACTCGAGGATACATTGAGGGCCTTCTTAATGGCATTAAAATGTGGATGAGATCAACATATCCCATTTATTGAGTTCCCATATAAAAATAGTTTCCACTCGAGTATTCAAATGACTCCATATAAAGCTCTATATAGGAAGCAATGTAGAACTCTAACTTGTTGCGATGAAGTTGGTGAATGAAATCTAATTGGACATGATATTATGTGAGAGATGATAGAGAAGGTTACATCCATCCAAAAATATATAAAATCTACTCAAATTCATAAAAATAGCTATAACAACAACCATAGAATGGATTTGGAGTTTGAATTTGGAGAAAAATTCTTCTTTCGAATATTACTATGGAAGAGATCCATGTGGTTTGGAAATAAAAGGAATATTAGCCCAAGGTACATTATCCCCTTTAAAATCCTTGATCACATAGGACCAGTGTCCTATCAGCTTGTACTTCCACCAAACATGGACCAACTTCATGAATTTTTCAATGCATCTCTCCTGAGAAAGTACATATCACATCCCTCACATGTACAGAATCTATAGGTGGTACAATCAGAGAATAACCTCTCATATGAAGAGAACCTAGTGAAGATCTTGGACCATAGAGACAAAGTCCCATGAAATAAGATGAATCACCTCATCAAAGTGTTGTGTAGGAACCATAAGTATTAATAGGTGACATGAGAACTGAGGAAGTAATGAAGGATAAATACCCTCACCTATTTTCACCTTAGTATGTAAAACAAAATTTTGAGGGAAGAATTTTAAAAGGGGAAGAATGTAGCGAACCAAAATTTTATCAATGAAATTTCCCTTCTTATAATTATTCTATATAGTATAAAACACATAAATCACATAGAGAACTCAATAAAAATATTATTATCATAAATGAAGAATGAAATAAGTTGTATTCATATAAATTAAGAAAACTATACCGATGGAATAGTAACATGAAAATTGGAATGGTAATATGACCATTAAGAATAGTAACTCGAAAGGGACACACATGGGAATTACCTTAAGAAAAAGGAGATAGTAACTCAAAAAATCTAATAGCAACATCACCTATGAATTTATAAATATAATTTAGGCATCTTATAAATAAATTATGATATAATTATGTCATGGTATAAGTAAATAAACGTTTAGAAAATGATAAATTAAGTGTTGGTATTTTTTGAAAATCATAAATGATTATTTACAATTTTATAATTAATATAATTATTTAAAAGTAAATTTACTTTCATAAAATGTATTCATAAAATAATATTTTTTTTATTTAAATTATAATATAATTTTATGAGACCTTAATTTTTCAAAGGGTCATAAAATCAATTATAATATTAAAATCAGTATTTTTCGAATAAATGATGATTTTATTTAAAAATTAAATTTCCCATAATTATAAAATTATTTTCATAAAATGGTGTCCATTTTTTAAATCTACACATAAAAAATGGTTAGGGTGATTTTCTAGGTTTTTTCTAAAATAGTTGAATTTTTAGTGAATAGTGAAATACGACTATTTAGGGTATTTAACATTTTAAGCCAAATACATGAATTTTTGATTCATGAATGATGTAAGAATCATTATATCACAATATCTTTGCATAGTTACTATATTTATCCATGATAATCAATACTATTTATAGTTTTGAGTCAAAATAATAAACAAATGAATAAAATAATCAAAAAACACCCCTCTCCTCTCCTATAAATACCACCCTCACCACATCTTCTACTCAAACCTTATAAGCCCTGTATATTTTCTAAATTCTATCAAATTCTATCATCAAGACTCTTCACCACATATAGGGGTTTTTAGTCTTAAAAAAAAGTCTAAATCCAAGTTCCTTAAGGAGGTTCTCATGGAGACAACATTCAAGTGGTAAAATCCTCAATCCCTCTCTTTTAAATTTATTTTCTTTTATTTTCCTCTCCTAAAATCCCCTATCCAAAGTGGAATGATAAATCCAGTATCATATATATACTATAATTTTATTGTGTTAATGGAATATCCATCGTTAAATTTATTATCTTCTCCTTTTATTAAAAAAAATGAAAACACCTTCCGTGATGTGTCGATTCACCACCTTCATGGACGATGAGTTTTCGTTTTCCATTACTATATTCCAAGATAGTAATAGAAGAATTATTATAGTTAAATCATATTATAATATACATATTATAAGTTTTATCATATTCTAGAATTGTATATAAACATAATATTAAATAAATTTATACTAGTTTGTGATGGTCGTACAAACCATCAAAAATAAATTAAATATTATTCATTAACATTTTATCTAATAAATTATCCCCATTTAAAAAAAATGATATATGGGATAATTTAAAATTATTGAAATATATTAATACCATTTCATTCCAATTCAATGTTTTTTCTTTCATTTGACATGAAATTTCATAATTTTACACAATTAAACCGACCATGAAATCCACGAAATGAATGCTCCTAAAACAACAAAATTAAACATTATAAATCATAGAAATGACCATAAATGAACTTAATAAAATTATAATAAATAAAATAAATGTAGAAGAGGTTTTAGATTTAGTAATTAATGACTCTAATTTTATTATTCAGGATATTAAGTTCAAGTGCAGAATACATTGAGACATAAGGTAATGAGATTCTCAAACCCATCTCCCTTATTTGGATTATTCCTCTTTAATTAAAAATTTTAGTGCAGATATTCCTTAAATGTTTCTTAAAATTTCCTTTCCTTTTTAAGGATATATATGTTTCTAATTTTGTTTTTTGAAAAATATAAATATTTTACAAAATAACTATTCTTTCTAAAACAAATCTTTACTCCTCTTGAGTTATTTCTTCTTCACTCAAAAATGATGATTATTATACCAAATATATTCTTTTTACCTTTTCCATTTGGGAACAACAAGTTTATTCATGAAATCATGATTAATGAAATACTTATGAAACCCATTCCTTTACATGGGTTACTTCATGACTTTTATTGATATATATTCTTTATAGAATTCATGATTATGTAAATGTTGTGATGTGATGGGTGAGCCCGAAAATATATAGCTCTCCAATGCATTGGGTAATATAATGTATCTCATGAGATGATGTGTATTATGTGTGAACATGATTCTATCTTTTTTCATAATTATGTGTCGTATTTGACCACTATGAGATGATGTTTCATTTTTATGCATTTTCACATTCCATGACTTTATCCAATGTTTCCCTTATAATGTTGATGATTATCCTATACTCATTTTACGATAATGATGATTATTATCACTCACATATTGTTGAGTCATACCCCCTATTCATCAAATTACATGGATTTTATCTCACACATTCTTTTTTATGTATATCCTCTGGTGACTACCTATAATAAGGAGAACATGATCTTTAAAGGGATAAATAAGAAGATTTTAAATAAATGTTTATGTTTTAATATTCTGAAAGTTATGTGTATGCCTAAAATTTCTGAGACACTAAACCTATGGATTCTGGTTTTTTAACTCTATATGTTGTTTATCTTTAAAATGATATAATAGTTATGTAAGAAAAAGTAGGGTTGTTGTAAACATTCACAGATTGAGAGGCATCTTCATGGAGTGGTTTCCATTGATATGGGCGCAACGGGCTCGACTAAACCATCTCTAGGTGAAAGTCATGATCAATGGAAGAGAGCAAAGACTTGGAAGTGTGGTTGAGATTCGAATGGAATATCCCCTTATGGTAAGGGTTGGTAGGGTCCTTCTCTCTCCCATCTGGTTGAATTTTACTTTTAGTGATTATTTTGGTTTTTTGATGTTGGTATATTCCGAAACTTCTCTATTTTTGTTGAGGGTTGTTCTGCCCTGTTTGTCCCCTTCTCCTTTTTTTACTTTTTTTTTTATTTTAATAAATGGCTTAGGGTTTTATCATCTTATCCCATACCTATTAAAAAAATTATTTATTCATTTTTAATATTTATTGATTTTTATATTTGTTGGAATTTAACTATTTTTTATTATTTTTTTATACATATATTTATTTACTATACATATAATATTTTTAATATTTTTTCAATTTAAATGAACAATATTCATTTTTTTATTAATTTTTAACATTTAAAATATGTTTAGAAATTGTATAATTAATCTATTTAAATGTTTTTTTAATAATTTTGAAATTTAAATAATTAATTATAAAATTATAAAATTTAAAAAAAGTATTTATAAAATTATAAATATATATATTTAATTAATTATAAAATTATTATAAATATATTTATTATATTTATAATTATATATATTTATATTATATTAGGTGATATGGGGGTACAATTACATTCAAACATATACACACCACACATACAGTCCGGAAAGGCAGACCATAGCCCCCCATGGGGATAGCCCACCCATCAAACCTTATTTTTTATTTTAATACATGGACCATAGTGCCATTGGGTATGAAAAGATAACTTCAACCTATGAGTAAAACCAATCTTCAATGTCCTTCCTAAGACCCTGATGAGTTATTTCATCTTCGTGGTCATGTAGATGAGTTTTGACATTGGCATTTTTAACCCTTGCATCATCTCATTCCATGTGAGAGGCATTACCAAAAATATCATAGGCATTTTTATTAAATGAAAAAAGTGAGATGGATATGTCCAATACACATTCCCAATTCCCACATTTCTTATCCTACAAGGATGTAAAGGATGCTCTAACAGAATGGGGGAAACCTGTAGAGACCTTTCACCTAGAGGATTTGTCTCATTCATGATGGGAAATAGATCATTTTCATGACTAATTGAGAGAGGCATCTGGATCAAAACTATTACAGCCTACATAGATTAAGGATGAGGATCATATGATTTTGATTTACGAGGGGTGACCAGTTGGAAGATCTCTTTATCCACAACAATTTTCTTACCTTTTTTCAGAGATAATTCCATGGATGATGTTTCACTATACAAGGATCTCATTGGGGTAGTCTCATCACCTACATTTGGGTCAATACCTCCCATTGTGGGTGGTCCCAACACCAAGCACATGTTTTACAAATTATTCCACTAAAAAGAGGGCTCACGTGCTATTGGAACCACTCCATGGGTGTCCTGCTCAACCTATTTTACAATGATATCACCATCTCAGGCATCAACATGAAAAACCATATCCATATTTCCCATAGTAGCAATGTTATAAATGTTTCCACATCTGAACCACCCCTATCTAAAATGGTCAGCCAATCATCACTAATGGAAGTCATCAAAGAGGTAGTATTTCCATGTTTCTTATATCCATAATTAAAAGGGGAATTAACCACATCAAAAAATGAAAGAATACAAGAATTATCTCCAAAATAAGGTGCACCATCGCTACACCCTGACCATCTCTCTAATCCATCCTTATTTCCCACTAATCCATCATTTTTTGCAGCGTTATTTCCATCAGAAGTGGGAATCTTAAATTTAAAATCTTAAACCCAATGCCCATATTTACTGTAATTGGAACACCTTAAACCCCAATGAAAATTTCCTCTAATATTATTTATTACCATGTAGTTGTAGAAAAATTCTTGCACATTTTCATATTCAATTCCCAACTCAAACTAAAACTCTCCAGTTACCAAGTAGACTATTTCAAACAGAGTTGAGTTGAGATCAAATTCAACCAAAATTCAAGCATAGTGCTCATATATGTCCAATTGAGTTCCTTTATAAAGCTTAATATAATTTACCTGAGTTGAGGAAATATCCCACATGATATCTTGATGCCAAAAAAACCAGTTCAACCCATTAATTTGAATCTAGGATTGAGTCAATGTGTTCTTAGAATGAGATGGATTAAATTAAGGGTCCCAATCTTGGAATCTCAGGATCTATGTATTGAGATTAAAAAAACTGCAACTCTAGACCCTTAATTTAAGGAAAATTTTGGGAGATAAAATATGGTATAAGTACCTGAGGGTACTCAAATCCAATGGCCATGAATACAGGCATATCAACTTAGATAAAATTTAAAATTCCACTATGGGCCTAAGGCTCATAAAAGTGTAACCTCATTTGCATCCTCCCTTGAAGCCAACCCCACCCAAGGTCATTCTCACCATCCAATGTCCCCTTACCTAATATCATCCCTAAACCAAGGTCATATTTCTACATCTTGAGGATCCTCTTCCTGAGGTCACCTCATTGAAAGTATTTTATCTTTCTGAGGTAAACATGCACCTCGAGGTCATCATCATGCATTCATAGCTACAACCCGAGGACACCGTTGATCTCTTGAAAACAAGCATCCACTACCACAGATCACACATTATCTGGTGTTGAACTTTAAAAATTCTAGGAAAAAATCACTGATAAAGGGAGGACTTTTATCAGTGCTCTCAAAAATTCCTGATAAAATTCACCCATTTATCAGTGGTTTTTTTAGCGCTGATAAAAGTAACAAATTCATCAACATTTTTTTTCTAGCACTGATAAATGTCATAGTGAGTAATTTAATTTATATATAAATATTTATATATTTTTAAATAATATTTATATTACAATAGGTATATATATGTAAATATAATATATAAATATGATTTATATAACTTTTAATAATATAATAATATTATTTTCATAATTTAATATATAAAAAAATTATCAAATTTATATTATTCAAAATCTTTAATTGTTTATTTATATACATTAATTAAAAAATATGTATATAATTAAAATAAATACAATATATTAATATTTTATTTAAATAATTATATAATATATAAATGAATATATTTATTTAAATATATATTAATACTGATATTAAATAATTTTAAATATATGTACATGTATTATTGTATGTATGTATGTGTATGTAAAGGTGTGTGTGTAGATGTGTATGTGTACATATGTCTGTCTATCATGTGTACATGTATGTGAAACAAATTCAATTTTTAATATTTTTAATTTTATTTATTCATTTATTATTATATATTCATTAATATGCAAATAGCATGATGTCCGAGTGGTACTCGGATGTTTCCTCTACATCATGCAGTTTTGGATCGATTCCTAGCCGCAACATATTTCCCTTATATGGGTTGGCTGTGAAAAGTGGTGATTGGTGAATTCCGAATGGGAGTTAGGGCCTCTAGGTCCGGTTTAGGTGACTCTGATGGGAGACAGACCACTAAGTGGCAGGTTTCAGTGACTTTGATGCTGTTGGTGCAGATCGATGGGAGACAGGCCACCCTATGGGCAGCAGCGACTTTGGTGGGACTCTAGTGGAGATCAACAGAGGCATGCTATCTGCTAGGAAATGGGATCTGGTGGTTCAGGTGTTCTCGATAGAGATAGGCCGCCATCGTAGGTAAGGACATAAGAGGCATGTCATACTATTGGTGGGGAAGTATCGACAGGATGTATGAGCGATCTTGGGTTGGATGTGAGAGATATCTCTGGCTAGTGGGGTGCGTATCGGAGCTCCAACATCAGTTGAAGGTGGTTGGGTTGGACATGTAAAAGACTGATGAAATGGGGCAACTCAAATATGAAATGGGCTGCCCACTAGGCCTTCGGGTCAAAAAAATAATGTAATAAAAAAGTGACCAGTTGGTTGGGTTATAACTTAGGGGCTCTATGACCTAATTTGCTTGGAATAACTATGTGTGTGTTTAATTTCATTGTACCCCCAAAACCGTATATAATATATTCATTAACAATGTTAAAAATATATTTAATCCTTTTGTAATATTTATTTATACATATATTAATTTACTACACAAGTAATATTTTTAATATGTTTGTAATTTATATGAATAATATTTATTTGTTTTTTTATTAAGTTTTAACATTTAAAATATGCTTGAAATTCATATAATTAATATATTTAAATGAATTTTTTAATATTTTTTTTAATTTAAATATTTATTTATAAAATTATAGATATATATCTTTAAAAATGTATTTATAAAATTATAAATAAATTAATATAAATTTAAATAATGATAAAATTATAATAAATATATTTAAATAATAAATATATTCACTATATTTATAATTATATATCTTTATATATTAATAAATATATATTATTATATAAATATATAAAATTATATATATATTATAATTATATAAATACATATAATTATATAAATATATTTATAATTATAATTATTAATATATATATATATATTTAAATAATTATAAAACTATAATAAATATATTTAAATAATAAATACATTTATTATATTTATAATTATATATAATTATATATTATTAAATATATATATTCAAACCGGTGTGAACCATGGGTTATAACCCATGATCCTGAAATTTATTGTAAATAAAACAAACATAAAGTACATAGAGAGATGGAAATCTAAAAATAGTGACAAACCCCTGCCATAAAGCAAAACAAACTGAACCTTCCAGGAAAGAGGAGATCTATCTTGTTGACTGAGATCAACCACCACCCTTTCCTCTTGGATGAAGATCCCACCACCATATTTTGTGATATTTCCATATATTATCATCATCAGATTGAGGGTATATGGTTTCATCCGATGGAGTAGGATCCTCAAGAGTCTGAGGCTCCTGCCTTCCAACTGGACTTGATCCCTCTAACACCTTCAACTCATAATTGCTCCTTACCTTAACCATCTCAATGCCTGAGGGTTTCCCTTCAACTCCAAAAATATCACGAGCATGCCAAATTTCTCACATAAGACCACCTTACTATTAGATCTATCTAAAATATCAAGCAGACTAAGAAATATTTTAATGGAGCCAAAATCTGATGGAGTCATCTAAACCATAGGAGCAACATCATCAACAATAATTACTTCCTCCAAACTAGAGTCTGTTAGTTACTGAACATCTATTGGATGATTAACATCATCCGCTGCTTCTCCCAAAATTTGAACAATTGCCACACCTTGGGTGCAAGTAATGTCATTGGCCTTAGTGGTTTGTTGTGGACCAATAAAGGCTTAGGGGAGGCCATCTCCTGCACATTTTCATCATCTGAAATTACTATGTTAAAGGAATATGGACGTTTTTGTACCATATTACCCTTATGATATTAAACCAAATAGGTAAATTTACCTTTTCTATTACCATAATTGAGATATTCATCCCCTAAGACATTTGTAAAATCAGCCCCATCCTCAGAATCAGATGAACACACCTGATGAGAGTCATGAGATCCTCCATACTAAGCAGTGAAATCCCTATCTAGCATTTTAGGAACCTCAGTTCTTCTCACATCAAGGTGAGATCCCTTTATCATGTATTACCAGATAAAATCCTTAAACAACTATATTTTTAGCATCAAATGTATTTTTAGTTGAGATAGGACCTGATTTTATACCGACAACCACCTTGGTAAAAGAAATTTAAGGGTTAGTTTAATTATCACCCACTGGTCTGTATCACTTGGGGAGTGGGGGAACCTCATCCCTCCTCCCCCACCCTCCTTATAATCCATAATTGCCTCCTTACATACGATATGATGCCATGCGATTTTTTCTCCCAATCATAACCACCGTTTTCTTATCAACTGGGTTCTTCTTTCCACTAATAATTGGAAACTTGAACTTACAAGTTTCAACATGATGATTTCTTATAGTTAGAACATGGGTTATATCCCTTAGACCCATAATTTATTGAAAATATGTAAATAAAAAGTAAAACTGAAAATAAAGTAAATACAAAGTATAAGATGATATTAAAAATGGAATCTAGTGACAGACCACTACTACATGTAGAAAAACAGACAATTTCCTAGAAACATAAAAAATAAATCATCTATAGGATCAAACACTACCTATACCACTCAGAAAAAGTCCCCTTATACAAGTTTTTGGTTGTTTCCATGTATCATCATACACTTGAGGATCATTAATGTCATCCAGTGGGATGGGATCCTCAATCAGTTGAGGATTATTTTCTCTATCCTGATCAGATCCCTCCAATAATACCTTTAGACCTGAATTACTTTTTTCCTTTATAGTCACAATGCCTGAGGATTGTCCTTCAACTAGGATAACTCCAAGAATGTTTCCAAATTTCTCACAAAAAACCTCCCTTCTATTAGACTTGTTTAAGATGTCAAGTAGAGTAAAATTTTTTTTACCAGATTTTAATTAAGTCATAATAGTGTCATGAGTGACAACTATAAACTCTTTCACCCTCTCCTGAGAGTGCTTCAACCTACCATCTTCGGCCACAGTAAAGGGCTGCTCCATGCTCAGCACCATGCCTTCCTTTGGATTAACCCCTACAAATTCCCTTCTCCAAAATAGCACCAACCTATATATATTTTGAGCCTGAAATTTGATTAGCTATAGCCAAACTTTTATTCTTCTCTAGGGGAATATTTCTATCCCCTAAAATAAATATATATTTGAATAATTATAAAATTATAATAAATATATTTATATAATAAATATATTATTATATTTATAATTATATGTATTTAAATAATAAATATATTTATTATATTTATAATTATATATATTTAAATAATAAATATATTTATTATATTTATAATTATATAAATATATATAATTATACAAATATATATAATTATATAAATATATATAATTATATGCAAATAGTTTTAAATATATCTATGATAATTATAATTATAAATAAATAAATATATATATATATATATATATATAAATAATTATAAAATTATAATAAATACATTTAAATTGATAATGAAAGATTAGAGGATGTGGGTATGGGAGGTGCTCCACAAAGGTGACAATGGTACATAGGGAAAATCTTCAACCATGGTTTTTCCTTATTTTCTTGGTTCTTCTCTTTTTTCGAAGAAGACTTATCAAGAAGCAACCTCAATATCAAAGCTTTATCTAAGGCCTTCTAAAGAATCATTAACTTCAGATGGAAGATAAAGTATGGCACTAGATCTAAAATGAACCTTCATTAGGTGGTCCTTAACATCATTCATGGATAATTTCACTAGAAAAATCCTTAGGAAGGGATCTTCCGCCTATGTTCAAATGAATCTGGAAGCTTTTTCTAAAATATTGGCCATGGGGAAAAACTCCCTCATTGCACAACTGATTATTTCTAAAGGGGATAAGCCTTGAAATCTTGATGATATGATTTGTAGGGTTTTTTATATGGAGTTTCTCATATTGGAGGTGTGTTTTCTTATGTTTTGATTTTTTTCTACTATATTTTTTCTTTAGACGAGTCCAAGATTCAAGCATGGGACACCAGTTATTTGTTCTTGAAGCTTGTATTACTACATCCCCATGAATGGTCATTGGATTTTAATGTATCTCATGTAATGATTGTTTTTTTCTAGGTATGGTTTAGTTTACATGGAATAAATTTGATTCTTTATCTTTCGAAGATCCCGTATGACATTACAATGGAAATATGAACTCCTATCTATCTTGATAGAGAAACCAAGCAAGTGAGATTTGGGAATTTCTCCAAAATTATAGTATAAATTGATCTCATTTCCACTCTTATTAATAAGGTAATTCACTCCACTCATATTCATGATGTTCGTCTCAATGTTGAGTATCAGAAGCGACCTTTTTTTGTGATTCTTGTATGGATATTGGGAATTTTCTAGAAACATGTCACATGAATGTCACCTTTGGGAAATGTGGGTTGAAGGGACACCTAGCCAATAATTGTCACATAAATTCTCATGATAAGTTTGTAAATATAAAAAAGCATCCATCACATGAAGGAGATGAGCCAGGAAGGTCAAAGATGTCCATTGGAGTTACTATACAAATTCATATTAAAGAAAATTCTTAGAAGATTGGATTGAAAGATAAGTGGTTGTTGCATTTTGGGAAGTCCTCAACTGAGAAGAATAAAATAGCATCATTAAGAAATCAGTATAAAATTGGGTCTTCTAAGTCCCAAGAAGATCTTGCAAAGTAGGCTAATACATATATGGAAGAGGACCATATTAATAGCTTGGTTCATTCTCATCTGCTTGGCTCTTAGGCTAATGGAGCTATGGAGGAACAACATCCCATCTTTTTAGGGACACACTTGTTTATAACTTCGAGGATAAAAGGCAGATTAAATACCTTAATTTTTAATCTGATGGTGAAAATGTGATTTAGACCATGGCTGATCAACAATTACTTCTTGAACATAAAATAGTAAATTCTAAGAGTCATTAAGGTAAGAATAAAGTGGTATTGGATTCATAAAATGGATCCAACATTAATAGGGTTCCTAACTCTCAATAGATAGTGACTTCAGTAAGTTTAAAAAATGTTGATGTTTCATTTAATACCGAGACACCCAATTGTGGATCAACTATTAAGTAGTTAATTGGTCAAGCTAAGGAGGCTAGAGATAAGGACATACCTTTTTATATGGGTTTTCTAGAAGAGCTTTTGGATGGTAAACCTTCCAGCTAGGTTGTTTCCTCATAGGCCTCTTGGGAAAGCCAAGGAAAGGGTGGTTGCTACAACTTCTTCTAGATCCCTTGAGTTAGTTATCATGGTTGATGGAGTTTATTTGAACCCTACAACAATTCAAAGAACTAGACCTTTGATTTAGGAAATTGAGAAGGTTGATGATATTTTGATAGGTGAACATGAGAATTTGGATGATGATCGGATGTCCACACATGATGTTATCAATAAGGAATATGTGGATACATACAACATATTTAAAGCAATTCAATTGATCATCGATCCATAAGATCTCTCCAAGGTAGATAAGATCCAGACTGATCCTTTTGAAATTAATCCCCCAATGAAGATATATGAGACACTATCCATAATAAGTGAATCGGCCCCAAACAATAAAATATAAGCAAAGTACAAGAATCTTCATCTAGATCTTTTGGAGTGTTAGATCAGCCTTACAGTCTAGAATATCTAACTAAAGAAAATGAGCACCAATATGATCTTGAAATGAATACTTTATGAGGAAGGAAAGAGGTGTTGAGTATGACTATCATCCCGATGAGAGTGAATCATAAGGCTCAAAAGATCCCGAAGGACCTTGGGAATGTGAAAAAACAGGGAGGAGAGGTTGAAACCCAAGAAGTAGGGGTCATGGACATGGTAGAATTAATTGGGTGGCTCGAAATAATGAGAGTCTAGATTCACAAAAGAAAATTATTAAAAGACTCAATTTGTAACTAATGAGGGAATTTGTCTACCCCCATCATTCTCCTTGCATTTGTGTTTGTTTTATTTTAATAAAGGGGGTTGGGTCCTTATCTCAGAAGTAAATATATTTTAATAATAAATATATTTATTATATTTATAATTATATATAATTATATATTAATATATATATATATATAATTATATATAATTATATAAAAATATAAAATTAAATAAAAATATAAAATTAAATATATATATATATATATAATTTTATAAATATATATAATTATAGAAAAATATTTATTTATAATTATAATTATAAATATATATCTATAATTATATTTATAAATACGTATTTAAAATTATTTTAATATATTTATAAATATATAAATAATTTTTTATTTGTAATTATATATATTTGTAATTATATATATTTATAATTATATATAATTATATATTTTTTTAAGTATATTTATTTATAACTATATTTATAGATAAAAATTTATAATTATTTAGATATATTTATAATTATATAAATATTGATTAATTTAATGAAGGAGATGGGATTGGGATTGAGAGAGTGGTACGATCTGTTTGGCAATCATGGAGATTCTTAAGGTTTATCAATGGTTTTTTTGAGATATATAGAGCTTGATTTGTTGGTTGGAGGTACTATCACTAGACTTCCTGCTCTTAGTGTAAGTAGAGGTCATGATGTGTCTTTTGGTGGGTGTTATGAAGTCACTCATCGATTTAATTCTTCTAACCAAAAGGATGAAACCTCGGGTTATATTCTCAAGTGAAGTAAAACTGCATATTTCATTGTGAAAAAAATGTGATTATGGAGATGTTTGATATCTAAAAATTTCAGAACATTGGTCAACTGGTGTTACCAATGGGTTTGAAACCCTAGAAGTTGGCTGATCTCTCAAACCAGATCTCCAAGGTGTGGGGATTCTATGGCTAGAAATTCATCCCAATGGAAAGGGTTTTCTATTTTAATGAATCCAAAATGAGTGCCTAGGTATTTGGATCTATATCCTTGAAGTTGGAAACCATTTTCATTCAGTAGCGGGATGCTTGATTCAATCATTTTTCTATAAAAAAAACTCGAATTCAGGTATGGGTTCTTGTTTTTGGGCTAAATTAGATTTTATGGCATCCAAAAATTCTATTCGAAAAATTCTTTGATATTGGAGTCCCCAACAAGTTGGACTGATCCAATGAAGTGGCTATATTTGGATACTTTCCCAGGTTTCTAGTTTAAATTTATTTGAGTACAACCCTGATTGAGAAGGTTGTCCTCTCTATAGATGAAGAAGACCTTAATCTTTATATTGTGTATGAAAAATTACCTGAAATTTTCTCTAACTATCAACTAGCATGGAACTCTAATGAGAAATTCCTAAGGGAAACTAGATACTCATTTTTATCCATCTGGGGAGACACTCTAGAAACCTGTAATAAGAATAATAACAAGAACTCAAGGTCTTTCCACATAGTTGAATCAGTTCAGTGGGATGAGTGTAATGTGTATCCTCGGATGGGTGAGGAGGGACTTGAACCACAAAATCATGATTAAGAAGAGAATGAATTGATTTTCTAGCAACTTGAACTTTCTGAAGTCAAGATTATGATTTCACATCAGCAAAATATTTATCATATTCATACCTCAAACTCTGTTGCGGTCATGATATAGGAGTATGGAACTGAGATGGGAGGGTTTTCTGGAGAGCTTTACTCCCTTAGGAGGATAGTTTGGAAAAATTATGGGTAAACTATGGGTTGTGAGCATTTGATGATGGGTGAATAATATTACTTTAATAATGCTCTCATCAATGAAATTCAGATGAAATATCACTTGGATCATTAATATTTTGATAATGAATCAGCAACGCAAAATGAAATTGATATACAGTTGTTACAGGAGAAGTCCCTCCTTGATTGTGACCACAAAGGGACATAGATACTTTTCTAGGAATCTATTTTAAATTTGTGATCCCCTATGACTTGATTGGGTAATGGGGATAAGGTGGTGGATTATGAAGTCTTCATATTGGTATTACCTAGAAAATCTAGATCTAATAAGCTTACACCAAACTCTTAGAACATCTCAATTGATGCTAGAACTGATCAAAATTCACTTGAGGTTACTCATGAGACCCCATTCAATGTGGAGTGGACCTCTGTCATGGATGAACTACTAGAATCTAGTAATCATAGTTTTATTATTCTATAAATCTTAAACATGTATAAGATCAAGGAGGTGTTCTGTAAGGAATTCAACAATGATAATGTGTTCATCCATGTTGAAGGACAATCCTAGGGTACTAAGACTATCAAGGAATGAAATGATTTTAATATGAAGGTAGTATCATATGGCTCTGAATCGGCTGGAGAATAGGATCCTTGGTATCTTGAGTATCCCACCCCACCTAGTGATACTATTTATCCTCAATTAGATGATAATACATGGAAACTTCCGAAAACATGGATGAAGGACCATCATCAAAGAGGTAGGATTGGTGGATGATTCCATAAATGAATAATCTATTTCTATTTCCTAGAAAAATATCTATTTTTATCTTTTTGTAGTGGCTTGAGTAGATTCGGTTGTAGCTTAGTGGGGAAAACAACCCTGTAATCCTACATCCAAATATCGGGTTTGATTCTTTACAGTAGTGAATTTAAGAGGGCCTATTGTGGCTTCTTAGTGTTGGTTAGCGTCAAAGATGTGCTAGTGGTCAGTGGACATAACACCTAAGGGGATTCAACAGAGGGATCATTGTGTAGGCAGTGACGAGCAGTTGATGGCTATGGGGTTTGGCTTGGCGTTGTTCATGGAAGGATGGGCTTCAACTAGCAGGAATCGATGATGATGGGGTGACCTCGTATGAAGGTACTGATGGTAGATCATGGATGACATCGTCAGATAGGGATGTGTGAAACATGATAGGAGAGGCGGTCCTTGAGTGGTAGGAGGAGGCACATCCCAACGATGTACCGAGGAAGAATCTATGATGAAAAAAAGAAATAAAAGGGGGTAGATATCTAGGTGTAGTCCCAGATGACGTGTGAGAAGGACAGATTCCACTAACAATGCACATCAGATTGGTTGAATGAGAAGGTATGTATTTTATATCAGTACCAGGTCCCATGCAGTCCTGAAAGGTGATTTTCTTGATGAGAAGCATTGGAGTGTGAATGCTTTGGAGCATATATATTAAGCATCAACTAGGTGGGATTTCTGTTGGGTGTCTAGTCTTTGGGACTTGAAGGGACATTTATTAGGCCTAGTTCCTATGGGATTATGATCCATGTAAGGTTACACTTAAAACTAATTAAAAATGGTATTATCTAAAATTAATAAAATATATGAAGCCTTTGGGATTTCAGGCTTAGTGGTTTGATACTAGATTCCCTTTCCCATATCCCCTTGTACTTGGTGTTTATTTTATTTTCAATAAATTTAAATACCATGGGATATTACCCATGGTTCACGCCGTCTTGGTATAAATATTTATTTAAAATTATATATATATATATATTTATTTATAATTATACATATTTAAGTTTCTTAATTATATTAAATGAAGATAGGTTTCACTCGAGTGGTTCTCTCTCTAAACCACGATGGTGATTATGGATTATTCTCCATGGATCTTCTATATGGTAACTCTATAGATGATATATTTCTAGAATAATTGTGATTAAACTCATAAAAGTATGATATTACCAAGATTAAAGGTAAAAGGGTTGTTTGTGGTGTGATTTATCTGGGTGCTTCACCCCTAACAATGCTAACAGTCATTCTCTCTCTCTATAAAGAATTTGCTACATGTATTATTAGTAAAAAGGGTAATGTCACCCATGTAAAGGATCATTCATATTCATTATTGGAACATATTAAAATTGGTAAACATTCTATTATTGTGAGAATCATATTACTGAGGTGTTCTAAGTCATGAAGAGTCATATATTTGGTTGTGTGAATTTTATATGCTTGGGGTTTTGATATTTGGAAATGAATCTCAATGGGTTGTAGATTCTTCCATATCTTTTTCCCCATAAAATAACTTAATATGAGGACATGGGGAATTGAAAAAACTTACCTCTATGATATAATATTTCATATACATGAATGGGACTAAAACTTCAATCCACTTGAGGTATGAAACTCATTTGTTCAATTGTGGGTCAAAGTATTTGGTTTCAATTTGATACTATGGAATCTAAAGATATTTTATAAAATTTCAATGAAAATTAGTGTCCCTATAAAAGTGGAAATGGAAATAGAAATTTATAGAGTTGGCCATCATGGTCAATTATTATTGGAGATAGATCTATCTTCTACCTTGGTTGATATAGTTCTTCTCTTAACTGACAAAAGATAAATTTGATCTGAAAATTGAGTATAAAAAAGTGCCAGGATTTTTTATGGATTTCAATATAACTGGTCATGATTTTTTGAACTTCAATAGACCTTTAATTTAGGCCCTTTTCATCTCATGGTCATGATGAAAATTCATGCATTAAGAAGTCTCAGCAAGTGAAATATATGCCTAAAGGTCAATCCTAAAATGCTAGACAAGGGGAGATACAAGGTGGACGAATTCCTCCTCAAATAAATATGGAGAGGATAGTGATGGGCAGTGAGCATGGACACTCTTCAAATGTGGAACAATGACCTGTCTATTTGTTTGGATACCTTGGGGTTGGGCATATTGAATCCCTAAGTGAAAATGTGTGGGATTATTCCTTAGATAAATACCTTCCTCTACAAAGGGAGTGACTTAGTAACTTAGCTATTTCAGGTACTCATAGTTTCCCTGACCCCTAATCTATGGGAATGGTGGAAGTGGGTCTTGTGGAGTAAACTACTAGTTTCTCATGGTCTAAAAATGAGTAATCATTTTCATCTGATATCTCTTTTTAGGATTTCCTAATTGTAATCCTTTATTATCATTTTGATGATCAGATTGGGGATTCTGACTTAGAGACATAGGTTTAATTACAAGATGATTCTCATATTCTTAATGATAAATAATATTCTAGAAATAGGAAAGGGAAAATCAAAGTGGATTGTCTATTGAAAATTAAGAAGATTAGCCATGAACCACCAATGAACTCTCAAGGTAATAATGAATAAGATCCCTTTAGGTCCTCAGTTTTGATACTAGAATAGGATGTGGGTGTTGATGTCACTGGTAAGGCTAATGGAACTAAATTAGAAGATGATAAAGAAAAATGAAAGTCTCTCTTGATCTAGGTTCAACTAAAGGTAAGGGATTACTCACTTAGTCTGGTTGAAATTTTAAATTGATCCAATAATAGGGAGGTCTTCTTTGAGGAATTTAGCAATGCTCATGGCAGTGAGACCATCAATTCAAAGAGTATTGTTAATATAAAGATACCATCGGTGGGTTCAGGTCTAGATGGAGATCAAGATCCTCAGTCTCTGGAGGATCTTAATCCACCAGATGAAAATTCTAATCCCAAAGGCGATGTTGAAGAAACATGGAAAATATCAAAACCTGGAGGAAGGGTCATTATCTAAGAGGTTGGGGAGGTGGTTGATCCCATTTCACAATATGAATTCTCTTATTTTGTTTTCTGGATAGGTCTTCTTTGACTTGTGGAATTTTTTGTCACTGTTTTCCACTTTACCTGTTCTTTTGTATCTTGTACTTGTTTTAGTTTCAATAAATTTTAGGATAATTAGATATAACCCATGGTTCACAATGTTTGGGTAATTATATTATTAAATATTTATCAACACTATAATTATAATTATGATAAATATAGGTTTTATCAGTGCTAGAAAAGTGATAATAAAGAGATCTTTTATCATTTCTTTTTATTTTAGAACTGATAAAATCTCCCTTTTTCAGTTCTCTTTTATAATCATTTATAAAAACTATATATAAGTTTAACCTTAACCGACTGATTCAGTTGTTCCTTTCAAGATCTCGTATAAGTGAAACCCTTCTTCCACTCTCCCCCTTGTCGTTTCTATCCCTCCTTATAGTCACACATCGTCACTGCCGCTCTCCCACTTTGCCATCGTCGCCGCTGCACTCCATCTATAACGCTCTCCCTTTCTATTTTTGTTGCCACTTCATATTGCTCTCCCTCCTTATCTCTATCACTATCTCTCTCCCTTACTACCACTATTGTGGCTTCTCTTCCTACCTGCAACGCGTGCGATTCCACTCTCCCTTTTTGTTGCATGCTCTCCCACACTCTTCCTCACTCTCTCTTGGATGAATTAACATTTTCCGTTAATGGTTCTAACATTTTTAGATTTTATTTGGGTTTTTTTAATAATAAAAAAGGATTTGAATACTGTGTAACCACCCTCATTCATTTGGAAGGAGTTTGAAAGTTTGGGTGACTCATACTTTTCATATGTGACATTTCACCATTGAAAATTTTCAGTCACCCAAAATTTACTACTCCTTATACAACATTATGGTGAACATCTATTGTGACCATGGTTTTTAATATATAATTATTTTTTATATTTTTCCAAATGGTTTGAATGGATAGGGCACAAAATGATCTCCATTACAGTGAAACTAGTATCCCACATTATAGAGTCACTCGAACATCCAAAACCCTTGTATATGTTGATTTGATCAACTCCATGATGTTGTAATAGCCTACATCACAAAACTAACTCCCAAAAAAATAAATTTTCACCACTGTTCTTCCATGTTATAGCCTAACTAGCTTCACTGTAACCTCGCCAAAAAATACAAGTATTCTCCTCTAGAAATAGTGTAACCATATATTTTCATTTCTTGTATATTTATATATGAAAGAATTTTTTTTAATTTTTTTGTTTTATAACGGTTACCTATTTTCCTATATTTTTTATCTAACTTAGACACAACAATCATCACCAGCTGTACATGATGAACAATTACTATTAGTGGCCTTGAAGCGGCTAGAATATTATGGTTGCATTAGAGGTTTGGGTTTTAGGATGTCACCCTAAATATATTTTTTGAAAATAAATGAACAAGGGGGATAAAGATAAGAAAATAGATGAGTTGTAGGCATGATTATCTATTCTAAAATAAAAACATAATTAGTATTTAGAGTTTTTAGAAAATTTTATGGGAGGGAATCAAATAGAATAAAAAATACAAGAAAAACCACTACATGAAGATCCCTCCCCACCTGCCATCTTTGAGATGATCTATTCACCTCGAAGAGCTATATTAGAAGAGTTAATCAATATTGTCATAATTTTTTCTGTGAAATGTGAATCACGAAAACATTGATGCCATTCCTGTACTTATATTCTATAGGGTGAAAAGGATTGTGATTTATATATATTAACACCCACCCATAGACTTGTTGCGAGGGGTACCATGTACAATATCCAAGGAGATATTCTTCACATAATAGAACTTCCAATAGGTCATTTGAGAATGATAATTTATGTATCTCAATATTTGAGTGTCGATCTACCCATTCCCCTTGATGATATGGATATTCATACGGTCAAAAAAACTATTGGAACATTCATAGCATGACCATTAGATCTTGTAAAAAAACATGTTGATGATGTGGTATCCATTTCCAATTTATTTTTCATGAAAAACCTTTAATAGTTAATGAAACATTTCTAAACTGATGAATGTTAATACAAACAGAGAAATGGAATGGGGTGATATGGAAGAACAAATCAAAATGATCTAAAGAATCAACTGACCAAATGAAAATATCTTCACAATGTACCTTTACCTCACTTGTTCAATTTCCACATTTACTAACACTAAAGGTTCATTTAGATACGTTGTTAGTAAGTCATGATACTAAGATAATTGATTTTTAATAATAAATGTATATAGAGGATATTAAATAGTATATTGGTCTTGATAATTTAAATGAAATCCTCATCCGTGAATGGCTAGGAGTCTTAATTGTAAATATATACATGAGGTGTGTTTTCATGATTTGTTTGTACAATAGTTGATATGCTATGTTCATTATGTCTGGATACTATTCATAATTTTTTCAGGAAGATATACCAATACCATTTGAAGGGAAAACCTTATGAATATAAA
The DNA here is from genome assembly GCA_963277665.1 of Viscum album. Classification (NCBI taxonomy): domain Eukaryota; kingdom Viridiplantae; phylum Streptophyta; class Magnoliopsida; order Santalales; family Viscaceae; genus Viscum; species Viscum album. The sequence goes on from OY728119.1 coordinate 1,110,308,387, forward strand.
TATGGACTCATTAGTCCTCACATCAATTCTACACAACTTTTAACATTAGAACCAACTAAATACGAAGGAACAATAGAAAAACTGGACACAATGTTTAAAAGAAAACATACAGTTTATAGGATCTTCTTAATACCCATGATGCAGGGGTAAAACTCTGAAATTTAATCATATCAAATATATTTTCATTAATTTCATTACTTATTACTTTTTTTAAGTATCATTGGTTACTCATTGCTGTCATTTTGGATATTCCAAAGATTTATTTTCTTGATTATATGCATGGATACCCAACAAACTGACAATACGTGATGCCATTTATCAATTTATAATACAATGTATACAACATTTTACAAGTATAATTCAAGTTATACATTTTATATTGAGTTCTAATGAAAATTATTTTATGATAGGAAAGTGTTTAAATATAATCAAAATCATAGAATGAGGGCATTCTGGGAGTACAAGGAACCTATCAACTTCTACAAGTGGATAGGTATTAGATTATATATAATAATATTTTACTATGTAAACATATATAAAAACAAATTACTTAGTTTTCTCAATGCTTCTACAGTGTCCAAAATAAACCAATAGAAAATATTTTGGTAATTATGTACGTAAATTTATGAAAGATATTGTATACCATCAACAAACTAACATCCCCAAAGAGGTATTTTTAAAGATAATTACAATTTCAATTAAAATATTTATTAATAATTTGTTTATCTATTTATTTATAATAATTACATGACTATGAATAGTCCTTATATTCACAAGACTAAATCTATTTTTTACAATTGAATGGGCATAATACATAGTGTTAGAATGTATACAGACATCATTAAGAGGTGAGTTCCTATCACTTAATTAGTTGATTTTATCTACTTTTTTTAGTTAATTTCCTTATAATTTTTATTTTATAACTTAGGAAAATGATCCATAAGTCATTTATGACATGTAGGAATAAACCACACCTCAATTTGATACACGGTGTTTCCAGTATGACTCAAAGTGTGTGTTTTGAGTTTAAAATTGATATTTTAGTTGAAAACACACATCAAATACTCAAAATAAATAAAACACATTATAATTGTTTTTATACTTTAGGAAAAAAATCCATAAGCCATTTGTGATGTGTAGGAATTAGTCACACCGCAATTAGATACAAGGTATACCTAGTATGACTCAAAGTGCATGATTTCAGTTTTAAATTAACAATTTAGTTAAAAATGTCTGTCAATCACTAAAAAACAATGAAAAACACTCATATTATCTTTATAATTTAAGGAAAAAAATTAATAATTCATTTGTGATGTGTATAAATTAGTCTCACATCAAACCAACACATGATGTGACTAATATGAATCAAACTATATGTTTTTATTTTAAATTTATATTTTAGTAAAAAAAATGTGGCATACTCAAAACCCAAAAAAAATAATTTTATTTTGTTTATACTTTTGGAAAATAATCCTCATGTCATTTGTGTCATGTAGGAATCAACCTCACATCAATCTGATGCACAACGTGACCGGTATGACTCAAAGTGCATGTTTTCAGTTTAAAATGACATTTTAGTAAAAACACAAGTGACATTATCAAAACTAATAAAATGAATTATTATTATTTTGATACTTTATAAAAATGATCCATAAGTCATTTTTATGTATAAGAATCAGCTGCACCCTATTCTGATGCATTATGAGTCTAGTGTGACTCTAAGTGTGTATTTTTATTTAAAATTGATATTTTAGTAAAAACAAAAAGCGACATACTCAAAACCAGGAAAATGAATTTGTATTGTTTCAATACTTTATAAAAATTATCCATAAATAAATTTTTACATGTAAGAATCATCCAAACCTCAATCTGATACACGATGTGCCCGATATGACTAAAAGTGTATTCTATCACTTTAAAATTGACATTTTTGTTCAAAACTCATGTAACTCATTTAAAACTAATAAAATTCACTAAAATTATCTTGATAATTTAGAAAAATTATTCAGAATTCCTTTTTGACATATAGTAATTAGTCTCACTTCAAATTGACACACTATGTGATAGGTATGACTCAAACTACATGTTTTCCATTTAAAATAACATTTCAGAAAAAAAAGTGACATACAAAAAACAAACCAAACACATTAAGATTATTCTAATACTTTAGGGAAATAATCTATAAATCATTTGTGTGTGTTGGAATTAGAAACGCCTCAATCCAATTCATGATGTAATCGATATGACTCCAAGTGTGTGTTTTTATTTAAAACTGACATTTTAGTAAAAAAGATAGGTGACATACTCAAAACTAATAAAATACATTTAGATTTTTTTGATACATTATGAAAATTATTTTTAAATTATTTATGACATGTAGGAATCATCCAATACTCAATATGACACAAGATATGTAAGGACCTCGACCCTAGTTACCTATATCTAGTGACTTATATTAATACATTGGTATGTTTACAGGGATGTCACATCTCTAAGGATCAAATATTTTATTAGTTTTGAAAAAATAGATACAAATAAAAGATTTACATTACAAATTGAAAGTAAAAACAACATTTCAACTCCATTGGTAACACCCATAAACTCTTACATTATTCCTACCAGTTATTCCTAATAATATTTATCTTCATATCCTGGTGAAAAATAAAACATATGAAATGTGTGAGATTAAATGGACAAGAAGGGAAATTAATATAATGGAAGTTATCATAAACATAAACATTATGCATGGTGAATAACAAAAAACACATGCCTTTAAAAATAAACTTGAGCATAATATGGCAGGAATGAAAGATGATTATATAAATCCAAATAAATTATCATAAGAGAATGAAACTTAACCATGGATATTATACTAGTTGAATAATCAAATGGTTTATCAATTACTATTATCAAAATTAGGGAATTCATAATTCCAAACATCTGAAACATATTGTCATGGCCTTGGCCAAGACGTCTGAAAATATTAGGGTAAGGCCTCAGCCAAAACCCAATTCTGTTTTGTCTCATGAGACCTACTGATTCATTGAGGGGATATAGAGGGACCACCAATCACTTGATAATTCCAATGAATTCCTCATATTATTAGATCCAAACATAAACAACATGAACATATGAAATAACTTCCCCCAATATGTAGACATAATCACTAACCATTCTGTGTAGTATGGTGAATGGTATTAAGATAGCACATCCATAGTCAAACTAATCATAAAAAATTTAATAAAATATGGTATATGATAATAATAAGAGGTTAATTCCAATTAAATATAAGATTCAACATGGGGTTTTAAATAGATAAAAATTTTCTAATAAAATCATCAAAGAATTCTTGAGAGTAATACTCTTTTTCTTTGAAAAGAAGAGTTCTTTTGGAAAAATATTTACATAAAACTAGAATTAAAATATGATATTTTTTCCAGGATAAAATTATTGGTTTTATAAAAATAATGGTGGATTAAAATATATTATAGAGTGTACTTGAAATTAGGTAAGAAATCAAGAAGTTCTCTTTAATCGGGCTTGCTTATCATTAAAAATTGAGAAAGGGACTCTTTTAAAACATGTATTTTCCTGAAAAAAATTATTAAACGATAAAAATAAATTATTTTGGAAAATATACATAGAGTTTATAATAATTATATAAAATAAATAAATGATTAAATTGGTTTATAGATGAATAAAGCACAATCTGAATGAAAATAGAGGTTCGGGAAGAAGACCTTTACCTTATGTCCGAATGAGTTCGACACTTGAACTTAACATCCTGGATAATCAAATTAAGTCTATTAATTAATTAATATAGAACATTTTATATAATTATTTAATTCATTATAGTTTTATTTAGTTAATTTATGGCCTTATTGATGAGTTATAGACTTTAATTTTATCGTTCGTGAGCATTCATTTTCTTGGTTTTCATGACCGGTTTACTTTTTTATAAGTAATGGAGTTCATATAAAATGTGTATAATTATCCAGAATTAGAATTAAATGTTATTAATGAGCATAAAAAATTTTAAATGGTAATATATATCATATGGTTATATGGTATGAGGATGAATCATTAGATAATACAGTTAGTGATAATTGTTTAGATTTTTACGACGGTATTTCGATCACCACAAACTAGTTTTGTTGTATGAATTAGTATTATGAACATATAATGATTTCAGAACCCTAAATAGGTTATAATAAACATATTATAGTTTTTTAACTATAAAAATGGTATCATGACCGGCCTTGATTAAGAAATTGAAGAACAAAAGTTTGTCATCCATGAAGGTTGTAAATCGACACCACCCGGACGGTGATTTCATTTTTTAAAATAAAAGAGAGAGAGTAAGTAGATTGATGATAGTTCTTCAATTAACATGATATAATTTTAGTATATAAATTATATTTTATTTATCATTATCATTTGGATAGAGGTTATGAGGAGTGAATAATAAAAGAAATAACATTAAAATAAAATAAAAGGAAAAGGAAGAGGATTTTACCTCTTGAATACTCCTCCTTGAGAATCTCTTTAAGGGGATTAATTTTTGTATTTTGATGATACCGATAGATTTTGGAATTAGGGGAGGATCTTAGTAATAGTATTAGGAAGAAATTTTACAAGGCTCAAATCTTGTAAGGTGTGATGAGAATAGGGGGTGTGGGGTGGTTTTTATAGTAGAGGAGAGGAGTAATTTCTCATTATTTTATTTATTATTTTATTATTTTACTCAAGACAAGAAATAATATTGATTCTTGTGACTAAATATAGTAATAATTTAATTCTATTTTGAACCAAGTGTGCTAAAATAATCCATGAATCAATTAAGAGTGTATTTAGCTTATTACCGTAAATTAATGTATATTACTATTCACTAAAAATTCAAGTATTTCATAAAAAACCCAAAAATTCACCCTAACCATTTTTAGATCTATAGAATTAAAAAATGAACTATATTCTATGAAAATAATTTTTAAATATGAGAAATTTAATTTTTAATTAAAATCACTATTTACTAAAAAAATACATTTTTAATGTTAAAACTAATTTTATAACACTATAAAAATTTAACAAAGGTCTTATTAGATTATCTGAAAATCATAGGACAATAACATATTTATTTATGAATAAATTTTATAAAAATGAATTTTATTTTAAATCAATTTATTAATTATAAAATTTTAATTAAATATTTATTACTCAAAAAAATACAAACACTTAATTTTTTAATTTTTAAAATATTCACTTACTTGTACTATGATATAATTATATCATACTTTCATTTATAATGTGCCTAAATTTGATTTATACTCTCATAGATGAGGCTACTATTCATTTGGTCAATTTACTATTCATAAGGGTAAAATTACTATTCATAAGGGTACATTACTATTCCAAAGGGTCAAGTTACTATTCAACAAAAAATTAATTTAATCCTATAAGAATCTAAATATCTTATTGATCGCAACTGTGTATGTCTATTTTTTAAAATTCAAAACATAGAAGCAACAAAATTATGTTTAATGGTTAGGTTATAACTATCTTATTTACATAACTATAATAATATAGTGTTTTTTCATAGAGACTCAGTGTTTTGTGCATTACATTCTAAATTAAATTTATTTGTAAATCCTTAGGGTGTTACATTCTCCCCTCTAAAAAAATTTTGTCCCCAAAATTACTATAATTTTACCTAATAAAAAGATTTGGGTAGATCTTCATCATAAGTTCCTCAGGCTCCCACATCACCTCTTTAATTTTATGAATTTTCCAATATACCTTTACCAGCTGAGTTATTTGATTTCTCAAAACCTATTATTTAGTGTCTAGAGTCTGGATAAGCTCTTTATAGTAAGATAAGTTAGGTTCCAATTCTATTTCTTCAAAAGTGAGTACATTCATTGGGTCTGGAATGTACTTCCTTTACAAGGAGATGTGAAACACATTTTGTACCTTATAAAGGCTAGGTGCCATTGCCAAATGATAAGACACAACTCCAATTTCTCTAGTATTTTAAAAGGACCAATGTACATGGGGTTTATTTTCCATTTTTACCAAATCTTATAAAACCCTTCCATGGAGATACTTTCAACAAAATGTGATCTCCCACTTGAAATTACAAATCCTTCCTTCTATTATCAGAATATCTCTTTTTCATGATTTGAGATACTTTGATATGGATTTTAATAGTATTTACCTTTACTATTGTTTCCTCTACAAGATTTGGGCCAACAAGATTCCATTCACCAACTTCATCCCAACATGTTGGTGTATGAAATATCTTTCCATACAATGCTTCATATGGTGCCATTTGAATACTTGAATAGAAACTATTATTGTAGTAAAACTATACCAAAGGAAAATACTAATCCCACATAGCTTTAAAGTCGAGGGATCATGATCTCAACATGTCTTCTAATTTTTTAATGGTCCTTTCAGACTAGATATCAGTTTGAGGGTGATAAACAGTACTCAAGCGAAGCTCAGTATCCAAATATTTCTGAAGAATTTTCCAGAATTTTGATGTATATCATAGATCATGATCATACAAAATCGAGAGAGGTGCTTCATGAAGTATTACAACTTCATTAATATAGAGTATTTCAAGGTAATCTAGTAGAAAATCCTCCCTTATATCAAGGAAATGTGCATATTTGGTAAGTCGATCAACAATTACACATATTGCATAATTATTTATTAGAGTTTTGGGTAATCCAATGACAAAATCCATAGTAATGTCATCCCATTTCCATGTAAGAATAGGAATAGGTTGCATGAATCCCCCAGGATGATGTCTTTAAGCCTTCACCTATTAAGAGACTAAACATCTTGATACATAATCAACAATTTCAAACTCCATATTATCCTATGGTGATCAGGATGCCTCTTCTTGGATGGATCAATCCAAGAAGTGTCCCAATATTTCTATGAATTATAAGGATGTTGCTTTAATTTTTGTTAGTATAATTCCAAAACTCAATCGCACACATGAGGATGGTGACGACTGGGTTCTCGATAAAAGCATTATTATACCTATATTATCCACTTACACTATTTATTATCATGCACATAATGAGCATGATGGCACTCCTAGTATGGATGTGGTGCCAACTCACAATTTTTATAGTGTTCTTGTCACTAAATGAGTGGCTTCTGAAGAAGTTATAGATGTCCAAATGTAGGTGATCCTTCATAGTGAGAGAAATGAGAAAAGAGAACTAGATGTCAGCATAGAGACACCCCCACTTTATGTGTAGGATACCAAGGTGACTGCTACCCAAGGTGTGTTGTTGAACAAATTCTGCCTGTTGGTATTGAGAATGAAAAGGAGAAAACTCTTATTGAGAAGAAAAAATTTGATTCAAAAAGGGATGAACATGAAGGGACTTGGTTTCAAACTATATAAAAACACTTCTATTTATTACGCATTAATACATGATTTAATTCCATAAATTACACTTAATACAACCTGAAATATTTACATGTCTAGTGTCTTTGGGAATTAGGTAATTTTCATTACAACTTTAAACATGGTTTACAACATCTTTATTGAAAACTTCTTTAACATTCTTGAGCTTAAAACTGAATTGGATAACTTGGGGAAATACATAAGAAAAGGGTGATCCATAAATCCCAGAAAAGGAATAAACATGGCATAACATGATGATAATAATACATTTTATACAATGTATATCAATAAGGCATAAAGGAACATGTATAACAAGGCATAATATAGCATGATAATTATAACATGGGAAATGTGGCAATAACTTGAAACAATGCCACATAAACACAGGTCAAGGATAAAACAGTAAGACTTCATGGTGGAAAAATTCCCACAAAGTAATCAAGTAAACCACTATCCCAACATGATGTATCATGATACTAAACATTACCCTATGCATTAGAGTGCTGTATAATTCTAGGCGCACCAGTCACTTTCACTTAATTCTCATCCTTAAGTGTGCCACATAGATCATAAAACATGGATTCATTCATCATCATAATTTATTAAATGATCATAGAGTATGAAATAAATACATTTAAGTCCCAAATAAAAAATTATATATGAATAAATTGAACACCCTTGATAGGAAATGGGCATTGTATTCGCTACACAATTGGGTTGACATGGAAAATTGTGGTGAAAATCTGGCAGCATAACAACATCAATTAAAAATTCATAAAATGGGTTGATGAGAGATAAATGGATAGATCACCATATGGACATAAAGTGGAAATAAAAAGGGACATGAAAGGATATTCCCACACATATAGAATTAGAAAAATAAGGCAAACTATAATAAATAAACTTGAATAAAAAGAGAAAGGAAATGATGTTTATAAAATTTCGGCATGGTAATGGGTGTACATGTGAGGGATTAATGAGGGATACCCAAGTCTCTCATAATTTAGGAATAATAAGATTAGTATTTTTTAGGTTCAATAACATACAACATCATTATTAATTTAAAATAAAAGGGCATTAAATGATAAAGAAACTTGGATAAAGATGAGAAAGGAAAGAACCCTTACTTGAGTGTGTGGCTTCAAAAGATTGAAAAGGGGATTGTTGAGAGCTTGGGGAACCTTGGGAGGATTATAGATAGGGGAAGGTAGAGTAAGTAATTTCTCTAAGGATTTTTAGTGAAGATAAATTTGATATTATGTGGGTTTATATAGGAAAATATAGGGAAATTCTTTAATAATTCACTAACTTAGGTTTTGGACTCTATATAATAAAATATTCAAAACAAAAAACCTTCCCAGGATTTTTGCCCATGGTTTTTTCCAAAATGGAAAGTTTTTAATTATTTTATTAGTAAAAGGTCCTAAAATATTAAAATATCACCCTTATGTGGAGGTGAGTCACCATTTTAAAGAAATGAATTTAAAATCATAAAATACATTATATATTTTTAAGGATTCATAAAGGCATTATAAAATTAATAAAATAAATTTAAAATCACATTATTTTAAGGTTAAAAAATATATTTGTCCTAGGATACCCATTATAGTATTTATTACATCATTTTGTGTCATTATGATGTCATTAAACTTACCATATATTTATACGGTATTTAATTTTTTACCCCAAAATTTGACTATTTCAGAAAATTATAAAAAATTAACCATTAAATAATTTGGATGTTATGATTCCAAAAATTATATTTATTTTATCTAAATAATTTTCTAAATATGTGCATTTTTACTTTTAAAATAAAATTTGACATTTATTAAAAAATGCTGGGTTTTTTACAATAATAGTTTTTGAACCCTTATAAAAAGTACATTTCACTTCATAAAAATTATATGACCATTTATAATTAATAAAAATTATTTAATAATAACATTTTATTAAAATAATATTTATTAATTCATAAAAAAAATCCCTTAATTGAATTTTAATATTACCAAAAAATACAATTTGTGTTTAATTGAATAAAAATAAAAATCTTTTATAAAGTCGCAATAAAAATAAAAATAAATTAATTATTCTATAAAATATACATATTAATATTATTAAGGTCTTGATACATATCCCTTTATTACATTGACATATTCCTTAAGAGTATGGTGTGCGACAATGAGACTTTCATGGGGTTGTTTGACGAACATGGTTTGGGCCCTGATCTCGATGATCTTGAACTTTTCCCATAAAAAATTTCACCAATCCTTAAGTTATAGGATCTCATATTGGGCTTGGTCAAGGAGAAATACTAGTGATTCTATATCCCTCATAATCTCTAATAAATGGGATTCATAGGAAAAAATTCTACTGGATGAGTCCGTTACTTCCTTTGTCTGTGTCAATTGGATTTGTTAAAGCCTTATATTTATAATAATCATGTGATATCTATTTAAAAAATATATTATCAATAGTAAATATTCTTACTAGTATTTTTAATCCAATTGGATTTAATAAAACAAAACAAGTTCAAGTGTTTTCCATGACCATATTACATAATAAAACATTAAATCATAAGGGAGTTTTATTTATAAAAGTTCAGGTTGTTACAATCTTTCCTCCTTGAGAAATTTCACCCCCCTAAAATACAATTGGGTAATTATATCTCATAAATTTCTCTAGTTACTTTATTTCTTCTTCAAACTTGTGATTTCTCCATAGCACTTTGACAAGGTGAATTGTATCATTTTATAGAAATTTTTCTCTATGATCTAAGATCTTCAACAGCTGTGCCTCATAGGAAATATCATTCTCTAATGGTACCACATATGGATTGAGTAAATTTGAGGAGTTAGGTATGTACTTATTCAAGAGTGATACAGGGAATACACCATGATTTTGAGATAGTTTAGATGGGAGTACAAGTCAATAGGCCACTGCTCTAATACGATCAAGAATCTCAAAGGGGCCGATTTTTCTTGGACTAAGCTTTCCCTTTTTCCTAAATCTCATAAATTTATTCCATATAGATATGTGATGGAATACTATGTCTCTAACATCAAACTCTAGTTCTCATCGATGATTATCAGCATAGCTCTTTTGTCGACCCTAAGCAGCCTTGATGTGCTGCTGAATGATGTTAACCTTTTTCATTATTTCCTTGACCATTTCAAGACCTAGCAAAATTTTCCCCAAATTCATCCCAGCATGCAGGTGTTATGCACCTCTTCCCATAAATGGATTCATAGAGATCCATTTGGATGCTCGAGTGAAAATTTTTGTTGTAAGATAACTCAACTAGAGAAATATGTTTACACCATCCTCCTTTTAAGTTCATTGAGAATGTTATCAACATGTCCTCAAGTGTCTGGATAGACCACCTAGATTGGCCATCCATTTCAGGGTGATAGGCCGTGCTAAAGTTCAACTCAACATTTAGAGTGTGTTGGAGACTCTTCCAGAACTAATAGGTGAATATTGTATCTCAATCAGATACAATAGATAGTGGTACTTCATGTAGCCTAGCCACTTCCCTAATGTATATCCATGTAATCAAATCCAATGAGAATTCATATCATATCGCAATGAAGTGTTCAGTATTTATAAGGTGATCCACACAACCCATATAGCATTATTCCCTCTTGATTTCTTTTGAAGATCAGTGATAAAGTCCATGGTGATGTTTTCCCATTTCCATGTAGATATGGGTAATGGTTACATCATCCCCTTGGATTCCTTTTTTGATTTCACTTGCTGACATACATGACATCTTGATGTATATTTTGTGATCTTCTACTCCATAATGTCCCACAAATAGTGTTCTTAGATATCTCAATACATATTTGTGCTTCTTGGGTGGATGAAGAACATTTATCTATGTGCATCATCCAACAACTCCTTATTTAACTCAAGATTTGATGGTAAACATAGTCATGACCCAAATCTCACAACTACTTCATCATTAACATTAAACTCTTAGGATTTCCATTTCCTTATAGCTTTCACTTTCTTCTGAATTCACACATCAACTTTTTGTGCATCCTTTTAACTATCTAGAAGATACGGTTGAGAAATCATTTGTGAAAGTATTGGTGATGTTACTTCCTTTATGATTCCCATGTTCATCCTTTCTTGATCAAAGAAGATCAGATCCCTATCAACTATCATCAATGACACAATTGCCTAATCATTTCTACTTAGAGCATCTTCCAATTTATTTTCTTTCCAAGGATGGTAGTGGATTGAGTAGTCATAGTATTTTATCATATCTAACCATCTTTATTGCCACATATTCAAATCCCTTTTTGTGAATATATACTTGTAGATTTTATGATCCGTTTATATTTTACACTTCTCCCCAATGAGATAATGCCACCAAATTTTCAAAGATAATATCACTAAATCAAACTCCAGATCATGTGTTGGGTAGTTCTGTTCATTAAATTTCAACCACCTTGAATCATAGGCTATGGTTTTTTCATTTTTCATTAACACACAACCCAAGACTTTATTTGAAGAATCACTAAATACCACTAAAAGTTCTCCACTTGAGGGTAGTGTAAGAACAAGGGTAGTGATAACCTCATTTTCAACTCCTTGAAGCTTTATTTACGTTCATAATTCTAAGAAATTTTGACCCCCTTATGAGTTAGTTTGGTAAAAGGGTTTGAAAATCATGATAAATTACTCACAAATCGAAGATAATACATAGCTAACCCAAGGAAACTACGGATATTTGTCACAGATATTGGCCTCGTCCATCCTTCAATTGTATATATTTTCATAGGGTCTACATATATCCCATTTCTTGTGATGATATTCTCTAATAAAGAGACTTAATTCAATTGGAATTCAAATTTTTTACTTTTCATAAAGACTTTCCTTTTGCAAGGTCTTTAGAAAATTACTCAAATGCTATTCATGCTCCTCCTTACTTTTAGAGTATATTAGACTATCATCTATAAAGACTACCACAAATTTTTTGAGGTAATATCTAAGGACTCTATTAATAAAATACATTAATATTTATAGAGCATTAGTGAGTCCTAATGTCATTACTAAGAATTCATAGTGCCTGTACCTTGTTAAAAAATAAGTCTTGGGGATATCCTCCTTCTTCACCCTAACTTGGTAATATCCCAACCACAGATCCACCTTGGAAAAGTATAGTGGTTCACATAACTGATCAAACAATTCCTCAATCCATGGAAGGTGATACTTGTTCTTTTTCATGATCTTGTTGAGCTTATGATAATCAATTCAAAGGAGCATTGACCCATCCTTCTTCTTAACGGAGAGGACTGGGGCACCTCACGGTGAAGCACTTGGGCATATGAAACCTTTATCAAAATTATCTTGTAGTTTTTTCTTAAGCTCCTAATTTTCCAAAACATCCATTCTATATGGAGTCTTTGATAATGCAAACACCCCAGGTATAAGATTGATTGAAAATTTAACATCTCGACTAGGAGGAAGACTAGGAAATTCCTCAAGAAACACATTAGCTTATTCCATCCTAATAGTAATGTATTCAAGGATGATTCTTTCCTTAGAATCAATTATTTGAGATAGATACACTTTCTCATAGGGAAATAATATCCATTCTTGAGATGATGGTGCTAAGAAAGATTCATCCTCCTCCTTACACTTATACACAATCGGGGGTCGATTCATAATAGAGAGAGTGATTTCCTTCTCATATAAACTTATGTTGGTTCTATACAAGGAAATCCAATCCATACCCAAAATGGGATCAAATTCCACCAAAGGAAGTATGACAAGGTTTTTTGGGAATTTCAGCCCACAAAATTTAATAGGTGAGGATTTATATACTTTAGATGTAATAATTACCCTATTTTAGTTTTCACCAATATCTCTACTTCTGTGATTTTTGGTGGTTTTTGGATAGTTCTACTGAACTTTCATGATGTAAAGGAATCCATAGAACCCGAATCAAAAAGTTCATTCTCTATTATTGAATGAATAACTAGTGTACCTAAAACCACTTTGTTTTCAGGATTCACTTTAGTGATAGGGATGAAAAAAACTCACCCTTGCTGCCTTGGAGGTTGTTGGTTGTCTGTGAAAGCCCTTGGTTTAGTACATTGGTTTAAAAAGTACCCCGGTTCCTTGAAGTTATAGCAATGAACAATGTGCTGAGGGCTGACTTGAGCATTTTTTTCCTCGGTAACAGTAATAGTTTTCTCTTATCAACAATAATTGGCTAGGTTCCCTTTCTTTACTCATTTAAAGAATTTCCTCACCCCCTTCAGGAAATTTTTAGGGTTCTTCTTTCTACACCTTTGAAAAGTGGAATATTGAAATTTCATGTCACCATTAAATCTCTCTATTAGACCGCTCAAATTGATATCCACTTTCTTCTTATTATCCCCATGATACCCCTGAGATTCACTGATATTCATTTTGACTCTTAGGGAACATCAGAAAATTTACTCATAGATATCAAAGTCATGGATCACCAGGGATTTCCATAGGCTATGTTTGAGCCCACCAAAGAAGTAGTAAACCTTGAACTCGGGGGTAACAAAAAATTTGGAGGTGTATCATGTAAGAATTGTGAAGTATTTCTCATACTACCTGATATATTCGTTTTCTTTTTGACTTAAGGGAAATAAAATCCCTTTCTATTATAAGTCGGATGGTGTGGGGAAAATATTTATCAAAAAACATTTTGGATTTTTTTTCTAACAAATCCTTCCATCCTATCACCTCGATATCTTCCTCAGGCTTAATATTTTTTTTTATCAATGTCCACCATTGATTAGCTTCACCCACCATATGATAAACATCTAAAATAAACTTCTCTTTTTTGGAGAATTTAAGGATGGAGAAGATATTCTGAATGGAGTTGATCCACTATTTCGCGATTAAGGAATTAGATGACCCATTAAAAGTTTGAGGCCTTTATCACATATAGCTTTCAATTAAAATTTCTCTCTCTTAGTAGGATTTGGATGCTCCTATTGATCTAAGTTTCTATTCAAAACCTAATTCAACTAATAGAGCATCGTCTTGAATTTTGCTATTCCTGCTCCCATCGGGTTGGGCATCTTTTTGGGGCAGTCATCACATTGCTATTTACATTGATTTTTTACCCAATTACTTCTATTTTTGGCCATTGGATAGAATAAAAGAAAAAAAATTAAGGATGAGTATTTTTAAAACTATTAAACACATAAAGGAGAATATAATGAAATTAAAGGGATAACTTATAAATTACTTGTGTTTCCTTAACTTATGAATTTCTAGGCTTCAATCTATGTTATCAATGATCTATTTCATAACATATATTCTTATGGGCATTTTTTGTTCCATTAATAATGTTTCATACCATGCTTATGATTTTAACAAATAATATCCCTTAGGAGTGTCAAACTAGGTGGGCAGTAATACCTGTTGTCATGTACCAGGTTACCTCGAGTCAGGCCTGAGACACCTTGTTAGAGTTTTTACCCCTAGGTACATCTGTACCAAAACGACGTCCACTTGTAGTATCCAGAAAATGATGTATTTTCTTGATAAACCACTTAATTTATACTCACAAAAATTTTAGTTATGAATTCTTATACTTAGTCTTATCTCTAAGGATTTTGATAGAGTTTTCTAATCCTAATTTCAAAAATAACTAAACTTTTCATTTGATACCAATAATAACAACCCTTATCTTTATTACACATTAATACATGATTTAATTACATAAAATCACCCTTAATAAAACCCAAAATATCGATAAGTCTAGTGTATTTGTGAATTTTTTACATTTCATTACAACTTAAAACATGAATTATAACATCTTTATTAAAAACTTCTTTTACATGCTTGAGCTTAAAACTACATCGGATAACCTAGGGAAATACATAAGAAAGGGGTGAGACATAAAGAACAGTAACATAATAAACATGTAATAAAATGAAGATAATAATACATTTTAGACAAGGCATATCAATGAGGAAAAAAGAAACATGTATAACAAGGCATGTTATATCACAATAATCATAACATGGGAAATGTGGAAACAACTTAAAACACTACATCATAAATACAGGTCAAGGATAAACTTCCAAGACTTCATGGTGGAAAAAGTACTATAAATAAATAAGTTACACCTCTATCCCAACATGATGTATCATGATACTCAACATTACCCAATGCATTGGAGCTTTAAATAATTCTGGGCGCACCCGTCACTTTCATTTCATTCTCATGCTTAAGTGTGCCACATAGATCATAAAACATGGATCCAATCATCATCATAATTTATTTCACGATCAATGAGTGTGGAATAAATAAATTTAAGTTTCCAATAAAAAGGTATATATGCAAAAAATTGAACATTCCTGATAGTAAATGAGTACGATATTCACTACATAATTGGTTTGGCATTAAAAATCGTGGTGAAAATCTGGCAACATAACAGCATCACTTAAAAATGTATTAAATGGGTTGATGAGAGAGAAATGGGTCTATCATATTATGTATATAAATTTTACAGAAATAGGTACATGGAAGGATATTCCAAAACATATATAATTATAAAAATAATACATATGATAATAAATAATCTTGAATAAAAAGAGAAAAGAAAGGATGCTTACAAAATTTTGGCATAGTAATGGGTGCACATGGGAGGGATTAATAAGAGAGAAAGGGGTATCTTATCATTTATAAATAATAAGGGTAGTATGGGGGAGGTGTGAAAACATATCCCATCATTATTAATTGAAAATAAAATGGCATAATAATATAAAGAAAATTGGATAAATATGAGAAAGGAAAGAACCCTTACTTGAGTGTGTGGCTCCAAAAGATTGAAAAGGGGCTTCTTGAGAGATTATGACACCTTGAGAGGATTATAGAGAGTTGAAGATAGATTAAGGGCGTTCTAAAAGGATTTTTAGTGAAGATAAGTGGGATCTTGAGTGGTTTTATATAGAAAAAGAGAGGGTAATTCTTTAATTTCACAAACTTAGGTTTTGGACTCTATATAATAAAATATTCGAAAAAACAAACATTCCTATGGGTTTTCCCATGGTTTTTAAAAAATTGGGATGGAATTGTTATTTTATCAATAAAATAGCCTAAAATATTAAAATATTATCCTTTCTTATGTGAAGGTGAGTCACTCTTTTAAATAAAATAATTTAAAATCATAAAAAACATTATATATTTTGAGGATTTATAAAGGAATTATAAAATTAATAAAATAAACTTAAAATAATATTATTTTAAGGGGAAAACATGTATTTGGCCGATTATACCCATTATAGTATTTATTACATCATTTTTTAGGTCATTATGATGTCATAAAACACACTATATATTTATACGGTATTTAATTTTTACCCAAAAAATCGACTGTCTCAGAAAATTATGAAAAATTCACCATTAGATAATTTTTATGTTATGATTCTGAAACAAATAGTTATTTTATCTAAATATGTTCATTTTAACTTTTAAAATAAGATTCTCTATTTGTTAAAAAATGTTGGGTTTTTTATGATAACAGTTTTTGAACCCTTATAAAAAGTACATTTCACTTCATAAAAATTATATGAAAATTTATAATTAATAAACCTTTTTTAATAATAACATTTTATTAAAATAATTTTTATTTCAAAAAACCATTAATTATTTAAAATAAATCCCTTAATTTAATTTTAATATTACCTGAAAATATAATTTGCGTTTAATTGAATCAAAATCAAAATCATTTATAAAGTAAAAATAAAAATGAAAATAAATTAATTATTCTATAAAATATATATATATTCATATTATTAAAGTCTTGATACAAATCCCTTTATTACACTGGCGTGCTCCCTAGGAGTAAGGTGCGATGGTGAGAATTTCATGGGGTCATTCGTTGAACATGTTTTGGGCCATGATCTCAATGATCTCAAACTTTTACTATAAATGGTTTTGATCATTCTTAAGTTTTTGGATCTCAACTGGGGATTTATCAAGGTCAAATCCCAAAGATTCTATCTCCCTTAGAAGCTCTGTTAAATGGGATTCATATTGTACAATTCTTCTAGATGAGGCCATCAATTCCTTTTTCTATGTCAGTTGGATTTGTTAAAACCCTATATTTATACTAATCACGTGATCACTATTTAATGACTATATTATAAATGATAAAGAATCTTAATGATATTTTTAATCCAATTGGATATAATAAAAGAAAACAAGTGCATGTGTTTTCTATAACCATATTACATAATAAAACATTAAATCATAAAGGAATTTTATTTATAAGAGTTAGGGTCATTATAGGATAAGTCTTGGGAATGGGGATGTCACCCGAAAAGCCATGGTAGAGGATGTGGCCATGTATATTGGGCTGCTAAGAAGGAGGACATGCAACCCAAGGATCCTGATTCATATAGATATGACATTGAGTTATTAATCCATCAAGAATAATGCCTAATAGAGAGTTATTATATGTGTCTTATCTATGGATATGGTTGAGTAATTGATTGGAATTCCATGTGGGAAGAAGAATGAAGAATTTTGATTACTTTTAGGAAAAATCTTGGTCTTTATTGTTCTTGATGACGATAATGATGCTTTGTCTAATCCTATATTTCCATCTCTATTTTCTTGTTTTTTCATTCATTAAAAGGGGCTCTATCCTTACCTTTTAAATTATATATATATATATATATATTTAAAAAGGTAGGGTCATAGCCCATTTATTAAAAAATAAGAAAACAAATAAGATGGAATATGATATCAGACATAGCGATACTTCTCTCATCAATCAAATATTCATAGACTAATTTTTTTTCTAATATCATCCCCAATATGAAATTACTCATATCACATAGAATTCCAATTAGATCACCCACAACATCATCCTTTACCTCAAGGATAACGAACTTTCCCCTAGGTTTTCACTTATTTCCACTGTCCATCAATGCCACTGTCCTTTGATTCATATTTCCCAACATCTTCTTGAGCCTCCACCTTATAAGAATTTCTATCAATCAAGGAAACCTCATTATCTTTCCCTATGAGGGCCTGATCCTAACCTGGATATGTTTCACCACCACTAGCCTTCTGTAGTAAGGCTTTGATATCAAGTGAATCATATTATTCCTCTTTATCCTTGATTATCTCATATGAATCCTATTACAAGTACAACAATCTAAAATCATTAGCAGCAGAGACTTTAGCCTTGGAAAAAATTACATGATTAGAGACCTAGACACTTTCAACACCATCTCCATGGATCTCATCCCGAGAATGAACATCAACAAAGATTTCCTGGTTTATTTTTCCCTCATTGGGATTTTAGGTTCATACAAATCAAGATAGAACTCATCATCCTTATCAAAAGATGACATATCCTTATGAATTTAAAATTTCAGAGAATCTTAATTACTTGTATCACCAGTCCTATGCCTATAAATGTCAATTTTTATGGATGGATCCTTTAGATATAAGGATGAGTTCACACCATCATCAGTTGTCCTAGAGATTCTTGGTGTAACAACATTAATAGGAGAAGGGTAATCCTCTCTTCTACCCCCTCTGGATTGAACTATTTCAATTCAAAAGATTGAGGTTCTTTCGTAGGTGACCATGCAGCAGTAGGTAGTACCATAGAATGAGGCTTAGAGTTTTTTCTAGTAGCATTAGGGGAATGAAAAAATCTAGTATATGAAGTATGAGAACCTATATCTAGATTCAGATAAATCCCATTGAACTTCTTAGATTTTATAGGATAAGAAACAATCACTTTCTCCCTGCCTTTTTGTTTGTTAGAAAGAAACCTCTTTTCTTTCCAAATCTCTAAATCCACCTCAGCTTGAGCAATAACTTTGTATATAGATTGATTGTCAGATGAATCATCATCTAGCTTCTCTATCCTAGGATCATTAATTAGAGAACCTTTAAATGAGATTATAGCCTTGGGAAGTCCCACATCCTCCCCTTCATTAGTAACAACAACCTAAGAACTATTAGGTAGAGAACCAACATGATATCTAGATTCCAAAACCACATAAGGCAATATATTTGTATCATTAGAATGAGTCTGACAAGTGGTCTGATCATTATGACCCCCTACCTTGTTAGGCTTGATAGATCTCTTCTCATTCAAGAGATAATCTTTATCCTCATGTACATAATGTGATAATGAAATAAAAAATATTTTTTCATACATAATTATAAAAGAGAATTCATCTTTAAGCGTTGAAAGAAAAACTTTGTCAAATGAGGTGCAACAAAGATAAAATTCCACCAAAAAATAAGCATAGTTTCCAAATCCAATTAACTCAACGTCCCTATCCATTTTTTTATTGGGACTCTCATAGATATAGTAATATAATGTAAAAAATTTGGATGCAAAATTATCCAATTAAGTCCATACACTATGACTCAAACCCGTGAAGATGAGTTTCTATCCTCAGGAGGGTTAAAATTGGGATCCCATTTTTAAAAATTCATGAATTTAAGCATGAGTGATATAGAAATAAATCCCAAAGATCTCATTTTAGTTCCTCCAAATGAAATAAAAAATAGAAGTATCCCCAACCCAATGATACACATCATTATGAATTTCATCCCCAAACTGATGATAAATGAGTAACTGAATACTCAATTTTCCATGGTTTAGAACCTCTTGGAAGAATAAACCGAGTGGTAATAGAATGATTAAAAAGTTAAATTAGCTATATGATGTCCTATTCATTGGAAATAACATGAGTAATTCTGCCTTTCCTATGAATCCAACCATGATCTACATCTCTAAAGAAAACAAAAAGCCACTTT
Organism: Viscum album; assembly: GCA_963277665.1. NCBI lineage: Eukaryota > Viridiplantae > Streptophyta > Magnoliopsida > Santalales > Viscaceae > Viscum > Viscum album. The sequence continues at coordinate 1,110,328,605 of OY728119.1, forward strand.
TCATAATCATACAAGCCTCCAACATTTTTCAATGTCTTCTTAATCTCTCCAAAAGATCCATCCAATGTTCTCTAAGTCCCCAACAAAGATTCCTTATACTGAGGTGCATCCTTAGAAGAACCTTTTGAAACAAGATTGTGACCCAAGTAGTGAAGGATAGCCATGAAGGTAGAGAAACCCTAATATCCTTCAGCATCGCCATGGGAGAGCTTCCACACCTGCATCACGCCTCCAAGAAATCATTTTAAATATATTTATTTGTAATTATATTGATATATATATATATATATATATTTAAATAATTATAAAATTATAATGAATATATTTATTTTTAATTATATTTATAAATACATATTTTTTAATTACTTAAATATCTATTTATAATTATATACATTTAAATTTTTTAATTATATTAACTATATTATTAAAATTAGTTCTTTATTAGCATTTTTTTAGCGCTAATAAAGATCTATTTTATCAGTGCTTACTATTTTAGCACTGATATAACCACTCTTTATTAGAACTTTTTTGAAAGTGTTGATAAAATTCTTCCCAATCTTTTAAATAGAACCCAAATAGAGTCCTCCTCACATGCACCGATCATGATATCATGGAACCGAATCCCTATCATTGATTTATCTCAATCATTTTGGACGAATCAAAACCTTCAACATCCATGGTATGTGATCACGTGTGATCCATCACTCCCTCTTGAAGATATTTGTTAGTTTTAAAATTTTAAAAATGGATTTAATAGACCACATGAAGATATTTGTTTGGATACATCTAGATAGATTCTCATCTAACATTCATGGTCTCATTTTCTTCCCATCCTTCAATGTTTTTAACCATCCTAGGTCTCTTTCTATGATTGAATAGCCTATGAAATGTAGTTATGCATGATATTTCATTAAATTTATTGTGTATTTCCTCCTTGGATAATAATATTGAATTATGACATCAAATGATAATTCTCCTTAGAATGAATGAATAATGAGATTTTTGGGGTTATATATAGATGTTTGAATTGTTAAAAGGTGATGGGTGAACATTAGCAAAATGAATATTTCTTTATACTCTTACCTATACTGACAACCATATAGGAGAGTGCTGTAATGGATTTTTAGTCTATTTTTTGTGGTCAAAATGAAACTATAACATCATTAGGGTAATTATAGACCAATATAAATTTTTTTCTAACTTCATACCAAACCATGATATGTTTTTCATAAAATAAATCAATATGATACACAATCAGAACATTTTATCATTAAATGGAATTATATTAACCACTATATATTATTTGATTCTCAATTTAAATCTATGTTTCTGAGAGGACTGTAGAAGGTTTTATTTTTAAAACATGTCATTACCTTGTGTATTTTATTTTTAGTGACCATTAGAGTATTATCTTTAAATGTTTTAATTTTTTTTAAAAATAGTTATCAATCATTAGTATAGATTACTAGTTTTGAATTTTTGTATTAAAGGTCATATTTGGATCACCTCTAGGTTGGGTTCTGATTGGGGAGCAGTCTCTCTTGGGTCCCAAATTTGTTCTATAGATGGTATATTAGGTTCATATAATATAGAAAATATTAATGATAATACACATTAGTAAATTAATTATACATATTATCAATGATGAATGTTGGATTTTTCAACAGAAGATTGTGACTTACTATATAATTCTTGTAACGACCCGAAATTTAAGTATATGTTTTCCACCAATTAATTCAAATATATTTGTTGGCTTGCTCCACACACTAGACCATACTTAAACAAATAGGTGATATGTTTATACTATTTAGAATTAGTTATTGAATTTATAGGAATGAGTAGGAGTAACTAAATTATGAAAAATATTAATATATATGTTTATATATATATATAATTTATTATTATACAAATTTACTTAATTATTGTGTTTAAGAATCTATCTATTATGTGTTGTAATTTTTATTAAATAAAAATAAAAATATTATTATTAAATGGTCATATATATATATCAGGTGCTTGAGGGAACAATTATATTAAAACACACACACACTGCACACACACAAGCCAGAAAAGAAGGTCATATCCCCCCCAAAGGGTTAACCCATCCATCTATCCCTATTTATTCATATATTAAAGGCCTATAGCCCATTATTGGATGCCCTAAAGGCCTGTTAGTTTTGGATGAACCAAGGCCCTGTTTTTATTAGTATTCCCATGGGTCTACACCCCTTGCCTACATCATGCCTACGTCACCACCTACTTGCGTCATGATTGTGTCACCGCCACCTATGTCAATGCCTGTCTCATAAATCCCCAAAGGGGATTTCCAAGAGTTGAATAATGGACTTTTGGACGTAGGATTGTGGGGTTTAATACTCATACACCACCCCAAGTGCATTAAATGGTCATATTAATAAAATAAAATATTAATTTATTAATGTTTTCTTTATTAGTGTTTTATAGACATTGAGAATGAGAACAAATTGTATGTTAAAAATGTTATTTTCATATAAATATAGTTTCTAATTGTATTTTATAATTTTAATTAAATATTAAAATAGAAAATTCAAAAAAAAAGTACATAATAAAAAAATTGGAATTTGAATTTCAATATTAGTTTAAGATGATTTTTATGTTTTTTCTAAAATGATTGATTTTTAGGTGAATAGTACAAATATATTTTTATAAATAACATGAATTATTTATTATATAAATAATAATTTTAACATTATAAAAAATTCTTCTAAGACTAAATATTTATTTTAATATTTACTTTATTATTTTATTTTATTTTAATTTACAACCACACATTTGACATCTTAGATCATAATTTATATTTTTCAAAATTTTTTTATTGATTTTCAAGCACTTATATCTAAATTTTTTTTATAGATTATATGAGTTAAATATAATAAAATTAATTCCATTTTTGGATTCATAATGGGAAAATGGACTTTAAATTATTATTTTTGTTATTTTTCTAAAATAATGGATTATAAAATGAATAGTGTAAAATATTTTTTTTCCAAAAATGTCAGCTTTAATTACATGATAATATATAATAGATGCATAGAATTTTATAAAACATTTTAATTAATCAAATGGATATTTAAATAATACTATTTTACATTTTTATGAAAATTTTTAAAATTCATAAAGCTTATGTTTAACCATAATATTATAAATCTAGTAAAAACATTTTTTTGGCTTTTTTCAATTAATTAAACATTATTTTGGTAAAATTTTGTTTTGGATTGATTTGAAATATATAATTGTTTTAAATAAATCAATTTATGACTTCAAAATCATATCCAGTAATAATATTACCTTACACTAATATTTTAATCATAAAGAACTTTTTCTATAAAATGTTTTTTACACTTTATTTATTTTGTCAAATATTAATATTACTGAATTAAATAGGATGAATCTGAATCAAAAAATGGAATTATACTAATCCTATAACAAAATAGTATGTGGTTGGGGTGAAATATTTTATCAATTTTTCAAAAGATCATGCATATGACCCTTATCAAATCCTTTGTTTGTATTTATATTATTGTTATTCAAGGATAATTTGTCTATAGAAGTTTGAAGAACAATTGATCTATCACGGAAGTGATGAAAGTTAGAAATGTTGGACTAAACATGGGAAATAACTAAATATAGCTAGTGGATGGGATATGACTAAGTTTTATAGATCATATAATATGATTACAAGTGTGGACAATGACGAAGACCATATCCATGATGTGATTATAGGTGTGAACGATGATGAAGATAATATTGAAGAAATAAAAATGATAGTTGAAGTTGAACTTCATGATAGTGCAAAATTTTTGGGAAGTTTAAGAGTGGTGAAAAGATTCCATTGTAAGTTTTTAACATCCTGATACCCCCTTTCAGGTAATTCCCTTCTCTTTGATTTTTCCCCCTTTAATTGGGTGTATCTTGGGAATCTCAAGGATGGAGTGAATTTATTGAAAAAATGACCTAAAGTTAAGGGGTGTATGTTTTTTTGAATTAACTGAGTCTAGTTATAAATGTGTAATGGTTTATCAAGGTTCTCCTTGAGTTCGTAGAATGCCCGAGGTGGTTAGGGTTTTCATGTAAGAATCTATTATTTTTCTATCAGTTAGGAATTTACGTGCCATGTAATGGGAGTACATGATGTGTAATGTTTTCTAGGCTCATGTCTTGAGATGAATACATACTGTGAATGATTATATGTCGTGTAAATATTAGACATTAAGCAATGTTGAAAATTAGGTTTTTAATAAAAAGGATATGGGGTTTTTGGAGTATTTGGATCCATGGATTACACAACATTTAAAGGGATCACACGCTATGTCGTCATCACAGGTTGTGGATTTAGGGAGATATATGGATTATTTTTATTTCATTGTTCCATAACCCTCTTCGTTCTCAACCTATAATAATTATCCAGTGATTTTTGGAACCTACTCTCCTTCTAAATAGATTCATTTATCATTTGATCATTAGGGTTATGTGTGGTGTCTCTACGGGTGAGTAATCCTTTCTGTTTCTTCATTTCCTTTGACCATAGAAGCATTGTTGCATTATGTTATCAGAAAAATTTATCAATAGTGGCAATTCCTTTTATTATTTTCTAGATCCATTGTGAAAACTTGTTCTAAGGCTGATCATTTGTTAGTTGGGGTGTGGTGGGTGGGTGTTCTTGAGGTATGTTGTGATATTTCCCCTTAAATAACCCTTTTGACAAATTGAATTAATTATAAGATGTGTAGATTGATTCTAGGTCCTTTTTTGTCATTATTTTGTTCTTCCTATTGGTGGATTACCTTGTGTACATGTGTGACCAAAGTTTTGAGGTAGGTGGTTTCATCTCTTTCCTATATAGGTGGACTGCATTACTCAAACTTTAAATAAATTGTTTTATAAATGAAATGGAATTATTTAATGATTTCATTTGTGTGTGTGTAAATGGGTTTTTTTTGATAAAATAAGGTTTTCCCCAAGTTTTGGTAAATGAAAATGTTTTTCAAAGCATTGTGAAATGGTTTTATGAAAGGGTTTTCAAAGCATGGTTGTGATGAAATGGTTTTATGAAATGGTTTGGAAAATAGAGAACATGGGAAGCCTTGGGTACTTAGGTAGAAGGTGTAGTGATAGGCCTCATCCACTGTCAGGGGGTTTTCTCATGGGGCTTTCCTCTGGTCCCCATGCCTATTGTTCTAGGGAATTGTTAGAAATGTTGGGGGGTTCACATTCTAGGGTGTTCCTATAATCTATATAATTGATTCATATGTCTAGAGTCTTGATGCGTGCATGATTATTTATGTTTAGGTATGAGTTTCCTAACTATCCTGACCTAGTGTAATCCTTGGTATGATTTTACCAGTGCTTTTGGATTGTACTGTTTTGTCTGTACTACCATGGATTTGATATGATATGTGATGAATTCTTTGGTTTGATTTGATATATATATTCTAATATATATATATATATATATTAAATTCTTTGAAACTGATTTACATTCTTCATTTAGAAATATAGAAATAGGGGAAATTAAATTTTTGCCATGCTTTTGAGATAAAAGCTGTTAAACTATGTATCATTCCTTATTTTATTTAAATTTTAGCATGCTTGGATTATTGTACAGAGACTTGTCATGGAACACCTGGGTGAGGCCCTACTGAGTTTGTTACCTCACACCCTATGCACCCATTAAATGGTGCATAAAACTAATTATTTACTTCGATATAGGGAAAGGAAAGGCACTACAGTGAGGGAGTGAGGTTTTCTATTAGTAGAGTTTGGGTAGATGGACATTGAGATGGTGGAGGATTTCCCATACTATCATATAGAGACTGTTGGATTAGTTGTTTTCATTTTGTCGTCCTTTGAGGTTGGACTTGTCTCTTGGAGATTATTGTGATAGCTTTTCAGTTGTATTGCTTCCGTTGTTATTTTTATGTTATAACACACACACACAAATATATATATTCATTTTTTCTTCCATTGTTTCTTTTTGTACTTGTATATATGTCATGTTGTCTTCTTGAGGTTGGGATAAATTATTCCCTCTATTTTTTTGATGCACAGTTGTTATGCACCAGCCCGTGGGGATTGAGAACTCCCTTTGGGTAGGTGTCAAATTGGTTTGGGTACCAGTTTGATTGGGCATTTGGGTTGGGTTTGTCACAGTTTGGTATCAAAGTAGGTCTATCATCAAGAGTCCTTGTCTTGAGATATTTGGAAGCCTAAATATAGTACTATTGGAATTTGAGAGGTAGGTTGCGATGAGTGACTTACCATCTCTTTCCATGATAAGACACAAGTTACCAAGCGATGTTGGGATGTGTGTATCTTGTTTTGAGTTATTGTTGTTAATTTCAGTTTCCTAATTATAGGTTTTTAAGTTCTAACTAAAATTATTCTATTTTCTAATCGTTTCTTCTATTTCGGTCCAAGACATGTTTCATGGGTTCCACATGAGGGTGTAGCTGATGTTCCTCAAGATAATCCTCCTATGGATCAAAATTTTATAGAATCTATTATACGGTCATTTTGTGTTTTAGACCATAATGTACTGTAAGCTCATATCACAGTTGTGGAGGTACATCCAGGAGCTATAACAGGAAAATATCGATCATGGGAGTTCTTATATAAGACGACACCATTCTTTAAAGGTACAAATGAACCCCAATATGTGGAGGATTTGATTGAAAATATAGATCATATCTTTGAATTCCTCGATACACATGAGAGTATCAAGGTGAAGTACACAATGTTCATACTTGATTTTCCCATCAGGTGATGGTGAGATTCCATGGTACAAGCAGATATGCACATAGGCTTGGACTGGAAGGGTTTCAAGACTCTCTTCTTCCAGTAGTTTTCTCCACAAAGTTTGATGATGGTGAATTCTCTAGAGTTCCTCTCTTTGTAATAGGGAGAGCATTTGGTGTTAGCATACACCAATCAGTTTGTAGAGTAGGTTTGTTTTGAACCATAGGTTATAAGAATGAAGAACTATATCCTCATAAGTACCTGAAAAGTTTTCAACTAGATATCATATCATAGGTATTTATGCTGAATCTTTTGACCTATGTGAAACGGTGGATGTAACAAACCAATGTTTTATCAATGGAAATTCCATTTTTATAATTATGTCATATAATCCCTTGAAATGACAACTCAATAAACTACTAAGTACTATGTGACCTTTAAACATAATATTGTCACTTATGTGATTTGAATTTTGAAAATCTAACATACATTATTGCGATCAGTAAGATGTTTGGAGTCTAATAAGACAAACTTATTTTTTGTGAATAGTAACTGATCATTATGAATAGTAATGTCACCCTTATGAATAGTAATATCAACTTTTTGAATAGTAAATTGGAAAAATTAATAGTAACCTTACCAATGAAATTATAAATAAAATTTATCCATCTTATAAGTGACAATATGATAGTGTTGGTATTTATAAAGTCAAAAATATTTAATTAAAAATTTATGAATAATTTAATAATTAAAAAATAAAATATATTTTCATAAAATTTATTCAAAATTTATTATTTTTATGTCTTATTATTTTAGTATAATTTTATGAGACCTTAGTTAAATTGTCAAAGTATTATAAAATCTGTTAAAATTTTAAAATATGCATTTTTAAAGAAAATGATGATTTAATTTAAAAATTAAATTTCTCATATTTAGATTTTCTTTTTCATAAAATGGAGTAAATTTTTAGATTATACACATTGAAAAATGGTTTGGGTGAGTTTTTGGGATTTTTCTAAAATACTTGAATTTTTTATGAATAGTAAAATATTATAATTTACAATATTTAGTAAAACCTGAATTTCTGCGTCATGCTTGAGTCATGGATGATGTAAATGACCATTGTTTAGAACTCACATGAACTTATTACTATTTTTTATCATTTAATCATCACTATTTATTTTCTTAAAGATAAATAATAAACTAATGATTAAAATATTAAGAAAACCCTCCTCCCTTCCATTACAAATACCACCCACACTCCCCTCTTCTCTTCACTACTCTCAAGCCTTGTTACTTTTATAAATTATGCAAAAATATCTCCCCAAGATCCTCCCTCACGTCCAACAGACCTTGGTCTCCTCAAAAGACCAAATCCTCTCCCTTTAAGAGGCTCTCAAGAAAGATTAATTCAAGATATAAATTCATCTTTTCAATTCTTTTACTTTCCTTTCAAGTTACTTTGTTTTATTTTCTATCCTTACCTTTACACATCAAAATTTTATGTAAAATCCAGTACCTTATTTTCAATTTAATGTTTTTATGATAATATATTAAGTTATTATCGTCTCTCCTTTAACCTTATTTTATATATGTATTAAAAACACCATCTGAGATGTGTTAATTTACCGTATTCAAGGATGATGTGTTTTCTATTTACATTAACAACTTAAATTATAGTAATATAACCATTATTATGGTTGAAACAGAATATAATATATGTATTATGTCTCATATATAGTTTTTAATCCAGTTGTACACTTGTTTTTGTTTTATAAAATAAAATCTGTTCATTGTGATCAACAACCCGCCAATTAACCCAAAAGGTTGTCACTAAAGTTTTATATAATGATTCCACTTAACTCTAGGTAACCAAATTGAATTTATAACCATTTAATATTATGGATGTTAAATAATAACATAAAACTCAAATTCTAGGCAACCATCCTCATTTTACATGATTATTCGTTCATGTATATAAGTAAATCGATCATGAAACAAACAGACATGAACAATAAAATTGAACCTCATAACCAATCAAAAAGGTTATGAATGAACAAGAAAAGGTTATACTAAATCAATTAATCATAAAATAGGTTTTCTAATTATTAATTATTGAACCTAAATTTATTATTCAGGTCATTAATATCAAGTGTAGAACCCCATCAGACTTAAGGTAAGGGATTCTACCAGAACCTCTATTATTCCTTCAGGTTATTCTTACTCTCTTTTTACCCAAAGGAAATCCTATATTTTATTAATTTACATATTATAATTTCTATTTATATGTTGAAACTCATGTATAAATATCCATTAAACATTATCTTTCGGAGATATACATGCTTTAAGTGATTCCCTTCTCAATACCTCCTGATAAGCAAACCTGTTTTAAGGGAACTTCCCGAATTCTTACCCAATTTCAAATACACTATACAATCTATTTTTAAGAAACCATTATATTTATAAAACCAATATATTATCATGAAAAAATTATTGTTTTACTTCTGGTTTTATATAAAATATTATCCCCTTTTCTATTTTAAATGATATTTGATATTTTCATTAAATGAAACTAAAATGTTTTAATTTTAAAGTTTCTTAAAAACTCTTTTACATATTATAAATTAAATTTGGAATAAATTATTATGATATATGCCTATTATAACTTATGAAATTCCACGATTTATCTATTTTTTTTCACGGACCCTAGTATGATACACCTATTAATTATGCTTTATAAAATGATTATGATACCCATTTCTTTCCATGGGTACCCTTATGTTTATGTATGATTGATTATGTATGATTAATTATGTGGAAATAATATTCATGAACATGTTAAGATGGATGCATCCAGATAGTTCTCAAATTCATTGGGTAAAGTTGTGTCTCATGAGAGGTTATGTGCAACAGCCTTGGCGGTTAGCCATGACTCGTGCTACAATGTGCAATGGTCTTGGTGGTTAACCTTGACTTGTTCTCCTTTTTGTGCAATGAGACTTGAATTATTCTAAAGTAATGTTTTATATTTCTACCACATTATTATGAATCCATGTTCATATGATACCATGTTTATATGTTATGATTTCACATGTTCGATGCCTTTTTATATCATTATGTCATGCTTTCTAACCCATGTGCTAAAGCTTTATTACTATGATTTTTCCCTTACTAGGATTTATGCTCATCCATTTTTTCGTGTTATCCATAGGTTACCATATGAATATGTATGATCAAAATAAAATTTATAATCTCTTTATGAATATTAAATAAATAAATGTTCTATTTAGTACCATGTTTTAAGTTTTATATACCTGGTCTTATAAGATAATAAACTTTACAATCCTTGGCTTGTAAATTAATGTTCAATTATGATTAAAATAATATAATGATATATGTAAAAGGATAGGGTTTCTATAGTTGATATTAGAGGATGGTCTAGTTATTTTTGGAGATTAGGAATAGTGAACTTTAGTAAGAACCTTAAGGATGAGACTAAGAAAACATCCCTAAATTTTGGTAAGTATAGAGTAAGTGATTTATCAAGAAAATACATCCCTATCTAGATAAAAATAGGTAGAGGTGGCTCTAGCATAGATGTATCTAGGGGTAAAATTTGAAAATACCACTTTAAGCTAGACTTGAATGGGAACTGGTGCATGATAATAGGTCTTGGTGCACTCTTGGTTTGACACTCCTAGGAGATATGATTTGTTAAATTCATGAGCTTAGTATAGAACATTATTAAGGGAATAAAAAAAAGATCCCATAAGTATATAAGTTAAGAAATAGATCAAGGATAACCTAGATTTAAATCTTGGGAGTCACAAGTTTGGATATACTTCTCCTTTATAAGTTTATCCTTTAAAGTTCAATGTTTCCTTTTTATGCTTAATATCTAATTATTCAAGCCATATAATTGTATGATATTTTTCTTAGTTAATGGTGGTAAATAGAAGAACATGTTCTAACAATCAATGTAATTGAGAATGTGAAGATTTATCTAATGATGTTCCAAATATGATGGGAATGGGTGATCAAAACTTTATGAAAGTAATTTATCAGCTTTCTCAAGTTATGAATAATAACTTGAATCATGTGGAATGACCTCCTACCCCAAGTAAAGAGAATTTTTTTGTTGAATCCTTCATTAAAAAAATCCTCCCATGTTTAGTGGATCTTTTTATATCCTCCTATAAGAAAAGTGGATTAACTCCATTGAAAAGATATTCTCTATCCTATAGTGCTCAGAAGAATATAAATTCATACTGGGGGTCTATTGTTTTGATGGGGAAGCTGATCAATGGTGTACACTGATCAAGAATATGATGTCCCAAAAGGAAATTGATTCCATGGATTGGGAGAAATTAAAGAAAATGTTTTTCAATAAATATTTTCCCCAAACCCTTCACCTCAAGATGGAAAGAGAGTTCTACAGACTCAAGCAAAAGGAAGATGAGTCCATCGGGGCATATAAAGAAAAATTTACAAGGCCTAAAAGAAATGCCTATAACTTTTTCATGAACAATTAAATCAAGGTGGATTGCTTATATAGTGGACTAAACCCGAGTCTATGAAATGGTTTGGTGATTCGAGTCTTTGGAAATTATGAGGAGATTTTCTATTTTCCCCTCAAGGTTGAAATGGAGATCAGAGACTTGTAATGGTCTCGTGGGCTCGGTGAAAAGAATTAGAAAATTGAGTCTAATATTTTTGGTTTGACAAATAAATCACATAATAGAAAGAATATTAACATCCCAAATGTCAAAATTGCGGGAAGAAGCATCCTAGGAATTATCTAAAGGGAACCATTAATTGCTTCAAATGTGGAAAGATGAGACATATAGAAAAGAACTTCCAAAGGGATATGAAGAATCCCGCTAACGTGGATGAAGAAAGAAAGGTTCAGATAAAAACTTATATAATGGTGTAGTGTTACAATTGCAAGGAGCACGAGAATTATGATAACAACTTCCCGAATCTAAGGGTTGTTGGTGGCAATCAACAACAACCTCCAAGGAAACAAGGGCTTATTCTATCACTAATACTAAGATGAAGCCGAATAATGATGTGGTGATAGGTACACTAGTTATTCATTCAAGAATAAAGAACATACTATTTGATTCTAGTTCTACTCATTCTTTCATATATTTCAATTTTAGAAGAACTATTCAAAAACCACCTCAAAATTAGGAGGATAAGTTATCTGTGAGAATAATCAATGGGGAAATTATTTCATCCAAGGTTTATAAGTCCTCCTCAGTAAATGTTTGTGGATTTAACCTACCAGTAAATCTCTTCATACTTCCTTTAGTGGAGTTCGATGTTATATTGGTAATGGATTGACTATATTTATACAAAGACAATATCAAATGTCAGGAAAGGGAGATCACTCTTCACATCCCAAAGTATCCTTCAATTATTTACAAGTGTAAGGAGGAAGATGAATCTCCTTTAGAATCATTGTCTCAAGTGTGGATATTTCTGCCTTATGAGCAAGCATGCATAACTAAAATTATTGAGACAAAGGAGATGATACTTCTCAATGATATGCCTATCATGAGGGATTACATTGATGTATTCCCTAAAAAATTTTATGGTCTTCCTCATGATTGAGAGGTTGAGTTCTCAATTGATCTTATTCCTATATCTCTTACTATATCAAAGAAACCTTATAGAATTTCCTCCATAGAGCTTAAAGATTTGAAGATGTAGTTACAGTAGAATCTGGAGAAGGGTTTTATAGGCTCGAGTGCTTTACCATGGGGTGCGCCAGTCTTCTTCATCAAGAAGATGGATGGATCAATGTAACTCAACATTGATTATCACGATCTTAATAAAATCATGATAAAGAAAAAGTACCCCTGCCTTAGATAGACGACTTGTTTGATCTGCCACACAAGGCCAGTTATTTCTCTAAGGTGGTCCTTCAGACGAGATATCACCAATTAAAGGTGAGGAAGGAATACATTACCATGACTGCATTTTGAACAAGGTATTGACACTATGAGTACATAGTGATGACATTTAGACTCACTAATGCTCTATAAATTTTCATGGATTTAATGAATAGAGTCTTTAGAGATTACCTCAACAATTTTTTGGTAGTCTTTATCAATGATATTATGATATACTCTAAGAGTAAGGAGGAACATGATGGGCATTTAAATACTATGATAAATAATTTGAGAAGGGAGAAAATATATAAAAAGTACAATAAATGTTAGTTATGGATGGAAGAAGTATCATTCTTGGGGCATGTAATCCCCAGAAAAGGGATATCTATAGACCCTTACAAGACAAAGGCAATTGAAGAGTGGAACAGGACAACATCTATAATGGAGATATATAACATTCTTGGTCTATCTGGGTATTACTAATGATTTTTGGAGAACTTTTCACAATTGTCAAACCCAATGACCAAGATAAAATAGAAGGGGGTGAAGTTTTTCTGGACTCAATAATATGAAGACTACTTTAAGGAGTTGAAAAAGAGGCTTAACACTGCACTAATACTCACACTCCCAAAAAGTGTAGAATTATTTGTGGTGTACATTGATTCCTTAAATAAGGTAACAGGATATGTTCTGATGAAAAATGATAAATTGATAGCCTATGCCTTAAGGCATATGAAAATCCATGATCAAAACTATCCTACACCTGATCTGGAGTTGGCAGCTGTGATCATTGCGTTGAAAATCTGGCGGCATTATCTCTATGGAGAGAAGTGTGAGATGTATACTAATCAAAAGAGTCTAAAATATATATTCACACAAAAATAGATTAATATGAATCTGTGAAGATGGTTATATATCATCAAGGATTTTGAATGCTTAATCCTCTACCATCCTGGTAAGGAAAATAAGGTAGCATATGCTCTAAGTAGAAAAGATCTTGAATCTTTATCAATGATGAGAATTTAAAAGGATCCAATCTTCTTAAATTTATATAGGATGTACATGGGAATCATTAAGGGGGGAATATCATAAATCCTTTCTCAAATGATTTCTCTAACATCCCTCATGGAGAAAATAAAGGATGCTCAAAGAAAATATGTGAAATTTTTGAAAAGGGTGGAAGCTATTAGAAATGGGAAATCGTCTGAGTTCAAGATTGACAAGGAAGGATTTGTAAGATTTGAGTCACAATTATGTGTACCATCAGATCCAGAGATAAAGAAGAAGATTTTGAATGACACACAAAGCTCAACATTCTCTATTCACCCAAGGTGCACAATGATATATCAAGATCTCCGAGAGAACTTTTGGTGGGACAATATGAAGAAGGAGATTACTGAGTATACATAAAATTTCTTGGTTTGTTAGTAAGTGAAGGGTAAAAGGAAAAAGTATAAAGGGATGATGAATCCACTAACCATACCAACATGGGAGTGGGAGAACATCACCATGGATTTTTTCACCGGACTTCAAGGACTTCCAGAGGAAACAATGCTATATGGGTCATTGTGGATCATTTTACAAAGACAACTCACTTTATTACAATTTGAGAGGGCTTATAATTGGATCAAATTTCATGGATATATATCAAATAGGTGTTAATGATTAATTGAGTACCACTATCTATTGTATCCGATAGAGATATGAGATTCACCTCAAAGTTCTGGATAAATCTACAACATTATCTAAGCACTAAATTGAACTTCAGTACGGCCTATCATCCTCAAACTGATGGCCAATCTGAGTGAACTATTCAGACACTGGAAGACATGTGGAGAGTGTGTTCTATGGAATTCAAAGGATGGTGGGACCAACATCTTCCACTAGTCAAATTCCCTTACAACAATAATTTCCACTCCAGTATCCAAATAGCACTATATGAAGACCTTTATGATAAAAGGTGCATAACACCGACATGTTGAGATAAATATAGTGAATGTAATCTACTAGGACCTGAAATGGTCAAATAAATGGTGGAGAAGGTAAAAACCATTCAAAAGCACATCAAGGTAGAACAAAGTTGAAAGAAGAGTTATGCAGACAATCATTGACAAGACCTTGAGTTCAAAGTCTAAGACATGGTATTCTTCTACATATCTCCATGAAATAAGGTCATGAGTTTTGGGAATAAAGGAAAGCTAAGTCCCGGGTACATTGAACCCTTCGGGATTCTTGACCGTGTTAGGGCTATGGCCTATATAATGGAACTTCACCTACCATTTCTAAATAACACTGTGTCTTCCATGTATCCCTCTTAATAAAGTACATACTATATCCTTCACATGTACTCTCTTTAGAGGTGTTATAGTTAGAGGATGATCTTTCTTACGAGGATCAACCGGTGAAGATCTTGGATTATAGAGATAAAATTATATGTAACAAGACTACTCACCTAGTCAAAGTATTATGGTGGAACCATAAGTACTAAGAGGATACATGGGAACTGGAGGAGGTAATGAAGGAAAAGTATATGCACCTGTTTATTGCTTAGAATATAAAATTAAATTTCAAGCATGAAATTTCATAAGGGGGGAAGAATGCAATGACCCAATGTTTAATCAATGGATATTACCTTATTATAATTAGGTCATATAATCACATAAAATTACAACTCAATTAACTACTAAATACAATGAAACATTTAAACATAATATTGTCACCTCTATGATTGGAATTTTGAAAATCTAACATACATGATAGCGATCATTAAGATATTTGGAGTTCGAAAAGAAAAACTTAATTTTTGGTGAATAGTAACTAACCCTTATGAACAATAATGTCACCCTTACGAATATTAATATGACCCTTATGAATATTAAATCATCCAAGTAAATAGTAAACTTATCAATGAACGTATAAAAAAATTTATCCATTTTATAAGTGACAATACGATGGTGTTGGTATTTTTATAAGTCATAAATATTTAATTAAAAATTTATGAATAATTTAATAATTAAAGAAAAATTATTTTCATAAAATTTATTCATAAATTATTGTTTTTATGTCTTACGATTGTAGGATAATTTTATGAGACCTTAGTTAATTTTTCAAAGCATTATAAAATCAGCTATAATTTTAAAATATGTATTTTTCAAGTAAATGATGATTTAATTTAAAAATTAAATTTCCCATATTTATAATATTATATTCATAAAATTTAGTTCATTTTTGGATTCTACACATCAAAAAATGTTTTGGGTGATTTTTTGGTATTTTTCTAGAATACTTGAATTTTGATGAATAGTAAAATACGATAATTTACAATAAGTGCTAAAACCTGAATTTCTGCATCATGCTTGAGTCCTGGATGATGTAAATGACCATTGGTTAGAACTCACATGAACTTATTACTATTTTTAGTCATGTAATAATCACTATTTTCTGTATTATGGAGAAATAATAAACTGATGATTAAAATATTAAGAAAACATTCCTCCCCTCCACTATAAAAACCACCCACTGTCCTCTCCTCTATTAACTCCTCTAAAGCCTTGTTAATTGAATAAATTATTCTCAAATCTCTCCCCAATATCATCCCCAATGTTCATCATACCTTGGTCTCCTGAAAATACCAAATCATCTCCCCTTAAGAGGCTCTCAAAGAAAATTAATTCAATAGGAAAATTCTGCTTTTCAATTATTTTACTTTCCTTTCAAGTTCCTTTGTTTTATTTTCTAACCTTACCTATCCCCATTAAAATGTTATAAAAATCATGTACCATATATATACTATAATGTTTTTATGATAATGGAATAAGTTATTATCATCTCTTCTTTACCCTTCTTTTATACAAGTAGTAAAAACACCATCTGAGATGTGTTAATTTACCACATTCAAGGATAATGGGTTTTCAATTTACATTATCATATTCAATTATTGTCATAAAACCATTATTATGGTTGAAAAAAACTATAATATATGTATTATTTCTCATCTATGGTTCTGGAATCTTTTTTTACACATGGTTTTGATTTATAAAACAAATATGTTCGTGGTGATCAAAACCCCACCAATTAACCCTAAAGGTTATCATTAAAGTTTTATATAACGACTAAAATTCACTCTAAGTAACAAAATTTATAAAAATTTAGTATTATTTATGTTCAATAATAACATAAAAATCAAATTTTTTAAAACCATCCTCATTTTACATGATTATTCGTTCATGTATATAAGTAAACCGATCACGAAACAAACGGATCCGAACAATGAACCTCATAACCAATCAAAAAGGTTATGAATGAACTAAAAAAGGTTATTCTAAATCAATTACATATAAAATATGTTCTTTAATTATTAGTTAATGAACCTAATTTAATATTCATGTCATTAATATCAAATGAAGAACACCATTAGACTTAAGGTAAGGGATTCTACCCGAACCTCCATTATTCCTTCGGGTTATTCTTAATCTCTTTTTATCCAAATTAAATCCTATATTATGTTTACTTAAATCTTATAATTTATGTTTATATGTCCAAACTCATGTATCAAGATCCATTAATCATTCTCTTTCAGAGATATACATGCTTTTAAGTGATTCCCTCCTCAATACCTCCCGATAAGCAAACTCGTTTTAAGGTAACTTCCAAAATTCTTACCCAATTTCAAGTACACTGTACGATATATTTCTAAGAAACCATTATATTTAAAAAACATATATTTTTATCATGAAAAATTATTTATTCATATATGTTTTTATATAAAATATTATTCCCTTTTCTATTTTAATTTATCTTCGATATTTTCATTAAATCGCACTAAAATGTTTTAATTTTAAAGTTTCTTAAAAACTATTTTACATGTTATCACTTAAACTTGGAATAAATTATTATGATATATTCCTATTATAACTTATTAATGTCCATGATTGATATAATTATTTTTCTAAAGGACACTAGTATGATATTCCCATTCATTATGCTTTATGACATGATTATGATAACCATTTCTTTCCATGGGTACCCTTATGTTTATGTATTATTGATTCTATATGATTTTTATATGTTATTATTTCACAGGTTCCATTCCTTTTTATATCATTATGGTATGCCTTCTAATTCATGTGCTAAAGTTTTATTACTATTCATTTTCCCTTACTAGGATTTTAGCTCATCCCTTTTTTCATGTTATCCAAAGGTTACCCTATGAATATGTACAAGCACAATGAATTTTAGGATCTCTTTATGAATATTAAATAAAGAAATGCTTTATTTAGTCCCATGTTTTAAGTTTTATGTACCTAGTCTTCCAATACACTAGACTTTATGATCCTTGGTGTAACATCCCGGATCCGGGTGCCACTCAATGGGTGCCCCAGACCTGGTGGGTCACATGACCTCAAGCGCATTTCCCCAAATGCCAGAGGCTACTGACTAGGAGCGAGGGCCTAGGTCTGATAGTGAGGAAACTATGCCCTCATTTGTCAAAGTGTAGCGCAACGGAAAATATAACATACAACAACAGAATCAGTAAACAGTATACAACTGAAATGGACAACAGAAGTAAAAGAGAACCAGCAGTCATATATATAAAGATGCAGCATGTCACTATTCTATGAAAGGAGCTAGAATAGCATACACTACAGTACAATAAAATACAACTCAAAAGTACGAGGTACAGCCAAACAAAACAAAGTAGAGTAAACAGAATGCAACATCATCACATGCCTAAGATCAGTCCCATGCTCTCCTAATCCTCTGCTACAATCATGTACCTGTATAGGGACCATTTACCTTATCCACAATTGCAGTAATATAATCTATTTGGGCTGAAGACATGACCCAAATAGGGTGTGAGAAATAAATCCCAGTAGGCACCCACCAAAGGACCGTGCCCAACTGTCAGTGAGAATGTGAAACGACAGCGTGAAGTAGTAAAATGAAATAAACTAAGAAGTACTCAAAAGTAACTAACTCTACCAGTTATATTGACATTTTAATATTCAGTTAACCATTCCAAGACTGTGCTTTAACTTGGTAGGTATAACATATGAAAATCACCACGGTGAACATTCATGATAACACTATCCTCAGACGTACAAACCCTACCCTCAGGTAATCAGAGTCACAACCCGCAGGTAATCGCCCATAGGCATAACAGATATTTCCCTCAGGCGTACGAAGTGTCTCCCTCAGGCATATAATCTACTGCCCACAGGCATAGAAGGAGTTTCCCTCAGGCCAAACAAAACAATGTCCTTAGGCTAAATAGAACACCGTCCTCAGGCTAAAAAGAACACTGCCCTCAGGTGAAAGTAACCAGGCCGAGCCCAACAGATAAGCAAGAAATTATATAAAATTCATCTCAAGGCAATTTAAACATGCTAAATTTTACAGTATACCCTCAGGTAACCTGGCCAAATGGCTAAACAGAGGAACACACCCCTGGGGTGGTCCTGGATCTAAGCAGCGATACCAAACAGTAGTTAATAATTACATTCAATTACCTATACAATTCTAGGTATTCAAAATAGAAAAGGCGTCATACATATAACACCCCAAACATGGGTTCGTATTACAACGGTACACAAAAACGCACATCAGTTGGAATTTAAACACCAGACCACCTACCTCGATCATCTCTGATCGGTATATGAGAATGATGCCTCTAGAAACGCCAATGAATGACGTAGATCTAGAATAAAAGAAATCCAGTTCAAACATAAATAACTCTCACTTAGGAAAGAATTGTCATGAACAACGCTAGGAGAAGAGAGAGCTCACCCGTGCGGTCCCAATGAGATCGACGGTGAAGGAATTGGGTTCTCGGTGCACAATCTACTGATCTCTGAAGTTCTTTCCATCCTCCCGAGCTCCAACAACATTCTAAGCTTCCTATGTGAATAGAGGAGGCTACTGCCCATTTTAAGCAAAAAAAAGACAAACTACACGGCGTGTACTCTTGAGTACACGACGTGTACTTTCCATCATTTAACTGTTCCTCTAGCGGCTACTCGCCAGCACGACACTGTTCACTTGCCAACATGAGTACACGACGTTTAAAACCTGAGTACAAGACGTGTACTATCGCTCATCTAGTGGCTGCCTTCACCGCCTTACTATTCACCTACCAACTGACTACAAGGTGTGTAAATACCCACTACACGGCGTGTAGTCAGTTTTTACACCTTTCATCATCGGAAGGGCTACATGCCCTATGTACTCATCCCACACGTCCGAAGTACACGGAGTGTACCCCCAAAATTTGTGATTTTCCCCCATTTTCCTTATTTTCTCAAAAACACCACAGGAAAAAGGAAAGGAAGAAACCCGTACCTCAAGAATAAGAACTGGGTTCTTACAAACTTCCCCACTTAAAGAAATTAGTCCCTGAATTGCCCTTCCAAGGGTGGTGAACATAAAGCTGTGAACAACTTTGGACACTGAGCACGTACGTCGGTCTCTTGCTCCCAGGTTTTATCCTGCACTCGGCCATGCTGCCATAACACTCGTAAGAGAGGAACTGACCAGCCTCGGAGAACCTTCGTGCTCCTATCAACAATACGAATTGGATGATCCTCAAAGGATGCATCGACCTATAGCTCAACCTCCTTAGGCTGAAAAATGTGAGATGGGTCTGAGTGATAATGGCGCAGCTGAGATACATGGAAGACGTCGTGCATGGCCCGGTACCTATGTGGTAACTACAACTGATAGGCAACCGACCCGACTCTCTCCAGAATCTCAAACGACCCCACATACCTCGGTGAAAGTTTACCCTATCTCCTGATTCGCCTGTGTCCCAACCTCGGTGAAACACACAAAAACACCTGATCCCCGACCACGAACTCTAAGGGTCGTCTGCAGTGATCATGATAAGATTTCTGACGAGACTGTGCAGTAGCCATCTGCTTCTGAATCAACTAGACCTTCTCTGAAGTCTCCTGTACAAGGTGTGGTCCCAATAAAGCTGCCTCACCTGCCTTCAACCAGCACAAGGGTGATCAGCATGGCCTACCATATAAAGACTTATAAGGTTCCATATCAATAGTTGCCTAAAAACTATTATTATAGGCAAAATAGACCAGGGGTATATGCTTCTACCAATATCCCCCAAAGTCTAGGATGCATGCACGCCGCATCTCCTCAAGCACCTGTATCGTACGCTCTGACTAGCCATCGGTCTGAGGGTGGTAAGCTGTGCTCAGAAGCACCTATGTACCCAGTGACCTTTGAAAACTCTGCCAGAAACAAGATGTGAAACGGGCGTCCCTATCTGAAACAATAGAATGAGGGACCCCATAAAGACATACGGCCTCTCGGATATACAGCTTCCCGAGCTCATCAACACCGAAGGTATTCTTGATTGGAAAAAAGTGAGATACCTTCATAAGTCTGTCCATAATGACCCACACGACATCATTGCCTCGAGGTGACCTCAGAAACCCGATCAAGAAATCCATCATGACATCATCCCATTTCCATTCCAGAATGGGTAACTATTGTAACAGTCGAGCTGTCCTTTGATGCTCCGCATTCACCTGCTGACAGGTGAAACATCTCATAACAAGACCAGCTACTTCATTCTTCATACCCGACCACCAATACTGATGTCTCAAGTCATGGTACATCTTGGTAACCCCGAGATGAAATGCCCAAGCTGAAGCATGAAACTCACGCATCAACTCATCGTGTATGTCCCCTGGAACCCATACTCGTCCATGGAACCACATTACCTTATCATCACCTATTGTCCAACCAGGAGGAGGGTTCTCACTTACCACCGGTCCCCGTAGAAATAGGCCTTCTGAATCAGATAGCTGTCTCATCCTCACTTTATTCAAGAGGGTAGAAGTCACAGCTAAGGAAGAAAGATAGGTTTTACCCTGATTCTCGTGTACCTCTAAATGCATCTTAGAGAACAAAGCCATAAGCAGCCACTCACTACTAGCCTCATGAACTGCCTGTGTGTGAGTCTTCCTGCTCAGTGCATCAGCAACTGCATTACCCTTACCAGGTTTATAGGAAAAACTCAAAGTCAAAGGACTGAAGGTATTCAACCCACCTCCACTGTCTCAAATTCAAGTCACGTTGAGTAAAGATATACTTGAGACTTTTGTGGTCGGTGAAAACCAAAAAATGCTCTCCCAAGAGATAATGTCGCCAACAACGCAACAAATGAACAACTGCAGCCAACTCGAGGTCATGCGTTGGGTAATTTATCTCATGTGGCTTCAACTGTCGAGACCCGTACACAACAACTTGATCGCATTGCATCAACACTGCCCCAGCCCAAAACCTGATGCATAACAGTATACTGTATAGCTCTTCCCTTGCTCCGGAAGTATCAAGACTGGTGCTAATGTCAACCTTCCCTTCAGATTCTGAAAGGCTGTCTTGCAAGCTTCTGACCAAAAAAACTTCACACCCTTCTTAGTCAAACCCGTTAACGGTGCTGCTAAGCGGGAGAAGTCCTGTATGAAGCAACTGTAGTAACCAACCAACCCCAAGAAAATCCATATATCAAAAATGTTCTTAGGCTGTTCTCAGAAAACTACTGGCGCGTTCGTGAGTCTGAACAGCATGACCGAGTACTCGTACAGACCATATCTGCTCTGAAAAGCTGTAAGTGGTATGTCTGATGGTCTAACGCGTAACTGATGATATCCTGATCTCAATTAAATCTTCAAGAACACTCTTTCTCCTCGGAGTTGATCAAAAATATCTTCAATCCTAGGTATGGGATATCGGTTCTTGACCATCAACTGGTTCAACTTATGATAATCCACACAAAGTCTGAGGGTACCGTCCACCTTCTTCGCAAAAGGACCGGAGAACCCCAAAGAGAAGTACTGTTTCGTATGAAACCTTTTGACTGCAACTCCTCTAACTGTATATTAAGCTCCTGCAACTCAGGTGTATCCATCCTATAAGGAGTAATGGATACCGGTACCACTCCTGGCACAAGCTCAATAGAGAAATCCACCTCTCGTTCTAGAGGTAGACCTAAAAAGTCATCCGAGAAGACATCCCTGAAATGATCAACTACTAGAGGGAAATCCTTCTGACAAGTCCTCTGATCATCTAGATATAAACTCGAAAGATGGGCTGTCACTCCACCTCGCCCATGATGCTTGGGTCCAGCTCGACTCTCCTAGAGATCCCACTCGCCCTTGTATAGATACTCTCTGCCCTCTGGTGATGTGAAACTCACCCTGCGACAATAGCAATCTACAAAGGCTCGAAAGGGTACCAGCCAATCCATCCTAAGAATGACATCATAGCTCGTCATCTCCAAGGCATAGAGGTCCCATAGAAAGTGACACCCACCAACCTCAAGGGGGAACTCCCTACACTGATGCACACCTGTCATTATAGTCCCCAACGGAGTGTCTAGCATCATGATATCAGAAGAAGAAGAAAAACCGAGCCCAAGGCTCTCCACAACGGGCAAAGATATGAAGCTATGTGTAGAACCTGTATCAAAAAGTACTGAAGATAAAATAGAAGCTACTAGAATAGTACCTCTGACAGTAGAAGGTCTGAGATCCTGATCCTGATGGGTTAGTTGCACTGCATATGCCTGCCCAGTGCCGCGACCCTGCGACACAGCCTGGCTACCCTAAGCTATACCGCCCTGCTATCTATGAGATCCTGGTGTCTGGCTACTACGACTATGACCACCATATCTGCCTTCACGCCCTGACGTACCCCAATTTCCTGACTGGTAAGAAGCTGTTGGTCCTGCTCCCGCACACAGAGTCTTCCCAGAACCCTTCTCACTATCCACTGGTAGAAACGCCCTGCAAAAGCGCTGCATATGACCCATATTTCCACAGGCTCGGCACTCCATTGGGTCACGTGGACACTGCGGTTTCTTGTGCCCCTCTTTACCACACTGGTAGCACATGACTTGGCCACCTGAAGTATTCCTCTGGCTAGTACTGCCACCGTGAGAGAAGTCCATCTACCTATTCCTCTTACTGGTAGAAATCGTACTTGAAACTGGTGCTGAATCGCCCTGGCCCACACCACTAGCTTCCCGCAGGTTCCGCTCAGTAATCAGTGCTTGGTTCACAATAACATGCACTTTAGGAAACCTGAAAACATTCACTAGTTTTTGGATGTCATATCGAAGACCATACTCAAAGCGTATATCCCTCAACGCCTTATCAACCACCAGAATAGGTGAAAAACGCTGAAGCTCGGTGAAGTGAGAGAAATAATACATCACTAAAATAGCACCCTTATACAAATTAATGAACTCTCAAGATCAATCTTCTCTCAGCGTCTCTGGGAAGAAGAAGTCATAGAAGGCTGCCTGGAAATCTTCCCATGCCATGTCTCGATGATGCTCAGAGTGGGTGGTAACATCCCACCACCTCTTGGAGGAATCATGCAGAATGTACGTAGCGAGCTTGAACCTCCGCCCTGGAGGTGTCTCTAGATTCTTGAATATAGTCTGCATCGACCCCAGCCAAGACTCCGCAACCTGTGGTCGGCCATCCCATAAAAACATAGGCAGATGTTTCTTCTAGAATATACACGTCAGCTCTTCCATAGATGTGGAAAACTTCGGTGCTCCCTGAAAGGTCTGCATAAACCTCATGAAGCCTTCATGGAACTGTGCCTCCGCGCCTGTGTCCGGTATAATGGCTGGCACCGCATCTGGCACTGCTGTAGGATCAATAGGTAGCCCATGACCTACCATCTCAGAAGTATAATCGTCGCTGCTCTCCTGGCTCTCCTGGAGAACAACCGGTGTTCGTCTCGGCGACATGACTTTGCAAGGTCAAACGCTCGCCTTAGATCAAGTTTATCAAGGACAGAAAACTAAGGGACCAAAAAGGGAACAGGAGAAAGAAAGCATTCAAGATTTTTAAAACTTGACTACACAGTGTGTATAAAAACTACACGACGTGTTCTCGCAATCCATTTACATGGGCGTGTACTCCACCTAAATTGGTCGTGTAACAACCCAAACACACGGCGTGTCCTCGAACTACATGGCATGTACTTGAATCCTCCTTCCCTGCCTGGGTCCTTCTACATGGCTTAGACACATGGCTCTCTTCTGAATAGGACTAAATGGCATGTATAATATCTACACAGCGTGTATTGTTTAATTTCCAACTGCCCGTGTCATTAGTGACCCGACCAACTACTCGGTCGACACTACACGACATGTTACACTCGGACACGACGTGTAAACCACTCTATTTTCCCAAGCTACACGGCTAAGTCCACACAGTTTCTCATCGGTCAAGACTACACGACATGTCCCGCGGGCCCACGACGCTTACTAGTGAGGGTAACACCGACCCGTGTTGTTCGTGACATGGCTGGGTACCTAGGCCAGACTACACATCATGTTCAATATTGACACGGCGTGTTCAAACAAGATTTATTCCGTCCGTGTTGTTAGTTACATGGGCGGTCTCTGGGTCAACACTACATGGCGTATACAACATTTACACAGAGTGTTCTCCCAAACCAAGCCTTACCCCGTGTCCCCACCCACACGGTCTATGAAACGGGAAGCATCTACATGACATGTACTTAAAAAGTTTTTATTTCCTCCCGAACAGAAGCATACACGACGTGTGTCCATAAAACTACACGGCATGTAATCTGGGTTTTTCAGAATAGTAAGCCTCAGAAACTACTCTGGATCCCAAAATTAGTCTGAAAACACACCTAAGTGCCAAATTCCGATCCATGAGGGCCCATACTCCCCGCGAATCAAAGTTTGGCATCTTATACGTGTTTATAAACAAATTAAACAGTCAATGATCCACCAAATTCTGGTCATTGAGGGACCATACTTTTCAAGAATCAAAGTTTTGTGTTCATTCCACTGACCTTACATAACAATACTCTATCAAATAGCAGGCAGTTATCAAAACAACTATCACAACATCATGCTTTTCTCGTAAAAAACCTATCACAACAACATGAAATTTCTAATGCACCTACATGGCATGGAAACTATATGGCATGTGATTTCCAGAATGTGACTAAATGATTCATGAGATGGAATACCCTCATCTCATCTGGTTTCAATTAAAATAGAACCCATATATAACATATAAACAACACAATTACAAGTGTGTCACCCAACGGTGAAAATCAAATCAACTGTAAAATTGTAAAACTAGTAATAATTATAATAACGAGGTAATTTGAATTTTCCCTGTAAATGAGTTAGATACTCCCGGGAACAACTTATTATGAACTACCATGTCCATCCTATCCCTGACTAAGGCTCTAAACAATAAGTCATAGAAAAAAGAAAAGAAACCTCCCTATGATACCACTTTGTAACGTCTCGGATCCGGGTTCCACTCAACGGGTTCCCCAGACTTGGTGGGTCACATGACCTCAAGCGAATTTCCCCAAACACCAGAGGCCACTGACTAGCAGCCAAGGATCAGGTATGATAGTGGGGAAACTATGCTAACATTTGTCAAAGTGTAGCACAACGGAAAAGATAACATACAACAACAGAAGCAGTAAGCAATATAAAACTGAAATGGACAACAGAAGTAAAAGAGAACCAGCAGTCAGATATATAAAGATGGAGCATGTCACTATTATATGAAAGCAGGCAGAATAGGATACACTGTAGTACAATACAATACAACTCAAAGTATAAGGTACATCCAAACAAAACAAATCAGAGTAAACATAACGCAGCAGCATCGCAAGCCTAATCTCGGTCCCATGCTCTTCTACTTGTCTGCTACAATCATGTACCTGTATAAGGACCCTTTCCCTTATCCACACCTGTAGCAATATAATCTGTTTGGGCTGAAGACATGACCCAAACAGGGTGTGAGAAATAAATCCCAGTAGGCACACACCAAAGGCCCATGCCCAACTGTCAGTGATAATGTGAAACGACAGTGTACAGTAGTAAAATGTAATAAACTAAGCTGTACTCAAAAGTAACTAACTCTACCAGTTATATTTCCATTTTAATATTCAGTTAACCATGCCAATCTTGTGATTTAACTTGGTAGGTATAACATTTAAAAATCACCACAGTGATCATTCATGATAACACTATCCTCAGACATACAAACCTTACCCTTAAGTAATCAGAGTCACAACCCGAACGTAATCACCCACATGCATAACAGATATTTCCCTCTGGTGTACGAAGTGTCTCCCTCAGGCATAGAATCTACTGCCCACATGCACAGAAGGAGTTACCCTCAGGCTAAACAGAACACTGCCCTCAGGCTAAATAGAACACTGCCCTCAGGAAAAGAAGAACACTTCCCTCAGGTGAAAGTAACCGGGCTGAGCCTAATAGATAAGAAAGCAATTATATAAAATTACTATCAAGGAAATTTAAACATGATAACTTTTACGGTATACCCTCGGGTAACCTGGCCAAATGGCTAAACAGAGGAACGCACCCCAGGGGTGGTCCTGGATCCAAGAAGTGATCCCAAACAGAAGTTAATAATTACATTCAATTACCTATATAATTCTAGGTATTCAAAACAGCCAAGGCCTCAGCCATATGACACCCCAAACATGGGTTTGTAGCACAACGGTACACAAAAACACACAACAGTTGGAATTTAAACACCAGACCACCTACCTAGATCATCTCTAATCGGTATATGAGAACGACGCCTCCAGAAATGCCCAATAACGATGTAGATCTGGAATAAAAGAAATCTCATTCATACATAAATAACTCTCCCTCGGGAAATAATTGTCAAGAACAATGCTAGGAGAAGAGAGAGATCACCTGTGCGGTCCCAACAAGATCGACGACGAAGGAATCGGGTTCCCGGTGCACGATCAGCTGATCTCTGAAGTTCTGGCTATCCTCCCGAGCTCCAATGACATTCTAAGCTTCCTATGTGAACAAAGGAGGATACGTCCCATTTTAAGCGAAAAAACAAACTACACGGCATGTACTCTTGAGTACACAACATGTACTTTCCATCATTTAACTGTTCCTCTGGAGGCTACTCGCTAGCGCGACACTGTTCAATTACTGACATGAGTACACAACGTATAAAACCTAATACACGATGTGTATTGTCACTCAGCTGGCGGCTACCTTCACCGACTTACTATTCACCTGCTGATTGACTTCACAGCGTGTAAATACCCACTACACGGCGTGTAGTCAGTTTTTACACCTTTCATCACCGACAGGGCTACACGCCCTGTGTACTCATCCCACATGGCCAAAGTACACGACGTGTGGAAAAGTACACAGTGTGTACCCAAAAAATTTGGGATTTCCCCATTTTCCTTATTTCCTCAAAAACACCACATGAAAAGGAAAGTAAGAAACCCGTACCTCAAGAAGAAGAACTGGGTTCTTACACTTGGATTGCAATTTGATGTTTAATTATACTTAAAATAATGTAATTATATATGAAAAAGTCTAGGGCTTATATAATGGAGGTGGATATAATAGATAAAATGAATATATAAGACAAGGTTGGATATTCTTCCACTTATCTTCCACCTAATGGTAGCTTCAGTAGTGATCCAGGGAAAATGAGTAAATGGAATGATCATCACAAGAGTAGTGAAGGTGTTTCTCGATAGGAAGAATCTTCATCACCTCCAATTGTAGTTATTAGTGTGAATATGACTTGTTATTAGTTTGGCAAGGTTGGACACACTGATAATTCTTTTTCTTCACCTGTTAAGATGCACAACAGTTGTGTATTTTATGGACATCTGTAACGTTTCTATCAGGCTATGTCTACTCCTTAAAATGGCCAGAGATTTTTAGCTCCATAGGATACTACAATGCAGTAAAATGTTATAGAGACTAGAGGGCTCTATCCACAAGCCTTGGGAGTGAATAAACTACCTGAATAATATGATTTTTTGATGAATGTAGATACGGGTCTGACAACAGTGAGAGGTACCATATTTAATGTATCTTAAATAGTGATTAATTTATTTGATATTAGTTCTTTCAAATTATTTATATCTAGTCATTTTTTTAATATTCATAAACTTAAAATGGATATCAAGTCATTTTTATGGATTTAGTGACACTTATTGGGAAGAGGGAAGAGTATTGGTACTAGTATTCTTCTTTTGATTTATCGATACCTAATGTAGAATTAGTCTGGAATTTCCTTATTCTTAATCTAGATCTATTTGGTTTCATTAGTTAATTGGATTGTATTTTTTATTATCATGATGAGGTTGATTTTTATCATTAGTGTGTCTCATTTATTATAACTGATGGGAGGTCACAAGTTTTTCAGGGAGAGTGGGATCTGAGGTCTAGTCATAATGGCCCTTCCATCCTAGAGCTTAAGAGTTTTTTGTCTGCTGTAGTGGTTTATCCAAATGAAATTTATTCTATTTTTGATCTTCCCTCTACTATTTTAGATTTTCTTGATGTTTTCCTATATTATTTCTTTGTAATTACTCTATATATTTAGTTATATTTTACGATTCTACTGGTTGCAGGTACACATCCAATTTTGATACCTTCCAATTATATGGAACTATCGGAGCTGAAAGAGCTCAAGGTTTAATTGGATGATCTGATGGTGAAGGGTTTTGTTCACCCTAGTGTTTCTTATTAGGAATCCCCAATGTTATTTTCCAAGAAGGTTGATGTTTCAATCTGATTGTGAATGTAATATTGGAAGTTAAATTGGGAAACAATTAAGAATTAATATCCTTTTCAGCATGTGGATGATTTTGTTTGATTAGTTAATGGGGGGAAAGTGGTTTTCAAATATTTATATTCATTCGGGTTATCATTAGATCATTGTTCGGGAGTATGATGCACCAAAGATAGTTTTTAGGAGAAGTTATGAACATTTTAAATATCTTATGATGTCCTTTGGATGGAAAAATGCTCCCATAGTTTTTATGGATTTGTTGAATAAAATATTCCATCTGTATCTCAACACATTTTAGGTTGTGTTCATGGATTATATTATTGTTTATTTGAGAACCGAACACAAGAATGATCATGATTTAGGTTTGGTTATGGAAATACTAAGGAGTCACCTTTTATATGAAAATATTTCAAAATGAAACTTCTGGATTCATTATGTGAAGTTCTTAGGGAATGTGATTTATGAGAATGGATTATCTATTAATCCAGATAATGTAATGGTTATCTTTTCATGGGAATATCCAAAAAATGTATTTGAGATTCATAGATTACAATTTCTTACTAAATATTATTGATGGTTCATTAAGGATTTATAAAATTTTGCATCACCTTTGACTGATCTTACCAGGAAGGGGGTGAAATTAATATGGGATGAAAATTTCTAGTCTCCTTTTGATGAGGCTAAATGACTTTTAAAATCAACTCCAATTTTGATCTTACCTGATCTCGGTAAGGGGTATGTAGTTTTCTTTTATGATTCTGGAACTTTTTTAGATTGTGTGCTCATACAGGATGATCATGTATTATCTTAAAACTATCTTCATCTTCAATTTCATGAGAATAATTACCCTACTCATGATTTACATATTCCTGTAGTTATGTAGGTGCTTAAGTGTTGGTGGCACTATCTTTTTAGGGAGAGGTTCACAATCTTTTATGGATATAGGAGTTTGAGCTATATATTTTCTCAGAAAGAAATTAATCTTATACATAGGTGGTGGGTGAAGTACCTTCAGACATTTGAATTTGATATTTCCTATACCCCAAGGAAGGATAATTTCGTTGCATATGATTTCAACAAGGAAGTGAAATCGCAGGCTGTTTAGTAATAGATGTAAGAGTAGAACCTTATGGGGATTTTCCCTCAATTTCATCTATATTATTATGAGGATGTTTTAGGTATGATTCTAAATAGTGTTAAGTTATCTTCATATCTTCTTGTTTCTATTCTACTGATTCAGCAATAGGATAATGAGTTCAGAGGAATTTGAGAAACCTTTTTGATGGGAATACTGTATCTGGTTGGTCTCTCTCTTCAGATGGTATTATCATTTTTAGGGATCATTTTTTCATCTTAGTATCTATGGGGATATTGGTTTTATATGACTGTCATAATTATTTATGATTCTTTCAGATAGTAACTATGAAGATGTATTATGACATGAGATGATGATTCTGGTGACTAGGTATGAAGTGTGACATTGCTGATTATGTATCCCACTGTAACACTTTCCAATAGATAAAGGCAGATCATCATAAACATTCAACTTTTCTCTAGCCTCTTATGGTTAAATTTTGGAAATGGGATAGGATATTCATGAACTTTATATTTGGATTACTATGAAATTTCTAAGGAAATAATGTTATCTAGGTGGTGATTGATTGGTTGAAAAATTCATCTCATTTCATTCTGATCAGGGAAACCACTAAAGTTGAAGATCTGGGTAAGCTATATGTGTAGGATATTTTGAGTTTACATGGGGTTCCTTTTTTCCATTATTTCATATAGGGATACTAGGTTTAGTTTGAGGTTTTGGAGCATTCTCTAGGAGGTGATGATGACTCAGTTTAGTTTGAGTAAAGCTTACCATCCATAGACATACGGTCAGACAGATTGTTCTATTTAGATGCTGGAGGATATGCTCCATGACTATGTCTTAGATTTTGGTGGATCTTGTGATATTCATATGGTATTGATTGATTTTTCTTATAATAATAGTTATTAGTATTCTAAAAAAATTTATCCTTTCAATAATTTTTATGGCCACCCATATAGGCCAACTCTTTGTTGGTGAGAGGTGGGTGAAGCTTCTTTGGTGGGATTGATTTTGGTTCAGGAGACATTTGTGAGGATTGAGGATATACATTGGAATCTGGTTATAGCTTAGAGATAATAAAATTTTTATATAGATCAACGATGTCATCATTTTTAGTTTTCCATAGGTACCCATATTTTATTAAAAGTTTCTCCTTGGCTGGATCATCATCAGTTGGGAAAATAAGGAAAATTTTCTTTAAAATATGTTGGAACATATGAGGTCACTGAGTAGCTTGGGAAGGTTGCCTATCAGTTTTTATTTCCAAATTAGTTGATAGGATTTCATGATGTTTTCCACATATTGTGTCTCAGGAAATACCATCCTGATCCTTCTCATGTTATGAGATGGGAAGATATTGATTTAGATCCATATGTTTTTATTGTAGAGAAACCAGTAGAGACCATTAACTCTAAAGTAAAATTATTTTGTGGGAATTAGATTCCATTGGTTAGAGTGTTATGGAAATATAGATCAGATTCTCATGAGACTTGGGAGTATAAGTAATTAATAAGGGAGGAGTGGCCTCACCTTTTTACTGAACTTCATTCTTCCATATGACTTCTTGGGGACGAAAAATATTACGGTGGTGAGTTTACAACATCATAATACTCAATTTTAGGTAATTAACTTATATTTAATTATTTTCCTCTTTAGTTTGATGCATCTTGGGGATCTCAAGGATCAAGAGATTTTTTTGGGGAAAATTAACTAAAGTTTAGGGATGTATGTTTGTTTGGATTAATGGAATCTAGGTATAAATGTGTAATGGTTTAGTAGGGTTCTCCCTGATTTTTGGATAACACCTGAGGTAGTTTGTTTTTTCTTGTAAGAATCTATTGTTTTTAAATCTTCTAAGAATTTACAGGCTAGGTAATGGGAGTACATGATGTCTAATTTTTTCTTGTATCATTTCATGAGATGAATACATAGTGTGAATGATTACACACTGTGTAAATATTACATGCCACATAATGCTGAAAATCAGGTTTTTAATAAAAAGATGATGGGCTTTTTCAGCGTATTTAGACCCCATGGATTACACAACATATAAAGGGATTAAAAATCATGTAATATTCTTGAGTTTTATATTTATATCATTTCACATGTGATTATTATTTCATTTTTTTAAACCACTTCCCTCTCAACCTAGAAGTATTATCTAGAAATTTTGTGAAACTCTGCTCCTTCTATATTGATTAGTTTGAAATTTGATCATTTAGGTTGTGCACAATGTCTCTCTAGGTGATTAATTCTTTCTACTTGTTCATTTAAATTGATTATGGTAACACCTTTTCATTGTGTTATCATATTTGTTGATTTGTGGTGGTAATTCCTTTGATTCTTTTCTAGATCCATTATGCGATCTTGTTCTGTGGATCAACTCTTTGTTGGTTGTGGTGCGTTAGGTGTGAATTATTGAGGTATATTGTGATATTTCCTCTTCATTTACACTCTTGATAATTTTAATCAATTTTAAGATATGTATATTGATTTTAGGGCCTCCGTTGTCATTGTTGTTATAATAACCCAATATTTTCATACACAAATATTATATCTATTTAGATGAATATTAAATAAATAATAATACTATCCAAACCAGAACCATAAAGGTTTAGAGTCTTTTGATATTAGGTATAAAATATTATTATTTTATGAATTATATTCAACATCTACCATAATTATCTTTTCACATATTACTCCTCTTAGGCAAACCCAACTTAAACCTTTATTCATCATTAGAGGAAAGACACATAATAAATGGAGATCTTAGATTCTATGCAAGGGTAGACATAGAATATATCAATACATAATCAAATAAAATTATAATATAATAATCAGTTTATGCGATCATGAACAAAACTTTTGAATTTCATACACAACATATCATAGATCATAAACATGATTCATGGTATAAACATTACAATTTTAGAAAACATGGACCATAAGAGTGAGAAATCATCATAAATAAATAATTAATCATAATATCATGTCATTAAAGTGTTGAAACGTAAAAAATATCGAAAAATATTTCATATTTCAAGTTTAACTTCCAAAACCATCAATATAGTCGATCAGGATGCACCTGTTTCCCATAGTGGATTAGGACACACTTGTTTCCCATAGTAGATCAGGACATGCCTATTTCCCATTATGGATCAATCCCACAAACTTGTTTCACATTTTTATCTCATGAGATATTTTTTTTCTAAAAATTTAATCCCTAATTGTGTCGTTTTTGAACCCTTCACTCAAGGAAACCCCCCTCCCTATGATGGGATCACTATGGAGAGATCCCCAGCTGGAAGGAGACATTTCTAGCCAAAATGGTAGAGCATCCCAGAGGGTGAGGACCTAATATGTGATGTTTGGACATAGAAATATGTTAGAATATGTGGGTTTCACCTCATTTCACCAACCCAGTTAAGAACTAGGTGACTCAACAAGATGAGTGGATCCTAAGGGAAGGAGAAATTCACCTGAGAGCATATCATGAGATATTAATATTTACCTAATTAATTGGAGGGAGATAAATGTATCATCCATCACATAATTAAAACCATACATATATGTGTGCTAAAATAACATAAATCATTTATCATATCATAACCCAATAAAAAATGCGTTTGGTAAACATTTCATTATAGCATAACCCATGGAAAAGAAATAAGTTTCATAAACATCAAGCCATCATAAACATAAACCAAGAAGATAACGAGTAAGGATGGTATCAATAGATAATATTTACATTAAAACATAAGTAACATCAAATAAGGTAATATTAAAATGATAATGAAATTTTAAAGATCACTTGAAATGATTTTGAGGAAAATATCCTTTTTGTTTTGAAAACAATTTATTTAAATTTTGAACAATAATAATAGAAAAAATTTTCTTTGAAAATAACCTTGTAAGATTCTAAAGGAAGCTTCAACTCAATAAGGTTTCATGAAAGCAAAAAAATCCTCTCATGCCATATATGTTGAAAAATAATATTCCTTCCATATTTTTGTTATAAAAGTCACAAAGTACCTTGTTTGTAAAATAACAAAAAGATTCCTTTCATACCATTTTGTAAAAAGTTATAACATTGGTAAAAATAATTTTAACCAATATTAAAAACCTTTTTGAAATTTTTTTTAGAAAACAAGGACATGGAAGGTAAATATTACCTAATGGATACTTAAAAATAAATAATCTCAAATAATGATGAGATTGTGAAATAAACCCTTATCTTACGTCTTTCCTTTCTTCATTCACTTAAAACCTACTATTTAATAAATATATATTTATTATAAATTTATTCCATAAAATTAATTATATAATACCATTTATTATTTATTTATAATATCTTATCACTTGTTTATTAATAGTTTGTTTTTAAAATCACTGTTCTGGGTGGTAACAGCTTCGTTTACCAATCATGTTTCGGTTTTGAAATCTTGGTCCTTATACTTTGATTAATTTAAAGAATTTTAATCTTGGTATAAAAATAATATATAATAATTATATACATATCTATAATCATTCATAGAAAGTAGAGATAGACAAATGAATTACACTGTTCATGGAGACGGTGGGTCGTATGTACGCATGAACGCTGATTTCATTTTTCGATTGATAGAATCAAAGAAAGTTAAATAATAATTCATATTTCAATAATCATTATTATATCATATATATCATATATATTCATTAAACCCATAATAATATCCATTACAAAACATGGTGATGACAAATTAATTGTATTGCTATGTGAATACGGTAAGCTGTATGCATGCTCAAGCAAAGCTTTCACTTCTTGTTTGATAGGAAAGAGGGTATATAATGATGTTTTAATAATCATAATAAAATTTAAGAATAAATAGGATAATTAATTTATTATTTTATGATAAAAATTATATACTTATAGGATCTCATAATGAGTATAAAAATAATGTGATCGGTTAGAGCGATTATCTCTTCTTCAAAATGTCTTCTTTAGTTCCCCCCCTAAAGGGATCTAGGGTTAGATTTTTGAGATTACCATAACCTCTATAATGTGACTAGGGAAGTTAAGAATAGAAATGGGTAGGGTATGGTATATATATAAGGCTAAAATAGGTGTCAATAATTAAAGAAGAAGGTTTCCTTTTATAATTGAGGTGAGAGACACTTTCAGTATTTCTCAAAAGATTAAATTATGATTAAATTATTTTATTTCCAAATACCACCAAATGACTAAGTATTTGAATATAAGATACTATAAGGTTGTAATATCATAAAAAAGATATTTTTTTAAAGTTTTTGTGTTATTTTAATCCTTATTATTTTGACTAAATCTTAGTTAACCTATTTTAATTTTAGCTAGGGTAAAACATTTTTTATATTAAAAGGTTTTAATTATTACTTATATGATATCAATTGGACCTTAAATGGAAAATTTATGAAATTATAGACCATATAATAATTAATTGTGTTTTTAAAGGTTTTTATTTTTTTAAAATAATTTAATAAAATATTAATATCATAAAATATCATTATTGTCAATTTTGATACCATTCATTACTTTGACTTTTAAAAATATCAATAAAAAATGTAAAATTATAACCAAATATTTTATTTTATTCCTAATATTTCAATTCCATATAAAGAATTCGTGTATCACCTTAAATATCTAAAATTATATTACTTTTTGATATTTTTAATATCATTTATTTTATTTTTCTCTTAATTTAATAATTACCGCATTAGCGTTGTGTAAGAATTTAGGGTAATTATTTAATTCATAAAAAATATAAAAAAATTACCATGATGAATATAAATCATTTATATTGAAAAATACTATATAAAGTTGAACGAATCCACTGTATAACATCATATTAAAAATATTATACTTATTAAAACAAGTGTGCATCATGTTTGATTTTACATTAAATAAAATATTATAAAGGTCATAATATTATCCAAGTAGACCCAAAAAGTCATAAATAAATTTATATTATGAAAATTAGTTTATTAAGTTAAAAATTTACACTCATATGTGTTTATGACCTACTTTTTTTTCCATGTGGACACATAAGAGATATTTAAGACAAAGAAAGTGACATTTTGTAAATTTATTTGATTTAAATAATATTTATGTCATTTTCATGGAAAAGTGTCCATTAAACAACTCAATTTATAACCTTATGTGTTAAGGTTAGAATTAAATTCATCCAAAAATTAAATAGGATAAAAATTATGGTATGATAACATAGTTTTAATCCATATTAACTAGTTTTACACTTTATTAAGGTAATAAAATTTACCACAATTACTATTCATATTGACTAAAAATAAAAGGAGATTAACTAAAAAATTTAAACCTCATGATTATAAATATATAGTCCATTTTTAAAAATCCATATCCCAAAATATTCAGTATTTAATTTAAAATTAAATCGAAAAAACACAAAAAAACAATTTTTTAGAAGAATAAACTTTTTAAACATAAAATATTTCCATAATAAATTCAAGTATAAAATCCACTTAAAAATAATAATTGGATTATTTTAAATCAACATAAACTAATTAAAATTTAAAAAAATCCAAAATTTAATTTTACCATGTAAAAAACTTAAAAGAAAATACAGTCTTCAATCAAGATATTTTCACTATTCCTTGAAAAATAAATGTTTTGAGAAAACTCTCAAAAATTAATTTAAAGTTGATTTTGAAATTAGGAACTAAAAAATGAAGTTAATTTTTTCAAATAAATTTTCTATAACATATTGAAATTATTATTCAATCATAAAAATAATTAATTCTCATTTTTGAAGAAAAAGTATTTTTGAAGAATAAAATGACTTTAAAAAATTATGTGTTCATTTTCTAGGTGCTTACTAGTAAATTAATATTGATTTGTATATTTATTTCATAAATAATTTATTCTTATTAATTCCCAACCTTTTAATCTCTATTTTATAACAAACATATAATATATTAATAATATTTCACGGGTCGTCTAAACTTGTTATTGCGTGCAACACAAGTTATCAAAGAAATAAAATTATTTAAAAATTTATTTCATAAAAATATAGGGGTGTCAAATTCTACCCCCATTAAAATGAATTTTAACCAATAAATTTGTGTTGGTCATCAAAGATTTAATATTTGATAATTCATTCATAGAAACCAACATCGTACAAATGAATAATAAAACTTCCCTTAAAAAGGGAAAGTTCAAAACATAAATGTTACCTGAAGTAACACAAAATTTGGTTTCCACATAGGTAAAACATTAAAATATGTTTTTGGAATGGAATATTAATATCTAAGAACTAATATAGATTGATAGATAACATGTCCAAGATAATGTTAATGAATATAAAACTATATACCAAATACATTTGAAAAAGGTCATTGATATCATCAGAAATGATGATAATAAGATAACATTTTATTTAAAAATATCTTGAGAATATATATTAACTTGATTTAATTTCAAAAAATATATTATCACTATTTCACTGTGCCTTGATCAATTTTTTATTTATCTCTTACTCCAAGAAATGAAGATGAAATTGTAATGCCTGAAGAACTAGTGGATTATAAGATCTATAATGGGATGATAAGTCATTCCTTATATCTCTAGTTATCATTATAATAAAATGGCTATCGTAGGTTATCCGATACCCATAAATCTAGATATGGTGAATTAATACATTAATCTCAAAAACCTTATCCAAAATTTAAATTAAATAATTTCATAAATAGTTACCCTTATGAACCTTTCGAAATATTAAAATACAAAAATTTTGAAATTTCACTAAAATTTCAAAATAAAATTATAATTTATCCCCAAAATATCTTGATGTAGATCTTAATTAATACGCACCAAACATGTAATTTCACACCCTGACCCAACACTACTCTTTTATTTTATTTATTTTTGGTCTTATTTCATTTAGTTATTGAGCGGGTTCGGGTTCTAGTAGTCAGAGGGACATGATTTAATTTTTTGGAGGATTTATAGATTTTATCTAGTAAGCATAAAAGGTTATTAGTAACCATAAGATGATAGTGAAGGTTCCCAGGTGGGTTTGTGATATGGCGCACGACTTACACATAGTTTATTAAGCCTGGAAAAAAGTGTGCAGTTTGGCTCTATGAGTTGACAATGCCGAGTGTAATGGTTTAAGCAGGGTTTTCTCAACCACACATCTACCTATGGGTAACCATGTGAGGGTAAATGTTCTAAAAAGTGGTTAGTGCACAGTTAGTACACGATTTGTTAAATCATGTGAAAACCATACAGGTTTCCTAATATTTTTTTCCTTTTTTGTTGTTTTCCTCCCTCATTTCTCTCACCCTATGTGAGTTGTGTGA
The DNA here is from genome assembly GCA_963277665.1 of Viscum album. Taxonomy (NCBI): domain Eukaryota; kingdom Viridiplantae; phylum Streptophyta; class Magnoliopsida; order Santalales; family Viscaceae; genus Viscum; species Viscum album. The sequence goes on from OY728119.1 coordinate 1,110,367,352, forward strand.
TCCCTACCTCCTCATGGCCTCCTTTGATGTAATAAATCCACCAGATTACTTCCATTTTTGTGGTTGATACTTCGAGGTAGGCACTCTGATTCCCTCCTCCTCTATTGATTTGGTATTTTCCTCTCCCTATCACTCTTCCTTGTTCGGATGAACCCTAGGGTGAGAGTTAGCCTAATTTTTTGTTTTCTTCTCTAGTGTTAATTCTTTCAATGGGTATATTAGGTCATCTATGGGCGTGTTTTGGAATCCACCCCTAATGTTGAATTATATCAGACAATTTTAGTTCAACCACCACCATTTGAAGTTTTTTTCTTATAAACTCTTGTTTTTCTCTAATTTCTTTTTGTTATTCTATTATTTTGTTTTTTAGTACTTTTTAGTGCATTTTGGTCGTCCTTGAAGCGGTTTCGAGTCACCAGAGTCGAAGGAAACTTACATGTGTATGAATAGGAATGAATATATATATATATATATATATGTATGTTCTCCCTTTATATATATTCACACCTGGTAATATGAATATATATATATATATTGGGGATAAGTGTGCGTATGTATATATTTGAAAAATGAATATGTGTGTAAGTATAAATGGGTATATTCATGTGTTACCACATATATAAGGATCCCCTTGTACATATTTTTCCATGAAAATATGCACATAGGGTCTAGTCATATTCATGTAAGAAGAAAAGGGAATATTAGGGTTTTCGTGTCCAAACGCGTTGAGTTTGAGGTATTTTTCCCTTTGTATTTGGCCATTAAATTTAAGAAACATTAATTTTTTTCTTTTCACTCCTAGTTTTAATGAAAAATAGTGATGTATTACTTTTAGAGAATTTTTTTGATGTGAAATGAGCATGTAATTTTAAGAAATTTTTTTATTTAACTTTATGCACTATAGGTATTTTAAAATGCCTAGTTGGATTTTATTAATGGATTATAGATTCTAAATGGTGTTTTGGTTTTAGAAAATAATTTCTAATTGGTGTTTTTGATTCTTCTTGGAAATGGTTTTCCACTTAAATGTTTTTTAAGGCCCATTTGGAAACTTCATCAATTTGTCCTCTTTGAAAACTCTTATTGGGGTGTATTCCTTGATTGGTTGGATGCTAATGGGAATGGGAGGTCCTTGGAATGGTACTTCCCTCATGTTTTGATGGTTTGAAGGCAAGGGGATATTCCCTGGGGTGATTAAGGGGTGATAATTGGTTGTGTGGGTTTTAAAATGAATTGTTCTTGTCAAATGTTTGTGTAAATTAGTTGTTTGAATTATTTTGGCACCCCCATTTTTGATATTTTATGGTAACATGGAATAACTAGCATATTTTCTGAGAAAATTTGTTGCACTTGTTTAGATTATGATTTTTCTAGAGGTCGTTTGTATAGACCTTTGTCTACATTGGGACTATGTCCCTCCATTGGAATAGGTAGGGAAAGATTGAACATTTGGGAGGATTGATTGAATCAGGTGTGGTGAGCCTATGCGATGATTCATGTTTCAATATGTTTTAGATTATCCACTGATCTCTTAGATTTTCCCTTGTTCGTTGGCACTTATTTGTCTGTGGATCATTATTTAGGTGCCTTATTTGATTGGCTGCTCATGTGTGGTATTTTCCAGTGCCCTTATTATGTGACCAATTATCCTTATTTCTTGTGTGGTGTAATTATTTATTTAAAGTTATGATTTGGTTTTAAAATGTTTTTTGGAAAATTATTTTGAGAATGGTTTACTCTCATATTTCCTTTATTGAATAAAAACATCATTTTTCTTAATTTCCCATTTTTTCTCTAAAATACTAAAGCCACCATATTTTAAAATGGAAATTTATTTTTAAATGAAAATGGAAATAGACTATGATTTGTTTATTTAATGAGAACATGTGTGAAAATAACCTATGTTTATATATTTTATTTCAAACTTGAAATTGATGGGTCTTTTATTTAAATGAAATATAATGTGAATAGATTATTTGGGAATGCCTACTATGTTTTAATACTAATTATTATAGATTTATATTTTTATATCCTCTGGTGTTGCTTCCAAATCAGAATAAATCTTCTTGGTGTGACATTGGTTTATTAGTCGGTAGTGACCCACAAGGTCACATAGAGGCATGTGTGGTTTTTATTTATTTCTGTTGTTTGTAGTTATTTTTATTATTCAATTTATATTTATTTATTTATTTATTCTATGTATTATGGGTTAAATCATTCCCAATTTCTTTATATTTGATGCTCTACACTAGTTGCTAGCTTGGGAGGATCAGGAATGCCTCTCGGGCCTTGTTGTAGGCCCACTCGGGTGACTGGTTCAGGGTTGACCCGGGTTGATTCATGACAAAATGGAATTTGAGTATCTCTTTGTTATTTGGGGCATTAGGTAGACTGGAGATTAGGATTATCAGGACTAGAGAGGTAGGTATGGTAAGAAGATCATGAACCCTTGTTTTTCCCAAGCCTTGAGTTTCTAGGGTTAGTTTAGGATTTGAGTCTTTGTTTTTGTTTTGGTTTTCATGGATAAAGGGAATGCAAAGAAAGTGATCTAGTTTTGTGCAGTGGTCTCAAATGGAGTAATGACCCATGTGAAGCTTTTATCCATAGCATAGGATATTACTAGTGGTTGGTGTTTTTTTATGGCACCCATGTCACTAGGTAATGCATGGATACTAGTCCCCTATACCATTAGTTTAGTGTGAGTTGTTTTTTGGTTCAGTTTTTGTTGGTGTGAGTGGACTTTAAAAAAGAAAATATTTTTTTTAAGAAAAAGGTTTTTTCAAAAGGGAAATGTTTTCAAGTTGTTATTTTATTTTAAATGTGGGATTTAACGATTTAATTAGACTTGTAAATGAGTTGATCATTGTAAAAAATGGCTTTGGGGTGAAGTCATTTTTCGAAATTTATATGGAAAGGACGGTTTTGAAAGAGTATTTTGGTTTGGTATTGCGATTTTTGGTCTTTGAGCATAGTTTTTTGTCTTGGGTTATTCTTTTGGATGATTTTTTATTTTGGTTTTTAGAGTTTTTTTTTATTTTTTTGGATTGTGTTTTGGTGTTATTGAGAGTATGCCACCCAGAAAGATCCCAAAGGGTTCCAGAAAGTATTTCCCAATTTTTGGATCTTACCAAACTCCTATTGGAGTGGAACAATCAAATTATTCTCAATGATTTCTATATTTCCATGGTGATCGTGGTTCATTAAAGTTGCAGAGTGGCTTGGGGAAGTTAGAAGTGTTTTCAGGTCTATGGGAACTCATGAAGCTATAAGAGTGTGAGTATTCTTGGGTATGTTTGAATTAATGGGAATGGACCAGTAAAAGGTGATTGTTCAATCCTCATTGTGATTTGGGATGTCTTAGGCACTCTTCAAGACCACTTTCATCAAGTGGTTTTTTCTTGAGTAAGTGAGGGAGAAGAAATTTACAAAGCTCGTGGATGCTCAACAAGGTCAACTGATGGTGAAGGGGTATGTTGACCATTTTAATGAACTAGTTTCCTTTCCTCCATTGATAATGATGAGTTATTATTTTGAAACTCATATTTTCATGTGGGGTCTCTGTCCATAGTTCAAGAATCATGTTCTTTCACTTGGGTAAGTCTTAGAGGGCATCTTATGGTAGTTGATGGCCTGGTTTCTTTTAGTTCTCATGAAGGTTACCTATTTGGTAATGAGTGTGAACCATAAGAACCTATTTTGGAAAATTCTCCTTATTAGTTTATATATTTCATTTTTTAGAAATCTAGTTGGTTTTCTCTCAGTGTGTTCAGTTTGGGTACGCTAAGCCAGATTGTCATCCTCTTCCTATGACTTGTTGTTGGTGTGTGTAATGACCTAAACATTTATGAATAAAATTACCTTTATTTTAATTAAATGAATTATGGATATATAAAAAACATTCATTTTTGTATTATATACAATTGGATTTAAATGACCATTAAATATGAGTGAAACCATTTATAGAAGAAGTTCAAGCTCATCAAAATCACGGATCAAACCATGTTCAACGAAACGGACCCATGAAAGACCCACCATTGCACACCTTACTCTTAGGGCGTATTTTAGTGTAATAAAGGTATATGTATCCACAACCTAGCATTATGATTATCTTCTTCTAGAATAATTAATATACTTTTATTCTATTATTGTTACTTTATTAATGATTTTCTAAGGCACAAATAGTATTTTTGGTTAATATTCAAATTTAATTAAGAAATATATTTTGCTGAATTAATGGATTTTTAAAATAAGTAATATTATAGTAAAATATTATTATTAAATCAATTTTATTAAATATTAATGATAATATAATTTTTATGAAGTCAAAAGAAACTTTTATTAAGGTTTGAAAACTGTTTTTCTCAAAACCCGTCAATTTTTAATAAATGTCAGTTTTTATTTTAAAATTTAAAATTCACATATTTGAAAAATTATTTCGATAAAATTAATATTTTTTAATTAGGATGTTGAAATTATCCAATGGTGATTTTTTCATAATTTTTTGAGATAGTCGATTTTTTGGGTAAAAATTAAATACCATATAAGTATAGAATGTGTTTTACGACATCATAATTATAAAATAGTGATGTAATAAAATAATATAAAATGTATATTCAGCTGAATAAATGTTTTACCTTTAAAATAGTGTAATTTTATGTTTATTTTATTTCTTTTATAAAGTCTTAGTGAATCTTCCAAGACATATAAAATATTTTAATATTATAAAATCATTTCCTTGAAAATGTGATTTACCTCCACATAAACAAGGGAAATATTTTAATATATTCAGCCCTTATCCTTTTAAAATAATGTATACCTCTCCCCTTTTCCTAAAACCATGGGAAAAAACCATGATATGGTTTGTGGTTTTGAATATTTTAGTGTGTAATTTCCAAAACCAAAATAATAATGAATTCCCCAACCTTTCCTATATAAACCCACCTAAAAACCCATTTCTCTTCACTCTAGCTCTTTAAAGCTCGACCACTTTATGATACCTACTTCCTATATTCCTTCAAAGGTTCCCTAAGCTCCCAATATGCATCCCCCAAGCCTTTGAGATCACACATCCAAGTAAGGGATCTCCCTCTTTCATTTTTCTTCAAACACCTCTTTAATGTCATGCATTTTTAATTTCCATTTAATTGATTTGTGATATGTTATTCCATGAAACCCAAATTTTCAAATTTATTTATAAATTATGGTATCTTTTTTTCGCTCTCATCAGGCCCCCTATTATCCTTTATCCCACCTGTTACTATGCTGAAATTCTATTAGAGATTTCTCTCTTATCATTCCCATTCAAGTATTTATTTTATGTTATGAATATAAATTCCATTTTACATGTTGGGATATTATGTTACACGATCCCCTTAAAATCCATACCATGCATAAATGATGATATACCCCTTTCTCTCTCATCCACTCATTTTTTGAATTTCCATATGATGCTGTTATGATGCAAAAATTGCATCGCGATTTTCCATGCCAAAATCATCATATAGTGAATACCATACCCATTCTTATATCGAGGGTATTCACATTTATGAATATATAATTATCAATATATGACTTACATGTATGTATTACACATTAATTTATTGTGTAATAAATGATTATGTTGAATTAATCCATGTTATATGATCTATGCAGCGCACTTAAGCATGACATTGAATTGATAATAAAGGGTGTGCCGTGATAGCATTCCAATGCATTGGGTAATGTTTAGTATCATGATATGTAATTTTGGGACATGGATTTACTTGATTCATTTATAGGAATTTTGTCCATCGTGTTGGGATAGGGGTTTACAATATTTCTTTATGTTAATGATGCCGTGTTTTAAGTTGTTGCCACCTTTCCATGTTATGATAATCATGATTTACCATGATTTTATGTTCATGTTTCTCTTATACTCCATTGATATGACTATTATATAGCATGTATTATATTACTCATGTTATGTCATGTTCATTCCCTTACTGGAATTTATAGCTCACCATTTTCTTATGTATGTCCTCAGGTTATCCCATGCAATACTAAATATGAAGGAATGTTATGGTCATGTAAATTAAGTTGTCAATAAAAATGTGTATTTCATGTTTCAAGTTGTTATGTAATATTTATAATCCCCAAATACACTAGACCTCTTGATCTTATGAGTTTTATTAAGTGAAAGTGTATTTAATAAATCATTCTTAAATATGAAATAAAGAGTAGGGTTGTTATAGATGGTATCAAAGGATAGTTTTAGTTATTTTTGGGATTGGGATTAGAAAACTCTAGTGAAATCCTTAGGGATATAACTAATCATAAGAAAATAATCCCTAAATCTTGGTGAGTAAAGAGTAATTATTTTATTAAGAAAATAAATCCCTGTTTGGATACGAACAAGTAGAGGTTTCTCTAGCATAGATGTATCTAGGGGTATAACCCAAAAACACCACTTTGATCTAGACTTGAATGAGAACTGGTGCATGAAAAATGGCATTGTTTCACTCTTGTTTCGACACTCCTCGGGGATATTCTTTGGTATATTCATAATATTAGTACGTAGCATTATTAAGGGAACAAAAAATTCCCCAAAGAATATGTGTTAGGAATTAGATCATGGATAACTTAGATCGAAGATTATAAATTTATAAGTTAAGTAGATAAACTTACTTTTATAAGTTATCCATTTTTTTCATTGGATTCTCCTTTTTGTATTTAATATTTTAAAATATTTACCCATAATATTCCTTTTATTCTAGCCAATGGTCAGTAATAGGGGGAATCATGCTAACAACTGATGTGAAGATCAATGCGATGACTGCTCTAATGAGATACCCAATTTGAAAGGAGCATGAATAAAATTTTATTTCAATATACTATCTCAGTTAACTCGAGTTTTGAATAAAAACATGGATCAAGAGGAACATCTACCCCCCAAGAAAGAACAAGTCTCAATCAATAGATTTATGAGATAAATGCCTCCTACTTTATAAGGATCATTTGATCCATCAATTGCCAAAAAATGGATCAAATCCATTGAGAATATATTATCCATCCTTAAATGTTCTAAACAAGAGATGGTTATTCTATATTTTTATCGTATGGAGGGTGAAGCTGATCAATGGTGGTCATTGATCCAAAATATAAAGCCTAATTAAGATATCAAGATGATGGGTTGAAATGATTTCTAGAAAATGTTTTTCAATAAATATTTTCCCTGCACCCTCCATCTTAAGATGGAAAGATATTTTCTAACATTCAAGAAAAAGGATGATGAATCTGTTGGGACGAACTAGGAAAACTTCACCAAAATTGCACGATATGCCTCTAGTTTTTTTGTTACCCCCAAATTCAATGTTTATCATTTCTTCAGTGGGCTAAAACCTAGCCTATGGAATGCCCTGGTGATCTAAAAATTTGAAAACTATGGAGATATTATTTGATGTGCCCTCAAAGTAGAGATGGAGATTGATGAATTTTAGGGGTATCATATGGATAAGAAGCAGAAAGTGGAATTTAATTCTAGTGGTCTAATTGATAAATCCAATGCTGCTAAAAAATTCTAGCACCCCGCTTGTCAAAAGTGCAAAAAGAAGCACCCTAAAAATTATTTGAAGGGGAAGATGAAATAATTTAGGTGAAGGAAAGAAGGAAACCTAGGAAAAAATTTCTAAAAAGAAAAACCCACTAGTGTGATAGAGGAAAGGAACACTCTATTCGATCCTCAACACATTGTTCCTTACTACAACTAAAAATTACCAGGGCACTTTACAAACCAGTGCCCTAAGCCATGGGTTTTCAGAGGCAACCAACAATCTCCAAGGAAGCAAGGGTGAGATTTTTCCATCACTACCATGGAATTGAATCTCGATAATGAAGTGGTGAAATGTATTTTGGTTATTCATTCTATAATAGAAAACATACTTTTTTATTCTAGTTCTACACATTATTTTATATCTAGAAATTTTAGTAGAACAATCCAAACACCACCAAAAAGTATGGAAGTAGAGATGTTGGTGAAAACAGAGAATGGGTAGACTATAGAATCCCATGAATATGACTCCCCCTATCATGATTTGTGTATTGAACTTCCTGGTGAACCTCATCATACTTCCCTTGATGGAATTTGATGCAATTCTTGACATGAATTATCTTTCCCTATATAGAGAGAATATTAATTTTCACGATATGGAAATCACTCTCTATATAGTGAATCGACCCCCAATGATATACAAGTGAAATGAGGAGGATGAATCTTATTTAGAACCATCATCTCAAGCATGGATATTATTGCCCTCTGGGCATGCATATCTTTCTTAAATTATTGAGTATAAGGAAGGAACGATCTTCAAATACATGCCTATTGTGCGGGTATTCGCTGATGTGTTTCCCAAGGAATTTCCTAGTATTCCTCCTAGAAGAGATGTTTAATTATTGATTGATCTTATAGTTGGTGCATTTCCAATATCCAAGACACTATACAAAATGGATATTGTGAAGATTGAGGAGATAAGGAAACAACTATAGGAGAATCTGGATAAAGGGTTGATATTCCCAAGTGCTTCACCATGGGGTACACCAGTCCTCTTCTTCAAGAAGAAAGATGGGTCAATATGCCTTTGCATTGATTATTGTGAGCTCAAAAAAATCATGATAAATAACAAGTATCTTTGTCACGAATTAATGACTTGTTCGATCTATTATGTGAATCAAAATACTTCTCCAAGGTGGATATTCAGTCAGGATATTACCAAATAAGGGTGAAAAAGGAGGATATCCCCAAGACTACTTTTTGTACAAGTTATGAGTACTATGAATTCATATTAATGCCTTTCAAACTCACTAATTCTCTTGAAATATTAATGGACTTGGTGAATAGAGACTTTAAATATTACCTTGAAAACTTTGTGATAGTATTTATAGAAGTTATTATAATATAATCCAAAACCAAGTAGGATCATAAGGATTATATGATCACTATTCTAGAGACCTTGATAAAGAAGAATATCTATGAAAGGTACAAAAAGTGTGAGTTCTGGTTGAAGGAAGTATCTTTCTTCAGGAATATCATCATAATAAATGGGATATCTATAGATCCTTCCAAGACAGAATCAATTAAGGGATGGCTGAGGATGAAATATTTGATAGATATATGTAGATTCCTAGGGTTATTTGGATATTATCACCAATTTGTGAGAAATTTCTCAGGATTGTCAAACACTATTACCAAGATAACTCAGAAGGGATTCAAGTTTTCTTGGAATAATGAATGTGAAGAAAGCTTCATAGAGTTGAAGAAGAGGATTATCACTGCTCATGTGCTCAAACTACACACAAGTGGGGAGATTTTCATAATCTTCAGAAATTATTTGAATAAGGTACTGGGTTGTGTGTTGATGCATCATGACAAAGTAATTTCCTATGACTCAAGGTAGTTGAAAATTCAGAAGAAAAACTATCACATGCATGATCTGGAGTTGGTAGCTATGATCTTTGTGTTGAAAATCTGGCAGTATTATCTCTTTAGGGAGAAGTGTGAAATATATACAGATAAAAAATTCTCAAATATATATTCACACAGAAAGAGATGAATATGCGCCAATGAATATGGGTAGAGGTCATTAAGAATTATGACTGCTCAATCCATTACCACCATGGGAAAGAAAGCATGGTGGTAGATGATCTAAGTAAAAATAACCCACAATTCTATCATTGATGAGAATTGAAAAGGATCCAATCTTCTTAGATTTGATGAAGATGGATATGTGAATAAAAAATAATGGAACATCATCAATCCTTTCACAAATTATTTCTCAATAATCTCTTTTATAAAGGTTAAAGGATGTTCAAAAAGTTGATGTGGGAGTTCAGAATAAAGTGGAAACTATCAGAAAAAAGAAATCCTCAGAGTTCAATGTTAATGAAGAAAAAACTGTGAGATTTTGGTCAAGAATATGTGTTCCATAAAATCCATAGTTAAAGAAAGAACTTTTGAATGATGCATATAGTGTTAATTTCTCTCTTCACCCAAGAAACACAAAGATGTATCGAGATCTTCAGAATAACTACTGGTGGGATAACATGAAGAAGGAAATCTATAAATATACATCAAAGTTCTTGGTATGTCATCAAGTGAAGGCTGATAGGTATAAGTATAAGGGGATGATATAACCATTAAATATAACAAAATAGAAATGGGAAAACATGACCATGTACTTTGTCACTGGACATTTAAAGACATCCAAAGGAAACAATGTTTTCTGGGTTGTTTTGGATCATCTTACAAAAACTGTACACTTCATTGAAATTTGAGAGGATTTCTCATTAGATAAAATCACATGAATATATATCAGGGAAGTGGTAAGGATTCATGGAGTACCACTATAGATTGTGTTTTATTGAGATCCAATATTCACCTCTATGTTCTGGTAGAGTCTCCAATATGCTCTGAACACTGAGTTGAACATCAGCATGACCTATCACCCTCAAACTGATGGCCAATCTAATAGGACTATCTAGACACTTGAGTACATGTTGAGATCTTTCTCAATGGACTTCAGAGGTGGATGGGACTAACATATTTTTTTTGGTGGAGTACTCCTAAAACAAAATTTTCCACTCAAGTATCCAAATGAAACCTTATGAATCCCTTTATGGGAAGAGGTGCAGAACACCGACATGTTTGGATGAAGTTTGGGAACAAAAACTTCTAGGTCCATAAATGGTAGAAGAAATAGTGGAGAAGGTTAGGACCATCCAACAACACATCAGAGCTACCCAGAGTTAACAAAAGATCTATGCTGACAATCATCGATGATACCTAGAGTTTGATGTTGGAGACATGGTATTCCTCTACATATCTTCATTGAGGATAGTTATGAGATTTTTGGAAGAAGGGAAATCTTATTCCAAGGTTCATAATCCCTTTTGAGATCCTTGATCACATCAGAGTAGTGTTTTATCCACTAGATCTCCCACCGAACTTGTCTCAAGTACATGATACATTCCATGTATCACTCTTGAGGAAGTACGTACCTGACCCATCAAATGTACTCAATCTAGATGTGGTAACATTGAAGAATAACCTCTTCTATGAGGAGAATCCAAGGAAAATATTAGACCAGAGAGAAAAAGTTCTACTAAATAAGACAATGCCTCTCATAAAAGTGTTGTGGAGAAACCAAAAGTTTGAAGAGGCAATGTTGGAACTGGAGGAAGTGATGAGGTAGAGTTACCATCATCTGTTTTAGTGTGGGAAAACGAAATTTCAAGGGAAAAATTTCTTAAGGGGGGAAGGTTGTAATGACTCGAACATTTAAGAATAAAATTAACTTTATTTTAATTAAATGTCTTATAGATATATAAAACACATGAATTTTTGTATTATATCCAGTTGGTTTTAAATGACTATTATGTATTCTTATCATTTATAATATAGCTGTTGAACAATGATCACATGACTAGTATAAATATAGGGATTTAAAAAAATCTTTTTGACAAAAACAAAGGAAGTGATTGCCTCAACTAGTAGGATCATACCCTAGGAAGCCCATTTATTGGAGATTCTAAGGGAGATATAATTTCTGGGATTTTCCTTAGACCAATCCCAAGCCGATATCCAACAACTTAAGTATGAGCGAAATAGTTTACAAGAGAAGTTCAAGCCCATCGAGATCACGACCCAAACCATGTTCACCAAACGGACCCATGAAAGCACCACCATTACACACCTTACTCTTAGGGAATATGATAGTGTAATAAATGGATATGTATCAAGACCCTAGAATTATGATTATTTTTTTATAGAACAATTAATATACTTTCATTCTATTAGTGTTACTTTGTAAATGATTTTCTAAGGCACAAATTGTATTTTTGGTTAATATTCAAATTCAATTAAGAAATAAATTTTGATGAATTAATTTATTTTTGAAATAAATAATATTATAATAAAATATTATTATAAAATTACTTTTATTAAATATTAATGATCATATATTTTATTTTTAAGTAAAAATCAACTTTTTTTAAGGTTTGAAAACTGTTTTGGTCAAAACTCATCAATTTTTAATAAATATATGTTTTAATTTTAAAATTAAAAATTCACATATTTAGAAAATTATTTAGATAAAATGAATATTTTTTTGGAATCAGGATGTCGAAATTATCCAACAGTGAATTTTTCATAATTGTCTGTGACAATCAAATTTTTGGGTAAAATTTAAATACCATATAAATATATAATTTGTTTTATCACATCATAATGACCCAATAATGATGTAATAAAATAATATAAAAGGTATATTCATCCAAATATATGTTTTTAATTTAAAATAATGTAATTTTTGGTTTATTTTATTTATTTTATAAAGTCTTAGTGAATCTTTCAAGACATATAAAATATTTTAAGATTTTAAAATCATTTCCCTGATAGTGTGAATCACCTCCACATAAGAAAGGGAAATATTTTAATATCTTCAGCCCTTATCCTTTTAAAGTAATTTATACCACTCCCCTTTTCTATAAATCATGGGAAAAAACCATGGGATGGTTTTTGGTTTTGAATATTTTAGTGTGTGGTGTCCATAACCAAAATAATAAAGAATTTTACCACCTTTCATATATAAACCCACTCAAGAAACCATTTCTATTAACTCAAACTCTTTGAAGCTCAACCAACCTCTGAAATATACTCCCTAGAGTCCTCCCAAGGTTCCTCCAATCTCCCAATAAGCCTCTCCCAATCCTTTGGGATCACACATCCAAGTAAGGGATCTCCCTCTCTCTTTTTTCTTCAAGAACCTCTTTTATGTCATGCCTTTTAATTTATATTTTCTTGATTTGTGATATGTTCTTCCATGAGCCCCAAAATTTCCAATTTATATATAAATTATGAGATCTTCCTTTCAATCTAATTCATCTCCCCTATTATCCTTTAAGCGCACCCATTACTCTGCTGAAATTCTATAAGGGATTTCTCTCTTCTCATTTTCATTCAAGCATTTCTTTTATGTTATACATCTAAATTTCATTTCACATTTTGGGATATTATGATCCATGATCCCATTAATGTACATCCCATGTATAAATTATCATAGACTCCTTTCTCTCTCATCAACCCAATTTATTAATTTTAATATGACGTCGTTATGCTGCCAAAATTTCACGATGATTTTCCATGCCAAAATCATCATGTAGTGAATACCATACCCATTCCTCTATTAAGTTTATTCACCTTTATACACATATACTTATTAATTTGTGACTTAAATTTATGTATTACACATTCCTTGATCATGGAATAAATTATTATGTTGAATGAATCCATGTTATATGATCTATGTGGCACACTTAAACATGAGATTGAAATGATTATGAAGGGTGCACCCTGATAGCACTCTAATGAATTGGATAATGTTTAGTAACATGATACGTCCTGTTGGGAAAAGGGTTTACCTGATTCCTTTATAAGACATTTTCCCACTATTTTAGGACATGAGTTTACCTGATTTATTTATGTTAATGATGCAGTGTTTTAAGTTGTTGCCACATTTACATATTATTATAATCATTATTTATCATGCTTTTATGTTCTCATTTCTATTATGCTCCATTTATATGCCTATTATGTAACATTTATTATATTCCTCATGTTATTCCATGTTCATTCCCTTACTGAGACTTATAGCTCACCCCTTTCTTATGTATGTCCTCAGGTTATCCCATGCAATGCTATGTACGAAGGAATGTTGTGGCCATGTAAAAGAAGTTTTCAACAAAGATGTGTATTTCATGTTTTAAGTTGTTATGTAATGTTCCTAAGCCTCAAATACACTAGAAATATCACTCATCTGATTTGTATTAAGTAGATTTTTATATAATAAATCATGTTTAAATATGAAATAAATAGCAGGGTTGTTATAGTGGGATGTTTGGGTCACCTATAAAAGTTTTGTAAGTTTCATCATAAAAAGTATAAGTCTTGGCCATAGGATGTCATCTAATATATATGAGGTAGTAGATTCTTAAATACATATGGGCTCCAGCCATTGGACCAAGAGTGAATCTTACACGCAGTCACAAATCATAGAGGTGTAAAGGACCTTGGTATAACTTTTTTCTCTAATGTTGTAGCAGAAACAATTTAAGTTTTTTTGTAGATTTATTAATTTTTTAAAGTCTATATTTATTGTAAAATTTTAGTGGTTGTACTTGGTGTTTCGTAACCTATGTGGTTATCCCTATTGTGTATTAATCTTGGTTTGGGTTTTGTTCATTCTATATATTCTTGTGTCTTGAAGAAATGAGGAATCATGAATCAGTGTTTTCTTCAGGTTCATTTTTTTGGGAACCCCTTGTGTTGTGGGTCAACTTGTGTTGGTTGGTTCGTAATGGGAGGTAATGTCCGTGTTTTTTGAACTGATATTGGAGTTCCCAAGTAGGTTATGTTGTTATAGTTAGTTTCTTAATGGTGTGGAGGCACTTCTATTTTCCCCATGTATCTCCTTGTCATTTTCTATAGAGTTGGTCAGGTGTGACTTGTAGAGTTGAAAGGTCACACTGAGGTTTTTGGTTTCTCTTGGCTTTATTCAGTTTTGAGTATTTGTTTTTTTCCTCATTTGTCTTGGGAACTTTATGAGGGAATAAAGTGTTAATTATGGGGAGAATTTTTATACCCCAACCTAAGACTTATCTTTTATTTCATTTATTTTTTTGTCTTATTTCATTTGGTTCTTGGACAAGTTTGAGTTACAATAGTTTTTAGGATGTTATTTAAATTTTTGAACAATTTCTAGAAATTGTAAGGTTAGAACACATGGATAGTAGTAACCCTATGGTTCCTTTTCATGTTCCTAGGTGGGACTATGATGTGGTTCCTGACTTGTGAATTATTTTTTAAACTATGAATCAAGCATGAAGTTTGAATTTGTGAGTTGATAGTGTGGAGTGTGACAATTTAAGAATGGTTTTCTCAAATATGCATCTGCCTTGGGATAACCATGAGAGGGTTCCTAGCATAGGTAGTGGCCAGGGCATGATTAGTGCATAGTTTGGTAAACTATGAAAAAATCATGCAGGTTTCCCAGTATTTTAAAATTTGGGTTTTCTTTTATTTTTCTTTTTCCTCACTCATTTCTTCCCCACTCTTTGTGAGTCACATGACTCCCCCATCACGAAACCCCACATGATGCGTGACCCCTCCATCCTCGCGGCCTCCTACAGTGTGGAAAATCCACCAGATTTCTTCTATTTTTGTGTTCGATACTTTGAGGTAGGAACTCAGGCTCCCCCTCCCTTAATTTGGTGTTTTCCTCTCCCCATCACCCCTCCGTGTTTGGACAAACCCTAGGGTGAGGATTAGCCTAATTTTTGGGTTTATTCTCTACTGTTATGGCTTGAAATGTGTCTCATGGGTAGTCTTTATGAGTGATTCAAAATCTTATGCCATAGGTTAAGCTCATCATACCATTTTGGTTCACCTACCCCTTGTTGAGTTTGGTTTCTTCTACCCTCTTAGTTTTCTGTAATTTTTTTGTTGGGTTCTATGGTGATTTTGGGTTTCTAGTATTTATTTAATGCATTTTGGTTGTCCTTGAAGTGTTTTTGAGTCTCCCTATTTGACGGTGAATTACATGCATATGCATAGGTAGGAATATATATATATATATATATATATATATATATAAGTTCCCCCTTTATATATATTTATACATGGAAGTATGAATATATATATATATTGGGGAAGGTGTGCTTATGTATATATTTGAAAGATGCATATGTGTGTAAGTGTAAAGGGGTATATTCACGTGTAAGCATATATGTAAGGATCCCATTATACATATTTATCCCTAAAATTATATACATAGGGGATAGGTTTCCTTACATATAAGTGAACATGCTTATGTATACAAGCATAAAAGGGGATATTTATGTTGATGTGTCCAAGTTCTTTGAGTTTGAGGTAGGTTTACCTTTTCATTTGGACTTTAAATTCAGGAGAACATTAATTTCTTACTTTTCTCACCTTGTTTTAATGCTAAATAGAGATGCATAATTTTTAGAGAAATTGTTTGATGTGAAATGAGTATGGAATTTCATGAAATTATTTTATTTAACACTACTCACTATGTATTTTTAAAATTATTGGTTGTTTTTTATTAATATTTTGTGGATTCTAAATGGTGTTTTGGTTTTTCAAATGGATTTCTAAATGGTGTGTTTTATTATTCTTATAAATGGTTTGTCACTTAAAGGTTTCTTGAGGCTTGTTTGGAGCCATCATCAATTGGATCTCTTTGAAAAATACCCTTGGGGTGTATCCCTTTCTTTATTAGATGCTAATGGGAATGGTAGGTACTTGGCATTGGACTTACCTCATGTGTTTATATTTTGAAGGTAAGGGGATATTAATTGGGGTGATTCAGGGGTGATGATTGGTTTTGTGGGTTATGTGATGGTTTTTTCATGTTAAATGTTTGTGTGGATTGGTTGTTTGGATTTGTTTGGCTCGCCCCACTTATGATATGACATGGGAACCTAGAATAGATAGATTAATTTTTAATAAAGTTTTTTACACTAGTTTAGATTATTCTTTGGATAGTGTCCCTTAGTATGAACCTTTCTTTGCTTTGGGATTGTGCCCCTAGATTAGGCCAGATAGGGTAATACTGAGAATTTGGGTGGATTGATGGTATCAGGTGAGGCAAACCTACAATATGAATCAGGTTTTAGTGTGATCAAGATTATCCACTAAGTTTCTAGGTTTTCCCACATTCTTCAATGCTTATTTTTCTGTGGAAGATGATTTAGGTGCCTTGTTTGGTTGGTTTCTCAAGTATGATATTTTCCATTGACCTTGTTTTTTGATCATTTATATTACTTTCTTGTGTGGTGTTCTTCTTTGTTAAATGTGATGAGTTGGTTTTAAAATGTCTCATGGAAAATTATTTTGAGAATGTTTTACACTAATTTCCCCTTATTGAATAAAAAACTTATTTTTCTTACTTTCCCTCTTTTTATATAAAATTATAAAGCCTCTATATTTTAAAAAAGAAACAAGTATTTAAATGAAAAAGGGAAATGACTATGATTTTTTTATTTAATTTGAAAATGTGTGAAAAAACCTTTGTTTATTTATTGTATTTTAAACTTGAAATTGATGGATATTTTATTTAAAGGAAATGAAATGAGGATATATTGTTTGGGCACACATATAGAGGTTTAATACTTACACCTATTAATTTATCTTTGTTTTTATCCTCTGGTGATACTTCTAACTTGGACTCGGTTTTCATGGTGTGACATTGGTTTAGTGGTCGGTGGTGATCCATAGGGTTTCATGGAGGTATATATGGTTTTTATTTCCTTCCACTGCTAGTGGTTATTTTTATTATTCATTTTATACTTTTTATTTAATTATTTTTTAATATGGGATAAATCATTCCAAATTTCATATCTTTGATTCCTGACATTAATTTCTATCCTAGGAGGATCAAGAATGCTTCTAAGGGCTTGTTATGCACTGGCTCGGGTGACCGGTTCGGGGTCGACCCGGGTTGGTTTGTGACACGTGAAGACCATACCATAAATCCAATATTCTATAAACTCAATCAATGATATCATAAACCACATTGACATCATATTATTAATCAATTACAAGGTTATCAATACTATTGAATTTATTTTATCACAATCAAGCATCTATTTATCTCATTATTATCCCAACATCATATGCATATTAAGGGTTATCTTTCCCTCAATCACGTGTTCTCCAAAAATATTACTTTACCACCTTAATAACTTTTCATGGTTACCAATACCATTCAAAATATACTTTAAAATAATTAAATAAAAACTATAGTGGACCAATCCTTAGATGTTTCCTTATTCTATAATACCATAAAATTAATTTTAAAACATTATTCTTGAATTCCAATGCACAAACACTAAATCATTCCACTACATTCTTAAACCATTAACCATGATTCTTTACCTTATTCCTTAACACTTATTTTAATTCTTATGTCATTTGTAGTCTCTTAATCATCAGTAATATAACTATTACTCATAAAACCATGCTGATTATTTCCAAAATATTTCCCCTATGGCATCGATTTTCATAATTTCCATACATTGCACATTTAAAACATTTAATTTTCAATGATACCTTAGTAATACCATTATTATCATCCATTGAATTAAGTAAACCTTTATATTTTCCTTTTTAGTTACTTTCTTTATATACTTCATTTCCACACCCAAAACAGCTTCCAGTTCCTCTAAAACACTCTCCTTAATGCCCCTTCTCATATTCTTTACCTAAGGAAAATTGAACTTTCTTTCCTCTATGGTCACCCTAAAACTCCATATTTCTCTTATTATATGGGTAAATAAACTCTCCAAAGTTGATATTATTGATTATATTATGAGATTTCTGATTTGGAATAATAATAAGGTTTTAACTTCCATCTACCATTTAATTTTGTTTCTAATAAAGAATGTAAAGACCATGTTTTTTCCTTGTAAGAATTTTTAATATTTCTATATATATTTTTAGAGATAGGCACTAAGACATCGTGCAATTCTGAGTTTCGATATTACCAAAATTAATTATTAAAAAATATTAAATAATTTTTATATTATTCATATATAGTTTATTAAATAAAATGGAATAAATCTTAAATATAACCTTAGATCAGAAATCTAATATGATTCTTGAGTTTGGAACATGATGTTTACCCTAGGCGCTCCCTAAAATAGGTCAGCATAGGGAGTTTGGAAATAACGATCATTGGTGGGTGCGTTTAGTTAAAATAAATAATTAAATTTATTTATTTTAATTAAATTAACCTAATATAATTAATATAATTCCACTGATATGGATTACCCTCTAAGGTTATCCACATAAACATTGTGAGGATCGAGAGCGTGCTTCTTCTCCATCCGTTGGCGAATCGAATCAGATGAAAACAAAACTTCAGATTGAAGAAGATCAAAGCGTAGTGAATGTAACTACACCTCTCAATAATCGGAGAGTGTGTTATATGACAAAAAATGATTCAATATCTAGTTATCACTCACCATTTTTAGTTTTTACCTCATTTGGTTAAATTTTTTATCAAGATCAATTCCTTTATTTGATCTGTGCTAATTATGGACAATTGTATGCACCCAAGTATTGAAATTAAATTATTTATTCATTTTTTCTCACCTTGGATCTCCCAAATGTATTCATTGTTCAAGAATGCTTGGAAAAATATTTTCAAACCTTATTATTTTTATTTCTCCTTTGATTATTTATGATCTTCAATAATTGGCCTATGAGGCCTCAGTTCGACATTCCCAGGTAGTACCAAGACCAATCAGACACTTGTATTGGTGGATGAATCATGAAAAACAAATGGAATATAAAATAAGTTATGAAATTGAGGGTCTTGTAGTTTTTGGGTGATATTTTTGTTAAATTGGGATCCAAAATGGGGCATGGTGGCATCGAGAGAGGTCCAGAGGCGTGGTGGTGTGTGCGAGTTTGCATAGGAGGAAACATGATTCAATTTCTGGCCACTGGAGGGCCAAAATCACCGTATGGAGTATATATCCACCATTTTTGAGATGAAACAAAATCCATATATAAATGCATAATGACCATATCCAAAGCACATAAGGCCATATTTATGATCCTACAAAAATTTAGAATACACACTATTTGGTTCAGAAGAACACATGGTGTGCAACCCCTAGGCTGCGAATGATAGGGTTCTAGAAAAAAGATAAAGATATAATGGAATATATACCACATATACACCATGTATCCCTCCCCAGGTGGACATTCTGTGTGGTAGGACACACGAGAAATCCCCCTATAGGAGGACACAATAGGCACATGTCATGTACCAATGTAAATTAACATAGCCAATGTACAATGGTAGGGACCCCAAGTGGCTTGTAAACACTGTGTAGACTACCTACACTCCATGTAGTGTTTCATAGTTGGTGATCCATGTACCTATAAGGACATGACCAAGTAATGGAGAGGGACCACACATCATGTACACCATTTAAAACTCTCATATCTCCTTCGTTTGGACTCTGATTTTGGACCGTGAGTAGCCTATCCTGAATGTTTTTCTATGTATAAAATGATGGTTCCTTATGTTTTGTATTTTTAGATGTGACATGAGATGTTATAGGCATAGAGTGTATTTGGACAACACCCAATGATAGAGGTGATCATGCAGAGAATCACTAGGTACACTAGAGTGGAACCCCCCTAATGTACTAGGGTATGATTCCTCGACCTATAGAATAGAACCCCCTGGAGAACTAGGGATTGAGTCCTCTATCTACCATGTGGAACCCCCTATTGGGTAAGGAACATACCCTCATGAAACCAAAGTGGAACCACCCAAACACACCAGGGTGCGAGTCCTTGACCTATAAACTGGAACCCCCTAATTCATTAGTGAACGAGTCCTCTATCTACTAATTGGAAACCCCTATTGGATAGGGCATGGTTCATTATAACAACAAATTATAACTCAAATAAGTAATTAGGGATCAAATCCTATATGGGTACTTATTGAGTGGAAACCCCCTGACATACTAGGGTGCAATCCCTCTACTTGGATATTGTTCCCCTAGATTGTGTTACACAATGGAGAGGTTTGGGCCCCCAC
This sequence comes from Viscum album, assembly GCA_963277665.1. Lineage (NCBI taxonomy): Eukaryota > Viridiplantae > Streptophyta > Magnoliopsida > Santalales > Viscaceae > Viscum > Viscum album. Next base: position 1,110,388,021 of record OY728119.1, read on the forward strand.
CTGGTTACTTATTTGGATAAAAACATGTGATTATGGGCATCTATGATGAACTTCTAGGACTGTTGGAACTCTTTTCTAGTATGGGTTATGATATGGATATCCCCTTCTCTCCCGTTTGAGTTTCTTTGGTTTGAGATCATATATATGTATCTATATCCATGTCATTAGATCATATTTACTCACTTGATTTGGGTTGAGTTATGTTTACTGTTTATTCCTATCATGTCTCTTACTTCTCTCCCTCCTGCTTTTAGGGTGTCCTACTAGGTATTTATATAATAACCCATTATTGGGATTTTCTCGCACATGTCATGTCTTACAAAAATTATGGATAAGTCGGTGGTGACTTCATGGGAGATTAGGGATACTTGGTGCATTATACTATGTACGGTGGTTTGATGATCTTGGATATCAAGAGATATCCTCTCTCAACACTTTTACTTTCTAGTTTTTTCAAGTTCGGACATCTTTCTAGTTGGGTGTATATTTTTTCCTTTACTTTTTAGTTAGCAATATCATACTCTTATACACCCTAGAGGTTTTTCTTGCTTGGTTTACATTCTAGTTGTTGCATCTTTTTATTCTTATTCTTCTTCACTTATATATTGATATGGTCAGGTGTGGGTGTATAGGTAAATTAGGAAAATGCCTTCCATTTAGGATATGCCTCTTTGCACTTGTTGATACCCCCTGACCTATGGATGTGGGCTTGGGGTAGTTGTGGCATGAGCCCTGATTAGGGTTGGGTTGTGACATATTGGTATAAGAGAAATTCATTCCTTGGGATAGTGTTTTGAGTAGTCCCCTTATGAGGATTTGGTTGGTATTTAGGTAAATATAGTCATATTACCTTGAGTGTGTCTCTTTTTCCAAATAACATATTGATGGTATGGGCAACCAACATATCCATCCACTAGGACCCTGACAACCTTCTCGTCGAATTAGTATACCGAGACATCTGTTGCAGAGAAATTTGGTACATGGATCATATATGATTGGGTATTTGAAAATAATTATTAATTTATCTTCCCATTATATATATACTCTCGTCTAACTATGGTACGTTTTGAATAAATTTTCAGGATGCCTCCACAACACCATCCAAGCTGGATACCAATTCTAGATCGTGATGACGATCTAATGAGCGATGAGGCCTCTGTTTAAGGTCTATCCTAGGAGATCCTTCCTCTAGGTGGATAGGTAGAAACACACCCAAATTTTGAGAATTATATCATACTAAAAGACTAGGTTGAGTATGCATGTAGGATTAACACACTCCGCAATTTCTAGTGCCAGAGGTTGTTGAGGTTCCACGGTGAGCCAAATCCATAGGAAGCAGAAAATTGGCTAGATTCGGTGGTCTATGTTTTCAAATTGATTTGAACCCTGAAGGATCAAGTGGTTAAATTTATATATAGTCTTTTCCATGGAGTAGTTGGGTGATGGTGTATTCATGTTACCTAGATGTATGATGAGTCAACAATCTCATGGCCCAACTTTTTATAATTGTTTCATGAAGAGTTTACCCCTCCTACTTTCGTTCAGTTTGGATTTAGAAGATTCTAGAGATTCATAATGGAGAGATGATAGTGGTGGAGTATGCTGTGAGGTTCATAGACCTTAATCGGTACTCCATCGACATGATCTAGGATGGATACTTTTGAGCATGGAAGTTTGATCAAGGGCTCCACATAGAGATATGTTCCAACATGGTGCCCTTGTGCATCCATGACTATGGTTGGGTGTTGGAGATTTCAATGGTGATAGAGATATTTATTTCATAGGGATTCTAGGTAGCTAGAGCTGACACTAGGCATTATAGGTTTGAGTCATCCATAGTAGTTAGAAAGAGATAGTTGATAGGATCTTAACACAGGAGGCCTCCCAGTGATCAGACTCAGGCATGTGGTCGAGGGAAGCGTAGAAGAATAAGGAATACTAGAGTGGAGATGTGCTATGATTTTGAAAGGTGAGGTCATATAATGTATGAATTATTGACCATACATTTTGACGAGTGTAGGTAGATAAAGGATAGACCGCCACTGCAGAGGCAACATTATGATTAGGGATCTCCCAGGAGAGGGCATGGAGGCCCCCAAGGAGGCAGAGTTGGAAGAAGAGTAGGTGGATCTCCAAGATGAGGATTTGTAGGTGTTATATGACACTATGATATCCTTCCACCACCACCACCTTGACGCACATGCCTAGCTCAGAGATCTAGCAGTTAGGGCTGCAGACAGCTGCAGGCTATGGAGGCTTGTGCCCCATCGACACACGAGATGATCAAAGGTACGATCAATGTTTATTATATTCATGATTCAGTATTTTTAGACATATGTGTGAGTCATTAATTCATCTCTACATGCATATTGTTAGAGATAGAGATCCCTATAGAGGCTTTATCCCAACAGCTTCGTCTTGAGGTTTCTAAAATGAACACTTCTTTTGTATATTTTATCTGCTAGTAGTGAAAGCTATCACTTGATGGAGAGAGTTTCATCTATTACATTTTGGTCATTATAATTAACCATATTACTCCATCTTGTGTATGGATTGGTTTTACATATTCTGATACCATACTGAATGTCACCGTAGTTGATTCAAATTCCTTCACATTGATAGGATGGGCTTCACCTTTACGGGCAAGATAGATATCATGGTGGGACGAGTGGGTTCCATGACCCAGAAAATATATCCCCTCACCCATCAGTTTTTGGGTATAGAACTTGGTGTAGTAGGCCCTTCAGGCATCTATATTCCTTCAATTGTGGAGTATTTTATGGAAATATTTCTAAATGATGTTATAGGACTAGCTCTGAGGTGGGAGATGGATTTTTGCATTGAATTTCATCATGAGACCACCCTAATATCTTTTTGTAACATATCAGATAGTAGATAATTATATTTGAGAGATATGGTTGCAATTGTAGGACCTTCAAGAGAAGGTTTTTATCAAGATTAGTGTGTCCCCCTAGGAATCCCCACTATTTTTTTTGTGAAAAATATGGATGTGATCTTGCGATTTTTTGTGGATGATCATAACCTAAACCAGACCATGATAAAGAAAAATTAACCCCTGATAAATATTGAAAACCTATTTGAATAGTTTTGAGGCATGATATAGTTCTTAAAGATTGATCTCAAGTCCAGCTACCACCAGTTGAGGGTTCGTGATGCTGATATTCTGATTCTGGGATTCTGATATCGTGAAAAACACAAGGAGTTCCCAGTGATTCCATTTGGTGTGATGAATTACCCCACCATGTTTATGGATTTGATAAAAAAAAATCTTCTAAATTAACTTGGGACAATTTTTCATTTTATTCATTAACAACATACTCATATACTCTATGATAGATGACGAGCATGAAGAGCACTTGAGGATGGTATTATATTTACTTCGGGATCACTAGATTTATTATAAACTCTTGAAGTTCCAATTATAGATTCATGATGTCCAATTTATGGTTAATTCCATTTATGAGAATGGTTTAGTCATAGAGCTAATGAATATCAATTTAGTTATATATTGGGAGCCACTAATGATAGTTTTAGAGGTGTAGAGTTTCCTTGATTTTGTAGGGTACTACAAAATGGTTGTAGAATACTTAACTAGGATTGCATCCCCTTTTACTACCTTGGTGTGGAAAGGGAATCCGTTTGACTAAACTGAATAGTTCTATAGATCATTTTATGAGTTACGATTGAGGCTAACAAGTGCTTCTGTGTTGAGACTATCAGAGTAGGGTATCGGGCACATAGTGTATTACGATGCCACGAGAGATGGGCTCAGCTGCGTTTTGATGCAGTAATAGGTAGTTATCACATGAAGGTTGAGGCAGTTCATACCCCATACATAGAACTATTCAACTCATGACCAAGATCTGGTAAAGATATTATTCTCCCAAAGGATGTAGAGGCACTATCTTCTAGGAGAGTGCTTTTTGTATTATTCACACCATCAGAGTCTTAGGTATGTCTTCTTGCAGAGAGACTTGAACATAAGACATCAATAATGGTTGGAGTTCCTACATTAATATGACATTGAGATATTCTATAATATGGGGAATAGAAAAACGGTATAACATTCCCTTCATTGGAAGTCCTAGTATTGCTTGGTGTAGGAGGTTTCTGAGCAGTTATCTTCCTTGCAGCTGACCCTGGTGGAGTATGAGGGTGAATTTTTTTTCATTCGATGGTGTTGAATCCTCTAATTATCGAGTGTGTGAGAGATTAATAGCTTGGATACACTAACTATGTGGTATTTGGTGAACATATTTCCATAGGGGATTCATCATATTGATATTTTGAAGGAGGTAATCACATCATCCTTTTCTAGGGACGAATGGTCGTCCCAATCACAATGTACGAGAGGTGATGCGGGAGTTTCACACTTCTCATTTATATATACATACCGGTGTGGGAAATATGTATAGAGACCTTTAGTACCAGTTTTGGTGGTCTATCATGAGATGGAGCATAGCTATGTTTATCTCATGGTTCCTCACATGTTCTCAGGTGAAGGCTGAATACCAGGTTTCAATTTGTTTTTTGCTACCCCTAGATATCCCCAAGTGGAAGTGGTATGGAAAATCCATAAAAGTTTTGATAGGGATTATATAGACAGAGAAGGGACATAATTCCATCTGGGTGGTAGTTGATTGACTCACGAAGTGAGCGCACTTCCTTTTCATCAGGGAGTAGAGCTTGGTGAAGATTTTGGGGTAGATGTATGTGTGGGATATTGTTCACCTTCAAGAGGTGCATTTGACTATTGTCTCTGATAATTATTCATGGTTCACATCACAATTTTGGAGAGGCATGTATGAGGCCTTTGTGACCTAGATGAATATTATTATATCCTTTCACCCCCATAAGGGTGGGTAGACTGAGAACACTATCTAGGTGTTGGAGGATATATTGAGGAATTACGTGTTAGACTCTGTTCGGAGCAGGGAGGATCACTTTCCCTTGGTAGAGTTTTTATAAAAAAATAGTTATCACTCTACTATTGACATGATACCTTTTAGGCACTATATGGGAGACCTTTTAGGTAACCCTTATGCTAGACATAGATTGGTGAAACATATCTTATGGGTCCAAAGTTAGTGTAGGAAATGATAGAGAACGTCTAGGTTATCCACGAGCAGATGTTGATAGCTCAGAGAAAGAATAAATCTTAAATATATTTCCATCATATGCCCTTTGAGTTCTATCATAGAAACCAAGCGTTCATGAGTGCTAGGACCAAGTTGGATGGATAAGGAAGTAAGAAGAGTTTGCTGTTATAGAGTGTTGTTTTTTTTGTCAAAAAAGATGAATCAATTCAATTTGTAAAGGACTTGTAAACCAGAAGATGCTTTGATGATATGTATTTCAAAAATATCATAAGTTAGGAGAACTTATAATTAAAGACTCATGAAGGAAAGGGGGAGAAATGAAAATTCCAGTCATATAAAGTTTTTATTGGAAGTAATGATGCTACTGGAAGATAGGGAAGTTTCAGTATTTTCCATTGTAACTTTGAAGATGCTAAATCTAGTATATCAAAGTATATATATCACGATAGTGGATTTCATGATGAAATCTAAAGAATGGTTATGAAAAGTAGTGAAGAGAGCAACAACAAAGGAACAAACAATCTAGAGGTGGCAAAAAATAACAGTTTAAGGTGGCGCTATTTTCCAGTGTTTGCAAATTTTAGGGCCTAAAAATCGGGAGATAAAGAAATGTGTTTTTGGAAATGGATTTTGCGTGAAATATTGAAGATGGTTTAGATTTTTGTGCGCAAGGCATGATTCAAGGTTAGAACATCGAGAAATGGAAAATATATGCAGTGCGCAAAAAATTGTGCAGAGTGTGCGAAAAAATAAAGCCTGCGCGAAATATCAGCGGGATGCACGAAAAATAAAGTGCTGTATGAAATTTTGGCTTGGTGCACAAAATAGAGAAATTAAGTTTTTCACGCAATAGGTGTTTCGAGATCAGAATCTCGAAAAATGGAAAAGGCATGAGGTGCACAAAAAATTTGAACGTTGCGCGAAATATGATGTCACGCGAAAGAGTTTTTACGCGCATGAAGGGGGTTGTACGCGTGGATTAATGTTTTTCACATGGAGTTAAGAAGGACTATAAATACGAGGTGACCCCCTCTCATTGTGTGTGGCTCGAGACTTAGAGAAAATATTGAGATCTTATGTGCGTAAAATTATACGTTAAGTGAGTCGTGCGAAAAGATAGAGGTTTGCGAGAAAAGAGAAACATTGCACGAAAAAGCGAGAAGTGGTGGAAAAAATGAGAAGTTGCGTGAAAAGTGAAAGGTTGCATGAAAAGTAAAAAGTTGCGCGAAAAAGGAAAGTCGCACGAAAAAGTTTTTCATGCCAAAAGTGAATTTTTACGCACAAGCTATTTGAATTGCGCACAAGGCACCCTAAAGGCTATGCGAAAGATCTGTGGTCTCTAAACATATTCGACTGTGCGTAAGATAGTTCTTATTGGCTTCTGGGTAAGAATGTGAAGATTTGTACTTCAAATAAAACACTTGTTCAATTTTAGAGAAGTAATAAAATACTGTAATTCGCTATTTGTGCTAAGAGTGTGCACACACACTTGCATATTGTTTTCCAAGTGCTACACGAGTGTATGGGTATATCCTACTCATTGTATTTCACATCAATGGATTGTTTTCTAGTTGATTGTGTGATACTGGATTGTTTCTATAACATACCGAGGATGTAGATACTCTTGTTGAGTAGCGAACCTTGTAAATCTTGTGTTCCTGTGGTTGTGTGTGTTTAGCAGGGAAGAAACTCTTTAACAGGAGGCGAAGGTTGGTTCAAAAAGAAGGAAACATAAAAAGAAAAATATATCACTGATTCACCCCTCCCCCTCTCAGTGATACTTGGATCTTTACTGGGAACTTCAATGAGAGTCTCCCCATGATGGGGATTGTGGAGATTCAGTTCGGGAGGTAGGTTATCCCCAAGGCACATCAAGTTGTTCAAGATCCTCCAGATGGTTGGTGAGGTTTCTTACAACCTCACCTTACCCCCATAGTTGGAGGTGATGCACAACATCTTCCACGTGCTACAAATGAGGAGATACATTCATGACCCTACACATATTATTGAATATGGAGAGATGTGTATCAAGGATGGATCCACTTTTGAAGAGAAAATAGTGGAAATTGAGCATTAAAAGGAGAGGACCTATCATGGATGGACCGTCCCCTTGGATCGTATGTTGTAGCAGCACAGGAACATATAGAAGAGATCCTGGGAGTAGGATATCCGAACACAAGATCAATATCCCAAGATTTTTTTGTAGTTTTTATTTTCTAGGATGAGAATATTGAAGTAAGGAATGATGTAGATATCCTTTTTTTCCTTGTAAGACCTTGGAATATTACTATATATATTTTTAGAGTTAGGCACTGAGACAGTGTGTCATTATAAGGCCTAGTATGCATGGATTTAATTTTATAAAAACATTAAATATATATTATATTACGTGGATGCATTTTATTAAATAAAATGGTATAACTCTTAAAAATAATATCAAATTAGAAATCTGAGACCACGATTGATTCCAGAATGGGATGTTTACCCTAGGCATGACCTAAAATAGGTCAGTGTGGGGCGTTCATTAACAGAGACCATTTCCAAGTGTGTTTAATTAAAATAAATTATTAAATTTATTTATTTTAATTAAATTAACCTAATATAATTCCTATAAATACACTACTATAGTGAATCCTCTAGGTCTAGCCATATAAACCCTCAGAGGACTGAGAGTGTTATTTCTCTCCTTCTATTGGAGAATCGAATCAGATGATGATAGAACTCTGGACCAAAGAAGATCGAAGTACAGTGAACATAAAAAATCCTCTAAATCATTGAAGAGTGTGTTCTTTGAGGAAAAATGATCTAATATCCATATAGGTAATGTTATTTTTGGTTTCCACCTCATTTTATTAAATTGTTGAGAAAGATCAATCTCTTTCTTTGATTTACACCGATTTTGGAAAATTTCATGTGCCCAAGTATTGAAATTGAATTGTTTATTCATTATTTTTCACCCAAGATCTACCAAATTTATTCATTAGTCAAGAAATCTTGACCAACGATTGTTAAACCCTTGTTCTTGTGATTTTCTCCCTTGATTCTTTGTGTTCTTCACTGATTGGCTCATGGGGTCTCAGTTTAATGTTGTCGGGTGGTATTGAGCTTGATCAAGCCCGTAGATTCATAGTATAATCAGGTAAGACAAACAAAATACAAAATTAGGGATGGAATTTAGGGTTTTGTGGGCTATGGGTGAAAGGTTTCTTGATCTGGGATGCAAACAGGGACATGGCGGCATAGGGAGGTGAGTAAAGATGCAGTGGTGTGTATGGGTTCGCATGGGAGGAAATGAGATTCAATTTTTGTCCATTAGAGGGAAAAAATCTTCTACTAGAGTATAGATACACTGTTTCTATGAATAAATGAGACTAGATATGAAGGTTAAATGACCAGGTCTAAATCATGAAGAACAAATCTATGATTCTTTGAAAATCCTAACTACATTCCTTTTAGTTCGGAAGATCACATGGTGTGTGAACCCTAGGTTCCAGGACTAGGGTTTTGGGAAAAAGATAAGGATGGAATGACATGTATCCCACATAACCACCATGTATCTTTCCTTGGGTGGACATTCCATGTTGTGTGATGCATGTGAAAGACCTCGCATGGGAGGACATGTCTATGCACAAATTGTGTACCTAAGTACACGGACAAAACCATGGTGCATGAGAAAGGACCCCGAGTGTCTTGGACATGTCATGTAGACTACCTACATTCCATGTAGTGCTACAAGATTTGTGATCAATGTAACTATAGTTACATGAAAAGGAATTGGAGTGGGACCACGTACCATGTGGATCCCCTCAAACATCATGCACTCCTTAGTTCTTTTTGAGGAAACTATAAACTCTTTTATATCCTTAATTTAGACTCGGATTTTATCCAACGAGTATCCTATACTGAGTTTTTTTCATGTATAAAATGATGGTTCACTCTGTTGTGGATTTAGAGATATCATGTGAGATGTTTTAGTCATGAAACTTATTTTGGTGGCACTTAGCAACAACAATGATTAGGCAGAGGATCACCAGAGACACTAGAGTGGAAACCCCTGATGCACTGGGGTGCGATACCTAGAACTATAGAGTGGAACACCGCTAAAACACCATGGTTTGTGCCCTATTTTTACCGAGTGAAACCCTGTATCATATAGGGTGTGGGTCCTAGTGACACCAGAGTGGAACCCCCTGTCGTTCTAGGGTGAGGGTTCTCGAATTATAGAGTGGAACCCCCCTGACACACCAGGGTGCGAGTCTTCTATATAATAAGTGAGACCTCCTATTGGGTAGGGAATGGATCATCATTACCCCAAAGTGAAACCCCCTAATGCATCATGGTGAATATTGTCTACGAATACTTATTGTGTGGAACCGCCTGGTGTACTAGGGTGTGAGTCCTCTACTTGGATATTGTGCCCCCTCAAATGTGCAACACTCTGGAAAGGTGTGGGACTCAACCTGTTTGCATATTTTTACAGACTTGTGAGATTTTGGGAATTGAGGATGGAATTCTAGGATTTATGGAACTCTTTCCTAGGTTGGGCTATTAGATAGAGACCCCCTTTTCTCTCATTTGGATTTCTTTAGTTTGAGAATACACACACACACACACATATATATATGTATATATATATATATATATCTGTATCCATGTCGTTGGATCCTATTTACTCTCATTATTTGGGTGTAAATGTGTTTATTATCTATTCATATTGTATATATTATTTTTACCCCTTCAGCTTTCAATGCATTCTATTGGGTATGTATATACTCACCCCTAAATGGAATTTCACCTCACATGTTATGTCTTATGAATACAACAGACAAGTCATCAATGAATTCAGAGTATCTTAGGGATACTTAGTGCATTGGACCACTTAGGGTGGTTGGATCTTGTAGATCATGAGATGGGATCTCTCAACACTTTTATTTTCATGTTATGTTGAGATGGGACGTCTCTCTGGTTGGGTGTGTATTTTTCCCCTTTAAGTTTCAGTTAAAAATGTTGTACTCTTGTACACCCTAGAGGTTTTTCATGTTTGCTTTTATATTCTAGCTGTTATTATTCCTCAACACCTCTATATTGAGATGGCTGGGTGTGTGAATATAGTTAAATTAGGAAAAGGAATCCCATTTAAGATATTATTTTTGGTGCTTTTCACAACCCAACAGCCAATGGATGTAGGATTAGGGTAGTTATGGCTCAATACCCAGTTAGGGTCGGGTCGTGATAAGGAAGATCATTCCATTGTCCATAACATTCACCATTAACATGAATCCTCTCGGTTCCATAGATTTTCTAAAACCCAAAAAAACAGTGTGAGAAAAAATAATCATAGTGGTAAACCACACAATCATAATATATTATTTCTAAATCATGAAACCTCAGGTTTAACCTAGGTTATTCATGATCATTATCAAAACTTTATAATTTTATCCTATAATTAGTCATATACCCAAGGTTTTCATAAATGTTTTCAAACCCAAATCTCCAAAGATTTCCTAAACCCTTCTCTAATACCAACTATAATGGCCTAAGATTTTCAGAAAAAAATATTACATCTATTTAGATGAATATTCAATATATGACAATACTATCCACACCAAAACTATAGAGTTTTAGTGTATTTGGAGATTAGTTATACAATATTATTATTTTATAAAATATAATAAAAAACTCCCAAAAAGATATTCTCATATAGTATAAACATAATATATTATTATTATATATATATTTAATCATTCATAGAAATTATATATAGAAAAATGAATTGCACTATTCATGGAGACTGTAGGTCATACTTACGCATGAACACTGTTTTTATTTTTCGATTGATAGAATAAAAGAAAGGTAAATAATAATTCATATTTAAAGAATAATTATTATATCATATATTTCATATATATTCATTATAACCACCATAATACCCTTCCATGAAAGTTGGTGATAACAAATGAATTATATTGTTATGTGGAGACGGTAAGTCATATGTATGCACGAGTGATACTTTCACTTCTTGTTTGATATGAAAGATTATTTATAATGGTATTTTCATAATAAAAATTATATTTAATAATATCTAGGATACTTAATTTGTTATTTTATGATAAAAATAATATGTTTATAGAAGTTAATAAAGCGTAGAAAAAGGAAGTGATCAGTTAGAGCGATTACCTATTCTTTGAAATGACGTCTTTAGTTCACCTCTAAAGGGATATAGGGTTGGTATTTTGAGAATATCGACACATCTAGAATACAGATAGGGAAGTTTATAAGATAAATTGGTAGGGTATGGTTGAGATATAAGTCTCAAATTTGTGTAAATAAGTTGGGGAGGAGGTTCCCTTTTATAATTGAGGCAAGTTTCAATTTTTGAATTTCTCAAAAGATTAAATTATAATAAATTAATTTTATATACAAATACCACAAAATGAATTTTTATTAAAATATAATATAATATAAGGTTTAAATATCATCAACCAATTTATTTTAGACATTTTTGGGTTCAATTTTATACCCTATCATTTTTATGAACCCTTAGTAAACCTATTTTAATTTTAACTATAGTAACAACTATTTTAACATTAAAAAGTTATAATTTTTACTTATATTGTTTCAATTGGATCATAAATGGAAAATTTATGACATTTTATAACGTATAAAAATCACTTGTATTTTTTAAAGGTTATTATTATTTTTAAATAATTTTAAAAAATATTAATCACTTAAATTATCATTATTATTAATTTTGATAGAATTCACTACTTTGACTTTAAAAAATATCAAAAAAACATGTAAAATTTGAAAAATATATTTCATTATTTCTCTAACATTTCAAGGTCATTTGGATAATTAATTTATCACCATAAATATCTCAAATTATATTACTTTTAATATTTTTAATATCATTTATTTTATTTTTCAATTAATTAAATAATTGTTGCATCATCATTGTGTAAGAATTTAGGGTATTTATTTAATTTCTAAAAATTATAACTAAATTACCACGATGAAGATAAATATTTTAGACTTCAAAATAGTATTTATAGTCTAAAATATCCTCTAGATAAAACAATATTAAAAGTATTTTACTTAATAATAAAATAGGGAGACATGTTTGATTTTTCATTAAATAAAATACTATAAAGGTCATAAACTTATCCAAGTGGCACGAAAAATTCATAAATAAATTTATATCATGAAACTAAGTTTATCAATTTAAAATTTGAAACACAAATTCATTCATAACTAACCTTTTTCTCCATGTGGTCACATAATATATATTTAATATAAATAAAGTGACATTTTTTTACTTACTTTGATTTAAATAATATATAATTCGTTTTCATGGACAAGTGTTCATTAAATAACTAGATTTTGAACCTTAAGTATTAAGGGTTTAATCAAATTCATTCCATATGAAATATGATGAAAAATTATAGTGTTATTACTTATTTTCAATCCATATTTACTTTTTTTACCCTTTATTTAGGTAATAAATTTTACCATAGTTACTATTTATATTGAATAATAATAAAAAGGGCTTAACTACCCGAAAAAATAAATGAAAAATAGTTTTTTTTTGAAAAATTACCTTCTTAAACATAAAATGTTTTTATATCAAATCCAAGTATAAAATCCACTTCAAAAAACATAATTGGATTATTTTAAATCAAAATAAACTAATTAAAATTTTAAAAAAATTCAAAAGATAATTTTACCTTGTAAAAATTTAAAATAAAATATAGTTTTCAAGCAGTATTTCTCAATATTCGTTCAAAGATAAATGCTTTCAGAAAATTTTCAAAAAATAATTTTAATATGATTTTGAAATTTTGAATTCAAAAATGATATTATTTTTGTAAAAAAATTTTTTTGGAACTTCTAGAATTTAATATTCACTCATAAAAAGAATAAAAACTAATTTTTGAATAGTAAAATGACTTTAAGAAAAATTTATGTGATCATTTTCTAAAAACTTAATAATAATTCATATTGATTTGGATATTTATTTCATAAGTTTTTCTTTATATTAATTCCTACTAATTTAATGGGTAGTTTATAATGGACATATAATATTTTAATAATATTTCATGGCTCTTCTAAACTTTATATTATGTTTAACATAATCTATAAAATAAATAAAATTATTTAAAAATATATTTCATAAAAATATTAGGGTATGATAGTTATGTTGTTACTATTTGTGGATCCCATTGTGGGTGTGTGCAACCCAAGTTTTGAGGTAGGTGGTTTTGTCTCTTGCCTGTGTTGGTGAAATGCATTACTGTAATTTTTTATAAATTGTTTTATAAATGAAATAGAATGATTGAGTGATTTAATTTGTGTGTGTGGAAATGGTTTTTTGATAAAATATGGTTTTCCCCTATTTTTGGTAAATGAAATGGGTTTTCAAAGAATTATGAAATGATCTTTCGAAATAGTTTTCAAATCATGGTTTTGATTAAATGGTATGATGAAATGGTTTGGAAAATAGATCCCATGGGGAGGCTTGGGTAATCAGGTTGAAGGGATAATGATAGGCCTCATCTACTGTTGGGAGGTTTTCTCATGGGGCTTTCCTCTACTACCTAGGCCTTTTGTTTTAGGGACTTATAAGACCTATTGGTGGGGTTCATTTTCTAGGTTGTTCCTATACTATATATACTTGATGCATATGTCAAGAGACTTGATGTGTGCACCATTATTTATGTTGAGGTACGAGTGTCATAGAAATCCTAACCTAATGGTATGAGATGCATGATTGGTATGGTTCAATATAAATAAGTTTTGATATATGCATATAAAATTCATTGAAAATGATTTACCTTATTTATTTGGAAACGTGGAGAATAGAAAATTAAATGTTTTTTCATGATTTTGAGATAAAAACTTATAAATTGTGTATCATGCCTTATTTTCTTTAAAGTTAAGAATGCTTGGATTATTTTATATAGACTTGTTATGGAACACCTGGGTGAGACCATATTAAGCCTATTAGCTCACACCCTGTGAACCCCTTCAGCGGTGTGTAGACCTAGTTATGTCTTTCGATGTAGGGAAACTCAAGGCACCATAGTGAGGCGATGAGGTTTTTTGTCAGCTAGGCTTGGGTAGCTAGATGATGATATGGTGGGGTTTTCCCACACTATCATATAGAGACTGTTGGAGTATCTATTTTTATTTTTTTCATCCTATATAGTTATACTTTTCTCTTAGAGATTGTTGTGCTACTATTTCAGTTGTATCACTTGCATTGTTCTATTTCTATTATGACATATAAATATTCATGTTTTCTTCTGTAGTTTATTTTTATACATGTATATATGTCAGGTTTTCTACTTTAGTTTGGGTGAAACCATTCCCTCTATTTGTTTTTGATTTCTAGGTGCTAGATGCCAGCCCTTGGGGGTTGGGAATGGCCTTCGAACATGTGTAAATTTGGGTCGGGTACCAGTTTGATAGGGTATTCAGGTTGGGTTTATCACAATGTTGGTTGTAATAAATATAAAGTTTTTTCATTCATACTAAATCTATCTAATTTAAAAGATGGAAACAAATGTAGTGATGCCAGTTTTACTAAACTACATGATCTCTTAAATGATAATCTGTAAGATAATAATGAGATTCATTGACAAACATACAACACTAAATTAATTTTTCATTTAGTGGGTATGATCTCTAAAAGAAAACATGTCTATCCAAATGAATGTGTACTATTTCAAATGGACCAAAAATCACATAAAAAATTCTTAAAGTGTGGTGCTTCTTGATATAAGAAAAGATGAACTAGGTCCTACAAAATTTGTTTGGTACATTCCAATCATTCCAAAATTTAGGATCCTATATGGAAGTGAGTATAATACAAGACCATTAACAAGTAAAAAAAATACAAGAAATAAATATTGGAAACTTCATCACCCATTAGAATCTCCATAGTGGAAAACAATTGATCACGAGTATCTTGAATTTAAAAAAGAGTCAAGAAACCTTCAACTTGTACAATCTATAGATGGTGTGATTATTTTGAGTTCTCATTGAATCACTCCCAGTATATGGATGATTATGTTTGTAAATTATAACTTTCAACGTGATTATGGATGAAAAAAATACATTATGTTATATCTACTTTAATCCTGACCAAGACAACCAGGTAATGATATTGATGTTTATTTGGATATATTGATTGAAGATTTGAAATTATTGTGTGATTCAGGCATTACATTGTATGATGCTTACATAATTTAAGATTCCAAATTGAGATCCATGTTATATGGGTGATAAATGACTTTCCTTTTTATATAAAATTTTTAGGGTATAGAAATAAAGGAAATCAAGTGTAATGTCCCGGTTCCAGATTCCACCCAAGGGTGCCCCATACCCGGTTGGTCACATGACCTCAAGAGAATTTCCCCATATTCCAGAGGCTACCGACTAGTAGTGATAACCATGTTCTGATTGTTGGGAAACTATTACATCATTGTCAGAGTATACACAATATAATAAACAATAATAATCAATATCATAAATAGTAATACCATACAAAAAACATTAAACAATAGAAGACTGATAATAAGAAAAAACTAGAACATATATAAAGATGAATGTCACATGTGTCTAGGAAAATAGCCAAATAAGTCAAAATGATAGAAATACAATACTAAACCAAGTATAGAAAAGTAGTAAACTCCAACAGCATCGTAAGCCTCATCTTGGTCCCACACTCTCCTGCTCTAACAGCAATCAAGTACCTGATGAAGAAGGGTGCTTTCCCTTATCTATACCTACAACCATATAATATATTTGGGTCCAAAAGCATGACCCAAAAAATGAGTGTGATTAATCCCATTAAGAAACCTCCAATAGATCTACGCCTAAATATCAATGAATATATATAGTAGGAAATATGAAAAATGAAGCAATACAATAGAAATTACTCAAAAGTAAAAAATCCTATAGTTTCAAATTAAATTTGTTTACATTTATTAATTATTCAATCCATTGAATAATTTATCCAAAGGATCTAGACTAAGCTCTATATCCCATTGTATAACATTAATAATATATTTCTCAAAAGACTATATAAAAAATCAAGTAAGACTGATTCCAAGCTTGCTCTTTGGCTTTGAAGACTCATCACAATAAAAAAACATTCAAAAGAAACCGTTTGGGAAAGTCCTCACAGTCTAACCCCTCTGGTTTAATATATCATCAAATCAATAAGTAATGACCCTCTGGGAAATCTCACACAGTTTAACCCCTTTTCCCCCCACATAGCACTAGTCATTTATAAATGACCACCTTGGTAGCTCTCATTGTCAATACCTCTCTTGGTCTGTATAGCAATAATAAAATATAATGACCCCTGTAAGATCTCACAGTCAATGTCCTATGGTCCAAAATTCATTTAATAATGACCCTCCAGGTAGCTCTCACGGTCTAACCCCTCTAGTATATGACTACCCAACATCTCTCACATTCAATACCTCTAGGTCAACATAACAAAAAATTATACATAAATGATCCTACCTTGGAAATATCTCACAATCAATTCCCCTTGTACATAATTTCACAATGTGAAACACATGCATCTAAAATAAACAAGAACTCCATCCTAACAACACTAGGCATGGAAAACAATGAAAGCCTAACATGATTTATATACCCAATGACAATAATCAATAAAACATGGTAAACACACCCATAATCAAGGTAATAAACCTTATGCATAATCAATAACCCTTTCTCAATCAGACACACTATAACAGGTCTTAAAAAATGTTAAATTCCATAACATGCAATAACCTAAACATGAGTATTTAGTAGTTTTAGCATATATAATACAAATACAACCCAAGAAAGGCACAAACCACCTACCTTGAGGTTGTATGATGAACACTCTAGAACTTAAACCATTGAATCGGACTAGAATGACATAGATCTATAAAAAGGTTAAAATCATTCAACCTTGAATAACACAAGAAAGAGGAGAAATTAGGAAGAGAGGCTCTAGAGGAAGAGAGAACTCACTGGTGGGAATCCAATGCACCCCGCGACGTCTCAATCAGATATTGGATAGAGGAATGAGAGGATCTCAAATATCTTCAGCATATGTCACTTTCATGTATGAAACATGGGGAGAAGAAAGTGTTTCTGGATGTGAGATACGATCCCGCACTGATATAACAAATAAAAAGAAAAGTACATGGAATGTTCATTTAATGTACATGGTACGTACTAGCCTCAACCAACCCCCACTTTAGGAGGTCTACTAGGTCACCCCCACGACCATGTACTTAGCCATTACATGACCAGTACACTGCTACATGTAGAAACTGGGTACACTGCATGTACTTAGAAAATTTCCCGTTTCTTCCTTTTCCTAAAAAACACCCAAAATCTAGATCCATACCTAAAATGAAGATCCAGGTTCTTACATACTTCCCCCCTTAAAGAAATTCGTCCTTGAATTTCCCTTTCAAAGGCTATGAAGAAGAAACTTCAAACAAATATAGCCACTATGATTGAATGACGGCTTCCCTCTCCCAAGTCTCGTCCTGTACTCGCCTATGCTACCATAGCACCTATACCATAGGAATAGACTGGACATGGAGAACCTTCATTATATGATCTACAATCCGAATAGGGTGATCTTAAAAGGACGAATCCACCCTCAGCTCAGCCTCATTGGGTTAATAAAGGTGAGACGAGTCTGAAATTAACATTGTAGCTGAGAAACATGAATGATGTAGTGCATAGCCCGATACCTCTGATGTAACTGAAACTGATTGGAAACCGGACCGACTCTCTCCAAAACCTCAAATGGCCCGACGTATCTTAGTGAAAGCTTCCCCTATCTCTTAATCCTCATGTGTCCCAACCTTGGTGTGACACGTAAGAAAACCTGGTCTATGAACTCAAACTCTAGAGGTCATCCCCATTGATCAGTATAAGATTTCTACTGAGACTGTGTAGTATTTTTCCTATTTTGAATCAACTCTACCTACTCAGTGGTCTCCAGGACAAGATGAGGTCCCATCATAGCTTCCTCTCCTACCTCTAGCCAACCTAGGGGTGAACGAATTGGCCTACCATACAAAGCCTCATAATGTGCCATCTAAATAATCTCCTGAAAACTTTTATTGTAAGAAAACTCTACTAGGGGTATGTGTCTCTCCCAAGAACCCCCAAAATCTAAGATTCATTCTCGAATCATGTCCTCCAACACCTGAATCATGTAATTAGACCATCCATCTATCTGGGGATGATAAGTTGTACTCAAAAGTACCTATGTGCCAAAATCCCTCTGTAGTACCTTCTAGACAAAATAAAAAAAATAGGCACCCCTCTATGAAATGATAGAGTGTAGAACCCCATGAAAATGTACAATATCTTGGATGTACAAAATTCCAAGATCATAAACACAGAAGGTTTCTTTAATCATCAAGAAATGGGAAACCTTTGTGAGTCTGTCAACAACCACCCAAACTGCATCATTCCCTCGAGGCAACATTGATAAAACCGTCACGAAACCCATCGTGACATCCTTCCACTTTAATTAGGGAATCAGTAGCTACTCTAATAGCCTTGATGGTAGTTGATTCTCCTCCTTCACCTGCGGATTGGTGGAACATGTCATAACAAAACCAACTACATCCCTCCTCATACCTGGCCACCAATACTGATGGTGTAAATATTGATACGTCTTGGTGACACTTGAATGAAATAACCATACCGAGGAATGAAAATCTCACATAAACTCTTCATATATTTCTTATGAAACCCATACATGTCAATGAAAATTAAAGATCTCATCATCGCATATGATCTACCCAAGTGTAGGGTCCTCTCCTAACACACTCTCCCATAGGACTGGCCCTTCAAAATCTAATAGCTGCCTCATTCACACTTGGTCTAGTAGAGTAGATGTAACAACTATAGAAGAAAGAAACGTCTTCCCCTGTCTATCAAGCTCCTCCAAATGTGTCTCATAGAATAGAGCCATAAGCTACCACTCACTACTAGCCTCTTGAACTACCTGCATCTGAGTCCTCCCGCTCAACGCATCAGCCACTGCATTGTCTTTCCAAGGCATGTAGGCAAGATCAAAATAAAAATAATGAAGGTAAAAACCCCACCATCACTATCTTAAATTCAGATCATGCTGGGTAAAGATATACTTGAGACTTTTGTGGTCAATGTATACCAAAAAATTATCTACCAAAAGATAATGTCTCCAACAGCGTAAAGCATGCACAACTACAGATAACTCAAGATCATGCATCGGTTAATTCTTCTCTTGTGGACTTAAGTACCGAGACCCATACACAATGACTCATTCTCCCTACATAAGAACTGCCCCCAACCCGATACCTGATTCATCACAGTTAACTGTGTAACTCTTTCTCTGATCTAGAAAAATCAGTATCAATGCTGAAGTGAATATCCATTTCAGCTTCTGAAAGGATAAATCACAGGAATCTTTCCATAAGTACTTTCCCCCTTCATAGTCAGGCCTGTTAGTGGTTCTAATAAGCATGAAAAGTCCTATATAAATCCCCTTTATTAATCACCCAACCCTAGAAAACTCCATACCTCAAATACGTTTTTCAGATTCTCCTAAGAAACTACTGCTCTCACTTTCTAGGGGTCTACTGGTACTCCTATCTCTGAGATAACATGACCCAATAAGTGAATCTAGTCCATCCAAAAGTGGAATTTTTAGAGCTTATCATACAACTGATGCTCTCTCAGTTTTCTCAAAATGATCTGAATAAGGGTAACATGGTCATGTAGAGTGTGAGAGTACACCAAGATATCATACACAGAGACTACTGTAAAAGAATCCAAGTAAGGATAGAACAAACAATTCATCAATTCTATAAAAACTGTCAGTGCATTCGTGAGACGAAATGGCATAACCAAATAATTTTATAGACCATACCAACTATAAAAGGATGTAGGAGGTATATCTGTTGGTCTAACGTGAAACTAATGATAAAAAGATCTACATTCAATATTCAAGAACACTCGGTCTCCTCGAAGTTGATCAAAGAGGTTATCAATCCTCAGAAATGGATATCAATTATTAACCATCAACCAATTCAGATTTCGATAATCCACACAAATTTTGAGGGTACCATCAACCTTTTTCAAAAAAAGAAGAGGCGGACCCCAAGGAGAAGTACTGGGTCAGATGAAATACTTCTCCTACAACGCCTCTAAATGTTTCTTGATCTCCTGTAACTTTAGTGTAGCCATACTATACAGAGGAATAGACACCAGTGTCACTCCTGGAACATGCTCAATAGAGAAATATACCTCTTGCTTCAGAGGTAAACCTAAAAATTCGTCTAGAAAGACATTCTTAAAATGATCCAGCACTGTAGAAAAGTCCACCTATGAAGTCCCCTAGTCATCCAGATATAAATTAGAAATTTGGTCTGTGACTCCTCCCAGCCCATGATGCCCAGGTCCATCTCTTCTCGCTTGGACATTTCATTCACCCTTTTGTAGAAAAGACCCACCCTCTGGTGATGTGAAAATCACCCTATAGTGATAATAGTAAAAAAATGCCTAAAATAAGACCAACTAATACATTAAAATAATGAAATTGAAGCCTATAATCTCTAAGACATAGAGGTCCCATAATAAGTGACACCCACCAACCTTAAGATGGAACTTCTTTCCCTGACGTATCATAGCCATAATAATCCCCAACGGAGTGTCTAGCATCATACCATACTCAAAAGTAATGATATATATCACAAGATTCTCCAAAAAAATAACAGATATGAAACTATGGGAATCCACTGTATCAAAAAGAGCATAAGATAAAAATGAGGCAACTAGAATCATACCTCTAATCATAGAGGGTCTGAAATCCTGCTCCTATTGGGTCTGCTCCACTGTAAAATTCTAACCTATACACTGGACCTATAACCATGCCTGACTACCCTAAGTTGATCCACCATGCTGTCACTGAAAGCCTGCTGACTGGCTATCACGACCACGACCACCTCCTTGTCCGGAACGACCTATTGAAATCTAGTTCTTTAACTGATGAGAAACTGTTTGTCCTTCTCATGAACATGGAGTCATAACAGAACCCCTATCACTCACTAATAGTGAGGAAATCCAACAAAAACACTGAATATGACCCATCTTGCTGTAAGATTGGCACTCTACTGGGTCCTTCAGGAAATGTGGTCTCGTATGCCCACTCTTGCCACACTGGTATCATACCACCTAGATACCTGAAGAAACATCGTGAGAAATCTCCCTATGACAATTCTTGCTATTTTTAAAAGGAGTACCTACCCTAGATGTTGAAACACCCTAGATTGTAGCTCCCAAATCCATCATATTACACTCAGTAATCAGTTCCTAGTTCACTATGGCCATCAATGAAGTTAGGTAGAAGACATTCACCTACGATCGGATGTCATACCAAAGACTATCCTCAAATCACCTAGCCAAATTTAACTCATCACCTCCCATAATAGGTGTGAAACACTGAATCTATGTGAAATGAGATGAGTAATCCATCATTAATAGAGTAGCCTGCTCTAAATTCATGAACTCTTGGGCTCGATCGACCCTCAATGTCTTTGGGTAGAAGTAATCATAGAGGATCCTCTGAAACTCTTCCCAAGCCATATTTCGATGACGTCCTACCTATGAGATAACATCCCACCATCTCTTCATGGAATCACATAGCATGTACATCGCAAGATTCCCCCTCCTATCTAGAGGCTTCTACAGATGATCAAAGATAGCAAGCATGGCCTCCAACAATGACTCTGCAGCCTGGGGTCCTCCATCCCCAGAAAAAGTGGAAGTATGCTGCTGTTGAAAACCTTTCATCATATCTTCCATAGACGGGGAAGGATACGGTTCTCCCTAGAAGGTCAGTAAAATATCAATAAATCCTTCACAAAACTATGCATAAGCACCTATGTCTGGTATAACAGTTGGTTTCAGAATGGGAACAACGAGAGGATCTATTGGTAGTCCCCGATTTATCATTTCCGGTGTTTGTTCATTTCCATAAACTTGGTGTGAAATAGGAGGAAATCTTGGTGGCATGACTCTACAAGGTCAAGTGCACAACTCAGTTCAGTATTATTAAGGAAAATAACTTAGAAGTGAAATAAAGGAACAAGAGAAGAAAATATTCAAGTTTTACAAAGTTGGGTTACACAACATGTATAACCAAAACACAATGTGTTCCCTTAAGCCTTAAAAATGGAATGTACCTCTACTGAACCTGGTCTTGTAACACCCATACACATGGTGTGTTCATCCAATGATACAACATGTACTTGAATTTTCCCTCCTAACCAAATTCCCATACAGGGATAGAACTACACAGTTCTCTCCTGGGTAACACTACACGGCGTGTTCACCCTAGAAATGACATGTACTCATTTAGTTCCTTCTACCCATGTTGTTGGTCACACGGTCAAATACATGGTCGACTCCACACGACGTGTACAATCTTGGAATGGTGTGTACAACCAAAGTTTCATCCACTCGTGTCGTTGGTCACACAACCTGATACATGGTTCTTTACAACATAACATGAACAGTCTAGACACATCATGTTCTACCAAAAGTTTCCCAACCTCATGTCTCTACTCACATAGTTAGTCACATGGTCAAGCACTACACGACATGTACCCCTAGTACATGGCGTGTACTTAAGAAAAGTTGTTTCTTCTAGAACAGAATATCACATGGTGTGTGTTCATAACACCATATGCCATGTTGTCTAGGTTTCCAAACAGTAAGCCTATGAAACTTCTCTAGAACCCTTAAAAACTTAAAATTTTGTACATGTAATGACAAATTCCAACCCGCGAGAGCACATAATCCCGCTAATCAAATTTTGGAATCCTTATTCATCTCATAACTTGAAAAAATTCAATTACGGTTTGAGCATGATCCACCAAATTCTGATCCAAGAGGGCCTATAACACCTCAGGGACCAAATTTTGGCATCCATAAAAATGAAACCTTAAATATTCCAATACCCTATCAAAATATTAGATATTATATAATGGCATCTATCACAATAGAATTCATATCTAGCACAACGTCTATCACAACAACATTCAATCAGTAATGCATACTAAATGGAATGACAAGAGTGTATGACATGTGATCTCTATCTACTGCATATATGATGAATGAGATGGAATACCCTCATCTAATCGGGTTACAACCAAAATATAAGCACATTTATATAAATCATAATAGTGAAAAACAAGTGAATCACCCAACGGTGAAATCAAATCAACTGTAACAATTGCAAAACCATAAAATTCCAATATTTGAGGTAACTTGGCTTTTCCCTATACACGAGTTAGCTAATCCCATATATAGCTTATAAACAACTACCCATTCGTTCCTATCCCTATCTATAAGCCCCAAACATTAAGACAAAAAAGAAAATAAACTCCTCTGATACCACTTTGTAATATCCCAGTTCCGGGTTCCTCCCAAGGGTGCCCCGTACACAGTTGGTTACATGACATCAAGCACATTTACCCAAATGATAGAGGCCTCCTACTAGCAGTGAGGGTCAAGGATTAATATTAGGGAAACTATGACCTCATTGACAGAGTATACAGAGTATAATAGACAATAATAATCAATAGAAAAAGCAGTAATAATATACAAAAAAAGTAAAAAACAGAAGACTAATATTAAGATAACAACTAGAGAATATATAATGATACATGTAACATGTGTCTAGGAAAATATCCAAACAAGTAACAATGTTAGAAATACAATACTAAACCACATACAAAATTTTTTTAAACTACAATAGCATCGTAAGCCTTAGCTTGGTCACACGCTCTCCCGCTCCAATAGCAATCAAGTACCTGATGAAGAAGGGTGCTTTCCCTTATCTATACCTACAACCATATAATCTATTTGGGTCCAAAAGCATGACCCAAATAGGGTGTGAGACGAATCCTTGTAGAAAACCACCAAAAGATCTATGTCTAACTATCAGTGAATATATATAGAATCCAATATGAAAAATGAAGCAATAAACTAGGAAGTACTCAAAGGTAAACAATCCTACATGTTCCAATTACATTTATTTACATTTATTAATTATTCAATCCATTAAATAATGAAACCTCAGAACCAGCCTAATATCTATATCCCCTTGTATAATAATAAAAACAGATGTCTCAAAATACCATTTAAACAATCAAGTAAGACCGTGTCCAAGCTTGTTCTTTGGCTTGGAAAACTCGTCACAATCCACAAACATTCAAAAGAAACCCTCTGGGAAAGTTCTCACAGTATAAACCCTATGGTTTAACATATCATCAAATCAATAAGTAATGAACCTCTGGTAAAGCTCACACAGTCTAACCCCATTGGTCCCACATACCACTAATCATTTACAAATGATCGCCTGGGTAGATCTCATGGTCAATACCCCTCTTGGTCTGCATAACAATAATAAAATGTAATGACCCCAGGAAGATCTCACAGTTAGTGCCCTATGGTCCAACATTCATTTAATAATGACCCTCTGGGTAGCTCTCATGATCTAACCCCTCTGGTATATGACTACCCGACATCTCTCACAGTCAATACCTCTAGGTCAACATAACAAAAAATTATACATAAATGATCCTACCTTGGAAATCTCTCACAGTCAATTCCCTATTGGCCATACATTCACAATGCAAAACACATTCATCTAAAATAAACAATAACTATGTCCTAACAACACTAGGCTTGGAAAACAAAGCAATCCTAACATGATTTCTAGACCCAACAACCATAATCAATCAAACATGGTAAACACACCCATAATAATGGCAATAAACCTTATGCATAATCAATAACCCATTTCAATCAAACAAACCCCAACATTTATTAAACAGGGTTAAATTCCATAACACGCAATACCCAAAACATGGGTATTCGACACTTTTAGCTTATATAATCCAAAGACAACCCAGTAAATGCACAAACAACCTACCTCAAAGTTGTACGATGAACACTCTAGGAAATTGGCCCTTAAATCAGACTAAAATGACGTATATATACCAAAATGTTAAAATCGTTCAAACTTTGATAACTCAAGAGAGAAGAGAAATCAGGAAGAGTTACTCTTGAGGAAGAGAGAACTCACTGTTGGGAATCCATCTTACCCAATAGTGTCTCAATCAGAGCTCAAATGGAGGAATGGGAGGTGCCTAAAGATCTTCGTCCATATGTCACTTTCTTATACAAAACACTGAGAGAAGAAAGTGTTTCTGGATGTGAGACGTGATCCTGCACCGATATAACAAATAAAAATAAAACTACACAGTGTGTTCAATTAATGTAAACTCCATGTACTAGCCTCAACTGGCCCCCACTTTAGGTGGTCTTCCAGGTCACCCACACAACCATGTATTCAACCGTTGCACTACCAGTATATGGCTACATGAGGAAACTAGGTACACAGTGTATACTCAAAAGTACACGACATTTACTTTCAAAATTTCCCCTTTCTTCATTTTCCTCAAAAACACCCAAAATCAAGATCCATACCTGAAATGATGATCTGGGTTCTTATATTAAGGGTTTCCCATTTGTGAACAAAGTAAATAGTCAATTAGGTTGAAATTGTCCTCGAATATTGTGTTTCTAGGACATTACAGATTTCTACCCAATGACATAAGTACCATTATTGAATAAAATCATTCTATGGGAGTTTAGAAGAATGTAAAACACTGTATATAATAATAAGTGATCAAATTTTTGAGAATGTAAAATATATGGAAACTTGTTTTAGTAAACCTTTTTTGAAAAATCATACAAAAATAGTTCGATATTTTTAATTACAATATTGTAATTGTTTTTTCATTAGGAATTTTCTTGATGTTATTCAGGTTGAAAAAAATATATGTGATAGTTTCATCAGAAATATACTAAGTTCACTCAGAAAAACAATGGATGGAATTAGGACCAGGTTAGACATTTTTGACATGGGAATATGGGAAGAGTTGGCACTAGTGAAGAGTTAAAAATGGAATTTTCTTCCCCCATATGCTTATACTCTTTCCAAGAAATAAAGATATCAGTTTTTAAGCTTCTTTAATGATGTAAAGGTTCCATAGGGGTATTCATCAAATATCAAGAATATCATATCAATGACTGATTTAAAGTTAAAGGATCTGAAATCACATGGTTGTCATGTTTTGATGCAAGGTATAATGTTTGAATCTTTATATTACATTTTCGCAAGAATTTCCACCACACATTAACCAAGATCTATTTATTTTTCAAAGCTATATGTAGTAGATTTAAAATCCTAGGTAAATTTTGAACTATGGAATATAAAATTGATGTCCTATTATATGAATCAAAGATACTCTTCCCACAAAAATTATTTGATATGATTGTTCAATTGATGGTTCATTTGGTAAGAGATATTTGACTATTTGGTCCTATACATTATAGGTTGATGTAACACATTGAATGTTATTTGAATATTTTAAATGGGTATGTCAAAAATATAATTTGGAATGAAGGTTGTATTCTGTAGTGATATGTTTGTTAGGAAGACATGGAATACTATACTAATTACCTATCCGATGTGGAAATCATTGGTATATTGAAATATCATCACACTGGGTGACTTGTGGGTGAAGGAATTTCCAAAATAGATATTTTCACAATTACTATTATTGAGTAGGAGCATGACCACCATTACATCTTTCATAACAGTTTAGAAGTTGAGACATATGTTGAAACCCAAAAATTAATTCTTATACATTTAAATCCACAAAGGGATGAAATATGGATATCAAATACACATAATCAATAGTTTATATGATGGTTTCAAGACCATATTTTTAAGGATTCAACTAAAAATCTGGATTCAATTTGATAATGAATTCGATGGCTAGCCCGATGAATAAGTTGGTATGTATTATATTATAATGGTTATATGGTATATAAAAATTAACATGATGAAAGCAGTACCATGAAAAATATAGGACTTACAATTGTGTATAAAGTGATGCATGTATCTATTACTAAGATGAAAATCCAATTTATGTGAATATTTTATACTTTGGAATAATAAAAAAACATGGTAGTTCGATTATAAAATATTACAAGTGTTTATTTTTAAATTCAAGTAGCTTTATAATATAAGTTCAGTTTAAATAGATTAATTGGGATTTTTGAAACTGGATTTTAGTAAGGAAGGGTGAAAAGATGAACCATTTATAATGGTATCACAGGAAATATAAGTACTTTATGTTCCAAATCCTACAAATCCAAAGTGGTCAATTGTTATGTTATCTACCAAAACCACTGAAGGGTAAAATATCAATTCAAATGAGTATGGACCTTTCATTAGGATTTCACCATTTCAAAGTGGTCCCAATGTAGATAGAGTCTTGTATGTCAGAGGATACCATAATGGAGGGATTTTGATACTCAATAGAGGGGTCAAATACTTTCAACATATAAAAAGAGAGAGTTGAATAATTAGGTTATATATTTTTTAATATATATTTTTTTATTTCATATTATTATCTGTTCACTGATTAATTTACTTAATATAAATTAAATTTTAACCACTTCTATAGATAATGACTTCTGCACATGCTGATTCTCCCAATCCTGAGGAACAACAAGTTTCTCAACATTCTAGTTCTCCCAATATAGAGGAAAAACAACCTTCTGCACATATCGATGCTACCAATACAAAGTAACAATATATTGAAAATGTTGAAGCTTAAAAAATGGTAGATGATGGATAATATATATCCCAGAAAAAACAAGAGTGTTATAGCATGATGGTGTTAGAAAAAATTATTAAGGTGAGAAACAAAGACAACAAATTTAAGGTTGGATAGAATGAACACAACCATATTGTTAACCCCAACAATTCCATGTTCTATAGTTACATTGGGATCACCAATAGAATGTGTGTGCCAATTGATATAGATTCATGGAACAATGTTATCACCATGCTTAAGAGACTAATTTTAGAAGAGATTAAGGTATCATTATGTTATACTTTATTTTTTTATTAAAAATCAAGACAATGAAACATTGATTTATACTTCATTATCCCTTATAATGTGCATTTATAGTAGATGAATCCGAAATGAAATTTTTATTAATTCTCATTATATAGGCTCATAGAGGCTTTCATAAAATTCTTACAAAGTATCCTATCAAAGATTCTGAAAGGAAAATATACCTGCACCCACCACAGATCTATGCAGACCTAATAAACCAACAATCATGGGATGAATTTATTGGTCATTCTGTGAGACATATTTTTATATACATTGTGACTGGTAATACATTGCTCGACAATATGTTTATTAATCACTTCGATTAAGAATTTTTAGTTTATGAAATAGTAGCTGAGTGCTGAAAATAATCAATCAGCAACAAAACCAACATACCCATGCTGTAAATAAATTATGGGGTACAATTCACTTGAAAAAAGGTACCCATTTTAAATTTACCATAATAATTTTATGTGACATGAAACAAAAATATAATTATGTTCCTTTATTTATATGAATATTGAGTGATCTAAATCCAAAGAAACATCCATCCCATGTCATGTGCTTTGGAAAGAGACATGTGTAAATAAAGAAGAGATACTAATAGATGAAAACACATAAAAGTGTCAGAAGCATGTGTAAGTATGAAATAATAAAAAAATATTTAAATCAATATTACATAATAATGATAAATTATTTTCCTATATTTTTATCTGACTTAGAAATAGGAATAATCATCAGTTGTAACCAATGAATAACTACTATTAGTGTCCATGAAGCGTCCAGAATAGTTTGGCCATATTAGAGGTGTGAGTTTTGGGGTTCCACCCTAAATATATTTTGAGAAAAAATGAACATGGGGATAAATATAAAAAATGAAAGAGTTGCAGGCATGATTAGCTGGTCTAGAAGAAAAACTTAATTGGAAATCAGAGTTGTTGGAAAATTTTATGGGAAGGAATCAAAGAGAATAAAAAATGCAAGAACACCCACTATGTGAATACCCCCACACCATATTTAAGGAAATAAAATCCCTTTAAAGAGATATCTTAGAAGAGGAAATCAGTATTATCATAATTCTTTATGTGAAATGTGAACCAGATAGACACTGATACCTTTCATATACTAATATTATATAGGGTGAACATTATTGAGATTTATATCTATCAAAACCCATCCAACACCTTGTTGTGAGGGATCCCATGTACAATATCTAAGGAGATATTCTACACAATAAACTACTTTCAAAAGGTCATGTGAGGGTGGGTATTCCAATAGATCTTGAGCCGAGTGCTGAGATACTTATTCCAATTGAAGATGTGGAGATTAATATAGTGGAGAAAGATATTGGAACTTTCATAGAAAGACAATTAGATCTTGTTAAAATACATGTTAACAATGAGGCATTCACTTCCAATTTATTTTTCATGAAAATATATAACAATTAATGAAAAAAGGCCTAAATGGATGGATGCTATTAAAGATGGAAAAATGGAAGGGGTGAAATGGAAGGTCGAATCAAAATGATATAAAGGATCAATAAACCAATCAAAAATATCTTCACAAAGAAACTTTAACCCACCCATTAGAACTCTATATTTATTAACATTAATGGTTTATATGGATACAACATTAGAAAGTGGTGATACAACCACAATTCATTTTGAAGAACAGATGTATGAAGATGCCTTTATAGACTATATTGGCCTTGAAAATGTATATGGAATCATTATTCCTGAATGGATAGGAGCACTGATTTTAAATGTATATAGGAGGCATGTTATCATGATTTTTTTGTCCAACAACTGATCTACTATGTTAATTATGACTAAATACAATTCATAATTTTAGTAAGAATATATATCAATACTATTTGAAAGAAAACCCTGTGAATAGAAATCTGTACTCATTAGTCCTCACATAACTTCTACAAACTATTATTATTGAAAGCATAGAAATATGAAATAATTGTGTAAAATTAGCCACAATTTTATAAAGAAAACTTACAGATGATAGACACTTATTAATACCCATGATTTATGGGTAAAAATCTACAATTTAATCATATAATTTTTTTTAATTTATTTCATTACTTTTTCATTTTTTTAGGTAGAATTGGTTACTCATTACAATTAATTTGGAAACTCAAAAGATTTAGTTTTTGGATTAAATGAATGGATACCCAACATACCAACAACACGTGATGACATTTATCAATTTGTAATACACTTAATCTAACATTTTACAAATAAAATTCAAGTTATACATTTTATATTATGTTTTAAAAAAAATCATGATAGTGCGATGTGTAAATATCATTAAAATCATAAAATGAGGATAGTTCATGATCACAAAAAGCCTACCCACTTCTAAAAATGTAAAATTATTTGGGTATGTATAAACAATTAAACTATAAAACATATGTTAAAGCAAATTACTTATTTTTATCGATGTTTCTAAAGTTCACAAAAACAAACTAATGTCAAATATTTTGTTTTCTTAGCAAATTTTTGAGAAATATTATATTACATCAACAAACTAGCATCCCCGAATAGGTATTTTCAATAAACATTATTATTTCATTTAAAATATTTTTTAATACTCTATTTATTTATATTTTTTCAGTACTCCAAGACTTTATATAGTCCTCATATTCACAATATGGAATATATTTTTTATAAATAAATGAGAAGAATACATGGAGTTAGATTATATATAGACATCATGAATAAGTGACTTCCTACTACTTATTTAGTGAATTTTCTCATTATTTAATATACTATTTTTATTTAATTTACTTATCATTTTAATTTGATACTTATTCTTTTAATTTTAATAGAGTTCATAAAGTAGGGTGATTCACTCATAATGCACTCATATACTATGATTGTGTACTCAATGAGGATTAGGAACTCATGATTATCCACTTTTATTTTTATTACACAATGTATTCAACATTATGGACTATAAAACAAAAATATTGTTAGATAACTGAGATTTTTAAATGTATTGATGAATAAAAAGACATGGTGTGATGTGTAGAAATAAACTACAACTCAATCTGATACACAGTATTCCTGGAATTACTCAAAGTTTATTTTATTTGTTTAAATGTGACATTTTACTTCAAAAAACATGTTGCATACTCAAATGTGAGCAAACACATTCAAATTTTTTTGATACTTGAGGAAAATGATTCATAAGTCATACATGGAATATAAAAATTTTCCGCACCTCAATAAAATACATAGTGTGTCTGATATGATTGAGCTAGTAACATGTTCAAAGATGCTTGTGCTTGTGTAGGAATCAACCACACCTCAATCAGCTGAACCTCGATATGATACACAATGTGCTTGGTATGACTTGAAGTGTATGTTTTTAGTTTATAATTTACATTTAAGTTAAAAAACACACATCACACACTCAAAACCAAGAAAACACCTTCAGATTTTATTTAAACTTTAGGAAAATGATCTATATGTCATTTCGGAAATATAAAAATCAACCACACCTCAATCCAATACATGGTGTGTTCGGTACTACTCAAAGTGCATGTTTTCCATTTAAAATTGAAATTTTTGTTCAAAAAACATGTCACCTACTAAAAAAATGAGCAAACACATTTGGATTGTTTTGATGCTTTATAAAAATAATCAATAAATTATTTTTTATGTGTAAGAATTATCTACAACTCAATCTAATACACGGTATTCCCGGTATGACTCAAAAGTGTCCATTCTAAATTTAAAATTGAAAATTTAGTTCAAAATGAGTGTCCCTCACTGGAAACTATGAAAACATGATTGTATTTTTTTAATAATTTAGAAAAAAGATTCATAAGTCATTTTTGATGTGTAGGTTTCATGCTCATATCAAGCCGACAAACAATGTGATCGGTGTGACTCAAATTACATGTTTTCTTTTTAAATTAAAATTTTAGAAAAAATTACACATGACATACTAAATACCAAGAAAAACATTCTTATTGTCTTTATAATTTCTAAAAATGATCCTTAAGTCATTTGTAAAATGTAGAAATTAGACACACATCAATATGATGCATAATGTGACCGATATGACTCCAAGTGTGACCTTTTGTTTAAAATTAAAATTCTATTTCAAAACAAATGTCACATACACAATACTGACAAAATACATTATTGTAATTTTTATATTTTAAGAAAATGATCCATAAGTCATTTTTTACATGTTGGAATCATCTACATCTCAATCTGATAAACAGTGTGCCCAATAGGACTGAAAAGTGTTGGTTATCAGTTCCAAATTGATAATTTAATTTAAAATATATATCACTCAAAAAAATGGATCAAACACACTCTGATTTTCTTTATACTTTATGAAAATTATTCATAATTCATTTTGATTTGTAAGAATTATTCTCACATCAAACTCATACAATATGTTATCGGTATGACTCAAAGTGTGTGTTTTCAGTTTAAATTTCATTTTAGTGAAAAAGATACTGGACATACTCAAGACTGATAAAATACATTCATATTATCTTTATAATTTAGTAAAATTACCTTTAAGTCATTTTTGACATGTAGGAATCAACTGCACATCAATCTAACGCATGATGTGACCGGTATGAATCCAAGCGTATCATTTTATTTTAAATTCAAATTTTCTTTCAAAACACACATCAAATACTCAAAACTGAGAAAAACATTCAGATTATTTTTATTATTTAGGAAAATAATTCACAGTCCATTTTTATGTGTTGGAATCATCTACACCTTAATCCAATATGCGGTGTGCCCGGTATGACTCAAAGTGTCATTATCAGTTTAAAATTTAAAATTTAATTAAAATCATGTGTCACTAACTAAAAAACAATAAAAAAATCTTGGATTGTCTTGATAATTTATAAAAATTATTTATAAGTCATTTTTTGATGTGTATAAATCATTCTCACAGCAAACCAACAAAAAATATGACAGGTATGACTTAAAGTGAATGTTTTCAGTTTAAATTGACATTTTAGTAAAAAAGACATGTGACATACTAAAAATTAAGAAAATACATTCAGACTATTTTGATACTTTATGAAATTTATCCTTAAGACATTTTTGATGTGTAGGAATTAGAAACATGTCTATCCAATGCATAGTGTGCCCGGTATGACTCCAAGTGTGTCCTTTTATTTAAAATTGACATTTTAGTTCAAAACACATGTCACATACTCAAAATGAAGAAAAATATTTCTGATTATTTTTATAATTTAGGATAACAAACCATAACCCATTTTTAATATGTTGGAATAAGTCTCACCTCATTCTAATATACAATGTGACCAATATTACTCATAGTGTATGTTATCAATTTAAAATTGGAAATTTAGTTCAAAATGCGTGTCCCAAAAAATGAAAAAATGTGATCATATTATCTTGATACTTTAGAAAAATGATTCATAAGTAATTTGTTACATGTAGGAATCAGTATCATATCATACCAACACAATATGTTACCAGTATGACTCAATTTGTGTGTTTTTAGTTTAAATTTACATTTTAGTAAAAAAATGCATGACATATTCAAAACTGAAGAAACGTATTCATAATATCTTGATACTTTAAGAAAATGATTGTTAATTGATTTTTTATGTGTAGGAATCATCTTCATGTATATCTGATTTATGATTTGGCTGGTATAATTCCAGGTATGTCCTTTTATTTAAAATTGACATTTTATTTCAAAACACAAGTTTTATACTCAAAATTGATAAAAACACATTCATATTATTTTTATACATTTGAAAAATGATTCATAAGCCATTTTTGATGCGCAAGAATCAAACTTACCTAAATTCAATACATGGTGTGTGGAGTATGACTCAAAGTTTCCGTTATGAATTTAAAATTGTAAAATTAGTTTAAAACATGTTTCATTCACTAAAAATAAACAAAACATGCTTATATTGTCTTGAGGCTTTATGAAAATGATTCATAATTTAGTTATGACATATAATATTTTTTTCTCATGTCAAACTGACACATGATGTGACCTATATGACTCAAAGTGCGTGTTTTCATTTTAAGTTGAAAATTTAACAAAAAAGACACATGACATACTCAAAACTGAGAAAAAACATTCATATTGTTTTGATACATTATTAAAATGATCTATAAGTCATTTGTGACATATAAGAATCAACTACACATCAATCCAATACTTGGTGTGACTGATATGACTCCAAGTGTGTCATTTTATTTAAAAATTACATTTTTGTTCAAAACACACATCACATATTCAAAACGAAGAAAAGGTAATTAGATTATTTTTATACTTTATGAAAATGATCCATAAGTCATTTGTGACATGTAGAAATCATTTTCACCTAAATATAAAACACATTATTCTCGATTTGACTCGAAGTGCTAGTTATGAGTTTAAAATTGAAAATTTAGTTTAAAACGTTTGTCACTCAATGAAAACCAAGAAAATGCATTCATAATGTGTTTATACTTTAGGGAAATGATTCATAAGTGATTTATGATGTGTAAGAACCAGTCTCACATCAAGATGACACACGATGTGACTGGTATGACTAAAAGTGTGTGTTTTCCTTTTAAATTGAAATTTTATTAACAAAGACACGTGACATACCTAAAACCAAGAAAACAGAAATTTAATTATTTTTGTTGCTTCTGTGAAATGATCCTTAAGTAATTTGTGACATGTAGGAATCAACCACATGTCAATCCAATGCAAGGTGTGATTTGTATGATTCAAACTGTTTCCTTTTATTTAAAATTGAAATTTTATCAATGTGTTGTTTCATATTTATGTTTAATTTATTTATTTACTGTATTACTAACATAATAATTTTTTCCTTGTACAAGTGTATTATTTTGGTTGAGTTGTGGTAGATTTTTCAGAGGTAGATACTATGATTGGGATTTTTTGAGAGGGGTAGAGTGCCAAATACAACAAAATCATTGATGTTTTTAATGTTTGTGATAATACTTACTAATTTAATTTTACAAAACAATGATTTACATGGGTATAATATTGTGTTTTTTCCTTGTATGTGTGATATAATTTTAATTTCAATTAAATTATGAAATTTCCATATACAGGTGTGTTTGCTACTGCAGTGTGCCATAATTTTAATAGCACACCGCAACCGGTTGGACTTTATCAATACTTCTTTTGGAATAGATAAAAAACCCTTTATCAGTACTATAAAAGCACTGTTAAAGGACCACCATTATCAGTTATTTTTTTAGTTATAATAAATGAAATCCTTTATAAGTGCTTTTCTAGCACTAATAAAAGCATCCCACTTTTAATAGCGCTTAAATAAACAATGCTTTTTTAGCTTTGATAAAATCTTTATCTAGAGATTTTAGAAACCACTTCTATAGTAGTAATTGAATCATAAATTTCATTGTAATATGGAACTTGGATTCTCATTTTACTAAAAAGGTGATCTCCACAACTATATATTATGATATATTAACCGCTATCATATATTAACATTAAAAATATGTTGATAAATGAGGTACTTTTATCAGCAACAGTTAAAATTTCTAATAAAAGGTACTTTTAACAATATTAAAAAAACATTGGTAAAAGGTATCTTTTATCATCGTTTTTTATCATAGATAAAAGTCACATTTTATTAGTGTTTTTATTAGTATTGATAAAGATGTGTCCTTTATTAATATTAAAGCTCTTGTTTTTAGCAATAAAAAAATGTCATTCATTAAAAAACTTATATATTATAAAAAATAATATTTTAATATATAAATATATTTATATATATATATATAATATTTGCTTAAATACGATTTATATAATACTAAATAAGCATTTATAATTAATACATTATATATTATGTGAAAATGTTTTATAAAATAAATAAAAATTAATTTTAATTAATAATTTTATTATTATTATCGATTAATAGACTTTTAACATGTTAATAATTAAAAAAATTAATAAATTAAGTAAGCTCTTATGGAAATTTGAAAAAAATTATTAAACTCCAAACAGTCATAAATTTTAATTCAGGTATCTATTTGGGCTCTACAAAATGTTAAATCAAATTTTTCAAAGAGATATGTGACCTCGAAACATAGGGGGACTCTAATATCTTTTTTTATCGATAAAAAAAAGGCATAAAAGGCCTCTAAACTGCTTTTTTAGTTTGTATAACATAATTTTTAAACATTCAATGGAATTTTGGATTCATTTAGAAGGATCTTCATATAT
Source organism: Viscum album (assembly GCA_963277665.1). Lineage (NCBI taxonomy): Eukaryota > Viridiplantae > Streptophyta > Magnoliopsida > Santalales > Viscaceae > Viscum > Viscum album. The sequence goes on from OY728119.1 coordinate 1,110,424,442, forward strand.
TTTTTAAGTGGAGACTAAATTTATTCTCTAGGATTACATTCATATGACTATTATGGTGTTGAAATTTTAACATTTTTTACACTACTACATATTTGGTTATAGTCAGTGCTAAAAATGACTATTATTAGCGCTAAAAATCATTGACATGCTAAGCACCCTAAAAAATCCGTGACCTAGGTTAGTGATAACAAAAGCAATGATGAAGTTCTATTTTGTCAGTTCTTAAATAAATCTTTGATAAATGCCCCATTTGTCAAATCTTTTTTTAGAATTAATAAAGGGTGTCTTTATAAATCCATTTTTAGGGCTAATAAAGGGTGTCTTTAACAGTGTTTTTGTAGCACTAATAAAATTCAAAAAATATTTTGTAACATTTTTTCATTCCACTGACCACTTTTAGTATCACTCTACCCTCCTAGGCACCCTTTATGAGTGTTATGTTCCATATAAGACCATACCACAACCTTGGTTGATCCCACCCCCTTTATCACTATTTTCCACACCATTTATCAATGTTTTTATGCCCTATTCTGCTTTGCTCATGCCTAGATTAGAACTCCTGATATCTAAATTCAATGATAAATCCTCTATTACTACATCATCAAGATTTGTTTAATATTTTATAACACATACACACATAGAAAAATAATTTTTATTTATATATTTATTCATACAATTACATACATTTATATAATTATTTTTAATACATTTTAAAATATGTCTATATATTGTATATTTATGTATAAATTTTATACATATTTACACATATATTTATATGTTTTTATATTTACATATATATTTATACATATTTTTATATATTTTTATATTTAGATATATATTTTTTATAACTTTTTTTATAAATATTTATTGTAAATAATTTTATATACTATATTTAATGATAATGATATATTGATAATATATATATATATATATGATGTATTAACACAATATTGACACACACACACACACACATATTTAAAAATGTGTATGTGCACGTACACATTTATATTTTTCACATACACACACAAATAATTCCATATATCTATTTATTTACATATGTTAGAATATGTGCATAAATATATATTTGTGTATTGACACACACATATTTATATATCAACATTACTTATATAGGTATATATATATTAATGCATTTTTTTAAGGTAAATAGAATGGAATTTTTTTTTATTTAAAATAAAATGAATAATAAACATTTATTTTGATATGGTTTGTACATTTATAAATATATTCTTATTTAATATAGTTATATATTTATTTTTAAAATTGATTTATTATATGAAAATACATGAAAATGTGTATATATTTAATTATAAATAACACTATAATGTAAAAACCGTAAAATCTAAACACTATAATATCCATACTAGTGTAAGAAATATGAATAAATTTAGTCTCCATTAAAAAGACAATAAATCCCCCTAAAATGAGACTGAAATTTATTCAAATGTTCAAAAATTATGGTACCTGATAAAAAAATTTGTTTTGGAGGCCTTCCCGGCCTTTTTGACCTCAAAAAATAAATGACTTGGGTTCCTTCAAATCATTATGTTGTAGATATTTTTGCAATATTTAATTTGATATTTGGTAGATCCAAAATAGTGTAAAAACCTAAAATTTTGATTTGTTAATAAAAATCATTATTTTCTTGCTTCTCTGCCTATTTTTGAGTTATGTCAGGTTTTGCAAAAGGCTTGGGGGATTAGAGAATCTAATGGAGGCTTAAGGGAGTTTTTGGTAAACTTGATACTAAAATAGGGGTAGTTACACCCTAGCACACCTGGTCATGCTGCATAATAGGAATCTATGTTGTAGTGAAAGGGGTTTCAACAAGGTGATACTATGGAGATAAGGCCACACTGTAGTATAAACAGTTGCACTATAGTGATCTTGTTTGAGAGAGGATTTTCTATAGACTTCGCCATAAATGTGGGTTCATTGGATGTAGAAATAATAGATGGGAGACCGTTCCAAGTGGAGTTAACCATAGAGAAAGAAGATTGGATCATCAAGCAACATTTAATCTTGACTAGAGGCTTAAATTCTAAGAAGATAAGAGTGGAAGAATTCCTGCAGGCGTGGGACAAGGTGACAGATCAATTTGAAAATGCCATCAAGGAAGATCCGGTTACACAGGTATCAGCTCTTTCATGGAAATTATATAGGGAAAATGAATCTTCTCGTTTTAAGTTGGCCTTTAACAACTTTGTCACCTGTTATGAAGTTTGATGCTCTTGGTTGTACTTGCAGGTTTCACACTTTTCCATAAAAGTGTTTTATAATAAAAAATTAACTTTCAGGTCTGGTGGGTTCATTGGATGCTACACTATAGCGGCTTAGGCCATGACACAGAGCTTGTTTCTATGTCAATTACAAAAATTAGTCCAACCTGTTGGTCTTCAAGATTTAGGAATTTAAATATAATATTATGTTTTAATTGAGGATATATTTAGAAATTTAATGGAGGCCTTCAATTCAGAATTCATGAATGAAATTCAATAGGAACTGACAAGGGTTATTCCATGTGAATCAAACCCTATAAATACCAATATTTTATCTTCTTCTAAAATAATTTTAGGAACTTATAAGCTATGTATATGCAACTCCATACCAAAATACACTCCTTATGTAGCATAAGTTTGATTTACAACATAGTCCCATGCCACATGGCACTCCCTATACTGCAACGGTTTGTGTTACAAAGTGGTTCCATGTCACAACCTCCCTCTTTACCCAAAAGAGGTTGTATTTATGATACTACATGTGCTACAACTGTTTTCCTTGCACTATGGTGGTTCTTATGGTGCCCCTCTATACCATGGGACAATACCTTATTCCATGGTGTGTTTTTAGGACACCTCCACGCTGTAGCCCCTACCTTGTGTTATGGAGACCCAAAAATTTCCATAACTCTTATCTTATATTTATTTGACCAAGATTGTAGATCCCTTTTTATGATTATCAACCTTAGGTAAGTTTAGTTTGATCCCTTTTATTCATTCCTCATTTCCTTGCTCTCAAATCCATAACATGTTATATTGGAATTAGTTCTAGGATCACATGGCATGTGATCATAGTCTAGTTGGTGTGAAAGTGTGCTTTAGGCGAAGACATCTATGAAATACCTTAACTGCAACATTTAAAATCATGAGTTACACATACTTCCATATTATAATTTTTATGTCATAATTAATGATCATGCTTGATTGTGATCGCATATGGATGAGTGTGTATCCCATTAGGCTTTTAATGATATTTTTTCCATGGGATTTGTTAGAATAATTGGATTCCATGTTTGATGTTGATTCACATGTTGAATCAATTATATTATTTATCTTCTAATGTCATGTTTTTTATCATTATTTTCCATGTGATGTGTGTTACCATTTCCTTAGAGGTTGCGTTGGCATATGAGATGAGTGGATTATCGTGTGATGTGAATCCCTTAGAGGGAGAGTGTGGTTCACTTGTGATGCCAATGACGAGGGACCTTAGCATAAGGTAGAACTAAAAGGATTCCATTTTTATCATGTTGAGGATGGAATTGAGGTATCCTTGTTATATCATGTTTAATTTCCTCATGGTAGCCTGATTGCTGAGTAACATAGTACTCACAACTAGAGGTGTTTGGGTAGCATGACATACCTGATAACTAGAGGACATCAAGTAGCATGTACCCATGGAACCTTGAGTTTTATAATCTCTAGATTCACTAGATTGTGTCTAGTTGGGATATTATTGACACATATTATTATCCATCTTCCATGGTGGTGAAGCATATACGGTCGAGGGTTTGTTGCAGCTTAGTTAGCGCACAACCACTCAGTTTTGGATTGTTTGTTTATGCTCATTACACAATTATTATTATTATTATTATTATTATTATTATTATTATTATTATATCATACACTTGTTATACTTGAGAAAATTGGGTTGAAGACTCATTGGTTGTTTCCTATTGAGTCTTGTACTCACACCATAATCAATAATTTCTGTGCGCTTATAGATTTCATGGCTAGATATCTGATGAAGGGAAAGGGAGCTATGGTGGATGGTTGAGTAATGGAGATTAGAGATAATAATAGACTAGGATAAACTTCAGTGGACCCCACTATTTATTTATTTATTTTATCTATTATTTATACTCAGGGTAAGATTTCCACCTTAGGTGCCACTTTTATTTTTATAAAATGTATGCCTTTAACAAGTTTTTGTATGTTTACTATGATTATTTATTAGATTATTTTTTTTTGTGTTATGACTCGATACTGAGGGTATAGCCTCCCCATTGGCAGACTTATAACCACGCTGATAGTCAATAGCCTCTTGCATACGGGGAGGCGTGCATTATGTGGCCCTCTATCTCGAACCAAATGGTTTGGTTCATGGCATTAAAAAAATGGTATTATAGCACCAAGACTCCCTAAAGTTTTCTTCTCTTTTCATTGTTTTAGGATAGGGATGATAAGAGATAGAATGGTATGGACTTGGAAAGGTTAACTATGACAGTTCCTAGCCAACACTATGTAGTGGACCTATAAGTTTCCATAAAGTGGGAAATTATTTTTTATTGTTACCATTGATTAAATTCACCTTGGGTGATTCACATGATTTTGATATGTGATTTACAATATTTAGGATGAGTTCATGCATCATGAATAGGAATATAGGTTCAAATTCTATATGTATACTTGTTGTTGTTTTGTATAGTAGTTCTTTAATTAAAAATCCTTGATTTGAACAATCTTTTTAGGATTGTTTCTCCCTATGTGATATATTTGTGTTTCCATGTTGTTATGATATATCTTTATTGACAATAATTAGTTAAACTAACCATGTTTTGGAGTTAGTATATATATGATGACTGTGACTAATGTGCAGGTATAGAGACTAGGGTTAGTAATATGAGGGGTATACCTTGGTTAATGGGTATAATCCTAGGAAAAACCTTATGTAATCCCATAAAAAGGTTATGGTTTGTTCAGGTACCTAATATTCATTCTATTTCATAATATTCCACCTCACAGATGTTTGGAAGGCCAGACAACTGAGCATGATGTTCTTGAGCATGTTCCCGCACCTTTCCCAGTGGTGTAGGTGTGGTCCCATTCCAACCACCATTGTAATCCACGGTAGAATACTCAATGGATTTCTAGACCCAACACCCTCATTAATTTTTGGGAAATTATAGAACAAAAGATACTGGGGAATGGGTGGACATAATAGAGGGTATCTTTATTTTTATCGAGATGCTGACAGATAGTGAGGTGAATTTGGAAGTGTTCCTGTTAGAGGGACCTAGAAGGAATTGGTGCGGAGTTATGGGTTAGGTAGGATGATGTTAAGGAATCTCATGGGAGGACCTAAAGTACTTGTTTTTCATAGAGTTATTACCATAAATGCTAAATCTTTATTGGGTATAGGATTTCATAGAGTTGTGGTAGGGCTCCATGATAGTATCTGCCTACTCCAAACACTTTACTGAGATTCTCTAATTTACCCTCTTATGGTTGGTAAAGAGGATAATAAGGCTAGAAATTTTGAAATTGAATTTCAACTTGACCTTTGACAACATGTTCATAGCTTTGACCTATATTTTTACACAAAGTTTCTAAGGAAGGCCTTGACCATCAAGTGGAATTTGGAGGATGGATGAGCATATAATATTTGCATACCATTCACTACTTAAATGGGTGTAATTAATACTTCTACTGTGATGACCTCTTCTAATAGTCGGAAGAGTAAGGATAAGGACATGCAGTAGAGAAATGGTATGCATGTATAATAGAGTTTGGTCTCTCTAGTTCCTTATGGATGTGACCTGTAATGTCTTAACTATGGGAAGTTTGGACACTATAGTGGAGTATTACCAACAACCCAGAGCAAGTTCCCATAGTGCAGTAGGACTGGACACCTCTATTAGTTTTTTTTTCAGATCTTTAGTTAGGTGATCAATAAAGACACATCCAAGGAGCCAGAGGTCCAACTGGAGTTCTCAGCAACAAACCCAGACTGATCATATACTTCAAGGATAGGGTCTTAGAGATGATAGAGGCTACGTATATGTTTCGTATCATACACCAATATATGGTGGATAGGATCAATCTACTATTTAAGGTAAAATGTTAATTATATCCACCTTATTAACTTCCTTGTTTGAAACTAGTGCGTCCCATGTTTTCATATATGTATAATTAGTTGATGAACTTGACCTAATAGTTATGTTATCTGATGAGTTAGTGTCCCTTGATACATTTTTGGTCCCAAATGTGGAACTTATCCATCAATGCCCTAAGTTTCCTACATTTATTGTTGGTTTTAGACACAAGTGGATATTCCTGATTCTATAAGGGAAAACCTTCAATTTTATTCTTGGCATAGACAGAATGACCATATTCTAAGCACACATTAATTACTATCATATAGGGGTTTTTTTATTCCACAAAAGGGAGAGAGATATGTAATAATTATAGAGTGGGAAATAGGATTGGGAAGAGTGAGACCTGACTTGAGTCAGCTTGGGATGATCACAACATAGATGGTAGGATTGTCTCTTTCAACGGGACCAATTAAAGACCCCTGACTCTATATCTAGTTTTTTATCTCTATCATGATGTATTTTAAAAATACATCACAATACTTCCTCATGATAGAGGCGTTTACTTTGATATTGAGCTCATGATGGGTACTCATCCCATTTTTACACCACCATATCATATGTAAACAACTGATCTAAAGGAGATAAAGGTATAGCATGATGACTTAGAGTGAAAGGGATTTATCATACTGAGTATTTCACTATGGGGAGAACCTGTGTTGTTCATCAAGAAGTAAGACAATAGTCTTTGACACTATGTATATTACCAAAAGTTGAACCAGGTGATAGTGAAGAACCAATATCCATTACCTAGGATCGATGATCTATCTGATCAATTATGGGGAGCCATTTGGTTCTATATGATGAATCTTTGATCAATCTATTGTAGGATGTGAGTTATAGAAGAGGAAAATATAAAGATATTATTTCATAGAAAGTGTGAGATATATGAGTACATGGTGATGTCATTCAGAATGATAAATGCACTAGTAGTGTTCATTTTTCTCATGAATAATGTCGTACACCCATACTTAAACTTGTTCATCATGGTGTTCATCAATGAAATCCTTATATACTCATTGACACTGGACAATCAAGTTAGGCACCTTGAGATAGTCTTGAGTATGCTTTGAGCACATGGAATTTACACCAAATAGTCGAAGTGTGACATATGAATATGGGAGTTGAAGTTAATAGGACATGTAGTGTCTATGAAGGGTATATCTATGGAACTAGAGAAAGTGAAGGTATTAATTTACTAGAAATATCCCTAGAATGTGTTTGGGATTGAGATATTTCTGTACTTAGTAGGATATCACTGATGATTTATCTAGGATTTCTTCTGACTATTAGCACCCTTGAAAACACTGATGAAGAAGGGAGTTAAATTCTAGTGGTCAGAACAGTATAAATAAGTTTTTTCTTGATATTAATATAAGTTTGATGACAACTACAGTACTGATAGTCCCCAATCTTGGGATTATTTATGTAGTGTACTTCGATGCATCCGACATTGATCTTGGAGAAGTACTGATACAGGGAGATATGGTAATATCCTATCGGTCTCTTCATCTTTGACCCCTTGAGTGGAACTACCCTACACATGACTTTTATCTATCATATATGTATCATTATTTGAAGTGTTGGTGACACTATATCTTTAGTGAGATATTTTTTATTTACATGGACTATAAGAGTATTCACTATATCTTCACACAAAGAGACTTGAATATAAGGCATAGGTGTTGGGTTTAGTATATATAGAAATTTGACTTTGAGATTTTTTATAAACCTAATAAGGGTAATTTATTTGTGGATTCTATTATCCATAAGGAAAAGGTTGAGAAATAATTTAACGAGGGGATTTTAGAGGAGCAGTGATGCTTGATGAGCTTGTTGGATATGTTTTGGACGATCATGGATCTACGAATTGTTCCCCTTAAGTGATCACATCCTCACTTGTGGACCAAGTGAATATTGGTTATATGTTAGACATAAGGTGTTTTTTTATAAGGGAATAACTATCTAGAGGTAATCTGATACTCTAGTGGTCTTTGGGTGATGATGACATGATCCTCATACATGGGAGAGTTGTAGTATCTACTTCTATTGGAGAGTATGTGATGGAAGATTAACATAACTCAATATGGATGGTACATTATGGTGTTATGAATATGTTCCATGACTTCAAGATTCAATTATGGTTTCCAAGGATGACGTGGTACATTGTTGGTTTTGTGTCATGTTTCCTTAACTACTAGAGGGTAAAGGTTGAAATTCAACATCCTAGTGGTTTTCTCCTTCCCCTTCCAATACTATTGGGGAAGTGGTAGGATTTAATGATGTAATTTTTGATAGAGTTAACTAGGACCCTGATGAGTCATGATGCTATCTAGGTGATTTTCAATTTTCTGATGAAAATTTCCCACTTTATAACGATCAGATAGACCCACTCATTAGATGAGCTAGGGAAGCTCTATATCTATAAGTTTTTACACTTACATGGAGTTACCTTGAGTTTTATTTTATATATAGACACACATTTTACATCATAGTTTCAGAAGATCTTGAATAAGACCCTAGGGACTGAGCTGAGATTGAACATAATATACTATCCTTAGATAGGATAGTCTGAGTGGACTATACATATATTAAAGGATATTCATCAAGATTGCATCCCTAACTTCAGTGGATATTGGGATGATAATCTAGATTTATTTTATTTCACATAAAACAATAGTTACCTAGCTTAGATTCATATAGAACCTTATGTTGAGGTTATACTTCTCGTTAATTCCTAGAAATCTTCCTCATAAGAATCTGACCAAACACCTCATCCCTTTCTTGGTCAAACTGAACATTGATACTATTAAATTCAAGAAATCATAGATGAATCATCAATAATATCCTCCCAAAACCAAAAATATATGAATCTAAATGTTATTCTTGGGTCACTCCTAAGATAATACATCTTCTACCTTCTCTAGGTCTACTGACACTCGAACCTTTAAGATAATATGACCCAATAAGTGCACTTGATCAATATATAAATGGAATTTAGAATGTTTGGTGTATAGATGATTCTCTCTTAGTGTAATCAGTATGATTTCAAGATGTTGGGAATAATCATCCTTGGAATGAGAGTACACCGAGATGTTATTGATTAAAACTACCACAAAATGATCCAGATACAAATGGAAGATATGATTCATGAAGGCCACGAATACCATTGGTGTATTCATCATACCAAACAACATTACCACAACCTCATACAATCTATAACTGGTCCTAAAAGCAGTCTGGTGTATATCGGATGGTCTCACCCACAACTGATGTCATCCTAACCTTAAGTCAATCTTGGAGAAAATTTGGACACCTCTCAGCTAATGAAATAGAACATTAATGCATGGAAGGGGATACCAATTCTTGATTGTCATCTGGTTTATCCTATACTAATCTACACATAAATGAAAGGTTCCATATTCCTTATTATAGAATAACATGAGGTAACCCTAAAATGATGTTATAGGTCATATGAATCCATTGGATTTCAGATCCATAAACCACACTTTCAATTCCTAAATCTCCATTGGTTTCATCCATTATGGAGAAATAGAAACAGGTTCAACTCCTAAAACCCAGTTGATAGTGAACTTGATCTCCCACTCAGATGGTAAGCTGGATAACTCTTCAAGAAAGTCATCCTAAAAGTGGTTCACCATTGGAGTAAATATATTCTGTTGTGACTCACCATCATCCAAAATATGTCTTGAGAACTGGGTTGAGATCCAATCCAATTTTCTCTGAATTGTCCCTATATAACCAACCTAAATATCTCATTCACCTCAACAGCCATAGTTCCCCCTTCTAGAGATAAAATGATCACTCTCCGATGATAATAATTGATACAATCCTAGTACAAAACTAGTCAATCTATACCTAGAATCAAATAAAATCATTCATTTACAACATAAATAGATCCCAAAGAAACTAATAGTTTTCAATTTTAAGAGGACACTCCTTACAGTATATGATACTATATGATTTCACCCTTAATAGTGTATCAAAGGTTATAACCTCATCCATAATTTCCACATCTAAACCCAATCCATTGATGAATTGAATAGATATAAAGGAATTTGATGCTATTATATAAAAAAACACAAGTCAAGGTATATTATATAGGAATCAAACTTCTGATAGTGCATTGGAATTCATCTAAAGTGGTAGGAGTAGACTGCATAACATGAAACTGACTTACCTCTCTACCATGGGACCCAGACTGACTCCCCTTTGATCCTCCATCCTATTGATACTAATGCTCCTTTTTCAGGGTGCTACACCCCCTACCTCGGCTTAAGCAACTAGTTGAACTCTATATACCTATCTAATGAGGGGTAGATGAGTCCCTACTAGGCTCTAGTGATTTTCATGACTCCCACCACAACTAGATTATTGATTTACTCTATAGAATTTCAATAGGTGGCCAATCTTACCATAACCTCAGAACTCCACTATAGGGAAATGAAATTGTCATTACTTGTGGAAAACCCTAATACATTGATAGATCTTCAATTGGATATGGTACTGAGATGGAGGTCCACTTCCCTTGATTCTCTTATTAATAATGACTTGGAGTAAACTCTTGAAGTGTAATTTCTTACTGCTAAAGCAGAACTCTCCAATTTTCCCACTAGAACAATCTACCTACCACTCAGGGCCTCCTCCAAGTTCCCTTTAGTGATGAGATCCCGATTCACCATGTCAGATAAGTTTATCAAGTGGAATATGTTCACCTATGACATGATTTAATATCAGATCCCATCCTAGAATCACTTCACCCTAACTATCTCATCTCCTTCCAAAGATAGAGAAATACATTTTAGTTCTGTGGAATGGCCAACATAATCCATCACAAGCATACTGCCTTGCATCAGGTGCGTGAACTATTAAACTCTTTCATCCCATGGTATATTTGGGTAAAAGTGACTTGGTAACTTCCCCTAAAATTCCTTATAGGTTAGAACCTCACCAACCTACACTATGATGTCCCACTAGTTCTTGGATATTCCCCCTAGAATATAAGTGGAAAGTTTCACCCTCCACTCAATGAGTGTCATTGGGTTACTAAAGATCAATTGGATAGACTAAATCCAAAAATCTTCTACCTAATGTAGTCCCTCTACAATGATCATGGGTGGGAACTATAGTTGTAACTCCATCATCATGTGTGGCATAGATGGTATGGAATGATTAGTATCTCTATCAATAGATCACATTAACCATGGGAAACTATCATGAAGCTGGTCATAGGTGAGATTACTTATAGACGAAGATAGTTCTGGTGCCTCTATGTGAGGTGTGTGATCATTACCATTCTCTTGAAATTCAATCGGAGGATGACACCGAGACATTTCTCTAAAATGGTTAACACACTCCTCTGATCATAGGAAATATAACACAATCAACCTCAGAAGGGAAAAGAGACAATATATAACCATAGTTATAGGGCCACTTTAATTCTTGTTTTAACAAGTGAATTAACATGTTATAATATGTTATTGTATACATTTTATCATATATTTCAAACAATTTAATCACAATTTAGATATGAAAATTTATATACAGTGAACATGTCTCTATCATAAACAATGAACGATAACATATTTCCCTACATTCCTACTGTGATGCATGTATATGTATACCATGCAATACTGAACACTTAATAAAATCTCATAAACAATTAACATCACACAACAATTGCATCAACCAAGGTGAAATAACATAATAATTGTAACAAACAAACCTCAAGAATAGTAATCCCATCCTTGGAAACTTGGTTTCCCCAATAAATGTGAGTTATCTACTCCCTTGTATGAGCTTATTACTAATCCCTGACATATACTATTCTCTTATTTAACTTTCCCAAATAGTTAAGTAATAGAAAATACATGGGATATGATACCACATTGTAACATCCCCAACCCAATTCTCCCTCATGTTATCCATATGGGTCACCAAAAGACCTCATGCTCACCTTCTGATATTCCATAGGCTGAGAAATTGTTGTCAGGTCCTAATAAGTACAAGGGGGAGACTATATCCTCTTGTAAATAACAATAATCACAATAAAAACCATGATAAAAAATCAATATAAATCAACTCCAATAGATAAACAGATAAATTATAAATCAATCCAATATAATCAAACCATTAAATTTCATACTAAATTTTATGAAATTAGTCAACAGAAAGAAATTCTAAACAAATAAAGACTCCTAAAACTAGTCATGAATGCTCATGATTGGTCCCATATCCAAGATCCAGTCCCAACTAGTAAAATGAAAAATAAAACATAAGTCCCCTTACTCTTGTCCTGACCTATATTCATGAAGTCCACCTAGGTACCAAACAGAGACCCAAAAAGGGTGTGATTAAAACTCAGTAGGCCACCACTAATAGTGTCTAAAAAATACATTTTTAATAATAGTTATTACAATATTATGGTATACAAAGGCGTTAAATATAAATTAAATAAAAAACATCTAAGTAAACCCATAAACCCATGAAATCTAAGTTGACACCCAGGTTCCTCTATACCTATTACGACATGATGTCATATGTCTTTATCCATACACTTAAATTGGTACTTTATTAGAAATCAAAATATTTATATATTAAAACACTATGCATAATAGATCCAAGGTGAATTCCCTTATTAGGGGTAAATTACATATTCATTTTATATCATACTGAATGAAAATTTCCATGTCAGGGGTTAATTAAATATTCATTTCATATCTGAACCAAGGTGAATTTCTATTTTTGGGGTAATTACGAATTAAATTATAATAGATCCAAGGTTAATTCTCATTAAATGTCCAATTACATATTCCATGTGTCAAGAGAAAGCAAGAGCCAAAACATACCAATTTATAAAAAACATTCTAATCATGTTAAATAAATTCCACCGTGGTTAATTCATGCCAAAATTCAGTTATCATTCCAATTATAGTTACATTCCAATAATAAATTATACCACGTTCCAATTACATGTAAATTTAACAATTTACATATCAAACATTCACGATTTCCAATTTTCATTCCATTTATTCCAAATTACCATTTCACACTTCCAAAAAGATAAAATAACGATTCACATTTCGATCCAATTATCAATTTACAATTTCAAACCACTATGGTGGAAAGGTTCATGAGGTTTAATACAATGATTAACCTACAATTCCATAATTTAAATTTAAGTCACTATGTTCAAATATTCTAAATTCTAACCTGGGTTTGAAACTAGGAACACCTTGGAGTGGCTGGAAGTCCAGGATTTCAATTTCTAATGGACCTGACGGGATCCGTGGGAGGTATAAATAATTCAAGTAAAAAAATATGGATTCTAATTAGAAGAGGAAACATAAATGATATTTTAGCATGGTCACACAAGGTTTATACACTAGGAACCAAAATAGACTAAAGGGAAATGTTGTAAACCACATGCCTCAAGAGTGGAGAAGAAGAATCCAAGAACTAAGAACCTAGAATAACATGAAGCACCATGAATCCCTAAATAAATAAATTGATCCACCAAATTATGGATATAGGAAGAATATTCATTGAGATAAATATAGGAATTCATCAATTCCAAGTTACACTTACTGAATCTAGATGTCTGGATCGAACCACTGATCATGGAATCGGAAACTGGGGTTGGAGAAGTCAAGGAAGCCATAAAAAACCCTTCAATATTGTTAATAATTAATTAGGGTAAAATGAGGGGGATTAAGAAAATAAGTTAAGGTTTCAGGGAGAGAAAATATGATTCCTCCCCCTCAATTTCCCAACCTAGAAAGACACCACCAACTAGGAACTGGCTTGCACCATTTAGCCGATTGTGACAACATAAATGGTTACACCCCTAGAAAACCCACTGGTGAGTAAATGGGTCTCCATTAGAGGGTCATTGAGATTAATTTATGAATCTCATTCTACCAAGCTTCCACCAAATGGTGAGTGGTCCACAATGGGTGGTCATTAGGATTCCTGTAGCTATACTAGGATACCATATTGTCCATCATCTAGACAGTAGACTCCACCGGCTAGTTAGTGGAACTTTATCAGTCCCTCTATTTCATTCCATTGTTATCCCTTTTAGTTCATCTCCTCTAATGCACTTATCACCTTTTAAACACCATTTTAATTAGGTACCAAGATAATTTTAAATAAAATTTAATAGGTTTTATTGAAATTAAAAAGAGTGGTTCCCTAAAAAGGATAGAGTATTACAGTGGATTTATTTTTCACTAAATTAAAAATTAATTCCAAGGCAATAAAAACAATCTAACACACTTTTCTAAAAATTAATAAACCTTATAAACTGAAGAGTTATTCATCCCTTGATCATGTATTCTTCAATAGTTATCCCTAAAAATATAACCTTTTCATAAAATCGCTTTTCAAGGTTATTGATACCATTTAATATATGTTTCCAAACCATTAAAATGTAACTACTAAAGAAAAGTCATTATATGTCTCTCATAATCCTCATAAATTTTAGAATATACCAAAATATCATTGATAAATATCAATCACCAATGAAAATAGATAAGATTACCAAGATTTAATATTTACTAAGATATCAACCTCAATACCTTAGGTAATACTAGGAAACTCACATTTCCCATCATAACAGGAATATACCAAGATTATCTACCATTTAAGTATTCTCCCTTATTTAGTTATGATACACAATGGGTTTTAGATACATATCTTTATCAGCTTCATTTCTGTGATCATATTTCAACTAATTACGAAAACTCAAAATAATTATAAATAAAATAAAAGTAAATTTTAGATGAATATGAAAGCTTAATACTAAGACGAATTCTCTAATGAAACCTTTATTTCAACCTATGATACTTTTTTTTCAATCTAATTTACTTTAATTTATGTTCTCTTGTAATTATTAATATAATACCTTGAAGTTATTATGAAATAAATCATTTATAATTGATTGTAAAGGTAATGTGATTAAATAAATAATATCCCTGGGGAGTTTCAAACTAGGTATGCAGTTTGGAGCCTTTGTCATGAACCAAGTGGCCAATGAGTTAATACCCAATATACCTATTTTAAGATTATTAACCCTATGTACATTTTTTTAGAGCCTACATCCACTTTTTGTATCTAGAAAGGGGTATAATTTCTAGGGAAACCACACTATATCTACTTTAGAAAAACTTTGAGATGTTATCCTATACTTCAAATTATTTCTTATACTTATCCCTAGGTGTTTCACTAAATTTATTATGTCCTAATCCCCCAAAATATTGCATTATTACCTTAACATTAAATAATATACTATTCCAAAGGGTCATTTACACATATGAAAATATGATCAACCTTAATTTATCAATACTTAAATTATCCTAATTTTTTTTCTTAATCTCCAAAGTTGTCTATACCCTGCTTTGATACTAACTTTGGAGCCTCATACCCATGCTCTCAGATCTGATTCCATAAACACATACATTACATACTAGATTTTATACCAAATGTTGATTACCAAACATAACTATCCCATAATTACATAACTTGAAACAAATATTTCATTACATACATTCCTAATACATTTTAGGTTTAGAGATCTAGATAATTAGGATAAATCATAAACTAAAAAAGTCCACATTTTCTCAATTAATGAACATTTTTTCTACTACATAAGAAACTACTTATTCCATAATAAATCTTCAACATCTCCTAAAACTACCCAACACATGTTATTCTTATAGTCATATAATGTGTAATACTTTTATTTATAAAATTGGGAAATACAAACATAATAAGGGGTGAGCTCAAATGCTCAGTAAGGTAAAACATAAAAATGATGCGATCATGGAATAAATATGGCATAAATATTATGGAAGGAATAAATAATCATCATAATTCCATAATCAAGTGAAATTAAAAGAATAATATATCAATAGATATAAATTAAAATAAATAAATAAAAAAGATAATAATAACCAAATTCATGGTGATGGAATGCATAATATCAGAAAACTTGATCTTAATGACAAGGCTTCAAACCACACATTATTCTTGTCATCAAGACCATAGTCAATACCTCTTGTGGAATTGGGTAATCATACACAAAAAACCTAAACATTTTTGTCACATGATACCTACTGATGTATTGAGAGGTTGTATAATGTCAAGCCCACACATCATATATTTTTGTACAATGCATTCATTATAGGAGATAATGAGTAAATAAAATATTATTAAATTTGAAAATGATCATCTATATTAAAATAAGAACACACGAAATTCCAATACATTCCCCAATGTGAGTAAAATGGAAAACATGATCATAACTCATCCATAGAAATAGGGTGCATGATTAAATAATACATAGTCAATTTTCTTGAGTAATTAATAAATATCGATGTTGGAATAATTAATATGTGAGTTTTCAATAGTTCCCTAATCAATAAATGAAATATCTTTCTATATAATATTCCATCAATCTAAAAACATATGGTGTAATGGTGTATGGTTAAGTAAATAATTTCATTAATAAATTGATGTATGGAATCTTGGTGAACACTGTAACGACCCAAACTTTTATTAATGAAAATTCCTCTTAATATAATTAAATGTATTATTATGTAAAATGGTTATAAAAACATATAAAATTCCTTGGTTTTATGTTTTTGGATTTTAAAATACCTTTAAGAATTGTTACCATTGATTATATTGATGTTGAACAATGATCACAGGATTATAATAAATATAGGGCTTTAACAAATCCAATTTACTCAGGCAAAGGAAGCGATGGTCTCATCTAGTAGAATTTCTCCATACGAAGCCCATTTTTTGGATCTGGAAAGGATGTGGAATCACTAGGATTAAATCTTGACCAATCCTAAGCTGAGATTCAACACGTTAAGCTTGAATGGAATTGTCTACCAGAGAAGTGAATGTTAATAGTGATTACCATCTGAGCACTTTTATCCGAGCCGCCCCAAGAGTCTGTCACCATCACACACCTTACCCTTAAGTCTTATGTGGGTGTTATAAGGGGCCATGTAACAAGGCATTAGTTAATTTTTTTTCAATCCATTTTATAAATAAAATTCTTATTTCAACAATTCCTCTATGATAATAGTTTTTCTTAAAAATATAATGATTTAGATAAATTGATTTTTCAGGTAAAAGGGTACTTTATGTAAATATATAAATTATTTTATTAAACTAAGGTTTTACTAATTTTTTTATTATAATAGTATTATAATAACACTCTTAAATATAAGTTATGATTATATTACTTATTGTTTTTACTATATAAATGATTAAGTATTCAGTTTGATAAGATTTATATTTTCATACGATAAAAATGAAAAGGTATTTTTAATTAAAGAATTTTTTTGACAAATTAATGAATTTATTGAATAAATAATATTTTAATAAAATAATATTTTTATATAATATTTATAAATGATCACATAATTTTTATGAAGCCAAATGTAATTTTATTAAGGTTTGGAAACTGCTTTATTAAAACCTGTCAATTTTCAGTAAATGACAGTTTTTATATTAAAAGTGAAAATTCACATATTTAGAAAATTATTTGGATAAAATGAATATTATTTTTGGATTCATGACATCAAAATCATCTAACGGTTAATTTTTCATAATTTTCTGAGACAATCGAATTCTTGAGTTAAAATTAAATACCGTTTAAATATATAATGTGTTTTATAACATCATAATGACCCAATAGGGATGTGATAAAATACTATAAAAGTGAAATTAGTCCAATATATGTTTTAAATTTAAAATAAAAAGATTTTATATTTTTTTGATTAAAATTTTAATGCCTTAGTGGACCCTCCATGACTTATAAAATATTTTAACATTTTAAAATTATTTCCTTGAGAGTGTGACTCATCTCCACATAAGAAAGAATAATATTTTATTAAGTTTGGAAATTGGACTTATAAAATAATTTTTTCCACTCCCATTTGGAAAAAAACATGGGCAGAAACCATGGTTTGGTTTGTGGTTTTTAATATTTAACTATATAGATTCCAAAATCCAAGTTTGTGAAATATTAAAGAATTCCACAATCATTTCCTATATAAATCCACCCAAGAACCCACTTCTATTCACTCAAAAACCTTGTATCACGTCCATACTCTTCCCTTATCTTTCTAGAATCCTCCCAAGGTTCCCCAAGCTCTTAAGAAGCCCCTCCTCAAGCTCTTGAAGTCACACACTCAAGTAAGGGATCCTCACTTTCCTTCCTTATTTATGTCCAAGTTTCCTTATATTGTTATACCCTTCTATTTTCAATTAAAATTGTTCGGGTATGATTTCTCACCTCCACTATAATTTTCTACATATGTTTTAATAATGATATACCAATTTATCTCTCATTAATGCATCCCATGTACACCCATTACCATGCCAAATGTTCATAAAGGATATCTCTCTCCTCATTTACTTTCAAGAAATTATTTTATATTATGTATCTAAATTCTATTACATATGTTGGGATATTATATTCTATGAACCCTTACTGTATATTTCATGTATAAATGGTTAGATAACCCCGCTATCTCTCATAAACCCATTTTAAGATTTCTATTTGACGTTGTTATGCTATTAAAGTTACACCAAAATTTCCCATGCCAAAATCATCGTGTAAGTGAATACCATAACCATTTCCCTTTCAAGGGTATTCACCTTTATGCACATGTACTTGTTGTTTGAGTGATTAAATTTATTTATTCCACAACTCTTATTTGTGGAATAAATTATAATGTTTAAGGAATCTATGTTGTATGATCTATGTGGAACACATATGAATGAAATGAAATGATTAAGAAGGGTGCGCCCTAATAGCGCTTCAATGCATTGGGTAAAGAATAGTATCATGATACGTCATGTAAAATGAGTGTTTACTCATGATCCATGTGCAATGTGAATTGGATCATGCTAATATCATGTTAAATGTTGTTTCCACATCTCCATGTAATGATAATCATGCTATATCATGCCTTTACGTTCATTTTTATCTTATGATCATTGATATCCCTATTCCCTAAAATTTATTGTATTCTTCATGTTATTCCTTGTTTACTCCCTTACTGGTTTTTATAGCTCACCATTTTTTATATACATCCTGAAGTTATCCCATGCAATACTAAATACAAAAGAATTTTGTGGTCATGTAAAATAAGTTTTCAATAAAGATATTGTATTTTATATTTTAAGTTGTTATGTAATGCTCCTAATTTCCTAAGAAACTAGACCTATAAATCCTTAGAGTTGTATTAAGTGAAAGTTTATGCAATAAATCATGCTTAGGTGTGTAATAAAGAGTAGGGTTATTATAGTTGGTATAAAAGGATAGGTTTAGTTATTTTTGGGATTAGGATTTGAAAACCCTAGTGAAAGCCTTAGGGATAACACTAAGTATAAGAAAAACGTCCCTAAATTTTGGTGAGTAGAGAATAAGTGGTTTATTAAAAAAATACATCCATGTCTATATACAAACAAGTAGAGATGGATCTAGAACAGATTTATCTAGGGGTAAAACCCAAAAAAACCACTTTGAGGTAGAATAGAATGGGAACTGGTGCACGACAACATGCCTTTCTTCACTCTGGCTTCAACACTCTTGGGGGATATGATTTGGGAAATTAATAAGCTTATTATGAACCATTATTAATGGAATAAAATAATTTCTCCTAAGAATATATGTTGGGAAGTAGATCATGGATAAATTAAATTGAATCTTATACATTCATAAGTTAAGGAAATAAATGTAATTTATAAGTAATCCATTTTTTCATTGGATTAACAATTATGTGTTACCCCTAACTTTCCTTTTATTCTAGAAAATGTCTGGTAATAGGAGGACTCATGCTAACAACCGATGTGAATATCAATGTGATGATTGTTCTAATGAGATTCCCAATCTGATGGGAGTGGGAATCACAAACATTGTCATGATACTCTCTCAGTTATCTCAAGTTCTGAATAGAAACATGGGTCAAGAGGAACATGAAACCCCTAATAAAGAACAAGCCACAATCAAGATCTTCCTGAGACAAAGGCCTCCTACTTTAAATGGATCATTTAATCCCTCAATCTCTGAAAAATGGATCAACTCCATTGAGAAGATCTTATCCATCCTTCAATGTTTTAAACAATAGAAGGTTCTTCTAGATGCTTATCGTATGGAGGGTGAAGTTGATCAATGGTGGACATTGATTAAAAATACAAAACCTGAGGAAGAGATCGAGGGGTTGGAATGGAAGGATTTTTAGAAAATGTTTTTTATAAATATTTTCCCCGCACCCTCCAACTTAAGATAGAAAGGGACTTCTATACCCTCAAGTAAAAAGTCACTGAATCCATCTGATCATAGGAGAAAAAATTCACAATGATTTCACAATACACCTATGACTTTGTCATTACCCCTGAATGCAAGGTTGACCACTTCTTTGGTGGGATAAAACCAAGTCTACTTAAAGCCCTAGCAATCCGTGACTTCGATAGCTATGAGGAAATT
The DNA here is from genome assembly GCA_963277665.1 of Viscum album. Lineage (NCBI taxonomy): Eukaryota > Viridiplantae > Streptophyta > Magnoliopsida > Santalales > Viscaceae > Viscum > Viscum album. Next base: position 1,110,445,147 of record OY728119.1, read on the forward strand.
GTCTGATGTGCCCTAAAAGTCAAAATAGAGATCAGAGAATCTTAGGGGTATCATGGGTATAAGAAACAAAAAGTGGAATTTAATTTTGGAATTTTGATGGATAAATCCAACGGTGCTATGAAATTCCAGCACCCCAATTGCCAAAGGTGTGGAAAGAATCACCCCAAAAATTTCATGAAGGAGATGAAGAAATGCTGAAGGTTTTGAAGAGAAGGGAACTTGGCCATTAATTTAAAAAAACCCACTGTTACGACAGAAGAGAGTAATTATCCATTCGACCCTCAACACATTGTTCATTGCTTCAATTGCAAAGAACTATGGCACTTTTCAAACTAGTTCCCTAAGGTAAGAGTTTTTGGAGGCAACCACCAACCTCCAGGGAAGAAGGTGATAGATTTTTCCATCACTACCACAAAATAAAACCACAAAAAATAAGTGGTGATATGTATGCTAATTATTTATTCAAGAATATAAAATGTACTTTTTGATTATGTTTCTACATATTATTTTATATCCTGAATGTTTAGTAGAACAATTCCAACACCACCACAAATCATGTAAGTTGAGATGTTGGTGAGATTGGAAAATGGGGAAATTGTGGAATCCTATGAATATAACTCCTCCCCTATCACAATTTGTGGATTGAAATTCACGAAAAACCTCAAAATACCACCTCAGATGGAATTTGAGGCAATTCTTGGCATGGATTGGCTTTCCCTATATAGAGCCAACATAAATTTCCGTGAGAGGGAAATCACTCTCCATATGGAGAATCGACCCATGATTCTGTATAGGTGCAAGTAGGAGGATGAATCTTATTTAGCACCATCATCTAAATCATGGATATTACTTACCTATGAGCACACATATCTTGATAAGATGATTGAGTACAAGGAAGAAACCATCCTTGAATACATGCATATTGTGAGGGAATTTGCTGAAGTGTCTCCTAAAGATTTTTCTAGTCTTCCTACAAGAAGAGATGTTGAATTATCAATTGATCTTGTACCTAGGGATTTGAAAATATCTAATACTCTATATAGAATGGTTGTTGTGGTTCTTGAATAGCTAAAGAAATAACTAAAGGAGAATCTAGATAAAGGGTTTATACACCCAAGGTATTCACCATGGGGTGCACCTGTCCACTTCGTCAAGAAGAAAGATAGGTCAATTCCCCTTTGCATTGATTATCATGAGCTAAACTAAATAAAGATAAAGAAAAAGTATCCTATACAACGAATTGATTACTTCTTCAATCAGCTACGTGGAGTAGAATACTTCTATAATGTGGATCTGCAGTCCAGATATTACAAAGTAAGGGTGAAGAATAATGGTATCCCCAATACTGCTTTTTGTACAAGGTATCTGATCTGTAAATTCATAGTAATGTCTTTCTAACTCACTTATGCTCCAAAAATATTCATGGACTCGATTAATAGAGTCTTTAGAGATTACCTCAATAGATTTGTGGTAGTCTTTATAGATGATATTCTAATATACTCCAAAACCAAGGAGGCGCATGAGGAGCATCTAAGAACTGAACTAGAAACCTTATGAAAGGAGAATATCTAAGAAAAGTACAACAAGTGTGAGTTCTGGTTGAAGGAGGTCACATTATTGGGTCATATAATCACAAGTAATGGGATATCTATGGATCCTTCCAAGACAAATGAAATTGAGGGATAGATGAGGCCAACATATGTGATGGATATCCATAGCTTCCTTGTGTTATCTTGATATTATCTCTGATTTTTTAGAAATTTCTCATGATTTTAAAACCCTCTTAACAAGCTAACTCAAAAGGGAGTCAATTTTTCTTAGAATGATGAATGTTAATAGAGCTTCAAGGAGTTAAAAAGGATTCTTATCACTGTGCTTGTGCTCACACTGCCCACAAGTGGATAAATTTTCATGGAATGTAGTGATGCTTTAAAGAAGGTTTTGGGTTGTGTGTTGATGAAAAATGACCAAATAATTTCCTATTCTTCAAGGGAATTGAAATTTTATGAGAGAAACTATCCAACACATGATCTAGAGTTGGATACAGTAATCTTTACTTTAAAAATTTGGTGACATTACCTCTTTGGGGAGAAGTGTGAAATATATATGGATCACAAAAGGCTCAAGTATATATTCACATAGAAAGAGATGAATATGAACCAAAAAAATATGGTTAGAGCTAATCAAATACTATAACTGTTCAATCTATTAGCAACCTAAGAAAGCGAACAAGGTGGAAGATTATCTAAGTAGAAAGGTCCTAGTGATTATATCATTGATCATAATTGAAAAGATCAAATATTATTAGATTTGATGAAGATGGACATGAGAACCATACAGAAGAGAACATCATCAATCCTTTCACAAATAATTGATCAACCATCTCTTTTGGAAAGGTTAAAGAATGCTCAAAAGGATGATGTGGGAAGTTAGAAGAAATTGGAAACAATCAGAAAATGGAAATCCTCAGAGTTCAATGTTAATGAAGAAGGAATTGTGAGATTTGGGTCAATCCTATGTGTTCCATCAAATCGAGAGTTAAAGAATGAACTTTTTGGTGACTCAAATTGTTCAAATTTCTCTATTCCCCCATGAAACACAAATATGTATTGAGATATCTAATAAAATTATTGGAGGGATAACATGAAGAAGGTGATTTTTGAGTATACATCAAATTTACTAGTGTGTAATCAAGTGAAGGATGGGAGGAAGAAGTATAAGGGGATGATGAAAGTAGTACCCATACCAACATTGAAATAGGAGAACATCACCATGGAATTTGTTACTGGACTTTCAAAGACATCCAAAAGAAACAATTCTATCTAGGTTGTTGTGGATCATCTTACAAAGATTTCACACTTCTTTGCAATTTAGGAGGATTTATCATTGGATCTACTGGCACAAATATACAATAGAGAAGTGGTAAGGCTGCAAGGAGTAACACTATCCGATTGAGATCAAAGATTCGCCTCTATTTTCTGGAATAATATACAACACGTTCTGAGTACTAAGATGAAATTCAGTATGGATTATCATCCTCAAACTAATGGCCAATCTGAACAGAATATCCAAACACTTTAGGACATTTTGAGAGCATTATCAATGGACTTAAAAGGAGTATGGGATTGACATCTTCCTCTAGTTGAGTTCTCTTACAATAATAGTTTCCACTCAAGCATCCAAATGGATCCTTATGAATACCTTTTTGGGAAGAGGTGAAAAACACCGACATGTTGGGATGAATTTTTGGATTGAAAACTCTTACATCTAGAAATGGTTGATGAAATGGTTAAGAAGGTTAAGACCATCCAATATCACATTAAAGATGATTAGAGTCAACAAAAGAGATATGCTAACAATCATCGACAAGACCTAGAGTTTGATGTTGGAGACATGGTATTTCGATGCATATCACTGCAGAAGAGAGTTATGAGATTTGGAAAGAAGGGAAATCTTAGTCCAAGGTACATTGGCCCTTTTGAGATCCTCAATCACATTGGAGAAGTTTCTTATTGACTAAAACTCCCACCAAACCTGTCTCAAGTACATGATGTATTCCATGTATCACTCTTGAGGATATACATACCCGACCCATCCCATGAACTCAATCCAGAGGTGGTACCATTGGAGAATGACCTCTCCAATGAAGAGAATCTGGTGAATTTCTTAGATTTTAGGGAAATAATCTACAAAATAAGACAATGCCCCTCATCAAGGTGTTGTGGAAAAACCAAAAGTTTGAAGAAGCAACATGGGAGTCAGAGGAAATGATGAAGCAGAGTAACCCTCATCTATTTTAGTGCAGGAAAAGGAAATTTTGAGGGTGAAAAGGGGGGAAGATTGTAACAACACAAACTTTTATTAATGAAAATTTCTCCTGATCTAATTAAATGTATTGTTATGTAAATTGACTATATAAAACATATGCACTTCCTTGGTTTTATGTTTTTTGATTTTAGAATACTATTAAGAATTGTTACCATTGATAATATAGTCATTGAACATCGATCACATGATTGGTATAAATATAGGTCTTTAACAAATCAAATTTACAGAGAAAAAGGAATCAATGGCCTCATATAGTAGAATTGATCCATATAAAGCCCATTTGTCAGAGCTCAGAAAGGAGGTAGAGTCGTTAGGCTTTGTTCTTGACTAATCCCAAGCCGAGATTCGACACTTTAAGATTGAATGGAATTTACTACAGTATAAGTGAAAGTTAATAGAGATTACCACCCAAGCAATGTTATCTGAGCCACCCCAAGAGTTTATCACCCTCACACACCTTACCCTTAGGGATTATGTGGGTGTTATAAGGGGTTATGTAACATTGAATTAGTTATTTTTTTGTGTGATCCATTTTATAAATAAAAGTCTTATTCCATCAATTCCTCTATGATTATAGTTTTTCTTAAAAATATAATGATTTAGATAAATTAATTTTTTAGGTAAAATGGTAGTTTTTGGAAATATATAAATTATTTTTTTAAACTAAGGTTTAATTAATATTTTTAAAATAATAGTGTTATAATAACACTCCTTTTAATTATAATTGGTGATTATATTCCTTATTGTTTTTACTCTATAAACTATTAAGTATTCAGTTTGATAAAAATTATATTTTCATACGATAAATCTAAAAAATTATTTTTAATTAAAGAATTTATTTTGATGAATTAATGAATTTTTGGAATAAATAATATTTTAATAAAATATTGTTATTATATAATTTTTATAAATGATCATATAATTTTTATGAAGCCAAATATAATTTTATTAACGTTTGGAAACTGTTTTTATCAGAACCCGTCAATTTTCAATAAATGATGGATTTTATTTTAAAAGTGAAAATTCATATATTTAGAAACATATTTTTATAAAATGAATATTATTTTTGGATCCATGATGTTGAAATGATCTAACGGTGAATTTTTCATAATTTTCAGATATAGTCGCATTTTTGGGTAAAAATTATATACCGTTTAAATATATAATGTGTTTTATGACTTCATAATGACCCAATAGTGATGTAATAAAATAATATAAAATGTAAATTCGGAAAATATAAGTTTTAACTTTAAAATAATGTGATTTTTTGATAAATTTATAATGTGTTAGTGGACCATCCAAGACTTATAAAATATTTTAAGATTTTAAAATGATTTCCTTGAGAGTGTGAATCAACTCCACATAAGCATGCCTAATATTTTATTGAGTTCGGCCATTGGCCTTATAAAATAATTTTTTCCACTCCCCTTTGGAAAAATACCATGCACAAAACCATGGGTTGGTTTGTGGTTTTGTATATGTAATTATATTGTTTTCAAAACCCAAGTTTGTGAAATATTAAAGAATTCCCCTCTCATTTCCTATATAAACCCACCCAAGATCCCACTATATTCACTAAAAACTATTGGATAAAGCCCCTACTCGACCATCCTCTCTCTAAAATCCTCCCAAGGCTCCTCAAGATCTTAATAATCCCCTCCTTAAGCTTTTAAAGTCACACACTCAAGTAAGGGATCTTTACTTTCCTTCCTTGTTTATGTCCAAGTTTCCTTATATTGTTATGCCTTTCTATTTTCAATTAAAAATTTTGGGGTATGATTTAAAACCTCTCATATGCTTCCCTCCTTATGTTTTAATGATTATAGACCCCTTTCTATCTCCTGAATTCCTCCCATGTACAATCATTTCCATGCCAAAATTCTGTAAGATATTTCTCTCTCCTTATTTACTTAAAGGAAATTATATTATTTTATGCATCCAAATTCCATTAAATATTTTGGGATATTATGTTTTATTACCCAATTACTTTCCATTTCTTGTATAAATGATTAAATACATCTCTCTCTCTCATCAACACATTTAACGATTTCTATTTGACGTTGTTATGTTGCCAAAGTCACACCAAAATTTATCCAGCCAAAGTCATCGTGTAAGCTACCCATTTCCCTATCAAGGGTATTCAACTTTATTCACATATACTTGTTTATTGAGGAATTAAATTTATTTATTGGATATATTTTATTCATGGAATAAATTATGATGCTTAATGAATCCATGTTTTATGATCTATGTGGCACACTTATGCATGAAATGAAATGATTAAGAATGGTGTGCCTCGATAGCGCTCCAATGCACTGGAAAAAGAATAGTATCATGATATGTCATGTGAAATGTGATTTGACTCATAAAAATTCATATGCAATGAGGGTTTTCTTATTATAATTCATGTGAAATAAGGGTTTACTCATGCTCCATATGCAATGATCCTTGGCTCATTTTAATATCTTGTTAAATGTTATTGCCACATATCCATGTTATGATAATCATGATATATCATGCCTTTATGTTCATATTTCTCTTATTCTCCATTTATATTCCTATTACCTAAAATGTATTTTATTATTCATGTTCTTACTTTTTTATTCCTTTACTAGGCTTTATATCTCACCCTTTTCTTATATATGTCCTTAGGTTATCCCATGCAATGCTAAGTACGGAGGAATGTTCTGGTCATGTAAAATAAGTTTTCAATAAAGATGTTGTATTTTATATTTCAAGTTGTTATGTAATGATCCTAATTTCCCAATACACTAGACCTCTCGATCCTTGGTGTTGTCTTAAGTGCAATTTTATGTAACAAATTATGCTTAAGTTTGTAATAAATAGTTGGGTTGTTATAGTTGGTATTAAAGGAAAGGTTTAGTTATTATTGGGATTATGATTATAAAACCATATTAAAAGATTTATGTATAAGACTAAGTATAAGAAAAACATCCCCAAATTTTGGTGATTATATATTAAGTGGTTTATCAAGAAAATACATCCCTATCTAGATACGAATAAGTAGAGGTGGCTCTAGCACATATGTATCTAGGGGTAAAACCCCAAAACACCTCTTTGAGATAGACTCGAATAGGAACTGGTACACGACAACAGACCTTGCTATACTATTGGTTTAACACTCTTGGGGATATGATTTGGTAAATTTATAAGCTTAGTATGAACCATTATTAAGGGAATAATAAAATCCCCCTAAGAATATATGTTGGGAATTAGATTATGGACAAAATATATTGAAGCCTATAAATTAATAAGTTAAGGAAATAAATGTAATTTATAAGTTATCCATTTTTGATATTGGATTACCCTTTACATGTTACCCATAACTTTCCTTTTATCCCAGTCAACGACCAGTAATAGGAGGACTCGAGCTAACAACCGATGCGAAGATCAATGTGATGACTGTTCTAATGTGATTCCCAATCTTATGGAAGTGGGAATCAAAAATTTTTTCATGGTACTCTCTTAGTTAACTCATGTTTTGAATAGAAACATGGGTCAAGAGGAATGTTCAACCCCGCAAAGAAACAACAAGCCGTAATCGAGAGCTTCATGAGACAAAAGCCTCATACTTTTAATGGATCATCCGATCCCTCAATTACCGAACAATGGATCAACTCCATTGAGAAGATCTTCTCTATCCTTCAATGTTTTCAAAAAGAGAAGATTCTTTTGGATTCTTATCATGTGGAGGGTGAAACTGATCAATGGTGGACATTGATCAAAAATATGAATCATGAGGAAGAGATCAAGGGGTTGGAATGGAAGGATTTCTGGAAAATGTTTTTCGATAAATATTTTCCTCACAACCTCCGAATAAGGATGGATAAGGACTTCCTTGACCTCAAGAAAAAAATGACGAATCCATCAGAGTGTATGAGTAAAACTTCACAAGGCTTTCACGATATGCCTCTGTCTTTGTCGTTACCCCTAAATGCAAGGTTGACCGCTTCTTTGGTGGGCTAAAACCTAGCCTAAACAAAGACCCAGAGATCCATGACTTCTATAGATATAAGGAAATTGTCTAATTTTACCACAAAGTTGAAATAGATATCAGTGAATCTTAGAGGTATAATGGGGATAAGAAGCGAAAATTGGACTTTAATTATGGTGGTCCAATGGATAAACCCAACAATACTAAGAAATTCCAACTCCCCACTTAACAAAGGTGTGGAAAGAAGCACCCTAGAAATTTCCTAAAGGGAATGAAGAAATGATTTTGGTTAGGAAGGGAAGGGAACCTCACCATTAATTTTCGATAAGAAAAACCCACTACTAAGACAGAGGAGAGAAATTCTCCATTTGACACTAAATTCATTGTTCATTGCTTCAAATACAAAGAACTAGGGCACTTTGCAAACCAGTTCCCTAAGTTATGGGTTTTTGAAGGCAACTTACAAACTCCATGGTAGAAAGGGTGAGCTTTTTCCATCACCACCTCGAAAGCGAACCCTGAAAACAATGTGGTGATTGGCATGCTAGTTATTCATTCGAGAATAGCGAACATAATTTTTGATTCTGGTTTTACACATTATTTTATATCCCCAATGTTTTGTAGAACAATACCAACACCACCACAAATCATGGAAGTAGTGATGTTGGTGAGAATAGAAAATGGGGAAATTATTTCATCCCATGAATATAACTCCTCCCCTATCACAATTTCTGGATTGAACTTCCCAGAGAACCCCATTATACTCCCTCTGGTAGAATTTGATGCAATTCTTGGAATTGATTGGATTTTATTATATAAATCCAACCTAAATTTCTAGAAAATAGAAATAAATCTCTATATGGAGAATCGACCCTCAATTCTTTACAAGTGAAAGAAGGATTATGAATATTATTTAGTATCATCATCTCAAGAATGGATATTAATGCTCTATGATCATGTGTATCTTACTCAGATGATTGAATCTAAAGAAGAAACCATCCTTGAAGACATTCATATTGTGAGGGAATTCACTGAAATGTTTCCAGATGAATTGTATAGTCTTCCTCCTAGAAGATATGTTAAATTCTTTTTTGATCTTATACACGGGGATTTTCCAATATCCAATAATCTATATAGAATGGTTGTTGTAGAGATTGAGAATATAAAGAAACCACTACAAGATAATCTGGATAAAGGGTTTATATTCCCAAGTGCTTCACCATGGGGTGCACCAGTCCTCTTCATCAAGAAAAATGATGGGTCAATGCGCCTTTGAATTGATTATCGTGTGCTAAAAAATTGACAATAAAGAACAAGTATCATCTACCATGAATTGATGACTTGTTTGATCATCTATGTGGAGAACAATACTTCTTTAAGGTGGATATACTTTCGGGATATTACCAAGTAAGGGTCAAGAAGGATGATATCCCGAAGAATGTTTTTAGTACAAGGTACGAGCACTATGAGTTCATAGTAATCTCTTTGAGACTTACTAATGATCCAGAAATCGTCATGGAATTAATGAATAGAGTCTTTAGAGATTACGTCGGCAATTTTTTTTATTCTTTATCGATGATATTCTAATATAATATGAAACCCAGGAGGAGTATGAGGGGAATCTAAGCAGTGTACTAGAGACCTTTTGAAAGGAGAATCTCTATGAAAAGTACAAAAAGTGTAAGTTCTGGTTGAAGGAGGTCTCATTATTGGGTCATATCAACACAAGAAATGAGATATCTGTGGATCCCTCTAAAAAAATGTAATTGAGGGACGGACGAGGCTGACATCTCGGATGAACATCCTTAGCTTCTTTGGGTTAGCTAGATATTATCAAACCCTCATACCAAGCTAACTCGGAAGGGATTCTAGTTTTATTAGTGTGATGAATGTGAAGATATCTTCAAGGAGTTGAAAAGAAGGCTTATCACTGCACCCGTACTCACACTACCTACAAGTGGATAATGTTTCTTGGTATTCATTGATGCTTAGAAGAAGGGGATGTGCTGTGTGTTGATTAAAAATGACAAAGTCATTGCCTATACTTCAAGGAAATTAAAATTTCATGAGAAAAACTATCCAACACATGATCTGGAGTTGGATGCAGTAATATTTGCTTTAAAAATTTGGCGATATTACCTATTTGGAGAGAAGTGTGAAATATATACGAATCAAAAAATCCTCAATTATATATTCACATAGAAAGAGTAAAATATGTGGCAAAGAATATGGTTAGAGTTGATCAAATACTATGACTACTCAATCCCTTACCACCCTGGGAAAGAGAACAAGGTGGAAGATGCTCTAAGTATAAAGGACCCAAAGGTTATATCATTTATGAGAATAAAAAAGGGATCTAATCTTCTTATATTTGATAAAGTTGGACATGGGAATCAAAAATAAGGAAAAATCATCGATCCTTTTAAAAATGATTGCTCAACCGTATCTTTTGGAAAGGTTAAATAATTATCAAAAGGATGATGTGGGAATTCAGAAGAAAGTGGAAAATATTAGAAAAGATAAATCCTCAGAGTTCAATGTTAATGAATAAGGAATTATGAGATTTGGGTTAATACTATGTGTTCCCTAAAATATGAAGTTAAATAATGAACTTTTGGATGATTCATAGAGTTCAAATTTCTCCATTCACCCAAGAAACACAAAGATGTATCGAGATATCTGAGAGAATTATAGGTGGGATAACATGAAGAAGGAGACATCTGAGTACACATAAAAGTGCATGGTGTGTCAGAAAGTGAAGGCTGAGAGGCATAATTCTAAGGGTATTATGCAACCATTACCCATACCGACATGGAAATAGGAGAACATCACCATGGACTTTTTTACTGAATTTCTGTAGAAATCTAAAGGAAACAATGCTATTTAGGTTTTTGTGGATCGTCATACAAATACTTATCACTTCATTGAAACTTGGGAGGATTTATCATTGGATCATATGGCATGGATATACATCAGATAAGTGGTAAGGATTCATGGAGTACCACTATCGATTGTATCCGATCAAGATCCAAGGTTCTCCTATAAGTTATAGAAGAACCCCGAACATGATTTGAATACTAAACCGAACTTCAGTATGGATTATCATCCTAAAACTAATGGACAATATGAGAGGACTATCCAAACACTTGAGGACATGTTGATAGAATTCTCAATGAACTTAAAAGGAGGATGGGATCAACATATTTCTCTGGTTGAGTTCTCTTACAATAATAGTTTCCAATCAAGCATCCAAATGACTCCTTATGAATCCCTTTATGGGAAGGGGTGTAGAACACCGACATGTCTGGATGAAGTTGGGGAGTGAAAACTCCTCGGTCCCGATATGGTCAAAGAAATATTGGAGAAGGTTAAGGCCATCTCACAGTACATTAAAGCTGCTCAGAGTTGACAAAATATCTATGATGAAAATCATTGATGATACCTAGAGTTTGATGTTGAAGACATGGTATTCCTCGACATATCACTATGGAATAGAGTTTTGAAATTTTGGAGGAAGGGAAAGCTTAGTCCAAGGTACATTATACCTTTTGATATCCTTGATCGCATTGGAGCAGTGGCCTATCAACTATCACTCCCACCAAACCTTTCTCAAGTAGATGATGTATTCTATGTATAACCTATGAGGAAGTACATTCCTGGCCCCTCACATGTACTCAATAAAGAGGTGGTACCTTTGTAGAATGAACTCTCCTATGAAGAGAATCCAGTGAGGATCTTAGATCGTAAAGAAAAATTTCTACTAAATAAAACAATACCCCTCGTCATGGTGTTGTGATGAAACCACAAGTTTGAAGAAACAACGTGGGAATCAGAGGAAGTGATGAACCATAGTAACCCTAATCTATTTTAGTGTGGGAAAAGGAAAATTTTAAGGAAATTTTTTTAAGGGGGAATATTTTAATGACACAAACTTTTATTAATGAAAACTTATCTTGATATAATTAAATGTCTTATTATGTAAAATGGTTATATAAATCATATTCACTTTCTTGGTTTTATGTTTTTGGATTTAGAATACTGTTAAGAATTGTTACCATTGATAATATGTCTATTAAACAATGATCACATGATTAGTATAACTATAAAGATTTAACAAATCCAATTTACTCAGACAAAGGAAGCGATGACCTCATCTAGTAGAATTACTCTATATGAAGTCCATTTTTCAGAGCTCGAAAATGAGGTAGCATCACTAGGATTTACTACTGACCAATCCCAATCCTAGATTAAAAAAATTAATCTTGAATGAAATCACTTATGGTAGAAATGGAAGTTAATAGAGATTACCACCATAATAATGTTATCCAAGCCACCCCAAGAGTTTTCCACCATCGCACACCTTACCCTTAGGTCTTATATGGGTGTTATAAGAGGTTATATAATAAGGAATTAGTTACATTTTTTGTGTGATCCATTTTATAAATAAAATTCTTATTCCATCAGTTCCACTATGAGAATAGTTTTTCTAAAAAATATAATGATTTTAATAAATTTATTTCTTGGGTAAAATGGTAATTTTTGGAAATATATATATTATTTTATTAAACTGAGGTTTTATTAATATTGTTATTATAATAGTTTTATAAGAAAAATCCTTTTAATTATAATTGGTGATTATATTCCTTATGGTTTTTACTCTATAAATGATTTAGTATTCAGTTTGATAAGAATTATATTTTTAGATGATAAAACTAAAAAGTATTTTTAATTAATGAAAAATATTTTCTTAAGGTGGTTCGACTTTGGATGGAGAATAAATTCCTTGAATTGAGGAAAAAATAGGTAGATTCAGTTTTGATGTATGAAGAAAACTTCACCAAACTAGCAAGGTATTCTCCAAATTGTATTCTTGATCTTGATAGGAAAATCATCCTTTTTTACTCAAGATTAAATCCATGATATCGAAGGGTATTTTCTTCCCATGAGTTCAAAGGTTATTAAAAACTTGTCTGATGTCCTAAAATTGTATAAATAGAGTTTTTTGATGATCATGTGTACTTTGATAGTAAGAAGGAGAAGAGGTCCACATGGCAAGTGATGGGTAAGAATCAATCAATTAAAAGTGTGGTAAAAAGCAGCCTGGGGAATATCTTACCAAAATTGGGAAGTTCTTTAGATATTGTAAGTTTGGAAATATGTCCTGATATTATAATGAAAATGATCTTAAGATCAATTCTGATAAGAAAACTGTAAAGTGTTTTCAATGTGGTGATATAGGTCATTATGAAAATGCCAACCCAAATAAAGATCCGAGTGATGAAAAGCAGCTAGACTATAAGTAGAAAGGTGTAGTGAGATCCTTTGAAACTACGTCAGCATATGTTGGGTCATCCAATGAAGTGGTATCAGGTACTTTGTTTATTTACTAATGTTTTTCTAAAGTCCAGTTTGATATGGGGTATACACATTCCTTTATTTCTGAGAAAATTTCTGGTAAATTAGAAATATCACCTCAACAAATGAGACTATAACATATTGTTAAAACACCAGGCTAAAATATTACAACAAAGAGGAATTTTAAGAATCTTCCTATTGTTATCTATAAAAAGACATTACCTAAAAACCATGTTGTTTTTTCCTTATAGTTTTTTGGAATTATGGGTATGGATTGGATTTCTATTTATCATGATAAGATTGATTATAGAGCTAAAGAATTTGTTTTTCCAAAAGAGTTTCAGTTTTTATACAAGAAAAACCCCATAAAATTGATAACATATGAGGAAGATAAGAAATTATTGAAATATGGAAATGAAATTTATCTTTCCCATATTATTGAAAACAAGGTAACTATTCATATTAATGATGTGTCAGTGGTAAATGAATACCTTGATATTTTTCGCAATGAGTTACTTGGATTTATACCTGATCGAGAAGTTGAATTCACAATGGAATTAGTTCTTTATGCTAAGACAATTTCAAATCCCCCTTATCAAATGGATCATATGGATCTTCTTGAATTGAAAAATTAGTTGTAAGAGTTTCTTGATAAAGGCTTCATTCATCCTAGAACTTCACCATGGGAGCTCTTATTTTGTTTGTTAAAAATAAAGATGGTTCCATGAGACTTTGCATTGATTATAGAGATTTAAATGACATTACTATTAATAATAAGTATCCTTTTCCTCAAATCGATGACTTTTTTGATCAGCTCTATGGAGCTTAGTATTTTTTTCAAGATTGACATGGGATCTGAGTAACATAATATAAAGGTAAATGAAGATGACATTCTAAAAACAACTTTTTGAAAAATATATGGTCATTGGGAATTTGTTTTTATGCTGTTTGGGTTAACTAATGAAAATTTTGTATTCATGGATCTTATGAATAGAATATTTCATGAGTTTTTGGATAAGTTTTTGGTTGTTTTGATTGATGACGTTATTGTATATTCTAAAAGTAAATAAGAGTATACAAAACATCTAAGGGTAGATTTTAAAACCTTAAAAGAAAATAAATTGAATGGAAAATTCCGAAAGTTTGAATTTTGGCTGTAACCAATTTATTTCCTTGGTCACATTATTTCTAAAGATGGAATAACTATTGATCCTACTAAAATGGAAGTTGTTGAAGAATTCTCAATACCCACAAATATAACCGAGATTCATAGTTTTCTTGGTTTGGCAAGATACTACCAGAGGTTTGTTGAAAACATTGCATGGTTATCTAGTCCACTGATTAAGTTAAATAAAAAATTATTTAAATTCATATAGACAAAATAATGTGATGATTATTTTCAGGAATTGAAAAGAATATTGGTGAAAGATCTTGTTATGACCCTACCTTCCAGAAATGGCGAGTTTTTCATCTACAATGATGCTTCACTAAAGGGACTTGGTTTTCTTCTGATACAGAATGATCATGTAATTTCTTATGCTTCAAGACAACTAACAATCCATGATTTAAATTATCCCACACATGATTTTGAATTAGAAACTGTGGTTTTCACTTTGAAAATTTGGAGGCATAATTTATATGAAGCAAAATGTAAAATATATACTGACCAAAAGAGTCTGAAGTATATATTCACTTATAAGTAATTGAACATGAGGTGGAGAAGCTATCTTGAATTGATAAAGGATTATGATTGCACAATCAATTACCATCCTGTAAGAGAAAACAAAGTGGAATATGCCTTGAGTCAAAAAAACCATGCATCATTAACTATGTTACGGTTAGAAAAATACCCATTGATTAATGATTTGATGAATTTTGGCTTGGAAGTTGGTGTAGGAAATTCCTTGGTTTTGTTTCAAGTTTCATTGTAGTAATATTTTTCAGACAGAATTAAGCAAGTGCATAAGGTAAAAGGGGTGCTACAAAAAATGTATAATTGGTTAAAATGGGTAAGCTTCCATAATTTAACAATGATAAAGATTATGTTTTGATATTGTGGAAATGATTGAGTGTTAATTGTGTTTCCAATATAAAGAAATAATTATTGTGTAAATCTCATAGTTCTCCATTTTTAGTTCATCCTCGCAGCACAAAGATGTACAAAGACCTTCGAGAGTATTACTGGTGGGATGGAATGAAAAGAGTTATTGCACATTTTACTGTGAAATGTCTAACTTCTCAAAAGGTTAAAGTAGAGTGGTAGTTACCTAAGGGGTTTTTTTATCCTTTACCAATTCCAAAGTAGAAATGGGAAAAAATATCCATGGACTTTGTTGTGGGACTACCAAAAACTTCTTGAGGTAACAATTCAATCTGAATTATTATAGATCGGCTAACTAAATCTGCTCATTTATTTCTTATTCGAGATACTATGTCTTGGGATTAGATTTCTTGATTGTACCTCAAAGAGATTGTCAGGTTACATGGAGTTTCTCTTTCCATTGTATTTTTTCATGATCCCAGGTTCACTTCAAACTTTTGTAAGGGCCTTTAGAAGTCGTTGGGAATAAAATTAAATTTAATTACAACTTTTCATGCTTAATCATATGGGAAGTCAGAACGTATGATTTAGACTGTGGAGGATATGATTCGAGCTTATTCAAATGACTACCAAGTAAGTTGGGATCAAAATATTTCATTAGTTGTGTTTTCTTAAAATAAAAGTTTTCATTCCAGTATGTAGATGTAAACTTTTGAGGAATTATATGGGAAGTGGTGTTGAACTCAATATTTTTGGGATGAAGTCAAGGAAAGGAAGTTGATGGGACCCGAATTAGTAGAGGAAGTGGCTGAGAAAGTAAAGATGATTGAATAATACATGAGGAAAACTCTGAGCAGGTAGAAAAGTTATGCAGATAATAGGAGGAAATATTTTTATTTTGAGGTAGGTGAACATGTTTTTATTAGAATCTCATTAGGGGAAAGTTTTATGCATTTTGTAAAGAAAGGAAATCTAAGTCCATGGTTCTTTGGAAATTATAAAATCCTAGAGAAAGTTGTACCAGTCGCATAAAGAGTAGATTTTCCTCTGAGTTTATCTCAGGTACAAAATGTTTTTCATGTTTCGATGTTGAGAAAGTATGTTCTAGACTCATATCATGTTATGAGCCCCAAATTATTTTAGTTGGAAGAGAACCATTCATATGAAGAGAAACCTATTTGGATTCTTGATCAAAGAGAAAAAGTACTACAGAATAAGGTAATCTACCAAGTAAAGGTTTTGTAGAGAAATCACATTGTTGAAGAAGTAACCTGGGAATCTGAAAATTCTATGAGGGAAGGGTACCCTCATTTGTTTAATAAGTAAATAAAATTACAAGGATGCCATTTCCATAAGGTGGGGAGAATGTAACACCCTAAGGTTTTATAAAATAAATTGAAATGAATGGAATGATTATTCTCTACATAATGAAACATTTTTTAAGGAGATAGTTATAAAATATCCATTAATCATAATTCTATTACTTCTATAATTTTATTTTTGAAAAACAGATATCTACGGTTGTGATCAGTAACTTATTTGGAGTTTGATAGAACCAACTTGATTTTTTGAGGAATAGTAACATACCCTTATAAATAGTAATATAAATAGTAATATAACCCTTACGAATAGTAAATCGTATTATTATTTTATTTTCTTAAGGATATATTATAATGAGATATTGATTAAATTTTCATGGTGAATTAAAATGAGTTATAGTTTTAAAATTTTTATTTTTCAAATAAATTATTATATTATATAAAAATTAAATTAATCATTTTTAGAAAATTATTCATAGAAAATGGAGTTTATTTTTGAATTATACACATCGAAAAATGATTAGTGTTTTTTTAGTATTTTTCTGAGATATTTAATTTTTTTGTGAATAGTAAAAATACAATTTGAAGTTTTCGATGTGTTTAATGAAATCATAATGATGTAATAATGATTTAATCATTATATTAGACTCTTGGGGATTAAAATATTATATGAGTTGTCCCAAGTGTCCAATACCCTAGAAAAAAAGCCATGTTCAAGCTCATGGTTTTGCAAATATCACTAATGAGGTATCCCTTGAAATTAATTAAAAACTCCCTCACTTTCACTATAAATACCACCCTCTCCCAATCTTCCTATCACACCTCACAAGATTTTAGAATTGTATAAATTTTTCCCAATCCCTTTAACAAGGATCTTACCCTTGTGCAAGACCTTATGGTCTCACCAAAAGTCCAAAACCTAAGGCCTTAAATAGGTTCTCAAGGAGAAGAGATCAAGAGGTAAAGATCCTCTTTCATTTTCTTGTGTTTTCATTTCATATAATCTCTTCACCTACCCTTATCAAAGAAGCATGAAAGATCAATTATTATACATATTAAGATTTATTATCATGTTTATGTAAAAATTCATCATCATTCTTCATCTCCTCTTCCTCTTATTCTAAAAATAAAAACACCATCCGTGATGTGTTGATTTACCGACATCTTGGATGATGTGTATTCAATTTCCTTTACTTACTTCAAATATGGATGTAAAACCATTTTAATGTTCACTTTTTTTTAAATTTTATGATATGACCTATATAATGTTCTGTAATTAACTTATACACATAATATTAAAGGTATATGATGAAACAAGTTCATAATTATCGAAGAATCACCAAAATGATGTAAACGAATGTCACTAATGATTTATCTAATGATTAATCCTAACAAAATTTAATAAAAAATGATTTATGGTATCATTTAATATTCTAGAAACATATTAACATCATTTTATTCCACTTCTCGAGTTTCTCTTCCTTTTGACAAGAAAATCCTTTATGAACCAACCATAGAAATCTTGTAAATAATGCATACAAAACAATGGAAATAAAAAAAATATTATTAATAAATGGATCTAATGATGTTATAAAATGATCATATATGGTGTTATAAAAATTAATATGTTTCTTTAAAATATTAATAACACCCTTTTAACCATTATACAAGAGTTTAAATAAGTTTTATGTAAGAAGAACCTGAGGTAAGAGAATTCTTAACCGAGTTTTCATTCTTTGTGTTGACCTTATATTTCATTAATTATCTGGTACTATGATTATTTATGTAATTAATTTAATTATTATTATTTTTTAATATGTGTATTTATATTTTATACACATATTACTTTCATTATATCAATTATCACTTCAATTATTTCATATTTGTTAGGGTAAAAATTCTCTTTTAAAATTCTATTTTACAAAATTTAAAAGCAATGTTTTTATGAAATTATTCATGTTTTATGATTATGTTCTGGTTCTTATGAATTGTTGATAAAGAAGGGTGGGACCAATATATACCTCCATTTCATTGGATATGTGTAAGTTGGTGGTCGGCTGAATGGTTACTCCAAGTGTAACTGCAATGGTTACACCATAAGGTAACTGTGAGGGTTATATTGTAAGGTAGTCATGAGGGTAGCAAATCATAAGGTAGCTGCAAGGGTTACAATATAAGTAAGTAATAACCTATGATACCTTTATGATTTTATATTTGTTATATAATTTTTTTATGTAAATATCATGTTTCACAAAGTAAATATATAAGGGTGAGAAGTATGTCTTTGTGAAAATGATTTCATATGTTTTTAAGTATTGATTGACTAATAGTTTTTTCATTCCTTTTATATCCCTTACTGAGATTTTTATGATCATACCATGTTTTTAAATGTCTTTTAAAGGTTATAAGTATTTTTAAGAAAAATAAGGAAGTCAAGATTTGTTAAATAAATCATGTTGTTGTTTTATGTTTAAAATTTTATGTTTTGGAAGAAATGGATACTTATTTAATGGTACCCACTTTGTATGCCTGTGGGTTGATATGTATAAGTCATGTCTCAACTTTATAAAAATCTAAAATGAAAATAACATTGGTAATTTAAAAGAAGTAAAGTATAGTTTAAATAGATAGATTTTTTAATTTTTAAGTCTGGGTCCTTATATGGACATTATAAAAACCATTCCAAATAAAACATGGTGTATAATAAGAAGTATGTCTCATGGAATAGATAATTGAGATAAGAAACCCTTACCTTTTATCCTATCTTCCATAGACACACTCTAACCTCATATATAAAAAAAATATATATCTTAATAACTTATTTAATAACCTTAATCAAATCTTTTTCCATTTATAATCTTTATTTATGATCATTCTCTATATGAATTCTAGTTAGTTTTTACCGATTTTCAATATCGGGTTTAAGTAATATTGATCATTTTGAATTAGTTTCATAAAAATGGCATTGGTTTCATTATTTCTACAAATTTTAACATTTAAATATAGTTAAAGGTATTGAATATATTTTACATGATATTTATTAAGTTATAATTTCATTCCATGGTATTTTTGGTTACAAATCGTGAAGATGAAATCAGTGATGATCATGTTTTGGTGATTCTTAATGAATAAAAGGTGTTTTCTTAATTAATGAGTTTAAATATAAATTTTCCATTAAAAACCCAAAAAAACTAATTTTTTACTTATTTATATCATATATTACCATAAATTGAATTCCCATATTCATATATGATATAAATTTATATCATTGCTCGAGTAGGCGGTTAAACCAACCTAACCAAGAACATACCATGATTAATGGATGATTATAAAGTGATTTAGTTGTAATATCATTATATAAAAATCATAATGATCTTATGTAGTGTTTATTAGTGTTTTATATTATAATTTTAAATTATTATAAGAATAATATATCCTATGAGAGGTTATTTCATAGTACAAATAAATTATTTTTGGTTCATAGAACGCTCTTTTGGACAGTTGAATTTTCCATAGTTGTTTATTACACATATTTTTATTGGTTTGAACAATTTTTATTTATATAAAATTAATATTTTAATACTATCAAATTTATACATTAAACCAATAATCATTAACATCTATGTAATGTGGTGATTAGAAGAAAAATATAAATCAATTATTCTATGAAGGCGGTAGTCCACACATATGCATGGATGATGAGTTCAATTTCCATAGAATAGGGAAAACAATTAATTTGTGTTATCTTTTGAAAATATAAAATATTTCAAAAATATAATACCTATATATTAAATTACCTATTTTTATCATCATTTTAAGGCGATGAAGGAAAATTAAACACATGGCATCGTAGAGTCGGTAGTTTTCACAATGCACAAATGACAATTTTTTTTTCTCAATAGAAAATGGAAAGGTGGTTAATGATTTTACTATAATTATAATAACATATAAGTATAATAATTTTACTGATGTTATAATTTTAAGATGGTGTAATGGAATTTTATTAATAATAAGTGTACATAAAAAAATTGAAATGAGAAAAGAGTAGTTAGAAATTTATACCTCACTTATTGGATTATCTCCTTTATAGAGGGGGTAAGCCTTTGAGGGATGGTATTTTGAGAATACCAGAACCTGTTGAATGTGTATAAGAATTTTTAAGAGATTTTTTGGAATATTTTGGGTCAAAATAAATAGGTTGTGGTTTGATGGGAAGAAAGGAGAGAATTAATCTTTTTATAAGGGAAAAGGGATAACATTTTTTATTAATAAACAAAGCATTTCAATCATGTGAAGTCACTATAAAGAAAATTAGCTCCAAAATTGGGGAAATAATATATATTTTAAGGTATTTGTTTGATAAAGACCTCAAACACCCATTCTTACACATATTTTAAATATTTTTATGGTCTTTACCTCTTGGTTAAACCCATTTGACCTCTTTTGATTTTTACCGTGGTAATTTTGTTTTACCAAAGTAATTTATCCTTTATGATTAAAAATAAATTTTCCATTATACATAATTTTTACCTAATAATTTAAAATTTAAAATACATTTTATTATTTTAATTTTCTAAAAGTGATAAAAATTAATTTTAAAGTACTAAATTTATAATTTATTTAAAATAGTTTTTTCAAAAATATAACTTAGGTTCTAAAATATAAAATATGGATTTGTAAATAAAAACATTTTTTTAAATTATAAATTAAATTATAAAATAAATATTTTTTCTAATGAAAATATTTAATAAATTTTCAATTCATACTTATATTATAATAATACCATAAAAGTCATGTAATTTGTAAAAATGGTATTTTGTACTATTCACCCAAAAATAAATAATTTTAGAAAAATAATACAAATAATATTGATAAAATATTAATATGATAAATAAAAAAAATATTAATTTTTTAAAATATAAATTCTAAAATTTATAAATTTAACTTTAAAATAAAATATGAGATATAAAGGAAGCTGTTTTTATTGGAAAATAGAATTTATAGAATATTAACCATTCTTATTAAAATTTCATATCATTTAATAATTAAATTATTATTAATTTATTATTCATATCAAATATATTTTATCATCATTAATCATAAGTTTCTTAAAATATAAATGTATATTACATAAAAATGTAGTATTTATAAAATATATTTCTCAGCATAAAATGATCGTATTAGTAATTTTATCTATACCAATTTAATTCCATTCATATTAAAAGTAGAATTTATGTTATTCATACATATATTTCATAAAATGGTTAGTATTATTCATTACCACTAATTTAATATCTATTTTCTTACAATCATAGTTGAATTCTTATATTTTATCTAAATATATTATGGTTTTATTTAAGTTTGGTGTTGTTTGTAGAGTAAGCTTTCGATCACATTGAATTTATTAAATTTAATCATATTTTAAATTATTAATGTGTCAAATTATACCCCCCTTGAATAAATTTCATCCTCATAATTGTAATTATCACTCATTGATAAAAGTGGGTAAAGGTACCCTTAACATATTTATCATTCGAGATATAACTTCTTTTATAAAATCTACCTTACTCTCTTAGGCCATATTAGGTTACTTATATTTCCTAAAAAAACATTAATTTTTCATACAATCATATACACAAGTATGTATATACCCTAATCATATATTATTTATAACAAAACTTTCCCAAAACCATTTGAATCTCTAAGAAATTGAACCATAAAGAAATCATATATTCCTCCAAAAATTAACTCTATCTTTAACCCTTAAATGTGTTGATCACTAGTTCATAAAGTCACCAACTAATTGATATATATCATAATCCCAAGACCAAGATAAATTTAAACAAAAATATGATGGATTTATTTTTCATTAAATCAATAATTAATTCCAAGTCTATAAATGCTATCTAACACAGTTTTATTAAAACAAATAAACATTTTAAACATAAGAGTTATCCATCCCACAATCATGTGTTCTTCAATAGTTATCCATAAAAATATAAACATTTCATAAAATAATTTTTCGGGGTTTTTGATAACATTAAATATATGTTTCCAAATTTTTAAAGTATAACCACTAAAGAAAAATCTTTATATGTCTCACATGATCCTCGTAACATTTAGAATATACCAGAATATCATTGATAAATATCAATCACTTATGAAAATATCTAAGAGTATTTAGATTTAATTTCTATAAATATATAAACTTTAAAAACTCATCTAATACCATTATACTCTAATTTTCTATCATATCATTCATATACAAATATTCTCAACCATTTAATTATTCTCCCTTAT
This sequence comes from Viscum album, assembly GCA_963277665.1. NCBI lineage: Eukaryota > Viridiplantae > Streptophyta > Magnoliopsida > Santalales > Viscaceae > Viscum > Viscum album. The sequence continues at coordinate 1,110,467,945 of OY728119.1, forward strand.
TCAATTATAATACATAGTGGTTTCTCGATACATATCTTTGATAGCTTCATTTATATGATCTTATTTCAACTAAATACTAAACCCCAAAATGGTTATCTATAAAATCAGAGTAAATGATATTATGAATATGAAATCTCAATATCAAGATGTATTCACCAATGGAACCTTAATTTCAACCTATGATAATTTTAGATCAATCAAATTTGATTTAAGTTAGGTTCTCTTTTATTTATTAACATAATACATTAAAGTAATTAATAAATAAATCCTTTATAATGGATAGTAAAAATAATGTGATTAAATAAATAATATCCTTGGATATTGCAAAACCTTGTGTGTAGTTAGGCGTCTTTGTCGTGCATCGGGTGGTGTTTGAGTTATTACCCAATATGCCGTTTTCAGTGTTATTACCCCTAAACACATCTGTGTTAGAGCCTTCATCGACATATAATATCCATTTATGTATGTAATCACTAGGGGAACCAAAAAATATATACTTTATTAAAACTTAGTTATGTTTTCCTATACTTATATTTCTCTCTTAAACATATCCCTATGATTTTCAATAAAGTTCCCTTTTTCTAATCCCCAAATAAAATGTTCATTATTACCTAAACATTAAATCATATATTATGCCAAAGGTTCATTTATACCTTTAAAATTATGATCAACCTTAACTTATCATCCCTTAAATTATCCCTAATAGATATCATAATCTTTAAAGTTATCTAATAACTACTCTAATACCAAATGTGGCACCCCGAACACGTACTCCCATATCCAGTTCCATAAACTTATACTTTATATACAGGATTTCATACCAACTATTGATTACTAAACATAACTATCCCATAATTACATGAATCAAAGAAAACATTTCATTACATAATTTCCCAAGACCTTTTTAGGTTTGTATTTTTTGATAATTAGGATAAATCATAAACTAAAAAAGTCGATGTCTTTCTCAAATATTATAAATTTTACTCCACTATATAAGAAACTACTTAATCAAAAATAAATCTTTAGTATCTCATAGAAATATCAAAAAAAATTATACTAGTCATACCATGTGTATTATTTTTCTTCATAACTAGGGAAAATTTAAATCTAAGAAGGGGTGAGCTCAAACTCTTAGTAAGGGAAAAATACAACTGTAGAAATCATGGAATAGACATGGATAAATATTATGGTAGGAATAAGTAATTATCATAATTTCATAATAAAATAAAACTTAGAGCATAATATATCCATGTATATCAATGAAAATAAATAAATCACCTGGATAATAATAACTAAATTAATGGTGATAAAATGCATAATTCTAGACATATTGATCATACCATCAAGGTCTCAACCAAGACATTATTCTTATCTTTAAGACCACAATCAAGACATATTAATGAATTGGGAAGGAATATACCAAATACCGAAACCTATTTGTCTCATGAGATCTACTTATGCATCAAGGATATATCTAATAATAAGACACATACGTCACTTGTTTAATTCCAATGCATTCATTATATGAGATAATGCGTAAACAATACACAATCGAATTTTCTAGTAAGAATTCGTATTGGAATAACAACCCACATAACTCAATTACTTTTCCCCATATTAATAAACAAGATAACATGATCATAAATCATTAAATAAAGAAGGGAGATGGTTAAAAAATACATATTTTACTTTACTGAGTAATCAATAAATATCTGTATTGCAATAACAAATATGGATTTTTAATAGTTCTCTGATCAATAACTTGAATAACTTTCTATTAAAGAATCCTTCAAGTAAATTTTTTTTTAGTATTTTTATATGGTTAATTCAATAATTTCAATAATCAGTTGATATATTTCATTTAAGTGAAAACCATTCAGTCAATGGAATTAAAAACTAGTTATTCACAAAGCAAACGTATTGGAAGAAAGGTTATTCCTATTCATGGTGGATAGTTAGGGTAGAAAAACTTTGTGATGGATAATATATTTGATAGAAAAGAAAATTACATGATTCATTTATAGAAATAAGTTATACAATTTCAAAATATTTTATCTCTAGTGTAATAAAGAAAATCCATAATAATGTTGACAAAGATGAAAAACATCATTTCAAAAGAATGCATCAAACGGTATCACACCAGAAGGGATCAAGAATTGAATTGTTTGATACCATGAGTTAAGTCCCCCAATTTATAAATATATTTATTTATTATATAATAAATCATGTAACATAAATCTCCTGAGTGTATATCCTTTTGAATATGAAAAGTAAAATTAAGGTGAAAACATAAAAGATCTTTTAGAAAACATTTTTCATATTAAAGTAAAATACATACTTATATTTCACTTTCAAAAGTAATTTTTGAAAATGTGAAGTGAAATATTTTAAAAAATATTAATTTTAAAAATATAACTAATAATGTATCCTTTAAAATTTCACAAATTTTTATATAGGAAATATGGATCAAAAGATAAAACATTTTATCATGATAGGAACCATTTTAATACTTTAAAATTGACTTCGTTGAAAACCCACATAGAAAAACTTTCTTTTTAATTAAAAATTAATTTTATAAAAGAGGAATATAAAGTTACATATAATAAAATATTAGTGTGGGTGAACCAAATAATTTTTTAAGATGGAACACTATAACTCAATGATTTAAAATTGAGTTACCAAAACTCCTTACTACTAGGGTAACAATTGAATACATATCCATTTGAAGAAGGGAATATGATTTGGATTAGTAAATACCATTAAATAAAAAAATTTATGATAAAAATACATTCATGGGAATTAAATACACCATACAATGAAAAAATTGTGCACAAAATGTATTATGTCTCTGAGAATCAAAATTGAGACCAAGGAAACCCTTAAAACCATAGAAACTTTCGAGTCAAAACCCTTGAAGAAAATGATTTCAAATGAAACATTTAATACCATTAACAATGATAGTACCATGATAAAAAATATTAAATGGTAATTAGATACACCATTAAAAATAAAACATTGTGTATAATAAGAAGTATGTCTCAAGGAATTGAAAATTGAGACAAGATACCCTTACAACCTCAGAAACATTCAATTCAAAACACCTTGAAGGATATAACTTCAAACGAAAAAGTAGGTACCTTGAATAATTAGGGACAATGATACAAAATTTTCAGGAGTTGTTATATACACCCTAAAAAATAACTCATGGTGTATAACAAGAAGTATAACTTAAGGAATTGAAAATTGAGATAAGAAAACCTTACCTTTTATCATAGCTTTCACAAACACACTCTAACCTCCTGTAAAAAAAACATAAATATATTAATAATTTAGTTCATAACCTTAATAATATATTTTTCCATTTATAATTTTTATTTTAATAAATCATGTATGAATTCTTGTTATTTGTTACCTATTTTCAATATCAGTTGTAACTAATATTGATCGTTTTGAACTAGTTTAAAAAAATGGCGTTGATATTCATTATTAATTTTTTTAATAATTATAAGATAATTAAAGGTACTGGGATATATTTTAGATGATATTTTTAAAGTTATAATTTCATTCCATGGTAGTTTTTTGGTTACAAACCTTGAAGTTGAAATCCATGATGACCATGTTTTAGTGATTTTTAACGAATTAAATGCATTTTCTTAATTAACGAGTTTAGTAATAATGTTACCATTAAATAACAAAAAAACTAATTATTTACTTATTTATATCATGTATTATAAAATATTATATTATCATAGTCATCCATGAGATAAATTTATATCATTTTTCAAGTAGTTGTTTAAATAAACCCGAATAAGAACGTCCATAATTATTGGATAATTATGAAGTGATTTAGTTGTAATATAATTATAATACAAGAATAACGATTTTATTTAGTGATTATTAGTATGTTATATTAGAATTTAAATATTATATTTTGATAATACAAGATATTATAATTATTTATATGGATATTTTATAGAATAATAATAAATCTATATTTATTATATATGGGGTTTGAGAGCTTATGAATATTGTCGAACATAATGCAAGGGGTTATTTGTCTCAAATTTGAATTCATTGGGACATATTTATGTCATACACCTTGTTTTATTTTTCATGGTTAAAATAAAACCCCAATATTATTTTGTATCATGATTAAAATATATTTAATGAATTTTTATTTTTTATTCCAAGTTCATTCACTCATGGGGTTATGACTCAAAGATTATAAAAGTGGTAAGGGTTCTTAATCTCAATATTGTTTCATTTAGACATGTTTTATTTTTTGAACTTATTTATGTTTATGAGGTTTATATACTACTATATTGATACATTATATCTTGAATCCTTATTAATTCATGGCATTTATAGTTACAATTCAAATTATTTCTTTCATGGGGGTTTTGATTCAAAAATTATCAAGGCAGTAAGGGTTATATGTTACAATCTAACTTTTTATTGTGGTTCTTTATGATTAAATTTAAAATTATGATGTTATATGATATATCTATCCAAAAATTATCTTCTTTATTATCCTCTAGTTATTTCTATATATTCCATGTTTTCATTTAATTTTACCCTCTTTAAGTAATCAAGATACTAAAAGAATGTAATTAAGAAAAATAAAATTTATTTCTCTATTCGATTATGAATATTTTTACTCCATATCCATATTTTATTTCAAATGTTTTCCGGAATTTTTTTACCATTCCCCAATGATTGTATAAAGTCATTTTAACCATGATTTAATTTAAATAAAAAAATTAAAAGGAATATTCTTATCATTTTCCGAATGAGTTACTTTTGAATTTTTACTAAAAATGGGAGAGGAATATTTGTTTTAACGTACAACGCATGAATGGATTTTCCCTCTATCATAAATTATAACCTCTTAAAATATTCCTTTACAATTTTAAAGGGTTTTCTCAAAGTAAATGTCTTCCATAAGTTTTTGTGAAAATATTAGATTTTAAATATGTGGTTTCAAAATAAAAAGGGTATTTTCCTCAAGAAATGTTCTAGTTGAATTTTAAAGTTATTTTCTTCTATAAAAATATTATTTTAGGTTTCTTATGATTTAATAGTAATATGATCCAATGTTACCTTCTTTATTATTTATATGGATGTTTTATAATTATCATGATAAAATATTGATAAAACTCATTTTCTATTATATAGGTTAACCTTTGATGTAATAATAAAATTTTTAATGATATTTTGGAACATATATGAATGGATTATGATTATGTGATGGGTGGGTATGTTATATACCTCAAATTAATTGGATAAATATTAATGTTTTATGATCTCAAGGGTATATGGGAGGTTATCCCATTCCACAAAGAGGGTACACAGGTGGTTAACCCAAGACCAAAAAGGGTACACGGGAGTTTATCTCAAGCCCAAAGTAGGTACATAGGTGGTTATCCCAAACCTAACATGTGATGAATGCCATGGTGGGTAGTCTTGATATAATATCTATATGATTATTATTATACCAAATTTTTTGTCACTATTTTATGATATGATCTCATACCAATGTTATGCTCTCAGGGATCATATTTTTTTATTCATTTATGATTCATGCATTATGAAATTCCAATATTTATATCATGTATCATGATTATGTTATATGAATTTATGGGTAATATTTTTAAATTTTAAGTTCATCTTCTTAAATCCTTATTCTCAAGTTATGCTCAAAATGATTATTGACTATTATCAACCTTTTTAACCCTTACTGAGCCTCTGAGATCACATTGTTTATATTTTCTTTTCCCCATAATATAAATAAATATTTTAAGTATGATATGTCTAATAAGGGTGATAGTTTTAAAGAAATTAAAGGGATATGATGTAGATCTTTTATGTGTTAGTTGTTTATATATCCTAGTTTCCAAAGACACTAAACTTTTATGGTTATGGCATGGATTGAAATGATCTGTAATTAATATTCATATAATAAGATGTAATATTTATCTATGAAATATTTGGGGAACTATAGTTGGTATTATAGAAAGTTTTTGTTATTTTTGGAAACTATGATAAGAAAAATTTAGTAAAAACCCTTATGATAATGATAAGTATAAGATAACTTCCTAAATTATACTAAAGAAAGGAGTGTGGTTTTCCTAGAAAATGAAACACAATCTAGACACTATAAAGTAGATATGGATTTGGTATATACTCATCTAGGGGTAATAAATCTAAATAGAACAGATTTAGTATTAACTCAAACCTCATAGATTCATTATGGGTAGGCCTGAGACTATAGACTTGGCTTGACACTCACAGGGGATATTCTTGGGTTAATTCACATTTTATTTATAAAACATTAAGAAGGATTTTAGTATATAATGACCATTCATGAACTAGGATAAAGTAAAGGTTTCATATATTGATAAGAAGGTGTCATGATTTAGACATCCAATGAATGATTTTTTTGATTATATGATTGATAAATATTATTATTTTTTATCATACTATGATTTTTGGTTTTAGTTAATGGCTAAAACTAATAGGAATCATGTTAACAATGAATATGATAGATGATGCAGTAATTTTCCTCATAAGAAACCAAATGAAATATGAGATGGAATGTGCAATCTTGTGATTATGTCAAACCATCTATCTCGATATATGATTAACAACCTGAATATAGGTGAATTTTTGGATGAACCAAATAAGAGAAAAAGTGGAGTTTCATGAAGATAATGGAAAAAAGAAGATTCTACTTTCTACATGTTGAGAATGTGGGAAGAATCACCTATGTAAATGTCCAAAAGGAATGGGAATATGTTTTATTTGGAGAAAAGGACATAGGGCAAGTAATTAATAAGAAAAAAAGAGTTTGATAGAGGGAAATGAAGCACATCCTAAGGTATTGTTTATAGTTTAATGTATTATGTATGGGAACTTTGGAAAGTATTGGTATGTTTTAAGAGAATATAGGGTCATGGTATTCACGTGATTGTTTTTTGTGACATTATGATCTAATTTATTTTATTCATAGATAAATATTAAATTTGATCTAGAAAAATATTGTGATCAAATATTTCATAATTTTTTTGAGTTTTTCAATTTAGTTATGCATATTTTGGTGGACTTTTAAGGTTAAATATTTATGTACTTATTTAAGTTGAACTTTGTTTGTTATTTTTGAGGTTTTATATATTAATTTTTCACTTCATTAGATGAATATATATCCACATTTGATAACTTTTTCTAACTATTTTGGTTTTGGTAAATATATAATACATAAGGAATGAATTGTTATCATTTTATGGATATTATGATCTACTAAAAGTTAATTTTAGTGCTTTATGAATGAAAAATTTATCTTAAATATTCATTTCTTGGAGTAAGAGGTGATATAGAAGTGTAAATTGATCGAATCGTAACTAAAGAATGAAATTATGCTATGATATGGAAAGAAATTAAGTAAGTATATTTTTTAATGTTTTCTATCTTGATAGTAAAATGATACCTCAAATATAGGAAAAAGATCTTGAAATAAAAATATTATCCTTTTACCTTCATTTTTAGCAATTTATGATCTTCTTCACCCCTCATCAATTTATGTTTGTGTGGTCATTAACTTTCTCATGATCAACTTCTCTATCATTTTCTATTACTCCTAGGATGTTATTTTTCTTCTATATGTATATATTTTCACTTACTATTAATTTTATCCTTATCCAGGATCCTTATTATGTGTTATTTTAGGTTACCTTTATGGTTCCCACTTTCCCTTTTCAAAATAAGATTTATTACCCCTTTTTACTATATGGGTTTTCAAAAAAAATATTTTCAAATATTGAAACTTTGATTACCATGATAAAAATTATGAAAACACAATTTTTTTATGCGGGGATAATGTGATAACTTGATTTTTTTGAAATAATACTATTCTTGATATCTTTCATAACATTCGACATCGAGCTTTAAGCAAGTTCTGATATACTATAAAATTATTATTATTAAAATATGAATCTTATAACCTAGCCTTTAAATTGACAGGTATGAATAGTAATAAAAAAATTATAAAAAATATATAAAAAGGTTTTAAATAACTAAAATTTATTGATTAATTTATAATAAATAAATTATTAATTTTCAGTAAAGTCATTTTATTCTTCAAAAATATGTTTTCTTCAAAAATTATTTTTATCGAATTTTGTGCGTGGAAATTATAATTAAATTATAAAATTGTTAGAAATTTAATTTTAGTAAATTAATATAATTTATAAAATAAATATGTCAATAATATCTAAAGGTGAATTTTTGGGAATTTTCTGAAAAGTTTTATTTTTCAATAAATAGTGAAAACCGATTTTTAAAAAATTTATTTTCCTTTAATTAAATTAAATAATCTAGAAGTCCCATTATATTATTAATTTATTATTAAATTAACATAATTATACTTTAATTTTGAATAATATAATTAATTAAATAGTAATCATCATTATACCTGATTTTGGTATAAGTTCACTTTTGGGCTTTAAAACCAATTTTTCTAAAAACTATTTTTATGTGTAAAATGTCTTTTTATCTTAATAAATTATATAAATAACTGTTGATTAATGTTTTTAATTAAATTTATATAATAAATATTCAAATAAATATTTTAATATTTACATAATATTTATAATAAGGCAATGAATGGAAGTAAATTCAATTATATGCTTAAATAATAATTTCTCTAAAAGTGGGTTTTCGTTGTGTTTTGCACACTTATTTTAAATTCAGTTTCATACAATTATATAAATTAATTTTTTTAAAATGGATATAATTTTATTAATAATAATAATTAATTTAATTTAATAGGGTTAACCAAATTTTTGTTTATAATGAATAGTAAAACATTATTTTTTTTATCACGGTTAAGGTAAAAATGGGTTTACCAAGGGTTAAACTAATATATAAGGGTAAATATTACACAAAAACATGTATAATTATTATTTTATGAAGTTATTTAAATATTATGTTATCCTAAATTATAACTAATGTCCATTTGGATTCACTTTCACATGAAAGATTCTTTATATTATTGAAATCTTTTAACTAATTTCATGAGTGTCCCTCCCCTAACTTATAAAAGCTTACATATTATCCTCTCTTATTCATATGATTTGATCCTTATAGATCAGAAAATATCTACCCCAAAACCATAAAATATTCCTTTACTTCATCCTTGAGCTTCTATTCTTCCCCTAAGGTTATCATAATAAGGCTTAAGTTGTAAGGCAAATGAGTTCTCTCCAAGAAGATGTATAAATATTAACCGAGCTCTTTTAATTTTATTTATTCTTAAAACTTCTATATACCATTTTTATACATAATAAAATTATTAAAATAGTCTCATAAATATATTGATATGTTATTTTGAGGATGTTACAACCATTCCCCACCTCCATTCCATCAAATAGGAAATGAAATTATTGCTAGTGCGTACGTGTGGACTATCACGTCCACCTAGTGATATGATTCATTTTCCATCACCGTTTTTAATGTTTTGTTATTATGATGGATTTTATATTTATATATTATATTTAGGAAAAAATTATTATTATGTAATTATAATTCTTTATCTACCTTCTTATCATCCCCCTGTTAGAACGATAATGTTACTCGTGTGCACTTATGGACCACCACCTCCACGAAGTGATATGATTCATTTTTCATTTTTGGATTTAATGGATAGTAATAAGGATATATTTAATGAATATATTTTATATTTATAATATAATAATGATTCTAAAAATTTTAGTTATCATTTACCTTTTTTTCATTCCATTCATCAAAATGTGCAAACATCACTCATGTGTGAGTACAGATTACCATCTCCATGAAGTGATGCAATTAATTTTTCATAACCACATTATATAAATAGTTATAGAAGTGTATAAAATGATTAAATATGATACTTATGGAATGATTAAAATTGATCAGGTGATGGAATCATGATCAAAGTACAAGGACCAAAACTGTCGAAATAGAACACACATGAGAAATGAAGCAGTTAACATCTGAAATTATGAATTTAATAAAGAGTTGTTAATAAATGGGTGTTAAAATGTTATATATGGATGATATATGATATTATAATTATTTATATGATTTTTTAAAGAATTATAATAAATATAAATTTATTATATAGGATGTTAGAGCACTTATGAATCAAGTTGAATATAAGGTAAGGGGTTCTTTGTCTCATATTTAAATTCTTTGAGACATGTTTGTGTTATACACCATGTTTTAATTTTCATGGTGAAAATAAAACCTAATTAGAATAATACATAATTATTCTCATATATTTTATGATGTTCAATGTTTTATTCTAAGTTTATTTTCTCATGGGGGTGTGACTCAAATATTATAAAAGTGGTAAAGGTTCTTCATATCAATATTCTTTCGTTGAGAAATGTTTGATGTTATGTAGTTGTTTTTGTTTATAAGGTGTATATACTAGCACATAAACATGTTATATCATGAATAATTTTTAATTTATGGTACCTAAAGTTACATTTCAAATTACTTATTTCATGGGGTTATAATTCAAAAGATATCAAAGTGGCAAGGGTTGTACGTTATAATATCAATTTTTACCAGGATTGTTTATGATTAAATTTCCAACGATGACATTATATAACCTATATCTCCAAAATATTATTTATTTTAATATCCTACATTTATTTATGGTGATTATATTTTTTTCCATTTATTTTCCTCTCTTTATATACTCAGGAGACCGAAGGAACATTTTTAAAGAAAATTAATTTATTTTTCTCTATGATCAAGAATCCTTTTCTTTTATATCGATATTTTATTTCAAATGTTTTAATTTTTTTTTTACTATTTTTCAATGATTTGATAAATACATATTTCTCATGTTTTAATTTTTATAAAAATGTTTAAAATGAATCTTTATTTTATTTTATGAATGGGTAACTTTTGACTTTTTACCGAAAATGTGTAAGGAATTTTTGTTTTAACGTACATCACATGGAACTTTTTTCTCACCCTCATGACTTCTCTTTGCTTTGAAGTTTAATTTACAAGTTTTCATGGTTCTTTTTAAAGAAAATGTTTTTCTTGATATTTTGGAAATTTTTTATATTATAAATAAGTGAATTTAAAATGAAAAGAGTATTTTAATTAAAAAATATTCTAGTGATCTTTTAACGTTATTTTTGTTTATAACAAAATTATAACCATTGGAAAATTTCCCTATACCCATGGTTTGAAACCATGAGTATAGCCCATGAAACTTCCAGTATAGCCTATACCCATGGTTTCATGAACCGTTGGCTCCTAAGGCGTTGGGATAGACCTTGATCTATAACCATGGTTTAGGAAACCGTAAGTATAGGTCCCGTCCACCGTGTCACTCACCATTTCATTATGAAATTTACCTATACCCACGATTTTCAAACCGTGGGTATATCTTTGAAAAAAAACTGCGATCACAGGATTCGATCTCTAGACTGCTCATTTATTCCTCTTTCTTCTAACCACTATCCCATCTGTATTATTGATATATATATATATAGAGTTATATATATTTACATAAACTGTGGCTATAGTTAGCAAACTGCAGGAATAGGTGTTCCCGTGAAAAAGTTTTTGTGCCCTGCCAATTTTTTTATGCCATAAGGTGGGAAATCTATACCCATATTTTTGTAAAATCATGGGTATAGGTATTAAAAAAAACCCTATACCACATTTTTTGTTAAATCGTGGGTATAGGTCTCGAAAAAACTACCCTATACCCACAGTTTTGGGAAACTGTGGCTATATATTCCCATTATATAACTATACCCACAATTTTTAATAAACCATGGGTATAGGGGTGAATATACCCACAGTTTTGGAAAAACCATGGGTATAGGTTCCCATACAATAACTATACCCATAGTTTTGAGAAAACCATGGGTATAGGGGTGCCTATACCCATGGTTTTCTGAAATTTTTTGGGTAGATGTCCTTTTTCTAGTAGTGTCTTTGATATTTCTTATGTCTTACTGGGAATATTATCCAATGTTACCATCATTATTCTTTATCTAAATGGTATATTATTATGATGAAAAAATATTTATAAAACCTATTTTCTTTTCCATGGGTTAATATTTGATGTAATGAAATGAGTTTTTATGATCTTGTGGAATACATATGAATGTATTATGATTATGTGATAGGTGGATCTGTTACAGTTCTCTAATTCATCAGATAATGAGTATTGTTTTATGAGCTCAAGGGTGCCCAGGTGGTTAGCCCAAGCCCAAAGTAGATACACGAGTGGTTATCCCAAGACTAACATGTGATAAATGTCATAGTGGGTAGCTTTGACATAAGATTTCTATGATTATGGTTGTGACATGATTTATGCAACTATTTTATAACATGATCTTATTCTTATTTTTTGCTCTCATAGTTCATGTTTTTAAATAATTTATGATTATTGTCCTATAAACTATCAATATTTTTGTCTTGTCTCATTATTATGATCTTGGAATTGATGGGTATGATTTTTAAATTCTAAGATCAAGTTCTCAAACCCTTATGATCATGTTATACTTAAAAATTATCATTGATTGATATCTCCTTTAGTTACCTTTACTGAGCATCTGAGTTCATCCTTTGTTATGTTTCTTTTTCCTCATGATATGAAGAATGGTTTTAAGTATGATATAACTAATATGGGTGATAGTTGTGAAAAACTCAATAAAATATGATGTAGATCTTTTATGTATCAGTTGTCTATGTATCCAAGTTTCCAAAGTCACTAAACCTTTACGGTTCTGGTGTGAATTGTGATGATGTGTAGTGAATATTTATCTATTAAGATGTAATTTTTGGGTGTGTAATATTTGAGTCACATCACATACTACATAAACATAAACTTATACATACATGTACATACAAATACATACACATGCACATATGCACATACAAGCACACATACACACAAACATATGCATGAACATGCACATGCACATACACATACACATACATACATATATATACATATGCACATACATACATATGAACATACATACATACACGTACACATAAACATACACATAAAAAACATAAATATATATAAAAAAACATAAACACACACACACAAAACACATATAAACACATACATACTCATTTATACACATACAGACATGTGCATACATCCACATACAAACACATGAATACACATACATGAAAAATAAGTAAATATTTTAAATTATTTAATATGAATATGAATATATAAATTCAAATAATTATATTTAAATAAATATATATTAATTTATATATTTATATAATTTTTTAAATATAATGTTAAAATATTATATTTATATAAACATTTTGTAATTAATGTATATAAATAAATTATTAAAAAAATTTATTGACTAATATAAATTTGATACTTTTTTATATATTTTTTTGAAAATAAGATTAATAATATTTTTTATTATAACATAGTTATATAAATCATATTTATATATTATATTCACACATATATACTTATTGTTGTTTAGAACTTGTTTAAAAATATAAAAATTTGTGTAATTCAATCAAATCATTCATGGTGTCCTTTTTCATTGTTAATTAAAATAATGATAAATAGTCACCTTTTATCGGTGCTTCTTTTAAAGATGATAAAACTTCAATTTATTACTATTTGATGTTAGCATTGACAAAGGATCCTATTTGTCTGCTTTTTTTAGTGCTGGTAAAATACAATGTTTAATATTGTAGAATTTATAGTAATTTTATATTTATATATTTTAATTTTTTAGTATATTGAATTATTGAAATTAAAATTATTTTAACATGAAATGAAAATAAGATATAATTGAAAAAAATATTTTTAATATTTTACATAAACTAATTACATTCTAAATTATTTTAATTAATTACTTCCATAAAATAATCCAAGGATTGATTTAAATTTTTTTATATAACTCAATTAACAAAAAAAATCATGCACAAATCCTAAAGCAAATTAATTTTGACAAAAAAAATGAACAAAAAAATCAATGCATGACCATAAAAAATACTTTCAAAAAATATTAAAATAAAACTCTAACAAAAAACATTATAATGTGTTTTGATACAGGTGATGACAAACATGTTTTTTTATTATAATTATATTTAATTTTATGATTATTAAATATTAAAAACATGAACACCAATTTTAATTTTATTTCCCTTTACTGTAGATCAGATATAACAAGGCTTATACAATTAGGGGGCCCCAGGCAGCATGTGGGGAAAGGGGTAGATGTTGAACCATAGAATCTTGTGCAGCCCATCTTGGGGATTCATCAATGGTTCCAAGGAGATATTGAACCACATAATCTTGGTGGCCCAATGTTCAGATTCAATAAAGAATCTACCAAAGAAAATTACTGGGATGGGGCCCAGTAAATGACATAAATTTATAAAATTAATGATCAATACAAAAAAATATCATAATCAAACTTTATTATCCATCTGCAGGATGATTTCATGGCCCATAAGCGATGTATTGTCGTGGAAAATATGAAAGTAAAATATTTTGGCCATTTGAATCTTGGGAATAGTGATATGTAAACTGAAGAAGGATTGGAAATCCTTTGATTTTGGTTTAGTGTCATAGATCGCATGTTATTCAGAATTTTATCAATACTAAACATAAAGTGATGATAAAAGGGTAACTTTTATCAACATTAACTAAAAGAACTGATAAATGTAACTTTTATCAGAGTTAAAAAATGATGATAAAAGTACACCCTTTATCAACACATTTTTTATTGTTCATAAAGGTGGTTTTTTATCACCATTTTTTTAGCACTGATAAAAAAAATTAATAAAAAATATTATTATTCCATATAAAAGCATCCTATTTATATTAAGAATTTAATGTATATTTATATACATTAATTACAAAATGAATTTATGTAATTCATATAAATATGATATGTATATATGTGTATGTATATGTGCCCATTTATGTGGGACGCACACAAACATATATATATATATATATATATAATGTGTACGTGTGTATGTATGACATATACACATTTGATGTATATTTTTTCATTTTAGATATATTATTCTTTGAATTTATTCATTTTTATACAAATTTATATTTTAATAAGTATTTTTTTTAAGAATTTTTAATTTATATGATTAGTATCTATCCAATTTTATTTATTAATTTTTTGTAAAGACTCAGAAATTCCATGTAATTTCTTTAAATATTTTTGGGATTATGAGTTTGTGAAAATTTATGGTGCTCGATTCCAAGTCCCGGTGTGCCCAAAATAGAATTTTGAACTTTTTTAAGGTACATTTAGTAAACATGTGGGAGAGAATTTCTATTTTTTGAACAGGTTCTCAGAATTGAAATCCCAGGACACCATAGAACCTGTAGTGCCATAATTCTCTTAAGGGAAACTTCACATCGACCGCAGTTGGTCAGGAGAGAAAGAGAAAATTTAGACTTCACAAAAAAATAATAAAATAAATTAACAAAGTTATTTTATTTTTTTCTATAACTGTTGAGCAGCAGTGGCAGGACCCTTGACTTGTCAAGCCATTTAATGGCTTGAATCTTTTGTTTTGGAACCTCGATGTTGTAACATTAAATGCAGTTCATAAATGAACCACATTAATGTTATGCAACACATTTGGAACCTCTTTTTATTTAATAAAAGCTCAGGCGTGGGATTTTGGAACAAAGGTGAGGAACATATGCCTAATTGTTGTAGCAATTTCCACCAAGGAATGGAAGATTGGATGACAACATCATAGGAATCGAATCTAGAACGACGAATGACGGCGGCTTCGTCAAGCGCAGATTCTCCTTCCACCACTGCGACATCTCCAATAAATCCGAGGTAAGGGGTTTATTTATAAAATATTTTCTTTGATGAATTAAATAATCTACCGCTTGTTATGATGATAATGTGGAGGACATGGGACAACTGAACCAGGCCGAACCCTCCGCCGCTTCGTTCATGTTGCATTATTCGAGGGACAAATTTCCAACTTGACAGAAAGTAGAAACCGGGTGGCACACAATGATGGAGGCATCTTGAGAGGCATGTAGGAACATAGAGAAGGAAAAACAATCCACCAGAGCCCACCATGTGACCTGGGGAAGTCCCGCCCTCTGACAAAGGCGGTGACTGGTGATCATCGGCCTCAGAAGGGGGTGGCGCCGCCCGGCGCCGCGGCAGACAGATTGGAGGACGACTCTCAGCCAACCATAGAGGTGGGAGGCAACATGCCATCGTGCACTGTGGTGAGTAGGAAAAGACTATGAAGATGCGGCAAAGTATGGGACCTGCTCCCTGCGGGTCCCGTGGGTGATGAAGCGGCACCACCTGGCACTTCCATTTAAAGAGCCAAACGACTCTTTGAGCCATTCGGGAGGTGGAACGTGCGACCCCCATGCGGGTCGCGATAGATGGAAGGTCGAGCTAGGGTGGGCCAGGCTAGTCCACAGTCCATGAGGCCAAGCCCACCATGGCCCATCCCAACTAGGCCAGGTCGGACCCGGACCGGGTCAAACCTGACCCAGACCCATTCGAACCCAGTTTTGCTTAAAGAGCCATATCTTGCGAACCGAACATCCGTTTGATGATCCATCTATGGCACTAGGATACTTAGATTGAGATGGTCCTTTTGATATACTCCAATTGGGAACAATTAGAGTATGGATGGGTTTGATCGTATCCAAATCCAACCGGGCCCTCGACACTAAAATGCCTATAACTCACAGACCAAATGTCTAATTAACTGGACATCTATTATGTTGCAACCCATACGACATGGAGGTCCTTTGGGTTCCTAATTTGTTGAACATTGAAGTAGTTTAGACATGTATGATATCCATAAAAGTAGATAATACGAAACTCAAGCACACCAGGTGCGGGGAATTTTGTGGCTGGCTGTTATCTGAGTTGTGACCCTGTGTGGATCAACATCTTGAGACTCTGTGTTGATCAACACCATATGGACCCTATGTGGATCCACTTCATAGTGACCATGTGTGGATCAATATCTAGAGATGCTGTGTGGATCATCATCTAGCGACCCTGTGTGGATCAGCATCTGGAGACCCTCTGCGGATCAGCATCTAATGACCTTGTGTGGGTCAGAATCATAGAGACCCTATATGGATCAACATCTAGAGACCCCGTGTGGATCAAAATCTTAGAGACCCTATGTGGATTAACAGTGCATGACCCGACGAAGACCGACCTTAGAGTGTCCCGTCGTGGATCTGTGACATATGACCCTGTATGGATCGACATTGGAACAACTCCACTGTGGTTTAGTTGTGGATACTACCTAATGGAATAAAACGATATAGCATATGACTAATCATCTTTATTTCTAAACTATAAGTTGTATATATGGTTTGAGTTGAGTCTTTTTTTGTGGTTTGTGATTGTGATTATTCTTTGTGGTTTTCCTTTGTGGAATTATGAGATACCTTTGGGGGTCTTGGGGTCCCTTATGGGTATTATTATACTCACCCATGCATGGAATTAGCACACAGCTTATTTTTTCATGTGCAGACGAAGGGTGACCTTTACTGAGACTCCGGGAGCTAGGACCTGACGGTGGACGACGGTGACAGTCGACGTGGAGAGCTGTGGAGACGAGTTGTACCAACCCTTCAGGTAGGATACTTAGAGGACAATCTCAGGAGCTATTTACTATTTTCTATTGTAGTTGTATCTTTTAGTTGGTATTGTATTCCGACCCCTTTACTTTCAGTACACACTTTTACTACTACAGTTTTACTTCATGGTTGCATCTTGTTGTGTTATTGGGCTGTGCGTTTATACAGGTTTAAAGGAAATGACTTCCCATTTTAGGGATACACCTTTCTGGTTCTAGTTGTCAACCCCTGGCCTATGGAAGGCAGGCTTGGGGTAGTCACGACATGGGCTCCGGGGGACGAGTCGTGAAAAAGTGGTATCATAGGAGTTGGTTCTATCAAAGAAATAGGACTCTGATATTTCCAGTGGAACAATAGTTTTAAGTGTTTTGAGTTTGGTTTTCAGTTTGGGGAATCCAGTGTTGGTGCGGTAGCTGACGTATCCATACACCATGACCTTCAATTCTGATTTCTGACTCAGTGCATGAAAACAATGATTGTGTGTGTTTTGGAAATGTTTTACTTGTAATTTATTTAGATTCATCTCACCAGGTATAAATTATTGATGGTGGAACAACTATTCCTTTTCAGGATGCCACCGCGTTGACAGCTAGCCAAGATTCTAGAGAGAGTACATAATGATGGCTCACTGAGTGACAAGGCTTCGGTGCAGGGCCCTATTATTGTGTTGTCACATTCAGGTGGTGTACCAGTAGAACCATCACTCGAAGGGGAGCAGTTTCAACTAGCCTTGCTGGCAGACCATGCATGTCGACTGAGCGCGTTGCACGAGTTCCAGAGATAGCGGCCTATGAAGTTTTGAGGTGGGAAATATTCCCAGTAAGCTAAGGACTGGCTGGACTCTGTGGAATGAGTTTTTTTCTTATTTGAGACACCAACATATCATATGAGGATCCTATATGCTATCCTTTTTCAGGGTATAGCAAGGAGATGGTGGAGACTGACAGTTCAAATTCATGAGGAGGCAACACACTCTTGGTTGGACTTCGAGACCCTCTTCAGGGAAGGTTTTGTACCAGAAACTCTACGCTCAGTGCATATCTAGGATCTACTGCAGTTATAGTGGGGAATCCTATTAGTGGCCCATTTCCTGGTGATATTCACTGATCTCACGCTACTCCACCGACATGGTATGAGATCCATTCTTCTGAGCCCAAAACTTTGACTAAGGTCACCTGTGAGAGTTCAGAGTGTCGATGATATCGTCAAATATCCCGACTCTGGATAGAGTGCTTGAGACAACAATATTGGTTGAGATATTCTTAGCTAAGAAAGAACTGAAAGTGAGATCCACCACTGGATGATGGATGACCTAGTTATCTACAGCAAGTAGTAGACAGATGACACATAGGTCCAAGTAGGCCAGACCCTCTAGTGGATGACCCCGGGATGCAGGGTCGGAGGTGCAGAGCTCTTGAGGCAGAGGGGGTCAGCTGGGAAGCAGACTGTGCTTCTCGTGTAGCAGGCAGGGCCACATGGTTCACGACTTCCCAACCCGCCGTACTGACAATCAGAAGATGGTCAAGGGACTACTGAGGCAGCGACTGAGGTTTGATTAAGGAGGTATGCAGGGTGGAAGATTTGGCAGAGGAGAAGGTCATGCAACAGGTGGTGGATGACATTTTGAGGCTCTTCTACTACCACCCCCATGTGGTCAACTCTGACCAAAGGGAGCAGGTGGATAAGGGAGAGCTCAGCTTCAAGCAACGAAGGCCTACGACCACAAAGCTAAAGAGATGATTAGAGGTACGATCTATGTCTATTCCACCCTATAAGTAATTCTTATAGACACATATGCCAGTCACTCATTCCTTTCCATAACACTCATTCGAATCTCATAGATTTCAATGGAGCCGTTGGATCGATCCTTACGATTAGAGACTCCTACTAGAGAAGATTCGATGATTACACACTAGTGCAGGTAGTATGATCTCACTATAGGAGGTGATAACTTCAGTTGGGATCTCCTAGTAGTATTGTCGAGTCCTTAGGACATAATCTTAGGTACAGACTGACTATCCATAGTCCATACTCAGATCGACTGTTTTAGTTGTAAATTATGGTGTGTCAGTGAGGATAGGATTAAGTTTTCCTTCATCGGCGAGAAGGGATCCATTGTAGCACATGATGTACTTACTTGAATGAGGGTGCATCCGATCACTCATCAGTTGGATAGAATTACCTTCGAAGCTGTTGATGTGAGGATTCTGAGTTATCCTGTCGTGGTGGACCATTATGCTAATGTCTTTCCTAATGATGTTCTGGGACTACCTCCCCCCAAAGTGGTAGAATTATACATCAATTTGTACCCCGGGACGATATCGATATCTACACTAGCATATCAGATGGCTCCCATGGAGCTTCATGAGTTGTGGGTACAGTTAGAGTACTTGCAGGGGAAGGGGTTTATAAGGCTCAATGTTTCTCCATGGGCATCCAAGATTTTGTTTTCCAAGAAGGCAGATGGGAGTTTGAGGCTCTGTGTGGGTTATCGATTCCTGAATCTGGTGACCATGAAGAACAAGTATCCACTCCTGAGGATTGATGACCTCTTCGACTAGTTTAAGGGAGATCAATGGTTTTCAAAGATAGTCCTCAGATTAGGCTATCATCAACTCAGGGTACAAGATGAGGACATACCAAAGATATCCTTCAGATGTCGATTTGGAAATTACGAGTTCTTGGTAATGCCCTTCGGCATGAGCAACACTCCGAAAGTGTTCATGGGGATCATGAATAGAATTTTCCGGCCTTACCTCAATTTCTTTGTGGCGATCTTAATTTATGACATCTTGATACAATCGATGTCAGAGGAGGAGCAAGCCACGCACCTACGGATAGTTCTGGACACACTACGTGAGAACCAACTTTATGGTAAGCTCTCTAAGTGTCGGTTCTTGATATGGCAACTCCATTTCATGGGGCACGTTATCTCGGAGGTTGGATTTGTAGTGGATCTGGTGAAAATAGAGGTTGTGCTTGCTTGGGAGCCACCTAGGAGTGTGACCGAGGTGCGGAGTTTCTTGGTATTATATGGATACTAACAGAGATTTGTACTCAACTTTTACAGAGTTGTGGTACCCTTGTCAGCTTTTAAAAAGAAGGTAAAATCCTTTGTGTGGATCGAGATATGCCAATAGAGTTTTTAGGGGATAAGACAGTGACTAATGAGTTCCCCTATCTTGAGGCTACCAGAAGAGGGAGTTGGGTATGTAGTTTACTGTGATGCATCAAGGAATGGACTAGGTTGTGTCCTGATGAAACAACAAGAAGTGATCGCCTACGACTCACAAAAGTTGATACAACATGAGAAGAACTACGCTACCCCAGACTTGGAGTTAACAACAATGTTATTTTCACTAAAGATGTGGCGACACTACTTGATGGGTGAACGGTTTATAGTTTACTCTAATCACAAGAGTTTCAGGTATATCATCTCACAGAAGGACTTAAACCTAAGGCAACAACTATGTATGGAGTTCCTCAAAGACTTTGACTTTGAGATAGTATACACTCCTGGGAAGTGGAATATAGTAGCAGACACACACAGTAGGAGGTCCGATCTACAGTTTCTGATTGAGGTGACATAGCTGCTAGCTGCATTTTAGTTATCATTTATGGATAGTGATTGAGAATCTAACCTCTAGTCTATGACTGATACTACCCCACTCCTTCAGCGAATCAGGGAGTCATAGCTTGGGGACACTGACTACAAGTCCAGACGTGTTCAGATATCCTCAGGACAGGCTCCAAATATATTTTATGAAGATGGGCAGCCTGTCGTTATCTTTAGAGGATGCACCATTGTACAAGTAAATCTACGAGAGGAGGTGTTGAGAGAGTTCTAAACATCCCCTTTGGTGGTACATCCAAAAGTGGTGAAGATGTACCTGGACCTGCAGCATCAGTACTGGTGGCCAGGGGTGAAGATAGCAGTGGTAGAGTTCATATCATGATGCCTCACTTGTCAGCCAGTGAAGGTCGAACATCACGTACCAGCAGTCTTAGCTCAGCCACTTGAGGTACCAGAGTGTAAGTGAGAGGAAATATCCATGGACTTCATGATGGGGATACCATGTATGTCTAGAGGCCATGATTCAATTTGGGTGATCGTTGAACGACTCACCAAGTCGGCCCACTTCATACTAATCTGGGAGAAGGGATCAATAGAGAGCTTGGGACATCTCTATGTGTAAGAGATTGTGTGACTTAACAGGGTGCCATCGATGATCGTCACAGATAGTGACACACATTTTCCATCCTACTTGTGGAAGGGATTATAGGAGGCATTCGGGACTTAGCTACACTTGAGCACTGCCTTCCATCCTTATACAAATGGTCAAACAGAGTGGACCCTACAAACATTCCAGGACATTCTTCGTGCTTGTGTCCTCGATTTTGACCGCAGTTGAGATGACCACCTGCCACTGGTGGAGTTTTCATAAAAAACAGTTATCACTCTACCATCATCATGGCGCCGTTTGAGGCTTTGTATGGGGGACCATGCAGATCACCTCTAAGCTGGACAGACCCAGGGGTGTCAGCACTTATGGGTCCATAGTTGGTACATGCTACCACAGAGAAGGTTCAGATCATATAGGAGAGGATGAAGACTACACAGAGCAGGCAGAAGTCATATGATGAAAATGTATATATACCCTTGGAGTTTGAGGGGGGAGACCATATCTTCCTATGAGTATCACCCCAATGAGGATTACATAGGTCTGTCTGAGGTGACAAAACTTTATCTGAGGTTCATCAGACCCTTCCATATCTTCAGCAAAGTATGTGAGGTGGCGTACCGTTTAGCTCCTCCCCCACAGATGCACCGAGTGCATAATTTATTCCACATGTAGCAGTTGAGAAGATACGTACATGTTCCATCGCACATTATCGACTGGGGAGATCTGGACATCAATGATGGGGAGACATTTGCGATGTTCTTGGTGGAGATAGAGAACCGACATGAGTGGGTCATTTGTGGGTGGTCTATTTCCCTAGTGCGTGTTCATTGGAAATTTGGGAACCTCTAGGAGAGAACCTGGGAGCGGGAGGCTTAGATATGTGATCAGTACCCCCATTTTCTTCCCTAGTATTTTTATAGATTTTGGGGATGAAAATACCTAAGGTGGAGAGAATGTAAAGATCTGAAAATTCCATATAGTTTTTTTAAAAAATTATTTTGGATTATTATGAGTTAGAAAAAAATGACTTCGCTCGATTCTGAGGCCCGATGTGCCCAGAATAGAATTTTGAGATTTTTTAAGGTACATTCAGAAAATGTGTGCGTGAATTTTTTAACATTTGAACCGGTACTAAGAATTGAAATCTGAGGTCACCGTTGAATCCATAGCACTGAGATTCTCTTAAGGGAAGCTTCAATTCGAATGTAGTAGGTCGCGAGAAAAAGATAAATTTTTGACTTTACAAAAAAATAATAAAATAACTTAACAAAGTTATTTTATTTATTATCTGTAAAAGTTGAGTGGTGGTGGGGGGAACCATGACTTGTCAAGCCATATAATGACTTGAATCTTATGTTTTGTAACCTCAACTTTGTAACATTAAATGTGATTCATAAATAAACCACATTAATGTCATGCAACACATTTGGATCCTCCGTCTATTTAATATAATCTTAGGTGAGGGATTTTTGAAACAAGGTGAGGAACCTTTGATGAATTGTTACAAAGACTTACACCAAAGAACAAAATATTGGATGAAAACGTTGGAGGAATTAAATTGGGAATGTAAAATGTTAGTGGTTTCATCAAGTGCGGATTCTCCTACCACCACTGCGACATCTCCAACGAAATCCGAGGTAAGGGGTTTATTTATTAAATATTTTACTTGATTAATTGAATAATCTTCCTCTTGTTATAATTATAATATGGAGGTCTCAAGACAAATGAACAAGGCTGGACCCTTTGCCGCTTCTTTCATGTTGCGTTATTCGGGGGACAAATTTCCAACTCGATGGAAAGTAGAAATCAGGAGGCACACAATGACAACAACATACAGAGAGGCCCGTAGGCCCGTCTGGAAGGAAGAATGGACCACATAAGCCCAAATAAGTCCCACCAGTGCAGCAACAACACAGAGGTAGTGGTGAGCTGCTGTCGGCGCTTGCTAGCCGTGGAAGGAGGCGGTGCTGCTCAGCGCCGCAGTGGACGGACATACAACCAACTCTCAGCTGACCATTGAGGTGGGAGGTGGCATGCTATCATGTGTCGTGTTGAGAAGGACGTGGATAAAAATCCATGGATAAAGTGGGGAACCATTCCCTATGGGTACCACGGGTGACGAGGTGGCGCAACCTGGCATTGCCATTTAAATAGTCGAACGACTCTTTGAGCTGTTCGGGAGGAAGACCGTGAGACCCCCACATGGGTTGCGCTAGCCTGCAAGTCGAGCTGCCGTGGCCAAGCCCAGCCAGGGTGGGCCGAGCCACCACGACCCAACCTAGCTAGGGTGGGCTGGTTCGGAAACAAACTGGGTCGGTTTCAGCTAGGTCAGACCGGACCCAGACCCATTTAGGCCCAGTTTCACTTAAGGAACCGTATCTTGCGAACCAGACATCTGTTTGATGAACTCTCTATGACGCTGGGATCCTTAGAGATATAATATCCTTTTGAGATACTCCACATGGGTTTTGGAGACAGTTGGAGTATAAATGTGTTGGATCATAACCGAATCCAATCGGTCCCTCTCCACTAAAATTCCTATAACTCACAGAATGGGCGTCTGACTGACGCGCCGTCTATTATGTTGGAACCCTTACAACATGGTGGTCCCTAAGTTTAATCCTTTATAGAACTTCGTAGAAGTTGAGGCATGACCGATATCCAGATTAGTAGATTCTACGAAACTCAAGTCCACTGGGTGTGGGGAATCTTGTGGCTGGCTGTCATCTGAGTAGCGACCATGTGTGGATCAGCATTGAGAAACCATGTGTGGAACCACACCATATGGACCCTGTGTGGATCAAAATCATATAGACCCTATGTGGATCAGCATCTAGTGACCTTGTTTGGATCATCATCTAGTGAGCCTGTGTGGATCAACATCATAACAAACCTGTGTGGATCAACATCTTACGACCCTGTGTGGATCAACATCGTATCCACCCTCTGTGGATTAACATTCTAGGGACCTCGTGTATATCAACAAAGCATGACCCAATGAAGACCAGACATAGAGAGACCCGTTGTGGATCAGTGATATATGACACTATGTGGATCAACATTGGAACAACTCCGTCATGGTTTACTTGTGGAGACTTCCTAATGACATAAAATGATATAGCATAAGACTAATTATCATTATTCCTAAACTTTGAGTGGTATACCTGGTTTGAGCTGAGTCTTTGGATTTGTGCTTTGTGATTGAGATAATTCTTTTTAGTTTTCCTTTTTAGAATTTTGAGAGACCTTTAGGGGTCTCAGGGTCCCTACTGGGTATTGTTATACTCAACCCTGCATGGGCTTCACCTGCACCCTGTTGTGTCATGTGAAAACAATGGGCAACCTTGAATGAGACTTGAGAAGCTATGACCTAACGGTGGACATCGGTGACGGTTGACATGGAGAGATATGGAGATGATTTGTATCTACCCTTTAGGTAGGATCCTTAGAGGACAATTTGAGGAGTTGTTTACTATTTTCTGTTGTAGTTGTATCTTTCAGTTGGGATTGTATTTCATCCCCTTTACTTTCAGTACACACTTTTACTACTACAGTTTTACTTCATTGTTGCATCTTGTTTTGTTCTCGGGATGTGTGTTTGTATAGGTTTAGAGGCCATGCATTCCTGTTCTATTTAATTTTTTAATATTTATTTCATTTAATATTATTTATTTATTTATTATATTTATTGATTTTTATATTATTTAGAATTCAATCATTTTGTAATATTTATTTAAAAATATATTTATTTACTATACATCTAATATTTTCAATATGTTTGTACCCAAACAATGCAAACCATGGATTAACATCTATGATACCAGAAAATTTTATTAAAAATGTAAATTAGAAAGTAGGGAAAAGAAGAGGGGATACAATGAAAACAAAATGGATCCTAAGTCACCACCAAAGAACATTAGACAATCACTTTTTTTGGTATGTCACCCCTTTCACGAGAGACACCCCGACCACTCGGGTGTCTGCATCTCTTTTATTGTTAAGATGTTTCCAAGAGGCATCCTGATCATCCATACCTGATGCTTCATCCTCCCAATCATGATATTCAGTGTTGTCAGTCTCATCATTTTTCAAAATAACATCATTATTCTATGTTTCATTCACCATCATATCATTGACAACATCTTGGGATTCCATTCGGGGGTTACCAAATTCCTCAAAAAATTTGTTCTTACTAAAATACCTATTTAAAATATCATTCAGGGTAAATTTGAGCGGTCAAAATTTTCACAAGGCACCCACATCTTCCTCGGATGCCACCTACCACCCCTCCCCCGCACTATTAGTGGAAGAATTACCCAAAGCATCACCAAAACCATCTTGGAGAATTTATCACATACAAACCATCCTTGAAAATATCATTAAGAGATA
Organism: Viscum album; assembly: GCA_963277665.1. Taxonomy (NCBI): domain Eukaryota; kingdom Viridiplantae; phylum Streptophyta; class Magnoliopsida; order Santalales; family Viscaceae; genus Viscum; species Viscum album. Next base: position 1,110,494,192 of record OY728119.1, read on the forward strand.
TGGTCAATATAACCCTCTCATGACCACATGAGTTAGGCTTCTGACTCAAAGTAGGCCCATCCTGCACATGAACAACTGGTTTGAATTTATAAGGGGAAACCAATTGGAAGACCTCATCATCAACAACAATTTTTTTACCTTTAATCACAAAAAGATCCATTATCATGGATGAAGTTCCTTTGGATGAGGCAACTGTATGGGTAGAGCCAGATACTCAAACTATACAACCCAAGATGGAAGTCCCTTTTCCCTGTAATGATTGATCAGCAAGGCCCTGGGGGCCCCACCCCATTTTTCTTCCAATCGAACTACCCCTACTGCTTGGAATTTCTCTCACAGTAGTCTCACTTTTTTCCACCATGACCAGACCATCACCACCGACAACACTCTTAAATTCATGATCCATGAAACTAGAGTCGGGAGGGCCACACCAAAGTTTCCATTAGAGATAAGCATCTTGATTTTGCAATCATCCACCTTATGTCCATATTTTCTACAGCTACAAAACCTCATGCCCCTGTGAAAGTTCACTCTGGTATTCCCAATTGACATGTAATTGAATAAAAATTATGACACATATTCATATTCAATGCCCAACTCAAACTTATAATCTCCACTAACTAGATGAACAATTTCAACCAAAGTTGAGCTAAGGTCAAATTCAACCAGCACACGCGCATAATGGCCATATTTGGCTAGCTGGTTTATTTTGTCCAGATTAATGGGGATTACAAATATCTGAATTCCCAAAAACTATTTTAAACCTTTAATTAAAACCCATGACTAAAAATTCATTTTCCTTGCTTGATATGGATCAAATTGAAGCACCAAGCCCTTAGCTTTAAATCTTACAAAGTGAAAGTGATTTGGAAAAAAACCTAAACCAATGGACACAATGTGCCACCCATAAAAACCCCACACCTGAGAGACACTACTGTAAATCCTACCTATACCAAATACCCTATCCCAACAGGTTGTAAAAACCGTTGGGATAGTGGTCCTATTCCAATGGTTCTTTATAACCGTTGGGATATGACATTAATATAAGTCTATCCCAAATTGATTAGTAAAACCATTGAGATATATCCAAAAAATTAGTCACATCCCAAAGGTTTTTTTTAGAAACCGTTGGGAAATATTTCAAAAATTAGTCCTATCCCAACAGTTCTACAAAATCGTTGGGATAAATCCAAAAATAAGGGTACCTATCCCAACGGTTCTCAAAACCGTTGGGATATGTACCCTTATTTTCTTCATGAATTCTTTTGTCACATATCATTTAATAAATCAATATATAAATTATGTATATATATATATATATATCCAAATATATTCACAAAGATAATTATAGCATAGTGGTTAGGTCTTTGATATATAAGGTTGAAGTTGTGGGATTAAACCTCGTTGGAGTATTTTATTTTACATCACCTATCCCAATAGTTTTGGGAAAACCGTTACCATAAATCTTCAATATTCAAGGTGTTTTCTCACAAAAAAGGCGCAATATGAGCGATAATGGAGTGTTTAAACTCCACCATCCGATCTTCAAAGAATTTAACATTCACTTCAATGAAGGAAAGGGAACCATTTCTTAAAATCCGATTGCACCAAGGCATCTGTTCGTTGAAAGGGAAAAAGAAATATCTGTCATTTATTTCAACCCATGAAGAATAGGCATGCTTTAGATCTTCATTTGTCCTTTGATTCGTAAGAATAGAGACTAGTTCATCTCTTTCCACACCTCACTTGTCATCAGACGATAACTGTGAATCGCCCAGTCCAGGATCAGACTTAAATTTCTTTTTTGGTCCAATAAAAACATGTTCCAGATCAAAGTAGCCATCCCATACCTACCTTGATTCCCTTTCCTCAATGTCTCTGGAGAGTGGCTAGTTCATCTGCTTAAAATATGCCACATGGCAGTTGAGTTACTTTAAAAGGTTGGATGTGGGAGGCATGTCGGGATGGGGGTTTCCCACTTCAACCCCTACCGTACTTTCCCTTTCCTCGCCAGTGGGATGTGGGAGGCATTAGTGGGATTGGGTTTTTACCCCATCCCCTGCCATACCTAACCATTCCTTACCTTTCATGGAGTATTGTAGATGAGAAACCATCCCAACGACTTTGTCCTAAACTCCATGGATATAATGACCCATACTTTACATACATTGTTATTACTTCAGAATTGAAGCATACGTATTACAACATATAACAAAACCCTGAAAGGACCGTATAGGTATAATGTCTTTAGAAACTGGGAAACATAAACAACTGGTTCATAAATCATCTACATTGTCTCCTATTTATTTCATCATATCTGGAGTCCCTTTTTGGAATATCTTACTTAATACCCTTCTTCCTGACCTGGGGAAAGGAAAACATACAAAAGGGTGAGATCAAATTCTTAGTAAGGGTAAACAAAAGAAATATAAATCATATCATATTCATAAGAACATAACATTTTGAATATCTTAACCTGGAAAAGAGATCATAATATCACAACATGGGATAAATCATAGTGGTGAAATGTAATCCCAATAATCATAACATAAAACATGATACTTTGTGGAATACACAAATAATCATAGAAAATCATTTCATTTTATCCATGACTCATTGTCAAGACTATAAAAGTGGACAAAGTCCATTACTGAACCAAGTTCACTCCTCGTTCCAGTCCTGTATCACTGAACCAGATTAACTTGCCATTCCAGCCATGTCTATCTCATGAGATATAAATCACTACCCAATGCATTGGAGGGAGATATAGGTCCCACCCATCTCATAATGAAACCATTCTTATGTGTGCCACAAAATCATAAATCATACATCATAGCGTAACCCATGTAATAAAAATGGATTTCTTAAACATCATGATATCATAAAACAATGTGTATAAGATAAAGGAATTCATAAAAATAATTCCATAACAACACAATAAAATCAATGTAATAAAAGGGATAGAAAAATAACCCTATATTATCTTATATGGAAAATAATTTTGATAAAACACTTGAACTCCCTTCTTGAGGAAAATATCCTTTCTACTTAAACAAAAACATTTTTTCCATTATTAACATGTCATAAAATTTTAAACTAAAAGAAGTTGATTAAAAATAAACTTGAAAACTTGTAAAGTAAGCTTTATGGAAATAATGTTCTATGAAATCATAAAAATCCATTCATTCCGTACAAGTTAAAAAAACTTTCTTCTCATACTTTATCCAGAAAAGTCAAAACTTACCTTGTACAAAAAATGACAAAATATTCCTTTAAAATATTTTACTAAAACTCACCAATGAGTAATATTTAATTTAAACAATTATCATAGGATATAAATAATATTACATAGTGAGGAAACATGTATGTGGATGATAAATATTCCCCAGTAAATTTTGAAGTATAAACAATCTCGGATAAAAATGAGATTGTGAGATTTTCTCATACCTTAGGTACGATATGCTTTGTACGTGTCTGAACCTCTTGTATAATGATTTAAATAATTTCATTGACTTATTCCAGAATCATACTCATTTTTATGACATCATATATTGTAATATTATTAGCTTCTTATTTGTAATATTTCATTGCTACTTGTTATTCGGGTGTTTATTACTTTATGTTCTTATGCATGTTTTGTCGAATAAATTCTTATTCTTATTTTTGGGTTATAGATACCTCATTTAAATAATTTTATTAGTGTAATATATATCATATTTACTCATTCAATTCATTTATATAATCATTATTCAATGAAGATAATGTAGAACGAGTCACATCACATCATGGAGATGGTAGGCCGTACGTACACACTTGCGATGATATCGTTCCCATGATCGTGGAATTGTATTGAAGTGTATGTATACTATTTCAGAATTGATATAACTTTAAAATAATAATATATAGTTATTATTTACACAATTATACCCATCCAAGTAAGGTGGTTGTGGAAAATATATTACACCATGGCGTGGAGACGGTATTCCGTACGTACGCACGCGCGGTGATTTCATTTTCCGTAGGATGGATAAGAGGTTAAATAGGGTTGTTTAATATTTATAATAAAATATCAGTATATGAGTGATACTTATGTTATTAATTCATAATGAAACAACTAAAGAATAAGAAGTATAATAAGAAATAAATTTGAAAGAATTGGTAACGGATATTACCTCTTCTTCGACACGCCTCTTTGATACCTCCTCTTAGGGCACTAAAATTGGTCTTTGAAGAAGACTAGGACCTCTAGGATGTTTTTAGGGAATTGGAGAAGAGAAATTGGTAGGGTTTGTCTGATATTGAAGGTACAAAGTGGTGTGAGGAGGAGAGGGAGGTGGTGCCCTTTTATAAGGGAGGAGACAGGCACCTTTGGAATTATAAGAAATATTAATTTTTAATAAATTCCAAACCCATGTAAAAACCTCCAAAAATGACTCAAATCCAAATATTAGATGATATAGGGTTGTAATCTCATCAACCAATAATATTTAGACAAGTTGGGAATTTATTTTAAACATTATCAACATGATTTATCCTTATATAATCTATTTAATTTTATTTGTGGTAATAATATTATAAATTTTACATCATTATAAATAATTACTTATATGTTGTGAATTGTCCGTAATTGTATAATTTATTACATTTTCGACCATATAAATTTTATTTTATAATTTTTAAATATTTTTGTGATTTTTAAAAGATTTTATAATATGTAATTTTTATAAAATAACAATAGTGTCAATTTTGACACTATTCATTTATTTGAATTTAAATAAAATATACACAGATGATATGTTCAAACTAAAAGATTTAATAGATTCACAACATGTCATATTTATCTATAAAATTATCAGAGCACATTAAATAGTTCATATAATATTTATTTTAATACTTTTAAAATCATTTATTTGATATTTCAATCCATAAAATAATTTGAACATCACCATTGTGTCATAATTAATGATAATTATTTAATACCTAAAAATTATAAATAAATTCATATGATGTAGATAATTTTATTAGATTTCTAGGGACTATTTATATCTGAATATTTATGATGATTATCACGAAAGTAAAATTATTACACTTATAAGATTTAAGAGAGTGACATGTTGTCACTTTCTTTGGTTTTAATAATATTTATATTATTTCATGGTCAAAAGTCCATGAAATGAATCTATTCTGACCCTTAGGTGATATGGGTCTACTTTTATTCATACAATTGGATTTTGGAATGTGTTAGGGTAATTTTAAAATCTTATTTTTACCCTTAATTACCAGATTTACCTTTAACTCTAGTAAATAAAAATTACCGTAGTTACTATTCATAATATCAAAAAAATTAAAGTAACATATTAAAATAATTTGGACCCACTGAATCCAAATATAGAATCCATTTTTTAAAATTCAAAACACATAAGTTGCAGTAATTAATTTAATATTAATCCCGTTGTTAAGCAAATGGGTTTTAAAAGTTAAAACATTGCCAAAGATTGAAATGTTTTTACCTATGAATTAAATGTAAAATTAATGATAATGACATAAATTATATTAAATGGTAAAAATATATTCTATTTATACTTTAAAACCATTAAATATTATAATTTAACCATATAAATTATTGTGTTGAAAAAAAGATGTTTTTAATTAAAATATAGCGTGTTTTTACTATTCATTAAAATGTGAAAGTTATCAGAATAATATGAAAAATTTATCCAAAGTAAATTTTTATTCCTGATTCCAAAGAAGAATTTTATTTTGTCAAATTGAACTTATAAAAATGTCAGAAACTATATTTAAAGTGGGTGCGCCATCAAAAGGTGACAAAACTGCATTTTTTGAAAAATACTTATTTTACCCGAAAATTTTATTTTGTTCACATACCATGTTTTAGAAAATATGTAAGAGGAATAATAATGTAATAAAATTTAAAATTCAGTTAATACTATTCATAACAGCTAGTTTATAATATTATAATAATATATTGTTGTTTAGTGAAACTCGGTATTGCGTACTACACACGCTATCAAGGAAGGTTGCGATTGTGTGTAACGCAATCCAAGCTAGTGTTGTGTGCAGTAAAAGATTACTTTGATGTTGCATATAACATAAGGCATAAAAAAATATACTTCTCATAAAATATCAGGGTGTTACATTCTACCCCCCTTAAAATGAATTCTGCCCTCGAAATTCGTTACTTCGTTACAAACAGATGAGGATACCTCTCCCTCATCATATCCTCAAGCTCCCATGTAGCTTCTTATAATTGGTGGTTCCTCCATAAAACTTTCACCAAGCGAGTGGTCTTGTTCCGTAGAACTTTTTCGCTACGATCCAGAATTTCTATCGGCCGTTCTTCATAAGAAAGGTCTTTCTCCAGTGGTATAACTTCCGAGCTTAGTACATGTGAAGGATCAGGTATGTACTTTCTCAGGAGAGATACATGGAACACATCGTGAACTTGAGAGAGATTTGGTGGAAGTTCCAATCGGTAAGCTACATTCCCAACACGATCTAGTATTTCGAAAGGACCGATATACCTAGGGCTCCACTTTCCCTTCTTTCCAAATCTCATTACTCTCCTCCAAGGAGATATTTGTAAGAACACTTTATCACCCACTTCAAAATCTAGGTCTTTTCTTTGGTTATCGGAATAACTGTTTTGTAGACTCTGAGCTACTCTTATGTGTTGTTGAATAGATCGTACCTTTTCTTCCATCTCATCAACAAGATCATGTCCTAATAGCTTTATTTCCCCAACTTCATCCCAGCAAGTTGGAGTTCGAAATATCTTTCCATAGAGAGCTTCATAAGGAGCCATTTGAATACTGGACTGAAAGCTATTATTATAAGAAAATTCCACCAAAGGTAGGTGTTGATCCCAAACACCTTTGAAATCCATAGAGAAATCCCTAAACATGTCTTCTAGAGTTTGAATTGTCCCCTCAGAATGACTGTCTGTCTGAGGATGATAAGTAGTGTTGAAACTCAACTCTGTATCTAGAGTATGCTGAAAACTTTGCCAAAAATTCAAGGTAAACCTCATATCACGATCAGATATAATGGAAAGTGGTAATCCGTGCAATCTTACCACTTCCTTTACATATATCCTAGAAATCTGATCCAGAGAGAAATCTTCTCTAATAGCAATGAAGTGTGCCGAATTCGTAAGATGATCAACTATAACCCAGATAAAATTATTGCCTTTTGATGTTTTAGGAATTCCAGTGACAAAGTCCATAGTGATGTTTTCCCATTTCTATTTAGGTATGGGTAATAGTTGTAACATCCCCTTAGACTTCTGTCTCTCAGCTTTAACTTGCTGACAAACCAAGCATTGAGAGATATATTCAGCAACATCTCTTTTCATGCCATCCCACCAGAAATACTCTTTCAGGTCCCTATACATCTTCGTGCTTCTAGGATGAATAGAGAATGAAGAACTATGAGCCTCATCCAGTAGCACCTTCTTTAATTCTAGGATGGGAGGAACACAAATCAAATTCCCGAACCTTATTATCCCATTACAATCAAGGTCGAATTCAAGAACATTTCTCACCTTCTTTTGTAACTCTACATCTTCTTTTTGTGCCTCTTTAATCTTCACATGCATAGATGGTTGAAAATTCATTTGAAAAAGATAAGATTTTCACCTTCCATTATAATTCCAAGATCCATCCTTAATAAATCCATAAATATTGGATATTTTGAGATCCTCATCATGGATAAGCTAGAACGGTCTTGTCGACTTAATGCATCTGCCACCTTGTTTGCTTTCCCAGGGTGGTAATGAATTGAGTAGTCATAATCCTTAATCAGCTCCAACCATCTTCTTTGCCACATATTCATCTCCTTTTGTGTGAAAATATACTTTAAACTTTTATGATCAGTATAAATATCACACCTTTCACCATAAAGATAATGCCTCCAAATCTTTAATGCAAAGATTACCACAGCTAACTCCAAATCATGAGTTGGGTAATTTTGCTCATGGATTTTCAACTGTCATGAGGCATAAGCTACGACCATATCGTTTTGCATGAGAACACACCACAATACCTTCTTGGATGCATCACTGTAGATCACAAAATATTCTCCACTATAAGGCAGTGTGAGCACAGGTGCACTGAATAACCTTCTTTTCAACTCCTTGAAATTCTCTTCACACTCCTCCATCCACATGAACTTAACTCCATTTTGAGTCAACCTGGTGAGTGGATTAGATAATCGTGAAAAATATTTCACAAAACATCGATAATATCCATCCAAACCAAGAAAACTTCGGATCTCAGTTACTGTTGTTTGTCTCGACCATATTTCAATAACTTCTTTCTTTGCTGGATCCCTAAATTTCCCATCTTTTGAGATTATGTGACCCAAAAATGAAACTTTTTGAAGCCAAAATTCACACTTGGTAAATTTGGCATAAAGCTTATCCTTTCTTAGGGTCTTTAATACAATTATCAAGTGATCTTCATGTTCTTCCTTACTCTTTGAATAGACAAGAATATCTTCTATAAAGAATACCACAAACTGATCATGATAGTCTCTAAAGACTCTATTCATTAGATCCATGAAGATAGTAGGGGCATTAGTAAGACCAAATGGCATCACTATAAATTCCTAGTTTCCATACCTTGTACGAAAAGTCGTATTTGGTATATCTACTTTTTTGACCCTTAATTGATGATACCCTGAACGAAGATCAATCTTGGAAAAGTATTGGGCTCCACATAGTTGGTCAAATAAGTCATCAATGCATGGGAGATGATATTTGTTCCTTATAGTGATCTTGTTAAGTTCTCGATAATGAATGCAGAGTCTCATTGATCCATCTTTCTTCTTAACAAACAGAACATGTGTTCCCCAAGGTGATGCACTAGGGAGTATGAATCCTTTATCAAGATTCTCTTGGAGTTACTTCTTCAATTCCTGCAACTCAATTGGGGCCATTCTATAAGGTGTCTTTGAAATGGGCACAGTACCTGGTATGAGTTCTATTGAAAAATCAACTTCACGATTTGGTGGAAGACCTAACAATTCTTCTGGAAATACATCATCAAACTCTCTTACAATAAGTGTATTCTTAATTGGGATTTTCTCTCCAACCATTTGAGATAAATAACATTCATTTATTTGAATCAAGACCCATAAGATGGAAGAAATTTCCACTGGAAGGTTATATTCATCCTTGCATCGATAGATGATAGTAGATTGATCGAGAATATTAAATGTGATTTACCTTCTTTGGAAATTGATATGAGCTCCATATAAAGAAAGCCAATACATTCCAAGAATCACATCAAATTCCACTATAGGAAGGATCATAAGATTTACAAGAAACACTTTCCCACAAACATCAATTGGAGAAGAATTAAAAACTTTTGATGCAACCGTTGTGCCATTAGGAGTTGTCACAGCTAACTCAACATCTAATTGTTGAGGTAATATGGCGATACCCTTATAAAATTCTTCAGAAATAAAAGAGTGGGTGGATCCAGAATCAAATAAAACATTTTCTACTTTAGAGTGGATGGTAAGTGTACCTTTCACCACTTCGTTATCATACTCCACATCACTGATAGTAATTGCATGTGACTTTCCTTTGTCTTTGGCCTTAAGAGTTTGTTGACGTCGATCATCATCAACAACCCTTGGATTAGGGCATTGATTGGAATAATGCCCCATCTCCTTGCACTTGAAACATTGGAGTATTGGAGGTGCATTCTGTGTATCCCTTTCTTTGTTCGCATCATTAGACATATTCTTCTCAATATTTCGACATTCAATTGCCCGATGACCTTCTTTTCCACACTTAAAACATTTTCTTGTCCATTTAAGACAATTCCCTCCATGTTTCTTTCCACAATTTGAGCATAAAGGAAAACACATCTTCTTTTCAGTGTGGTCTTTATATTTTTCTTTGAATTCCATTTTCCTCTTCTTATCAAACCCATATGACTGATGGGTTACTCCAATCTCCATCTCAACCTTGAGAGCACATCGAACAATTTCCTCATAGCTATTGAAGTCCCTTATGGCTAACGCCCTTCAAAGACTTGGTTTTAATACACTAAAGAATCGATCGATCTTACTCTCAGGTTGGATAATAATTCCGGAAGCGTACCTTGAAATTCTTGTAAAATTTTCTTCGTAGGTACCAATAGATTCATCATCCTTTTGCTTCAGTTCAAGAAACTCCTTTTCCATCTTTGTTCGAAGAATACGAGGGAAGTACTTATTGAAAAATAATTTCTTGAACTCGTCCCATTCCATGGACTCAATTTCATCCCTTTGCCTCGTATTCTTGATAAGATCCACCATTTATCAGCATCACCTTCCAAATGATACACTGCTAAGATTACTTTTTCATGTTCAAAACATTGAAGGACTGAAAATATCTTTTCAGTGGCACTGATCCATTATTTAGCCACTAATGGATCAGAAGACCCGTTTAATGAAGGTGTATGCTACCACATGAAGGATTCCACAGAATTTTTCTCCTTACTTTGCTCGTTTGGAAGTCATAAATGATTCATAGCTTGAGAAAGTTGTGTGATCATGGCTACAAGATTTTTCATTATGGCTCCCAAAACGTTTGGTTGCTCAGGCGGACAATCATTGCATTGTTTTTCACATTCAGCATTAACACGGTTCCTTCAGGTTCCATCCATTGACTAAAACCAAGATTCATAGTGTGAGAAACACTAATTACAATAGGAAAACCACACAATCAGTAATAAAATTTCACACTTTAGGTCTTATCATAGGTTATTCATGGCCATTTCTAACACACTAAGATTGTGTTCTATTCTTAGACATATCCTTAGGGTTCTTACTAAGGTTTTCACATCCTAGTTTCCAAATGTTGAATATACCTTTCCTCTGATACCAACTATAACGACCCATACTTTACATACATTGTTATTACTTTGGAATTGATGCATACTTATTACAACATATAACAAAACCATGAAAGGACCGTATAGGTATAGTGTCTTTAGAAACTAGGAAACATAAACCACTAGTTCATAAATCATTTACATTATCTCCAATTTATTTCATCATATCTAGAGTTCATTTTTGGAATATCCTACTTAATACCCTTCTTCCTGACCTGGGGAAAGGAAAACATACAAAAGGGTGATCTCAAATGCTCAGTAAGGATAAACAAAAGAAATATCAATCATATCATATTCATAAGAACATAACATTTTGAATATCTTAACCTGCAAAAGAGATCATAATATCATAACATGAGATAAATCATAGTGGTGAAATGTAATCTCAATAATCATAACTTAAAACATGATACTTTGTGGAATACACACATAATCATAGAAAATCATTTAATTTTAGTCAAGACTCATTTCCAAGACTATCATAGTGGACAAAGTCCATTACTGAACCGAGTTCACTCCTTGTTCCAGTCCTGTATCACTGAACAAGATTAACTTGCCTTTCCAGCCATGTCTATCTCATGAGATATAAATATTTACCCAATGCATTGGAGGGAGATATAGGTCCCACCCATCTCACAATGAAACCATTCTTATGTGTGACACAAAATCATAAATCATACATCATAGCGTAACCCATGTAATAAAAATGGGATTCTTAAACATTGTGACATCATAAAACAATTCGTATAAGATAAAGGACTTCATAAAAATAATCGCATCACAACATAATCAAATAAATTTAATAATAGGGATATAAAAATAACCCTATATTATCTTATATGGAAAATAATTTTGATAAAACACTTGAACTCCCTTCTTGAGGAAAATATCCTTTCTACTTAAAAAAAACATTTTTTCCATTCATAACATATCATATAATTTTAAACTAAAAGAAGTTGATTAAAAATAAAATTGAAAACTTGTAAAGGAAGCTTAATGAAAATAATTTTCTATGAAATCATAAAAATCCATTCATGCCGTATAAGTTAATAAAAACATTCTTCTCGTACTTTTGTTGGAAAAGTCAAAAAGTACCTTGTACGAAAAACGACAAAAGATTCCTTTCATATATTTTACTAAAACTCACCAATGAGTAATATTGGATTTAAAAATTTTTCGGAGGATAGAAATAATATTACATATTCAGGAAATATGTATGTGGATGATAAATATTCCCCATTAAATTCTGAAGTATAAACAATCTCAGATAAAAATGAGATTGCAAGATTTTCCCTTATCTTAGGTGAAATATGCTTTGTACGTGTCCGAACCTCCTGTATAATGATTTAAATAATGTCATTGACTTATTACATAATCATACCCATTGTTATGATATCATATATGGTCATATTATTAGCTTTTTATTTGTAATATTTCATTGCTACTTATTATTCGGGTGTTTATTGCTTTATGTTCTTATGCGTGTTTTGTCGAATAAATTCTTATTCTTATTTTTGGGTTATAGATACCAAATTTACAGAATGGTATTAGTGTAATATATATCATATTTACTCATTCAATTCATTTATATAATCATTATTCAATGAAGATCATGTAGAACGAGTCACATCACATCGTGGAGATGGTAGGCCGTACGTACGCATGAGTGATGATATTGTTCCAATGATCATGAAATTGTATTTATGTGTATGTATACTATTTAAGAATAAATATCAATTTAAAATAATCATATATATTTATTATTTAAAAAATTATACCCATCCAAGTAAGGTGGTGGTGGAAAACAGATTACACCACAGAGTGGAGACGACATTCCGTACGTACGCACGCGCGATGATTTCGTTTTTTGTAGGATGGATAGAAGGTTAAATAGGGTTGTTTCATATTTATAATAACATATCAGTATATGAGTGATACTTATGTAATTACTTCATAATTAAACAACTAAAGAATAATAAGTATAAGAAGAAATAAATTTGAAAGAATTGGTAACATATATTACCTCTTCTTCGACACGCCTCTTTCATACCTCCTCTTAGGGCACTAAAATTGGTCTTTGAAGAAGACCAGGACCTCTAGGATGTTTTTAGGGAAGTTTAGAAGAGAAATTGGTAGGGTTTTTCCGAGATTTAAGGCTCAAGGTGGTGTGAGGAGGAGAGGGGGGAGGTGCCCTTTTATAAGGGAGGAGAGGGGAACCTTTGGAATTATAAGAAATATTAGTTTATAATAAATTACAAACCCACTTAAAAACCTCAAAAAATGACTCCAATATAAATCTTAGATGATATAGGGTTTTAATATCATCAAACAATAAAATTTAAACAAGTTGGGAATTTATTTTAGACATTATCAACATGATTTATCATTATATAATCTATTTAATTTTATTTGTGGTAATAATATTCTAAATTTTAAATCATTATAAATAAATAATTATATGTTGTGAATTGTCAGTAATTATATAATTTATTACATTGTAGACCATATAAATTTTAATTTATAATTTTTAAATGTTTTTGTTATTTTTAAACGATTTTATAATATGTAAGTTTTATAAAATAACAATAGTGTCAATTTTGACACTTTTCATTTATTCAAATTTAAATAAAATATACACAGAATATATGTTTGAACTAAAAGATTTAATAGATTAATAACATGTCATATTTATCTATAAAATTAGTGGATAACATTAAATAGTTTATATAATATTTATTTTATTACTTTTAAAATCATTTATTTCATATTTCAATCAATACAATAATTTCAACATCACTATTGTGTCATAATTAATGATAATTATTTAATACCTAAAAATTATAAATAAATTCATATGATGTAGATAATTTTATTATCTTTCTAAGGACTATTTATATCCGAAGTTTTATGATGTTTATCACTAAATTAACATTATTACACTTATAAGATTTAAGAGAGTTATATGTTGTCACTTTCATTGGTTTTAATAATAATTATATTATTTCATGGTCCAAAGTCCATGAAATAAATCTAGTACGACCCTTAGGTCACATGTGTTGACTTGTATTCATCCAATAGGATTTTGTTAAGTTTTAGGTTAATTTTATAATCTTATTTTTACCCTTAATTACCAGATTTACCTTTAACTCTAGTAAATAAAATTACCGTAGTTACTATTCATAATATCAAAAAAATAAACGTAACCTATTAACATAATTTGGACCCACTGAATCCAAATATTGAATCCATTTTTAAAAATTCAAAACACAGAAGTTTCAGTAATTAATTTAAAATTAATCCCGTTGTTAAGCAAACAAGTTTTAAAAGTTAAAACATTGCCAAAGATTGGAATGTTTTTACCTATGAATTCAATGTAAAGTTAATTATAATGACCTAAATTATATTAAATGGTAAAAATATATTATATTTAAACTTTAAATCCATTAAATGTTATAATTTAACCATATAAATTATTGCGATGAAAAAAGTTGTTTTTAATTAAAATATATCGTGTTTTTACTATTCATTAAAATATGAAAGTTATCAGAATAATATGAAAAATTTATCCAAAGTAAATTTTTATATCCTGATTCCAAAGAAGAATTTTATTTTGTCAAATTTAACTTATAAACATGTCAAAAACTATATTTAAAGTGGGTGCGCCATTAAAAGGTGGCAAAACTACATTTTTTGAAAAATACTTATTTTACCTGAAAAATTTATTTTGTTCACATACCATGTTTTAGAAAATATGTAAGATGAATAATAATGTTATAAAATTTAAAATTCATTTAACACTATTTATAATGGCTAGTTTATAATATTATAAAAATATATCATTGTTTAGTGAAACTCGATATTGTGTACTATACACGCTATCTAGGAAGGTAGTGATTGTGTGTAACGCAAGTCAAGCTAGTGTTGTGTACAGTGAAAGATTCCTTTGATGTTGCGTATAACATAAGGCATAAAAAAAATACTTCTCATAAAATATCAGGGTGTTACAATGGATGCAGAGGGAGGTGGTCCTGAGAACCTTGGCCACCATCTTTTTGTTCACACAACATGCCATATTGATTATTACTTCACTCAATATGTTTGTAATTTATATGAATAATATTCAATTTTTATTAAGTTTTTACATTTAAAATATGTTTGAAATTTATATAATTAATATATTTAAATGAGTTTTTTTAATAATTTTACAATTTAAATAATTAATTATAAAAATAAAAATAAAAATAAAAATATTTATAAAAATATAATAAATATATTTATTATATTTATAATTATATATATTCATATATATATATAGATAATTATATAAAATATATAATTATATAAATATTTACAATTATATTAATATATTTATAATTATAAAAAAATATTTATAAAAATATTTATTTGTAATTATAACTAATTATATATATATATATATATATATATATATTTAAATATTTATAAAATTATAATTAATATATTTAAATAATAATTTTTTTGAACAAGTTGGGGTCGAGATCTCTTTTATTGAACAAGAAACAAGTCCTCTTTTAAATAGGGGTAAGAGGTTAGCCTTACATGACGCAAATATCCATAGGCGCAAAACTTAATGCAATATGGCTCAAAGTCCTAGTGACTCAAAGGTCAAAACATGAACCAAAGACCAAAGTGAGAAGTGTGCACCATTTGATATATCCAAACAAAGGTCATGCCACCCCCTGTAAGAAGACATCACAATATGAGACCAGTCCAAAAAAAATGAACTACGCCTGCCAAAAACATTGCATCAAGCTAGACTAACACAGAGAGGCATGGCACCCCTCCAATAACAAAATGGAAGAGGCCTGAAAGACAAGTTCTAGAACACCAATCACTCTTTAAAGACCCCGACACGGTGATATTATCATGACCGGCGTTTACTTCACCTTCCAAATGCACTGCATCTTTAGACCGATCTTAAGTGAAGAAAATCAAATGACAGGGAACCACTACGTCTTGTAAAAAAGGGAAGAAAGACTAGATGATGAGTGTCAACATGCTCATCCCTCAAAACAAGGCTTACCACCAGGCAGTGTCGCTGCACTGCCATCCTATTGCTTCAAAATGTTCACCCGTATCCTAACATTCCACCTCTTGCCCAAAAATGATGACCCGAAGGCCCTATGGCTCGAAGACCTAAATGATATCCCCAAACCTCAGAATCACAAGGTAAGAAATAAGAAGGAGCCTCATGTCTGGCCACTACCTGAAACAACCCTACCAAGAGCACCGACCGCACCTGACACCACCGACGACACCCCCTGACCACACCACCACTGTTTCTAGAAAACTGGATGTCACCACCACATGAGATCACCCTGATGTTGTGCCTATGATGTCGACTAAAACCACATACAAGGTCTCCACTCATCCATTCCATGCCATCGTCATCACCAGAGAATGAAAGTTACAACCTGATGACACCTAATCGATGCCATGACATTTCCACCATTGCCCTAATCGCTTGTCCACACTGAAGCTAGCCACTATCGGCTGAAAACCCCCAATTGAATGAGATCCAACCACAAATATATAATTATATATATTTATATATTAATAAATATATATAATTACATAAATATATTAAATTATATATAAATACTTTCTAAATCTATTTATTTATAATTACATAAATATATTAAATTATATATAAACACACACACACACACCTCACACAAAGTTTATCACGACCCATCCCCCAAGGCCGGTGTCATGACTACCCCAAGCTCACCTCCCAAACAATAAGGGCTAGAAAATAGCACCAAAGGAATCATCCTACAATCGGGAGGTATTTTCCTGAGTACCTGTACGCACACACATGCACACACATGCCCAACCATGTCCCACAAACTAAAAGGAGAAAAAAATTATACTAAAACAAGTGATTAGTACAAGTGAAACTGAAAAAAAGTGGACTAGAATACAAACCCAAAATAAATAATAGAAAATAGGAAAGTAAAAAGGGACTTAGGTATCCATCCACTGAAAACCCCACCTGATGGTAAGAGTTGTGTAGCTACTAGAAGCCTAAGTATTACGTCCAGTCTGACTGATCCTACTGGACCCTACCTAGTCCTTGGCCACCAAGTCCTCCGTCGAAGCGTCGATCGTCTGCAGTAGACACAACACATACGGGCGATGCCTGTCGAGGTGTGAGTAACAAAATACTCAGTAGGGGACCCTGAAACACAAAGGAAAGACCATAAAGCAATCCTAAAAGAAAAGAATGAATCATAATCATGAAGCACAAGCATGAATCACTAGACAACTCACAGTAGATATACATATAGGGTAGTGATAGAAGAATCATCAGTCACATCATCAAACACCACATCTTCTGGAGAAATCCTCCACTATGAGTATAGTAGGCCTGCCGAGTCACATAGAAGTTACTTCCTACTAACCTTGGACTACTTTGGTACTCATCCCTGATGAGTACCATGGGTATGTTGAGTCACACAGTCTCACTCCCACTCTGAGCCTGCTGATTCACACATAGGCACTTCCCACCTTGGCCAACAGAGGTACTCCTCCCCATTGCGTACCATGGGTCTGTTGAGTCATACATTCTCTCTACAACCGTGGGCCTTCAAAGTCACAAAAAGGTGCTTCCCATTGGACCATAGTCGAGTCACACAGAGTCAATTCCAAGTAGTCTTTAGGTCTTATCCAACCGTAGGGTTCCATATGTAGCGCGCTTGGGAGAACCACTTCTCAAGCAATTCGCCACGTCTCAAATTCAATGAAAGTCTCCTTAGAGCATACCAAAAGATCCAACTTGTGAGGAGGGTCCCAATGCTAAAAACAACTCATCAATAAAATGCATGGTTTTCAAGTAATTTGTGTTTTAGTAAATAGGGGCCGGTTGCGTCTGGGCTCGGTCCGACTTGGTCGGACCGACCCGACCGACCCGACCCAGGGGGCCCTCATACCCTGGTTTAATTCGACTGACTCGACCTGACCTAGTTTGGGTCTGGGTCGATCTGGTTTAGCATGGACAGGGGGGCAGGAAAAATGTGGCTTGCTAGACCTGGCCTAGTTTGGATGAGGGTCTAGCCCACCAGATCACCCGTTGACCCAGTCTCATCCAGACCGTCCCGCTGGACAACGAGTCCAGCCCAATCCACTGGCTGGGGGTGTGACCCGCCATTTGAGGCTCGATTCTCCAGGGGTAGATCGGTGGTGTACCTGTCTGTGACATTACCAAATTCCAAGTTCGACTCCTCTGTTTCCCCATGAATGTGGTGCCTCCCTCCTACAATGGTCAAGCGACCGCAGCTCGCCAGATCACCCAGGCTAGTTGGACACATTCCACCCCCTCCACATGACACTAGGCTGGTGCCGCATCATACTCTCCCATGACCTCCTCCACTTCGGCACGCATGGGCGGTCCACCTCCTCCAGTGCGGCTGGCGAGGGCTGGATGACTCATCCAGCACGCAGTACCTAGGGTGGTGTTGCCTCCTCCATGTAGCTGGCGAGGGAAGGCCACTGCAACGCCAGTGGTTCTGTGCTAATGACACCTTCCACGGGATACAAGGTTTGCTCCGGTTGTGCGATCTCTAATCCATCTGCCCCTTTGGGACTCTTGAGTCACTGCCATCCCTTCCTGGGTCCTAGATTCATCTTTCCACTGATTTGAGGATGCAGACACAAAGAATTCACAAGGTAGAGGATCTTGGGCCTTGTTAATGTCATCCCAAGCCCTCCGCATTGGAGGTTTAAAGCAGGGGAAGGTTTGGGGATTTCAGTTCATTCAACAAGTGATTGTTTTAACTCGGATAAAGAAATCCCCAAAATACACCCTCTTGCAATAACATACGATCCGTGGATCAACCCATTCGTGGGTTGATCCACATTCATCATTGAATTTAATAACGAGTAAAAACAAACTTAAACACAACCCTAACCTGGATTGAGGATCTGTTGCTAATGAGTGGCGAAGCTTCAATCCATCGTCGATCCTTGATCTGTTAGCATTCGTCATCGTTTTTCGATGGCGTTCGTCACTGTTCATCGATGGCATTCATTTTTCTTCATTGGATAGGAAATCCATTGGTGGATCATCAAAGAATATCCTTCCGGTTAATTTCTATCTCTCCAACGTGGAAAATGAAGAAAAAGGAAACACATCACAATATTTTAGTTACACTGTGATGCCACATCGTTACACTGTTTCATTTATAAAACAATGTAGATGTTAAGTGTCATTTAATGCATCATTATGATGTGGGTTTTTGATTCATTAATGATTTCCATTAATGCGCCTCGTCATCGCATTGCAACGTCACCATGTTTCCGCTCATCAGTTGTGAAAAAGAAATAAAATATATTTTTAAAGTTATTTTTTTTCCTGAAAGGTATGAATTTTAATAGTTCCATTCAGCCCTTGCCAGTCGATGTTAAGTCCTTTCTAGGAGAATCCTGTCATTCTGAGTTCAAAGGTGTCCTTGGATTTTCAATCTGAGAACTGGTTCAAAAGTTAAAAAAACCTGCTCGCATGTTTACTTGAGTGTACTAACAAAGTTTAAAAGTATATTTTCGGCTCAACGGGCCTCAGAAACATGTTCCGTGAGAGCGTGTAGTCTCAAAATAATTCCATATAATTTAAAACAAATTACATAAAAATTCTGAGAGATAACATTCTCTCCACTACTGGGATTTACGTCTCTAAAATCAAAAAAAGGGATAATCAAACAAATGGAGGTACTAAACACAAATCTGAGAAACCTGCTCCCGTTTTCTCTCCAAGAGTTCACAATCTGCCACCAAACGTGCATTAGATGAATTGAACACCCACATAGGACCTTCTCTTGTTGATCCTCTATCTCCACTGGAAATTCCGCAAACTTCACCCCATCATCAATGTCCATCTCGCCCTAGTCGATGATGTTCAATGGATCATGCACGTATCTCCTTAGCTGTGACACGTGGAAAACATCATGCACTTGGTGAATATGTGGGGGAAGAGATAGTCGATACACCACCTCTCCAACTCTGCTTAGGATTTTAATAGTTTCAATGAACCTCAAAGATAGCTTTCCGCCTCAGCCAATTCTCTACAATCCCTATTGGGGTGAGACCTTAAGAAACACATGGTCTCCATCCTCAAACTCCAAGGGTCTCTGCCTCCTATTAGCATACAATTTCTGCCTACTCTGTGTAATTATCATCCACTCTTGGATGATCTGCACCTTCTCAATGGTATCACGTACCAACTCTAGACCCAAGAGTGCCAAGTCTCCTGGGTCTTTCCAATATATGGGATATCTGCAAGGCTGCCCATACAAGGCCTCGAATAGTGCCATGCCAATGGAGTGATAGATATTGTTGTATCCAAACCCCACCAGAGGAAGGTGGTCCTCCCATCTACAACCAAAATCCAGGATGCAAGCATGAAGATTTACCTCCAGGGTCGATATAGTCTGCTCCGTCTGACTATCCATCTCTGGATAAAAGGCTGTGCTAAAGCGCAGCTGTGTCTTGAACACCTCCTGCAATCCCTTCCACAATCAAGAAGTAAATAATTCATCAAAGTCACCCCGTGAAGATGCATTATCCCCTGGATGTAGAGGTTTTCCAAGCCCTATACTGGTCCCTGCTCCCTGATGGGAAGTAAGTGAGCCGACTTGGTGAGTCGGTAAACGATCGACCAAATAGAATCATGGCCTGTGGATGTACGTGGGAACCCCATCATGAAGTCCATCAAGATACCATAACATTTCCACTATGGTACTTGAAGTAGCTGAGCGAAGCCTACTACAACCTGATTCCCAACCTTCACTTGCTGACAAGTGAGACATCGTGAGAAAAACTCGACCACTAATTTTTTCATTACTATCCACCAGTAGTGACATCAGAGGTCCTAGTACATCTTCAAAACTGTAGGATATACTGCCAAAGGGGATATATGGAACTCCCTCAACACCTCCTCCTGCAATGCCACTGGTACTATGGTGAACCCTCTTAAAAGGATGGCATACTCCCCACCTATCAAAAACAAATTATAAGCATGCCCTGGGGATAAATGAGAATGTCATGCCTCACAGTCAACATCCACCAGTTGTGCCTCCATAGTTTTCAGTAAGAGTGGGGGAGTAACAATCATCAACTGAAGGTAAGCTAGTCCAGCATCATCCATAAAGGATATTTGCATTGTGGTTAGCTGCTCTACTTCATCACTCAGGAGCTGCAAACCAGTAGTCCTGCTAAGCTCGTCTGCTATTAAGTTCCCCTTCCCATAAGTATAGACTATCTCAAATTCATAGTCCTGGAGGAACTCTAGCCATCACTACTATCTCGGGTTTGGGTACTTGTAGGAGAAGATATACCTGAGACTCTTGTGGTCAGAGTAAACTGTAAACCACTCACCCATCAAGTAGTTCCACCACATCTTCAAGGAAAATACCAATATTGCTAACTCTAGCTCATGGGTCACATATTTATACTCTTGTTGCCTCAATTGTAATGAGCCATAAGTGATCACTGATCACTCCTAAATGAGGACACAACTTAATCTGGACCTTTAATCTTTACAGAATAGTACGTACTCAACGCCCTCCTATGGTATTCTCAAGATGGGGCCACTAGTCAGTCTCCTCCTTAGTTCCTGGAAACTATGCTAAAATTTCTCTTTCCAAATTAAGGGCTATAACTTCTATGTCAAAGCCAATAAGGGTTCTATCACTCTTGAAAAGTAAGAAACAAACCTACGATAGTATCCAGATAACCCAAAGAATATTCGCACCTTTGTCACACTCTTGTGTGGATCCCAAGCGAGCATTGACTCTATCTTCACTAGATCCACTACAACTCCAGCCTCTGACATGATGGGTCCCAAAAAGTGAACCTCCCAAATCTAGAATATTCACATCGAGAGCTTACCATAAAGAGTATTCTCTCAGAGTGTATCCCAAACTATCCACATGTGTGTAGCATGCTCATCCTTCGGCGCCGAGTACACCAAGATGTCGTCAATGAAGAAAATGACAAACCGGTCAAGGTAAGGCTGGAAAATCCTATCCATGAGTCTCATTAACACTTATAGGGAATTGGTCACACTAAAAGGCATCACCAAGAACTCATAGTGGCTATACCATACCCTAATGGCTATCTTCAGTACTTTCTCTTCCTGTACCCAAAGCTCATGATAGCTTGATTTGAGGTATATCTTAGAGAACCATCTCTCTCCCTTCTGCTGATCGAAGATGTCATCAATTCTCAAAGGTGGATATTTTTTCTTCATGGTCACCTAGTTTAGGCACCATAAGTCCACACACAACCTCATAGTCCTATATACCTTCTGGGAAAACAACACTGGGGCTACCCATGGAGAAACATTGGGCCTTACACACCCCTTCTCCTACAATTCCTCTAGCTGTACCCTCAGCTCGCGAAGCTCCACGAGAGCCATCAAATATACTGGTGTGGATATCGGTTTCATACCAAGTTATAGGTCGATGAAAAATTCTACCTTTCTATGAGGGAGTAGTCCCAAAAAATCCTCAAGAAAAACATCCCCGTAATCATCCCCCACTACAGGAATGATTGGACACCTCTCATCCACTGCACCAAGGGTGAGGCTAGACAACTAGTGAGTGATCGGCTTCACCCTCCCCTGAGAAAGTATGTCATGTACTACAAGGGTTTCCTTCTCACCAGTGAGGGAAAACCTGGTCCCATCTCCATGAACACACTAAATTGTATGCCTAAAACAGTTGATCTCAGCATGGACTGTGGATAAACAGTCCATACCCAAGATGACATCATAAGGCCTCGACGTTGCTACTAGGTGATCGCAGCTGAAGCTCTCGCCTCCTATAGTAAGTTCACACTACCAACAATAGTGTGCAATCATCGAGTCCCTTCCCGTAAGAGTCTATAATCGTAAGAATCGTGCCAAAAACTCCACCAGAATCTCTGAGCTCTGAATGAGAGCTGTGACAAGGAAAGAGTGACTAGCACATGAGTATAAAAGAACTGAAGCTAGGGTGGAGAAGACAAAGATCATACCTTAGATCATCTATGGAGCGCCGTGGTCATAAGCCTCCATGGCCTGAATCCAAGATTGCCCCTATCCTTCTACTCCTTGAGGTCGGGGAGGACCACCTATGGGTGTAGGCAATAGTAACTCAAACCGCCACTCACCACTTGCTGATTAGCCTACTCCCCTACCACATCCGCCACCCAGCAGAACTCCTCATTCAAACCTCTACCTCTATCTCAATGGTCCCTCGACCGTCTGTTGGTCATATATATGGCGGGTCGGGCAGTGACGTTCCATGTGTTCCTACCCGATGCATGCAAAGCAAAGCTTGGACCCCAGCTGAATCCCTCTGGTTTGGGAACCCCACACTGCCAACTCTGAGTCCAGGGGTTGGGCCTTGAAAGACCTAGCCTTCTTGGGCCCTTGTGTCAGCTGTCTTCTACCTACTGGAGACTCCACCGCCTAGGACCTGCGAGTGGATCTCTCTATCAACGCCTACTCTTCCATGAAGTTCTCCACAAGAAGATCCACTCCAGCACCTCAACTTGGATAGGGCTGCTAATAGACACCATCGATTTTCTGATCTCCAACATGAGTCCCTGCTCAGAGGCTCAATCCCTAAATAAATGTTCTCAAACCATGTCTTTGGATTAGTGAAAAAGCTCTATGAACCTCGATGAGTACTCATCAACCGTCATGCTACCCTACTAAATGTGAAGCATCTTTTGAATGTGAATAGAGGACAAGGTAACCGAGAAAAAATCCTCTTGAAAGTCACTTGAAGTCTGACCAGGTGAGGGTCACCTCATCATGTGTTTGGATGGTCAAAATTCACCATCTCCCTGCCAATCCCTATAGAAGGCTCACCACCAAGATCACCACCTAGTCAAGAAGTTTCCTCAATAAGTAGAAGACCCATGTCACGACCTCTATATAGTTCTAAATGAACTGAGGATCTATCACTCCACTCAATCTGAGAGGTCTCTGACTCTGGAAATTGTTCAAGGCGCTAAGTCTATGTGCATCCTCTACTGGTAATGCCAATAGTAACTTCTAATCAACGGGTGGTGGAAACACAGGTGCACCACCTGGTGGGGTTATCTCTAACACTGGTCCCTAAACTGACACCTCATCACTAGGTGGGCTATCCACACGATCATGTATCAGGATCTTGGATGGATGTCTGCATGAAGGCATCTAGAAATAGATCAAGATGTACCATGATCCAAATATTATACCTGGTGAGTTTAATCTTATTCAAAAAGAACATAAGGAGACACTGATGCAGACAATGTTTTCATGTTTAGATCAAAAAAGTACAATTCAAGGTTCTACTGCGTGGATACGTCGACAACCAAACCAACACTGGATAGACTGAATTTGAAATTAAGACTTGAAACACTTAACACTATTACCCCCAAAACAAAACAACATACTCCCGGTCTTAGAGGAGGAACCGACCGCCCTATGATACCACTTTGTCATGACCCGTCCCCTGGAGATCATACTATGACTAACCCAAGCCTGCCTCCCAAAGTCTAGGGGCATGAAAATAGTGTTGAAGGCGTCAAACTGCAAGTGAGAGGAATTTTCTTGAGTACGTATATGCAGACACACACACACCCAACCACATCCCACAAACTGAAAGGGGGAAACAAGTATATTGAAACAAGTGTTGAGTACAAGTAAAACTAAAAACAAGTGGAACAGAATAAAAACCCAACAAAAAGGACTAAAAACATGAAAGTACAAAGGGACTAAGGTAGCCATCTGGCTGAAAATCCCACCTGATGGTAAGATTAGTGTAGCTACTAGAAGATGAAGTATTACGTCATGTCTGCCTGATCCTACTAGGCCCCACCTGGTCCTAGGCCACCAAGTCCTCTGTTGAAGAGTTGATCGTCTACACAAGTGGTGAGTCGTTTCACCAAAGGTATGTTATTTGTGTCCCAAATTGATATTACCCACTCTTAAAATTAGTATAGTGCAATTTTAGGGTCGATCCATATTGAACTTTGGTTCGTGTGTGAATTCAGTTGAGTTTAGAATTAATTTAGCGAGTCTTGCTGAATTTAGAGTGGATTTTCTTGTTTTGGATTATTGAAACTGTTTTTTTACTTGAAATTATGATTAAAAATTTAAAATAAAACAACAAGTTATTTTAATGTGTTTAGAAGGAAAAAGAGCATGTTAGGTCTATGGTGATTAAGGGGATTTTATGCAGATTTAATATATAGTTGTGTTGTTCATGATAATTCAACATTATGGATTTTATTTATAACAATATTTCCTTGTTCCGGTTGATTTTGTATTGGAATTGAAGAAATTTGACTCCTTGGTCCAGTAGTCAGTGTTTCACAATTCTTAATTTCAGTTTATTCCATTTATTAATCGATGAGTCCCTTCAATGATCATGAAGTTGTTTCATCGTTATTCTTGTTTTAGATCCCTAAGGATTCTGTCCTTGGTCCAGATCAGAATGCTCAATGGTATTCAACAATGGTTAAAGAAGAATGAGAAGAATTTAAAAGAACAAACAAAACCATATAAATCAAACCAACATACAAAAGTTCATCATCATCCACAACCCCAACACAAGGGGTGTTTAGTTACACATATAAGACATAATAAAAACAACAACTTTGATACCTGATGAGATCATTGAATAGGCTTTGGGGAGAGGTGTCAGAAGGTGGAATGGTGGACTAGTGGCACAATAGTGGCTCAAGAATATGGTAGCAGAAGTTCCTCTCTCTCCAAGTGTTTCACCTCTCCCATTTCCGGAGGCCAAACCATCTTTTTATAGAAAATTAAACTACATAGCGTGTACGAAATTACACGGTGTGTACTTATTTTAAATGCATTTATGTCCCCATTTTCTCCACTGGTAGGTGGAATAACATGATATATTTGACTTTGAACATGGTGCCTCCTGGTTGGTAAATCTACACGGCCTGTAGCACCTCCATACACGACGTGTGTTCTCTTAATTAGGCCAAAAACTGATTCTAGAATGTCTTACACGACGTGTATTAATAGAACACAACGTGTCTCCTTCAGCCGGCCACATGGGCATGTATTCTTCTCGGCCACCAATTGCTTCAAGAATGAGTTACACAGTGTGTAGCAGTAATCCACATAGCATGTAGTGTCTGGTTGATGACTTGGGCGTGTACTCCCCTTTTTTGATTCGTGCCCCCATCTGAATGTGCACTATGACAACCCTGCTTTTATTACAAACTTAAACATGATTTATTACATAAAAAATCACTTGATACAACAAAGAATATCGAGTGGTTTAGTGTCTTTTGGGCTTAGGATAATTACATAAAAACTTGAAACATGAAATACAACATCTTTATTGAAAACTTCCTTTACATGACCACTGCATTCCTTCGTACTTAGCATTGCATGGGATAACCTGAGGACATGCATAAGAAAAGGGTGAGCTATAAAGCCCAGAAAGGGAGTACACATGGAATAACATGAGGAGTACAATACATGTTAGAAAATAGGAATATCAATAGAGAATATAAGAAACATTAACATAAAGTCATGATAAAGCATGATAATCATAACATGGAAATGTGGAAACAACACTTAACATGGAATTAGCATGAGCCAAGGCTCATTGCACATGAAGCATGCATAAATACTCATTGCACATAAAACACGGGTAAACCCTCATTGCACTTGATTTAGCATGAGTCAATAATCATTGCACATGATGTATCATGATACTATACTTTACCCAATGCATTGGAGCGCTATAAGGGCGCACCCTTCTTAAACATTTCCTTTCATGCATAAGTGTGCCACATGGATCATAAAACATGGATTCATAAAACATTATCATTTATTCCACGATAAAGGAATGTGGAATTCATACATGAAACTTTACAATCAATAAGTAAATGTGCATATAGGTGAATACCCTTGATGGGGAAATGGGCATGGTATTCACTACACAATGATACTGGCTTAGAAAATCAGTGCGATTTCGACAGCGTAACAACGTGACATAAAAATTCATAAGGATGGTTGATGAGAGAGAAAGGGATTAATCATCATATTTAGATGTAATGGACAGTAAGGAGGTCATAAAGATACATGTCCCAACAATTTTAATGGAATTTAGATTCAAGATACAAAATTATTTTCTTGAATGTAAAAGAAGAGAGAGAAGTTCCTTTCAGAATTTTAGCATAGTAAAAAGTGTACATGGGAGGCATTTAATGAGAGAGAAAGGGGTCTCCCATCATTCAAAAAATAAGAGGGCAGTATGGGGGAGGTGTGAAACCATACCCCAACATTCATAATTGAAATTAAAAGGGCAAAAAAACTTAAAGAAAATTGACAAAAATGAGAAAGGAAGAAAAAAACCCTTACTTGGAAGTGTGCATCCAAAGGCTAGAGAGAGACTTGTGAGAGTATTCTTGGGAGATTGGGGCACCTTGGGAGGATTATAGAGAGATTAGGTCAGAGGTTGGATGAACTTAAAGGGATTTTAGTGAGGAGGAAGTGGGAGCTTGGGTGGGTTTATATAGGAAAGGTGAGGG
Organism: Viscum album; assembly: GCA_963277665.1. NCBI lineage: Eukaryota > Viridiplantae > Streptophyta > Magnoliopsida > Santalales > Viscaceae > Viscum > Viscum album. The sequence continues at coordinate 1,110,521,680 of OY728119.1, forward strand.
AATTCTTTATTATTTAGGTTTGGGTCCCCTTACATTAAATTAATCCAAAACACAAACCATTTCTTGGTTTTTGAACATGGTTTTTGTAAAATGGAATAGGAAGAAAATATTTTATAAGGCCCAAGTCTGAACTTCTTAAAATAACAAGGTTTCTTATCTGGAGGTGAGTCACACTCCCATGGAAATTAATTTAAAAAGGCAAAGTGTTGAATATGTCTTGAGGGGTCCATTAATGCTTTGAAAAGTAAGTCAAACAAACCCAAAATCACCTTATTTTAATGTTAAAACATATATTGGCCGAAAATAAAGATCATGGTATTTTATTACATCACCATTGGGTCATTATGATGTCATAAAACACATTATATATTTAAACGGTATTTAATTTTTACCCAAAAATTTGACTATCTCAGAAAATTATGAAAAATTCACCGTTGGATAATTTCGAAGTCCTGATTCCAGAAATGAAATTTATTTTATCTAAAAAAATTTCTAAATATGTTAATTTTCACTTTTAAAATAAAAACCAACATTTATCGAAAATTCACGGGTTTTGACAGAAATGGCTTTCAAACCTTAATATAAAATTTTATTTGCATTCATAAAATTATAAGATCATTTATATTTAATAAAATTTAATTTAATAATAATATTATTATTTTATTAAAATATTATTTAATTTAAAAATCCCTTAATTTAAAAAAATAGATTTCTTAATTAAATAATAACTAAAAACACCATTTGTACTTTAAAAACTATTTATAATGTATCAAAAATGACTACAAATTATATTCATTATTATATAAAAAAATAATATACATGAACATAGTACTACTTATTTGTTACATAACCCCTTAAAACAACTGCATAAGACCTAAGGGTAAGGTGTGCGATGATGACAGACTCTTGGGGTGGCTCGGATAACATCGCTCGAGTGGTAATTTCAATCAACTTCCACTTTTCCCGTAGACGGTCCCGTTCGAGCTTGACATGGTGAAGCTCATCTTGGGCTTGGTCAAGGGAGAAGCCCAAGGATGCCACCTCTTTTCTGAGCTCTGACAAATGGGCTTCATATGGAGCAATTCTACTGGATGAGGCCATCGCTTCCTTTGTCTGAGTAAATTGGATTTGTTAAAGTCCTATATTTATACTAATCATGTGATCACTGTTCAACGACTATATTAGCAATGGTCAAAATTATTAACATAAAACCAAAGAAGTTGACATATTATAAAAACATTTTTCATAAAGATACATTTAACTGGATCAAGAGGGATTTTCCATTAATGAAAATTTGGGTCGTTACAATATTCCCCCCTTAAGAAATTTTGCCCTCAAAATTTTCGTTTTCCCACACTAAAACAAATGTGGGTAACTCAGCTTCATCATATACTCCGATTCCCAAGTCGCTTCTTCAAACTTATGGTTTCTCCACAACAACTTAATGAGGGGCATTGTCTTATTTCGTAGAACCTTTTCTCTACGATCTAAGATCTTCACTGGTTGCTCCTTATAAGAAAGATCATCTTCCAATTGTACCACCTCAGAAGAGAGTACATGTGAAGGGTCTGGTATGTACTTACTTAATAGGGATACATGAAAGACAACATGTACTTTTCCCATAGTATGTGGAAGTGCTTGTCGATAGGCCACAACCCCGACACGATCAAGAATCTCGAAGGGGCCGATGTACCTTGGACTTAACATCCCTTTATTTCCAAACCTCATAACCTTATTCCAAAGAGATATGTGTAGAAAAACCATGTCTCCAACTTTAAACTCAAGGTCTCATCGACGGTTATATGCACAACTCTTCTGTTGACTCTGAGCTGCCTTGATATGCTGCTGAATGGTTTTCACCTTCTCCGCCATTTCCTCAACCATTTCTGGTCCAAGAAGATTACGTTCACCGACCTCATCCCAACATGCCGGTGTTCTGCACCTTTTCCCATATAGGGCTTCATATGGTGCCATTTGGATGCTCGAGTGGAAACTGTTATTATAAGAGAACTCAACAAGAGGAAGATGTTGATCCCATCCTCCTTTAAAGTCCATTGAGCATGCTTAAAACATATCCTCAAGTGTTTGGATAGTCCACTCGGATTGGCCATCAGTTTGAGGATGATAGGCCATACTGAAGTTCTATTCAGTATTTAGAGCATGTTGAAGTCTTTTCCAAAACTTAGAGGTGAATCTTGGATCTCGGTCAGACATAATAGATAGTGGTACTCCATGCAACCTTACCACTTCCCTGATATATATCCGTTCTAGTTGATCCAATGAGAAATCCTCCCGAATAGTAATGAAGTGTGCAGTCTTTATAAGGCGATCCATAACAACCCAGATTACATTGTTGCCTTTGGATGTCCTTGGAAGTCCGGTGAAAAAGTCCATGGTGATGTTCTCCCATTTCCATTCTGGTATGGGCAATGGTTACATCATCCCCTCAGACTTCTGCCTCTCTGCCTTCACTTGTTGACACACCAGGCACTTGGATGTATATTTATCGATCTCCTTCTTCATATTATCCCATGAAACGTTTTCTCGGAGATCTCGATACATATTTGTGCTCCCTGGATGAATAGAGAAATTTGAACTATGTGCATCATCCAAAAGTTCCTTCTTCAGCTCCGGACTTGATGGAACACATAGTCTTTTCCCAAACCGCACAATTCCTTCTTCATTAACATTAAACTCTGAGGATTTCCCCTTTTTGATAGCTTACAAGTTTTCTTGAATTCCTTCATCATCCTTTTGAGAATCCTTTAACCTTTCCAAAAGAGATGGTTGAGCAATCATTTATGAAAGGATTGATTATGTTCCCTTCTTTATGATTCCCACGTCCATCTTCATCGAGTCTAAGAAGATTGGATCCTTCTCAATTCTCATTATTGATAGAATTGTTGGGTCCTTTCTACTTAGGGCATCTGCCACCTTGTTCGCTTTCCCAGGGTGGTAATGTATTGAACAGTCATAATCCTTGATGAGCTCTATCCATATTCTCTGGCACATATTAATCTCTTTCTATGTGAATATATATTTAAGACTCTTGTGGTCAGTATATATCTCACATTTCTCTCCATAGAGATAATGATGCCAGATTTTCAAGGAAAAGATCACAGCCGCCAACTCCAGATCACGCATTGGATAGTTTCACTCATGGATTTTCAACTGCCTTGAGGCATAGGATATCACTTTATCATTCTGCATCATCACACAGCCTAAGCCCTTCTTTGAAGCATCACTGAATACCACAAAAAGCTTCCCACCTGTGGGTAAAGTGAGCACAGGTGCCGTGATAAGCCTCCTTTTCAACTCCTTGAAGCTTTCTTCGCATTCATCACTCCAACCAAACTTTACTCCCTTCCAAGTTAGCTTGGTAAGAGGGTTGGACAATCGTGAGAAATTTCTCACAAATTGTCGATAATATCCAGCTAACCCCAAGAAGCTATGGATATCCGTTACCGATGTTGGCCTCGTCCATCACCCAATTGAATCTATTTTGGAGGGGTCCATAGATATCCCATTGCTTGTGATGATATGGCCCAAGAATGAGACCTCCTTTAACTAGAACTCACACTTGCTGTACTTTTCATAGAGCTTCTCCTTGCGAAAAGTCTCTAGTACAGTTTTTAAATGCTCCTCATGACCCTCCTTGGTTTTGGAGTATATTAGAATATCATCTATAAAGACTACCACAAATTTGTCAAGGTAATCTCTAAATACTCTATTCATAAAGTCCATGAATATTTCTAGAGCATTGGTGAGTCCAAAAGGCATTACTATGAATTCATAGTGCCCGTATCTTGTACGAAAAGCAGTCTTGGGGACATCTTCCTTCTTCACCCTTACTTGATAATATCTCAACCACAAATCCACCTTGGAGAAGTATTGTGCTCCACGCAGCTGATCAAAAAAGTCATCAATTCTTGGGAGAGGATACTTGTTCTTTATCGTGATTTTGTTAAGTTCATGATAATCGATGCAAAGCCGCATTGACCCATCCTTCTTCTTGACGAAGAGGACTGGTGCACCCCATGGTGAAGCACTTGGGCGTATAAACCATTTATCTAGATTCTCCTGTAGTTTTTTCTTCAGCTCTTCAAGATCTAAAACAACCATTCTATATGGAGTCTTGGATATTGGTAGCGCCCCTGGTATAAGTTCAATTGAGAACTCAACATCTCTTCTTGGAGGAAGACCAGACAGTTCCTCAGGAAAAACTTCAGCGAATTTCCTCACAATAGGCATTTCTTCAAGGATAGTTTCTTCCTTGGACTCAATAATCTGAGCCAGATATGCGTGCTCATAAGGCAGTAATATCCATGCTTGAGATGATGGAGCTAAAAGAGATTCATCTTCCTCCTGACACTTGTAAAGAATCGGGGGTCGATTCTCCATATGGAGTGTTATTTCCCTCTCCCGACAATTTATGTTGGCTCTATATAAGGAAAGTCAATCCATGCCAAGAATTGCATCAAATTCCACCATAGGGAGTATGAAGAGGTTAACCGGGAAATTCAATCCATAGATTATAACAGGGGAGGACTTATACCCATGGGATGCAATGATTTCCCCATTTTCCGTACTCACCGACATCTTTACTTCCATGATTTGTGGTGGTGCTGGGATTGTTCTACTAAACTTTCGAGACATAAAAGAATGCGTAGAACCTGAATAAAAAATTACATTCAATATTCTTGAATGAATAACTAGCATACCTGTCACCACTTCGTTGTCGGGGTTCACTTCGGCAGAAGTGATGGCAAAAGATCTTCCTTGCTGTCTTGGAGGTTATTGGTTGCCTCCGATAACCCTTGGATTAGGGAACTGATTTGAAAAATGACCCGGTTATTTGAATTTGTAGCATTGAACAACGCGTTGTGGTTTGAACGGAGGGTTCCTCTCCTCTGTCGTAGTTGTGGGTCCTTCTTGCCGACAATTAACAGCTAGGTGACCTTCTCTTCCACACCTGAAGCATTTTCTCGTCCCCTTAAGGTAATTTCCAGGGTGCTTCTTTCCGCACTTTTGTCAAGTGGGGTACTGGATCTTCTTAGCACCATTGGATTTATCCATCGGACCACCAGCATTGAAGTCCACCTTACGCTTCTTGTCCCCATGATACCCCTGTGATTCCCCGATCTCCACTTCAACCTTGAGGGCACATCGGACAATTTTCTCATAGCTGTCAAAGTCACGGATCACTAATGTTATCCGCAAGCTAGGATTCACCCACCAAAGAAGCATTCAACCTTGCATTCTGGGGTAACAAAAAAGATGAAAGCATATCGTGCAAGCCTTGTGAATTTTTCCTCGTACGCTCCAAAAAATTCTTCATCTTTTTGCTTGATGGAAAGAAAGTCCCTTTCCATCTTAAGCCGGAGGGTGCGCGGAAAATATTTATCAAAAAACATCTTCCGGAAATCCTTCCATTCCAACGCCTCTATCTCCTCCTCAGGCTTCGTATTTTTGATCAAAATCCACCATTGATCATCTTCACCCTCCATACGATAAGCAGTTAGGAGAACCTTCTCTTGTTCATAACATTGGAGGATGGAGAAGATCTTTTCAATGGAGTTGATCCATTGTTCAGCGATCATGGGATCAGATGATCCACTAAAAGTAGGAGGCCTTTGTCTCATAAAGCTCTCGATAGCGACTTGTTATTTCATAGGGGGGGGGGTGGGGTTGAACGCTCCTCTTGACCCGTGTTTCTATTCAAAACTAGAATTAGCTGAGAGAGAAGCGTAACAAAGTTTGCGATTCCCGCTCCGATTGGATTTGGCATCTCATTAGTACAGTCATCACACTGATCTTCACAACGGTTGTTAGCCCGAGTCCTCCTATTACCGGCCATTGGATGGAATAAAAGGAAAGTTAGGGGTTACACATAAAGGGTAATCCAAAGACAAAAGTCGATGACTTATAAATACTTTCATTTCATTAACTCATGAGTCTATATGCTTCAATCTAGGCTTTTCATGATCTACTTTCTAACATATATTCGTAGGGGAATTTTTTTTAATTCCCTTAATAAGGGTTCATAATAATCTTTTGAATTTATCAAAACATATCCACCGGGAGTGTCGTAACCAAGAGTTCAACAAGGCCCATTGTCGTACACCATTTCCCGTTCGAGTCTAGCTCAAATCGGTGTTTTCGATTTTTACCCCTAGGATACATCTGTGCCAGAGCCGCCTCTACCTACTCACATCTATATAGGGATGTATCTTCTTGATAACCCACTTACTCAATACTCACCAAAACTTAGGGACTTTTTAATTTTACTTAGTCTTGTAACTAAGGCTTTACTAGGGTTTCCTAATCCCAAAAATAACTAAACCTATACTCTGATACCAACTATGACAACCCTGCTTTTATTACAAACTTAAACATGATTTATTACACAAAACATCACATGATACCACAAAGAAGATCGATAGGTTTAGTGTCTTTGGGTATTAGTATCATTACATAAAACCTTGAAACATGAAATACAACATCTTTATTGAAAACTTCCTTTACATGACCACTACATTCCTTCGTACTTAGCATTGCATGGAATAACCTGAGGACATGCATAAGAAATGGGTGAGATATAAAGCCCTGTAAGGGAGTACACATGGAATAACATGAGGAGTAAAATACATGTTAGACAATAGGAATATCAATAGAGAATATAAGAAACATGAACATAAAGGCATGATAAAGCATGATAATCATAACATGGAAATGTGGCAACAACACTTAACATGGAATTAGCATGAGCCAAGGCTCATTGCACATGGAGCATGAGTAAATCCTCATTACACATAAAGCACAAGTAAAACCTCATTTCACTTGATTTATCATGAGTCAACACTCATTGCACATGACGTATCATGATACTATACTTTACCCAATTCATTGGATCACTATAAGGGCGCACCCTTCTTAAACATTTCATTCATGCATAAGTGTGCCACATGGATCATAAAACATGGATTCATAAAACATAATCATTTATTCCAAGATAAAGGAATGTGGAATTCATACATGAAACTTTACAATCAATAAGTAAATGTGCATAGAGGTGAATACCCTTGATGGATAAATGGGCATGGTATTCACTACACAATGATATTGGCTTAGAAAATCGGTGCGATTTCAGCAGCGTAACAGCGTGACATAAAAATTCATAAAAATGGTTGATGATAGAGAAAATGGATCCTCATCATATTTATATGTAATGGACAGTAAGTAGGTCATAAAGATACATTTCCCAACAATTGTAATGGAATTTATATTCAAGATACAAAATTATTTGCTTGAATGTAAAAGAAGAGAGAGAAGTTCCTTTCAGAATTTCGGCATAGTAACGGGTGTACATGAGAAGCATTTAATGAGAGATAAAGGGGTCTCCCATCATTCAAAAGATAAGAGGGAAGTATAGGGGAGGTGAGAAACCATACCCCAACATTCATAATTGAAATTAAAAGGGCAAAACAACTTAAAGAAAATTGACAAAAACGAGAAAGGAAGAAAAAAACCCTTACTTGGAAGTGTGCTTCCAAAGGATAGAGAGAGTCTTGTGAGATGATTCTTGGGAGCTTGGGGCACATTGGAAGGATTCTATAGAGAGTAGGGTAGAGGTTGGACGAACTCCAAGGGATTTTAGTGAGGAGGTAGTGGGATCTTGGGTGGGTTTATATAGGAAAGTGAGGGAATTCTTTATTATTTAGGTTTGGGTCCCCTTACATTAAATTAATCCAAACCACAAACCATACCATGGTTTTTGCCCATGATTTTTGGAAAAGGGAAGAGGAAAAAAATATTTTATAAGGCCTAAGTCCTAAATTCTTAAAATAATAAGGTTGCTTATGTGGAGGTGAGTCACACTCCCATGAAAATTAATTTAAAAAGGCAAAGTGTTGAATATGTCTTGAGGGGTCCATTAATGCTTTGAAAAGTAAGTAAAACAAACCCAAAATCACATTATTTTAATGCTAAAACATATATTGGCCGAACATAAAGATCATGGTATTTTATTACATCACCATTGGGTCGTTATGATTTCTTATATATTTAATCGGTATTTAATTTTTACCCAAAAATTTGACTGTCTCAGAAAATTATGAAAAATTCACCGTTGGATAATTTCAACATCCTGATTCCAGAAATGAAATTTATTTTATCTAAAAAATATCTAAATATGTTAATTTTCACTTTTAAAATAAAAACCAACATTTATCGAAAATTCACGGGTTTTGACAGAAATGGATTTCAAACCTTAATATAAAATTTTAATTGCATTCATAAAATTATAAGATCATTTATATTTAATAAAAATTAATTTAAAAATAATATTATTATTTTATTAAAATATTATTTAATTAAAAAATCCCTTAATTTAATAAAATAGATTTCTTAATTAAATAATAACTAAAAACACCATTTGTACTTTAAAAACTATTAATAATGTATCAAAAATGACTAGAAATTATATTTATTATTATATACAAAAAATAATGTGCATGAACATAGTACTACTTATTTGTTACATAACCCCTTAAAACAGCCGCATAAGACCTAAGGGTAAGGTGTGCGATGGTGACAGACACTTGGGGTGGCTCAGATAACATCGCTCGAGTGGTAATTTCATTCAACTTCCACTTTTCCCGTAGATGGTCCCATTCAAGCTTGATATGGTGAAGCTCAGCTTGGGCTTGGTCAAGGGCGAAGCACAAGGATGCCACCTCTTTTCCGAGCTCCGAAAAATGGGCTTCATATGGAGCAATTCTACTGGATGAGGCCATCGCGTCCTTTGTCTGAGTAAATTGGATTTGTTAAAGTCCTATATTTATACTAATAATGTGATCACTATTCAACGACTATATTAGCAACAGTCAAAATTCTTAACATAAAACCAAAGAAGTTGACATCTTATAAAAACATTTTTCATAAAGAGACATTTAACTGGATCAAGAGGGATTTTCCATTAATGAATATTTAGGTCGTTACATGCACGGCGTTTATAAATGTACATGCCGTGTAGTGCAAAATTTTCACAGACTTCCCTTGATTTGTGTGTCTTGACCAGAGTTCTCTAAAAATAAACAGAATCACCAAAATCAAAGTATATATTCATGAAACAATAGATATTTTCTGAAAAACATGTTTTTATTTTTCAGTAAAGTGTATGGAAATTTATACACAAATCGGGTGCATCAAACTCCCCCATACTTAGTCTTTTGCTTGCCCTCAAGAAAACCTCAAAATCTAATTAAAAGAATCTATATTTTAAAAGGAAGGATTTTAGTTAATCAAAAATGTAAATAATAATTGACAGGAGAAAATTTCAAAAAGAGTAAATGTAGTTTTAATCCAAGAGATATTCTAATCATGCCTCATATATACTTCAATTAACTACTTTCATCCTCTTTTAACACATGTTTCAAAGTTTCAAAAATAAGAAAACCACATGATGATTTACCTCACCAATAAAATACTCTACACTATAGACAATTTAAATCAAATTTATGCTCATTCAAAGATATATACACTCTATCCATAGGTTTGTAAAAAATCCAGTTCTCCACTTTAGAAAAATTAACTTACCAAAATCATGAGGGCTTACCAATGAGGATCAGATGGTTCTGTGGCTAAGGGTTGGTAGGTAAGATGTGAAATTAACTCAGATACTTGAAAGAGGAGGCTATATTCTTTAAATAATAATGCATGATATTCAAAAGTAATCTCAATGTAAAAATATCCTCAACAAGCTCAAATGATCTCACCATCTCCTTTAGTTGAGTAGGAGTCACAGACCAATAAGTGTGTATAATGCCCCTTTGTTTGTATCATTTTTTTTCAAAGGTAACCTTTCTTCATTTCCAAAATTGAGGTTTGGAACTCTTTTCGCCCCAAATGATCAAGAGGTTCTCCCCCATAGTTCATTTCTTGACAATTCACGAATTTATACCATGTGTTTCCAATCCCTTCTTTTGAGATCAAATGAATATTCATGAAAAAATCATAAAATAATTAGGGTAGGAAGGGAAATAGGCTTGTAATATAGCTTCATATAAAGGCTATCCATGGTCTCTACAGGCGTCACGAAGATAAGATGTAGGATAGGCTCAAGATAAAGGGGTTAAACCAATCAACTGCCTTAATCATTTTAATGTAATCCAAAAATTACTCATGTTTCAAATAGAAAATTTGAAAATTCTGGTAGTTATGTATATTCTAATAATCTCTCAAGAAATAGGGTATTAGAAAGAATATGAAAAAGGGGTTCAGAATACCTCTCGGGAGTGGGAAAAATAAATAAAGAGACAATCATGTCATGAATTTCAAAATAATTGATCAGTTTAATCGATGTAATTATCCAAGGATTACAAGTTTTTAATTTTAAATTATACCAAAAATCATTTTGAAACACTCAAGAACCAAAAAAGAACATAATTTTTTTTAAAAAAACGTTCCACTTTTAGTTTATTATTTAAAAATATGATTAACAAAAATTATCATCACAAATTAAAATATCTGCAAATAATGTTGTCTCCTAGAATCGAAAAAGGGCAAAGACTAAAGAGGTTGAGAGACACCCCCCAAACTTAAAATTGCACGTGGTCCACCAAGTCCCCAATTAAGAAAAAAAGGGAAAAAGAATACTCTCCTCATGTCTAGGCGTAGTGAAACGATATGTGATGGAAAAGCTCAGCCCAAAACGTGCCAGAGTACCTGTGAGGGGGAAAGAAAAGGAACAAATTAATGGGGTCGCCTCAGAAGAGGCATCATCCAGTACAGATCCGACCGGAAGAGAGGGAGCAAGAGCCGAGGAAGCGTGAGGCTCAGACTCAGCATCAGGAAGGGAAACTGAAGATGTAGGAGCTGTAGGTACTAGATCTGGTAAAGGAAGGTCGGCATCCCCCAGGACTGGAAACAATGGCGGTGGCATCAGTGGAAACTGGACCAACTTTAGAGTGGAGAATGGAATCTGTGGAGACTACAGAAAAGGCTAGTGGAGCAGTAGCAGAAGGGCCAGGAGCCGTGGCAGTGGTTGGTAACAGAGGCAATGGAATACCCAGATGCTGAAAAAGAAGCTCCAAAAGCTGCTACATCCGGTCCTGGAGACTGTCAATACGGACCAAATGCTACTCCATCGTGGCCAGGAGGAGGGAAATGGCGATATCGACCAAGGGTGCGGGGGTAGGCAGGGCTGGTGGTGGCACATAAAATGGAAGGCTAGAAGAAGTGGGGTCAGTAGGAAGGGGTGGGGTGGGGAAACAAGTGGGGTGGGGAGGGAGGAGCAGGTTCATCATATGGGCAGGAGGGTCAGTTGGTGGGTGGGGGCGAGCCTGGGCAAGGATGTAGGCACCCCCAACTTCTAGACCATTCCCATGAGAATGAGCATGAGAAAGTCTATCCACTGGGGAGAACCTAACAGGTCATGGGGTAAAGATGGTTCAAAAACCCCAAGGTGGTGGGAAATGCGAGTGGAATAAAACCCACCGTTTAATTTGCCCTGAAGGCTGGTAAAAATAGCCTGGAAGTAGGAGGGGTCGAGGTAAGGGAGGTCTGGGTAGTCTTACCAGATGACATAGGTAAGGAGATCCATGTCACGACCGGTCACGACCACCACATCCTCATGGTAGGGAAAAAGAATAGCGCTGAATCACCGGTGGGTAAAATGAAAGATGGGGTCGATGATAAAGGTGCTCTTCTGTGAGGAAGGGGCGTAGCGGTGGTCAGGCCCAACAATCTCCTGCCACATACCCACATGCTCAGAGCACTCGGGTCTGGTCAGGGTGGAAACATGGGGTGGGGTAATAGGATTGGGGTAGAAACCGCACCCTCGGCGAAACTCTGTCATTGTTAGGGAAAATCGTCGGCCGGCAAGCCGGAATCGAACCACAGGCATCGCATCACCGTGTGTCTCCCGGTACTCAGCTCTATCAAACTCGAAAGAGGCCACAAACTCCAAAAATAAATCACGGAAGATAGGAGTGCTGACCTGAAAAATGGAGAGTAGGGGAGTGTGGCCAATGAGATCCTCTAACTCGCCCTAGATACCGAGCTACTGAGGAATGGTGCTGTCGAGGTAGCGACCACTCATCAGAATCGGATGATGAGAAAAGAGTCGAAACCTATCATGTGACAGATCGGTGACTGGGAATACCATATAAGGATAGTGTACACCTTCAGGTCCCGACCTAGGAGGAGGTGCAGCAGCAGTAGCGGGCTCTGGGGGTGGATCGGCTGTAGTAAGTGAAGGGCTGCTGGATGGGGCGGTCGATGAAGTGTCAGCTGCGGGGAGGATATATTAGGTGGAGTGGTGGATGTGAGGGAAGGAAGGATGGTGCTCGGACCAGCCTCGGTAGATGGAGTGAGGGGTGGAAGGGTGGCCAAGGTAGGGAGCTCGTAGACCAGAGCGTCTAGGTCTGGCTGTGTCGGAGGGCGGAGTCGAATCCGCTGAAAAATGGGCCTCTCGCCCTCAGTGGTGGAGGCCAGCCACTTCCCTTGAGTAGGATTGTGATCTTCCATAACCTGAAAAAGAAATAAAAAACCAAAAATAAGAAAAAGAAAACAAAAAAAAACAAAGAAAAAGTGAGAAATCTGATAAATAAAAGTACACGGCGTGTACATCCAGAGTACACGGCGTGTACATCCAGAGTACACGGCGTGTAGTACAAGATGAGCAGCAACCCATGTTCTCTGGATAAACACGCCGAGGGTGAAGAAGATTTACCATGTAAAGGTACACGATGTGTACCAAACATACACGCCATGTTCATATAAAGTGGACATGGTCATGTATGACAAACAACACAACCTTGATTTTATCAGTTCGAAGAATCAAAGACATGCCGGGTATGGGACAGACACAACGTGTTCTGGATTTGAGGAACATGGTCGTGTGGGTGGGGGGAGGGTAGACATGGGTCCGGTCAAAAGAAATATGACACATGACTTATACCTAACACACACGCCGTGTATAGGAACATGGGTTGAGAGGCCGTGTCAGCCTCTACACACAGAGGGGCCAAATGAAATTCTATACACGACATGTACCAAACACACATGCCGTGTACGTGAAAATGGTGTCTGAGTCCATGTTCAAAGGGTACTCAGGAACGATGGGAAAAGGTACCTAGTGTGTATCGAACATACACACCATGTATATTCAAATTGCGAAGCATTTTTTGTGTGGCCGTGTACAAAAGTACACGGTGTGTGTTCTTCAATTTGTGGCCTTGTACCACAGAAGCCGAATGGTCGGCTGATCCCTAAACACCCTAAACACTTCTAATAATTTGAAATAGAGGGTGTAGAAGGGAGTACCTGGACCGAAGATCACAATGCAAGAAGAATCAGAACCAGAAATGAACGAAATCGACGGATTGAGCGAGGTGGTTCTGGGTGGCGTTCGGGAGAAGAAAATGGGAAGAATGGGAGAAATGGGGGAGCCATGTGACACGGGATGAATTCAGGTGGCCCGCGGCTTATATAGATGAATTACACGACGTGTATCTTTGGACTACATGCCATGTATTCCCAATTTTTTTTATAATCATATATATAATTAATATAATAAACTATATATTAATTAATATTTATCAATTAAAATAATAAAAGAAAAATAGGTATATATATGTATATAAAAAATTGAAAAATAATACTATACACGTAATGTAGTGGGAAATTACATGCCTCGTGTTTAAAATTTTTAAAAAGAGAAGTACAACCATAGGTCCAATGCTCGGGGTGAGGTTTGAACCGGCGATTGACCATTCCGAACGGAAGACCTAAATCACTGGAGAAAAGGTTGTACTACTGCCTATATTTATTATTTATATACATTTAATATATACATCCTATACACATGGGATGAAAGAAATGAACAGCGTGGGGTTTTTAATTATAAGAGAAGGGGATGAAGCAGGGAGATTAGCCGAGTTCGAACCTGGGTCTTTTAGATCCAGGGCCGAGACTTTGCCAATCTACCAACTTCATCCGCATGAATTAATTTATATAGAAAAGTGTTTTTATATTTTAAATTTAGAAAGAAAATAGGCCACACACACCATATTTTGGAAGACATGCCGTGTGGTTTTATTAAAAGGGTAAATGATGGAAATGGGGCAGTTGTCAGGATTCGAACCCGGGTCTCTTGGAAACCAGGTTTCGATCTTGGCCAACCGATCCGTCCCCACCATGGGTTTTCTTATAAGTATATATATATATATATATATTAAATTTACTACACACTCTGTGTTAGAAACTATAAAAATGAGGATTTCCATGCCGAAGGTAGGTCGGGAGGATTCGAACCGGGGTCAGCTCAGATAAACTCCAGTGACTTAACCATCGACACCAACATCATCCCTGTTTATAAATTAGGTACTCTATAGATTAATACTATTAAGATTAAAAATTAAAAAGATAAGTACATGCTATGTATATAAGTGGGACACAGTGTGTATCCTCTGGGTTGCCTCCCAAGAAGCTCTCTTGTTTTAGGTCATTAGCTCGACCAACTTACCTTTTCTTACCTGAGAGGGGTGGTGGAGATTGTCCTAATAGTAGCTACCCTGGCATTTTAGGACATGCAAGTTCTTTGGATCTTCTTCAACAGGAATGTCTCGAATGAAACAGTTTTTATAAATAAAGGAACATACTAGTTCATCTACCAAGAGATCGTCCATAGTAGTTATTGCAGAACAGTCCTCAAGATCGGGCGATGATGCCTGCTTGATAGCCCGGAGGACATTGTAGGAGAATTTCTCATCTCCTACCCAGAAAATCAACTCCCCCTAGTGCACGTCGATCAAGACATTCCCTGTGGCTAGGAAAGGTCTTCCCAATATAATAGGTTCCTCCTGATCCTCTTCCATGTCTAGGATAATAAAATATACAGGGAGGATCAATCATCCCACCTTCACGAGCACATGCTCTAGTATCCCCTTTGGATATTTAATGGATCTGTCAGTAAGTTGAAGGGTGACTCGAGTAGGCTTCAGATGGTGGAGTCCGAGCTTTTGGAAAACTACGAATGGCATGAGGTTGACACTGGCTCCTAAGTCGCATAGAGATTTTCCAAATTCACAGGGTCCAATTGTACAAGTAATAGTAAAGCTACCTGGATCCTGGAGCTTGGGAGGAAGGGAATGTTGTACGATTGTGGAGCACTCCTTTTTCACTGCTATGGTGCCCAAATCCTCCATATTTCTTTTATTCGATAGGATTTACTTCATGAATTTAGCATACATGGGCATTTGTGTCAGAGCTTCTGTAAATGGGATATTGATGTGCATCTTTCTGAAGACTTCCATGAATTTTCCAAACTGGTGATCCAGCTTCCTTTGCTTCATTCTCTCCGGAAAAGGTAATTCATGCCTGAATGGTTTGAAGAACTCCTTTCCTTTTCCTGGATGAGCTTCCGATGATGGATTTTCAGATGAAGAGGGGTCTAAAATTTTACCTTTGTTGTCAACCGGAAGTATAGGTACAGTTGAATGTGCTGGTTTCTTCTGGTGTAGATTCATTCCACTTCATAAAGTGATGGCATGGACCTCCTCCCTTGGGTTCTTCTCGGTGTTTCTTGGTAGTGTACCAGGCTGTCTCCCTGAGAGATAGTTTGCTAACTGGCCAATTTGGTTCCCGAGGATTCAAATTGATGCCTCATGGTTCTGAAATCAGGTCTCATCAATAGTGATGAATTTTGTCATAAGATCATCTAACTTGGAGGTATTCTCTTATTGAGGTTGCTGCACAGTTGGTGGAGGTGGTTGCTGCCTTGGCTACTGCGGATGAGGGGTTGGATACCCTTTCTAATGGTAGAAACCCTTCTGGTTCTGTTGTGGACTTGGGTATGGGTTCTGATATTGTGGTTGACTGTAGCCAGGCGGTCATTAGGGCGGAGGATTCTACTGTTGTTGGCCCCAGCTTGTGTTCTGGTTGTCACGCCATGTCGGGTTCTGGTATTGTTTATACTGGTGCAACCCTCCGTTTTGAGCAACATAGCTCACCTTTCTTGTCGAAGGGTCAACTGAAGGTCCCGATCATTCTCCCAGGATGTGGTTGTTACCATAGTCACTGCATGCTGGATGGTTCGCCGCATGGACTTGAGATGTTCCCTTGAGATTCAATGCATCGATCCTCTTGGACACAACATCCAACTGAGCAGCAAGCATGGTAGTAGTATCAATACTATACATACCTCATTTTTGGGGTCCCCCAATCGGAATTCCACTGAAAGATGTTGGAAGAAATTTCTTCCAGCAGTTCGAAAAGTTCTTTGGGGAATTTTGACATTACCGTACCTCCAGCAGCTGCATCCACCACAGACATTGTATTAGTTGTTTTTCCTCCGTAAAAGGTTTGGACTTGCATCTAGAGTGGATGTCTGTGGTGTGGGAATTTACATAACATCTTCTTAAAACGTTCCCAGGATTCATACAATGATTCAGATTCGTGCTGCTGAAAGTTGTGAATCTCATTCCGTAAGGTCACTGTCTTTGATGGTAGGAAATAATTGGATAGGAACGCTTGGTTTAGCTCCTCCCAGGTGAGAATAGATCATTTTGGCAGCCCTTTGATCCAGTCGTTCGCCTTGTCCCATAGAGAAAAGGGAATGATGCGAAGACGAATGGCGTCCTCAGACACGCCATGGTAACAGAATGTATCATAGATCTCCAGAAAGTTTGAGAGATTGGAATTTGGGTCTTCACTGGGAAGGCCACCGAACTGAATGGTGTTTTGGATCAGCTGCATGATAGTATGCTTGATCTTAAAGTGTTGGGCCTGTACCGGAGGACGAACGATGCCTGT
Organism: Viscum album; assembly: GCA_963277665.1. Classification (NCBI taxonomy): domain Eukaryota; kingdom Viridiplantae; phylum Streptophyta; class Magnoliopsida; order Santalales; family Viscaceae; genus Viscum; species Viscum album. Next base: position 1,110,538,495 of record OY728119.1, read on the forward strand.
ATCAGCTCTGTGGATTGATGGAAGGCTGTACTCCATAAGGGTACGTCGCAGAGGTTGCTACTGAGGGGGTGGATGTTACATGTATTGCTGCTCCTGAGGGGCGAAATATGGACTTTGAAAGATCTGCTGCGGTTGTTGAAGTTGGCCACACTCCGGAGGAGGTTGCTGTGGTGGCCTTTGGTAGTCCCTGGGGAGAAATTCCATGAAGCCTCCATATGCTTGCTCTGGTAAACCTGAAATGGGAGGCTTCTAGTCCTATTACGGGTGTTCATCCACCGCATTAATGGATGGTTCTCCGTCCTCCTTGTTCGCCATGGTTTTTGGATGCTGGTTGTGCGTTCCCACTAGTGTATGACGGCGATGAAGAAAAGTCCATTCGATTTCCGGGTCAAGAAGAAAAAGATCTGATGACTCGGTGCTCCTGGACCATGTGAGGCATCTTCTCATGCACCTGTGATCATGCACAATCACAAAACAAAACCCAGGTGTAAAAGGAAAAACAAAAGATAAAGAGAAATTGGATTAAGAAATAAATTTTTGGTAATTTTTACTTTTTGTTTTCACTTAATTAATTTCTAACACAATTAAAATTCTTCCCTTGAACCGTGGATTCCCCGGCAACGACGCCAAAATTTGGTGAGTCATTTCACCGAAGGTATGTTATCTGTGTCCTAAATTGATATTACCCACTCTTAAACTTAGTATAGTGCAATTATAGGGTCGATCCATAAGGAACTTTTGTTCATGCGTGAATTCAATTGAGTTTTGAATTAATTTAGTGAGTCTTGCTGAATTTAGAGTGGATTTTCTTGTTTTGGATTATTGAAACTGTTTTGTTTACTTGAAATTATGATTAACAATTTAAAAGAAAACAAAAAGCGATTTTTAATTTGTTTAGCAAGAAAAATAGCGTGTTGGGGCTATGGTGATTAAAGAGATTTTATGCGGATTTCTTATATAGTTGTGTTGTTCATGATAATCAACATTATGGATTTTATTTATGACAAGTTTTCCTTGGTTCAATTGATTTTTTCTTGGAATTGATGAAATTTGACTCCTTGGTCCTATAGTCAGTGTTTCACAATTCTTAATTTTAGTTTAGTCCATTTATAAATTGATGAATCCCTTCAATGATCATGAAGTTGTTTCGTCGTTATTTTTCTTTTAGATCCCTAAGAATTCTGTCCTTGGTCCGGATCAGAATGCTCAGTGGTATTCAACAATGGTTAAAGAAGAATGAGCAGAATTTAAAAGACCAAACACAACCATATAAATCAAACAAACATACAAAAGTTCATCATAATCCACTACCCCAACACAAGGGGTGTTTAGTTACACATATAAGACATAATAAAAACAACACCTTCAATACCTGATGAGATCATCAAATAGGCTTTGGGGAGAGGTGTCAGAAGGTGGAATGGCGGAATAGTGTCACAACGGTGGCTCGGGAATATGGCAGCATAAGTTCCTCTCTCTCCAAGTGTTTCACCTCTCCCAAGTCCATATGCCAAACCATCTATTTATAGAAAATTAAACTACACGATGTGTACTTATTTTCAATGCATTTTTTTCACCATTTTCTCCACTGGTAGGTGGACTAACATGCCGTCTTTGACTTTGAACATGGCACCGCCTGGTTTGTAAATCTACACAGCATGTAGCGCCGCCATACACGGCGTGTAGTCTCTTAATTCTACCACTAACCGCTTCTAGAATATCTTACAAGGCGTGTATTACTGGAACACGGTGTGTCTCCTTCAGCCGGCCACATGGGCGTGTATTCTTCTCATCCACCAACTACTTCAAGAATGAGTTACATGTCGTGTAGCAGTAATCCACATGGCATGTAGTGTATGGTTGATGAATTGGGTGTGTACTCCCCCTTTTTGATCCCTGTCTCCATCTGAATGTGCACGACATGTATAAATGTACCCGCCGTGTAGTTGCAAATTTTTCACAGACTTCCCTTGATTTGTGTATCTTGAACAGAGTTCTCTGAAAATAAACAGAATCACCAAAATCTATGTATATATTCATGAAACAATATATATTTTCTGAAAAACATGTTTTTATTTTTTGATAAAGTGTATGAAAATGTATACACAAATCGGGTGCATCAACTAGACACAACACTTGCGGGTGAAGCCTTTGCAGGGGTGAGTTACAAAATACTTAGTAGGGGACCCCAAAACACAAAGGAAAGACCACAAAGCAACCCTCAAAGCAAATCACGAAGCACAAGCACAAAGAAGAAGACAAATCACTCCAGGTATACATCTGGGGTAGTGATAGAAGAATCATCAGTCACATCATCAAACACCTCAGCGGATGGATAAATCCTCCACTATGAGTACAGTGGGACTCCCAGGTCACATAGAAGACGCTTCCCACTAACCTTGGACTTCTATGGTACCCATCCCTGATGAGTACTATGGGTATGTTGAGTCACATAGTCTTGCTCCCACCATGGGCCTGCCAAGTCACACATAGGTGCTTCTCAGCTTGGCCATATGACGTACTCCTCCTCATCGCGTATCATGGGTCTACCAAGTCACACAATCTCACTCCCACTATGGTCCTATATATTCACATAGATTTTATTCCCTCTAGGCCATAGTCGAGTCACACAGAGTCTCATGTCAGTAGTCTTCAGGTCTTCACCAACCACAGGGTTCCCTATGTAGCATGCTTGGGAGAACTGATCCTCAATCCCTTAATCAAATATCAAATTCCATTAAAGTTTCCTTAGAGAATACCAAAAGATCTACCTCGTTGAGAGGGTCTGAACTCTAGAAACAACTCGTCAACCGGTCACTGATTTTACAAGTTATTAACGTTTTAGTAAACATGGGATGGTTGCGTCTGGGCCAGGTCTGACCCAGTCGAACTGACCTGACCAACCAAGCTCGGGGGTCCTACATACTCCAATTTAATTTGACTGACTCGACCTGACCCAGTTCAGGTTTGGTTCAGTCTATTCTGGCCTAGAAAATGGGCCAGGCCCAATGGGACCCGCTGGACTCGACCCAGTTTGGCCAATGGTTCAACCCCTTGGGTCGACCAGTGACCCGGTCTCATTTGTCCGAGCCCGAAGGGTGCTGGTCCGGCCTACTGGCATGGGTCTGGCCCCTCAATGTAGGTCCAGACCATAGGGATGTAGGACCAGCCCAACACGCAGGTTGGGGGCGCGACCTGCCAGTTAAGGGCCAGTCTGCTAGGGGTAGACCAGTGGTGCGCCTGGCTTGGACGTGGCCGAATGCCACATCCAGCTCTTCTGCTACCTCACAAATGTGGGGTATCGCTCTTGCCATGGTCTAGCGACCGCAGATCCCTGGATCGCTAGGGTTTCCTGGATGTGAGCCGCCACCTCCACATGGTGCCATACTGGCACCGTTTCCTCCTATTTCGCGGCCGAGGGGCCGCGACCTCTTCCACTATGGCTCGCACGGGTGCACCACCTCCTCCAGCGTGACTAATGAGGGTCGAAACCTAGTCCAGCGAGCAACACCTAGGGTGGAACCACCTCCTCCACGTGGTTGGCGAGGGCCGACCTCTATCACCGGTCGCCAGCATCGCCGCGCCAATAACACCTTCCACTAGCCACCACGTCCGCTTTGGTGGTCTGATGTCCAATCTATCTACACCTTCAGCTCTCTCGGGTTGATGTCATCCCTTCCTTGGCCCCAGATTCATCTTTCCACTAATTTGAGGATGAGGCCACAAAATACACATAAGAAGGATGTACTTAGGACTTGTTTATGTCGGCATGCGCGCTCCGCGTTAGAGGTTTAAATAAGGGAAGGTCCAAGGATTTCAGTTCAATATACAAGTGATAGTTTAAACCAGGATACAAAAATCCCAAAAAGCCACCCACCCACAAGAAGGCGCGATCTGCAGATCAACCCATTCATGGGTTGATTTGTGTTCTTCGTTGAATTTATGAATGGAGAGAAACAAACTTAAACACAATCCCTAACTAGATTGAGGATATGTCACTATTGAGGGGAGAATCTCAGAGCCATCATCGATCCTTGATCTGTTAGCCTTCATCGCCATTCGTCAATGGAGTTCGTCATCATTCGTTGATGGAATTCTTCATTCTTAATTGGAGAGGAAATACATAGGTATTTTGTTATAGAATCATCTGACAGTTAATTTCCACTCTCTAACGTGTTATACAAATAAAAAGAAAATACGTCACTGCATTTTAGTTATGCTTTGATGTTGTGTCATTATGCCGTTTCATTTATGAAATAGTGTAGCTGTTTTGTGTCCTTTAATACATCGTTACGCTGCGGGTTTTTGAGCCATTAATGAGTTCCATTAATGCTCCTTGTCGTCACATTGCAGTTTTGTTGTGTCACTGCCCGTCAGTTGAGGAAAGAAACAAAATATATTTTTAAACTTATTTTATTTTTTTCCTAAATGTCTGAAATTTTACTTTTCTGTTTGGCCATTTACGACCAAAGTTAAGTCCTTTCTAATAGAATATTATCATTCTGAGTTCGATAGTGCCCTCATATTTTTTATCCGACCACTAGTTCAAAAATTATTAAAACCCGCTTGCACATTTACTTAAGTAAACTAAAAAAAGTTCAAAATTCCATTCTGGGATCATCGGGCCTCAGAATCATGTGTCTTCAGAGCGTGTAGTCTCGAAATAATTCCATATAATTTAAAAAAAATTACATAGAAATTATGAGACATTACATAGGCTGAAAAGGTAAGACATATCCCCCCAATGGGATATCCCATCCATCAAGCTATATTCAATTTTAAATGGACGTTCTGAAGGCCCTGTTGGCATGAAGCCCATTACATGGCCTAATGACCCATTTACTCCCTAAAAGTCTAGTGCAACATCATGTCTGCATCAACCTACCTGTGTCATGATTATCACGTTATTACCACATCATCGCCTACCCTCATCACGCATGCATCACCACCTACCTGCGTCATGCCTACATCACCTCCTTCCCATGTCATGTCTGCATCATAAACACCCCATGGGGATTGATGTTGGAGTTGGTATCGTAGAGACAACTTATGTGTACTTTATGATAACTTTTATTTATTGTTTTTTAATATTAATGAACTTCTAATCAAATCATGATTGTTCTTCTACGTAACATATTATGTGATAATGTCCAAAGAATAACCGTTGCACTGAAAGGTCATAGTAGTTCCCCCATTATGATGAGAACATAGAAATGTCACAAAAATATTCTTAAATATATGTTCTATAGCCGGATGAAATCATTTGAGAGACATAAATGATACATGCTATCAGGGGAACAGATTTATAGGACATTGAGGCACCTATCATTGGGCGTGTGTAGTGATCCTTAGAGTTTAAGAATATTATTAATTCATTTTATAGGATGTGTACTTGATGTATTGATGAAAACTATGACAACATATGTTCAAGGAGAGGTAGGATATGTTGGGTGTATGTTTTGGGCACAAAGGAAGTTCAGGAGGGACAATGCCCAACATTAATTTTTTCAATATTCAATGAACAATCTAGGATAAATACAAAGATGGATTCCTGCATCCATAGAATTGAATCTAGGATTTAGACAAAGGAATAGAATCCCATAACCAAAAGAGAGGATTAATATATATTTTTTATAAATAATTTAATTAAATTAAGAAATTACCTCCTAGGTGATTCTTTCTTCGTTGATGCGTTCAGGCACAAATTTGTGGGTGTACCATCATTGTGTTGTAAAATACAAGTGTAGGATTCCTCTATATATGATCCATATGTGTTCCATGTATCTTTGGACGTCTCTAAAGGAGTCTCTGGGTTCTAGCACAGAAGATCCATGCACTTCTGATGTCCAACTTCGATCACCTTGAGAACCGCTTCCAAATCATTATCCTTGATCCAGTGGAGGAGGATCACTCTCGTTCTTGAGATAATTCTTGAAGAAGAAATAACTCTCTAGGCTTGAGATATTTTCTCCAATTAGTTTTTTCACAATGCCTTAGGCATTGCTTGGATAGAGCTTTGCTAATAAGAGAATAATATAACTGGGAATTTAATTCACTAGGGTAATAATAAATAATTTGCACAAGTACCTTAATTATTTTATTAATCCTAGTGAAACCCCCATGTCAAATAATAATAAAAACATTATTATTTCCTAACATGTGATTTTCTTGTGAGTTACAACTAAATATTATTTAATCCAATAATATTCAATATTATTATTTCTCACTGGACCATTAACTCATTTTTCCAACCCTCTACCATATTTATTAAACCTTGAATAACAACTATTTATTTATTAAACAAATATCGCTACATTATTAGCCAATAAATATATAAATATTACATTTACTAAATAAAAAATAAATATTTATTAATTATTCCACCAATAATATATTTTCTCGAATAACTAGTATCAAAATAAATATGACCATATATACAAGAATAATTATTAAACCACAACCAGGAATAATCTTTACTCAAATTGTTAAATAATATATTATTTAATTGAGAAACTAGATATACTTAGAGTGTGACCCTCTAGGCCTCTTTCTTGGTGGCATTAAGAAAACCTTCTTAAATTATAAGGTTTGTATATAGAATCACACCAAGGAACCCATATGTAAAAAAGTTAATACCGCAATGACATGTCACCTCATATGAACTCTTACCATGTAATATACTCCCTTTGTCTCTATATCTCAAATCAAGTATGTTTCATGAAAGTTCCATCAACCCATGTGCTTGATTTTTCATTCTTTGACTTCCTAGAAGTTGAACTTGCCTATATAACACCATGGGCATGAATTTATTTAGGCTATATTATTTCCATCAAAGGACCTGACATATCAACATACATTATGGAACAGAAGGAACACATACTTTCTCACATTATTTATTAATGCAGTATTACTTGTGACGCACCCAACATATCATACCTCCCTATGAACATATGTTTTAATAGTTTTTTCAATACATATAAGTGTGTGAGTCATAATAAACATTAATAATAATCATAAATTCTAAGGACCAATATACACATCCATAGATAGGAACATCCAATGACACTTATAAATGTGGATTTCTTACTGGTGGGTCTCATTCTCATAATATCCTCCTCGACATTACCAAGGGTGTACACCATGAGAAGGTTCCTAAAATTACTATGAGTCTCCACCTATTATTTCCTATATCATTTGTGTCTTCTCAAATTAAATAATATTATTATAAAACATAAATTCAATAACAGTTTCAGGACACTTCTGGGTTCTCATCATAGTAGGGACCCTGTATGATGTATTGGTGTGATAACTACTCTTAGGACATTATCACATACAATGTCATGTAAAAGAACAATCATGATGTGATAATAATTCTATTAATATAAATCAAATGAATACATGTTTGTCATAAAGTAAAAAATAATTTGGTTCTAGGGAACCAACTTTAATAGAGTCCCACTTTCACTAGAGCCAACTGAAAGTGACCTTCAGTCCTCCAGATCTCGCATGATACACACACTTCTCCTGAGATAGTCCTTTAGTTAAGGGGTCTTCCATGTTCTCTTTTGTGGTTACTCTTCTCACTGCAACTTCATGCCTTTGATAAAAATTCCTCAGGGGGTGATAATTCTGAAGTATGTGCTTTTTCTATTTTTGTGACCTTGTCTCTTTTGCAAGAGCCACCACTACAATATTATCACAATATAATGTGATAGGGTCATTACTTCTAGGTACCACATCAAGTTCATGGACAAAGATCTGAATCTATATGGCTTCCTTTGATACATTATAAGCCGTTATATATTCAGACTTTGTAGTAGAGTCAACGAAAACTAGATTCTTTGAACTCTTCCACCTCATAACTCCTCCGTTGATACATAAAACATATCTCTATTGCGACTTTAGATCTTCCCGATCTGTCTAAAAATTAGCATCAACATACCCTATGATGACAAGCACCTCATCTCCTATATACAAAAGGAACATATCCTTATTTCTTCTCAAATTCTTAAGGATAGTCTTCACATCAGTACAATGCTATTCTTCTGTATCTTCTTCATATATTCCTACCATGCTTAGTGCATAGGCAACATCAAGTCTAGTATATAACATGACATACATGATAGATCCTATCAATGAAGCATATGGGATCTTACTGATTCTATCTTTCTCTTGTTGGGTCTGGGGATACATTTTCTTAAAAATATACAAGCCATGTGATACTAGAACCAATCCCTCTTGGATTATTCCATACTAAAAATTTTTAGTATCTGGTCAATATATGTACTCTGACTTAGTCCATGTAGCCTCTTGGATCCATCAGAAATGATCTTGATCCCTAGAATGTAGGCTGCTTCTCCAAAGTCTTTCATGCAGAAGCACTTGTTCAACTGGTCCTTAACAGATTGTAAGACTGATATATAGTTTCTAATAAGTAATATATCATCAATATATACTATTAGGATAACAACCACATTCCCATTAAAAATTTTGTAAACACATGACTCAAAATCATTCCTAAAGAAACCAAATTACCTTATGGATTCGTAGAATTGAATAGTCAATGACCTGGATGCTTGATTAAATCCATAAATGGACCTCTGCAACTTGAAAACCCTTTTGGCATCACCTTATGTCACTAACCCTTCTGGTTGTGTCATATATATTTCATCTGGAAGGTTCCTATTGAAGAATTCAACTTTGACATTCATCTGAAAAATCTCATAGTCCTATTATGTTGATATGGAAAGTAGTATTATTATGGATTTAAACATTATAACTGGTGAAAAGGTTTCATTGTAGTCAATTAATTGATGAAGTTTAAAACCTTTAACCACTATCCTTGCTTTATTGGTACTTACTTTATCTTCCATGTCCAGTTTCCTCTTAAATACCCATTTACACCCAACAGGTTTTACATCAACTATCTCATCGACTAGAACCCAATATTGGTTATGATACATAGAATCCATCTTAGAATTAATAGATTTTATCCATATTGGAGCTTCTGATATCTCTACTACATTTTTTTAGGATATAGTTTCATAATTTTCCAATAATAATGAGTCACCATCCTCAGTGACTAGAATACCATATCTATCTAGTTTCCTTACCTCTTTTACACTCCTATGCAGTACTTGTGTTTTAGGAACCACTTTTTCCACAAGTACATATGGAACTTGTTGTACCAACTCCTATGTATCTTGAGAATAAACTTTATTGAATTTAATCTTTCTCCCACTATATTTGTTTAGGATGTGTTCCCTCTCAATATATATAGCTTGTCTATCAATAGTCACTTTCTTGTCTGAGGGGTTATATAGGTAGTATCCCTATATTTCCTTGGGATACCCTATAAAGATACACCTCATGCCCTGAGTTTCTAGTTTGTTTCCTAATAAAGGATTAAAAAACTCCTCACATACCCATACACATGTATGCAATAAAATGGAGTTCTTTCCACTACATAGCTTGAAGGGAATTCCATTTTCCAATTTAGTTGGTACTCTATTCAATATGTATGTCGCTATTTGTAATTCATATCCCCAAAAGGATAATGAATGATCTGTATGACTCATCTTAAACTTTACCATGTCCAACAAGGTATGGTTCCTCCTTTCACTAACACCATTCCATTGTGATGTATAAGATGGAGTGAGTTGAGATAGAATCCCAAACTCCCGTAAAAATATGATGAAATTTTGGTTAATATATTCTCCACCTCAATCCAACTAAAGCTTCTTTATCTTCTTACCAAGCTAATTCTCTACTTCATTCTTGAATTCCATGAATTTCTCAAAGGAATCAAACTTATGCCTCATTAAGTATGTAAATCCATATCTACTCAAGTCATCAGTAAAAGTTATGAAGTAAGAATATCCACCTATTTATTCTATTGAAAATGGTCCACAGACATTAGTGTGTAATAATACTAGAAGCTCTGTTTCCTTTCACCCTGTCCAAAAAATGGCGGTTTGGTCATTTTACCTTGTAAACAACCATGAAATCTATCAAGTGGTTTTATCTGATAAGAGTCTAAATAACCTTATTTAAAGATATTTGTCGAAATATTCTTATTTAGATGAATGAGACAGTGATTCCACAACTGTGTGTAATATGAGTCATGTAAAATTGATTCATTATAAATTACCAACACTTGGTTTTCATAATTTAATACATACAGACCATTATTTAAATTCAACATACCATAACATATGTCGTGCTTATAAAATAAACATATTTTATTTTGAAACATGAAAATAAACCCGTCTGTATCCAAACATGATACATAAATTATGTTTTTTATAACACTAGGTACTTAACAATATCCATGTAAAACCAAAATAATTCTCATTGACAATGTAAGGTGGTAATTACCAATGGAAAGAGCAGTCATCCTCACACCATTGACAGCTCGTCGATCCACCTATCTATTGGTAATATTTTGAAATCTACTTGGTTCCTATATTTGAATACAAATGTGAGAACCAAAATCTATTTCTAATACCCAATGTGTAAAAATGGAAAGATTTCACTAAATAACAAATGCACTTTTGGATTCCCCTTTCCTCTGGGTTCAGTTTATCTTCCTATGGCCTAACTTTCCACATGAAAAACATAATACCTCCTTTTCCATTCCATTCCTTTAGATCTTGTTCTACTTGTTTAGATGATGCTTGGGGGATTTAGACTATTTATAAGTCTTATAAACCTTTGACTTGTACTTCCTCTTCATATTCAGTATAAGGATTGTGGGTTTTTCATGCCCCATGTCCTTATCCACTTGGATAATTAAAGTAAGAGGTTTTGATAGCATCTTATCATTATTTCTCATATTATTATTCATAATTAAACTAGAAAAGGTATTGGGAAGTGATGATAATATGAGATATGTATGTAACTCATCTAGGAATTCAATCCCCATGATGTCTAGACACTCAATGTAGCCAATGTGATTGAATACATGTGGCCCAACTAGCAGAGACTCTCCAAGATTAGTGATGAACAAAGCACTGTATATCCCATACCTCTCTTGTCTCAGCTTCTCTTGATAGAGATCCGGAAGGTGAGACATCATGCTATAATCATACATTTACTCATGTTTCTTTAAGATATCATTGGTCATGGATGATATCAAGAGGCACTAAACATATGTAGCATCATTCAGATGTTTTTCATGCATAGATATCTCCTCATCACTCACCTCATTTCTAGGCATAATTGGTAAAGGTTCTTCCAGCACAAATAGTTTCCTTTAATGGTGAAGGATTACCCGAAGGTGCCTTTTATATTCCAAGAAAGTAGTGCCAGTGAGAAAGTTTTCCTTCTAAAGTATGGATCACAATGATATGTTTGATATCATTTTTAATTCCTTTTTTATAAATAATATTATCATAGTTTTAGATCTTTACCTGATAAAATTAAGAAAAATAAATAAATAAATACTCAATAGTCTCCCTCTATTTTATCAAAATGCAATAGATCTAACCATTGTCTTCAGAATATACCGCTGCTTGGAAATTCAAGTAGAAAAGATCCATATTCCCCTTCTCATTGCGCCAAATTTGGTTGGTCAAGCAATTTGAATGGTTTTAGGTAGGCATTCGAAATTCCAAATTCATTAACTCACAATTCCTTGATCTGCTGCGTGAACTCCCCAATCCTAAAATAATTAATTTAGATTTCCTCAACCTTTTCCACTCAGTTACACCAAGTCTTACTTTAGAAGTAGAAACTTTATGTAAACTAAGTCATGTTAACCCAAAACCTCAAATTTGAATTCCTCAATAATTGAAAGCACCCCAACTTTGGTTGGTCAAGAACCTTGTACTATGGTTAAATTCTAATCGATGTAGTGGAAGGATATATTGACTTAATATTTTATTGATAGTTTCTATCCTTTATGAATAAATTTACATTTGTTATCTTTTTACATGCTTGTTAATATTAAGTGGGATAGTCTTAAGTGATTAACCATATATTAGATAATATTTCTGCCTAAGCCTGTTTATTTTAGTTCCATCTTCCATGCTTGTTAATTGATTATTTATGTTAGTGCGATAAAACATCCATAATGAATAACAATACAATTAATAGAAATAAAAATTAAGGGTATGATCATGCACTTTTTCTAATGGTTAGTTTATATAGAGGCTGATAAACTAACTGCTGACTTAAGGGGAAACACCTTGAACCAATTAGGTTTGTGTTTATAGATTTGCACTTGTCCACCTTTGTATCTCCTTGGATTGGTTTTTCATCCCCTCCAAAATTGAACCACCCCACTAGCTTAAGATCTCCATCCATTAAATATGATTTTACTCACACACAAATGATGGATAAAAGTGTTTTTACATAAAATAAACCATGAGAATGCATTCCCTATATTAATTAGAAGAGAATGCATGTAGACCAACAATTTAATTTAATAATAAATTAAAAGGGAAACCAATCACATACAAAGGTATGGTCTAGCTCATGATAATATACATACATGTAATGGATTATTCATTTAATAAAACTGTCATTAAATTATTTAATTGTTCTCATATAAGATAAATCGCGCTCAAATCGATTAATTATTATCTCTAATTAATCAATACTTTTATCTTTAACCTTTTTCTGGATTTATTTGAGATTATCATTGATTACAATTTTAAAAAATTAATAAATTAGTTTATAATTAAATGTCTACATAACTTTTACCTTGGAGGTAACTTGGTGAATACCCATCAAAAACTACCGAACATGTATTATACTTATATAAACTTTATTTGTTGTGGAATTTAACATGAAAATAGAATAATAACTGTAATAAAACTCATACATGATGTGGAGATTATGAATATTATGTAGATGTTAATAAAACACACACACACACATAGATATATATTAAATCCTATCACATGGTGTGTCCCAACTTTACACCCACACACATGCACATGTATCAAGGGTTACATAATATAATAAATTTTAAATCTTCATAACTAGTAATAGTACACAACGTGTATATCTGATCTACATGGAATGTACATTCTTCAACATGTATCTGAAGTACATGAATAAGGAATCAGTGTGTGAGGTGCACTTCAGAAATCTTGGATTACACAGTGTGTCTAGTGGGCGACACACCGTGTTGACTCAACATTACACGGCCATCATTCGGCTAAGCTATTTATGGGATACATGGCCTGAACCTAACCCAAAAGTGACTACATGCCATGTCCAATAGGCCACACATCGTGTATTTTGGTTGACCGTGTGCCTGTCTGTCCTAGTCAACATGCGGTGTAAGAATTAACTACACAATGTGTCATAAATTCACACGAATTGAGTAATTTCTAAACTACTCCTGATGCACTAAACACAACTACACGACGTGTAGATATGAATACAGGGTGCGTATTGATGTGTTACCTAGATAGAACTATCAACACCTCAGAATGAGATCCTAGATATAATTTAAATAAAAAAATTTATCATTTCAGTTAGATCTGTGAGAAATGATAGAAAAATAAATAGATCTCATAATTTAGATCAAAACGATGATTAAACATTAATTGACAAACTAAATTATTAAATAGTAAATCCTTGAAAAATTATTAAAATAATTATAAACAATAATATTCCTATTGTGATACCAATTTTAGGTTTTGGGCACAGTAGAAGTGTGGGAGGGACAGTTCCCAACATTAAATTTTTCCATATTCGGTGAACAATTCGGGATCAAAATGATAATGAATGCTAGTATCCATGGAATTTAATATAGAATTTAGAAAAATGAATATAAAATGAAAACCAAGAGAGTGGATCAAAATATTTTTTTTATAATTAATTAAATTATATTAAATAATCACCTATAAGGTGATTCTTTCTCTGTTGATGCGTTCAGACAATGATATGTAGGTGTATTGTCATTACGTTGTAGAATTCAAGTGTACGATTCCTCTAAATGTTATCCACACGTGTCACACATATCTCCTGACATTGTCGAAGGAGTCTCCAAGTTCTAGGAAGAAAGATCCTTATGCTTGTAATGTACACCTTCGATCACCTTAAGAACCTCTTTCAAAGCGTTCTCTTTGATTCAATGTAAGAGGATCACTCTCATTCTTGAGAGTGTTCTTGGAGAGGAAATAAATCTCTAGGCTTTAGAGTTTTTCTCCAATTCTCTATGCACAACGCCTTAGGTGTTTCTTGGCTAGCACTTTTATAATAAGAGAACAATATAACTAGGTATTTAATTCACTAAGGTGATAATAAATAATTTTCTGAAGTGCCTTAATTATTTTTTTTAATCATAGTGAAACCCCCATGTAAAATAACAACAAAAACATTATTATTTCCTAACATGTGCTTATCATGTAAGTTACAATTAAATATTATTTAATCAAATAATATTCAATATTATAATTTATCACTAGACCATAAACTCGGTCCACCCATCCTCCACCATATTTATTGAACCTTGAATAATGACTATTTATTAATTAAATAAACAACACTTCTTTGTTTTACAATAAATATATAAATATTATATTCACTAAATAGAAAATAAATATTTATTAGTTATTCTTCCCACAACACATTATCTCGAATAACTAGTGTTGAAATAAATGCGATCAGACATCCATGAATAATTATTTTACTAAAACTAGGAATAATATTTATTCAACTTGTTAAATCATATATTATTTAACTAAGATATTGGATACACATAGTGTGTGACCCTCTAAGACTCTTTCTTAGTGGCATTAGGTGAACCTGCCTAAATTCCAAGGTTAGAGCCTAGTAGCATGCTAATATACCCATAGAGAAATAAGTTAATTCCACAATGACACATCACATCATATGAATTCTTACCATGTAATATAATTACTTTGTCTCGATATCTCCAATCAAGCAAGTTGCATGAAATTTTTATCAACCCATGTGCTTGACATCTCATTCTCTAACTCCCCAGAAGTTGAACTATCCTATAGAACACCATGGCCATGGATTTATTTAGGCTTTGCCATTTCCATCAAAGGGCCTGAGATATCAACTTCCATTATGAAACATAAGGGACAAATCCTTTCTCGTATTATTCATAAATGCAGTATTATGCATGATGCACCCAACATATCCTACCTTGACATGAAAATATGTCATTACAACTTTTTTCGATACATATAAGTGCATGAGTCATAATACCCATTAATAATAACCTAAAAGTCTAAGGACCAATACACACATCCACAAATTGGAACATCCAATGACACTTATAAATGTTCATTTCTTACTGGCGGGTCTAATTCTCATAATATCCTTCTGGAAATTACCAAGGGTGTACACCATGAGAAGGTGCCTCAAATTCCTTTGAGTCTTCACCCTAGATAGACTGTATAATTTGTGTCCCTTCAAATGATGTCATTAGGCCATAGAAAATACATTCAAGAGTATTTTCATGACACTTCTGAGTTCTCATCATAGCAGGGATCCCCTAAGACCTTTTAGTGCGATATCTACTGTTAGGACAATATCACATATAATGTCATGTAATAAAATCTTGATGTGATAATGAGTTTATTAATATACACCCAATAAATACATGTTTGTCAAAACATATAAAATAAGTTGGTTATGGGAACCAACTCCAACATTGGGTGAATCACGAGTAATATTTCATTAATGAATAACGCAAGAGAGGATTTGTCCCTTATATTGTTCAACAAAAGTAGATATCTCAAGTCCTTTGATGGAAATGATATATCCAAAATAGCTAAAAGATGTTATAGCCTAAATAAATTCATGGCCATGGTGTTTTATAGTCAAGTTTGATTTTTATAATGTCAAAGAAATAAAAATTGAACACATAGGTTGATGGCACTGATATGTAACCTGTTTGATTATATATATCGTGATAAATAGATTTTATTACACATTTATCATCCATATGAGGTATTATGTTGTTGCGACAACAACTTCTTTCTCTATGGGTGCCCTGGCGTGTCGCTAGATGCTAAACGTAGACTTCAGGGTGCTTCGCCTAATGCCACTAAGAAAGTGGTCTAGAAGGCCACACACTATGTATATCCTGGATCATAGTTTTATAATAATATATTATTATTTATTAATTAACAAGTTGAATAAATATTATTCCTACATGTGGTTTAATAATTATTCATGTTTTCTTGATCAGATATATTCCATCACTAGTTATTTGAGGGAATATTATGTGACAAGAATATTTAATAAATATTTATTTTTTATTTAGTGAATATAATATTTATTTATTTATTGGAAAATAATGTAGTGATATTTATTTATTAAATAAATAGTCATTATTCAAGGTTTGATAAATATTTTGGAGGAATGCCAGACGGAGTTTAATAGTATAATAATAATAATATTATTTTATACATGAGGTTGGAAACGACCCCTTATCAGCTCTAGGATACTATGCCATCTCAGCTAATAATGAATCTGTCCCAGCCGGGGCTCTCTTTGGAGTGACATATTTGTGCACTACTATAAAATAAGCTTATACCAACGGTTACTAACTGTTGGTAAAAGCTGAGAAACCATAGGGTTGTGAGGAATGGGGATAACCATATCCCAATTGTTCCATATTGAACTAATGGGATAATTTCTTGGATTTTTAAAATACTAATGGTTTATTTAAACCGTTGGTAATTATTTTACAAAATGTTAATAACCGTGGGTTTATACAATTTATACAACTAGACCAATGGTTCAACAAACTATTTCCATAGGTCGGGATATATGGGTTGGCACCAACAGTTTAATAACCATTGGTATACTACCTACATGACACTCTATTCCAAAGGTTTCATTGAAACCATTGGGATATAGGTATCCTAATTGTTCTCAAACCATTAGCATACACTGCTTAATATGTTTACCAACGATTCATAGAACCGTTGGTATTTCCTCTTCTCATCAAAAACAAAAGTAGACACCTCTCTTCCAGCCAGCCACTTCCAGCCAGCTAGAACCTATAAAAATAGGGATTCAACCTACAATAAAATGCAGGGTTTCAACCTGCAACCTGCAATCAGAAAACACATAAACACTCAGGCTACCTGCAACCACACACAAACACACTGAAATTCAGAAAACACACAGGGAACCTGCAATCACACAAAAACAAACTAAAAACAAAAAAAAAACACACCAAACCAATAATAAAAAGGAAAACACACAAATAATCATTGCAAAAACAGAAAAAACTCACTGTAAACACAAAAAAAACTCACAAAAACTCAATGCAATCACATGAAATCACACAGAAAACAAACAAAAATTCACTGCAATCAAACACAAAAACTCACTATAGTCAAACTAATAAACTATTAGGATGTAGGGATTCAACCTTAATTATGATAAGCATGGAATTATTAGGAAGCATAGATTCAACCTTGATCCTAATGAGTGTGGAATTCTTAGGATACTAGGATTAAACCTTCATGTCTACAGAATTCCTTATGTAATACCCTTGGATTTAATGATGTGATTACAGATGTGGGAATTACCAAGATGCCTTGGAATCAACTCTATAGAAATTGAATCTCTATTTCTCTAAGAGCATGGGAATTGGCTGATACTATATGATGTTTCACTTCCTAGGATATTTAGGAATATACCATTGTGCTTGATAGTATTTGATTTTTAAGGGGGAATTGGTTGTGGGCTTGTTGTAATTCGATTTGCTAGGGCTATTCACCTTGGAAACAGTGCTTTAACATATTACTTTTATATTGGATTTCCCCAATAGGATGGGAATTGGTTTTAAATTATATACTCATTGGAATAGTTTCATGACATGCTCAGAGACACTTCATCACAAGACGAGGTAGGTGTGGTCAATCAGAAGTGTCACATTAGAGCTTGAGGATCAATAGTGATTTATTTATTTATATTAAATAGTTTATAAATTTATTTATCTAATAGTATCACATGTACATACACACATTTACTAGTTTTGTATCAAAATATTTTAGTGGTTCCCTACTATGTTGTACTCTCACCATGCTTGGGAGGCCATGCCACTTTGGTCCCCGAGAAGAATTATTACCTACATATAATATCAAATTGGGTAAATAATCATTGTTACATTATAATGAAAGATTAGTTTAGATGGTTTTTTAATTGTGATGATGTGATAATCGAGGATGGATTGGAGTCACTGTTTCCTATTATATTCATTTTTTATATATGGAGCCAATCTAGTGGGAGACCAGTGTGTGTTAGCTTTTTATGTATTTAATTTTAATTCAGTTATTTATTATCATTTGTGCTATAATTTTTATGTCATAGATGTCTATTGGTTTATATTTATCTATTTTTGTGCACTCTGATATGAGGTAAGGTCTTCCAATGGTATGACCCTAGAACCTCATTGTTAATTAATATCCTCTATTGTATGGGAAGGCATGCCTAAGGTCTAGTGGTGAATCCTTGATTCAGGAACCACCCAGTGGATATGGACTAGGGGAAGGATGTTACAAGAGAGAAGATGCTCAATAATTATTCAAGTACACTTAGGGTTACACCTTAATGCTTGTGGATAGGGTATACAAAAATTGGATCTAGGTATGATTTAGTGGTAAGATGAAGGGTGATCCAAAAACAACTTAGTTTATCATCTCATAACTTTAACCAAAGGGGATAAACCTTAAGGTCATATAGCCTAGAGTGTAGGGGTGTAATTTTTAAGGTCTTGAAGAAAGGAACAAGGGGATATACAGAAAACAAATAAATAGGGGGAAAATGAACTTGCATGTTTTCATAGCCTAGGGAATATTAGGAACACCTCAGGTATGAGTTCATAGCTTTTATGGTCATGGTGTTTGGACTAGTGTATTTCTATAAATACCTCGATCATGTACATAAGAATGGGAAATTATATGGTGGGAAATAATTACTTGTGTGAATTTAGTATGTCTTTATCACCCAAGAAAAACCTGGTGAACCTCTCACACAGATATAACTCATACTAGGAGTTAGGGGAATCATCTAAGAATTAGGCTGTGTAGGGGCTCGACTTGAGTCTGTCACAATACCTAAGATCTAGGATGGAATGAAAATTGTGTTTGTAGTTGGTTCCAGTACATGATGTATAGACATAACTATGTATCACATATTGTGGTAATCAAACCATACATTTTCTTAGAGGGATGTGTGAGGTAGTCACCTAAGAAACCTCACCCAAAGTCATTAACTAGTGCGTTTTCTGACTTTAATCATCAAATTGTTAAGTATATATTCCTAATATGATTAACTATGTCAGTTCTCTTCAAGTTTATTAAGAGGGAAAAAACTTATATATCTAAGAAAGATACACCTTCAATCTCTTTAGCATGCCCCCAGTATTGAACAGGGTCCAAGGAGAGTATAAAATGAATGAGGTCTAAGAAGGGTTGAACCTGATGTTTGATGTGGGTGAAATATTCCTCATACCTTTTGATCTGACTTGACTGTGAACACTCTTGGAATCTATTGATATGGGTAACTATTCTCTGAAAGAACTATCTAGGATGGAGGCATCACTAGGAGATGGTATGTATTTATCCTGAAATTGAATATACCATTGGGTCTGTATCAATTTTTTTGACCATTATTTATTCTTCCACCACTTGAGGGTGGTGGTGTCTCTATAATTATCCTTGAACATATTTTGTCAGTGGAAGGGGCATCATCTGTGCATCAATGATGTGTGGCATGGAACACATTTCTATCATCCCTTAGGTCAAGGTTAAGGTGAAAGAATTAACTACTACATTAACTGAAAAAGGTAAATGATCAGGGGTTAACATAATTGTTATTCATTTGACAAAATTATTTATGTACATTGACTAATAGGCCTTATGTGATTAATTATGGAAATTCTGCCTCAAGGATTAGAGATCCCATATCCTTTGGCCTCAGTCTCTTTTCCCATAAAAGCCATCTATACACCATGAACACCAAGGGATGAGAGTACGAGTCCCTCCCTCACCACATTGTTCCTAATTACATATTTGTTCATTGACTAGGATTAAGTTAAGGTTCAGAGTACTCTATATTTTAATAAAAAAATTAGGCAAAAACTGTGGAGATAGATATAAATAATGATCTTAGAGGGGCCCTTTAAAGATCTCAAGGACCATTTTGACCACTTCTGGTACATGTTCAAAACCCTCAGCTTCAGTGGGTTTGAATATCAAGTACTACATTAAAGGGTGTAGGAGGTGGTAAGGATTAGGGAGGCGAATATGGAATTTGAATTTAATATATCAGTAGTGGATGTTTCATGTTTGGTTGTAAAACATCAAAATAATGCCCTAAAAAAATTCTATCAGCATGAAATGGAATTAGTGACTCGCCAAAATTCATTCAATGTTGGGAGTTTTGAAATTTATAGGATTCAATATGAGTTTTCCCACCTGTGATATATGTTTAATATTGAAAATAAGATAGTAGGAGAAAAATTTATTCTCCATAATGTGGTAGAGCGGGCCAAACATGATGTTGCTATAAAGGTTGAGGCACTATGATATGTTGTAGAATAGGGGACTACATTAATTGATTAATTAAACCAATATGTATCTTATCTAGGGTAAAATATATAAGATCTCATGGAGTCTTATGAGAAAATACTATCATTATTTTGTATTCATAGGAAACCACCTTTATCTAGGGAATCATGTGAAGTATTTGAAGATGTGGAGATTCCTCCCTTATTTTGAATTGTCAACATAGAAAAAAATTTGAATTCCATGTGTATAAAGAAATTATTAAGAGCCTCTATAGACCCTTAAACACTTACATGATTATTAGGTCATAGATTTCCAAGGGATTGATTATAACTGTGTTCCATGGGAGTTATATACTCTAAGGATAGTAAATGAAAGGAAATAGTTCAACATAATAGACCTATAGATATGGTGTTCACAAGCCACCTAGGTTTAGAGGAGGTTCTTCAGTGATTTTATGGAAATGAAATCAACCTATCACTAGGTATCCAACGAGATAGGATATCAATTAGTATATGAGTGGTCTAACATATGTCTTATTATGGTTAGTGAGTAGTGACTAGGACAGGCCCAAGGGACCATATAGGATTCCCATGTGGATGAGATAAGAATGTTGATGGGATCGACATGGTGTGATTTTGTGACTAGAACAATCATGAGGTGAATAAAGCTCTTTGTCTAGTTGGATGATGAGATGTGCATCGAGGCATGGGATAATCCTTAAGGGATGAGTCTAGACTATTTGACTAAAAAGATAAACTAGTGTGGTGGTAAGGACTTGTAAGTATAGGAAGACTGTGATTCAAGGAAAGTTCTAATAATATCTTATAGTATTTGAGGTCATCATGAGTTAATTATTATTTTTTGGTATATGACTGATTTAAGTCTCAAGGACTATATTAGATTCCCTAGTGTAAGATATATGAGTACCAACATGACTGACATTTTTCACTTAGATGGAGAGACATTTTTTAGATGGGGGTATAGGTCCCGAGTGACTAGAACCTTGTACCTATTTGGTGAGCTATGATATGGAACAAATTCCCTTTTTGTTATTTTATACACATGCTAGGTGAAAACTTCTAACATGTATAGTGAAATATCTTAAGGAATGACAACACCCTGAGTGATAAGGTGTTGGAAGGACCATTACTTGGGTGATAATAAAGTTATCATATTATAACATGATATCTAACCCTACCATGATTGATAAGGTATTGGTCAAGATAATGGCCTCACCTTGAATGATAGGGTTCTGGATAAACCCAACCATGAGTGATAATGAAGCATTTGGAATCTGATATTAGACCTACCATTGTTAATATGGTATTATTTTAGAAAATGGATTTACATTGATCATAATGTATTAACATTTATTCTTGTTGAATGAGAAGGATGGTATGTGATATATAGTGGTATGAGACACTATCTTTAGTAGTATGGTAGACGTTGGGAGTTGAGTGATGACCTATATTGAGTGATAAGTATTAGTATAGTGCTTGGATACACGACTCTATCCTAGACACTAAGAAAAGATTATGTACTTGATTAGGATGGAGTATCTCAACATGGATTGAAGGTGATGATATTAGGTGGCGATCAAGGATGTAAATTATGCCTATTGTGTATTTTTTTATTTTTTATTTGGGTCATATTGGTGGGAAATTAGTTGATGTATGACTATATACATCTATATGGTTTATTAATATAAAATTATGTTTCTTTTCAGATGTGAATACCACTAAAAGTGAGATATATATATATATATATATGGGTGTGTTGTCCATTTTCATGCACCCCTATGAATGGTGTGGATCACACCAGGATTCTATATCAATATAGAAGAAATAGTTGTTGCAATGTTTTTTAGGTATCTCTCCTAAACATGATACAAATAACGATCACTATTCTTTGGTTTAGAGGATAGTGAACCTACTTTGTAGGGGTTTTATTATAAAATCATGGAATTTATTTATCACAAAATTTATTTTATTAGTTTTTAAATTTATTCTAAAACTCATTCAGCACAAATAAAATGCAATAAGTTAAGAAACAAGATAAACATAACTGTCACTGTGAGATTTCGTAGACAACACACCTCCATTGGAGGGGTTTTATTATAAAAACATAAATTTATTTATCAAATGAAACAATTATATTAAAGAAAAGTTATTCAAGATATGAAATTCAATATAACTAAGAAAAATTAAGGAAGTAGCTAAATTTAATTTAAAGCATACTTGAATTACCTCAAGGTGCAACCAAGCAGTCCACTTCGACTCTTGGAGCTTTTTAACTAAAAGCTATTGCTCCCCCACTGCGTATACACACCTTCACCCACTTGTAAGGAATCCTAGCCCCTATGCACACACACGCATGATGAGGAGCATGTGAAAGGGGATATTGGCACATATGCTTATATGCATATAATAGTCCCCACTCACCATCATATTCATATATATATATATATACTTGTGAACACCTATCCCCATATGTGCATAATCACTACCATGGGTGAATATACACGTAACGGGGGAACCCACATACATATACTTACTTACCTATGAACATGCAGGCAAGTCATCCTTGACTTGGCGACTCGAAACCAATGAACAGGGATCAACACACTACAAAAAGGATATTAGGAACCTTAAAACACATAAAGGACACTACACAACTAGTGAGAAACCAACCAAAGACATTAAAGCCTTACCAAGATTGGAAGCGAAGAACCAAATCCACCCGAACCAACAAGAAACAATCCAACACCCTATCAGAAACATAATATGGAGTAAAATAACTGAAATCCTCAAATACATGTGGTGGAAGACAAGTAGTAACCATAAAATCTTACCTCGGATCAAAGTCGGTGAACTGAATCAATCTGAACCCCTTCTATCCCCCTTCGCAGAATATAACTAACCTCTATCCATAGAAAGAAGTAGAAGACCTAAGTGGAAAATGCGATAAAGAAAAGAAAAGAAAAACTAAACTAAAACATACCTATCTCCTGTGACTATACATGTCACCGCCCAACATATAAGAACCACAAATCCCCATTGGTCAAATCATGTTCCTACAAGCAAGGGGGAAACAGATCCATGTTTAAAAATGATAATATCAAATAGTAAATTCCTATTAATTAACAATTACTCTTCCTATCAATGGTATATAATCAGTTTATCTTGAGTTTCAGCTTAGTTTGATTTTGTTTGATACATGTTTGTTTGTGACATTTCCATTAGATTTAGTTTGCCTTTTTTTGTTTATATTATCTTGTAAAATTTCATTAATTTGGGTTCTAGTCGATCATGAAATTAATAATAATTAGTTAATCCATATTAATAATTATATCCATTGGTTTCATATCTGGAGTAAAAACTACATATAAATGAATGATGTCATATAAGGAAAATCATAAGAGGGGAAAGATATAAAGTAGTCTTATTCTTGCAATTCATGCCTAATATAGATTTTTCATGGGCACATAAATCACCAAAATCTCCAAATTAAATTTTTTCAAAAAAAGAGGGTAGAATAAACCAACCTCAAAAGGTGGGAAATGGTGGCATATGAACCAAGATGATCCAAACGATTTTTCCTTCGGCAACGGATGACAAATAATATTTGAGGTGGAACCGAAAGAACCATGATACACACTAGAAACGAGGATCAAAGTTATATAAATGGAAATTATATATTCTTTGGAGAGTAGTATAAAGTCATTGTGAAGATCAATTTTTTTTGACTTCAAACCCCTGGACACCACCCCACCACGTGAACATGCCCCCACTCTGGAAACCCCCACCCCCTGGATAGCCCCCAACCCCCTGGACAACCTCCACCACCTGGACACCACCCCACCACCTGGACACCCCCACCCCCATGCATAGGCCCCCACCCCCATGGATAACTTCCCTAGACATCCCCCACCCCCTTGACACCCCCAACCCCAAAGGACCGCCCCCAACCCCCTAGACGCCCCACCCCTGGACACCCCGACTCCCTTGGACAATCCCCCAACCCCCTAGACAACCCCACCCCCTGAACACCACCCCACCTCCATGGAAACCCCCACCCCTGGAAACCCTCACCTCCCTAGACACCCCCGAACAACCCCCACCCCCTAGACACCCCCTGGACACCCCTACCCCCTTGGATAGCCCCCCAACCCCTTGGACACCCCACCCCCTGGACACCACCCCACCCCCATGTACAACCCCCAACCACCTGGATAGCCCCACCCCACCCCTGGAAACCCCCCCAGACAACCCCTGGACACCCCACCCCCATGGACAACACCCCACCCCCTGGACTACCCCCACCCACCTGAACATCCCCTATCCCTTTGTATAGCCCCCAACCCCCTGGACAACCCCACCCCTTAGACACCCCCACCCCCATGGATAGCCCCCACCCCTTGAACACCCCCACCCCTGGAAACCCCCTTAAAAGGATGGATACGTTAATGAAAATAGGATTTTATGATTGAATAAATATGAAAAAAGGAAAAAAAGTCTACCTTGAGGTGTAAACTGAAGAAAAAAAGTAGAAAGGCACTCTCAAGTGTTCATTGAAGAGAGATGATCATCATGGGGTATTAATATGGAGAATATGATTCTATTATAGTAGGAATGGATACATCATAGACTATTTAAAAAGTTTTGAGGATGTGGCTTGATGCTAAATGGTGTTTTTGTTGGTTCCCACTTACCCTTAAAGTGTATTTTCGAAAAAATAAAAAATTTATTGGGGATAGAATATTTAAAAATAGAAATAAAGATCTAAAATTTTTATGATAGAAAATTTGAACAGAAAATGGAAACCATATCAGAAATAGATATTAGAATTATATTAGTAGTTGAAATTTATAAAGAAGACCCTAAGATATTTCTTAAGGAAAATCAAAAGTAGTTGATGAAGTTTTTTGAAGGTGTAATTATGTTGGTCAAGGAGCTATCATATGTATGAAATTGATTCCTAGTCAAAAGCATTTGATTAGTGGTAAGGGAAAATAGCCAATGTTATCATGTTCTAAATCAATTGCTATAAATGTATCCACACCTATGAAGAAGGTTGAACATGATAAGAAATAATGTTTGATCATATAGTCCGATGAGTTATAAAAAGATAAAAAACTGAAAACATTGGGAGTTATCTAATTTCTTAAGTGAATATGAAATTTTCAAAAAATAATAAACATGTGAAAGAAGAGAAATAAATGTTTCCTCAACATAAACATGTTTAGAATGTAACACCTGGAGATTTTATGAGAAATATTTTTTTTGTCTTATGTTATACGCAACACCAAAGGAATCTTTCACTACACACAACACTAGCTTGGCTTGCGTTACACACAATTGCGACCTTCCTCGATTGCGTGTGTAGTACGCAATACCTAGTTTCACGAAGCATCGATATATTGTTATAATATTATTATGGACTAGCCGTTATGAATAGAATTAACTAAATTTTTAATTTTTTAACATTATTATTCATCTTACACATTTTTTAGAACATGGTATGAGAAAAAAATAATTTTTTTTGGGTAAAATAAGTATTTTAAAAAAAATACAGTTTTGCCGCCTTTTGATGGCGCACCCACTTTAAATCCAGTTTGGCATGTTTATAAGTTCAATTTGACAAAATAAAATTTTTGTTTGGAATTAGGATATAAAAATTTACTTTGGATAAAATTTTCATTTTATTCTGATAGCTTTCATATTTTAATGAATAGTAAAAACACGTTATATTTTAATTAAAAACAACTTTTTTCATCGTAATAAATTTATATGGTTAAATTATAATATTGAATGGTTTTAAAGTATAAATAGAATATATTTTTACCATTTAATATAATTTATATCATTACCATTAATTTTACATTGAATTATTAGGTAAAAATATTTCAATCTTTGGCAATGTTTTAACTTTTAAAATCAATTTTCTTAATAATGGGATTAATTTTAAATAATTACAGCAAATTATGTGTTTTGAATTTTTAAAATTGATTCCATATTTGAATTTAGTGGGTCTAAATTATGTTAATAGGCTACTCTTATTTTTTTGATATTATGAATAGTAACTACGGTAATTTTTATTTACTGCAGTTAAAGGTAAATCGGGTAATTAAGGGTATAAATAAGATTATAAAATTACCCTAACACCTGTAAAAACTCTATTGGATGACTAAATGTCGACCCATATCACCTAATGGTCAGATTAGATTTACTTTATGGACTTTTGACCATGAAAATAATTTAATTATTATTAAAACCAAAGAAAGTGACAACATGTAACTCTTTTAAATCTTATAAGTATAATAATATTAATTTAGTGATAAACTTCATAAAACTTAGAACATGAATAGTCTATAGAAATATAATAAAATTATCTACATCATTTGAATTTATTTATAATTTTTAGGGATTAAATAATTATCATTAAAGGTTACACAATAGTGATGTTGAAATTATTTTATGGATTGAAATATCAAATAAATGGTTTTAAAAATATTAAAATAAATATTATATGAACTATTTAATGTGCTACACTAATTTTCTAGATAAATATGAAATTTTATAAATCTATTAAAGCTTTTTGTTTGAACATATCTTCTGGGTTTATTTTATTTAAATTCAAATAACTGAATAGTGTCAAAATTGACACTATTGTTATTTTATAAAAATAAGATAATATAAAATTTTTTAAAAATCAAAAAAATATTTAAAAATTATAAATTAAAATTTATGTGGTCTAAAATTCCATAAATTATCCAATTATGGACAATTCACAACACAAAAGTAATTATTTGTAACAATTTAAAATTTATAATCTTATTACCACAAATAAAATTAAATAGATTAAATAAGGATAAATCAAGTTGATAATGTTGGAAATAAATTCCCAACATGTCTAAATTTTATTTTTTGATGATATTACAAAACTATCTCATCTAAGATTCTGATTTGAGTCATTTTGGAAGTATTTATGTGGGGTTTGAATTTATTATAAATTAATATTGTTTGAGGTTTCCAAAGGTACCCCTCTCCTCCCTTATAAAAGGGAACCTCCTCCCTCTCTTCTTTACACAACTTTGAGCCTTAAATCTCAGCCAAACCCCACCCATTTTCCTTCTCAACTCCCCTAGAAACATACCAGAGGTCGTTGTCTTCTTCAAGGACCAAGTTTAGTGCCCTAAGAGGAGGTTTCAAAGAGGCGTGTCGAAGAAGAGGTAATATCTGTTACCGATTCGTTCAAATTTATTTATTATTATACTTCCTCTTATTTAGTTGTTTCATTATGTAGTAATAACAAAAGTATCACTCATACACTGATATGTTATTATAAATATGAAAAAACCCTATTTCACCTTCTATCCATCCTACAGAAAACGAAATCACCACGCATGCGTACGTACGGAATACCGTCTCCACGTTGTGGTTAATCTGTTTTCCACCACCACCTTACTTGGATGGGTATAACAGTGTAAATAATAACTATATATGATTATTGTAAAGTGATATTGATTATAAAATAGTATACATACACTTAAATACAATTCCACGATCATGGGAACTATATCATCGCTCGTGCGTACGTACGACCTACTATCTCCATGATGTGATGCGACTCGTTCTACATGATCTTCATTGAATAATGATTATATAAATGAATTGAATGAATAAGTATGATATATATTACAATAATACAATTCTGGATATGAGTTATCTATAACTTAAAAATAATAATAAGAATTTATTCGACAAAACATGCATAAGAACATAAAGTAATGAACTCCCGAATAACAAGTACCAATGAAATATTACTAATAAGAAGATAAGAATATGACCATATATTATATCATAACAATGAATATGATTCTGTAATAATTCAATTACATTATTTAAATCACTATACAGGAGGTTTGGATACGTACAGAGCAAATCAGACCTAAGGTAAAATAAAATCTCGCAATCTCATTTTATCCAAGATTGTTTATAATTCAGAATTTACTGGGAAATATTTACCATCCACATCCATGTTTACTCAATATGTAATATTATTTCTATCATCCTACAATTTTTTAAATCCAATTTTTCTCCACTGGTTAGTTTTTAGTAAAAGATATGAAAGGAATCTTTTGTCATTTTTAGTACGAGGTACTTTTTGACTTTTTTGGCCAAAGTACGAGAACAATGTTATTTTAACTTATACGGAATCAAAGGATTTTTATGATTTGATAGAAAATTATTTCCTTGAAGCTTCCTTTAAAAGTTTTCAAGTTTATTTTTAGTCAACTTCTTTTAGATTAAAATTTTATGACATTACAAGAAAGGAAAAATGTTTTTGAAGTAGAAAGGATATTTTCCTCAAGAATGGAGTTCAAGCATTTTATCAAAATTATTTTCCATCTAAGATAATACAGGGTTCTGTTTCTATCCCTATATTTACATTTATTTGATTATGTTATGATTGAATTATTTTTATGATGTCTTTTTATCTTATATGGATTATGTTGTGATGGCATGATGTTTAAGAATCCCATTCTTATTACATGGGTTATGCTATGATTTATGATTTTGTGGCATACATAAGAATGGTTTCATTATGAGATGTGTGGGACCTATATCTCCCTCCAATTAATTGGGTAATGATTTATATCTCATGAGATAGGCATGGCTGGAATGACAAGTTAATCTGGTTCAGTGATACAGGACTGGAACGAGGTGTGAACACGGTTCAGTAATGGACTTTGTCCACTATGATGGTCTTGGAAATGAGCCTTGAATAATATGAAATGATTTTCTATGATTTTTTGTGTATGCCACACAATTTCATGTTTTAAGTTATGATTATTGGGATTACATTTCACTACTATGATTTATCCCATGTTATGATATTATGATCTCTTTTGCAGGTTAAGATTTTCAGAATATTATGTTCTTATGAATATGATATGATTGATATTTCCTTTGTTTACCCTTACTAATAATTTGAGCTCACCCTTTTGTATGTGTTATTTTCCCCAGGCTAGGAAGATGGGTATTAAGTAGGATATGCCAAAAGGGACTCTAGATATGATGAAATAA
Organism: Viscum album; assembly: GCA_963277665.1. Classification (NCBI taxonomy): domain Eukaryota; kingdom Viridiplantae; phylum Streptophyta; class Magnoliopsida; order Santalales; family Viscaceae; genus Viscum; species Viscum album. Next base: position 1,110,568,103 of record OY728119.1, read on the forward strand.
ACGGGAGACAATATAGATGATTTATGAACCAGTTGTTTATGTTTCCCTGTTTCTAAAGACACTATAACCATATGGTCCTATCATGGTTTTGTTATATGTTGTAATAAGTATGCTTCAATTCTAAATTAATAACCATGTATGTAAAGTATGGGTAGTTATAGTTGGTATCAGAGGGCGGGTATAGTCAACCTTTGGAAACTAGTACGTGAAAGCCTTAGTAATAACCCTAAGGGTATGTCTAAGAATAGAAAACAATCTTAGTGTTTTAGAAATGGCCATAAGTAACCTATGATAAGTCCTAATGTGTGAAATTTTATTACTGATTATGTTGTTTTCTTGTTATAATTAGTGTTTCTCACACTATTCTTCTTGGTTTTAGTCAATGACTAGAACCCGAAGGAACCGTGTTAATGAGGAATGCGATGGGCAATGCAATGATTGTCCACCTAAGCAACCAAATGTTATGGGATCTATAATAAAAAATATTGTATCCATGGTCACACAGCTTTCTCAAGCTATGAATCATACATGACTTCCAAACGAGCAAAAGAAGGAGCAGCATTCTGTTGAATCCTTCATGAGGCAGCGTCCACCATCATTCAGCGGGTCTACTGATCCATTAATGGCTGAACAATGGATAAGTACCACTAAAAAGATATTTTCAGTTCTTCAAAGTTCTGAAGATGATAAATTTATCTTAGCAGTATATCATTTGGAAGGTGAAGCTGATCAATGGTGGAATCTTATCAAGAATACGAGACAAAGAGATGAAATTGAGTCCATGGAATGGGAAGAGTTCAAGAACTTATTTTTCATTAAGTACTTCCCTCGTATTCTTCGAACAAAGATGGAGAATGAGTTTCTTGAACTAAAGAAAAAGGATGATGAATCTGTTGGTACCTACAAAGAAAATTTTACAAGACTTGCAAGGTACACTTCTGGGATTATTTTCTAACCTAAGAGTAAGATTGATCGATTTGTTAGTGGCCTAAAACCAAGTCTTCAAAGGGAGTTAGCCATAAGGGACTTCAATAGCTACGACTAAATTGTTCGATATGCTCTCAAGGTTGAGATGGAGATTGGAGTAACCCATCAATCATATGGGTTTGATGCGAAGAGGAAAATGGAATTCAAAAGAAAATCTGAAGACCAAACTGAAAAGAATATGAGTTTTCCCTTATGCTCAAAGTGTGGAAAGAAGCATGGATTGAATTCTCTTAAAGGGGCAAGTAATTGTTTTAAGTGTGGAAAAAAGGCCATCGGGTAGTTGAATATCGAAATAATGGGAATAATATGTCTAATGATACGAACAAAGAAAGGGATACACAGAATGCACCCCCTACACTTCAATGTTTCAAGTGAAAAGAAATGGGGCATTATGCTAATAAATTCCCTAATCCAAGGGTTGTTGATGATGATTGACGTTAAAAAACTCTTAAGGACAAAGATAAAGGAAAGTCACTTGCAATTTCTATCAGCGATGTGGAGTATGGTAACGAAGTGGTGAAAGGTACAATTACCATCCACTCTAAAGTAGAAAATGTTTTATTTGATTCTGGATCCACCCAATCTTTTATTTATAAATATTTTTAAGGGTATCACCGTATTACCTCAACAATTAGATGTTGAGTTAGCTGTGACATCTCCTAATGGCACAACGGTCACATCAAAAGTTTACAATGCTTCTACGATTGAAGTTTGTGGGAAAGTGATTCTTGTAAATCTTGTGATCCTTCCTATAGTGTAATTTGATGTGATTCTCGGCATGGATTGACTTTCTTTATTTGGAGCTCATATCAATTGTCAAATAAGGTAAATCACATTTAATATTCCAGATCAATCTATGATCGTCTATCGATGCAAGGATGAACATCACCTTCCAGTGGAAATTTCTTCCATCTTATGGGTCTTGATTCCACTAAATGAAGGTTATTTATCTCAAATGGTTGGAGAGAAACTCAAGATTAAGAATATTCCCATTGTATGGGAGTTTTATAATGTATTTTCGGAGGAATTTCCAGGTCTTACACCAAATCGTGGAGTTCAGTTTTCAATAGAACTCATACTGGGTGCTTTACCTATTTCAAAGACACCTTATATAATGGCCCCAATTGAGTTGCAGGAATTGAAGAAGCAACTCCAAGATAATCTTGATAAGGGATTCATACACCCTAGTGCATCACCTTGGGGAGCACCTATTCTGTTTGTTAAGAAGAAAGATGGATCAATGAGACTCTTCAATGATTATCGAGAACTTAACAAGATCACTATCAAGAAAAAATATCCTCTCCCACGCATTGATGACTTATTTGACCAAATATGCGAAACTCAATACTTTTCTAAGATTGATCTTCATTTAGGGTATCATCAATTAAGGGTCAAAAGGGACGATATACCAAATATGGATTTTCGTACAAGGTATGGACACTGTGAATTTATAGTGATGCCACTTGGTCTTACTAATTACCCTACTATCTTCATGGATCTAATGAATAGAGTCTTTAGAGACTATCTTGATCAATTTGTGGTAGTCTTTATAGATGATATTATTGTCTATTCAAAGAGAAAGTAAGAACATGAAGATCACTTGAGAATTGTATTGAAGACCCTGAGAAAGTAGAAGCTTTATGAATAATTTACCAAGTGTGAATTTTGGCATAAAAAAGTTGCATTTTTGGGTCACATAATCTAAAAGAGGGGATATCCGTGGATCCAGAAAAAATAAAGGTTATTGAAAGATGGTCGAGACCAAAAATAGTAACTAAGATCCAAAGTTTTCTTGGTTTTTCTAGGTACTATCGACGTTTTGTGAAAGATTTTTCAAGGTTATATAATCCACTCACCAAATTGACTCGGAAAGGAGTTAAGTTTGTTTGGACAGAGGAATGTAAAGAGAATTTCAAGGAGTTAAAAAGAAGATTATCCAGTGTACCGATGCTCACACTTCCTTGTAGGGGAGAAAGGATTATGATCTACAGTGATGCATCCAAGAATGGGCTGGGGTGTGTTCCTATGAAAAATGATATGGTGATAGCTTATGGCTCATGATAGTTGAAAATAAATGAGCAAAACTACACAACTCATGATTTGGAGTTAGCTACGGTAATATTTGCATTAAATATTTGGAGGCATTATCTTTATGGTGAAAAGTGTGACATTTATACTGATCATAAAAGTTTAAAGTATATTTTCACACAAAAGGAGCTGAATATGCGCCAAATAAGATGGTTGGAGTTGATTAAGGATTACGACTGCTCAATTCATTATCACCCTGGGAAAGCAAACAAGGTGGTAGATGCATTAAGTCGACAAACCATGCTAGCTTATCCATGATGAGGATAAAAAAAGATCCAATATTTAGGGATTTACAAAGGATGGATAATGGAATTATAATGGAGGGGAGAAATCTTATCTTTCTTAAATGAATTTTCAACCATATATACATGTGAAGATTAAAGAGGCACAAAAAGAAGATGTAGAGTTACAAAATAAGGTGAGAAATGTTCCTGAATTCAACCTTGATTGTGATGGGATAATAAGGTTCAGGAATTGGTTTTGTGTTCCTCCCATCCCATAATTAAAGAAGCAGCTGCTTGATGAAGCTCATAGTTCTTCATTCTCAATTCATCCTGGAAGCAAGAAGATGTATAGGGATCTGAAAGAGTACTTCTGGTGGGATGGAATGAAAATAGATGTTGCTGAATATATCTCTCGATGCTTGGTTTGCCAATAGGTTAAAGCTTAGAGACAGAAGTCTAAGGGGATGTTACAACGATTACCTATACCAAAATGGAAATAGGAAAACATCACTATGGACTTTTTCACTCGACTTCCTAAAACATCTCAAGGCAATAATGCTATCTGGGTTATAGTTGATCGTCTTATGAAGTCTGCACACTTCATTGCTATTAGAGAAGATTTATCTCTTGATCATCTTGCCAGGATATATGTGAAGGAAGTGGTAAGATTGCATGGAGTACCACTTTCCATTATATCTGATCCGGATCAGAGGTTTTTCTTGATGTTTTGGCGAAGTCTTCAGAAAAATTTAGATACAAAGTTGAGTTTCAGTAATACTTATCATCCTCAGACAGACGGTCAGTCTAAGAGGACAATTCAAACTCTAGAAGACATGTTGAGAGCTTGCTCTATGGATTTCAAAGGTGGTTGGGATCAACACCTACCTTTGTTGGAATTTTCCTATAATAATAGCTTTCACTCTAGTATTTAGATGGATCCTTATGAATCTCTCTATGGAAGGAAATGCAGGACTCCAAATTGTTGGGATGAAGTTGGGGAAAGAAAGCTATTAGGACCTGATCTTGTTGATGATATGGCAGAAAATGTCAGATCTATTCAAAAATACATAAGAGCAGCTCAGAGTCAACAAAAAAGTTATGCTGAAAACCGAAGAAAATACCCATAGTTTGAAGTGGGTGATAAAGTGTTCTTACGAATATCTCCTTGGAAGAGAGTAATGAGATTTGGAAAGAAGGGAAAGCTGAGCCCTAGGTATATCGGTCCTTTTGAAATTCTTGATCGTGTTGGGAACGTAGCTTACTGATTTGCGCTTCCACCGAATCTCTCTCAAGTTCACGATGTGTTCCATGTATCTATCCTAAGAAAGTACATACCCGATCCTACATATGTACTAAGCTCAGAAGTTATACCAATGGAGCAAGATCTTTCTTATGAAGAACAAACGATAGAGATTCTATATCGTAGAAAAAAGTTCTACAGAACAAGACCACTCACTTGGTGAAAGTTTTATGGAGGAACCACCAATTAGATAAAGCTACATGGGAACTTGAGGATATGATGAGAGAGATGTATCCTCATCTGTTTGTTACGAAATGACGAATTTTGAGGGTGAAATTCATTTTAAAGGGGGTAGAATGTAACACCCTAAGATTTTATGAGAAATATTTTTTTGATGTCTTATGTTATACGCAACACCAAAGGAATATTTCACTACGCACAACAAAGGATTGGCTTGCGTTACCCGCAATCATGACCTTCCTTCATAGCTTGTGTGGTACGCAATACTGAGTTTCACGAAACATCGATATATTGTTATAATATTATTATGGACTAGCCGTTATGAATAGTATTAACTAAATTTTTAATTTTATAACATTATTATTCATCTTACACATTTTTTAGAACATGGTATGAGAAAAAAATAAATTTTTCGGGTAAAATAAGTATTTTTAAAAAAAATGCAGTTTTGCCGCCTTTGGATGGCGCACCCACTTTAAATCTTGTTTTTGACATGTTTATAAGTTATATTTGACAAAATAATTTTTTTTTGGAATCAAGATATAAAAATTTACTTTGTATAAACTTTTCATATTATTCTGATAACTTTCATATTTTAATAAATAGTAAAAACACGCTATATTTTAATTAAAAACAACTTTTTTCATCGCAATAATTTATATGGTTAAATTATAATATTGAATGGTTTTAAAGTATAAAAATAATATATTTTTACCATTTAATATAATTTATGTCATTACCATTAATTTTACATTGAATTCTTTGGTAAAAACATTTCAATATTTGGCAATGTTTTAACTTTTAAAACCCGTTTTCTTAATAACGGGATTAATTTAAAATTAATTACTGCAACTTCTGTATTTTGAATTTTGAAAAATGGATTCCGTATTTGAATTTAGTGGGTTCAAATTTTGTTAATTGGTTACTCATATTTTTTTGATATTATGAATAGTAACTATGGTAATTTTTATTTACTACATTTAAAGGTAAATCGGGTAATTAAGGGTAAAAATAAGATTATAAATTTACCCTAACACATTTCAAAATTCTATTGGATGACTAAATGTCTACCCATATCACCTAAGAGTCTAATTAGATTTACTTTATGGGCTTTTGACCATGAAAATAATTTAATTATTATTAAAACCAAAGAAAGTGTCAACATGTCACTCTCTTAAATCTTATAAGTATAATAATTTTAATTTAGTGATAAACATCATGAAACTTAGAAAATGAATAGTCTATATAAATTTAATAACATTATATACATCATGTGAATTTATTTATAATTTTTAGGGATTAAATAATTATCATTAAAAGTGACACAATAGTGATGTTAAAATTATTTTATGAATTGAAATATCAAATAAATGGTTTTAAAAATATTAAAATAAATATTATATTAACTATTTAATGTGATACACTAATTTTATATATAAATATGGAATGTTATGAATCTATTAAAGCTTTTGGTTTGAACATATCGTCTGTTTGGATTTTATTTAAATTAAAATAAATAAATAGTGTCAAAATTGACACTATTCTTATTTTATAAAAATAACATAATATAAAATAGGTTAAAAATCACAAAAATATTTACAAATTATAAATTAAAATTTATATGGTCGAAAAGGTCATAAATTATCCAATTATGGACAATTCGAAACACATAAGTTCTTATTTTTAACAATTTAAAATTTAGAATCTTATTACCACAAATAAAATTAAATAGATTAAATAAGGATAAATCAAGTTGATAATGTTTGAAATAAATTTAAAAAATGTCTAAATATTATTGGTTGATTATATTACTACCCTATCTCATCTAAGATTTGTATTTGAGTCATTTTGGAAGTTTTTATGTGGGGTTTAAATTTATTACAAATTAATATTTTTGAGGTTTCTAAAGGTGCCCCTCTCCTCCCTTATAAAAGGGCACCTCCTCCCTCTCCTCTTTACACAACTTTGAGCCTTCAAGATCGGCCAAACCATGAAAATTTACCTTATCAACTTTTTTAGAAACATACTATAGGTCTTTGTATTCTTCAAAGACCAATTTTAGTGCCCTAAGAGGAGGTTTCAAAGAGGCGTGTCAAAGAAGAGGTAATATCCATTACCGATTCTTTCAAATTTATTTATTCTTCTAATTACTCTTCTTTAGTTGTTTAATTATGAAGTAATAACATAAGTATCACTAATATAATGATATTTTATTATAAATATGAAACAACCATATTTCATCTTCTATCCATCCTATGGAAAACGAAATCACCGCGCATGCGTACGTACAGAATACCGTCTCCACACTGTGGTATAATCTGTTTTCCACCACCACCTTACTTGGATGGGTATAATGGTGTAAAGAATAACTATATATGATTATTTTAAATTTATATTGATTCTTAAATAGTAGACATATACTTATATACAATTCCACGATCATGGGAACGATATCATCACTCATGCGTACGTACAACCTGTCATTTCCACGATGTGATGCGACTCGTTCTACATGATCTTCATTGAATAATGATTATATAAATGAATTGAATGAATAAATATGAAATATATTACACTAATAACATTATTTAAATGAGGTATCTATAACCTAAAAATAATAATAAGAATTTATTCGACAAAACATGCATAAGTACATAAAGAAATGAACACCCGAATAACAAGTAGCAATGAAATATCAATAATAAAAAGATAGGAATATGACCATATATTATATCATAACAATGAATATGACTCTATAATAAGTCAATGACATTATTTAAATCATTATACAGGAGGTTCAGATACGTATGAAGTAAATCGGACCTAAGCTATGGGATAATCTCACAATCTCATTTTATCTGAGATTGTTTAGACTTCAGAATTTACTAGGGAATATTTATCATCCAAATCCATGTTTCCTCAATATGTAATGTAATTTCTATCCTCCTAAAATTGTATAAATCCAATTTTACCCACTGGTGAGTTTTTAGTAAAATATAAGAAAGTAATCTTTTGTCGTTTTTAGTATGAGGTACTTTTTGACTTTTCCGGCCAAAGTACGAGAAGAATATTTTTTTAACTTATACGACATAAATGGATTTTTAAGATTTCATAGAACATTATTTCCATGAATCTTCCTTTAAAAGTTTTCAAGTTTATTTTTAATCAACATCTTTTAGATTAAAATTGTTTGACATGTTAAGAAAGGAAAAATGTTTTTGAAGTAGAAAGGATACTTTCCTCAAGAATGGAGTTCAATCATCTTACCAAAATTATTTTCCATATAAGATAATATAGGGTTCTGTTTCAATCCCAATTTTTACATTGATTTGATTATGTTATGATGGAATTATTTTTATGATGTCCTTTTATCTTATATGGATTATGTTATGATGGCATGATGTTTAAGAATCCAATTTTTATTACATGAGTTATGATATGATTTATGATTTTGTGGCACACATAAGAATGGTTTAATTATGAGATGGGAGGGAACTATATCTACATCCAATGTATTTGGTAAAGATTTATATCTCATGAGATAGACATGGCTGGAATGAGAAGTTAATCCGGTTCAATGATATAGGACTGGAACGAGGTGTGAACTCGGTTCAGTAATGGAATTTGTCCGCTATGATGGTCGTGGCAATGAGCCTTGACTAATATGAAATGATTTTCTATGATTATGTGTGTATGCCAAAAAGTTTCATGTTTTAAGTTATTATTATTGGGATTAAATTTCACTACTATGATTTATCCCATGTTATGATATTATGATCTCTTTTGCAGGTTATGATTTCCAAAATGTTATGTTCTTATGAATATGATATGATTGATATTTCTTTTGTTTACCCTTACTGAGTATTTGAGCTCACCCTTTTGTATGTTTTATTTTCTCCATGCCAGGAAGAAGGGAATTAAGTAGGATATTCCAAAAGGGACTCTAGATATGATGAAATAAACAGGAGACAATGTAGATGATTTATGAACCAGTTGTTTATGTTTCCCAGTTTCTAAAGACACTATACCTATACGGTCCTATCATTGTTTTGTTATATGTTATAATAAGTATGCTTCAATTCTGAAGTAATAACCATGTATGTATAGTATGGGTTGTTATATAGAATGTGAGAAATAAGAAAGTGCAAATAAAATGAAACTCTTTTGAGGTACAAAGAAAAGTGCTCTAGTAGAAAAAAGCCTCAGTCAGTGTTATAACTTATAATTTGATAAACCTATATTATTACCATAATTGTTGATATAAAACAACACTAGAATGGAAATTTCACATAACACGAACATCACATATATATTTTTTTCTAGGAAAATAATTTTTCAAAAATGAATCCTTCATATAGTGTTGTTATTCCATTGAAAAAATCAACATGGAGAAAATATGAAAATACATTCTTGTTAATCACATATATAAAAAAGTTTAAACACATTTCCCATGAGTTAATTCCATATTTATAGGGAAATTTTCATCTAGATAACACTTTATAATTTAATAAAATATGGTTACCCATTCAACTGTATGTGAATCCAAAAAGAACAGCACATTTATCCATAAACCGATTTCCCACACGACAACTGTATCCACAAAGCATCGATGGTTTGAATAATTCTACACATAAAATATTCTTAACATTTTTATGAGATCGAAATGGTTAAAATAGAATATTGTATTCTTTATGAAACTAGAAACACATTATATACTATTCACAATAATCACAAAGAAATAATGTTCTTGTGGCATCTTCTATGTGAACTTCTAATGATTTATATCTACAAACACTAATATGATACCTATTTTTATGTTTTGAAAAAAAAATCAATCATATATTATAGATAAATGAGGAAATATAAAATGATAAAAATTTAATCAACTAAACTCAAACTAAAAAATGAATCAATTAACCATACCTGAAGAAGATTTGGGACTCACTGCCAAAGAATACCCAAATCATAAAAATCAAGAAGGGGATTCTCGACCAGAGGGGAACCTCGACCTAGGTGGGATGCTCAACCATAGGGGATGCTCGAACTTCTTGACCTAGGGGGGATTCACGTCGGCTGAGGGAAGATTGACCTAGGGGGATTCACATCGAGTGAGGGAAAGCTCGACCTAGTGGGGATCTGGGACCTCAGAGGGGATGCTCGATTAGAGGAGGACGAGGATGGGGATATGTGAGAGACGATGAGCGGCGAGCGGCGAATGGGGAGTAGAAAGTAACGAGTGGGGAGGTGGAGTTGGAATGGGAGGAGGGGAGCACGAGAGGGATGAGAGTGGCAGTGAGGGGGAGTAGGGATGGGAGCGGCGGTGAGAGGGAGTCAGGATGGAGAGGAGTTGTGCTGTAGCGATGGAGAAGTGGGGTGCGATGCGAGGGGAAGTTTGGAAGGGATGGGAGGTGGGTCATGAGAAGAGGCATTTTAGGTATATTTATCCCAATAGTTCATAATAACCATTGGGTATTGAGGTGGTTTTTTCCAATGGTTAGCTAAAACCATTGGTAAAACTAACCTATATTAATATATACCAGTGGTTTCACAGAATCGTTGGTATAGGTTCTTTATTTCAATTGTTTTTTCAAACCGTTGGGAAATAATTGTTGGTATAGATGGGATTTCCACTAGTGGTGGGGAGGGGGTTTCTCTTGTGTGTAGGGTTCAAAAAGCCCACACCCGAGGATTCCATTTTAAAAAGATAAATAATATTTAATTTAATTCATGAGTTTAGATCATGTCAAGAAATAATAATAATAATATATTATTATATACATTCGGTTCCATAGGGATTAAATAAATAATAAAGGGAACTTGTGCATTTATTTATTTCTAACCCTAGTGGTAAATAAACTCAATTATATTATTTCTCTAAAGAGATAATTCATTAGTTATGCACAATTAAATTTAGAGATAATCCTCTCTAGTCCTAGAGAACTTCCTTTCCAAGAAGGATCCCAAGAACAGAGAGTGATCTTCCTTCATCTTCCACTCTCAAGTCTAAAGAGATCAAGGAGAATCCTTTGGAAGATATTATTAGAGTGATCAAAGTAAAAAAACACAAGCGATAAGATCTACCATGCTAGCACCCAAAGATTCCTATGAAGATGTCTGAATATTGTTGGACCACATGTGGATCACCACTAGAGGGTATCTAATCTTGATTCTTACAATGCATCGATGGTATGTCATAGATCCATTGTCAGATCCATCAACAAAGAAATAATTTCACATAAGGTAATTCTTAGTTGCTTAAATTAATTATAAATAACGTGTGATGATCCTACACTTCAATTATGGTGTTTATCCATTGTCTATATTATTTGATTCAATTTTACTGATCACAGAGTTTATCAATGTGTAAATATTAGATTAATCGTTGATCATGAAAAAAAATAAACGTTAAGCATAACCCATCAGATGCTTCTGCTGCACCTAAAACCTACAAGTGGTATCAAAGGTGTCTCATAATTATTTATAATTATTAAAAGATAATTAATTTATTTACACATTTTCATCAGCTTTTCACTTCCACTTTAATATTTATTTAATCCGAATTGTGAGATCCAATTTATTACTCTTAATTTATCATAAATATAATCAAATTAATTAATTTTATAAAGGAAATACATTTTAAGATCTTGTTCGGAGGTTCTGAGTAGTCTGGCTGGATGAAACAAGAGTACATGCCATGTAACCTGGAGGCACACACTGTGCACTAGTGTTTAATGCACCATGAATTAATTCAGAATTAATTCAAGGTATGTGTATTTATTACACATAGTGAATTTAATTATACACCATGTGTTGACCAAGCTAGCCTAGTGAACAGTTAGTCAGAGTACATGTCATGAAACTTCTATAGATGATGTCTAGTCCCTTAATCATAGATGGCCCGTGTATCATCTGGTATGAATTACATTATAGGTGAACATATAACTCAAAGACCACAATTCGTGTTGCCCATATACATTATAGGTGCGCTAATATTTTTCATGGCATGTTTAAACGTTGATTCCCTAGGCACGTGCCTTGGAAAGACACTGAGAATAATATACACCATGTAGTGTTAATGTACAAACCATGTACTTCTACCATATTTCACATAAATAAAAATTAATTTATTATATTGTATAAACATTAACAACGTGTGTTCTGTGAGGTCATTAAGTTGATAGTACACACCATGTGACATGTTATATATATATATATATATATATATATATATATATAAATGTCCAATTAATTTATACATAATATTCGGATCTACATTTCTTATATAAGTCATGTTATAGTTACTACTCTATGTGGATTGAAGCATAACATGCTACATAAATACCATGTGTTATGTGTGTTCATTACGTTTATAGTAGGCACTATGAAATTACATGATAAGTTGTTTATGCCACATGTTGTAAGAGTAAAAAGTATATAAGTATAATACATATTTGGTAGTTCAGATGGGTACTCACTGTGTTTCCTCCAAGGTACATTGTTTTACACAGTTAATTTTAAATAAATTTATTAAATTTTTTTATAGTAATGATGGATGAGAATCTCAAAGAAATTTAGACGAGAATTAAGATAAAATAATTTATTAATTAAATAAGATAAATAATTTATTTGAGCATAATTTATCTTATATAAGAATGAACAGAATTGAATGACAATTTTATTAAATGTGTAATTCATTACATCTTTTTGGATGATCACGAGGTTAGACCAGAACTTTGTATGTGATTGGTTTCATTTAATTTATTATTTAATTAATTTTTTGGCCTACATTTCATATATCCTGTCATTATGTAAGGTCTTTCATACCCATGGTTTCTTTTATGTAAACCCCTTAACCAATCCATTAGTTCTCTTAACATGCATGTGAGTAAGAGAATGTGTAATGAATGAAGCTCCCGAGATAGTGGAGGTAGTACAAGTTTTGAGTTGAGGTAAAACCAATCTAAGAGAGATATATAGATGGGTAGGTGGAAAGCTGTAACATGAACCATAAATGGTTCAAGATGTTTTTCCTTTAGGAAAACAATTAGTTTATCATCCACTTGATAAACTAATAATTAGTAAAAGCTCATGATCATACAACTTTATTATTTTATTTATTTCAAGTTTCATGGTTATTTCATTATGGTTGTTTTTTTCACGATCATATGAATTAATTAATAAACAATAATGAAAGATAGAACTAAAATAAATTGGATTATGTGTAAATATTATCTAATATAAGGTTAATCACTTAATTAAATCAACTTAATATAAAAAATCATCTAGTAAAGATAATAATTGGAAATTTATGTATAAAATAAAAAATCATTCAATTATATATATTAAGTTCGTATATCCTTCCACTACATCAATTAAAATTGAACCATAGTTTGTTGTACTTGACCAACCAATGTTGGGGTTATTTCAATTATCAAGGAATTATAACTTGAATTTTTGGGTTGGCTTAACTTAGTTCACATCACGGGTTGAATTCCAAATCCGTACTTGGTGTAATAAAGGGGAAAAGGTTGAGTAAATTAAATTTAAGGATTTTAAGAACGAGGATTCCACTCAATTGATAAAGTAACTATGAGTTAATATTGTTAAAATCTGGAATGCCTACAAAAAACCCTTAAAATTTCTTGATCAACCAAAGTTGGGGTGCTGAGAAGGTGAATATGGATCCTTTACACTAGAATGTCCAATAAATAAGATACTCTGAATCCAATGGTGAGGTATATTAGGTTTCGATAAAATAGTTGGAGATTAATAAATATAATATTTATTTATTTATCTAAATGTTATCAGATAAAGTACTAAAATTATTCTAATTTTATTTGTAGAAACAACAATAAAAATGAATTCTAAAATATCATTGTGATCTATACTTGAAAAGGATAACCTTATCACCGACACAAATTTACAATAATAGAAAAGGATCTTATGGGTTATCCTATTCCATGAAAGGAAATTTTATGTGCTATAAGAACCTATTCCTGATGTACCTAGTAATGATTATAGCGAGGAAGAGTTATATCTCTATGAGAAACATTTGAATGGTTTTAAAAATGTTCAGTGTTTCTTGATATCATCCATGACCAATTAGCTTTTGAAGAAATATGAGGACATGGATGCATATATCATGATGTCTCACCTTCAGGATCTCTATCAAGAGATGATTAGACAAGAGAGATATGATATCTCCAATGCCCTATTAGGAACTATGCTAAGAGATTCAGTGCTAAATGAGGCTTATGTAGTCAAGCTTATTGACTACATTGAATGATTAAACATATTAAGGATTAAATTATTGAATGAGTTGAGAAAAGATATAATAATTTCCTCACGACCCAAGACCTTCTCTAGTTGTATTATTAATTATAAAATGGTAAATAATGAGGGGTCTTTTTTATCAGACTATCACCCCACGGGATGCTCTGCCATCTCAACGAGAAACAACTCCTTCAAGAACTAGGATATCTCTGGAGTGATTCCATCATGAGGAGGGGGTTCTTAGGGTGGATTGTTTAAAAAGTCCACTCCTAGTGATTTCCTTTTGAGAGAATAAAAAATAACGAGGAGTATTTTGGAACTTCTTATTCTGATTCATCAAGTGGATAAGGACACAGGGTGTGACAAAACCATAGTCTTTATGGTGAATAATAAATAAAATAAAAAGGAAAAGGGGAATAAGACTTATAGCAAGTCTAAAGCTCCCAGTCCTTGTATTTCTAAGAGGTGTAAAATATTGATGCAGGGAATGGAAAAGTAAGTAATATGTTTTTCATGTGGAAAGTAAGGCCATTATAAGATGAACTGCACCCAAAAGAAAGGAAAAGCTAAAGGTGCATTCGTTATCGAATGTAATATTTCTATATATACACATTTGGTATTGGACACAACACGTAGTTCTCACATATGTATCCAAGTACACTAACCAAGCCAATTCTAAATGATTTATAGGGGAGAGGTGGATTTGTGAGCTTCCAATGGTGCATGACTGTCTGCTATATCCATTAGTGACTACAACCTTTCATTTCCAACATGAATAAAATTGGTTTTAAGAGATTGATTTTATGTAGCAATTATTACCAAGAACATAATTTTTATACCATTCCTAGATGTATATTGTTTTATTTTCATGTTTGGAAATAAAAGTTGTTTTTTATAATACAACATATGTTATGGTATGATCCATTTAAATAATTCACTTTATGTATTAAATTACAAAATCCAAGTATTCAAAATAGATAAAAAATCACATTCTCATGACTCATATAACACCTAGATGTGGCAT
The DNA here is from genome assembly GCA_963277665.1 of Viscum album. NCBI lineage: Eukaryota > Viridiplantae > Streptophyta > Magnoliopsida > Santalales > Viscaceae > Viscum > Viscum album. The sequence continues at coordinate 1,110,583,179 of OY728119.1, forward strand.
CACCTCCTTGGTCATGTAAATGATAAGTTTTTGAAAAATAACTTTCAAGAAGATTATTTTTACTCTTTTAAGATAAAACCACTTTAAATATATGGTGCTTGTTTACTAGTAAAAATGACCAAACTGCCATTCAGTTGTTAGGTTGGAAGGGACAAATAGATTTTCGGATTGGTATATAGTGATGTGTGTAGACAATTTCTAGTATAAGTGTAAGATCATAAAATTTTGTGGAGATGAACCAGGATTGATTTTAGGTACACATTTTCCTTTTTTTGAGTACTTTTTATTTAGGGTTAACTATGGGGTTCCTTTGGGTGAAAATTGAGAAAAATGGAAAAAAGGGAAGTGCACGATTGGTGCCCGGTTTGGAAAAAATGTACAACCCAAGAAAATAGGGGTTTGTACAGCTGAAACATGGTTATTTAAACCATTTTTCCTCTTAAGAGTAACTGTTCACCACTATAAAATAGTTTCATTGTTTAGGCACACAGTTTGGGAAAACCATGCGTCCTTCTCCTACAAACAGTGTGTGGGAATTAAAGTCTCATGAAAATTAGTTTTTTAATTACTCTAACCCCCATTTTAACTCTTATTCAACCCCCATTTGATCCTATTTCGTCTTTCATGATTTTATATCTCTATGAAAAAATTACAATCCTTCCCAACTTTCATTCTTTGATATTTGAATCTCGGATTGAAGATCCTCACCCCTCTTGGTAAGAGAATTCTATCCCGCTTGGTTTCAGGTTCTTCTTCCTTACTTCTCCTATTCTTTTGGAGGTTTTTATTAATAATTTTTATAATATATAGATCTAGTATTTTAGTTCTAGATATAGGATTATAGATCTATATCTATTTTAGAGAGATCTTGATTTAGGGTTTTAGATTCAGATCTCGTTCAACGTCGTTGTGCTGCTCAAATTTTAGGGATTTCTGTTGGGCGATCGTTTGTCAACAAATCGAAGTAGATGGTATATAATTAGAGTCTAATATAATTTTTTTAAATTACATGTATGTAATTTTAATATTTTTATTAGATATGTAGCAATTGTGATCTTGATTTAAATTGATTAATTTGGTGAATTAATTGATTGAGGAGATATGAATTGGGTATTTTGAGAATTATGGATTTGGAGATAATTAATTGTAGAATTAATTATGAGATATAAATATTTTTTATTTGGAGATAATTAATTTTTTAATGAATTATGAGGTATTGAGATTGAGAATTGAGATAATTAATTGTGGAATTAATTATGGGATTTTGAGTTTTGGATATTGATTAATTAATTGGTGAATTAATTAATGGGTTTGACATACTTAATTAATTGGGGAATTAATTTAGTGGGTTATGAGATTAGTTAATTATTAAGATAACTAATAGAATTATTTTATTTAACTAATTGTTGAATTGGTAATGGAAATTGATGTGGACAATTAATTGTTAAATTAAATATGTGATGAATGGTAACATGGTCATTTTGTTGTGAATTAAAAATGGTAACATGATCATTCTAATATATGTGGTATGAATGATAATAAGGTCATTTAGTTGTGAATTTTGGAATGGTAACATGTTCAATCAAATGTGTAAGGTATGAATAGTAACATAGTCATTTAGTTGTGAATTAAAGAATTATAACGCATTTATTCTATTTTGTAATGTGTGAATGGTAACATGGGCATTAAATTATGAATTAAATAATGGTAACAATTTAATTTTGAGATATAATATCATGTTTGAATATTTCGGGATCTGGAATGAGCCAAAGTAGGGATTGAGGTGTGGGTGTCTATGGGAACCTAGAGTTTATGATGTTAAATAAAGATAAATTGATAATCTGATAACTATTTAATTATGCATTGTAACAATTTTCCTTATACAATCGAATACACTTTATTTTTATTACATATTGTTTTAGACACTGTTGGTGGTGGCCTACTGAGTTTTACTCACACCCTACTTGGGTTTCTTGATCGGCAACTGAATAGAGTTTATGTTTTCTAGATAGGTTAAGGGAAAAGGCCCTGAGATAGATCATTGTGTTGGGATGGAGCTTAGATGAGGGAAAAAAACATGGTTCGGGACCTGATTGAGAGTCATTAGTGTATTTAAATTGGAGTTTTCATTTTATAAATTGTACAGATACTTTATCATGGCATTGTTTACTGCTTTTGTTATGATATTTTCAGTTTTGGTTATCATGTGATATTGGTATTGTTCATGGTTATATTTTATTACATTATTTTTATTTATTTTCACTGGTGTATTACTCTGATAAAAGAGGGTATAATCTACCCATTATTGATATACCATATCCTTGCTTCTAGTTGGTAGCCTCTGACATATGAGGAGGCACACTTTAGGTCATGTGATGAACCAGATCGAGGCACCAGTGTGTGGAACCCTAGTTGGGACATTATAGGAAGCTATAGGTGGTTATTTTTAATTTATAACCATTACTGATGACTTAAATAGACATGTATATGTCTACTTGATGTATTATTTGTCTAAGTCCTTTTAGAAATTCAAAGAATTAAAGAATAAGGTATAGAATTAACTTGAAAGGAAGGTAAATAATCATTTATCTAATTGAGGTGGTGAATATATTAACCAATAGTTTATCTATTTTATATGGGAGTTTGGGATTATATCTCAACTAGATCCACCTTACACACCATAATCCAATGGTATTAGTGAAGGGAGGAATCGTACCTTGTTAGACATGGTATGTTCGATGATGAGTTATAAAGATATTCCATTTTTCATTTGGGGATATTAATTAAAAATTGTGGCATATACATTAATCTGAGTACCAACTAATGTGGGAAAAAAATTCAATTTGATTTATGGAGTAGAAAAAAACATGTTTTTTTATATACACATGTATAGGTTTTTGAGTCATTTGTTAAGGACTTATTAGGAAATAAACTAGCACACTAGGGCACAAAGTTCATCTTTATAGTGTATCCTAAGGAAACAAAGGGATACTGCCTATACGACCCCTAAAACAAGAAAATTTCTATTTTCAATAAAGTCTTATTTATTGGGAGGGAGAATATACTCAAAAAGGACAGTGAGAGAAATATTGAATTTGATGGAGTGCATGATCAAGATATACAAGGTTTGGTACAAGAAAAGATTACATATGTCCCCAGGGAAGAAGTTTCTGAAACACAAGTACTATTTAAGATCACTAGAGAGGTAAGAGAATTGGAGAGCTATGGGTTTCTAGTCACAAAAAATGGTGACTAATTATTAGATGACAATAATGAACTTATATCTTACAAATAACTAGTAGAAATTTCAAAATATACTAGATGGAAAGAATCCATGAATTCTGAAATAGATTCCATGTATCAGAACCATGTTTGGGTTTTGGTAGATGCTCTAGTTTATGTAAAGATCATAGTGTGAAAATTGGAATTCAATAGGAAGCTAGACATGGAAGGTAAGGTAAATACCTATAAATTAAGTATACTAGATAAAGGGTCTAAAAAATGTAAAGTAATTGACTATGATGAAACCATTTTTCTAGTTTCTATATTTAAACACATTAGAATCTTACTTGATATGGAATATTACTGTGACTATTAAATTTGATTGATGGATGTCAAAACAACTTTCCTTAATGGGAACCTTCCAGAAGATGTCTTCATGATACAACCAGAAGGGTTTGTGACTACATGTAATGAAAAAAGAATTTGAATATTGAAGAGATATATTTATAGATTAAATCAAGCATCTGGGTCATGGAAAATTTGATTAGATGATGCTATAAAATAATTTAGTTCATTAATAAAAAATGATATCCATGGGTTTACAAGACGTTTAGTGGGAATGTAGTCATTTTCCAAGTAGTATACGTTTAGGAAATATTACTTATTGGAAATGACATACAATCTTACAACCTATTAATGAATGGTTTAATGAGTGTTTCTCTATAAAGGACTTATGTGATGTAGCCTATATTATAGGGATGAATATCTTTCATGATATATACAAGAGGATTTTTGGACTAATTCAAAGTACATATAATGACCGAATACTAAATATATTTATTATGGAACAATCCAAGAGGATGTTGGTTCTAGTGTCACATGGTATACATATTTCTAAGACAATGTGTCTTTAGTCACATCATGAAAAAGAGAGAATTAGTAAGATCCCATAAACTTTAGTGATATGATCATTCATGACTGCCATGTTATGTTCTAAGCTTGATGTTTCCTATGAATTGATCAAGATAAGAAGATATCAAGAAGATACATGAGGAAATCATTGGTATTTTATTAAGGATATCCCCAAGTATTTGAGAAGAACTAAGGATATGTTCTGCCTGTACATAAGAGATGAGAAGCTGGTCATCAGGGGTTACACTAATTCTAGTTTTCAAATAGATCATAATGATATGAAGTTGTAGTTAGGTAATGTTTTCTATATCAATGGAGGAGCTATGAGTTAGAAGAGTTCAAAGCAACTAGTTTTCACTAATTATGAAATTGATATTAAGAATATAACAACTTCTGATTCAACCATTGAAGTTATTTGGATATGAAACTTGGTCCAGGATCTTGATATGTTACATATCAGTAAAGATCATATCACAATGTATTGTGATAATACTATAGTGGTGGCTTTTGGAAAAGAGACAAGGTCACCAACGAACAAAGCACATACTATATAAGTATAACCTATTGAGGTAATTTTATCAAACGGATTAAGTTATAGTAATAATATTTACTATATAACCCATTGACTAAAGGCCTAGCTCAACAGATGCATGAGTATCATATGAGAGATAACAGATTTATGGTTATTAGCAGTTGGCTCTAGTGTAAGAAGGAGTTTTGCTGGAGTTGGTTCCCTAGAATCAAATCATATTCACTTTATGATTACATGTATTTATTTCTTTTTAATATTAATAAATTTTTTATCACATCATAAATGTTATTATTCATAACATAGTTTGTGATAATGTCCTAAGAATAACCGTCGCACTGAAAGGTCATAATAGTTCCCCTTTATGATGAGAACCCAAATGTTCTATGACAGTATTCTTAAATATATATTCTATATCCATATGAAATCATTTTAGGTACACAAATGATACAATCTATCTAGGTTGGAGACTCATACGACTTTGAATCACCATCTCATGGTGTACACCCTTAGTAATATCCACTATGGGAAATTATGAGAACGAGACCTGCCGGTAGGAAATCCATATTTATATGTGTCATTGTATATTCCTAATTTCATACATGTTTATTGGTCTTTAGACTTTATTATTATTAACAATTAGTGTTATAAGTTGTGTACTTTGATGTATTAATGAAAACCATGTTGAAATATGTTCACGATGAGGTAGGATATGTTGGGTGTGTCACGACTAATATTTTATTAATGAATAATGTGAAAAAGAATTTGTACATTTTTTTATTTAATGGAATTATATATATTAGGACCATTGATGGAAATTATATTGACTAAATAAATCCATGGTCATGGTATTTTATCGGCATGTTATACATTTTAAAATTCAAAGAGAGAGACATCAAACACATAGGTTGATGGCACCATCATTCAAGCTGCTTAATTAAGGACATCATGATAAATGGATTATATTACATAGTAAAAATTTGTATAAGATATTATGTCATTGAGACATTAACTTGTTTCTCTATGGGTACCTTATCTTGTTGCTAGATGCTAACCTTGGAATTTAGGCTACTTCGCCTAATGCCATTGAGAAAGAGGCCTAGTGGGTCAAATATTAAGTGTATCTAGAATCTTAGTTAATTAATATATTATTATTATTTATTATTTAAGAAATTTAATAAATATTATACCTACATTTGGTTTAATAATTATTCATGTTTTCTTTATTATATATATTCCATCACCAGTTATTCAAGATAATATTATGTGAACAAAATATTTAAAAAATATTTATTTTATATTTAGTGAATACAATATTTATTTATTTATTAGAGAATAATGTTGTGATATTTTGTTATTAAATAAATAATTATTATTCAAGGCCTGATAAATATTATTGAAGAATATAGGGATGAGTTTAATCGTCTAGTGAGAAATAATATATATTGAACATTATTTGATTAAATAATATTTATTTTAATTCACAAGTTAATCCCATGTTGAGAAATTATAATAATATTATTATTATAGACATGGAATTCCATAGGGATTAAATAAATAATAAAGATAACTTGTGAAATTATTTATTTATAACTCTAACGGTATATAAAACCAATTGTATTATTTTTCTAGAGATCCAATTAATTAATTGTGCACAATGACGTCTAGAGAGAATCCTATCAATCCCTAGAGAGCTCCCCCTCCAAGAGAGATCCCAAGAGTAGAGATCCATCTTCCTCAAACTTCCACTATTGAGACTAGAGAGATGAAGGAAAATCCTTTAGAATTGATTCTCAAGGAGATCGAAGGAAAACGACGCAAGTGATAGGATTTACTATGCAAGCACCCAAAGAATCCTATGGCAATATTCAGAGATTCATAGACCACATGTGGATTAATTCTAGAGGGTATCTAATCATGATTCCTATAATACAATGATTTTTTGAAAAATATTCGTTGTCAGATACATCAATGAAGAAATAATTTCACACAAGATAATTCTTTATTAGTTAAATTAATTATAAATAATATGTGATGATCATACGCTTCAATTCAAGTATTTATCCATTTTCATTATTCTTTGATTAAATTCCATTTATCATGTCATTTATCATCATGTAAATCTCATATTAGTCATCAATCATGACAAAAAAGTAATGTTGGGAACGACCCATCTGATACTTTCTCTTCACTCGAAACCTACACTTACTAGGATTCAAACCTTGAGTTTTTTGATGCAGGATTATGGGGTTTACCACTCAGGTGCTACCCTAACTACATTAAATAAATATACATATAAAAAATTAAAAAATTGCAATTAAAATATTTAAATAATAAATATATTTATTATATTAATAGTTATATACATTTATACATTTATATATATATATATAAACATATATATAAATATATATATGAATATATATATAAATATATAAATATATTTATAATTATATACAAATATTTAAAAATATATTTATTTATATTTATAAATATAAATAAATATAAATATATTTAAATAATTATAAAATTATAATAATTATATTTAAATAATAAATATTTTTATAATTATATATATTTATATATTGAAAAATAACATGAATAATGAAAACCATGGATTAAAACCCATAGTACTGGAAAATTTATTATTAAAGAAGAAAGTGGAAAAAGAAAGAAAACAGAGGGTTGCAATGATAAAAAGTGGCACAAACAACACCACAAAAAAGGTTATTCAACAATCACCATATTTTATAACTATCAACCATTCCTCAAGATCCTCCCCAACCTTTTAGATGTCTTCCTATCTTTAATTTATTAGGATCCGAACAAGTGTCATCCCGACCATCCATGCCTGATGGTTCATCTTCCTCACCATGAAGATCAATATCTCGACCTTTAGGGAAATCATTTTTCAAAATAAATCCATGAGAATTTCCAAATTCCTCATAGAAAATTTCCCCGCTGTTAGATCTATTTTTAATGTTAAGAAAACTAAATCTCTTTCCAGAGTCTAGTGTAACAGTGCCAACCTCTTTGGTTACTGCCTTTACTTATGGTGTACCACCGACAACTAGATCACCCAATGCATCCTCAGGATCAGCTTCTCCGTCCTCGTCTTCTTTCTTTCATACTGAAGAATTCTTTTTATTATCAGAGTGACTTATTGTATACACTTGAGAGTATTTATGGAATGATAAAACTGATCTAATCTTATATAGAAGCCCAATTTAGGTATACTTTTTGTGGGTGAGCAACTAGAAACCCTCATCATCATGAGAGATTTTTTTCCCATTATGAATGGAAGTTTCTTGTCTGCTCAATTTGAGGTACCTCCCACTTCAAGTTTCTAGTCTAGAGAAGAGATAGGATGAACAAGGCTTGAAGGAACAATTTGATTAAATTTATTAGAAAAATAATCTTTCAGCTTATTTTCCATCTATCCTTTGTCTATGACTAGAGAGAACTCCCTCTACAATTATTTTTCTACTTCTTTCTATATAGTTTTCTCATAGTCAGATTGACAATCAAGAATTTTTACATTTCCAAGATAAATATTAGTTTACAGTGAATCTCTAGGACAATTATCATTAAGTTCCTTCAACTTATCAGCATCTACCTCAGTAGTTATATCCACCCATGATTTAATTTTTCAAAAAATTTTCCCCTCGCCATCTTTAACAACAGTCTGGGTGACAAAACATCTTCTATATTATTAGCCACATTCCTTTCCTCCACAATCTCCTAAGTAACAAGTTCATTGTTGAAAATATCAATCATACAGAAAGGGGCCTCTTCCACCTTAACAGCAAGGGATCATGATTTGGGAACTATCAGCTTTGAGGGTACAACCTCACAAATCTCTCTAGCTTACAAGACAACTAGTTTCTTGAATTTTCAGTGCTCAATTATATGACACATCTTTTTAAAATTATTGAACAAAATAGTTTTGCAACATATTCCACTTTAGTGTTCAATATTAATTCTCTTGGATCATAGTGGAGGAAACTTCTCCAAAATGATACAGATTTAAATTCCAAATTCACCATCCACTAAGATCACAATTTCTGTAAGAGGAGAAAGAATATCAACCCCAATAAGAACTCTAGTAAAGTCGACAAACCTCATTTTCTCAGTTTCTTTATTTAATTTTATGGTAATTCCAGTCGCAAAGGAAATACCCCAAAGAATATGAAGGTTCTAGAAAAATTATTTATGCTCCTTGATACAAAACTAGATTTAAGTGATCATGTTATTGACTTTTGTAGGATCAAAAAGTGGATTCCAATTCTAGATCCTCAAAGTACCAGGTTTGAGGGAGATAAATCCATTCCCTCGAGCCTTGGATTTGAGATCTGTCAAAGGAAAAATAGTATAAAGAAAACCCTTAACTATTGAGTTAAGTTCCAACTGTAGAATCCCCAAATTTTATAGAGTTTTTTGTGAAGGTCATCCAATTTCCATGATTTATCTATCGGGAGTGACGTCACCCGAGAAATGATCGAATACCTACAAGTTTTTATTTGTTCCTCCAAATGAGAGTGATCTGCTTCAAAAAAGTCCAATGTACCATTATTGTTCACCTTGAATCCATGTTTTTTGGCATCATTGAAGAATATTTTCTTCGCTTTTTGGTACTGATTCTTCAAACTCAGGGTTTCAGGAGGAAACACAACCCTTTTTTCAATGATCACATCTTCCACTTGCTTCATATTCCAAACAAAATCATCACAAGGTTCAAAATAGAATTCCAAACCAGATCCCAATGCCATGGAACCCTAAAATTCATCATTATCACAAAAGGAAACCCTCTCAGCCCGCATCGCGCCCCCCTCTATTAATAAGTGTATATAATTATATAAATATATATAAATATATTTATAATTTTATATAAATACATTTTAAATATATATATTTATAACTATAAATAAATATATATATATTTAAATAATTATAAAATTATAATAAATATATTTACTATATTTATAATTACATATATTTATATATTAATAAATATTTATAATTATATAATTATATATAATTATATAAATATAATTATAATTATACACAAATATTTTTAATTGTATTTATTTATAATTATAATTATAAATAAATAAATATATATTTAAATAATTATAAAATTATAATAAATATATATATTTATAATTATATTTATAAATACACATTTGAAATTATTTAAATATTTATTTTTAATTATATACATGTTAATTTTGTAATTATAATAATTATATTATTAAAATAAGGTCTTTATCAGTGCGGATAAATATATGTTTATTAGCATTTTTAGCACTGAAACATATCCATTTTATCAGAGCATATTATTTTAGTGATGATAAAATCCTTCCCAATATTTTAAATAGATCCCTAATAGAGTCCTCCTCTCCCGCACCATTCAAGCTCTCTTGGAACTAAATCCGTATCATCACTCTCTCTTGATCATTTTGGTTAATTCGACACCTTCAAAATCCAAGGTATGTGATCACTTGTGATCTAATTCCCCCCCCTTAAAGATCATTGTTAGTTTTTAGATGTTTTCAAATGTATTGAATGGGCCATAAAAAGATATTTATTTAGCTGCATCTCTGTAGATTCTTTTCTAACTTTCATGGTATCGTTTCCCTCCCATACTTCAAAAATTTTCACCGTTCTATGTCTCTTTCTATGACTGGTTGACCTGTGTGATTTGGTTTTGAATGGTGTTTCATAAAATTTATTATACATTTCATCACTGGGTAAAAAAATTGAATTATGACATCAGATGAAAATTCTCCTTGGAATGAATGAAGAATTAGATATTTGGGTTAGTATCTAAATGTTTGATTTGTTAAAAGGTAATAGATGAACATTAGAAATATGAATATTTTTATACACTCTTACCTGTATTGATAAGCATATATGAGAATATTGTAATGGTTTTTTTAGTCGTATTTCTATGGTCACCATGAAAATATGACACTATTAGGGTAATTATAAACCTCTATAAATTTTTTTCAAACTTAATACCAAACCAAGAGATGTTTTCCATGAAATAAGTTAGTATGATATACATCAAGAAAATTTTATCATTAAATGGAATTCTATCAACCACTATATATTCTTTGATTCTCAATTTAAATCAAGGTTTTTGAGAGGACCGTCAAAGGTCAATTTTTTAAAATATGTCATTACCTTTTGTATTTTATTTTTAGTGACCATTATTGTATCATATTTAAATACTGTAATATTTGTATAAAAATAGTTTTCAAGAATTGATATAGATAGCTTTTTTTGAAGCTTTGTGTTAAAGGTGATATGTTGATCACCTTTATTTTGGGTTTTAATAGGGGAGCGATCACTCTTTGCAATACTACCAAACATGACTTGAACATTGCTGAACTTTATCAGCATGGTGTTTTTGTTATGATAAAGGGTAATCATTATCATCACTTTTATTTAGCGCTGATAAATGGTAACCATTATCAGTGCTTTTATTTAGCACTGATAAAAGGTACCCATTATCATTGCTTAGTTTTTAGCACAGATAAAATGTACCCTTTATCAGTGCATTATTTTTAACATTGATAAAGAGATCCTTTATCATTTCATTTTAGCACGAATCATGGTCCTGAATAAAATGAAGCAATTAAATACATAAAAATTAAAAATGTTTTTATTAAAAAATATTAATTTTTTTATTAATTAAATAATTATTGATGAAAATGAATAAATTTAATATACAATTTATAAATTATATATTCTAACAAATAGAATATTTTAAATATATAAATATGTAAAATGATATAATTAAAAAAATAAAAAATAAAAATAATTAAATTAAGAAAACTATTAATCATTTTATTAATTAAATTATTATTGATAAAAATTAATAAAATTAATATACATATGTATAGATTATAAATATTAACAAATAGTATATAATAAATATAGATATATATGAATGTATATAATATTTCCTAAATATGATTTTTATAATACAAAATATTTATGTTTTACGTTAAATAAGTCATTTATTTAGTGAAGAATAGTTTATAATTAAAAATTAATATGAATTAAAAATAATGACGAATTGCATTGATTAATGGTCATAATTAATGCATTTGTATATAAAACGAACTCACAAAAATATTTACGGAGTTAATGAAATCTTTTATGAAAACACATACACATAATATTTATGAAATTAATTCATATTTTTTGTATTAATTTTATAATTTCATTATAACATGATAAATTTAATATATAATTTATTAATCAATAAATCTTATTAATTTATTTTTAATTTTATTACAATTATATATTAATTTGTTTTTAATATTTTTTATTTTTCATTTTTGGGGAATTTAATCATATTATGTCATTTATTTATATTTATTTATTTACTATGTTTTAATATTTTAAATATGTATTCTTATTTATTTCAATATATATCCATGTTTTTTAAAAATTTATATTTAATTAATAAAATTTAACTATTTTTTAATGTTGCTAAAGTGTAATCATTTTTATTTATTCAATTTCACTCATTTTTAACATCATTCACTTAAGATTAAATATTCATTAAAAATGTTAATAATATATTTGTAAATAAGTATTTATAAATATATATTTACTATATTTATACATTTTTATATTTAAAATTATAAATAAATAAATATTATTTTTTAAAAAATATTTATATAATTATTACTAAATAATTATATATATTCATATAATTATAAAATTATAATAATTTTATTTAAATAGTGAATATATTTAAAATATCTATTTTTATATATTTTTTATTATATATATATATATAAATATATATAAGGATATAAATATATAAATATATAAATATTATTTTTTTAAAAAGTATTTATACAATTATTTATTAAATAACTATAAATTATAATAAATATATTTGAATAATGCATATATTTACTATATTTATATTTATATATATTATATATATATATATATATTTATATAAATATATTTTCAATTTTTTATTTCTAATTATCATTATAAACCCTTTATCAGTGCTAAAAAAGCAGTGATAGAAGAGAGCTTTATCTGTGTTTTTTTAGAAGCACTGATAAAATTGTCCCTAATCTATTTATAGAACCCTAACCAATCTCAAACTAGTCACAATATCTTAAGATTTTTATGGAATCCACCTACTGTCGATGCTCCTCCTCATCGAATCCATGCTCGAATCAAGGCTCGAACAATTTCGAGGCTTGAATCCAAGGCTCAAATGATTCAATGGTCGAATGAATCCAAGGTTTTGTGATATCTATAGTTTCTCTCGGACGATTCAAAGCCTTTAACCAAGGTATATTATTTTTTCCTGCTCCTCACTCGTTGATTGATTATTTAACGATATCTATTTTCATTTTTTTGTTCATTATATCTTTCTATTCCTTATCCATCACCGGTTTACCTTCTAAAATGAATTTATAATTTAGGGTTTCTATGATTTTGGTTTTCTATTGACTCTATAAGGGAGTTTCTTGATTCCATACAACGTATTAAAATTCTAAACACCGATTTCATCCTTATAGCATATTATGTTTAAATGTTTTGAACTTCCTTCCATGGAAATAACATACAGAAAGTGTTTGTTAAAATGCCACCCATTGTTTTTATTTAATAAATAAAAATGGATTTATCATAATGATTTATTTAAGTTGAGGTTCGATTTGTTTGGGTTTTTTCTATTTTGAAGCCTCTGTGGTATTACATCGAGATTTTTATTTTATATTAGGTTTTTTGAATTTTATCTCTCTATTTTTTTTTCTGGATATCCTATATGAACATCCACACACACACACACGCACATATATATGCATTAATATATATATATATAAACACATCATTTCATGTATATATGTAAGTATATATTTATATTAAATATAGATAGGATTCATTTAGTAAAGAAGAAGATATTTTTTTTGTTTCGAAAATACATTCTAATAGAGACTATTAATGTTTTTCTTGAAATTATTACTTTGAGACATGTTTTTTAATTTTTAATATTAATTTATTTACACTTTTTTGTTTTGGATAATATCAAAAATAAGTTTTTCATTGAAAATTATTAGTAGTATCAAGTGTTATGGCCTTGTTGGTACCATGAAATAGTTTTTATAAAAAGCTATCACAATATGTGGAAGCTTTCTATATTATTTTTGATGAGGTAAGATTTTTTTTCTTTTAAATATGAATATCATATTGATGGGTGTTAGAAGGATGTTTGAATAGTCATGTTTTGGTTATGTTGATTGTTGATTAATATGTTTTATGAAAAGAATACCACACCTCCTATTGAAATCATAATAGTTATCGTATGCATCTTAATGAGGGATGACAGGTAGTTACAATGTAGTCTTGATTAGATTGTATGGGTCCCCACTTGTATCGACGTCCATATGGGATTCTAACAAGGTAGGATAGTTTTGGGTCTCCAGTAGGCTATAAACATAGGAACTCATCATCATGATTATAGGTGGTTCTAACCGAAGTATGTCCAAAGTCACCTCATATGCTATTTTGGAATTTCCCAAGATTGCACATGCTTCATTTACTACTCTTTACATGTATATTATTTTTTAATTACTCCAAATTTAATATGTATACATTATAATGTAACCAATTTTTTATTTTTTGTTTGGTTGTATTGATTTATTTATTTTTATGATGAATTTTTCATTTTATTATTATATATTTTTCTACATGAGTATGGTTATAAAGAGGCATATTAAATAACCCTAGAATATTTACAGAGTCTATAATTATCTTCATTCAATAAAATTTCAATTATTAAGGTGAAAATAAAATAGATGAAACATAAATACATCAAAATAAGAAACATTCAAGAGAAAATATTTAAGAAACTCTTGAGTGAGTACTCATATTGTGGTGGGAGGTCTTCCCACCCTAAACACAAGGATGTTATCCTCTTATCCATGTTTTTAATTTTATCTATGGCCCTAATACATCATCTAGCATCCTAAAATCAATTGTATCCATCATTTTATCATGTTTAGAAACTCAAACAAAACTTTGACCATAATCCTCAATGCTTCCTGAAGTAAGAAACTCAAAGGAATTCTGAGTACTAACCTTTAAATTCAGTTTTGTTATTCACATGCTGCACCAGTTCTGAGCCCAGAGTAGAAAAAACATCTGTATATTAATCCATCTTGAGTGTCACCCTCAAAACCCCATGGCATCTCCATCTAAGGAAAATGTAATACTATCTTCTTGTTGTTCCTGATCTAAAATAGGAACCACAAAAGATGTTGAGATAGGATCCTAAACATTGTCCAAAGATGTAAAAAAATTATATTTTTATTCTTGATCTGATACTGGAACCAACAATGATGCTGATACAAGAGCCTGAACCTAGAAGGGCATATCACCAGAAGGGTTCTAGGGTGAACTAGATCATTCTACATTATTCAAAACAGAATCCATAGTAGAATTTTTAACTCACTTCCTGCAATGGATAAGAATTGAAAAAAAAAGTTTTCTTTATATGAATAATGTATCTCGAAATTGAAAATGATTGAACGAAATTAGTATTTTGGGAGTATTTGGTTGGAGTAAGAGCCAAACAAGGATTCATTTGTACCCTTAGTTTACTGAGAACCACAACAAGAGTAAGCTATTTTTGGCAATCTTCTAGATTGCTCATTGTAGAAAACTTTTTGTGACCAGTAACAGGGGATAAGAAGGCAATGATTCAATGGAAGATCAATTTTTACCTAAGTAAGACCTTCCCATGGTAGGAGCACTATGCATTTGAGAGTTAAAACAACAAGTTTTTTTTGGTTTTTGATCTCATTGAAGTAGTTGTCACAACCTTTGATTTTTCCTTTTCTATTTTTTGAATTAATCTTTCTTTGATATTTCCACATATTAAAATCAATATCATCCTGAGCATCAAACTCCCTATCATCTTGACTTTCATTTGAATCTTTATCCACATACTCATCAGAAATTCCCCAAGATAATACATCTCTGAAAGAACTTCCATTATGGATTGAATGAGTCTCATCTTCAATATCTTCCCAAAAGACCTGACTCTTGTCCTTCTCCTGAGTAGAGAAAACATAAGTAGTGTCATTTCAATAAGGATATAAATATCTAGGTTCAAGGGAACTAATGCAGCCATATTTCAGCATGTCAGTAGGAAGAGGATCACAAATAACAAGAGGGAACTCTTCTTTAATATGATCTTTCACACCAAGTGGAGGTCTGTAGGCAGGTATATTACCCTCATCTCCATCCACCTTAGTCTGAGTCTAATAATGAGAGGTAAGATCTATCCCATGAATTATTTTATTTTGGAAAAGTTGCAAGTATTTCCCTATAATATAGTAATTATAGAAAAATATATTCTATATACCCATATCCTTTGAATGTCCTATAAATTTACAATAATCACAAAATAGTGGTGTTTTCTCAAATTCTATCCTAAGAGAGATTTCATCCTACGGGGCGGAGAGAACCACTATACAAATAAATCTAGTACTCAAGTCTACTTCCACTAAAACTCATGCATATTTACCATAACTCACCATTTTAGTGGCTTGATCTATTCTTATTAGGATTATTATAACAGAAGTGATGTCAAATAGAATTTTAGAATACCATACAACCCAGTTAAGACCATTTATTTTTATATAAACCTATCAAAAGGTGTCCTTGAAGTCATTTAAATTGAAATTTAGGTTCCATTCATGAATTAAAAATGTACCTAGTTTCTGATTAATTGATCCAGAACTCCAATAACATCCTTTTAGATCAGATGAGGGAAATAAAATATGGAAAAAACCCCAACCTAAGGAGACACATTTAATGTTTTAGAAGACCCAAATTTCTTCTAATTGGGAAACCAGATCTGCGATTTTCCAGGGTTTTGATCCCTTCACAGACCCCTTAATTCACTGAAAAGAACATGTATGACCCCAAAATCGCACCTTCAATATACTACGAGTTAATAACTAGTAACAATAGTGTAATTCTTAAAAATGGGAGGCATTACCCTTTTTAAAGAATATGATGGATTAAAACAGTCATCCTCATCATATTCATATCCCAAACAATTATTATTACAATTCATTGCTTGAGACTCATACCCCATATCTTTTTTGTTTCTTGAACTATTATGATATATAGTCATCTCATGGATGAATACTACTTAGAGTAGTTTAGGTAACATAGGTTCATGTCCACAAGAGATGGAGGATTAGACTAAAAATAATGAAAAAATAACTGTTCGGGAGATTAATTTGATGAGGATGAATGTTTTGAACAACTTTCACCTTTTGATGAATTCATACGATAAAAATTACCATAGTGGAGTAATTCTTTTCTTAAATTCAATTACCCATTTCCTTAAAATCATAGTAAAATTATATGATAAAATCAAATGTTGGGTTTCACTTATTAGAATTATTTATAACTTTCACCTTTGATAATGAATATCTTATGTGTAATTCTTTATTTATTGTACAAAATCAATATTTTATGAACCTAATAGGATAGATATGAATTGAAAATGGATTCACACTAATTTTTTGACAAAAGAGTATAAAAATGAAGTTAAAGATTTCATCATGTTTGCAATAGAGCATGCATATGAACCTTCTCAAATCCATTGTTTTTGTTTAGATTTTTTTATTCAAGAAATATTATCCTGGTAGAGTTGGAAAAAAATTTATTTTTTAATGGAATACATCAATCTATAAATAATGTAATTAATAATAAAAAAAATAAAT
Organism: Viscum album; assembly: GCA_963277665.1. Taxonomy (NCBI): domain Eukaryota; kingdom Viridiplantae; phylum Streptophyta; class Magnoliopsida; order Santalales; family Viscaceae; genus Viscum; species Viscum album. The sequence continues at coordinate 1,110,600,627 of OY728119.1, forward strand.
GCGCACATTCATTGGTATGATACTATAGTTTATGGATCATTTGATATTAATACCAGTGAAAATGATGAGAGAGATTTCATGGAATAAATGAAAATGGAAATAGAATATGAACTTCTTGATTATCCAAAGTTGTTTGAGATGTTATTTAGCTATGATAAGAGAGCATTGTATACTGGTTTTACTAAATAAACAACATTGTTAGCTTTGTTGAAGTTATATAATTCTAAATATGGTAGTAGATTGAGTGACACCATCTTTAGAGAACTACTTTGGTCTCTTGAATGATATGATACTAGAAGAAAATAAACTACCATGTTTAAAATATGGAACTAAACGAATGATACGTTCAATGGGAATGATCTCTAAAAAGGTACATGCTTGTACAAATGATTTCATATTTTTTCATAAGAACCATGAATCACTCATAAAATTCTTTAAGTGTGGTATGGATTGATATAATCAAAATTAATCAAGTACGTTGCATGTTGTATGGTACTTTTCTATATTTATATAGTTTATAAGACTCTTTGGATGTCTAGAAACCATGAGAAAATTGACATGGCATGCAGATACAAGAATTAAAGATGATAACCTATATCTTCCAACATATTTTTCTAAGTAGATGAAAATTGATTACGAGTATCCAAAATTTGTAAATAATCCAAGAAAATTTTGTTATGAATTATCTACATATGGAATAAATAATTTTGGATTATAGTGTTATACTCATAGTACATGTCCCTTCTTGTTGGTAAATTATAACTTTCTGCCACGGTTATGCCTGAAGCACAAATACGTTATGTTTTCTTCACTTATATTTGTACCAAAGAAACCCGGTAATGATATTGATCTCTATTTGGCTCCATTGATCGAAGATCTAAAATTGATGTGGGATACAAGTGTTACAATGTATGGTTCTCATATAAGTGAATAATTCACATTGATGGAAATGTTGCAAGGGATGATAAATTATTTTCTTACTTATGTAATTTTAACTGGCTATAACATTAAAGTAATGTCACTGTGTCCCATTTTTGAAGAATGCACACACTCAGTTTGGTTGAAATATTCCTTGAAGACAGTGTTTTTAGGACATCAGAAATTTCTACCTCAATGATATAAATACTGATCTAGGATGATAGTATTTGATGTGGATATTAAAGAATGTAAAACACCATCTCCAATAATGGGTGATTGACATTTTGATAAAGTACAAGATATTGAAAATATTTTCTCTAAACCATTTTTTAAAAAACCTTAAAAACTAATGTCAGAAAAAGATATCAATTTTCTTCAAATTATCGTATTTTAATTTTTTGTACATCATATTTTTTCTTAATGTCATGCATATAGAAAAAAATTTATTTAATAGTGTTATTTTAATGTTAATAAATTTTCTTAAAAAATGAAAGATGGAATCAAGCCTAGGTTGGACATGATTGATAGGGAGATAAAAGATGAGTTGGAATCAGTGAAGGGTAAAGGGTATAAATTTATTCCTCCAGCATCTTAAACTCTATCTAGATTGGAAAAATTGAAAATTTTCTATTTCCTTAATAGTGTAAAACTCCTATAGGGGTATTCATCAAATATCAAGAATGTCATGTAAATTATTAATTGGAATTTAAGGGACTAAAATCACATGAATTCCATGTTTTTATGCAGGATTTTATTCATGTCACTTTCCATTGCATTCCACAAAAAAATGTATGAAATATATTAACCAAAATGTTTTTTCCAGATCCATATGAAGTAAAGTAATAGAACCAAAAAAGTTTCCAATCACGAATAAGGAGGTTGTAGTCATATTATGTGAATTATAAAAGTTCTTCCCAACATCATTCCTTGATATAATGGCCCACTTAATGGTTTACTTAGTTAGATAGGTTCAACTATTTGGTCATGTCCATTACATATGGATGTACCACATTGAATAGTATATGAGGTTTTTAAAAGGGTATATCAATAATTGATTTCACCCAGAAGGTCATATTGTAGAGCGATATATTTTTAATGAAGATGTTGAATTATATACTAATTACCTATCATATGTAGACAAAATTGGTCTCCCAAAGTCTCATCATAATAAAATCCTTATGGGGGAAGGTATTTTTAGAAAATATATTATAATTAATTTCACATAGTGGGAGGAAGCACACCTTTACATTTTACATAATAGTGAAGATATTGATCTATACATTGAATCCCACAAAAAAATATTAGATATTTAAATCCATAAAGGGATGGAGGATGAATATCAAACACACATAATCAATGGTTTATAGGATGGTTTTGAGGTCAAATTTATAAGGAGTTTTCTAAAAATATAAATTCAATTAATGAATGACTTCGATGAATAACCTGAGGAACAAATAAAAATGTTATATATTACACAAGTTTTGTAATCAATGGATATATGTTATATAAAAAATAACATGATGATGGTAATACGATGTAAAACTATGGGGTTACGCTTATGGTTGAATCGATGAACATATATGGTTACAAGGATAGAAATCCAATTTATGAAAATATGTCATATTTTTTCATTATCTAACATATATATGAGTTAGATTATACAACATTTCAAGTGCGTATTTTCCTTTCCAAATGGTTTGACAATAGGAGTGCTGTGAAAGTTGATGAAATGATATTTGGGAAGATAATTTTAGGTTGGAAGGGGAAAAAGAGGAGTCATTCATAATTTCATCACAATAAATGAAATTATTTTATGTCTCAGATCCAACATATAAGAATTGGTCGATTGTCCTTCTAGAAACTAAAACAACTATCGAGTCAGACAAAAATTCAATCGAGGATGACCCTTTTATTGGGATATCACAGTCAGTTCAAGCTGGTTATAATTTATAAAATATCTTATACATTAGAGGGGTTCAAAAAGAGGGGATTTGGATTATCAATAAAGGTGTAAAATCTATAAAACCTTTAAATTATATAAAGAGAATTAAAAAATATGGTAAAAGTGTTTTCTAATATAATATGTTTTCCCTATAGTATTATATGTTCTCTAATGCATTGAAATAATCTAAATTAAATGTTAGACTACTCATAGAGACAATGTATTTTTCATGTGATGATGTTACCAATCCCATGGAAGAACATAATTTAATGAAGGAAACCCTTTGGAAATATGTAAAGATAATGTCATGATATACTTTCTCTATTTTACCGAAAAAATATAATTAAACATTGATTTAATTTTAACTATTCCTTATGTAACACCCCAAGCTTCTACGGTACACTTCTCTTTGAATAATGCAATAGCGTGTGTTGTACGCAACATCGAGTTCTAACACACACCACAACCGATGAAACTAGCCGTTATAAATTGTAATACATACTTTTTGAAATTTTATAAATTTTATCACTCAAAATTGACTTCATTTTTGGATTTGGAGTATCTAATTTAGCCTAAGGTGAAATTTTGGTACTTTTCGGATAACTTTAATATTTTGATGAATAGTGAAAATTACTAAATTTTAATTAAAAACAACTTCTTTAATCAAAATAATTAATAGTGATAAATTATGAATTTGAGTGGTTTTAAAGTATATTTAGAATATATTTTTACCATTTAATACAATTTTGGTCATTGGACATAATTTCACAATTAAACCGAACATAAACAAGTATCAATCATTTGATAATTATTATATCTTAAAAACACGCTTTTTGTTTTGACAGCGGGAATTAATTTTAAATTAATTTCTGCCACTATTAGGTTTTGAGTTTGGAAAAATGGATGTCATATTTGGAATCAGGATGTTCAAATTGTGTAAATAGGGAACTTTTATTTTTAGACATTTTGAATAATTACTTCGGTAAATATTTTATTTACCATGGTTAAAGGGTAAATCCGGTAAATAAGGGTTAAGAAATAATATTATAATAATAAAAAATTAACCTAAAACGTGTCCTAACCTTATTGGTTGATACATGTTCTACCATGGGCATCTTTGGGTCGATTTTGGGACCCCATGTTGCCACTTGTAAGTGATAGAGACACTTTATTTTAATTAAGTTAAAATGAATAAAAAAATGACACAAGCATATATCTTTTAGAAAAACAATTTTTACATAGGGTTATATATTTTGGATTTTCGAATATAAATATTAATTAGAAAGCTAAAACTATTTCCTACATAATGGTATTTTATTTATAATTTTTAGATATTAAATAATTTAATTTATTTATGACACAATGATGATGAAATAATTACCATAACAGTAAAAAATTAAAATGATTGATATTGTAGATACCCACATAAATATAATTTGAGACTTTTTGTGAATTACACTAATTTTATAGGTTAATATGAAATGTTAGGAATGAGATAATTAACTTTTTTCGAAGTAATAATTCTGTTATGAGTTTTACAAAAATCAATTATTGAATATTGTCAAAATTGACATAAAAAAGTGTTTAAAAAAAGTATATTATTAATTGATATTAAATTCCTAAAAATCTAAGGATCGGCCAAGAGACTTATATCATGATAGGTGTATCATTAATGGACCACTTGAGGATCTCTGGGATGTATATAGTAAGTTTATTAACCATATAATATAAAAATACAAAGAGACATTGTAAAAGTGAAACTAATTAACTAAGAGTTAATACTTAAAGATAAGGTTAGTATAATGACCCAAACCTGTCTAAATTATATTGGTTGAGTGGTTTTAGACCTATAACTACCTTAAAATTTAAATAATACACTTTGGATCCATTATAATCCGAATATGAATTTATTATAAAATAATATTTCTAGCTTTTCCAAAGGTTCCCCTCACCCCTCTTATAAAAGGGCACTCTCCCTTCTCATTAACTCACACCTTAAAAGCCTTTTGGTTCACCCAAACTCTGCCCAAATACTATCTAAACTTCCCTAATATCATCCTTGAGGCCTTCCTTTAGTCATAAATCCAACTTAAGGAGTCATTTTGATCAAATCAAAAGGAAGAATCCAAAGAAGAGGCAATGATTTCACCACCCTTTTTCAAGTTCCTTTCTTTTTCCACTTCTTCTTTCTTTGTTATTACCATCCTAAAATAATAACTCTAGTATCTTATATATATACTGTGATGTTATTATAAATATGGTACAATCATAGTCAGTATTCTATCCATCCTTTGAATAACATGTCACCATACGTGCGTACGTACGACTTACCGTCTCCACGTCATTGTGTAATTGTTATTCAATAAATTATTATTTGGATGGGTATAATAATGATGTGTAATTCATGTAAATAATAAATGTAACATGATAATGATTCTGTATATATTATGTACCATCCAATTATATATTATTTTAATATCAAAAGAATTATATTTTTGTGCGTACGTACGGACTACCGTCTCCACGAACGCGATGAGATTCATTCTCCATCGTATCCATTCAAGTATAATTATCATTTGATTATTTAAAAATAATGTTTAAGGACATGATATCATTCTGGATATGATTAAGATACAACCTATCCATGAAAAACATGGATTACGTAACAAAACATATAAAAGAAAATGAGTAAGTTAACACCCAAAACAACGATAATATTAAGATATTATTAACAAATCAATGCTAAAAGATCATATATGATATCATATTAATGTATATGATTCTTGTATAATTTAATAACTATTATTTCACCATTATACAGGAGGTTAACCTACCCCAACCAAGGAAAAGTACAAGGTAAGGGTTTATTTCGCAATCTCTTCATTATCCGAGGTTGTTTATACGTAATAATCTACTGGGATCTCTTTATCATCCACATCCATGTTTCTTAAAAATGTATTTCAAATTGTTTTTACTATTTAATAGAATATGGGTTAATGTCATTTATGCACTTGTTTGACTTTTTATAAGATTTTTATAAATGAATCTTTCCGTAGTTTTCCAAACAAGGTGATTCTTAACCTTTTCAACAGAATTAGGGTAAGAATGTTTTTTTAACTTATACGGCGGGTGAGGCTATTTTCCACCGTTATAAAATCGTCAAAGCTTCCCTTAAAATATTATAAGAATATTTTCAAAGAAAATGTTTTATAAATATATAACTCTTAAATGATTTCAAAATAGAAAGAGTTATTTCTCTAAAAAGAGTTTTGATTTCATCTATGTCAACATCCTTTGATGGATTTTACGCTTATTTGAAGTTGATTTATTATGATACAAAACTTCTATATTGTATTGAAGGTTTTGTGATATGTTTGACTGTGGATGTGTTATTTTTATACCACTCATGTTTTATGGATGAAGTATTTACATTTCGTATGCTAGTTTTAATACGAATGTTTATGTTATGTTTAAAACATTTCTTATGGGAATGCATTGGACTTAATATGTGATGGGTGGAGCCTGCTATAGCTCCTCGATACATCGGTAGGTCTCATGAGACAATCTAGTGTCTTGGCACAAGGCCTTGGAAAAATATTATTTGTAGTCTTGGCACGAGGCCTTGGCTATTTTGTTATGATAGTCTGGAATTATGCATTCCATCATTATGAAAGTGGTTATTGATATTGCATGTGATTATTCGATTAGTAGAATATCCATGTGAATAAGTAAATGGAATTATTTCATTTTATTTTTTCCATACTATGTTGAAGTTTATGTTTAAAAGGATTTTGTTTTAGTTATACTCTGCCTTAAATATTTATTCTTATTTATGAAAGTGTCCGCTATATTGTTATCTTTACTGGGCATTTGAGCTCACCCCTTTTCTATGTTTTATTTTTCACAGGATGTGAAGAAGTAAATTATGAATGACCTGCAGGGATATTATGAGGGGATGATAGTGTGGACTATGGAGACAATATGTTTTTGTAGTAGTTTTTCACTTTATTATGTAATGTAAAACTTTATAAATATATCTAGTGTTTCTAAGGCTACTAAACCAATCGGTCTTTCGAGATTTGATCTTTCTTGTGATCATGCCAATGTTATGTAATAATGCACCGAATCTGGGTAACTGGGATCAGGGCTTTACAATTGGTATCAGAAGGAGGTTTAGTACAAACCTTGGAAGCTATATTTAGATAAACCCTAATTAGAGCACGTAGACCTAAGATGAACTTTGAGGATTAGTATAGAAGAACTTCCTAGAATTTTTGTATTTTAGATATTTTGTGAGTTTTCTGAGCAATACATCCCTGTCTGGATACGAGCAGGCAGAGGCGGCTCTAGCACAGATGTACCTAGGGGTAAAACCCAAAAACACCACTTTGAGCTAGACTCGAACGGGAACTGATGCACGGCAATGGGCCTTGCTGCACTCTTGGTTACGACACTCCCGGGGGATATGCTTAGGATAACTCTCATTTTCTTTACAAATCATTATGAAGGGTTTATGAGTATATAATTCCTCAAAGAAAACATTTTTTTTATGATTATGGATTATATCCATAAATAGTTCAATTTATTTTAAGTGTTTTATAAGTATGGAATTATGTATTTTGATTCATAAACTGATCTAGTTTATGCCATTGTTTAGAAATGGAGCCTAGTGGAAGAAATGAAAACCGTATCAATGTACGCACTCCATGTAGGGATTGACCTCCTGCTCAAGATAATTATAGTGCAGCTGGTGATGCAACTGGTGCCGATCAGCTAATCACCATACTGGAAAAACTCACTATGGTTATGAATAATAGCCTTACCCGTATGGAGAACCCTGATCTGTAGCGTGGAGGATCAATGTTAGATCGATTCATGAGGAAACAAACACTAATGTTCAATGGGAGTATAAATCACGTAGTAGCTGAGCAATGGATAAATTCCCTAGAGAAAATATTTCAGGCTTTGGGGAGTAGTGAAAGGGGAAAAGTTATCATGGCAGTTTACCGCCTCACTGGAGCTGCTGATCAATGGTGTTCATTGATTCAAAGCATGAAGGAAGATGATGCAGTTTCAAATATGGAATGGAGGGAGTTCAAAGATCTGTTTTTAGAAAAATACTTTCCTCCTGACCATCGATCAGATATGGAAAGGCAATTTATGAGTCTAAGACAAAAGGAGGATGAGAATGTCGCAAAGTATGATGATAACTTTACAAGGTTAGCAAGGTATTCTGGAGATTATATACGTAACCAAAGAAGTAATATTGATCTTTTCTTTGATGGGTTAAAACAATTTCTCCGTCGAGCATTAGTCTCACAATCCTTCTCGTCGTACGAAGACATTGTCTCATGTGCTATCAAGGCAGAAAAGGAATTCTCTATGTCTTATGACTTTAAAGAAAAACAAGAGAAGAAGAGATATGCTGATCAATCTGGGAATGGAAATAAGGGGAATAAGGGAAAGTTTGAATATCCATCCTGTGGTAAATGTGGGAAGAAACACCCCGGTACTTGCTTGAAGGTAATGGGCGTCTGTTACAAATGTGGTGAAAAAGGCCACCAAGCTTGTGATTGCAAAGGGAAGAAGGAAGCTACCAATGTTCAGTGCTACAATTGTAGGGATATGGGACATTATTCAAATGAATGTACTAATCGTCAGGGGAAATTACCTCAGAAAAGGCCAAGTGATCAAGGCCAAGCTTTTTCTATCACTACTACTGAGGTAGAAGCTCCGAAAGACGTGGTGGCAGGTAATTTAATGGTTTCCTCAAGTTTAGAAAATGCATTATTTGATTCTGGATCATCGCATTGTTTTATATCTTCCCAGTTTTCTAAGAAAATTAGATATTTCCAATTTTATTTAACAAGGGAGTTGTCAGTTAAAACTCCTAAGGGAAGTATCATTGCAACAAAGTTTTGTGAATCAGTCCCCATTAGAGCACATAAATGTTCTTTATCCGCTGATCTAATCGTCATACCTATGATTGAGTTTGATATAATCCTCAGTATGGATTGGATTTCAGATTACTATGCGAAGATTTATTTTAAGAAGAAGGAGGTTACGATTTTTGATGATGATGATAAGGAACACCTTATCTTTAGAGCAGAATCGTCACCACCTAATTCTTATCTAGACCCACCCCCAGTAGCTCAACTAAATTCAATTGTTGGGGAGGAATAGAATGAAATGACTATGGGTGAGGAAAGGAATGGTCAAATAGAGGATGTACCTGTTATGAAAGAATATGTAGATGTATTTCCAGAAGATTTACCCAGACATCCTCCAGAACGAGAAGTTGAGTTTTCCATTGATTTAATTCCTGGATCAAGGCCTATATCGAATACCCCTTATAGAATGGCCACTGTAGAATTAGTTGAACTAAAGAAACCACTAGAGGAATTGAGTTATAAGGGATTTATTCGCCCTAATGTTTCTCCATGGGGAGCCCCTATTCTTTTTGTTAAAAAGAAAGATGGATCTATGAGGTTATGTATCGACTATAGGGAGATCAATGCTATAACAATAAAGAACAAGTATCCCCTACCTCACATTGAAGATTTATTTGACCAACTGCATGGAGCTCAATACTTTTCAAAGATTGAAATTCGATCTGGATACCATTAGTTGTGTGTAAAGAAGGAAGACATTCCGAAAAAAGCATTTCGAACCAGGTACGGGCATTACGAGTTTACAGTAATGCCTTTTGGATTGACTAATGCACCCTATGTATTCATGGATCTGATGAATAGAGTTTTCAAGGAGTATCTCATTGAATTTGTGGTGATATTTATTGATGATATCTTGGTATACTCCAAAAGCTACGAAGATCATGAAGATCACTTGCGCGTTATCCTAAAGACTCTTAGAAGACATGAATTTTATAGAAAGTTTAGCTAATGTGAATTCTGGATTCATGAGATTTATTTTCTTGGCCATATTGTCTCTAAAGATGGAATCTCTATTGATCCTTATAAGACCAAGGCAATCCAAGAATGGCCAGAACCTACGAGTATAACTGAGGTACATAGTTTTATTGGTTTAGCATGTTATTAGCGACATTTCATCCAGAATTTTGCCCGATTGGCTAACCCATTAACAAAGCTCACACATAAAGGGGGTAAATTTGTATGGACAAAAGAGTGTGAAGAGTGTTTCGAAGAACTGAAGAGAAGATTAGTCAATGCTCCTATATTGACTCTACCATTGGGGAATTATGGGTTCATTATTTATAGTGATGCATCGAAGAAAGGACTTGGTTGTGTCCTTATGAAGAATGATAGGTTTATTGCCTATGCATCACGACAGTTGAAAATTCATGAGCAAAACTATCCTACTCATGATCTTGAGTTAGCAGCTATGATATTTGTTTTGAAGATATGGATGCACTACCTCTATGGTGAAAAATGTGAGATTTATACTTATCACAAGAGTTTGAAGTATATTTTCTCACAAAAAGAACTCAACATGAGGCAAAGGAGATGGCTTGAATTACTCAAGGATTATGATTGTACGATACACTACCACCCGATGAAGGAAAACAAGGTGGAAGATGCTTTGAGTAGAAAAGACCATGGAGTTTTGAACAATATGAGATTTGAAAGGGATCCAATTTTCATGGATCTAGTGAAGATGGACATGGGAATGACCAGGGAAGGTAAAACATCAATGCTTTTTCAAATGGTTGCCAAACCATCATTAATAGAAAGGATTAAGAGTTCTCAGATTGATGATGAAGAATTTCAAAAGAAGATTAAAGCTATGAATGATGGGAGATTGATAGACTTTGTGTATGAAGATGGAATTTTGAAATTCGGGAAGAGACTTTGTGTTCCCGATATACCTGATCTAAAAAGGGAATTGCTGGATGATGCTCATAGTTACAATTTCTCTATACACCCTGGGAGCACTAAAATGTATAGAGATTTGAAGTAACATTTTTGGTGGGACAACATGAAGAGGGAGACTGCTGATTTTGTGTCAATATGTATGGTTTTTCCACAAGTGAAAGCTGGAAGGCAACAACCTGGAGGAGTCATGCAACCTCTTCCCTTACGGGAGTGGAAATGGGACAATATTACGATGGACTTTGTCATGGGGCTACCAAAGACTCCTAGAAGGAACGATGCAATATGGGTTGTTGTTGATTGTCTTACCAAGTCATCACATTTTCTTTCTATAAGAGAAGATCTACCACTGGAACGTCTAGCAAGACTATATATTAATGAAGTTCTGAGACTTCATGGAGTACCCCTATTGATTGTTTCTGATCGTGATCCCCATTTTACTTCAAGATTCTAGAAAAATCTTCAGAAATCCTTGGATACTGAACTTCATTTTAGCACTACCTACCACCCTCAAACAGATGGAAAATAAGAACAAACTATTCAAACCTTAGAAGACATGTTGATACCTGCTAACTTGACTTTCAAGGTATGTGGGATCAATATTTACCTCTGGTAGAATTTTCCTATAAGAATAGCTTGCATTCGAGTATTCAGATGGCAGCATATGAAGCGTTATACGGAAAGAGATGTCGCACACCAACCTGTTGGGATGACATTGGTGAAAGAAAACTTGTAAGTCCAGAATTGGTAGAGGAAACAATGGAAAAGGTGAAGGTAATCTAAAATCACATCAAAGCAGCTCAAAGTAGGCAGAAGAGATATGCCGATAATCAAAGGAAGGATTTGGAATTTCAATTCGATGATCATGTTTTCCAGAAGGTATCTCCATGGAAGGGAGTCATACGTTTTGGTAAGAAAGGTAAATTGAGTCCCAGGTACATCGGACCTTTCAATATTCTAGAACGAATCGGGGATGTAGCTTACCGATTGGCAATGCCTCCAAGTCTCTCCAATGTTCACGATGTGTTCCACGTATCTCTATTGAGGAAATACATGCCTGACCCAACGCATGTACTCACCTACGAGGAATTAGAACTAGAACCCGATCTATCTTATTGCGAAGAGCCCATCAAAATTCTTGATATGAGAGAACAAGTTCTGAGAAACCGGACGACACGTTTGGTAAAAGTCTTGTGGAGAAACCATAAGATGGAAGAGGCAACGTGGGAACCCGAGGAACTTATGATGAAAAACCACCTGAGTCTTTTCATGCGGTAGTATTCTAGAAATTTCGAGGACAAAATTATTTGAAGGAGGGGAGAATGTAACACCCCAAGCTTCTACGGTATGCTTCTCTTTGAATAATGCAATAGCGTGTGTTGTACGCAACATCGAGTTCTAACACACACCACAACCGATCAAACTAGCCGTTATAAATAGTAATACCTAATTTTTGAAATTTTATAAATTTTATCTCTCAAAATTGACTTCATTTTTGGATTTGGAGTATCGAATTTAGCCTAAGGTGAAATTTTGGTACTTTTCGGATAACTTTAATATTTTGATGAATAGTGAAAATTACTAAATTTTAATTAAAAAAAACTTTTTTAATCAAAATAATTAATAGAGATAAATTATGAATTTGAGTGGTTTTAAAGTATGTTTAGAATATAGTTTTACCATTTAATACAATGTTGGTCATTGGACATAATTTCACAATTAAACCAAACATAAATAAGTATCAATCTTTTGATAGTTATTATATCTTAAAAACACGCTTTTTGTTTTTACAGCGGGAATTAATTTTAAATTAATTTCTGCCACTTCTGTGTTTTGAATTTGGAAAAATTTATTCCATATTTGGAATCAGGATGTTCAAATTCGGTAAATAGGTAACTTTTATTTTTAGACATTTTGAATAATTACTTCAGTAAATATTTTATTTACCATGGTTAATGGGTAAATCCGGTAAATAAGGGTTAAAAAATAATATTATAATAATAAAAAGTTTCCCTAAAACGTGTCCTAAACTTATTGGTTGATACATGTTCGACCATGGCCATCTTTGGGTCGATTTTGGGACCCCATGGTGCCACTTGTAATTGATAGGGACACTTTATTTTAATTAAGTTAAAATGAATACAAAAATGACACAAGCATATATCTTTTAGAAATAAATTTTTTACATAGGGTTATATATGTTGTATTTTTGACTATAAATATTCATTAGAATGATAAAACTATTTCCTACATAATGGTATTTTATTTATAATTTTTAGAAATTTAATAATTTAATTTATTTATGACACAATTATGATGCAATAATTACCATAATAGTAAAACATTAAAATGATTGATATTGTAGTTACCCAAATAAATATAATTTGAGACTTTTTATAAAGTACACTAATTTTATAGGTTAATATGACATGTTATGAATGATTTAATTAACATTTTTTAAAGAAATAATTCGGTTATGATTTTTACAAAAATCAATTATTGAATACTGTCAAAATTGACATAAAAGAGTTTTTAAAACAAATAGTATATTATTAATTGATATTAAATTTCTAAAAATCTAAGTCTTGGCCAATAGACTTATATCATGATATTTGTATCATTAATTGACCACTTGGGGATCGCTTGGATGTATATAGTAAGTTTATTAACCATATAATATAAAAATACAAAGAGACATTGTAAAAGTGAAACTAATTAACTAAGAGTTAATACTTAATGATAAGGTTATTATAATGACCCAAACCTGTCTAAATTCTATTGGTTGAGTGGTTTTAGACCTATACCCACCTTAAAATTTAAATAATCTACTTTGGAGCCATTAGAAACCAAATATGAATTTATTATAAAATAATATTTCTAGCTTTTCCAAAGGTGCCCCTCACCCCTCTTATAAAAGGGCACTATCCCTTCTCATTATCTCACACCTTTAAAGCCTTTTGGTTCGGCCAAACTCTGCTTAAATACTCTCTCAACTTCCCTCACATCATCTTTGAGGCCTTCCTTTAGTCAGAATACCATCTTAAGGAGTCCTTTTGATCAAATCAAAAGGAAGAACCCAAAGAAGAGGTAATGATTTCACCACCCTTTTTCAAGATCCTTTCTTCTTAAACTTCTTCTTTATTTGTTATTACCATTCTAAAATAACAACTCCAGTATCTTATATATATACTGTGATGTTATTATAAATATGGTACAATAATATTCAGTATTCTATGCATCCTTTGAATAACATGTCACCATACGTGCGTACATACGGCTTACCGTCTCCACGTCGTGGTGTAATTGTTATTCAATAAATTATTATTTGGATGAGTATAATAATGATGTGTAATTCATGTAAATAATAAATGTAACATGATAATGATTCTTTATATATGATATACCATCCAATTATATATTATTTTAATATCAAAAGAATTATATTGTCGCTCGTGCGTACGTACGGACTACCGTCTCAACGAACGCGATGAGATTCATTCTCCATCGTATCCATTCAAGTATAATTATCATTTGATGATTTAAAAATAATGTTTGAGGACTTGATATCATTCTAGATATGATTAAGATAAAACCTATCCATGACAAACATGTCTTACGTAATAAAACATATAAAAGAAAATGAGTAAGTTAACACCCAAAACAACGATAATACTAAGATATTATTAACAAATCAATGTTAAAAGATCACATATGATATCATATTAATATATATGATTCTTGTATAATTTAATAACAATTATTTCACCATTATAAATGAGGTTAACCTACCCCAACCAAGGAAAAGTACAAGGTAAGGGTTTATTTCACAATCTCTTGATTATCCGAGGTTGTTTATACGTAATAATCTACTGGGATCTCTTTATCATCCACATCCATGTTTCTTAAAAATTTATTTCAAAACATTTTTACTATTTAAAATAATATAGGTTAAAGTCATTTATACCCTTGTTTGACTTTTTATAAGAGTTTTATAAAGGAATCTCTCTGTCGTTTTCCAAACAAGGTGCTTTTTAACCTTTTCGACAGAATTAAGGTAAGAATGTTTTTTTAACTTATACGGTGGGTGCGGCTATTTTCCTCCATTATAAAATCATCGAAGCTTCCCTTACAATCTTATAAAAATATTATAAAAGAAAATTTTTTATAAATATATGACTCTTAAATGATTTCAAAATAGAAAGAGATATTTCTCTAAAAAGAGTTATGATTTAATCTATGTCAACATCCTTTGATGGATTTTACGCTTATTTGAAGTTGATTTATTATGATACAAAACTTCTATATTGTATTGAAGGTTTTGTGATATGTTTGACTGTGGATGTGTTATTTTTACACCATTCATGGTTTATGGATGAATTATTTACATTTTGTATGCTAGTTTTAATACGAATGTTTATGTTATGTTTAAACCTTTTCATATGGGAATGCATTGGACTGAATATGTGACGGGTGTAGCCCGCTATAGCTTCTCAATGCATCGGTAGGTCTAATGAGACAAACTAGTGTCTTGGAAAAAGGCCTTGGCAAAATCTTATTTGAAGTCTTGTCCTGAGGCCTTGGCTATGTGGTTATGATAGTCTGACATTATGCTTCCATCATTATGAAAATGGTTATTGATATTGCATGTGATTATTCAATTAGTAGAATATCCATGTGAATAAGTAAATGGAATTATTTCATTTTATTTTTTCCATACTATGTTGAAGTTCAAGTTTAAAAGGATTTTGTTTTAGTTATACACTGCCTTAAATGTTTATTCTTATTTATGAAAGTTCCCGCTATATTGTTATCCTTACTAGGCATTTGAGCTCACCCCTTTTCTATGTTTTATTTTTCCCAGGATGTGAAGAAGTAAATTATGAATGACATGCAGGGATATTATGAGGGGATAATAGTGTGGACTATGGAGACAATATGTTGTTGTAGTAGTTTTTCACTTTATGATGTAATGTAAAACTTTATGAATATATCTAGTGTTTCCAAGGCTACTAAACCAATCGGTCTTTCGAGATTTGATCTTTCTTGTGATCATGAAAATGTTATGTAATAATGCACCGACTCTGGGTAATTGGGGTCGGGGCGTTACAACTTACATAGTGTGTTTATTTTATAATATTTTTGTTCATTTTTCATGCATTTATACACGAAAAATTCCACAAACTTCTTCTCCCTCAAAAACTTTTAACCCTTTTAGTTTTGTAATTTATCACTTTAATTCAAGTTCCCTCCATTTACATTATAGGAAGAGTGACAACGCTGCCTCTGCTCAATCCCAGAGGTAATATTGATGTTCTCACAATAAAATAATTTTCCTTAGGATTAATGTATTATTTCATATTTATGTTTAATTTATTTAGTTTTACTATTAATCACATAAGAATTGTTTTTTTATACATGGGTATTTTTTTTTGAGTTGGGGTGGTTTGTTTGAATCTACTCATGATCATAAGAGATTGTACTTAGAGGATACAACTGAGATAATAAAAACAAGTAAATTGGTCAAGAATTTTTACAACTATCATGAAAATGTGAATTCCTATTACTTATTTAATTAATTTTGTCATCATTATCTCTACTATTTTTTGGTTAATTTTCTTATTATTTTTATCTAATACTTATTTAGTTTTTTCAAAGATATTTTGAGAATTCATATTTTCACATTTCATTTATTTTAGAAGATTTATGTCCATATTTTATTCCTTTCTTAACCACAAATTCCCAAAAATTCCTACCCGTCAAAACCACTTCAACAATATAGTGTTGGAATTTATCACTTTCCTCAATGTTCCCTACACTACCTTTTCTGGATGAGAATCAATGCTACCTATACTCATTCATAGGGTAATATTGATGTTTTCACAATAAAATTATTATTCATAGAATTAATGTGTAATGGACCGGACCTCTCTGGTCCATTACTTTGTGAAAATGTGGCGTTGGAGGTGTTCCGGGAGGTCAAGGTGACTTATCCCCAACACTTTGATAATTTTCTAGTTCTGTGAAAAGTGTTTCCAGTTTTGTGGACAGTAACAGATCGGTCTGACGGATCGGTATCACAGATTGGTCTCACAGATCGGTCTGACAGATCGGTGTCACAGATCAGTCTGACAGATCGGTCTCATAGATCGGTCTGACAGATCAGTCTCATAGATCGGTCTGATAGATCAGTCTCACAGATCAGTCTTATAGATCAGTCTCACAGATCGGTCTCACAGATCGGTCTGACAGATCAGTCTCACAGATCAGTCTGACAGATCGGTCTCACAGATCCGTCTGACAGATCGGTCTGACAGATCGGTTTTACAGATCGGTTTGACAGATCGTTTTGACAGACCGGTCTCAAATATCGGTCTGACATATCAGTCTCACAGATCAGTTTCATGTACATTAACGGTGGGTGAACAGTGTTTCCAGATTCCTACAGTTTTTCCCCTTTTGACGTTTCCTTTGACATAAAATACATTTTAATCCTTATTTTAAGGGCTCTTAAGACTGTTTAAAAGGCCATAAATCCTATATTAATTATTCCTAAGGCTGAGATGTTTTACTTGGTCAAACCGCATGGGTTAATGCGATCCGATTTTAATGGAGAATTAAGAGCATCTTAAACAGTCGCCTCATTAAATCTTCAAAAGGGACAAGATATCATTCTCCATTGTTCTTCCTCTTTGTTCTCATCTATGAGATGCTAGAACCTTTCAATCCTTCCCATATGAGTTTCACAATCAAACTTTACTCCTCAGATCAGTTTCGCTCTATTTTGATGCAACCAAGCTATGTCGATCATTCTTCGATATAAGGTATGTTTATCATCTTTCCTTCGTGGGTCATCTTCTCTTATTCTATTTTCCATATTAGCATGTAATCTCCATGATTCTAATGAGGTTTTCTTGGGGTTTGGTTGGTGTAGACGTACCATGGCATCCTTGGGCGGATGCAGTTATCGTAAGAGGAGGATCATGACCTGTTGTGTGGATAAAGAACATGAGGAGATGTTTGAGGTAGGGGATTCATTGATCTCTAGTTGTTTATGTGTAATCATAGAGTTACCATGATTTATCATTTTTTATCACAATGAAATTGACCTAAATAAATATTTGAACTAGATAAAGAAATTGTTATCGCTCATATGTTATTGCCTCTTGCTTTGCTAGATAGTGTGATATCTATGCTTGCTATTGTTTAGCTGTCCGTTCTTGATGGAAATCAGTAAAGAACATAAATCGGGATTAAATGACAGTTGTTGGCTAAAGATAAAGAGGCATGAAAATGAATCTGGTTCTTGTTGTAATTTGATGTTAATCAAATTAGTGCAGTAAGCTTGTTTATTTAATTGTGATAGCTTACTGATTAGGTTTTTCAAATTTGGAACCTACCTTTAATAAATCTGTTAATTCGAGATGGATTAAATAACTTGTTGGTTGATAAAAGATAATGCCTGATAGGGTTCTGTGTTACCCTCTTGCTTTTAAGGCCGAATGCCTTGTAGTTTGGAGCCATGATTGCTCATTTTCTATGAAGGCTAGGAGCCTTGTTAAAGGGCCAAGAGCCCATTTGATGTGATGTTTGTTTTCCAGCTACTTATGCTGTGATGTGAGCCTAGATGGCTACTGTGACATGTGAAGGGCGGTAGGCCTTGTGGTTGTGGTAGTGGATAGCGCCTAGAGTGGCAAGATGAATCAGTTTATGCATGTGGGAGTCGGGGAGGACACCAAGGATGATGATATGAGATGGATGTGATGGCTGGATGTTGGTGGTTTTGTTTGGTTTTTTATCTACTTTACTTTTCCCCACTGCTCAAGGCAGATGGTCTTTCTTACCCACCTTCTGAAGGAGGTGAATACATGTAGGGTATTCCATGTACTTTTCATGTTTAGCTTCTCAAAGGATAATGGGTCTATGCTCTTTCTATAGGTGGCAAAGACTCGACGGGTAGCATATCTAATCACCGTGTTGAGCCCCCTTTGTGTTTAGTATCATATGTTGCTTTTCTAGAATGCCTGGGAATATGGGAAGGTAATTTCTGTAATGAAAGATTGATTAAATGGTGTTAACCCATGGGGTTGGAATTTTGCTGGAACATAATGATGTGGTGGTAATTTGAAAAAGGGAAAGTGGACCCTTGGTGTATGCCAATGAAGTTTAATGTGGTTTTGTTCATGGTTAATTAATGTGAAAAGAATTAATTAACGTAAATTTAAATTTCTGAAATAGGGAATGAAGTAACCTAATAAAGTTCTTTAACTTGTTGTGTGCTTATAGGATACCTAGTCTTAGAAGTGGCAGCACAGAGTCCGAGAGACGTTAGCTGCAGTTGTGTCTAAGACTAGGTTATGCCCATAGTGTGGTTGTGAGATATATATATTCTATACTTTTTGTGTTTCTAAATGCTACTCCACCCTATCGCTAAGGGCAACTGACACCCCGGGGATTCTGAGCCCTAGGGGGGGGGGGTGTTTTCCCCAACATTCTGATGGGAGGTTGAATGGCTGACTACCCCATCTGACCCCGCTCTATTCTCTTGGTAGATCTTTGTGCTGGTAGGCACAGTGGTTAGTTTTCCCCATATATGTGTGTAGAGGGATGTAATGGATTGTGGTTATTTCACACACATATATTCTGGATATAGTATCATATGGACTACTATAGGTGTAACGTGTATAGGCTGTGATGGCTTGAGGATCCTTACTCGGCGTATGGGCTGTAATGGCTTGAGGTATAATACTCGACATATGATACACGGTACGTGAGATGTGTTGGATCCTGGAAACTACCTGGTTATTTTTGGTTGTGAGGATGGTGTGGTGCTTAGCCCAGGTGTCTGCAGGCAAGCCTTTGTGGTGCACATGGTGCAAATTGTGGATCTTAGCCCAAGTTTATACAGGCAAGCCTTTGGAGAGAGATGCACATGACGTATGTCATTGGAGAAAAGCAGCAAACCCGTTGGGAAGTAGTAGCGGGGTACCCTTGATATTCTTTACTATATTCTATATTCTTGTATGCGTTACTTGGTGAGAGTATCCATGGTGAGGTTGGGAACTTAGTATACCTGTTTAGGTGATGAGTTAGTTTCACTTGTTGTTCACTGTACTTTAGCATGCTTTCTTTACATTTGAACGAGAGGATTTGGGGGGGATCCTACTGATTATACAGTTATACTCACTCTACGTATATATAAACTATTTTTCAGGTCACTTGGAGAAGGTGGGAGATCAGAATGGTTACTTCTAACTTGTGGTTGTAGGAGTTGTTCGGGCTTGTAGTTGCTGCTGTCTTTTCCTTTCTTTTGGGTACTTGACGTTTTTCCCTTTTAGTTGTAGTACTTTTTCATGGAATTTCATATATGGACATGGGTTTCCTTTATATTTTAGTTCTGATTTAGAGTTGATTGGTGTCTATTCTATCTCTCTCTTCTGCATGTGTTCTCTTAGAGGGTAATGCATCCCATTTGTGTGTTACTATACCCTCGGCGCTAGCCGCCAACCCAGGTCCTATTGGAGGTGGGACTTGGGGGTCATTATATCCTTTCTCACATTGATGGCCCATGAGGGGTACACAATGTGGGGAGGGGGTCATGACAGAGTGGTATCAGAGGTCTAGTTGAGGGATAGGATGGAGATTGGAGTTAGGCATATGTGAGGTTGCATGGGTTGGTAGGGCAACAATGTCATTCATGTTTAGCAAGTGTGGTAAACACTAGAGACTGGCAGAGACATAGGCGTTTAGGGCCCCCTATGATCTGTTGCACAGACCTTTAAGTTTATTATGTCTACTAAACAAGGCGATACTGGTTGCAGGGTAGAGACCTAGGAAAGGATCAAGCATAATTCTTGTTTGCGCCTGTTTTTGAATGGGTAGACCGTGGGATGGGTTAACATAAAATGAACAGAAGAAAAAAATAAATTAATTAATGTTGAGTCTTCCATAATCCATGATTAGGAGCTCTAACGGTTTGTTCTTTTGTAGGTATGGCTCCAGGTCGACGTCCTCGTCAGGTTTGCACAGAAAATGTCCAGTAGGACATTCCCGCAGATCTCCGCCAGGTAGAGGTTAACGACGACAACACTTGGAGGAAGACACTCTAACAGTTTCAGCGCCAGAGTCTGCAGAAGTACAGGGGCTCTGTTTCAGATGCAGTCATGAAAGAATGGTTAGAGGAGGTCGAGGTCGGCTTCAGTTCGATTCGTGATCGGAAGGAGCACTGGGTGTCCTTGGTTGTGACGATGCTGCGTGGAGCAGCGAGGAAGTGGTGACTCTTGTTCCTCGGGGGTCGTGAGGAGTCAACGATCTCATGGGAGGAGTTTCGAGACAAGTTCAGAGTTGAGTTCCTTTCTTAGATTGCGAAGTCATCCAGTCGCCATGAGCTTCTTACCCTTTGACAGGGGTGCTTCATTGTTCGAGAGTTTGGAATCCGTTTCAGGAACCTTCTACGATATGCTTCAGACCTGTTACCAAATGAGGAGTCCAGGGCGAGGCATTTTGAGGAGGTTTTGTGTCCAGAGATCCAGTGCTAGGTCACCCCATTTATGCTGAAGACATATCTTGAGGTGCTGGCGAGGGCAGAGGTTGTTGAGAGGACTTTGGCCAGGTCTGGATCATCACGAGATGAGAATCGTCATGATTCTTCACGAAGCAGAGTTGTGGTCTGGGTTCCCAATTTTCAGGTCGGAAGAGTTTCTGTTCACCGGGGGTAGGTCCCAGCCCTTCCCATCTCATTTCTATAGAGGTAGAAACTCTCAGGTCTATGCCAAGGGATCAGGTGATTTTTTTTCTTGTGGTGGTCGTGGTCATCAGCAGTGGGAGTGCCCGACTTTTCAGAGCAGTCGTCGTGTACCTGGCGCTCCACTCCAGGTTCCTCCATTGAGTCAGTTCCAGCCAAGGCAACAGTAGCCGGATGAACCAACTTTAGATCACCTGAGGGTAGATGGGCCAGGTAGAGGACAACCCCATGATGCTCCTTGTCCTCAGAGAGTAGAGCATGGCCGTGGTGGTGGTCGTCATCAGGGTCAGAGAGGCCGTGGAGTAGGTCGTGGTCAGCTTCATGCTCTTGCATTTCCAGCTCCAGGCGAGTCCGAGGTCGTCCGAGGTACTCTTTTCTTGTTTTCTACCTTTTTGTATGCCTTGTTTGATTTAGGAGCGACACACTCCTTCAAATCACCTACCCTTTCCCATGCTTTGAGACTTGAGGTAGAAACCCTTCCAGTGCCCTTGGCATTGACTACGCCAGTTGGAGGTCGAGATAGTTCGTTTGAAGTATGTATAGACTGTGCGCTAGTGTTAGGGAAACACCGTTCTTGGGGAGATTTACTATGTTTACAGATACAACCATATGATGTCATCCTCGGCATGGATTGGTTGTATTCGGTGCAGGCTATCATGGATTGCTACAAGAAGAAGATCGTTTTCATTGATGCGGATGGAGAGCAAGTGGTGTTTGTTCATGAGCGAGATCCTCATATGGGTTATAGAGGATATTCATACTTATCATCCTTGATGGATGAGTTGATGCTGAGTTCTTTAGAGGTTCAGCAGTTGGCGTTTCCTAGGGTCGTAGAGGAGTACCCTAATGTCTTTCCAGAAGATGCCGTAGCATTACCCCCTCGATGAGAGATCGAGTTTGGGATCAAGCTGCAGCCAGGAGCGTCTTCTATCCTTATGTCTCCATATAGTATGGCCCCTTCTGAGTTGCGAGAGCTACGTATACAACTCGATGGTCTGTTACAGTGCGGTTTTGTTCGGCCAAGTGTGTCACCATGGGGTGCACCGGTCTTGTTCGTGAAGAAGGCCGACATCAGTTTGCGGTTGTGTGTCAATTATCGTCGCTTAAACAAAGTGACAATAAAGAACCGCTATCATCTTCCACGTATTGATGACTTATTTGATCAACTAAAGGGTGTAAGTTGGTTCTCAAAGATCGACTTGCGGTCAGGATATCATCAAATGCGTGTGAAGGATGAGGATATCTCGAAGACTGCTTTTCGCTGTCACCATGGGCATTATGAGTTTGTTATAATTCTGTTCGGTGTGATGAATTCTCCAGCTATTTTCATGGGTTAGATGAATGCTATGTTTCGTGAGTTCCGAGACAAGTTTGTGGCGGTTTTCATTGATGAAATCCTTGTGTACTCCACATCTGAAGAGGAGCATACAGAGCATCTACGAGCCGTTTTGGGAGTTCTTTGACAACATCAGCTATTTGGGAAGTTGTCTAAGTGTGAGTTTTTGTCTTGAGAAGTTCGTTTATTAGGGCATGTTGTGTCCCAACAGGGAGTAGTTGTGGATCTGTCAAAGATAGAAGCAGTTGTGTCTTTGGCAGCCCTCAAGACAGTTTCAGAGGTGCGAAGTTTGTTTGGTCTCACAAGCTACTACAAGAGGTTCGTATCCAATTTATCATGATTTGCGACTCCTATAATATCTCTGACCAGGAAGGATCAGGCCTTCGTATGGACTGATCAGTGTCATGCAACTTTTGAGTATCTGAAGGAGAAGTTGGTAAGTGCTCCAGTTCTTTGTCTTCCAGCTGAGGGAGTCCAGTTTGATGTTTTCTGTGATGCTTCACATCTGGGGTTAGGCTGTGTTCTCATGCAGCAGAGGGTAGTTGTTTCTTATGGGTCTCGGCAGTTACGTCCCCATGAATTCAATTATTCCACCCATGATCTTGAGTTGGCAGCCGTGGTGTTTGCGCTGAAGTTGTGGAGACATTACCTCATTGGTGAGCACTTTGTGGTTTTCACCGATCATAAGAGTTTTAGGTATGTTTTCTCCCAACGTTACTTGAACTTACGACAGCGTCGGTGGATGGATTTATTATAGTGATACGACTTCAAAATATCGTATACACCTGGAAAATGGAATGTTGTATCTGATGTGATGAGCCGAAAGTCACGTAGTGATGCTGTGCGTGAATCCGGTGATTCCTGGAGAGTAATGGAGGAACTGTCAGCTTTACATATGGATATGGAAGAGGTTGGAGGTAGAGGTTGTCTTTTCCAGATGACGGTGCAGTCATCCCTGATGCAGAAGGTGGAAGATTCCCAGTTGGGTGATCCAGAGGTGGAATTTTGGAGAGACAGAGTTGTTTGTGGCGAGGCCCCTGATGGTTGGTCCGAGGATGAACAACACCGAATGTTGTATCATGGTAGGATTTTTGTTCCCTTGGTGATGCGCGATACAGTTATCTGAGAGTTCCATAGTTCGCCCTTAGCATTACATCCTAGTGTGACAAAGATGTATCGATCCTTGGAGAGTCAGTTTTGGTGGCCTGGGCAAAAGCGTGCGGTTGCGGAGTTTGTGTCTCGATGTTTAGTCTTCCAGAAGGTGAAGGACTAACACCGTGTTCCTGGTGGTCTTCTCCAGCCATTAGAGATTCCTCATTGGAAGTGGGAGGACATCTCAATGGACTTTGTTACTGGTTTACCTCAAGCTCTGGGAGGACATGATGCAATTTTGTGGTAGTGGATTGTTTGACAAAATCAGCCCACTTTATAGCGATCAAGGAGTCGAGCTCAGTGGAAGTTTTGTCGAGGCAGTATCTAGAGGAGGTAGCGAGACTTCATGGAGTCCCTTGGACGATAATTTCTGATCGAGATCCTCGTTTTACCTCCATGGTGTGGAGAGTTCTCCAGCATGCTTTTGGTTCTTAGAAATTCCTTAGCACTGCTTTTCATCCTTAAACGAATGGTCAGATAGAGCGAACCATGCAGACTCTTGAATACATGTTGCATTCTTGTGTTCTTGACTTTGGAGGTTCATGGATGAGGCACTTACCCTTGGTGGGGTTCTATTACAATAATATTTTTCACTCCACCATCGGTATGGTGCCGTTTGAAACCTTGTATGGCCAGCCTTGCCGTTCTCCATTGTGCTGGACTGGGGTTGGAGAGTCAGCAATTCTCAGACCGGAACTAGTGCAGAATACAAAAGCGATTGTTCAAGTGATTCTTGAGAGGATGAAGATAGCACAAGATCATCAGAAATCATATACTGATCAAAGGAGGAGACCCTTGGAGTTTAATGTTGGGGATCCTGTTTTTCTGAAGGTGACTCCCCGTCGTGGGCAGTGAAGGTTTGGTCGTGGAAGTAATATTTCTCCCTGGTTTTTTGGGCCTTTCGAGGTGTTAGATCATGTTGGAGCTGTGGCATATCAAGTAGCACTTCCCCCATAGAAGAGTCGGATACATGATGTTTTCCATGTATCACAACTCCGTCGTTATCTTCATGATGACTCTTACATCATCGATTGGGGAGAGATTGATGTTGATGATGATGTAACATTTGAGGAGAGACATGTGGAGATCCAAGACTGAAAGAAGAATGTGTTGTGTGGGCGTTCTATCCCCTTAGATCATGTCTTGTGGCGACACGGTGGCATGGAGAGGAGTACTTGGGAACGTGAGTCAAAGATGCGTGTCCAGTACCCAGAGCTGTTTTAAGATATTGTGTTGTGTTTTCTTTGATCCTTTCTTTTATGTACCTTTGATGTGATGATATGCTTAAATTGTTTGGATATTAATTGTTTTTTCCTTGTTTTCAGATGTCATGGTTTTGTCCCAGCTTTTGAACAACTCAGGGTGGTTTTCCCCCGAGAGGTATCTTACGGGGTGGTTGTTCGGACCCCTCTTCTCTTTAGGTTGGTTTTAAATTCTTGAGGATGAGAATGTTTTGAGAGGTATCTAATATAATGGCCCGAACCTCTCTAGTCCATTACTTTGTGAAAATGTGGTGTTGGAGGAGTTCCGGGAGGTCAAGGTGACTTATCCCCAACAATTTGCCAATTTTCCAGTTCTGTGAACAGTATTTCCTATTTTGTGAACAGTAACAGATCGGTCTGACAGATCGGTCTGAAAGATCGGTCTCAGAGATCGGTCTGACAGATCGGTCTGACAGATCAGTCTCACAGAGCGGTCTGACAGATCGGTCTCACAGATCAGTCTAACAGATCTGTCTGACAGATCGGTCTGACAGATCGGTCTGACAGATCGGTCTCACAGATCGGTCTGACAGATCGGTTTCACAGATCGGTCTGACAGATTATTTTGACAGATCGATCTTAGAGATCGGTCTGACAGATCGGTCTCACAGATCGGTTTCATGTACAGTAACGGCGGGTGAACACTGTTTCCAGATTCCTACAGTTTTTCCCCTTTTGACGTTTCCTTTGACATAAAATACATTTAAAGCCTTATTTTAAGGGACCTTAAGGCCATTTCAAAGGCCATAAATCCTATATTAATTATTCCTATGGCCAGGATGTTTTACTTGGTCAAACCGCATGGGTTAATGCGATCTGCTTTTGATGGATAATTAAGCGCATCTAAAACTGTCACCTCATTAAATCTTCAAAAGGGACAAGATATCATTCTCCATTTTTATTCCTGTTTTTTCTCAGCTATGAGACACTAGAACCTTTCAATCCTTCCCATAGGAGTTTCACAATCAAACTTTACTCCTCGGATTAGTTCCGCTCTGTTTTGATGCAACCAACCTGTGTCAATCATTATTCGATATAAGGTATGTTTATCATCTTTCCTTTGTGGGTCATCTTCTCTTATTCTACTTTCCATATTAGCATGTAATATCCATGCTTCTAATGAGTTTTTCTTGGGGTTTGGTTGGTGCGGACGTACCGTGGCATCCTCAGGCAGATACAGTTGTCGCGAGAGGAGGATCGTGACCCGTTGTGTGGACAAAGAACGTGAGGAGCTGTTTGAGGTAGGGGATTCATTGATTATCTAGTTGTTTATGTGAAATCGTAGAGTTACCATGATTTAGACCTTTGGATCACAATGAAATTAACCTAAATAAATATTTGAACTGGGTAAATAAATTGTTATCGCTCGTATGTTATTGACTCTTGCTTTTCTAGATAGTGTAATATCTATGCTTTCTATTGTTTAGCTGTGTGTTCTTGATGGAAATCGGTAAAGAAAGTAAATCAGGATTAATTCATAATTGTTGGATAAAGATAAAGAGGCACGAAAATAAATCTAGTTCTTCTTGTAATTTGATGTTAATCAAATTAGTGCAGTAATCATGTTTATTTAATTGTGATAGCTTACTGATTAGGTTTACCGAATTTGGAACCTACCTTTAATAAATCTGTTAATTCGAGATGGATTAAATAACTAGTTGGTTGATAATAGATAACGGCTAATAGGGTTCTGAGTTACCCTCTTGCTTGTAAGGCTGAATGCCTTGTGCTTTGGAGCCATGAGTGATCATTTTGTATGAAGTCTAGGAGTCTTGTTAAAGGGACAAGAGACCATTTGATGCGATGTTTGTTTTTCTTGCTTCTTGTGCTGTGATGTGAGCCTGGATGGCTGTTGTGATATGTGAAGGCCGGGAGGCCCTGTGGTTGTGGCAGCGGATGGTGCCTAGAGTGGCGAGATGCATCCGTTTATGCATGTGGGAGTCAGGGAGGACACCATGGATGATTGTATGGGATGGATGTGATGGCTGGATTTTGGTGGTTTTGTTTGGTTGTTTATCTGCTTTACTTTTCCCTACTGCTCAAGGTAGCTGGTCTTGATTACCCAACTTCCAAAGGAGGAAAATACACGTGGGGTATGCCACGTGCTTTCCGTGTTTAGCTTCTTGAGGGAGAATGGGTCTATGGTCTTTCTATAGGCGGCAAAGACTCGACGGGTAGCATATCTACTCACCGTGTTGATCCCCCTTTTTGTTTAGTAGCATAGGTTGCTTTTCTAGAATGTTTGGGAATATGGGAAAGTAATTTCTATATTGAAATATTGATTAAATGGTGTTAACCCATGGGGTTGGAATTTTTCTGGAACTTATTGAAGAGGTGGTAATTTGAAAAAGGGAAAGTGGACCCTTGGTGTATGCCAATGAAGTTTAATGTGGTTTTGTTCATGGTTAATTATTGTGAAAAAAATCAACTAACATAAAGTGGAATTGATGAAATAGGGAATGAAGTAACCTAATGAAGTTCTTTAACTGGTTGTGTGATTATAGGATACCTAGTCTTAGAAGTGGCATCCCGGAGTCCGAGAGACGTTAGCTGCAATTGTGTCTAAGACTAGGTTATGCCCATGTGTGGTTGTGAGATATATATATTCTGTAATTTTTGTGTTTCTAAACTCTACTCCACCCTGTTGGTAATGGAAACTGACACCCTGGGGATTCTGAGCCCTGGGGGGGTGTTTTCCCCAACATTCTACTGGGAGGTTGAATGGTTGAATACCCCCTTTGACTCCGCTCTCTTCTCTTGGTAGATCTTTGTGCTGGTAGGCACATCGGTTAGTTTTCCCCATATATGTGTGTAGAGGGATATAATGGCTTGTGGTTATTTAACACACATATATTCTGGATATAGTATCCTATAGACTACTATAGGTGTAACATGTATAGGCTATGATGGCTTGAGGATCCTTACTCGGCATATGGGATGTGATGGCTTGAGGTATAATACCCGACGTATGATACACATTATGTGAGATTTGGTGGCTCCTGAAAACTACATGGTTAGTTTTGGTTGTGAGGATGGTGTGGTGCTTAGCCCAGGTGTCTGCGGGCAAGCCTTTGTAGTGCACGTGGTGCAAATTGTGGATCTTAGCCCAAGTTTATACGGGAAAGCCTTTGGAGAGAGATGTAGAGGACGTATGTCGTTGGGGAAAAGTGGAACACCAGTGGGGAAGTAGTAGCTAGGTACCCTTGATATTCTTTACTATATGCTATATTATTGTATGCATTACTTGGTGAGAGTAGCCATGGTGAGGTTGGTAACTTAGTATACCTGTTTAGGTGAGGAGTTAGTTTCACTTGTTGTTCAATGTGCTTTAGCATGCTTTCTTTACTTTTGCATGAGAGGCTTTGGGGATGATACTACTGAGTATATTGTTATACTCACCCTATGTATATATAAACTTTCTTTCAGGTCACTTGGAGCAGGTGGGAGATCAGGCTGGTTACTTCTATCTTGTGGTTTCAGGAGCTGTTCGGGCTTGTAGTTGCTGCTGTCTTTTCCTTTCTTTTGGGTACTTGCCGTTTTTACCTTTCAGTTTTAGTACTTTTTCATGGCATTTCATATATAGACATGGGTTTCTTTTATATTTTAGTTCTGAGTTGGAGTTTATTGGTGTCTATTCTATCTCTCTCTTCTGCATGTGTTCTCTTAGTGGTTAATGCCTCCCATTTATGTGTTACTATACCCTCGGTGCTAGTTGCCAACCCGGGGCCTACTGGAGGTGGGACTCGGGGGTCATTATCTCCCTTCTCACATTTCCGGCCCAGGAGGGGTACACATTGTGGGGAGGGGGTTGTGACATAATGTATTATTTCATATTTATGTTTAATTTATTTCTTTTTATTATTACTCACATAATAATTATTCACTTTTATTGGTGGATTCATATTTTTGATTTGGGGTGGTTTTTTTGAACCTTCTCATGCTCGTGAGATATTGGACTTTGAGGATATAACTAAGATAATAAAAATAATGAAATGGGTCAAGAATGTATATAACCATTATGAAAAGGTGAATTACTATTATTTATGTATTTATTTATTTCATCATTTTATCTACTATTTGTATGTTAATTTCCTTTTCATCTTTATCTAATACTTATTTAGTTTTTTTCACACATACTTTGGGAAGTAATATTTTTATTTCAACTATATGAAAAAAGACACAAATATGATAACATGTCCCTTTCTTCCATTTTTACCTTACTTTCCATTTCTTTTCTTTTTTTAAACTCCCAACACTATATTTTGAGTCGATGTTATTTGATAAAAAAACTTTTTCAACTAAGAACATTGACTCAATATGTAACGTTGGATGTTAGAAAAATAAATTCAATAAAAATAATGGTAACATTGTTAGTTAGTATTTTTTTTGAGACTTTGTGATATGTATTAATCATCTGTATCTCAATCTGACATATGGTATGACTAGTATGAATCCAAGTTCTTATTTTTATTTAAAATTGACATTAATTTTTGTAAAAAAGATAACTAACATTCTCTAAACCAATAAAATAAATTTTTATCATTTTGATACTTTAGAAAAAAAATAAACTAGTCATTTTTGACTTGTAGGATCCATCTGTACCTCAATCCAACACAAGATGTTCCTGATACGACTCAAAGTGTCTGTTATCAGTTTAAAATTGACATTTTACTTAAAAAATATTCACTCAATAAAACCGAGTAAACAAGATTTTATTTTATTTATAATTTAGGAAAATTATTTATAATTAATTTTTGACATGTATGAATCAGTCTCACACAAATTCAACCCATGATGTAACCTATATGACTCAAAGTGTGTGTTTCCAGTTTAAAATGACATTTTAGTAAAAACTAACAACAAGACACTAAAAATTTATAAAATTAATTAGGATTGTTTTTATACTTTAAGAAAATGTTCCATAAGTTAGTTGGGGTTTTTTATTTATCATCCATACCTCAATATGATACAGGTTGTGACCAGTATGACTTCAAGTGCATCTATTTATTTAAAATTATAATTAATTTTAGTAAAAATGGAAACTGATATACTCAAAATCAAGTAAATGCATTATTATTGTTTTTAAACTTTAATAAAATGATTTATAATTCATTTATGATGTGTAGGAATCAGTTAAACCTCAATATGATACACTATGTTCCCAGTATGACTCAGAGTTTCTGTTTTCAGTTTAAAATTAATATTTTATTTCAAAAAGTGTTAATCAACTAAAAATAATAATAAACACTCAGATTTTATTGAATATTTATGAAAATTATTTATAGGTAATATTTTTGTAGGAATCAATCTCATATCAAACTGACACACAATATAACTCAAATGACTCAAAGTGTGTGCTTGTAGTTTAAAATGACATTTTAGAAAAAATGACAAGTGATGTACTCAAAACAAATAAAACACATTAATATTCTTCTAATACATTAGGAAAATTATTCAAAATTCATTTTATACATGTATGAATTATCCTCAACTCAATATAACACACTATGTGACTGATATGAATCCAAGTGCATCTTTTTATTTAAAGTTGATGTTAATTTTTGTAAAAAAGAAAAATTTCATAATCAAAACTAATAAAACACATTCTTATTGTTTTCTACTTTAGTGATACTATCCATATAATTCATTTTTTACATGTATGAATCAGCCTCACCTCAATTCAATACAAGATGTGTTTGATATGACTCAAAGTGTCTATTATCAGTTTAAAATTGACATTTTAATTCAAAAAGTGGCACTCACTGAAAAAGAGAAAACACACTCAAATTGTCTTTATAATTTATGAAAACAATTAATATTTCATTTTTGAAGTGTAAGAATCATTCAAATGTCAAACTGACACTTGATTTGACCGGTATGACTCAAAGTGCGTGATTCAAGTTTAAAATGACATTTTGGTAAAAAAGATATTTGATGTACTAAAAACCAAGAAAACAAATTTGTATTGTTTTTATACTTTATTAAAATTATCCATAAGTCATTTAGGATGTGTAGGAATCAAACTTACCTCAATCCTATGCATGGTTTGATTGGTATGACTCCAAGTGTGTCTTTTTATTTAAAATTGACATTAATTTTTGTAAAAAGGGAAACTGACATACTCAAAACTGATAAAACACATTATTATTATTTTGATATGTCAGTAAAAAAATCCAAAATTCATTTTTTATTTATATAAATAATCTGCACCTCAACCTGATATATTATGTGCCTAGTATGACTCAAAGTGTTTGTTATCTTTAACGACCCAAACATTTATAAATAAAATTCCCCTTATGATTTTAATTAAATGAATTATCAAATATTATGTTTATAAAAAACACATGAACCAATTAGGTTTTATTATATACTAATATTTTTAAAAGACTATTAAGAATAATTATTGTTGATAATACATATATTGAACAGTTATCACATGATTAATATATATATAGGGTTTTCAAAAATCCAATTGACTTTGACAAATTAAGTAACAACCTCAGCAAGTTAGATCATATCCTATAAAGCCCTTTTATCACAGATTATAATGGATATATAATCTCTATTCATTGACCTAGTCCAATCCCAAGATAATATCCTATAACTTAAGCATGATCAAAATTATTTACCGAAGAAGTTCATGCTCATCGAGATCATGACCCATACAATTTACGTCGAACCACCCCATGAAAGTCTCATCATTGCACACATTACCCTTAGAGAGTTTTTTGGTGTATTAAATGGATATGTATAAAGACCTATAAATATGACTATGTGAATTACTTTTAATATAATAATGGTTATATTTATTTCTTATTATTTCTATTTTATAAATGTTTTTTATTTTTGACTCCATAATACACAAAGTGTATTTTTGGGTAACATACAAATTAAATTAAGTAATTTATTTTAATGAATTAATTAATATTTGAAATAAATAATAATTTAATAAAATATTATTATTAAATATTTTTTATTAAATATTTTTTATTAAATATAAATGATACTATAATTTTTATGAAGTCAAATGTAATTTTTATAAGGGCTTAAAAACTATTATTGTAAAAACCCCATCATTTCTTAATAAATGTCAATTATTATTTTAAAAGTTAAAATAAACATATTTAATTTTTTTTTGATAAAATGAATGTTATTTTTGGAATAGGAATGTTGAAATTACCCAATGGTTAATTTTTCATAATTTTCTAAGATAATCGAATTTTCAGGTAAGAATTAAATACCACATAAATATACTGTGTGTATTATGAAATCAAAATGAACTAAAAGTGATGTAATAAATACTTTAGATGTCATACATGACCAAATATATGTTTTATCTTTAAAATAATGTGATTTTATGTTTATTTTATTAATTTTATAAATTCATTATAAATCCTCAAAAACTTATAATATATTTTAATGTTTTAAAACCATTTCTTTAAAGATTATGACTCACTTCCACATCATCATGGATATTATTTTATTAATTTAGGGCATTGGACTTATAAAATAATTAAAACCACCTCTATTTGGTTGAAACTATGGTAAAAAACTGTGGTAATGTTTGTGGTTTTGTTTATTTTATTATATAGAGCAGAAAACCTCAGTTTAAGAAAAAAAATAATTCCCCACTAATTTCCTCAATAAAACCTCCCAATATCCCATTTATATTCACTAAAAGTACTTATATAACTTATTTAATATTCCCTATTCTTTCTAGAGTCCTAAAAAATTTCTCCAAGCTCTCATGGAGACCCTCCCAAGCATTTGGAGTCACACTCTCAAGGTAAGGGATCCTCAACTTCTCTTATTTATTCAAGTTTATTTATTATCTTATACCTTATGTTTCCAATTAATAATGTTGGTACATGCCTTTCCATGTCCCTATTGTATCCCATTTTATTTTGAAATTATTACATACCCATTTTGATCTCATTAACCCATTTTATTAATTTTTTAATTGATGTCGTTATGCTATGGAAACTTCTCTGTGATTTTCCATGACAAAACAATTGTGTAGAGAATACTATACCCATTAAATATCAAAGGTTTTCACCTTTTTACACTTATAATTATTTTAATTGGGACTTACATGTATTAATTATATACTCCTTGATCATTTAATAAAATATTTTGATGAATTAATCTATGTTATATGATCTGTGCGACACACTTAAGCATGAGAATGAAATGAAAGTGATGGGTCAACCTAGAATTATATAGTGCTCCAATGCATTGGGTGATGATTAGTCTGATGAAAAATAATGTTGGGATAGGGAGTGAATGTGATTAATTTATTTAATTTTTCCATCATTATTTCTTGGAAGTTAGCCTTGACCTATGTTTATGATGTAGTGTTTTATGTTATTACCACATTTCCTATATTTCCTTTATGATTATCATGTTATATCATGTCTCATTGATCATGTTTTTGATTCCTAGTCCTTTTATTCCCCATTGATATGCCTAATTTCTAATATGCATTATTCTCATCAGGTTATTTCATTTCTATTCCCTTATTGGGTTTTTAGCTCACCCCTTTCTTATATATCCCCAAGTTATCCCAAGAAGTTTTATGTTCGATGGAATATTTTGATCATCTTAAATAAGTTTTTAATAATTATCATGTTTTCTCATTTTATATTTTTATGTAATGTACATACTTCACAAAGGAACTAGAATTATTTATCTTTTGGGTTATACTAAGTGAAATATTATTTAATATATCATGTTTTAATTCTAAATAAAGAGTAGAGTTGTTATAGTCAGTATCAATGAAAATTTTTAGTTATTTTGGGATTAGGATTAGATTTACTTAGGTATAATACTGTGAATAGGAGAAAAAACATAAATTTTCATATGTACAGAGTAATTTATTTATCAAGAAAATATATATATGTTTGGATAATACAAGTGGATTTGGATCTGTTATAGATGTACATAGGGGTAAAATTATAAAACACCGCATTGAGTGAGAATCAACTGGGAACAGGTGCACAACAACAAGCTTTGCTGCACACCTAGTTTTGAAACTTCTTATATATATTCTTTGGTAAATTAATCAGCTCCTTATGAACCATTATTAAAGGAAAAAAATAAACATAAGAATATATGTTAGGAAATAGATCATAGATAACATAAATTGATGCCTAGAAATTCCTAAGTTAAGGAAATACATGTAATTTATATGTTATCTATTTAATGTCATTGGATTAAATTCTATTTGTTTATTGGTTTAAAAATAATCATCCATAATTTTCCCTTTATTCTTTCCAACAACTTGAAATAGTATGAATTAGGTAAACAATCAATGTAATTAGAAATGTGATGACTGACCCCAATGAGATTCTCTACCTGTTGGGAGTGGGAATCAAAAACATTATGATAATACTCTCTTAGATGACTTATTTTATGAAGAGAAACAATTATTATGAGGATCACCTAAATCCCCCAAATAAAGATCAATCTACAATTGATAGCTATATGTGATAAAGGCCTTTGACTTTTAATGGATCATCTGATCCCCTAATCATAGAACAATGGATTAACTCTATTGAGAAAATATTCTCCATCCTTTCATGTTCTGAGATAGAGAAGTTTCTGATGGATATTTATCATATAGAGAGAAAAACTAATTAATGGTGGGATTTGATCAAGAATATAATGACTGAGGAAGATATTGAAGTGATGGGGTGGAAGGAATTCTAGAAAATTATTTTTAATAAGTATTTTCCTTGCACTCTCCAACTTAAGAAGGAAATGGATTTACTTTCCTTCAAGAAAAAAGATGACAAATCTATCAAGGCGTATGAGAAAAAATTAATAATACTTTCACGATACAGGTCCAAATTTTTGTTTCCCCTAAATTCAAGGTTGACCACTTATTTGGTGGGCTAAAACCTAGTGTATGAAAATCCCTTGTGATTTGAGACTTTAATAGATATGAGAAAATTTCCGATGTGCCCTCAAAGTATAAATAGATATCAATGAATCTTAGGGGAATCATGGGGATAATAAGAAAAAATTGGATTTTATTTCTAGTGTTTTCTTGGAGAAATATAAGAGTGCCAAAAAATTTCAACATCCCACTTATTAAAGGTTTGGAAAGAATCACCCCAAAAAGTTTCTAAAGGGGAAGAGGAAACACTTTTGGCATATGAAGGAAGGGAACCTAGCTAGAAATTTTTTGATAGTAGAGAACCATCAATGCAATAGAGGAATGGAATGCTCTGGTAAACTATCAGGGAATTGTGAATTACTTCAACTTTAAGTAACTAGGACAATTTTCAAACCAATTCACAAATCCAAGGGTTTTTAGATACAAATGAACTCACTATAATGTAGTAAGGGCTAGATTTTTCCATCACAACCACTGAGGTGGATCCTAAAAATGAAGTGGTGATAGGTAAACTTGTTATTAATTCATGAATAGTGAATGTACTTTTTGATTATGGTTCTACATATTCATTCATATCATGCAATTTTATTAGAACTATTCAAACACCACCACAAAGCATTGAAGTAGAGTTGTCGGTAAAAAATGAAAATGGAGAAAATATTGTATCCCAGGTACATAACCAATCACCCATCAAACTTTGTGGGCTTAAATTACCATAAAACCTTATAATACTCAATTTTTTTTAGTTTTATACAATTCTTGGTATGGATTGGATTTCCTTGTATAGAGCCAACATAAATTTCCACAAGAAGAAAATCAATATTTGTATCAAGAATCGACTGTCAATTTTGTACAAGTGAAAAGATGAGGATGAGTCTTATTTTGAACCAACATATCAATCATGGATAATAATTCCCTACAAGAAATAATACATAGATCAAATGATTTATTATAAGTAAAATAACATCCTTAAAGACATTCCTATTGTGAGGAAATACACTGATGTGTTTCCTGAGTACTTGCCTGGTTTTCCTCCTAGTCGAGAGGTTGAATTTTCAATCAAGAGCATACCTGAGGATTTTATGTTATCCAAGAATCCATATAAAATGTTTTTTG
Source organism: Viscum album (assembly GCA_963277665.1). Lineage (NCBI taxonomy): Eukaryota > Viridiplantae > Streptophyta > Magnoliopsida > Santalales > Viscaceae > Viscum > Viscum album. The sequence continues at coordinate 1,110,636,839 of OY728119.1, forward strand.
TGGAACGTATAGAGATGAAGAAACAACTACAATAGAATTTGGATAAATGGTTCATATTACCAAGTGCTTCACCATAGGGTGCACCAGTCCTCTTTATCAACAAGAAGGATGAGTCAATGCACCTTTGTATTGATTATCATGAGATAAACAAGATCAAGATAAATAAAAAGTATCCACTTCCATAGATTGATGAATTATTCGATTATCTATGTGGAGAAAAATATTTATCCAAGGTGAATCTATGGTTGGGATATTACTAATTTAGGGTGAAGAAAGAGGATATCCCTAATACTAGTTTTCATACAAGGTATGGGTACTGTGATTTCATAGTAATTATATTATGACTCACTAATTATCCATAAATCACAATGGTATTTATGAATAGAGTCTTTATAGATTACATAAAAAAATTTGTAGTCTTTATAGATGATATTTGAATATAATCGAAAAGCAAGGAGGATCATGAGAAGCATCCGAGCACTGTGCTAAAAACATTACAAAAGGAGGGTATTTATTCCAAGTAAAACAAATGTGAGTTCTATTTGAAGGAAGTTTCATTATTGGGGAATATAATCACAAATAATGGGATATATGTGCACCCTTCTGAAATAGATATCCATAGTTTCCTTAGATTAGCTGGGTACTATCATCAATCTATGAGAAATTTATCATTATTGTAAAAAACTCTAATCAAGATAATTTGGAAAGGAGTCAAGTTTTCTTATAATGATGAATGTGAATAGAGCTTCAAGGATTTTAAAAGGAGGATTAACATTTTACCTATACTCCCACTACCCAGAAGTGGATAATTTTTCATTGTATTCAACAATTCTTCAAGTACGGGTTTGTGCTATGTGTTAATGTATAATGAAAAAGTAACAACCTATGCTTCAAGGTAGTTTAAAGTTTAGGAATAAAACTACCCAATGCATGATTTGGAGTTGGATGAAATGAAATTGACTTTGAAAATATCAAGGAATTATATCTTTGGGGGGGGGGGGGTGAAATATACCTGGATCACAAAATCCTCAAGTATATATTCCCACATAAAGAGATGAATATGCACCAACAAATATGGTTAGAGATAATCAAGGACTATGACTACTCAATTAACTACCATCCTGGGAACGAGAATAAAATGGTATACACTCTAAGTAGAAAGGATCCAACAATTATTTCTTTGATGATAATTGAGAGTGATCCTATCTTATAATATTTGGAAAGGATGAATAGGGGAATAATAAAGGAAGAAAAATAATAAATCCTTTCATAAATCATTAATCAATTATCCCTTATAAATAAGATAAAGAATTCTCAAATATATGATGTGTGAATTCAAAAGATAGTGGAAACTATAATAAAAGGGAAAACCTCAAAATTCAATGTTAATGAAGAAGGATATTTCATATTTGGTTCATGAATATATGTACTAAAAAATATCCCTTATTAAAGGGGGATCTATTGGATGATGCATGTAGTTCGACTTTATCCATCCATCCAAGAATTTCAGAGATGTATTGAGATATCTATGAGCACTATTGGTGGGAAAATGGGAAGAATAAGATCACAGAATATAAATCAAGATGCATTGTATGTTAGAAAGTGAAGGAAAAAAAGAAAAAATCCAATGGGATGATGCAACCATTACCCATACCTACACGGAAATGGGAAAAAACTAGCATGGAATTTATCATTGGTCTTCAAAATACATCAAGAGGAAATAATTTTACATGGGTTATGGGGGATCATCTTATAAATACCACACACTTAATTGTGATTTGAGATGATTTCTCACTTGATCAAATTGCAATGATATACTTTAGATAAGTTGTGAGTCTACACGGAACACCAATATCGATTATTTCTAATTGAGATCCAAGATTTACCTACAAGTTCTAGAAGATTCCCCAACACACTCTGTATACTGAGTTAAACATCAGCATGGATTATCTAACTCAAACTGATGGAAAATCTGAGCGGACTCTCCAGATAGTTGAGGACATGTCGAGATCATTCTCAATTTAATTCAAAGTAGGATGAGTTCAATATCTTCCTCTAGTTGAGTTTTCATACAATAATTGTTTCCAATAAAGAATCCAAATGGATCCCTAAAATCCCTTTATGGGAAGAGGTGCATAACACCCGCATGTTGGGAAGATATAGGGTAACAAAAATTTCTAGGCCCGAAAATGGTTGAGGAAACAGTGGAAAAGGTTAAGACCATTCAACAGCTCATCAAGGCTGATCAGATTCAACAAAAGATAGATGATGAAAATCATAAATGAGGCCTATAGTTTGATTTTAGAGACATGGTATTCCTCCAAATATCTCTATAGAATAATTTCATGATATTTGGGAAGAAGGGAAAGATTAGTCCAAGACGCATCGACCCCTTTGACATCCTTAATCACGTCAATGCAGTGGCCTATCAACTAGCACTCCCACCTAATCTATCACAAGTACATGATGTATTCATTATATACATTTTGAGGAATTACATGCCAAACCCCTCACATTTCCTCAATAAATAAGTGGTACCATTAGAGAATGAAATTTCATATGAGGAGCATCCGGTGAAGATATTAGATTGAAGAGATTAGGTTCTGTGAAACAAGAAAATATATCTGGTCAAAGTGTTGTGGAGAAACCAAAAGTTTGAAGTACTAATTTGGGAACTGAAGGAAGTGATAAAACAGAATTAAACCCATCCTTTTTTGTCCAGGAAAATAAAATTTTGTGGGAAAATTTTTTGAATGAGGGAAGATTGTAATGACTTGAACATTTATAAATAACATTACGATTATGATTTTAATTTAATGCATTATTATATATTATGGTTATAGAAAACACATGAGATTATTTGGTTTAATTATATTCTAATAGATTTAAAATACCATTAGGAAAAATTATTATTTATAATATATCCATTTAATAGTGATCACATGATTAATATAAATATTGGGTTTTAACAATTCCAATTGACACAAAAAAAGGAAGTGATGACCTTAAGTAGTAGGATCGTACCCTATGAAACCCATTTCTCATAGATTCCGAGAGAGATAACATATCTAGGAATATAATTTAATCAATCCCAATCTGAGATCCAATAACTCAAGAATGAGAGAAACTGTTTACGTGATAAATTTATGATCATCATAATCATAACCTAAATAATGTACACTGAACAACCCAATGAAAGTCACACAGTCGCACACCTTACCCTTAGGGATTTTTCAAGTGTATTAAAGATATGTGTATCAAGAACCTACAAATACGAGTAGGTAAATTATTTTAAATAGAACAATGGTTATATTTTCTTCTTAACATTTTTATTTTGGTAAATAATTTTGATTTTTGATTCAATAAAACACAATGTATTTTGGGTAATATTCAAATTCAATTAAAGAATTTTTTTAACAAATTAATTTTTCTTGAAATAAATAATATTTTAATAAAATATTATTATTTAATAATTTATATTAAATATAAACGATTACATTTTTTTATGAAGTCAATTGTAATTTTTATAAGGGTTCAAAAAATGTAATTATAAAAAAACCCACCATTTCTTAATAAATGATAATTATTATATTAAATGTGAAAATAAAAATATTCATAAAATTATTTTGATAAAATGAATAATATTTTTTTTAATCATAAATTTGAAATTATCCAGTCGTAATTTTTTCATAATTTTCCGAGACATTCAATGTTTTAGGTAAAAATTAAATACTGCATAAATATACTATGTATATTATGACATCATAATGACCCAAATGTTATGTAATAAAAAATTTAAATGATATCCAAGACCAAATATATATTTTTTTCTTTAAAATAATGTTATTTTATATTTATTTGATCAATTTTATAAATCCATTATTAATCCTTGAAAATTTATAAAATATTTTAAGGTATTAGAATAATTTCTTTAAGAGTATGAATCACTTCCACATAATCAAGGGTATTATTTTATTAATATCAGACCTATAACATATAAAATAATGAAAAACACCTCTGTTTGGTGGAAACCATGGGCAGAAATCATGGGAAGGTTTGTGGTTTTGATTATTTTATTATATAGAGTCCGAAACTTATGTTTGAGAAATAATAAAGAATTCCACACTCATTTTCTATATAAAACCACCCAATATCCCATTTATATTAAATACAATTCCTTGGATCACGCACTTACTCTTCCATACCCTCCCTATCCTTCTCCCAATGTGCCGCCAATCTCTCAAGGATCCCCTCCCAAGCATTTAGAGTCACACTCTCAATGCAAGGGAACCTCAACCTCTCTTCTTTATTCATGTTTCTTTATTATATTGTGCCTTCTATTTACAATTCCTAATGATGGGATATGTCTTCACTTGTAAATATTAATTACAATTTGATGTAAAAATTATTAGAGTTCACTTTCTTCCTCATCAAACCATTTTATTAATTATTATGGACGCCTTTATGCTCGAAAATTTTCACCAATATTTTCCATACCAAAAAAATTGTGTAGCGAATACCATACCCATTACCTATAAAGTGTGTTCAAATTTATAAACATATAATTATTTGACTTGGGAATTACAAGTATTTATTCCACATTCCTTGATCATGGAATAAAATATGATTATGAATGAATCCATTTTCCATAATCTATATGGCACAGTTATGCATGAGAATTAAATGAAAGTGATAGGTGCACCCAGAATTATATAAAACTCCAATGTATTGGGTAATTTTTAGTCATATAACATGTCAAGTTGGGATAGTAAGTGAAAATAATTCATTTATGGGAATTTTTTCAACTCTATGTATTGGGATTTAGATTTGACCTATGTTTATGATGTAATGTTTTAAGTTATTTCCACATTTCCCATGTTGCCTTTATGATTATCATGTAATATAATTTCTCACCGTTCATGTTTATGATTCCTACTCCTTTTATGCCCCATTGATATAAAAAATTTTCTAAAATTTATTATTTTCTTTTTATTATGATTTGTTTAACCCCTTACTGGTTTTTATATCTCACCCATTTATTATGTTTAACCCCAGGTTATCCCATGTAGTTTTAAGTTCGATGAATATTATGATCTTGTTAAGGAAGTCTTCAACAAAGATGTTGTTTTCCCTGTTTTTAGTTTTTATTTAATGTAACTAATTCCAAAATACACTATAATTATCTATCTTTCAGGTTTTATTAAGTTTAATATCATGTATTAAATCATGTATTAATGTGAAATAAGGAGTATGGTTGTTATATTAACAGTTTAAAGCTGACCTTTTAGTTCAAATACTTCAACTTATTTAAAGATAATAAAACACACTTGTATTGTATTTATAATTTATGAAAATTATTCATAAGTCATTTGTGACATGTAGAAATCAATCTCATATCAAACAGACAGAAGATGAGACATGTATGACTCAGAGTATGTTTTTCCATTTTAAAATGACATTTTAGTAAAAAAGACAAGTGATGTACTAAAAGATGAGAAAATACATTTATATTTTTTATTATTTAGGATAATGGTTAATAAGTCATTTGGGATGTGTATGAATCATACAAACCTCAATCCAATTCACGGTATGACTGGCATGACTCCAAGTTAGTTTTTTATTTAATATTGACTTTAATTTTAGTAAAAACAAAATTAACATTCTCAAAATGGAGAAAATGCATTCATATTGTTTTTATTATTTATTAAAATGATCCATAAGTCCTTTGTGATTTTTATAAATCATCCTCGCAAGAATCTGATACATGATGTGGCTGGTATGACTCAAAGTGTCTGTTATCTGTTTAAAATCATCATTTTAGTTCAAAAAGTGCCACTCACTAAAAACCAATAAAACATGACCATATTTTATTTATAATTTATGAAAAATGATTAATAAGTAATTTTGGATGTTTAGTAATTAGTATCACATCAAACCACCACATGATGTGATCGGTATGACTCAAAGTGCGTGTTTCCAGTTTAAAATGACATTTTAGTAAAAAAGACAAGTGACATACTAAAAACAATGAAAACACATTTTTATTATATTTATAATTTATAAAAAATACACATAAATTATTTGGGAGGTTTAGTAATCATCCACATCTCAATATGACACACTATGTAACCGGTATGACTCAAAGTGCATCTTTATATTTAAAATTGACATTTATTTTAGTAAAAAAGAAATATAACATACTCAAAACCAATTATACACATTTTTATTGTTTTGATAATTTAGGAAAATGATCCGTAATTAATTTTTGATATTTACAAATTATATATACCTCAATACGATACACAATGTTCTTAGGATGACTCAAACTATTTGTTATTAGTTTAAAATTGATATTGTAGTTCAAAAAATGTCACTCATTAAAAACTAAGAAAACATGCTCAGATTGTATTGATAGTTTAGGAAAACAATTCATAAGTAAATTTTTTTTGGGTAATAAATGGTCTCACATCAAACCAACACACGATGTGATCAGTATGACTCAAATTTCCTGTTTCCAGTTTAAGATGACATTTTAGTAAAAAAGAAAAGTAACGTAATGAAAACCAAGAAAACACATTCGGATTGTTTTAATTATTTAGGAAAATAATAAATAAGTCATTTTGGGACATGTAGGAATCATCTGATCCTTAATATGATGCATGATATGATCGATATGACTCTAAGTATGTATTTTTATTTAAAAATAATACATAAGTAATTTTTTATTTTTAGGAATTAGTCTCACCTCAATACAATACACGATGTGCCCAATATGAATAAAATTGTCCTTTATCTATTTAAAATTGAAAATTTAGTTCAAAATGATTCACTCACTAAAAATTGAGAAAATGAACTCAGATTTTCTTGATAATTTAGAACAAGGATTAATAATTCATTTATAAAATTTTGGTATTATTATCACATCAAACAGACACACGATGTGATCAGTATGACTCAAAGTACTTGCTTCAAGTTTAAAATGATTTTTTTAAAAAAGACAAGAAATATACTAAAAGCTAAGAAAACACATTCAGATTGTATCAATACTTTAAGAAAACAATCCATAATTTATTAGGGACATTTGGGAATAATTTTAAACTAAATATGATGAATGATATAACTGGTATGACTCCAAGTGCGTCTTTCAATATATAAGTATCATTTTAGTTCAAAACATGCATCACATATCCAAAACCGAGAAAACGATCCTAGATTATTTTATTGTCACTCTATCTATTATTAATTAAATAAATTCAGTATAATTTTAATCTTACACTTATTTATTTATTTTTCATAGAGATAATTCTTAAAGATAAATAAGAAATGGTGTGATGTGCAAGAATCAACTACAAATCCATCCGATACACAGTGTTTCTGGTACGAATCAAAGTTTAGTTTAAAATCAACATTTTCTATTAATTTATTTCTTTATATTACTACTAAAATTAAGTTTTTTTCTCATAAAGGTGTGTTATTTTTCTTAAGTAGGGTTGTTTTGTTTGGAAATTTCCTGATTCAGGGTCAGGGTCAAAAGACAAAGGAACATTGCTGTTTTTGAATGTATGTAATAATTTTTACTTATTTAATTGTAGAAAAAATGTTTAAATATCTATAATATATATTTTTACTTTTATTTGAATTTAAATTTTATTTCATTTAACTTATATATTGGTACTTGATTTTTATGATTTTTTGTTGTATTGATGGTGTTGTAGTGTGTTGTAACAACACGATGATGTATTCCTGTTTATCAATGCATTTAATAGTACCGATAAAGGTCCCCATTATCTTTTCTTTTTTATCACTAATAAAATCATAGGGATTTTAATCATTCTCTAATAGTTAGTGATTCTCTAGCATTGATAAACACCATTTTTAGCACTGTTAAAGGCCTATTTTGATATAGTGTGGGACCCTAATTAGTGAAAGGTATGGTATATTAGGTTAATATAATATAGACAATATTAATAATAACACATTTTAATAAAATAATTATATAGACTTTCAATTATGAATGTTCTATTTTTCAATGGGAGATTGAAATTTACTATATAATTCTTATAATGACCCAATAATTTGGGATATTTTTCCTTCAATTAAGTAAAATATATTTTTTAGCTTGCTCCACATTCTATACCATACTAAAAATAATAGGTGATATGTTTAGACAATTTAGAATTAGTTTTTAAATTAACATGAAAGAGTAGGAGTAACTGAATTATGAAAAATATTAATATATATGTTTATATATATTTAATTTATTTTATAAAAATTTGGTTAATTATTGTGTTTAAAAATAAATATATTATGAAATTTATTTTTTATTAAATAAAAATAAGTTTATTATTATTAAATGGTTATATTAATAAAATAAAATATTAATTTATTAATGTTTCATTTATAAGTGATTTATTGACATTGATAATGATAATGACATGTATATTAAAAAAGTTATTTTTATATAAATATAGTTTCTCATTATATTTTATAATTTTAATTAAATTCTAGAATAGAAAATTTAAGAAATTTAATATTACATAAGAAAAATCATTTTCGGATTTAGAATTTTAATATTAGTTTAAGATGATTTGGGTTTCTTCTAAAAGAATGATTTTCAGGTGAATAGTTAAAAATACCGTTTTCATAAATAACATGAATTATTTATTATATAAATAAGAATTTTAATATCATGAAACATTTTTCTAAGATTAATATATTTTAAAATTTACTTTATTATTTTAAAAATGTTTTTTAATTTACAAATTTAGATATTATATAAGTCAAATATAATAAAAGTACTTCCTTTTTTAGATTCATCATGGAAAAATGAACTTTGATTTTTTTATTTTTCTAGAATAATGGATTTCTAAATGAATAGTGAAAAATATTTTTTTTCCCAAAATGGTGATTTTAATTACATTACAACATATAAGAGAATAATATGATTTTATAAACCATTTTAATTGATCGAATAGATATTTATGAAATAATATTTTACATTTTTATTGTGTTTTCTTTGAAATTTATAAAAACTATGTTTAATTATAATATTATAAATATAATAAAATTATTTTTTTGTCCTTCTTTCAGTTAATTAAAAAATAAATTTGTAAAATTTTGTTTTGGATTGATTTGAAATACAATTTTTTTATAAACAAATTTTTGTCTTTAGAATCACAACTGTTAATAATCTTACCTCACACTAATATTTTAATCCTAAGATAAACTTTTTCTATGAAATAGTTTTTACACTTTAATTATTTTGTTAAATATTAATAAAACTCTATCAAATAGTATGGATTTGAATAAAAACTGGATGGATTCCAAACATATGAAAAAAGAGTATAAGTATAGGGTGAAATATTTCATCATGTTTTCAAAAGATCATGCATATTACTATTCTTAAATCCTTTTTCCATGTTTATCTTCTTGTTCTTCAAGACTAATTAGTCTAGAGGAGTTGGAATAACACTTCTTCTATCATAGAATTGATCAATTTATTAAATATTGGACTAAACATGTGAAAAACTGAATGGAGGTAGTGATTGGGATAAGACTGTGTTTTAAAAATCATCTGATATTATTAAAAGTGTGGATAATGATAAAGACTGTATCAAATATCCGATTATATGTGTAAACGATAATAAAGATCATATTGATAAAATTACAATGACAGTTGAAGATGCACTTTAGGATTATCCAAAATTGTTTGAGAAGTTAATGAGTTGTGCAAAGATGACATTGTAGGATAAGTTTACTAAATATACAACATTTTTCTCCATACTCAAGCTATATAATTTAAAATATAGGAATAGATGGAGTGATGCCAATTTTACTGAACTAATTTCTCTTTTAAATTATATACTCCCAGAAGATAATGAGATTCCTTTATGAACATAAAGGTTAGGGATAAAGCATCTTTTTATTAAGAAATTAGATACCACTTTCTCTCTAGGTATAGGGATACCCATCACTTAAAAATTCTCGAAGTGTGGTGCTTATCAACAAAAGAAATTTGAATCAGGTCTTATGATTTTTTTGGTACTTTCCAATCATTCCAAGGTTTAGGAGCCTATATAAAAGTGAAGAGACTCTAATACAATTAATGTGGAATGCATATACAAGATATAAATATAAGAAAATTCATCACTCAGTAGGCTCACCTTAGTGGAAGATAATTGATCACAAGTATCCGGAAATTGGAAACAAATTAAGCAACCTTCATCTTTAATTATATACAGATGGAGTGAATCCTTTTAGATTTCATATTAGTAATCATAGTACATGGATGGTTATTTTGGTAAATTATAACTTTCGAATGCAGTTATACATGAAATGAAAAAACATTATATTATCAATACTTATATCTTGAAAAAAACAAATGGGTATTGATATTGATGTTTATTTGGATCCATAAATCGAAGATTTGAAATTATTGTTGGATTTAGGTGTTAAGGTTAATGATTCTTATAGAAAATAATATTTCATGTTGAGACCCATGTTGTACAAGAAGATAAATTACTTTACTTCTTATAGAAAGTTTTTAGGATATAGAATTAAAGGAACTTAAGGGTGTCCCATTTATGAACAAGGTACAAAATCAATTAGGTTGAAATATTCATCGAAGACTATATCTGAAGAACGTTGGAGATTTCTACCATAGAAACATAAGTTCTAATCTTGGGTGACATAATTTTATCGGAGTTTATTAGAATATACAAAACTGTCTCCACTAATAGGTGGTCAACTATTTGAGAATGTAAAATATATTAATACTTATTTTGGTCAACCTTTTCAAAAAACCTTTCAAAAATCAGTTTGAAAAGGAGTTCATTTTTTTGAATTACCATACTATACTTGTTTGTAGGGTAGGAATTTTCTTGATGTTATGCATGTTGAAAAAATGTATGTGATAATGTCATTGTAACATTACTAAATTCACCCATAAAAACAAAGTATATAAATAAGTTTATTTTGGACATGATTGATAAGGGAATATTGGAAGAGTTGGCACCAATGAAGAGTGAAAAATGGAATTTACTTCCTCCAACTTCTTAAATTCTTTCTCAAAAAGTGAGATATCAGTTTTGAAAATTCTTAAATTATGTAAATGTTGCAAAGTATTATCCATAAAATATGAATAATATCATTTCAATTTCTCATTTAGTGGTAAAGTGTTTGAAAGAACAATGCTTTCATGTTTTTGTGCAGGATTTAATGCATATAGTTTTATATTTAATTTTACCAAGAATTCCCATTATACATTAAGCAAGATATTTTTATTTTTAAAAGTTATATACAGTAATATTATAGACCCATAAAAATTTCCAACTATGAAAAATGAAATTTATATCATATTTTGTGAATTGAAGATGTTTTTTTCATAAATATTATTTGATATCATGGTTCACTCAATGGGTAACTTGGTAAAAGATATTTGACTATGTGTTCCAATACATTATATATGGATTCAACCCATTTAATGGTATATGAAAATTTTGAAAGGGTATGTCAAAAATTAACATTGATTCGAAGGTGGTATTGTAGTGATATATTGTTGATAAAATAGTTGAATTATGCACCGACTACCTTCCTGATGTGGAAATCATTGGTCTACCAAAATCTCATCACACTAGGAAACTAATGGGTGAAGTAATTTCTAGTATATATGGAGTCACAACTACTATTACAGAGTAGGAGTAGGCCCAAATTTATTTTTTTCATAGTATTTTTGAGGTCTCACTATATGTTGAATCCCAAAATGAAATTATTTGGCATTTAAACCCACCAAGGGATGAAATATGGATATCAAATACACATAATAAATAGTTTATTGGATTGTTTCATGAAAGTATTTTTAAGGAGCTAAATGAAAATCCAGATTTAATTTCATAATAAGTTCAACTGCTATCTAGAGGAACATGTTTTCATGTTTTATATTATGATTATCTTCACAAATGGAGGAAGGGGATCTATATGAGGCTTTAAGAAAATCTAGGATGATTATTTATACTGGAGTAGGAAATTTATCATCAATTCAAAGAGTCACATCTTCATCTCTCATAGATGTACCCCCAGGTAGGTTTCCTGCATGTGTAGCTGCCTCAACAAGAATCATAGAGTTTTCCCTATGGAGTACCTAGGTTCGCCTATTTTCTCAGGTTGGCTTTGTGTTCATGAATTTGATAAAATTTTGAACATGATAAGGAGCCAATTACTAATCTGTAAGAACCACTTCCTATTATTTGGGGGCTGTTTCACCCCGGTTAACATCATCTTGTCCACAATCCATATCCCTACGATGAAGTCTTCATACGTACTACTTGGAGTTATTCAAATTATTGATAAGGATATTTGTAGTTTTATCTGGGATGCAATGTCTGAAGGAAAGAGGATTTGGGCCTCATGGGACAGGATGTAGAGATCCTTTCATGATGGAGGGATTAATGTGAGGAGTCCTCAAAGTAGGATTCATTTCATGCACGCCAACCTTGCATGGGAGATTCTTGAAGAACACACTATATGGGGTAAGTCCATGTCTGATACTTATGGAGGAACTATGGAGGATATGAGAGTTTATACTTATCCTTTTTGGTCGATCATCTTCCCTCTCTTTAAAACTCTCCAACAGAACTCTTGTTTGATAGTTAGCATGGGGGATATTTCCATCTGAAGCTGAAATTGGGTGGGCTTGGTTCTCAGTTACCCTGGATGCCCTGCTCCCCTAATCACAATGAATAAATCGAGTCTCTACCTTAGATTTATAAAGGCCATCCTGGATGGGAAAAAATAGGACCTCCTAGAATCCATCATGTTCAACACGGATCCAGACAAATATGTGTTTACTTCCTCTTCCTTGAATGTCTTCTCCACTAGGGATTTTCATAGGATGGTTCATATGCAGAACCTTCAGGATAGCTGGAATGATGTGCTGTGGTGCAACAAGATATCAGTGAAGTAAATTTTTTTTTCATGGCACATCAGGAACTAGGCCATAGCTAAAGATGAGAATATCAAGAAGGTGGGAATAAGTCCGGCTTTAAGGTTCCATTACTATAGCATTGTGCAGGAGGAAATCTCTCATAATACTTTCTATGAAGGGGAATGGGATCAGGTAGTGTGTAATTTCTTTAGTGGCCTTACTAAATTTTCTTCTTGAGATTTCATGGATGCTCTATTTGGGGTTTGATGGTTCCACGGATCGACGAACTCAGGTACAAAAAAGATGGATCAGGCTGTGATTTTTAATGCTTGGTGCTGGTGTCTGTGGCATGCTAGGAACTAGGCTAGGTTTGATGGCCATACTCCTTCAGTGTGGTCAATCATCTTGTGGACTCATTTCTTTCTTGGGGATATGGTTTTTATCATCACGTACTGGTGGGGGGATCCTTCATTAAGGATTCTTCAGTTCAAGACCCCTTCCTCATTTCCCTCCCTTGAAAAACTATAGGGGACATGGGTTTTCTAGCACCCTCGTTCTAGATGTCACAAATTGAATTCATATGGGTCATGTATGATGGGCACCATAAGCAAAGGGAATGTAATTCGTGGATCAGGTGGAAATGTTTTTATGATGTTCACTTTGTTATACAGAAATGGTATTATCCTTATGGCTAAGGACAACATGATGCTGACTGGACTCACCCTCTGCATGCAGATGAACCATGATATCACTTAGGTGGAGATCGAATCTATGATCCTTCATGATTTCTTGCATGGTATATGCTCTTCTCCTTAGACCATAGCTTACATTTTTTGCAAATATAGATCCCTAATGGGTGAAAACTTCTGAGTAACCCATACTTGACACAAGGGGAATAAGGTCGTGGATTATCTAGCCTCTTTAGAAAACCATAGCACCATCAACTCTCTCATCCTCACTAATAATTTCCTGAAACCAGAGGGCTTGATTTTGGCCAGAGGGGATGCCCTTGGATTGCACTATTTCAGCCCCCCTTAGATCTTTGTCCTTTTTGTACTATATTTTTGAATAAAAATATGATTTGGAGGAGGTTATGTAATTATTGGTTATACATTCTATACAAATAAACATAATGAATTTAGTACCATAAAAAATAGTGGTGTTACACTTGTGAATAAAGTGATGCATGTATTTAGTACTAAGGACACAAATCAAATTTATGTGAATATATCATACTTTGGAATCAACAAGAAAATATAGGATCTTTATTATGAAATATTCTATGTGCCAATTTTTCAATGCAAGTTGGTTAATATTAGGAGTGTAGTTAAAATAGATGATTCAGGATTTGTGAAAGTGGATTTCAATAATGAAGGGTAAAAATATGAATAGTTTATAATAGAATGACTGGAAGTAAAAGTAGTTTGTATTCTAGATCCTTTAAACTGAAAGTAGTTAATTGTTCTATTTTCGAACAACACCACTGAAGTGTTTGGTGTTAGTTCAAATAAGTATAAACCTTTTATTGGGACATCATATTCATTTTTTAGTAGTCCTAATGTCGATGGAGTCTTGTATATTATAGGATAACATAATGAACATATTTGGATACTTGATAGAAGGTTTTTTAAAGAGTAAGTAGAGAGGCTTAATATTATTAAAAACAAAGTTACAAGAGTCGGAAGGAGGGAAATTTCCATCGATCACGTTTAATGATATTCATCAACCCACCGGGTATGCTGTAGTAGTGTTTACAATTACATTTAGAGGCTCCTTTATTAGGAACACATTTTTCAAGTTTATTTGCTTCATGATATATGTGTGTGATTATATAGTTCATTGAAGTAAGGGCACTCAGACATATATTCCATTTTGTAGTGAGCTTCCAAGCAAGATTTATTTGGTCCAGCCTAACCGCTTGGACAATTGTGGGTGAGTCACTATCAAACTATATATAATTCTAGTTTCTTTTCCAAGAAATATCCACTACTGTAATTAGACCCTACATTACAGCTTCTAGAGCTGTATTATGACCACATATACCATATTCTCCCTCTAAAAAATCACCATTGTGATCTCTAAATGAAATTACATAACCAGTTGGTATGGGGTTTCCTCTCAAGTAACCATCCATATTGCATTTTATCCAGCCTAAAATGGAGTCAAATAGAAAACTTCATTGGTTCCAAGGGGCTTAGGGTAGTTACCTTGAAGTCGGAGATTTCTAAAGATTGGAAGGTCCCTAACTGAGTTATTAAAACAATAAATATGAAGAGTATTGGCTTGTTGTACTGCAAGCAGTATGGCAGAGATTATAGCTTTGTGGTTGATGAAAATTTCACCATACAAGCATTAATTTCTTCTGTTCCATACAATATGAATGACATCCACACATGTGACAAGAAAAAATTTTCGAACCTGATTTGAGAGATAGAATTTAAGCAGGTCAAGCAAACATTATGAGAAAATAGTGGTTTGCGGGCTGTGCAGTTCAAAGAGTTCAAAAACAAATTTCCGCAGGGAAGAAGATGTGTTACAGTAGAGGATAAAGTGATTCAAATAATCTTGGTGTTTATTACACATTGAACATATAGAACACAAGGTGATACCCACTCACTGTAGATTCACATCACCAGGGAGCTTATTGAGATGAAGGTGCCAGAGTAGCATAAATATTGAGGGCATCATCCATTTTTTGTAGAAATATTCTATCCCTATACTCTCACCATGGATAATATGATTATAGTAACCTTTACAATTTAGGATTCCATTTGAATTCGGTTCCCACAAAAGCAAGTCATGATTGTCCATAAAGTCATAATTAAAAATTATATGAGCAATGCGAGAAGGAAAAGAATCACCATTCTCAATCTGGCTCTTAATGGAGGAATCATAATTAGTGCCCAGATTAGTAGCACTAACAATGTCAAAGAGTGGAACCCCAGTCCAATTGTTCTTTTCAAATTTGAGAGAGGATAGAGTACTAACCATCTAGCATGAGTGGAAATTGATGTTCTGGAAAATCATTTTCTGTCCAGTCCAGATGAGAGATTGAAGATAAGACACATTCCCTTCAGTTAGTATTTTGAGAATTTTGGATATACGGAAGTCTAAAGATTGTGCCTTTTCATTAATGATCCTCTAAATGAATTGGGCCTATAATGATTTATTTAAGATCTCACAGTTCTCGACTCTTAGACCTCCTTTAGCATGAGGCATACACGATCTTTTCCAATAAGCAAGAATGACTTTCCATTCCAGGATACTACCACTCAACACAATGATTCTCATGATAGATTTTAAAGTTTTGATCATTAAGGAAGACCGGGTGTAAACCATAAAGGAATATTCCAGTTTTGAGATGTCCACACGTTTGACTAGGTGAAGTCTTCCTACCATTGACAGAGACATTCCATTCGTGGATGAGAGGGTTCTTCTGACTTGACTCAGAACTCCCACAAAGTGGGAAGGTCGAGGTCTTCCAAAAAACATAGTAAATCCAAGGTAATTTATGGGGATATTCCCTTCCCGAATTCCAAGGTCACCAATCATGCATGGTTTTCTTGAGGCATAAATTTTTATCCCAAAATAAATAAAGGACATTCTTCAATTCACCTCTTGTCCCAAGACACGTTCATAATGGTTAATATATTTCTTGAGATTTTGAATGTATCTCATAGCACTTTGAGTGAAAATAATAATATCATCAACAAAGAGTAGGTGGGAGGGGGTAGAGATACCTCTTGTTGCTCTGATTTTCTTGAGTTCACCCGTGCATGTCATGTGAAGAAGAAGTCTACTATGATAGTCTTCAGTGATAGAAAAAATAATGACCGAGAGGGGGCCTCCTTGCCTCACTCTTCTGGAACAATTAAAGTAACCCTCCGGGGATCTATTAATAAGAATTGAAATTTAGTAAGATTTAATGACTATCGTGACCCATTGGATAAACCTCATGTGGAATCCAAACTCGTAGAGAATGCGGCCAATGAATTTCCAATCAATAGTGTCAAAGGATTTTCTGATGTCTAAATTGAGAGTACTATTTCATCCTCTAGTGGATTTCTGAAGAAGATTCATGCACTCTGAGGTAGTGAGAAGGCAATCCTGAATTTTTCTCTCTTTTACATAACCAAACTGATTCCAAGAAATAATTTTCCTAGCAATGTGAGTAAGATGAGTAGAAATAATTTTTGTGATGATCTTGTAAATGGTATTAATAAGTATGACTGGTCTAAATTGATCAATATCACTAGAATCTTACAACTTAGTGATAAGGGAAATAAGTTGAGTATTGAAGCACTGAGAGAGGGAGACATCTATAAAGAAATATTTAACGAGTCTACATACATCAACATTGATGATATACCATTAGAATGGAAATAAGTGGTTGTGGAATCCATCTGGACCCAGTTAACTTCCTTTATTAAGACCAAAAACAACATCTCTGATTTCAGTGTCCATTGGGACAAAAGTATGGAGAATATTATCCTCTTTGGTGACAATATAGAGGATGATTCCTTCCATAATATTTTAATTTCTTCCAGGACCATTGAATAGGTTACTTTAGTATGAAACAATGTGTTTTGAGAGACTTTTTCTATCATACATAATTGTTTCTTCATCCTTTAATAGAGATAAGGGCCTATTAACTTTTCTGTCTCTTTGAAGGGAATTGAAAAATTTGGTGTTACGGCCACCCTCTGTAAGCCATTTTACTTTAATGGGTTACTTTTGTATGTTGTATTTATGCCTGATGAGATCATTGAGTTTAGAGGTCATGTTAGCCTAATGGGAAAGATCACCAAACAAATTTCCATTGGTGATGTCTTCTTGAATTTCATGAAGGGATGTCTCTATAGAGTCCATTTCCTAATCCAGTAGACTGAATTTATTCGTACTCCATTACTTTATTTTAAATTTAAGGGCTCTTAACTTGTAAATGATGGAAAGAGGGTTGTAATTGTGATCTTTCATATTCCAAGTGTCCTTTAAAATTTGAGAGGATTCTGGAATCGTGGTCCACACATTATTAAACCGAAAGGGAATGGGCTGATTGTCTCTCTTGGAAATAAAGGTTGTAAGAATTGGGTGATAGTCTGAGATTTGTTTCTCAAGAGTGACACATGAGATGATTTTACAACTATAAAGAATAGCATCATTACCAAAAGACTGATCTATTTGGCTTGGTCTCATTCCATTTATATGCCTCCTATACCATGTGATTTTAGCACCAATAATATTGAATTCAATCAGGTTGGACTCATCAATATAGGATCTGAATTCCATCATAATAATAGCACTGGAGGCATGTCCTAGCTTCTCATTCACATTTAGGATATCATTGAAGTTGCCCATGATTTACCGAGGATCTGAGATGGAGCTGGATAATTCTTTAATATGATGCCAGAGAGGTCTTCTGCTAATGTAGCTATAGTAGGCATAAATAATTGAGCAGTGAGAGAGTTGACCTGAGTTGGGAAATCTTAAAGTGATAATATTATCATCAACCTGAACTATAGCAGTATTATTAACACGGTGGTGAGAAAAAAAGACCAAGTCTATCCATAGAAGAAGCATCTTGCAGAGATCTGGGAAGAGAATACCTATTTCATTTGAGAGGGGTTACAATATTGATGCTATTTGTTTTAGGTTCAAAAATTCCAACGAGTGTAGGTTTGTATTTTCCCACAAGAAGACTTAGGTAACTAAAAGGTTTAGGGTTGGCCAACCCCTAGAAGATCCAAAAATGGATTCTCAACATTGATCATGACTGGGGGAAAATCCCCCTTTGATTTTCTATCTGATATCCTCAGATCTATCTTAATTAAGCTATTTGTAGGTAATGCCTATGTTGGAGTGTTTTCCATGCCCACTTGAAATCTATCCTTATCCTTGTTCATTGAGACTATCTTACTAGGGGAAGTATTTTCTCTATGGATATTTACGTGTTGATTCAAGGTAGTCTCGACCTCCTGCTTGGGAAGAGGAGCCTGCATGGTTTCAACTTCAATATTTTCATCCAATCTATCAATCTCAATTAGTTCTGAGGTATCTAGGTCCAAGGAAAATCCTTCAGACTGCACATTAAGAGGAATAGAAAAGATGTCGACAGAAATATTTTGGAGGATAAGAGGCTAATGGTTACTATCAGTCATCTTATCTGTAATATTTAGAATACCATTTCTATATTTTATATTAACATTCACATATAAATATTCCTCTTTCTATAACTTATCCCATGACCTGGTAATATCAGCAGTGTTGCTCTAGGTGACTCTTTTTGAGTGTTCCTTAGTGATCTTTTTCATATATTGTTTTTTATTGTTTTTTCCTTATGAAACCTCCATCAATGTGCTAGGAGCTGGCTTGGAAAACTTTTGGACAATTAAACATTTATCAATTGCATGCCCGATCATCCTGTAGTGCTCACAGTATTTAGGAATGTTTTAAAATTTAAAAATTATCTCAATAATATGACCATTGACATCCAAGGACACCCATTCGAGAGGAGGTAATTCTATATAAATCTCAATGAGAACAAAATAATAGAGTCTAAGGTCTCCATTGATCATTCTATGATCAATTCTTAGTGGGTTCCAAATACCAGATGCGAGATCGTTTAGAATTTTTGGATGCCAGTACATCCTTAGAAGCCCATGAATCCTTGCCCAAACTTGAGAAATTGTATGATTTTGGGTATAAGGATTGAATTTTGGATCCCATTATGAGAGGCGAAGTATTCCTGGTTTCAAATTAAGAGTTCTCAATTTCTAGATCACATTTAGATCTTCTTGGTTTTGTATAATGAGGTGTAAATATCCCTTACTAATTGGGATGAGATGCCAGTTGGGTAGATTATAACAATGATAGATGAAATCCTTGAGATTAGAATAAGACCAAGTCTTTTCGCCTCGATCATAGGAGATTAGAACCAGCTTAGAGAATTTGCAGTAGTCCATCTGTTGCTTAATCGCATCTAGGTAAGCCACCACTGTAATTTCTTCTTCTCTCGAATGCTTAATGATAGGAATCTTATTCTGATTCACCAATATTTTAGAGGATGCTGCAAGAGCTTCCACTAAGTAAATCACTTTGCAGAAATTAGAGGATGTGATCAATTCTCCCACAAAACCATTGCAACAAGGTGAGAACGATCATTCCCAGTTAGGGTTAAATGAATACATACAAGAACGATATCAGATTGCGAGTAAATCCCTCTCAATATGGCCTTCTCGAGCTGAAGAGAGTCCCACAATAATAAAAAATAGGTCCTCCTTGATAAAGTGTTTAAATCCCTTTAACCATTCTAAAAAAGATATTTCAATAACCAGGTTATTTATATTTTTTAATATACATTCCGTCACCTATTATTATTATCTGTTTAAGGATGAATTTACATTTTATAAATTAAATGTTAAACTAATTATGAAAATAGTGAATTTTTTCGCATGTAGATTCTCCCATTCATCAGGAACAACATGTTTCTCAACATGCTGGTGCTCCCAATACAGAGGAACAACAACCTTATGCACATGATGATGTTACCAATGTAGAAGAAAAAATATTGACGATGTTGAAGCTGAAGAAATGGTAGACTATGAATAACCTATTTTCCAAAAAATAGGATCACAATAGGATGACAGTGTTAGAAGAAATTACTAAGGTGAGAAACAAAGGCATCAAATTCATGGTTGGATGGGATCGACATGAAGAGCCCGTTAACCCCAACATGACCTTGTTTAGTATCTATATTGGTATCACTACTTGAATGCATGTGATGATTGATATAGATTCATGGAAAAATGTTTTTCCCACAATTAATACAATAATTTGGGAAGAGATTATGGTAATATTATGATATAATTTCTTTATTTAAATTTTTTAAAAAATAATGAAACATTGATTTACTCTTCATTATCCCTTGAATATTTTATTTATAGAAGGTAAATCCCAAATTAAATTTGTATTAATTATTTTGAAAGGATCAAAAATGATTTCAAACAATTCTTATGAAGTATTATAACAAATAAATTAGAGGAAAAATAAAATCGCACCCAAAAAATATTTATGCACACCCGATAAATCAATAAGCCTGAGATGCATGTAATGGTCATCATTAGGATACATATTTTTAGGTACACAATGGATGGTAATAAATTGTTTGAAAATATGTATATTAATCATTTTGATTAAGAATTTTCAATTTATGAAACAACAACAGAGTGATGAAAATAAGAAATGAGAAGAAAACCAACAGAACCCTACCATAAAGCAAGGATGAGGTACAATTCACATTAAAAAATGGTACATATTTTAAATATAACATTATAATTTTATGTGACATGGAATAAAAAAATACTTATGTTACTTTATTTATATGAATATAGATGAATTGAAATCAAAATCCCCTTCTATCCCATGCCATGCTCTATGAAAGGAGGTATGTGTAAACAAAGGCAGGATATAAATAGATGAGAACAGAAAAAATGTGTGGGAATATTGTGTAAGTGTGAGATAATAAAAATTTGTTTTTATTTAATTGAATATTACATAACAATTATTACTTATTTTTATATATTTTTATTTGAATTAGATATAATAATAATCATCAGCTATACCCAGTGAACAACTACAATCAGTGGCATTAATGCAGTTAGAATAGTATGGCCACATCAAAGGTGCGGGTTTTGGGGTGTCACCAAAACATATTTTGAGAAAAGAAATGAATAGGGGGTTAAAGATAAAAAAATTGAAGACTTACATGCATTATTAGTTTCTCTAGAATATGAAACTTAATTAGTTGTTAGAGTTTTTAAAAAATGTTCTGGGAATGAATCAAGGAGAAGAAATAACACAAGAACAACCACTACGTGAAGACCCCCACCCCTACTAGCTTTGAGGAGATCAATTCACCTTTATGATTTGTCTTATAATAGGTAATAAATATTGTTAGAATATTTTTCTATGAAATTTGAATCAGATAGACACTGATACATTTCCTATTATTATATTCTATAAGGTGAAAATGATTGTGATTTATTTATATCAACACCGATCCATCAGCTTGATGTGAAGGGTACCATATACAATATCCATATAGATATTTCAAACAAAAAACAACTTCTAGTAGTTCATATGAGAGTGGGGATTCTTGTAGCACATGAGCCAAGCACCGAGCTACTTGTTCCAATTGATGATTTGAATATTCATATGGTTGAGAAAGCTATTATAACTTTCATATAATAGACATTATATCTTGTAAAAATACATGTTGATAAGGAGGTATTCATTTAAAATTTATTTTTCCTGAAAAATCATTAACAATTGTTGAATAAAGTCCTAAACCAATGAACGTTACTACAAACAGACAAAGGGAAGGGTTGAAATGGAAGGTCAAATAAAAAAGATATTAAGGATCAACCTACCAATCTAAAATATCTTCACAATGCACCTTTACCCCACCCATTCATCTTTTGAATTTATTAACATTAAAGGTTCATGTAGATACCAAATTAGAAAATGTTGATATGACCACAATTGATTTACAATAATAGATGTTTGGAGAGTCCGTTACAGACTATATTGGTCTTGAGAATGTAAATGAAATCATCACACATGAATATCTAGGATTGTCAGTTGTAAATGTATACATGAGATGTGTTTTCATGGTTTTCTTTCCAATAGCTTATCTACTACGTTAATTATGACTAAGTACTGTTCATAATTTTTTAGGTGTATATATAAATACTATTTGAGGGGAAAACCTTGAGAACACATTTTTGGACTCATTAATCCTCACATCACCTCTAAACAACTATTCTTATTCGAACCAAAGAAATATAGTGGAATTGTAGACAAAAAACCATAATGTTTGAAATAAAACATATAGATGATAGACTCTTCTTAATACCCAAGATGGAGAGGTAAAACTATACAATTTAATCATATCAAATATATTTTATTACTTAATCATTTTTAGGCAGCATTGGTTACTTGTTGTAGTTAATTTGGATGTTTGAAAGATTTTTTTCGACTTCAATGCATGGATACCCAACAAACCAACCACCTGTGAAGATGTTTATCAACTTATAATGCACTGTATCTAATTTTTTACTAATATACATCAATTTATTTATTTTATATTACTTTTTGATGAAAATTATGTTATGATTGGTCCGTGTTTAAATATTTTCAAAATCATGGCATGATTATTGTCCATGGTCAAAAAAAGCCTATCAAATTATACAAATATAAAATTAATAGGATATATATAATAACATTTCGCTATAAAAAATATATACAAACAAATTACTTTTTTATCAATGTTTCTATAGTTTCCAAAACAAACTAATGGAATAGATTGTGGTTATTATGTATGAAAATTTATGAAAGATATCATATTACATAAAAAACAAGCATCATGAAAGAAGTATATCCAATGATAATTATGATTTAATTTAAAATATTTACTAATACATTGTCTTTTTATATTTTTATAATAATATCAGTACTATCAATAGTCCTCATATTCATAAGAGTAAATATATTTTTTTCTAATTGAAAGGAAAAAATTCACGGTGTCATATTGTATACAGACATCATGAAGAGGTGACTTCTACTACTTATTTAGTGATTTTCTCATCATTTTTTCTATTTTTTTTGGTAATTTACTTATCATTTTTGTATGATACTTATTTTTTTAATTTTCATAGAGACCATGAAGAGGGATTATACACTCATGATGCACTCATGTACTATGATTATGCACTCAGTGAGGATAATTCACCCATGATGATGCAATTTTTTTATGCAATGTATTCAATATTTTGGGTTATTAAACAACAATATTGTTAGATAACCCTAAATGCTGAATGCATTAAAGAATAAAAATATACAGTGTGATGTGTAGGAATCAACCACAACTCAATCCAATACACAGTATGCCCAGTATGATTCAAATTTAATGTTATTAGTTTAATATTTAAATTTGAGTTCAAAACACATGTTATATACTTAGAATCAAGAAAAAACATTTATATTATTTTTATATTTTACTAAATATTTTCATAAGTTATATGTGACATGTAGGGATTACCCACACCTTAATAAAATTCATGATGTTCCTGGTATGATAGAGCTAGTAACATATTTGAATCTACTCATTATCATGTATGAATCAACCACACCTCAATATTACACACCTCAATCTGATACACAGTGTGCTCAGTATGGCTCCAAGTGTATTTTTTTAGTTTATAATTTTAATTTTAGTTCCAAAAGCATATCAAACTATCAATAATGATAAAGAACATTTATATTGTTTTTATACCTTACAAAAGGGATCCATAAGTCATTTGTGACATGTAGTAATCAACCACACATCAATCTGATACACTGTGTGTCGGTTATGACTCAAAGTGCATGCTTTTAGTTTAAAATTGATGTTTTATCCCCAAAAACATGTCAAATGATCAAAAACTAAGAAAATTATTTTTTTATTATGCTGATAATTTATAAAAATGATCCATAATTAATTTTTTACATGTATAAACTATCTTCACCTCAATCCAATACACAATGTACTCAATATGAATCAAAAGTTCTCATTGTGAGTTTAAAATTGACAATTTAGTTCAAAATGCATGTCACTCACTGAAATAAAACATGGATTGTCTTAATAATTTATTAAAATGATTTATCAGTCATTTTTGAGGTTTAGGGACCAGTGTCACATCGAACTGATATAATATATTACTGGTATGAATCAAAGTTTGTGTTTTCAGTTTAAATTTATATTTTAGTAAAAAAGACACATGTCATACCCAAAAATAATAAAATGCATTTGGATTGTTTTAATAATTTTTAAAAAATATGTTCAATTCGTTTTCGATGAGTATAAATTATCCTCACATCAATATTATGCCCTGTGGGACCAGTATGACCCTAAGAGTTTCATTTTATTTAAACTTTTCATTTTTGTTTCAAAACACTTGTCACATACTCAAAACCAATAAAACTAAATTTTATTGTTTTTATAATTTAGTAAAAGGATCCTTAGGTCATTTTTGATGGGTTTTAATTACCATCTCCTCAATCTGATACAGGTTGTGCCTTGTACGACTCAATGTGTCTGTTATAAATTTAAAATTGACAATTTAGTTGAACACTTGTGTCCCTCACTAAGAAACAAGAGAAAGTACTGGTATTGTCTTGAAACATTAGGAAAAAATTCATAAGTCATTTTTTACATATAAATCAGTCTCACATAAAACTAACACAACATGTGACCAACATTACTCAAAGTGTGTGTTTTATGTTTAAATTGAAATTTTACTAAAATAGACACATGACATTCTCATAACCAATAATAATATTTTTATTTTCTTGATACATTAGTAAAATTAATCCTAAGTCATTTATGATGTGTAGGAATCAACCACATGTCAAACTGATGTACGATGTGATCAGTATGACTCTAAGCGTGTCCTTTTATTTAAAATTTTCATTTTATTTAAAAACACACATAAAATACTAAAAAATTTGAAAAAAAATTATATTATTTTTATTCATTAGGAAAATGATCCATAAGTCATTTGTGAGGTGTATGAATCATCCTCACCTCAATCTAATATAAGATGTTCCCAGTATGACTCAAAAGTGTCTCTTATCTATTCAAAATTGACAATTTAGTTCAAAATGTGTTTCAATAGTTGAAAAATGAGAAGAAATAGTCAATTTTTTTATTCTTTTGGAAAATGATTCACAATTCATTTTTTATTTTTAAGAATTAGTCTCATATCAAACCAACACATGATGTGACCGATATGACTTAAAGTTAATGTTTTCAGTTTAAATTGACATTTTAGTAAAAAAGTCACATGAAATTTTCAATCTAAGAAAACACATTTGAATTATTTAGATATTTTAATAAAATTATACATAATTTATTTTCAATATATGAATCATCCACACATAAATATAGCACACATTGTGACTGGTATAACTCTAAGTATGTATTTTTTATTTAAAATTGAAATTTTAGTTCAAAACACATGTCACATACTAAAAAATGAGAAAACACATTATGGTTGTTTTTATACTTTATCAAAATGATCTATAAGTGATTTTGGATGGGTAAGAATTAGCTGGACATAAATCCAATACACAGTGTGTCCAGTATGACTCAAAGTGTCTGTTATTAGTTTAAAATTGACAATTTAGTTTAAAATAGGTGACACTCAATAAAAACCAAGAAAACATACCCATATTGTATCAATACTATAGGAAAATGGTTCATAAGTAATTTATGATGTTTAGGAAGTTTTCTCACATCAAAATGATACATGATGTGACCCATATGACTCAAAGTGCGTATTTTCAGTTCAAATTGACATTTTAGTGAAAAAGACATGTTCCATACTCAAAACCAAGAAAACCCATTTGGATTGTTTTGATACATTATGAAAATTATACTTATGATATTTTTGACATGTAGGAATCAAACTCACATAAATCCAATTCACGATGTGACCAGTATGACCAGTATGACTTCAAGTGTGTCATTTTATTTAAAATTGACATTTTAGTTCAAAACACATGCCAAATACTCAAAATCAATAATTTTTTTTGACTATTTTGATACTTTAGGAAAATGATAATTAATTAATTTTTGATGTGTAAGAATCAACCACACTTCAATCCGATATGTGGTGTGAAAAATATAACTCAAAGTGTATGTTATCAGTTTAAAACTGACAATTTAGTTCAAAACTTGTGTCACTCACTGAAAATTGAGAAAATGCATTAAAATTTCCTTGATACTTTATAAAAATGATTCAAAAGTCATTTTTTATGTTCAAGAATTATTCTCACATAAAAAAAACACTAGATTTTTCCAATACGATAAAAATGCATGTTTTCTATTTAAATTGAAAATTTAGTAAAAAAAGGATCATGACATACTCAAAACTAAACAAACGCATTTGGAAAATCTTGATACTTAATTAAAATAATCCTTAAATCATTTGTGACTTGTAGGTTTCAACCAAAGGTAAAATTAACACATGATGTGGCCAGTATGACTCCAAGTGTTCTATTTATTTAAAATTGACATCTTATTTAAAAACACACATCACATACTCAAAACTGAGTAAACACATTCGTATAGTTTTGATACTTTAGGAAAATATTCCATAATTCATTTTTGATATGTAGGAATTGTCCACAACTCTATCTGATACAAAGTGTTCCCAATATGAATCAACATTTTCCTTATCAATTTAAAATTTCTAATTTGGTTTAAATGTGTGTTACATAATAAAAATAGATAAAACACAATTGGATTATCTTGATAATTTTGGAAAACAATTAATAATTAATTTATGATTTTTAGGAATTAGTCTCATGTCAAAATGACACGTAATGTGACATGTGTGATTCATGATGTGTGTTTTCAGTTTAAATTGACATTTTTGTAAATTAGACATGTGACATACTAAAAATAGAGAAAAAACATTTGGATTATTTTTATAATTTATTAAAATGATCCTTATATAATTTTTGACATGAAGGAATAAACCACATGTCAATCCGACCCACGATGCGACTGGTATGACTCAAAGTGTATCCTTTTACTTAAAATTGACATTTTAGTTCAAAACGCACATCGCATACTCAAAATAGAGAAAACACATTCTAATTGTTTTGATACTGTATGACAACAATCCATATGTAATTATTGATATGTAAGAATTATAAACACCTCAATATGATAAATGGTGTTCTTGGTATGGATCAAAGTGTATGTTATTTGTTTAAAATTGACAATTTATTTTTAAACATGTTCCACTCACTCAAAACTGAGAAACGTTACTCAGATTTTATTGATACTGTAGGAAAATGATTCATATGTAATAAATGACATGAATGAATTAGTCTCAAGTCAAACTGAAACACGATGTGACAGGTATGACTTAATGTTTTTTGTTTTCATTTTAAATTGACATTTTAGTAAAAAATACACAGAACGTACTTAATACTGAGAAACAACATTCATCTTGTTTGGATACATTAGGAAAATGATCCTCAAGTCAATTTTGACACACAAAAATCAACAGAACATCAATATGATGCATAGTGTGAATGGTAAGACTTAAAGTGTGTCCTTTTATTTAAAATTGACATTTTATTAATGTATTGTATCATATTTTTTTTACTTAATTTATTTATAGTATTACTAACATTAGATATTTTTATTATATAGGTGGTTTTTTTGCTTGAGTTGGGTTGGTGTGTTTTAAAATTGATACCATGATCAGACTATTTTGGGAGCGGGTCAAGTTCCAAAGGAAATTAAACTATTGATTTTTTTTTTAATTTTTGTGATAATAGTTGCTGATGTAATTGTACAAAACAGTGTTTGACATGTGTATAATAGTGTTTTTTCTTGTATTTCTGATGTAATTTTTATTTCAATTAAATTATGAATTTTCCATATATTGGTGTATTTGTTGCTTTAGTGTGCTATAATTTTAACAACACCCTACCGCATACTGGCTTTTATCAGTGCTAAACTAGTGCTAATAAAGGACCCCTTTATGAGTGATTTTTTAGCATTTATAAAAGTGGAACACTTTTAATAATGCTTAGATCAACAATCCTTTTTAGCACTGATAAAGGTTGTATCGAGAACTTTTAAAATACACTTCTTTAGCAGTGAGTAAATCATAAATTTCATTATAGGATGAAATTAGGATTCTCATTTAACTGAGAAGGTGATATCAACAACTATAAATTTCACTATATTAGCCTCAATCATTTATCAATGTGAAAACAACATTGATAAATGTGGTACTTTTATCATCACTAACTAAAAGTTATGAAAAATGGTACTTTATTCAATGTAAGAAAACATTAATAAATTGTAGCTTTTGTCCTCATTTTTTAATACTGATTAAAGTCACCTTTTATCAGTGTTTTATTAGAACTAATAAAGATATGTTATTTATTGGTGATAAATTTCTTGTTTTTTGCACCGATAAAAAGTGTCATTCATTAAAAAAAATTATTTTATAAAAAAAATACTTTAATATGTAAATATATTTATATTGATATATATATTTATATATATATATATACATATAAAAGATTTTCCTAAATACAATTTATATAACACCAAATATGTATTTTCAATTAATATATAATATATTTAATTAAAATGGTTTATAAAATAATTAAAAATTAATATTAGTAAATAATTTTCTTATTAGTATCATGTAGTATACATTTAACAACATGTACATAATAGAAAAATTAATAAATTAATTAAGATCTTATAGAAATTTGAAAAAATGATTAAACTTCAAACGATCATATCTTTTGATACATGTGATTATTTGGTCTCTAAAAAATTTTAAATCAAATTTTTCAAAGAGATATGAAACCTCAAGATGTAGGGGGACCTTGATCAGTTTTTTTCTTGATAAAAAAGGCTTGAAAGGCCTATATATCCTTTTTTAGTTGGTGCACCCTAATTTTTAAACATTCTAAGTAATTTCAAATTTGTTTAAGAGGATCTTCATATCTATTTTATGTAGAGATTAAATTTATTATTCAGGATTTCATTCATATGAATATTAAGGTTTTGAAATTTTAACTTTTTTACACTACTAGAGATTCTTTTATAGTCAACACTGAAAATGACCGTTATCAGCGCTAAAAAGTGATGACATGATAAGTTCCCTAAAAATATCACAACCTTTATCATCAATAACAAAAGTGATGATCAATATCAATTCTATCAAGGCTTAAATAATGTGATGATAAATTCCTTATTTATAAAATATTTTTTTAGCATTGACAAAGGGATCCTTTATCAACTCTTTTTAGCACTCTCACCCCCAATCAGTGTTATGTTACCAGCAAACCCAGAAAAAACATTTATCGATCCCACACATCTTTTATCACTATTTTCCACCCTATTTATCATCAATTTTACACCCAATTCAGCATTTCTCATGCCTGGATATGAACTCTCAATATTTGCCTCAATTCTAACGCCTTTATCACTACACCGTCCAGATTTATTTAATATTTTAAACCACACACACACAATTAATTTTTTATTTATATATTAATTTTATACAATTATATAAAATTATAAAATTATTTTTAAATAAAATTTTCAAATCAAGTCTATATAATTTATATTTAAAAATAAATTTTATACAAATTTACATCTTTTTATTTTTATATATATATTTATACATATTTAAAAATATTTATCTATTTAGATATAATTTTTTATAATTTATTTATAAATATTAATTTTAAATACATTTATCTACTATATTTAATGATAATGATATATTTTTAAAAATAAATTTATATAGGATTTATTTACACAATTTTGACACACACATGCACACACATATTAAAAAATGTGTATGTACATGTACATATTTATATTTCATGCATACACAAAAAATATTTACATATATGTATTTATTTAAATATATTAGAATATCCACATAAATATATATATTTTTATCAACACACACATATTTATATATAAACATTACTTGTATAGGTATATATATATTAATTCATTTTTTCAAGGTAAATAAAATGTATTTTTATTAAAATAAGATGAAATATAAATATTTATTTCGATATGGTTTAAATATTTTAAAATAAATTTTTATGTAAATATATATAAATATTTATTTTAAAATTTATTTATTATTTGTAAATATATGAAAATATTTATATATTTAATTATAAATAACACTACAATATAAAAAATGATAAAATTTGAACACTATAATATCCATATGAGTGTAATACCTATGAATAAAAATTTTCTCCACAGAAAAAGACAATAAATCCACCTCAAACAAGACTGACATTCCATCAACTATTCAAAAATAATGATACCCAACAAAAAACTCAGTTTTGGTGGCCTTCTAATCCCTATTTGAACTCAAAAAATATGTACTTGGGTTCCTTAAAATAATTATGTTGTAGATCTTTTAGCAATATTTAATTTGTTATTTGGTAGATCTAAAATAGCGTAAAACCTTGAAATTTTGTTTCCTTAATAAAATCATTGTTTTCCTTCTCCTCCTTTTATTTTTGAGTTAGACCTTGTTTTTTAAAAGTATTGGGGGCATTGAAAAACTAAATAAGTATTAAGGGTGTTTTTGGTAAACCTGCTTCCAAAATAGGGGTGGTTGCACCATAGCATACTTGATCATGCTATGGAGGAGAAAGTTGTGCCATAGTGAAATACACTGCAATTCAGCTATAGAGATGAGGCCATGCTACAACATAAGGTGCTTCAATATAGTGATCATATTTGAAATAGGATGCACCATATCATTCACCGTAGAGGTTGATTCATTGGAGGCTGTGCTGTAGCGGCTTAGACCATGCTACAAAGTCTATTTCTTCTTGAGTTATAGATGATAATCCAACCTATTGGTATTTAGGAGTAACTTCTAAAAAATAACCTATACCAACAGTTTGAAATAATTTCTACAGGCTATAAAACTTGTAACATCCCTCCCCTCCTCATTCGATTGAGAAGTGATGAGTATGCTACGTGGCTTTTGGTGACATCCCCAAGATATCAAAGGATGTTAATAAATGCCAAGGGAATCCTAAAATAATTAGGGGGATGAGAACCCCTTTAAAAATAAAACAACCCCACCATAATAAAAACCAAAAAACTACTATATGATTCATGATTAGAATAAAATACAACTCAATGTATAACCAAACAATAACAATATCAGTGTAAAAATAAGAAACCAAGAATAACAAAACTCAAAGACATAAAAAACATCAACCCAACAACCCCCAACCTACTTTGAGATCTAACTCCACATTCCATACCAAGGGTATCATGATTCATCTCTAAATAAATGAGATACCTTGAATATACCTATGTATCTATATACAAAATATGCAAATGAACCAATGTTCCCAAGAAGGGGGTGATCATAAAACTCAGTAAGTTTTCTCCAATGACTTACCAACTCACACCACTATAATAGAACAAGTTAGAATATTTATATAAAATAGTTTAAAATAATTTAAAGTAGTTTCAATTAAAACCAAAACCATTTCTATTAAAAAACATTTTCCATGTGAAGAAACCAAACAAAACTTTATAACCAATTCTTATTTCCCATTTTGGTATACCGATTCTATTTCCACACATCTATGCATCTACACTTACAAGAAACCATGGACCTCCCTATACTCCTGAGCGGTGAATCCTAACTTCAACAATCCATCACTTGGTGAATAATTTTTATGAGGGTAAATTTCATACCCTTATCCATTCCATTTTGACGGGGGAAACTTCACACCCTTATCTGTCCCAAATTCACATGAACACATGCCAACCATATATTCCAAAACCTATTCCAATCCATTTCAATAAAATGTTTCTTTTATTAAAAACAATTCCAATATCCTTTTCTAAGAATACAAAACCATAATTCTTATAACTATCATTTTAAAATCATGAAAAAAATCATTTTCCATAAACCAACCAATTTCATAATTTCAGAAAAACAATCACTAAAGAGGTTTTCCATCAAGAATCAAACATCAATTTAATAATACAATTAAATAAATCCAATAAATTTAAAATCAAAACTTCTTGTTCTAACAAGAGTAGTCAAGAGTGATGCCACACACCTCTCAAATGTGGAAAAAAACAAAGAATGGAACAAAACATCAAATACTCATCACGAAACTTCAAAAAATAACCTTAGTTTTGTTCCTTTCAAACAAAACAACCATATCTCATCATGATTGAAATAACGTAACATGAATCTATCATCAACAGATTAGATCCTTGAATCCAAGAGAGGGGAGAGGAAGAAATCTAAGGAAAACCAGTAAGAATGATCACTAACAAAAAACCAGCTTCTAACACAACTAGATTCACCTCAAAATCACTCCCGAATCAAGTGGAATTCTATCAAAAGCCTATGTATGATTATGAATTAAGGTTATAACTTGTTTAGGGAACAAATTATAGGATTATTGGATAAACCAAGTGAGATACACAAAATATGGATCTAAATTTTTTATGATGCATAGTTAGAGCACACAGTTAGAAAAATAATGCGCTAACCATGCACTAAAAAATGCCTCCAAACCCACATCACATGGTGTGATCACACAAATTGATAACCCATGTGCCAAAAATGATAATACCCACTATAAAAAATTTCATATTTTCTCTTGGGTGGGCACATGGTTTTTCTAAACAGCGCGCCCACTGTGTGCCTACCTAGTGCCCACTGTTTCAATTTCACAATTTCTTGTGAGGTGTTGCATGGTTTTTATTAACCATGCTCAAACCATGAACCTCTATAAAATCCCAAAAAAAAAATCCAAAACTCCTTTAAACCTCCCAAAAAAACACAATCATTATATATACTTAAAAATACACAAATAAAGAGTCAAGTACCTAAAATAGGGGGTGACACATTCTCCCCACCATTAGTCTTTCCGTCCGTGGAAAATTAAAAACCACTATTGGCCTGAAAGAGGCCGGGACATTTATAAACCATTTCCTTTTCATGCTCCCATGTTTCTCCCCAAATTTACCATGTTTGTATAAAACCCACATGAGACTGATGCTTTTACCATGGAATACTTTCTCTTGCCTATCCACAATCCTCACTTTCATATAGACCAACATAACATCCGTTCCTAGGACAACGTGATCCCATCAAATCATATGGTTAGGACCATTTTATACTTTTTAAATTGAGATACATGAAACACCTTATTCACTGAACTAAACATCGGTGGAAAATCAAACCGATATGCCACCTCCCCAACCAGTTTATTTATCTTGACATGGCCTATGTATCAAGGTGATAACTTTCCATACTTCCCAAAACAATAATTCCCAAGACTTGGAGATATTTCTAATGAATAAATCCATCAACAATGATACACATATTATTTCTAATGAATTTGATCCATTTACAATATCTTTCTAATAAACTAAATTTTATTCGTTGGTCCATGTACAAGGCTTGGTCCAACTGGTGAAGTCTCACCAATTTCCACCCAACAAGTGGAAAATGAAAAAAATACCCTAAAATTCTTCAAAATGATCCATATGTATCGAGAACTGATAACCATTGTTATATGAGAACTCCACTCATGGTATGTGCTCCTCCCATGATCCACCAAAATCCATTACACTAGCCCAAATCTTGTCTTCCAATGTTTGTATCATCTTTTTTATTGTCCATACATATAAGGATGATATTCCATTATCAAAGTCTCATAAAACCTAAGGTATTTTTTTTAAGTATTCCAAAAAATGAGGCGTAAACCTCATATTTCAGTATGATACTATTGAAACTAGCATGCCATGCCATTTTACCACTTCTTGGATATAGATTTTAGACAAGTCATATGCCATATGAGATCCATGAACATGGATGAAATGAGCTGACTTGGTGAGATGATCCATAATAACCCATATGAAATCATGTTTTTTCAAACCTTCTGTGGTAGACCAATCACAAAATACATAGTTATATAATCCCATTTCCAAATAGGAATTGGTAAATACTGCAGTATACCTGCTAGCTGTTGGTGCTCTACCTTATCCCACTAACATAAGAGGCATCTCAAAATAAACTTAGATACATTTATTTTCCTTCCAACCTATAAAATTTGTGATTTCAGTACCTTGTACATCTTCTATATTCCAAGATGAACAACCCATATCGAATGGTGGTAATCACGAAGAAGTTGTTCCAGACAAGACAAAGGTATGACTATCCAATCTTGAAACCACAAAACCGATCCTTTTTCAAGATTCCATCCCCCAATGGTCTCCCCACCATTAAGTTTTTAACTTATATAAAAAAATTGATAATCAGATGTATATTCCTCTATAATATTCTCAATCAAATAAAGAACAAAAAATACTAGAAATAAAATTGCAACACTAAATTGATCTTTATAATACAAGTTCTTGTCGGATATCACTAACATCAACAACCCTCGATCTGAAGCCTCTTTCACTAAATGATTATATGATTTCATAATTAATGAATCTTAAAATAAATTTCCTTTAACCACTGTGTAAATCAAGTTAAATTTGAACATTTGAAGATACTTAATCCATATTCATTGTATTTTATTCAAATCACTTTGTGAAAAAATGTCACGAACTAGGCTGGGTCACCATCCAACCCGGTGCCCGACCTAGTCCGCCACATGGCCCGAAGGGCGTTCTTGATCCCCACAGGCTAGCACAAGTGTCTGAGTATCAAAACTCATGGGAACTATTTTACCGAAAATAGTAAACACCAAACAATTTTTAAGATAACGAAACTGAAACTAAAAGTATACAACCAAACAGGGCCTTAAACTGAAAACAAAATATGGAGTTTACGACTTGAACCCAAAACCAAAATAAGCGACAACAAAAGAAACTCAAACTCAAACCTCCAAGCAACCAGAGAGACACAACATCCACACGCCACAACACCAACCTGCACGAGAAGACCATCAAAGACCATAACCACCATCATTGAGCATGATGTCACAACCTAGAATACACAAGAAACAAATTCTATATACACCTAAAGGTGTATGTAGGGTGTGATCCAAAAGCCCAGTAGGACGTCACCCAAATAAAAAGGTTCCATGTATAAACATTAAATGACAAATAAATTTACATGCTAAATAAATGAAAGAACACCAAAGCTTAAACAACTTTAAAGAAACAGTTCATATAAGGAAAACTCTTTTAAAGAAAACAACTTAAATAAAAGAAAACACCCTTGCGTAAAAGAAAAACCGAAACCTTCTTAAAAACCCAAAAGCTGCACCGTATGCTGATGATGGGTGTATAGTAGTCCAGGAGCACCAAAAGTGGGGGAGGCCCTAAAGATACTAGAAAATGGAATGGGACCCTAGAACCTTGCGTCACAGTGAACAGTATAGGAATCACAAAAAAAATACATTCTCATACATGAGCCACTAGATAGGGAAACACATCCATAACCTATTGCTCTCTAATCATCATCCAATATTGAGTTAGTGTTGTAAGCGTCAATCCAGTTAAGTGAAACCGGGTCGGAACCACTCCCATATCACTAGTATGCTAGTCTAGTCCACCCACATAGTACCCAGGCTTCCCCTTTTGTGCTCAAGATGTTCTAACTTCACATTTCATGTCAAACTCAAAAAAATAAAACAAATAGGGTGTAACATAAACCCAACACCACACTTCCACACACACTGAAAACCATTTAACAAAGTACGCACGACAAAAGACTTTACCCAAATCAATTAAAACAATTTCTACATTGCTAATAATTGTTTATTTAAAACACATTAAATTTTTAATCATTAATAATTTTATTAAATCATATTAATGTTTTGGTAAAAAAATTCTTTAAAAATAAATGTAACACAACTTAACACAAAAAGAAAACTCAACCCTCTTTCATGACCAGACACACCCAACGCCACATCAAGAACACAAATTGCACCACTTTCATCAATTGATAACCTAACTGCACTATTAAAAACACATTTTACCGATTAGACAAAATAGTAGAAATATTATTAAGAAAACTAGAAGATAAAACATGACTCTAAACACCGAAGACACTCTCAAATCCCCTTTTTGAACAAACGTATATGAAAGCTACATGAGATCATAAACTGCGCACTTTGCGCATTTTCACAAAAGTAAACGCAAACTTTATAAAAACTCCAGAACAGAAACATTTCACTTTGAACATATGAAAAGGCTAACTTCACATTCTCTAAAACACTAACAATTGATTAAAAATAAGATTTTAGCAAATGAATGCACTCACCCATATAAACATACTTCCAAAAAATATTAACACATCAAAAACTTCAAGAAAACCAAATTCGCACCCAAAATAATTAATCAAAGAACATCACAAATTAACTAAACTAGTAAATTAATTCATTAAGTAATGTTTAAACGTGGAACCACCTACCTCAGTGTAGCAGACTTCACAAACATAGTGCGCAGCGATCATCACCCTCCAACCGAAACTCAAACAAAGTCCAAATAGAACCTAATAAAAAAACATCAGACCAATTATACCAAAATTGAACCAAACTCAATTCAAAACTCTAACCGAACTCAACCATGTTTAAACAATAAGAAAACCAGGAAAACACACTTACATCAGGGGTGCAGGAGGTTGGATGGAGGTCGACGGAGGCTACCAGAGTAGTGCGAGGAGGTGCGAGGAGGCTATCCCGCAATTCAAAGGGGTGCGGGGTGGCCAGGTCGGGTGGTGACCCGGCCTGGTTCGTGAAAAAATGGAATTAGAGGCAGGTTTTATCTTTTGGGTCATGATATTTTGGGTTAGAGTCATGTTAGATTGGAGTTAAGGTTGTTGGGACTCGACGTCCTAGCTACGAGTAAGGTTCCTGGCCAACACACCTCGTGGCGGGACTCAAGTTACCAAAGTGTGTTGAGGTTTGTCTGAGTTTTTGGTCCTTGCGGTTAATATTGTCTAATGGAAATGAAAAGGGAGTAGGGTTAGTGGTCTTAGTGAGCTCACAGGGTCTGTCAAGACTTGTGGAGATGGGGACGCTGTCCCTGAATACTCTCCATGGAAGTGGTGTGATTGGCGTATGGTTGTCAACCATATGTTCCGGTCACCCGCTGCCACTAGTTTTGTCTTGCACCGTTACACATTTCTTTGTTTTGGAATTGTGGACATTTGGTTTTTAAGTAAAAATGTTTTGGTCTTGGAAAACGTTTTGGAAAGAGTTTTGAAATAAATCACTTTAAAAATAAAATGAGGTATGAGGTTTGAAAAGTGTGGGTTGGATGTTTTGGTTTTGAAAAAAATGGAAAGGTTTGGTTTTGATCCTTAGTGTTCTTAAGGGAAACCACATGCATGAGTGTATATGGAAAGAGAAAGGGTTAATGGAATGAATGGATGAGTGCCTAGATGGATATGAGGTGGGTGCTGGTGTGGCACGATAACATGCATGTGCGAGGCCCATGGGACACCATTGGTGTTTGTGCAACCCACTGGCTTTGCTTATTTTCAAAATGTTTTGTTAAAAGAAAAATTAGGTGTTTTTAAATAATCGGTGATTGTGTGGTGTGTACTTGTATTTTTGAAAGGTTGGATGTGACGCGTTTTGAGCCGATAATCCTTTTTGACTGATTTGTGTAATGAGTTTGAATTATTATTCATGAGTTGGTGTAAAACATGTAATTAATGGTTTCTTTATAAAAGTGTTTTGGGAAGCCCTTGCAGTGCTTCACCCTACACGTTTAGTGTTCTCTTACTGTATGTCTTGTCCATTGGACTAGTTTGTTTGGGTCCACATTTCTCCTTCGTGGCTAGTGTACACCCCAATAAAGAGTTAATGTGTGAATGGCATTCGACCACATATAGATCGCCTTTGGCCGACCCTCCAGTTGATTAAAGTAAGGAATATCCCTTTTTGGGTGATAGTGTTAAGTCGTTTACTTTTCCTTTCAGTTAAGTGGATCCTCTCACAGCGGGATGACATATGCGAGGGGAGATGAAGGGAGTTTCGGTCTCTTTAAGTCATCTGAGTCGTCGGGTATGAAGTTTGACCTCATTAATTTGAAAATTCTATTTGGAAACGGTGAATGAGATTCCAGTGGGGAAAAGGTGGAAGCAACCCGACGTTGTTGGTGAGATCTATTTTTCTAAATGACCTCTGGTCTTTGGTTTGTTTTGTTTAAGAAAGGGTCTACGTTAGGCCATTAGTGTGGAAGACCTTGTCACAAGGGGATGCTACGGTCGATTGCAAGAATCAAGTGTTTTTTAAGACTCAGTTTGAAGTCCCTCTATGTATAATGTTCCTCTCAACAACAATGGTCATGTTCAGGTGGTGATTTTTGGTGTCATGTTCTCATCCAATGTGACAAAGGGTGATGTAGATGCACCATTTCAGCTCTTGTGTTGGTGAATGTTCTGTGTTTGATTAGTTGGATGTCGTAATGTGTTGTGTTTACTGGTGTTTCTTCATTTGCAGTTGTTATTGTCTTGCAGAGTGGTGTTGATGAGGCCCCTCTTTTTCCGGGAGTTTTGAGTAATAGTTTTAGTTTCCGATTTCATATTTTCTTTTTATTTATTGGTTTGAGTTGTATACTTCAAACCTGTTTATTGTTTAAAGGCGTGCTTGGTTGTCTATTTATAGTTTCAGTTTATTTATCTGGTTAGTTTTTCTTGTGTCTTTTATTTCGGGAAAATAATTCCCATGTAATGTTTGATACCCGGGCACTTGTGCCAGCCCGTGGGGATTGAGAATGACCTTTGGTCCTTGTCACTGACCGGGTCGGGCACCCGGTCGGATGGCGACCTGGCCTGGTTCGTGATAGAAAATGTGTTTCAATATCCAATGATCTATAAACACCATAAATTTCTCACCAAAGAGGAAATGACACCAATTATTCAAATCATGGACAACATCATCTAATTAAAAACAATTGTTTGGAAGTTATTCTCATGAAACCGTAACAACCACGAGGCATAAGAAATAAAAAGATCTCCCTGAATAAGAAAACACCCCAAAGTAGAACTTAAAGAATCAAAATACACCACATAGACTTGTCTTTATTCTAGAAATATCAGGATAGGTGCTGATGTAAGGAAAAATTTAATCAGTTGAAAATAATTATTACACTTATTATTACATTGGAATGGAATGTTTTTCCTCATAAAATATTTCATTTGTGAATCATGTCATGAAAATTCACAAACAAAGCCCAGGTAATAACCATCCAGGCCAAAGAAACTATATATCTCAAAGACGTTCTTTGGTGGTATCAAAGAGATAAAAAAATATCTCTTTTATGGATCCACATAAAAACCTTTTTTATTGATAAAATAGACAAGTAAAAATAACTCTTATATCCCAAAAAACATTTATTTTTTTCATAGAAATGTTGATCCTTAAATATATCTGACACAATAACCAAGTGTTTCCCTTGCTTGAACCTTGTCCTCGAATACATTAATATTTCATCAACAAACACCACCACAAAATAATCCATTTAAATTTTAAATATCTAATTCATCAATTACAAAAATATAGCCGGTGTATTCGCAAGATTGAAATTCATAACCACATAATCATAATGGCCATATATACTTCTAAAATATGTCTTTGGAATATCCGCTTTATGAACCCACAATTGGTGATATCTCAAACACAAGTAAATTTTATAAAACCACCGGGCTCCCCTAAATAGATCTAATAAATCATCAATTCATGGAATATAATACCAATTATTTTTCTTAACTTGATTATGTTTATGATAATCCACACAAAGCTGAAGAGATCCATCTACCTTTTTGACGAAAAACAATGGTTCTTTCCATGAAGATGTACTAGACTAAATGAACCCTTTTCTTTCCAGCTCTTCCAACTAGAATTTCAATTGCGTTAATTTAGTTTGTGACATCTGATAAGATGAAATTTAGATAGGAATGGTCCTAGATAGGATATCAATTGTAAAATCTAATTTTCTTTTGGGTGGAAACCCTAATAAATTATTGGAAAAATAATAATAAAACATAAGTCCACCCTTATTGTAGCGGTTGATCCTAAGCAATGCCCCTCCAATTTTGTAAAGTTTTCATATAGAATAATAATGTGTGAATTTATGTATAACATGCTGAAAACCTGCAAATATGGATCTTTTGTAGTCATATTATCTTAGTGGGAATGATTAATATGTTGAACCATTTCATCACTACAAATATTAATATAGTAATTCATAACTCTTTTTTATTTTATTTATGGAAATTACAATTCTTAGATAAGAGAATCACTATGGAATGGTCAGTGATCCATTGATATGGGGGAGTTACTATAGATTATGGGTGGATATTTAAATATTGTTACCAATCCAAATGAAAATTAAGGGAGAGGATCCTTCCCCATAATTCTAGTATGGAGTTTATCCAGTTCATTTTTTGTTGTGGGCTTATAGACATGGGATATACAAAGGGGTCATTTTATATGGTGATATAACCATAAAGGGGCCCTTCATACCAGGTTCTTCTTGGATATGTGCATGTATAATGATCACACTATCTCCACTTACCCAAATGAAAATGTAACTCATCTTGTTGAAGTCTCTCTAATAATTCCCCACTTCTAGTTTCCTTGTCATCCAGGAAAGTGAGAGGTAGGTTCTTATATTTCTTTCATATGTGTAGTAATACTACTAGATATCATTATATATTGAGTGATTAATGGAATAATACAATATAGGGGAGTATATGGTTTAAGATTTTCAACAAGATAAGGTGACTTAAAAGTGATCTTCAATTATGAATTAGCGACTAGCCCCCTCACTTTCAAGACATGGATGGAGTAATAATGGAAATTGATCGAATTGAATCTACTATAGAAAATTATTTGAATGACACTATGTTTGGTGAGATCACTAGAAATAAATATATATTAGAAGACATGATCCTGAGGCATAAACATTTGGTACATGAACAATCTAGAATAAAATGGTTCCACGACGGTGATATAAATACAACCTTTTTCATGCTTGTATTAAGGAGAAATTTTGTATCATCAGACCCAATATACCGCTGGAGGATGGAACCTAAATTGATGATCAGGGTGTGGTTGGTGGAATGATCAAATATTACTTCAAATTGCTTCTTGAAGGTCCTAAACCTCGTATTAAAGGTAGTTATATAAGGGCTCATGCTGAACTCTTTGATGTTACTCCTCACACTGTTTCCAGTCCTAACAATGTGTTCTTTGAAACTGTTCCTGATGTGGAGAAGATCTATGAGATGATACATGAACATAACCTAGAGAGTTCTCCATGCCTAAATGGTTTATCTATATCTTTCTACACAGCTTAATGGAATCTAATTAGGAGCGATCTGGTGAAGGATATGTAATATTTTTTTCTCGGTGGCAGCTTACCTCATGTTGCTTACGCCACTACCTTGGTTTTCATTCCTAAAATCAAGGACCCCTCTTCTCACTAGCATTATAGACCAGTTAGAATGTGTAATTATCCATATAATGTACTGTATAGCTTTATCAAGAGAAGGTTCTCCATCCACCATCTCTGTCGGATCTCTAAAGAGAAATATGGGTTCGTTAAAGGGAGGATGTTCCATGGAGATATAACAATGGACAAAGAAGTGATTAGTTGTATCAACCATAAGGTCCTTAGTTAAAACAAGTAAATAATGTTAGATATAGACAAGTATTATGATATAATTGAGTGGAATTTTATCATCAAGGTTTTTGAAATCACGAGTTTCTTCTATTGGGCCTCTAATCTAATTTTCATGTGTTTTAGATCAACATGGATTAAGAAACATAGCTTGAAACTCCAAAAACAAACCTTAGATATTGTTACCTAAAAAAACAAAAATATCTCATCATGATTTACATAACATAACATGAATATATCCTAAAGAGATTATATCCCTGAATAAAAGAGAGGGAATAAGAATAAATCTAAGGAAAATCACAAATAACAGTCACTACCAACAAAACGTACCTCCAACGCACCAAGATTCACCACAGAATCACTCTCTAATAAAGAAGAATGGTCTCAAAAACCTTGGGTTGAAGAGGCATATGTATTATGACTTGTTTGAGGAAAAAGAGAGGTTTATAGGCTAAAACTAGTGAGATCCAAAAAATCTAGATCTAATTTTTAATAGTGCATGGTTAGGGTGCACAATTAGAAAAATCATTGACAAACCAAGCACCGACCACTACCTCCAAAACCACCTCAATTGGTTCGATCACATTGTTTGATAAAACATGAATCAACCATGATAAACCCCAATATACAAAATTTCATGATTTATATTGGGTGACCACACGGTTTGTAAAAACCGTACACCTAACTGTGCGACTACACAGTGCTCACTGTTTCAGTTTCGCGGTCTCCTGGGAGGTGTTTCACAGTTTATTCTAAGAGTGATCAAACTGTGAACCTCAAAAAATTCTATAGAAACCATCCCAAAATCTTGAAAACCGCCCAAAACTTATACTAATCATTATATATACCTAAAATACATAAATAAAGGGTCAAGTAGCTAAAATAGGGGTGAAAACTGTGCAACACCTCCCAAGAAAGCCCCAAAACATTTCAAAACTCCTCTGAACCTCCTGAAACTAATCCAAATCATTATATGTACTTAAAATACACAAATAAAGTTTTATGTACCTGAAACAAAGAGTGATATAGATCCATTATTATATCCTATATCAGTAGTTATGTAAACTACGGGCTACACTACTGTTAGTATAGGGATATACCAATAGTTTCCTTTAAAACCATTAGTATAGATCATTTAAAAATTTGAGTACCCAAGGATTTTAGTAAACCGTTGGTATATATTTATACCAAC
Source organism: Viscum album (assembly GCA_963277665.1). NCBI lineage: Eukaryota > Viridiplantae > Streptophyta > Magnoliopsida > Santalales > Viscaceae > Viscum > Viscum album. Next base: position 1,110,680,210 of record OY728119.1, read on the forward strand.
TATTAATGAAGATATGGGTATTGAATTCTCTTCAACAGGGATGTATGACAATAGTTTATTGAACCATTAGTATAAATTGTCCCTAGAAACCATAGCATACCCATCCAATACCTATGCCAGTACTGAAAAAAAATACAAACACAAGTATAAATTTAATATAGTACAAATATTTTATATTTATTATCGAACCATATAATTATCAATAGTTTCAAACCATTTAAAATATTATAACATATCCATACACTCAACACAATCAATCCTTTTTAGTCATTAAAAAACATACACACATGTCTCTTTACTGTAAACTAAAAAATGGCGAGGATCAATATATCCCTCAAAACCATAATCCCCATCATCACTGTATTCATCATCACCACTAACTTCACCATCATCCTCACCATTCTCCCCACTATCACCCTCACCACTGCTATCACCATTGACATCACTAGGAACATCATCATCCTGACCACCACTAGAACCATCACCAACATTGACTGGATAATCACATAATGAACACATATTTGACATATATGTATCAAAAACTATGGTGTTATCTAGTGTATGTGATGGAAATAAGGTTTCTTTAACATTTATAAATTCCTCATTGGACTTTAGACTCTATTCAGGATCTTGAATGTCTATTTTTTTTGGCCACTAATACCTCTGTATGAGCCCATGCTAACTCTGCACAAGTTGTTTCTAACATGGTTATACTAAAACTAGAACTTGAAGTGGGCCAATATCTATTGGGGACAATAATCTTCCCTAGACAAATATGTATTTTCCCATGGGCCTAATTTCTTAATACCTAGGGTAAATGATTATTTAGACCAAATTTATCAGCCTCCTAATCATCACAGACCTCCTTGAAAATATAATGGAATTATTTAGTTACGATAAAATATTTTAATTTTAAATTAAAAAAGTAATAATCAAAATATTCTATTGTGTTTTTTACCATGATCCCATATTTCTTAATTCTTCTCAAGGAAAACAATTTTTTTTGAGGTACACACCCTTAAATATTAAAAACCACCGGCTATAATGAAAATGGATATAGAAAACCATTATTCAATAATAATTCATTTTTGACCAAAATCAAGTCATTGTAACCAATATTTAATTGAAACTTAATAACCAAAATACATTATGAGAAACTGTAATCAATCAATCCTAAATAAAGGTGAGTAGAGATAATAATATATACCTCTAATAAATTCTATATGAAAGGGGTAGACAATTAAATGAAATATATGGAAAATAAGAACATTTCATTTTATTTACAAAGGATGACGAAGTATAATTAACTATAAATCCAGACATTTATTTTTATAAATTTGTGCCTAAAGGGGGCACATCAATTATAGTATTATTATAAAAGAAATCCAAGAGGTGAGAATACATAAATAAGAGTTTTTTGGGTTGGATTTGATGACACAATAGTTATATATTATTTACAGGGACATGTATGATGATATTAGAATACATGGTGAATATGAATGTTAAGAGTATGGTTTCCAAACACTTGGGTTATGAATTTAGATTATTCATTATTTATGACAATGATGAATTTGAGTTTTTCTAGATGTTAATAGGTTTCAAAAAAACTGTTATTAGAAGTCAAGATATTGATTATTTGGATGTTTATAAATTGATTCTGGTGGAGTAAGTGAATTTTATTCATGAGGTTATTTGTTTCCAATGTTTTCTAGAAGAGGATCTAATGTTTTTCTAGAAGTAAATTTAATATCAATAAATTGTTTAATTTTTAGTCAGTTGAGTGATATGGGATTATATATTAGATTTTTACAACTCATTAGTATAAGTGGGTTGTGTTTTATAGAAAATAAAAATCCTCATATTATATGGTATGAATTTTTTAGGAAGGATAACTATAAAGACATTTATTATGGGTTAGAGAAGATTTCAACTAGAAGATTTATTATTAGTTGGGAGATATCCCCTCTAAGGGATGTGATTTTTAATTGATTATGGTGGTATTCTTACCAATATATTCATTACATATTGTGTGAGAATCTCATTGATATATTGATTATAGGATGGGGAGATCCTAACAAATTGATTAATTATTGGTTTGGTGATAATTCATGTGATGGGTTTATTTTTGTTTAAAGAGATTTACCCCATGTTATTAATGCCACTATGAATGGAGTTGGTGAATAAATTTGGAAGTGAATGTTTTTCATGAAGTTACATGTTTTAGTAGTTTTCTTATAAGAGGAACTATTTGTTTTAGAGGTAAATTTAATATCCATATGTTTTTGAATAATATGAAGTTTATTTTGATATGGGTTTTCATAAGTGGATGTGAAAGTTGTATTCTCCACAATATAAAATGGATTTTGAATTATTTATATAAAGAGATCATTAAGGTGAAAATGGATGTTATAAGTTAGAACATATTTCATATTTTAAAATTTGGTTATATTTATAATAAAATGGATGAGTTATATTCCTAATAAAATGGAAAAAGAACAATTCTTAAGATGTTGAGAAGAATACTAGTGCAGTGTTAAGTGTGAGATTCTAGGTGTGCACTTCTTAGTAGTGGGATGGATAAGAGTGGTTGAGGTTTCCATATGCTGTTAGAAGTGGGAAGTATATATAAGTGTTTTTTGTGTGAATTTATGTTTGTGTTATTTTCTATTTTAATACATTATAATCACAATAGGTGGAGGTTTAATCCAAAACTACTCAATAATGAGAGATCCTTAGTTAAAAGTGGTAGGGTTAAAAACTCTCATGTTTTTATGAACAAAGTTTAAGAAGGCCATAGTGAATTTGAGAAAAGGCTAGGAACCTATAATTGAAATATGAGTGGTGTTACATGAAAAACATCCCATCCGAGGATTGAAAACCACATAGTCATAGAAGCTCATTCTCTAAAGTGGGGCTTGAGAGAATACCTTAGTGGGAACAAAAATTTCATAGAGCTATTAAACCCGATTCTTCAAAATAGGTATTGATATTAAACATCATTGGGTCTTTTTGTCCTCATTAAGAATTCATTTGGTTGAATTTAAGGAACTCTATTTGGAAAATAGTGGCAGATTCTCACTATCTTAAATGATCTGTATAGGAGTTTTATTAATTTTGATTGATTCATTTCATCTACCTATATCCACTCTAGTGTAGTTACATACCATTGGTGATCAAATATAGGATTAGTAATATCCTCCCAACTACCCATTCTTTCATACACACAGACACACACATATTCATGAATAAAATTTTAACTAAAGTTATAATAATTGATTTCATATAATATAAACATCCCTATTATAGACAAGAACTACAAGAGACCCATTTTAAAAAATCCATGCAAAAAAGTACCATGGATTTAAAAAAAATCTAGGATTACCTGTATTAATTAATTTCTAGACTATTGTTATTTTAAAGAAACCAAAAATGAAATCTCGTGGAACTACATGGGGGAATATTACTTTATAAAGAAGTAGCGAGTAAATGAATTCATAAAACTACATCACCAACAATCATATTTATTATGCAATACAATAACAAATATAATCAAAACTAGATTTTATTTAATGAATCCAGAATAATAATTCCATAAGATATTACTTCTTGAATTGAACTTTATGATTCGTAAATATCATTTCTCAGGGAATACATGTGATTCATAAATTAGGCCATGATTAGGTATTGGATGATAATCTATAATAGGAATAATAATCCTATATCATACGATTTGATATACCTTTAGTCTAGGTCATATCAATTTGAACAATTTAGTTTAAGTGGGTATTATTCTATTATGCGGCGGATCATAGATTTTTGTATCCCTAATGTGGTTTTATTTTATTTTAGTTGATTAAACTCTATTTTTTTAGTTCAATATTGTTTTGTTCTATTTGGTTTTGTTTGGATCAACTCATTTTAGGGTGGGTTTCATTGGACATGATTGGTTAAATTTGGTTTATATAAATTTTATTTTGTTCAGTTCAGATTAATTATAATTAGTTTTAATGGTTATTATTCTATTATAAACATGATTATTTAGTCCATTATGAATGTTTTGATTATAAACATTTAATTCAATTTATTTAACTTCAATAAATATTTGTCTTCGTTTAGTTGTGTTAGCACTTTGTAAAACTCAGTTGGTCAAAAACAATTAATTGATTCATCTCATGCACCTACATTGTAGTGACCCCAGGGTTTTTATGCAATTCATACAATCCGTTTTTCCTTTTTTCCCAGACCCATCATGAAATAAAAAATTCAAAATAGTTAATAATAATTAAATTTTGAATACAAACCATTTAAGTTTAAGAATAACTTAAACTCATTAACGTTATAATATATGATCATTTATTAGTATTGTGTTGTTAGAAAATCATTGAATATTGGTAAACCATCTAACTTAGAGAAAAATATACTCTTCCAACCAACATATAACCCATGCTTATATAATCTCCATAATTTTCCAAGTTCCATCGATTACTCGAACTTAGCAGCTTTACTATTAGAAAATTTATGTCGAAACTATGGAAAATATGTTAACTCATATAATAAAATGATAAACTGAATATGAATTTAACAAATTTTCTTAGCCATATATACTACTTTGATTTATCCTTGACTTTTTCATTGATATGCCTCCATGAGTCTAGTTTCACAGGAATGATATCGCTGTACTTGGATAAAGATTCAATGAAACTTCTACATTGTCTATAATTTTTACCTATAATTTGATTTCCTTCATTGCAATCTATAATCATTTTCATTTGATAGTTCCATTCTTCATTAATATGGGTGTATCCATTTCACCTATTAGAAGACCCCAATTAATAAGATAATAGAAAAAATGTATAATTAATTCATAGTATAACTAAAAAAATGATGTGATATATTTTAAAACATTTATAAAAAAACCTTTATCCTGGATGATCATTAGGATCTAATGGATTTTTTTGTTCTTTTGGATCAATATCCTCTGAAGTATTTGTTAATTCCAATGCATGCATAGTTTTTTCAACATGTGGTGGAATGAAAGTTGAAGGATTACAATCATTGGATACTGGATGGTTAAGAGTAAAAATGGAGGTGATGTAGAAATGGAAATATAAGGATAAAACGTATAAGGATACATGTTATGATATGGAAATGATATATGAGAATCAGATCCCAAATAATATGATTATTGACTCATAGGTGGGAATATCCTTAGAGGCTAAAGTAGAGGAATAAAAAGTTTGGTAGATGGGATTAATGTTGGTGGGTCTTAATGTGAATGGGTACAGCGGGTGATCCGTTTAGCTATAATAGCACCCCTACTCAATTATCCATGTTGTTGAAACCTACCAGTTGGACAAGGAGAGGTAAAATATAGTTCATATGAATCTTCCTAAAATAAATTTGATAAATAATAAGAACAAGAAATTAAATTTAATGCAAAAGAAAAATATTACAATTTTTATACTTAGTAAGGAAACCAGAGGAGGCATCCTCAGCTCGTCCAGTTTTTGATTGTTGTCAAATATCCTCTTCCTTTGAATTTATTCAACATATTTCATAATATTAATATTTTATATAAATATAAATAATCATCCAATCCAAAAAAACATATAAACTAAGATTTATACAGTAACAAAAATATACCCAAAACGTGATAAATGGGATGGAATATCTAAGTTGTATAATATATGAAATGAAATAAAAAATTGGTTAGAAAACATTACCCATCTCTAAGTGGAAAGAATAAATGTATCACCTATCACCTTCCATAATACTGAATAATATCCAATGATCATCCACTAACTCAAATGATAAATTTCAACTACCAACATAAAATTAAATTGGGTCTACATAGGGAATATAAAATCTATAACAATTAATAAGTAATAATACTATTATGAAGTACACAACTAAACAGAAATAATATAGAACAGTCATATTATATGAGAATAATTATGGAAAATAAATATGTTTTAAGATAATATCCCGTAATAAAGCTTCAAAATAAGGATCATGAGTAATTACCCAAAGATATAATGTTGAGAGACACTGGATATATTTTAGGGCATCATGCCCTTATGCTATATTTTCATGAGAGAACCCTATCCACATAGTTCATTTTATATAGGAGTTATATATCATTGGGGTGTATTCTCATAATAGAACCATGTTTATATAATTAAATTTCAATTAGAGAACCACATACCCAAATTACTCAATGAGAGTGAAATCACCTCATAAAACTGAACATAATAATTTAAATCATATCATACCCAATTTCAAATGGATGAATAATCAAGTTTCTCTCTTAATTTCACACCATAGTATCCAAGTTTTCTCCCATAAATTATTCTAAAAAATCACAGGACATATAATAACCCACAATAGATTAAAAAACAAACGAATTACTAAATTAATTAATTATATAATCAGTTAATATATATTATAAAAAAATTATACTGGATTTATATAGAATTAGTGAATAACTAAATTAAAAAATATATATCTAATAAATTCATATTTATTAGGAAATACTATAAAAAATAATCTAAAAGAACATTTTTTAAAGAATTAGAGAGAATCATGACCAAAAAGTATTTGGTTAGGCTTTGATACCAAGATAAAAATGAAAACAATGCTCTGTGGAATAGATGAAGGATTCATAAATAACAAATATGTTTTTTTAATAAGAACAAAATGAAAAAAATCCCTAAATGAGGGGAGATCACTGGAGGATAATAGAGGGGAGGCCATCACTCGAGTCAGAGGAGATTATGTATCATTGGTGGGGTGGGGAGGAGGGTTGTCTGAGGGTGTTAAGTAAAGAACCTATACCAATGGTTTTTAAAAAACCATTGGTATAGGCTCATCTATTCCAACAGTTTTTACCAATTGTTGATATAAAATATTTACAGGAACACTGTACCAATGGTTCTATTAAACCATTAGTATAAATTCATTGGAATAACCTCCTTTTCTATTAGTGAGTTAAGACATTAAATATATAGTTATGTTTTATTTAAGGATCTATTTAAGAATTGAATAGAGGCCTGCAATTCAGAATTCAAGAAGGGAATTAAATAGGAATTGACAAGGGTTATTCCACATGAATAAAAAACTAAAAATACCTATCTTATGTATTCTTATTAATTTATTTGAGGAACTCTAAATGTATTTAGATAAAACTCCAAACCATAATACCATCCCTACACCATATAATTCTGATTTCCATCATAGTTCCATGCCATAGAGCACTCCCTTACATGTTTTGTTTTTCAGAGTGGTTCCATGATGAATCCTACATCTTTAATCCATATAGGTTGTCATTACTATACTTCCTATATTTTAGTAGTTTTCCCTATTTTGTGGTGGTTCTTCTAGTGCACCTATACACTTTGGTAGAATACCCTATGTTGTGGTGTGTTTTTCAGCACACCTATATGCTATAGAACCATCCTTGAGCCGTGGATGCCCCCAAAATTCTAGAACTCCTTCCTCCTACTTATTGGACCAAGATTGAAGATCCCTTTTGACTATTATCGATCTTAGGTAAGTTTGGTTCAATATATTTTATTCATTCCTTGTGTACTTTATCAAAAACCCGTAACTTGTCAGATGGGAACCGGTTCTTGGATCACTTGGTGTATGATCATAATTTTGTAGGTGAATGAGTGTGGTCTGGGTGAAGAAATCATTAAAAGACCTTAACATTGACATTGAAAACTATGATGTGGGATGTTTTTCACCTTTTGGTCTCTCATTTATACATGTTTCCTTATTATAATTTTTATGGCATAATTAATGACCATGCTTGATTGTGATCACATGTGGATGAGTGTGTGTCCCATGAGACTCATTATGATATTGTTTTCATGGGACATGTTAGAATAAATGGATTCCATGTTTGATGTTAATTCACATATTGACTCAGTTCTATTATATATCTCATTATGTCATTTTTGTTATCATTGTTTTCCCTATGATGTATGTTACCATTTCCTTGGAGGTTGTGTTGGTACTTGAGATAGGTGGACTGTCATTTTATGTGCATCTCTTAGAGGGGGAGTTCACTTCACCTGTGATACTAGCAATGTGGGGTCTGAGAACTGGGTATAACTATAATGAAACATAGGTGATTGTGTTGAGGATGGGCTTGAGGTATCTTTGTTATACCAAGTGTTATGCACTATAGCTAGCCTAACTTCTGAGTAACATTTTACTCATAACTATATGACATCAGGTAGAATGAAAAACTTGATGACTAGAGGACAACAAGTTGAAAGTACACATGACACCATATATTTTCCAAGATCCTAATTCACTAGATTGTGGATATTTGGGATACTATTGACACCTATCATTATCATTTCGACATGGTTGAATAGAAGGTACAACTGAGGGTTTGTGGTGGCTTGGTTAGTGAATGAATGATAGGTTTTAGATTCTATTTTTTTGCTTATTACATATTTATTATTATTATTATTATAATTATTATTATATCATGCACTTTTTATACTTGAGCACACTAGGTTGAGGATGAATATTTTGTGTCCGACCAAGTCTTGTACTCACATCCTACTCAAGAATTTCAGTACGCTTGTAGATCTCATGGAAAGAGATCCAGTGAAGGGAAATAGCCTTATGGTGGATGGTTGAGTAGTAGAGATTGGATACAATAGTAGACCCGAACCTAATCCAAAAGACCCCACTATTTATTTATTTATTTTATCTACTTTTTATAGTCAGGATAAGATTTCCAACTTGGAAACCTCTTTTATTTATATGAAATATATTACCTTCACATGTTTTCTCATATTCACTATTGTTATTTATTATATTATTTATTAATAATTTTTTGTGCCATGTTTTGATACTTAGTGTATGGTATCGCTAATGATGCAATTATTACCTCACTCTTATTCAATAGCCTCGTGCATAATGGGAGCCATGCATTATGTTAACCTCCAGCTCGAACCTAGTGGTTCAGGTGAGGGCATTAAAAAAATGGTATCAGAGAAATAGTACTCACTAAAGTTTTCTTCTATTTACCTTGATTTAAGAAAAGGTTGATGAGAAATTGTATGGTTGGGACATGGTTAGGGGGATTATGATAGTGCCTAGCTAGCACTGCATAATGGACCTCTAAATTTCCATAATGTGGGAAATTATGTTTTGTTGTTACTATTGATTAAATTCACCTTAGGTGATGCATATATTGTTGATATGTGATTTTTGAAATGTCAGGCATGTTCATGCATCATGAATAGACACATAGGTTCATATTCCATAAAAATACTTGTTTTTGTGTTGCATATTATCTTTTTAATTAAAATTACTTAATTTAATCTATTTTTTTAGGATAGTTTATCATTGTGGGGTTTATATTTTTTTCCATGATTTTATGATATATCTGTATTAAAATCAATTATTTGAACTAAGAATGTTGTGGTGTTAGTATATATTTGATGACTATGACTAATGTGTATGGATGGAGACCAGGGTTATTGTTAGGAGAGGTATACCATGGGTAATTTGTAGAATCCTAAAAAAACCTTATATGACTCCATAGACTGGTTTGGGTTTGTTCATGTTCCTAATATCTCATATATTGTAGAAGATTCCACCTCACAAACATTTGGTGGGACTACCAATTGAGCAGGATGTTCCCGAGCACATTCCCACACATACCCTAGTGGTGGAGGCAGTAGTCTGATTCCAATTGCCACTGAAATCAATGGTCAACTATGTTATGGATTTATATCTCCAGAACCCTTAAGCATTTCAGGGAGCTAATCGAACAAAAGATGCTTAGGTTTAGGAGTAAACCATAGAGGCTATATTCGATCTTTTCAAGATACTGATAGAAAGGAAGCTAAACTTGGAAGCATTCATGTTGCAGGGATCCACCAGGCATTGGTGGGAATTTATGTGTCTATACAAATGATGTGTGGGAATCTCATGGGATTCCTTCAAGGAATTATTTTTATATATTTCTCCCCATACACGCTAAATATTCACCAAACATAGGAGTTTATAGAGTTGCAATAGGGCTCCATGATAATATCTTCCTACTCTACATGATTTACTAATATTCTCCACATTTTCCTACTTATATATGGAAATGAGACATAGAAGTATAGAAGGATCGAAATAGGACATCCACTCAACCTTAGACATTAGGTTCAGAGATTTGAAATATCTTTTTACATTGAGGTTCTAAGGAATTTTTTGAACATAAAGTGGATTTTCAAGGGTATAAAAGTAGTTGGACTTTTCATACCTTTGAAGAATCAAATGGGTGCAATTACTACTATTTTTGTGAGTTCATTTCTGATAGTAGGAATAAAAAGGAAATGAAAATTTAGTAGAGAAATGGAATTCTTGTGTAGCAGAGTTCATTATCTTCAATTTGTTTTGGAGGGGACATATAGTACCTCCACTATGGGATGTTAAGATACTATAGTTTTTTATACCTAACACCCATGAGCTAGTACCAATAGTTCATCAGGATTTCAAACCTACAATAGTTTTTTGACAGATATTTGTCTAGGATATTAAGAAAGGTACACCTAGGGAGACATTGGTTTGGCTGAGGTTCTAAACAATAGACCTTGATGGGTCACACACTTCAAAGAAAAGGTAATAGAGATGAGACATATTGGGTATATGATATGGATCATAATCTAATAGATGGTTGAGAGGGTTCATCTACTATTTTCCATAAAATATTAATTAAATCCACTTATTTAATTCCTTGTTTGATACTAGTTCTTCCCATTATTTTCTATCTATCCTAGTAGATCACGAACTTGAACTACTAGTCAATTTACCCTCTAAGTTGGTCTCCCTTTATACACTATTAGGCACAAATGAGGATCATCTCTAGAGATACCCTAAGTGTCCAATAGTTGTTTCCTATTTTGGAATCCTATGAGAATTCAGGATTATAGAAAGGATTGACTTTGATGTGATTCTCGACATAGACTAGATAACCTGCTTCCGATGAAATGTTTATTTCTATCATAGATGGGTGTTTTCTACCTCACTAATGGGAGAGAGATATGTGATGATTGGAGACTTGGATCTTGGAATATGAAGAGTAAGAATAGAATTTATTTATATCAAGATGACCATAATATATATGGTAGGATTGGATCTTTCAACATGACCAATAAAAACCCCTATAATCTTTCTTGAATTATGAATTTATGACAAAACATTTTTCCATAATTCTTCATAGGAATTACTACTAATATAGGAGTTTAATTTTAGATTAAACACACATTGGGTATGCATTATATTTTTATATCCCCATATCATACTGTTCCAATCATGATAGAGGAGATCAAGGTATATCTTGATGACTTAGAGTGGAATGGATTTATCAAATAGATTATTTCTCCTTGGGGAACACCTATGTTGTTCCCCAAGAAGGCATATGATAGTCTTAAAATATGTGTTTGTTTCTAGAAGCCGAACTTGGTGATGGTGAAGAACTAATATCCATTTCCTATGATCAATTTTGTAGTAAAAAAATTACAAGGATCCTATTGGTTCCATATGATTGATCTTTGATTGAGATATCATCATAAATGAGTTAGAGAGGAGGACATTCTGAAGGTGGAATTTAAAAGTAGTTATGAGATATATGAGTACTTAGTGATTCTGTTCAGACTAATGAATGAACTGACAATGTTCATAGATCTCATGAATAATATATTCCATCCATACATGTAATTTTTCATCATGGAGTTCATATATGACATCCACATATACTCTCTAACACCAAAATGGCATGTGAGGCACCTCGAGTTAGTCATGAGTATTCTTCGACCACCTTAGATTTACACCAAGATATCAAAGTATGATTTATGGATACATGAGTTAAATTTACTTGGACTTTTGTTGTCTAATATAGGTATATCTGTGGATGCAAAGAAATTGGAGGGAGTGATATTCAGGACACATCCCTAGAACATGTTTGAGTTTGGGAGATTCTTGGGCCTAATAGGATATTACAGACAATTAATCCCAGATTTCACATGACTATCAACTCCCATGATAATGTTGAAAAATAAGGGAGTGAAATTCAAGGGTTAGAACAGCGTGAAGAGGTTTTTATTGAGATTAAGGAGAGTTTAATGAAAAATAGAGTACTAATACTCCCCAATCATGGGATTGGTTATGCAGTTTAATATGATGCATCAACTATTGGCCTAAGTGAAGTATGGATATAGGGAGAGAAGGTAAAGTCTTATGGGTATCTTCATCTACAACCCCATGATATGGAATACCCTACACATGACTTAGAGATAGAATATTTGGTTCCTAATTTTAAGTTATCATGACACTATCTATTATGCAATAGATTTTTCGTTAATATAGACCACAAGAGTCTTCACTATATATTCATAGTGAGAGATCTAAATCTGAGGTAGAGGTGTTGGGTTAAGTATCAATAAACACTCGACATTGATATGATGCATGAAATTTAGGAGGGTAATGTAATTATGGATTATCTTAGATATAAGACGCCATCTAAGAAGGAACTTGGAAAGAGGTATTCATAGGAGTAGTGGTTCTTAATGAACTTATATTGAGTGGATGATAGATGCATTGGAGGATACGAGATCTTTGAATTTTACCCCTTTATAGATCACATACTTAATTTTTTACTAGGTAAATATTGGATTGGAGTCAGACCCAAATTGTTTTTTATGAGGAAATAACTATCTAAAGGTGATCTAGTAGCTATGTGGTCTTTGGGTGATGATTATGTGATCCTTATACATAAGAGAGTATTAGTCCATACTCCCCTCAGAGAGGATATGATGAGATATTACCATACCTTGTGATGGTTGTTACATCCTAGAGTGATGAAGATGTAACATGAGTTTATACATTAGTTTGGGTGTCTCGGTATGAAGTTGGACAATTATAGTTTTGTTTCCCATTTCCTTACCCACTATAGGGTAAATTCCAAGCATGAACATTTTGGTGGTTTACTCTATCCACTTCCAGTAACCAAGTAGAAGTTAGAGGACATGCTTATTGAATTTTTATGGGGTTACCTAGGACCATGAGGATTCATGATGCTATTTGGGAGTGTGTTGATTGGATGAATTTTTTTCCCCACTTTCTACTGATCAGATAGACCCACTCAATGGATGAGATGGGGCATATCTACATCAGTGAGGTTGTACACTTACATCTAGTTCCCTTGATATTTTTTTGGATAGATATTCACATTTTATAAAATGGTTTTGATAGAGATTTAAGAAGTACATAGGGACTCAATTGAGATTGAGAATAATATACCATCCTCATATAGAAGGACTGTTCGAGAAAACTATAAGAATATTGATGGATATGAATTGAGCTTTCCTCCCTTACATTTGTGGAGTTTGGGAAAATAACCTAGAATTGTTTTATTTCATTTAAAATAAAAGTATCCTTTGTGAGGTAGTAGTTATGGGGCACCGTTTTGTTTAGGAGACCCTCGAAAGAGTGAAGATGACTTAGAAAAGTTTGATCACCACCTAGAGTAGAAAAATATGATATTTTGACCATATGAGTATAACTTTAGAGTTTAGTCTAGGAGAATAGGTTTTCTTAAGATTTAATCCTCAGTTAGGGCCTATCATCCAAGGAAGAAACACATGCTAGCTCTATGTTTTTTAGAGTCTTCAAGATTAATGGATGGGTTGGAATAGTGGAGTACCATCTAGATATTAATTCTAGTTACTGAGGTATGGATGTCATGTTTCATGTGTCATAGATCTACAAGTATATGGCCAATCTGACATATGTCATCAATTGTGAGGAATTTTAGTTATAACGTGATGCATCATATGAGGATCATCCAGTGAAGATTATAGAAGGGAGTGAAAAATTACTCCAAGGGAAGACAATACCACTCATCTGGATTTAGCTGTAGCATGGAAAGATCTAGGAGGATACTTGGGAGTGGGAGGCTGATGTTCAAGGTCATTATCTTGAGTTATTAAAGAAGTACCCATAGAGATGCCTCTTGAGGATGATAAGTCTTTAGAGAGGGATAATTTTAGAACCCAAATTTTTTTCCTTAATAAAAATCCTTTTTCTCCTTATTCTCATTCTGTTTTTATGTAATTACATTTTTTTGGAAATTCTTGGGGGCTTAGAGAACTAAAGGAGGAATAATGGTGTTTTTAGTAAACTTTTTACCAAAATAGGGGTGGCTGCACCATAGAAAACTTAACCATTCCATAGAGGAGGTGGATGCACCACAGTGAAAGGGGATGCACAATAGTACTATTATAGAGATGACATAGCACCATAATATAAAGACATGTTCCTTTATGGTCCTATTGAAGAGAGGAGACATCATAGCCATCATAGTGGGGGTTAGTTTGTTGGATATTGTGTCGTAGTGCCTTAAATCACACCATATAGTCAGTTTGTCCGTCAGTTACAGTTGATGGAATATAATTTTGGTATTTGGAAGTTAAGACTTTAAAAAGAATATTATGTTTTATTTAAGAATCTATTTCATAACTGAATAGATTCCTTCAATTCAAAATTTATAAATGGAATTCAATGGGCATTGACAAGGGTTATTCCACCTAAATCAAACAATACAAATATCTTTCTTTCATCTTCCCATGAAAATATTTTGGGAACTCTAAAGGGATATAGATGAAAATACACACCTCATTACCCTCCAAAACCACATAAGTTTGTTTTCTAGAGTAGTCCCATGTAGCAGTGAACTCCCCACATCATAATGGATTGTGTTTCATAGTGGTTCCACACTACAACCTCACTCCTTACACCATATAGGTCATCTTTCCAATAACAATATAGTAGTTTTTTATGAACCTAGGTGGATGACCCTATGTCATGGAGTGTTTTCTAGAACACCTCTACACTATAGTCCCTTCCTTACTTCTTAGAGACCCTTAAATTTATAGAACTATTTCCTCCTCCTTATTGGACCAAGCTTTCAGATCCCATTTGATGACGATTGGCCTTGGGTAATTTTTGTCTGATAAATTTGATTCATTAATCCTTTCCTTACTCTATAACCCATAACATGTTGGATTGGAATTAGTTCATGGAGCCTGTGCAATGTGATCTTATTTTGGTTGGTGTGTAATAATGGTTCAGGTGACATCATCTTAGATGGACCTTAACACTGACATTGAGAACCACAAGGTTGGATATTCCTCACCTTCTTGGAATCTCATTCACTAACTTTTCTATATTATATTTTTTATTAGCATAATTAATTACTATTCTTTATTGTGATACCATGTGGATGAGTGTGTAGACTGTGAGAACTGTTATGATATTGTTTTTCTGAGACTTGTTAGAATAGTTAGATTCCATTTCTGATATTGATTAACATATTTAATTATTATTCTTTATCTCATGATTTCATTGTTTTTATAATAATTTACTTTGTTATATATGTTATCATTTTCTTGGAGTATTTGTTGGTACTTGATATAGGTAGACCATAGAGCGATGTAAATACATTAGAGGGGAAGTGTGATTGACTTGTGACACTTATGAAGAGGGACCTAAGAATATGATATAGATATGAGGAAACCATTATGACTCTATTGAGGATTGACTCCATATTTCATCGGTATGTCAAGTACCATGCACTTGAGGTATCCTCATTAACAAGTAACATGTTACTGAAGAATAGTGGACATCAGGTAGTAGGGCACACTTGATGGCTAGAGAAAATTGGGTAGCATGTACGCAATACACTATGAGTCCAAGATCCCAATTCACTAGATTATGTCTAGTTGGGTTACTATTGAAACCTCTAATTATCCTTTTGGCATGGAGCTAGAGCATGTATGCCCGGGGTTTTTGGTGGATTGGTTAGTGCATGACAACTTGATCATGAATTGTGTTTTTTAGATTGTTACATATTTATCATTATTATAGAATACACATGTTATACCTAATAACACATGGTTGGTGAAAAATTTGTGGTGTACTATTGAGTCTTGTACTCACACCCTACACATGCATTTCAGTGTGCTAGTATATTTCATGGATAGAGATCCAATGAAGTGAAAGGGACCTATGGTGGACGGTTGAGCTGTGGAGATTGGAGCTAGAAGCAGAATGTGTTGGACTCTAGAGGAACCTTCTAGTAATGTATTTATTTTAACTTCTATTTATACTATAGACAATCTTTCCATCTTGGGATCCACTTTTATTTATATGACTTGTATTTCTTTCACTAGTTTCTTTATGTTTACTCTAGTTATTTATTATATTGTTTATCTTTTATTTTTGTTCTATGAATCAATATTGAGGGTATAGTAACCCCACTAATGGACTTAGACCCTCTCCACTAGTCGAAAACATCTTTCATATGTGGAGGCTTTCATAAGGTCATGTGATCCTCCACCTTAGACCCAGTGGTTCAAGTTTGTGTGTTACAAATAGAGACGCAAACAAAAGTTATGGTCATTTGAAGTTAAAATAATTTTTTCAACTTATCTTAGATTTTTCATTAACTTATTGAATTTTTATGAAATAAAATTCTTATTAATGGACTATTACTCAATAATAATTTGAAAATTATTAATTAATATTAATTTTAAATTATATTATAAGACATTTTTCACTAAATATCCTATTTATCAAGTGTAAAGGTATATTTAGTCTTATATTAACAAAATTTAATAGAATATATTATATTTATATCAATATAAATATAAATATATTATAATATGGGATTTAAAATGATATATAAATATTTTTTTTATTAAATATACCTTTTATCAGCCCAAAAATAATTTTGATAAAGGCCACCCTTTATTAGTGCTAATAAAGGTTATCTTTATAAGCACAAAAAAAACATTAAAAAAGGTGTGTTTTTGTCATCAGTTTTCAATACTAATAAATGGGATCTTTATCCATGCCATTTTAGCACTAATAAAAGGTAGCATTGAATATAACCCGATATGTATTAGTGTTATTTATGAATTTAAATATAAGCACACACACACATATATTTTTATATTTTTACATATAAAAATTTAATTTATAAATAAAAAATATATTTTTAAATATATTAACCATATGAAAAATAAGAAAATATTATTCATTTTAATTAAAATAAAATATAATCATTTTATTTACCTTATAAAAATGTATGGATATGAATTTTCAAATGTATATTTAATATATATATATATATTAAAATAATTATATATTGAAAAATATCTATAACAATATATAAATATGTTAATATAAGATAAGTAAATTTTTTTAATACACTGGAAATAGAATTTATTGAAGCTGTGGTAGGTAGAGGTTTAAATCTCACTCCTTATGAATTAATTCAATATATGAAGAGGTGGGGTAAATGATTTTTTCCATTTTTTAAAAAATTATTTAGAAAATCTTATTTTTTTTAAAAATATTCAGAAAAGGTTTTATAAGCACTAGAAAGATATAACTGATAAAAACATGTTTTATTAGCATTAGTTTATAGTGTTGATAACCCCCTTTTATTATTTTTTAGCACTAGTATAAGTGACCAATTTCTAAGGGTTCTTACAACATCAATTTTTTTTGCATTGATAAAAGAGATTATATTTTAAAGTCACTTATAAAAACCTACCATTTTTCACATAAAAACATGATTTCTACCACTAATACATGGCCAGTATGTAGTGGTGTTCCAAGAAAAATAAAACATTGAAACAAAAATTACCCTATAATAAATAAAAATATGTCATCATATATTTTATTAATATTAATATTAATATTTTTTTAATATTGAATTACAAAAAAATAGTCTTAGTGGGGGTTTCTATAACCACCCAAAATTAAAACATATTTATTATTATATATAATATATCATCGGTTTGGTGAAACCCCCACTATACATTTAATTATTTTTTTATTTGAAAATGTTTTTATTTAGACCACCAATATATAATTGTTAAAAATTCTAATTAACCCCCACCCCATAGCAACCCTCGTAGACCCAACTCCACCCCAACCTCCCCACCATTGATGATGACGACCAACCACGAAGATGTCCCCAATGACTCTTCTTCCCACAACAATATCCCCCTGACCCATTTCCTAGTTACCACCCTTGATAGTGGTACAATCCTAACACTTTCCCCATGTCCCTATCCTCTTCGCTACCGAGCCATATTTACCCTACTCTTATTTGTGCATGAGTCATACATTGATGGGATCACATCCCCAAACTCCATGCCATCCTTCTCCCTCTCCTTGCCTTAGTGACCTTCTTCCAAGATATTCAACCCTGTTATTTTGAGGGCAATTATTTATCCATTTAAGTTGGGTATATATTTACTATTATATTATACTATTTTAATGTTTAATTTGTGTTATGTCAAATCAATACCCTACCCTAGTCAACGATAAAGTTAGGTGATTTTAAAAATTGATTTAAACTTGTTTCTTTAAAAATTTATATTTAAAGTTTCGAATGTATAGAGAGAATAATTGTAATAAAATATGTATGGATGAAATTTGAAGTAATTGACGTTGGAACACAACTATTTATACCAAGGGTTTGGAAATTTTTTATATTATTCAACTGAAAACTGGTTAGTTGTTGGTAAAATAAAATGCATGTGTCCTGATTCTAAATTCAAGTGACGATTGAGTAGAAACGAATTATATGAGAACCTGATATTGAAACAGTTTCTTGATTGATATGTATGTTGGATTTTTCAGGGAGAATCAAATATTATGGAAATTCAAAACAATATCTATCCTATCAATGAAACTCCAAGTGAACCACTAAAGGGGAATTTAGTTCAAAACTTGATAAATGATGTATTTTGGATTTGTATGATTCATTGAAAAAGATTTTAATAGATCAATAGAACCTTCAGTTGATCATGAGTAGGTTAATATTTCCAAGAAATTCAATTAATTTTTTTGTATGAATTAATTTTAGATAGAAAAAAAGAACTTTATGAAGGGTTTCCCATGTATTCAATGTTTTCCTTTCTATGTAAATTGTATCATATAAAGTGTCTATGGGGAATTAATAAAAAATAAGTTTATATGAATTTAGAGTTACTTCATGATTCTTTTAGTGAAGTTAATATCCCAACATCGTTCCATGAGATGAAAAAAATCCTTAATAAAGTTATTCTTGATTATACAGAGATACATGTATTCCCTAATGATTGTATATTTTTTTAGGGAGAATATTCTGATAAAGAAGAATGAATATGATGTCATAAAATTATTTGGAAGTCAATGATAAATAGTAAGAGTACAAATTAATGTAACACCAAGAAGAAACAAAAAAAGAAAACTACCATAATGGAATTATATTACTTTCCCGTGAAACCATGCTTGAAAATATTATTCATGACATCTAATACTACAAACAACATGAAGTGGCATCCTAAAAATTATAAAAATGACGGATTGATGATAGTTCCAAAAGATTCAATATCTTGGAAGGTGTTTGATTCATTATGTCTATATTTTTCTTTGGATACTGGCAATGTATGTTTGATATTGGATTCTGATGGTTTTAACACCTTTGTCTCATTAAGTAATAATTATATCATGTGGTCAGTTGTTTTGATCCTCTATAATCTAATTCCATGGATGTATATAAAGAATAATTATTTCATTATTTTGATGATTATTCCTGGAAAGAAAATTCTTAGAAATGAAATTGATGTACACCATTAACCAATAATTAAATAATTGTTAGAATTTTGGGATGATGGCATGGAAACATATAATGCTTCAATGAGAAAACTAATCAAAATTTATGGTACATTAATATAGATAATTAGTGACTTTCCTGGACAAGGATACTTATCCAGTTATAATTATCATACCAGTTTGGATTGTCCAGTTTGTATTTTTCATTTTGAACCTTAGTGATTACCTCATAGTAGTTTATAGTGTTTGATGTGCCATTACTGATTTGTTGAGGAATCTCATAAATCTAGGTTTAATAAGACATAATTCAAGGGAAATTATAAAATGATAAAGTCATTGAAGGTGTCACATGGTTTAGAAATCTTGGGATAATTGATGAATATCACTGTAGAATTTTGAAAATTTAATTAGTTTAAACAACATGGAGAAGGGTATGGGGTAAAATATTCAAAGAAGTTGGAACACAGTAGTGGAAAAAATGAGTATATTTTTAAAAATTATTTATTGAGATTTTAATTTGAAACTTCATAAAATTTAAATAATGCTTATTTTGAATAACATATGTGATAATGTAATTTTTACATTTCTTAATGATCAGGGTAAATTAAAGGATTGTCTTTATGCTCGCAAGTATTTGTAATCAATGAATATAAAGGGTAGTTTGTATGAAAATGATAATTGAAATTATATTTTCAATATTTCTATAATTTAAAATCAAGAGAAATATGTTTTCCTTATAACTTAAAATAATGTAAAATTAATAGATGTATATTCAATTAACATTTCACAGTGCATTGACCTAAAACATCAAAAGTTACATGGATTGAAAAGTCATGAATCACATATTTTGATGGATTAGTTGTTATAAATACCATAGAAAATGGAGGATTGAATTAATAAATGTTACTACCCATGAAAATAAGGACCACCATTATTTTTGGCCCCTACCTGATTAGAACACCATAATTAAGTGTTCTTGGCCAAGATTAGTGTTTGGATGTTTTTCTAGGTTTGGTGTGAGTGAGGAACAAGCACACTAAATGAACATGTGTTTTCCCATGTGGGAAGTCATTAGTTTGGTAAGTGAATATAGTTTATAATATCATGTGGTGTGATGGTAAGGAAACCAAAGTATTACAGGTGACCCATGTGGTTTGATGATAAGGTTTATGGATTGAGGATGTTAGGTCATGACAGATGGTATTAGAATTAATACCCAGCCAAAAGTGTAGAGACACTTCTTAGGTTTGAGGTGTGGGGTATATAATGAGGGTTTTGTGATTTGGGTGGGGGGGAGTGCAACACCCATGGAAAATGGATGGTTAAATGACTAAATGTTACTAACAATGTCAACAAGGTGCAAATTTATATTCAAGAGCCTACATGTTTTCTAGAATATTTGAGTGATTAAAAATAAGTCTAAAAGAACATGTGTTGGACTGTGAGGAAAATAATTGGTATGATAAGTGACCATGGTGGGAAATATCTTATGGTGTGCTGGGAAGGAAAATAATGTATTACATGATACCCATGGTGTTCGATGACTTGGTTCATGGATTTTCGAGGGTAGGCCATGACAATGGTATTTGTTTTCATTGTATAATATGTTACTTGAAAACATATCTAAAGTTTTTATTTATTTTCTCCCCTTCTTTAGAGAGATTTTTTCAAAACTCTAAATCCAACTAATATTAGAAAACTTTGATAAAAAATGTGTTGACACTTTTTTTAGAGATGTTATTTCCATATTCATTTTTCACTATTATGATTAATTTTTCTATTCATTTGGTTGAAGATGATAAACTTCATGGATCAATAAACTATTAATGGATGTATCCAATTGAAAAGTACATTAATATTTTTTTTTATTTTTTTCTAAATTTAATTTTATAAAATCATTTTGTAAAATTTTTAAATATTCTTTTTATTTTTCTCAATAGGTATTTTGTTCATTTGAAATTATATGAGAGGAATAAATATCAACCATAAGTCTCTATTATTGAATTTTAAATAATTAAAGAGTTCTTGAACTTATGCTCTAGTTATTTTGATGGGATTGAGACAAGATTCAATCATTTTGGATGTGTTGACAACATCTCTAATAATTATCATTATAAAAACTAGTCATCAGTATTTCCAACTATTAGATGACCTGTTGGAAATGAGCCAAATTTTATATAGACTAAATTGGAGGTACTATAATGGAATAGATATATGTTACTCAATAGTCATATTTCAGATCCAATTATTAAATAATTGAGATCAAAAACAAAGTTATGACTAGGGGTCAAAATCAAAATGTTCTAAAATTAACAAAATCTATTAATAAAGATATTGTCAAATGGTTCGTTTATAATGTAAATATATAATAATATTAATATTATTAACATGTAGTTATTTTTTCTATTCTAAAACTAATATCATATATGTTCTAATATAGATAATGAATTTTGAAAATCAATAAAAAATATCAAATGATTTGAAGTTTTTTTCTCAAGGTCCCATAAGGTTTACCAAAATATTTGATGCGTAAAATATTCATGGATTCAAGTTTTGTAGACATTTTTTCATGAGGATGGATTAAAAACTCAAAATAGCTGTGTATTTACACTTACATAGGAGGGATACTGTGAAAAGTTTATTGATGTAATCAAATTAAACTATCATTATCAATATTCAATTTTCATATTCAAATGAAAGTGGGTTGACAATGATTGGTGTATAATTAAATATTTTTTAGATTTTACTAATTTTAAATTCTCACTGTTGATCCATATTGGTGAGAATAAATATCATTTTCCATTCAGATTAGATTCAAAAGTGAATATGGTTTATAATTTGGGTGATGATGTACCTAAAGGCTAGAGTGTTGTTATACACTTAAAACCTAAATAGTTTTAAAATATGGGAGATTAAGGTGAATTGGTACTTTTTTTACAATAAACCTCATTAACTGAAAAACATTCAAAAGTGTTTTCATGAAAATATTGAAATAATAAAAAATGTAAGTAAGGTTGAGAATGAAGTACTCTTCTCAATATAGGTTTATAAAAATGAATATAATTAAGATAAATATAATTTAATATATAAATTGGTAATGAAACTATATTATAATTTCTTATTTATAAGCATTTCATTCATATATAAATATTTCTAATTTCTCTTTTTTTTTTGTAAAAATCATTCCCTTTTATTTTCTAAACATTGAATATATCCTAAAAGATTCAAATTGTATAAATTTTTGGATTTTTTTTAGATCCTAGAACATAAAAATATTAGAGTACATCCCCACTACCATCATCTTAATATATTTGAGTGATTCCACTATACTAGAGACTTTTAACAAGCTGGTAGCTTCCCCAAATGTTATTGGTAGCACACCATCTGATGCACCTCTGATAATGAAGCTGTTGGTCAACCCCCATCTTGAGGATATTGATGA
Organism: Viscum album; assembly: GCA_963277665.1. NCBI lineage: Eukaryota > Viridiplantae > Streptophyta > Magnoliopsida > Santalales > Viscaceae > Viscum > Viscum album. Next base: position 1,110,703,341 of record OY728119.1, read on the forward strand.
CATACCATTATTGGTATATATTTCTTTGTACAAAAATAATAAATTTTATTAATTGTTTAATTCATTTATCAAATACATAAAGATAAAAATAGAAGAGTTATAAATATGAATACAATAGTCGCATGGGACCAAGAATAATTAAACATTATCATCACATTTAATGACTTCAGGGTGCCTGCTAGTGATTCTACTAGAATTTATGGATATATTATGAGACATCTTTCTTATGAGATAGTGAGGCTTCCAATTAATTATAAATATTGGAGGACTATTCTCATATCTTTTAAAAATGAGGTTTTTTTAAAACCAAGTAAAGGTAGTATAAATTTAATATTAGTTGATAACTAATTTAAATGTAGGATTAAAATTATTAATATACTTATAAAGTGTTATGTTTTTTATTTCTAGATGTTTTCTTTCATTTTGATATCCTTGACTTCGTTTCACGCCCATTGACATTGAGAAATTTGGGCAAGAAATGGAGGAAAATTTAATGGATATTATGGAATTAGTTTATTGAGGAATCACTTAGCAATCAATATATGTATGTGAATGTTCATGAAGGAATGTCCATTGAGTATCAGAATATGTTTGTAGATATTAACAAAGAAGCATATAATGAGGTAATTTTATATTTTATGGTATCTTAATAATATAAACATAATAAAATTATAATTTATATTATTTATATTATTTTTTATAGGAATTATTTAAAAAAATAAATTAATTGTAAAAGAAATTCCTTCACCATAATATTGGGTTATAAAGTTTTTCTAGAAAAAGAACAATCTAGGTTGTATTTTATCCATCATTTTCAATATTATTTTATTATAGCTAAAGGTTTATTTTGACTTGATTATTTTTTTAAAGGATCAAAAATTAGGTCACCGAGTTCGTCATACAAAGAAGTGGCTTAGAGTTCCTCAAAAACCTGATGATAGTTTTATGATTGAACCTAGCATAGATATCAGAGTAAATAATTTTAAATAATTTTTAATTCCATTTCATTACTATAAAAACATAATAATTAAATATATGTTATAACAAAAAACAATCCATATAACCAATTAAATAGGTCTGACTATATGGATCAAACGACACTAATTAGTTCTATTGGTTCTGTTTGATCCATATAGTCTGACCCAATTAATTGGGTTTAATGTTTTTGTATTGTGGTAATTTATTTTTCATTATTATGCTTTTATATTAATTAAATAACATTAAATTGTAATAAAAAATAATAAATTATATAATATTATAAAGTTCGGATAATTGAAAAAATCATTATTAATATTATTGAATTAATATGTTAGAATTCAAGAAGACTTATATGCAAACCCTTCATAATCATTATTGGTCTCCCAAAATGATGCAGTTGAAATAGATTTAGGGAATGAGAATCCTAGGTGTGTACGGGGGATGGGTTCTGGGCTTAGACCATTATCTCACGTTGGTAGAGTGTCATCATCATTTACTACTACACCTAATAGTGGTTTGGGTAGTTTTGTTAATCAGGAAGCATAAAAGTAAATTTCATGGCTGAAAGAAAATGTGTAAGAACATGAATATTATAGAGAAATATAGGATCATTTTCTATCAGAAATGAAAAATTCCATATTTTTTATATTTTAGAGGATGATGGGTGTGATACCTAAGGAAATTTACATTATTATAGCTCATCAAATTGAGGTAAACTCTAAACTCAATACATGACATACACACACAAATATTTTATCTATCATTATAATAATATTGTTTACTATTAGGACTGACTATTTGAGAAAACGTTGGGGTAATATGAGATAAGTGTTCTATTTGAGCTACATTGGTTCATATTGATGTAAAATCATTGGATAACTATAATTGAATAATTTTTTATCTGTATTGGTAGACAACATGTCTATCTAGTGTGTGGTGTGCTCATAATGACTCAATAAGAAGTTTTAAAAGCTGTCAAAATCATTAAAAACATGCGTTAGGGGGTCAAAAATAAGAAAAAAACCTTAGAGGTCTATAAAATAATAAAACAACAACCATGGATTGAAATTTTATATATAGAAACTAATTCCATGTCAATCCAAGTTGCGGTTTTCTTAAGATTATCATAGACAAATTTTTAACATTTTAAAACACTAAAACATATGTTTAATGGTACAGAACATATGAAAAACCTATAATTAACATGAAATCATGGGAAAAATATGGTTGATTGATTTTTGATATGTATGAGTAGACAACATGTTCATCTGATGTATGGTGAGCTCGGAAAGACCAAATATGAAGTTTTTAAAGATATCAAAGTCTTTAAAAATATGTTCCATGGGCTAAAAACCAATAAAAAGACATCAAAGGGATGTGAAACCATATTACATTGATCATAATTTTTTTTTAAAATTTATAAACCAAAAACATGTCAATCTGAGTTGCGGTTTTCCTGAGATGCCTGTAAATTAATTTTTCGTGTTTTAAAACACTAAAACTGATGTGTAATAATTAAAAATCTAAAAACAACCTCAAATTGACATGAAATCAAGGTAAAACTATGGATGAATTATTTTTTACATATATGAGTAGAAAAAACATCCATCAAAAGTGAAGTATGTTCAAAATTACTAAATGAGTGGTTTTAAAATATATCGAAGTCATTAAAAACATATGTTGGGGGGTAAAAACCAAAAAAAACTATGTTTGAGGGATGTGAAATAATAGAAAAATTACCATAGATTTATTTTTTAAATGCAATAACTAACTCCATGCCAACCTAATTTGAGGTTTTCACCGGGTGTTTGTAAAGGTGTTTTTAGTGTTTTATAACTCTAAAACATTCATGTAATGATTAAAACCATACAAAATGACATTTAATAGATGTGAAATCACAGGAAAACCACTATTCAGTTATTTATGATGCTGAAGAGAAGACACCACATATATTTGATTTGTGTTATGCTTGTAATTATTTTATAAGTAGTTTTAAAAGACATCAAAGTCTTTAAAAATGTGCTTCTAGCATTAAAAACTAAAACAAATACATTATAGGGTCATGAAATCATAGAAAAATGACTATATATTAATTTGTGAAATGTAAAAACTTACTCTAGGTCAATCCATGATTCAATTTTGTTCAAGATGTCCATAAACATATTTTTAGTGTTTTAAAACACTAAAACATGCATGTATCATTAAAAACCAGGTAAAATAACCTCAAATTTATGTGAAATAATGGTAAAACTAGGTTTTAATTATTTTTTATGTGTACAAGTAGATACAAAAATCATACGACATGGGGTGTGCCTGGAATGACTCAATAAGCAACTTTAAAAGACATCAAAGTATTTATAAACATGATCTAGGGTGTTAAAACCAAAAAATGACACCAAAGGACAACTAATTAATAGAAAATAACCATAGAATAATTTTTGAAATGTGGGAAATGTCACTATGTTAATCAAAGTTGTGGATTTCTCCGGATGATTATAAATGATATTTTAGTGTTTTAAAATACCAAAACATGCATACAATAGTCCCAACCATAACAACATACCTATGATTGATTTTAATTCATGAGAAAACCATATTATTATTATTATTTTTGATGTGTATGATTAGGAAACACATCTATCCGACATTTGGTGTGCTATAAATGAATTAAAAAATAGTTTTAAAAGATATCAATGTCATTAAAAATGTGAATCTGGGGGTCAAAACTAAAAAAAGATTTCACATTATAGTGAGAGAATAGGAAAAACATCATAGATTGATTTTTGAAATGTAGGAATTGAATCGTCATCAATCCGAGTTGTGGTTTTCTAGGGATTCCCATAAGGGAATTTTTTAGTGTTTTAGAACTCTAAAATGTGTTTGTAATAGTAAAAAACATAAGAGAAAACCCATGATTGATGTAAAACGATAGGGAAATTATTGTTAAATTATTTATGATGTGTACATGTTGTGAACTTGTCCATCTTACGTGTGATGCACTCGAAATAAATTAGTTTCAAAAGATATCAAAGTCATTAAAAACATGAGTTAAGGGGTTAGAACTAATAAAAATGAAATCAAAGGGCTGTGGAATCACAAGAAAATAACCAAATATTGATTTTTTAAATATAAGAATTCCCTCCACATCTATATGACATGCCGTTTTCCTCATATTCCCATTAATGTGTTTTTTGTGTTTTTAAACAATAACACATGCATGTAATGGTCAAAACAATATAAAATGATCTCATATTAAAATTAAATCATTGTAAAACCATAGTTGAATTATTTTTTATTTATATAAGTAGAAAACACATCTATGTGATGTGCGATGTGCTTTAAATGACTCAATAAGTAGTTTTAGAAGTTATTAAAGTCTTTTAAAATGTGTGTCAAGGGCTAAAAACAAACAGATGACATCATAAGGTTATAAAATCATATAAAAATGACCATATATTTATATTTTAAATTTAATAACCTATTTCACATCAATTCAAGCTTAGTTTTTCTTTGGATTCATGTAAGTTCATTTTTAGTGTTTTAAAACATAAAAACATGCATGTAATGGTCAAAAACATAGAAAACAACATATAATTAACATGAAATCATGGTAAAATCGTGATTACATTATTTGATATATGTATGAGAAGAAAACACATTATTCCAATGTGTGGTGTGCTCGAAATGAATTAATAAGTAGTTTTAAAAGATATCAAGGTCATTAAAAACATGTATAACAGGGTCAAAACCAAGCAAAATATATGTCAGAGGGCTATGAAATCGAAAGAAAATTACATTATATTAGTTTTTAAAATATAGTCCCTGATTCCACTTTAATCCGAGTTGCTATTTTTCCGAGATAACCATAAACACATTTTTACTGTTTCAAAACACTAAACATGCATTTAATGGTCAAAACCATATAAAATGACCGAATATTGATGTAAAATAATGAGAAAACCACTTTTTATTTATATTTACAATATAGGAAATGGTTCTATATCAATTTCTTTAAAAAATTATCATGTAATTTAAAGCACACAACATGTCGATTTAAAAAGTGATTAGATTGTTGTATACTTATCCATTTTGAGTTCTAATTATTGAATCATATCTGAAATAGGCCTGATAATGTTTTTATAGTGTTCTTCAGGGATTTTTTTTTAAAATATCATCTATTTGTTTAATAAAATAATAAATTTTTTGTGAAAAATACTGAATATATTTTGTTCCCATTATGTTTTATATTTATTTTCTTAAATGTTATCATTTTTATTGTTGGTGAAAGATGACAACAATAGGTAGGAGGTTAACCACTCTAATGCATGACACTCTTTATTATTTTTTCATTATAGATTATAATTTTTGTTTGGAATGGTTAAATATTTTCAATGATTCCAAAATAATTTATTATGTTTAGTTCTAATTTCTATCTTTTTTTGTTCCAATTGATGACATGATTTGGCCAATTATTCATTTAATGACTTTAGATATGGATGTTGTTGGATAGAATGGATCTGGTGAGAGGGGAATATTGGTTATGACTTAATGATGGATTTTGGACATATTTTATCTATATATATATTATTATTGAGCTTATGGATGATTTATGGTTGTGTATATATGATTATGGATTTATGAATGAGTTTATTATGTATTTATGGCTTAGATTATTATATGATTGAGTTTATTGTATGTATATATATATATTTTTAAAAATATCATTTAAAAAATATTTTATTTAATATGTTTAGTGAACGTTTATGATAACCGCTTCTAAACCAAATTGCCACTAATTTTTAGTGGTGGTTTAGTTAATTTTGGTTATTTTGACCTCATGAAAAATAAACCACTGTCGGCTAAATTAGAAAAAATTATGTTAAATTCCACAAATTTATTTTCCTTTATTTAAAAAACCACCACCAATTAAATAAAAAATATTACTAATTACAGAAAATTTACAGATATAAAGACCACCACTAAATGATTATAGACCATGAAATATATTTTTGGTTGAATAACCATCGTTAAAAAAGTAGTGGTGGCTTAAAATTCTGACAGTAGTAAAAAAACACAACTAATAAATTTTTTTTATGGTGTTTATATGAATAAAACAAATAATAATAATATTGTCAATATATTTTATGTTAATTGGTGGGGTTTACAGATTCATTCCCTGTGATATTGGATTCCAGTTCTAGGGGTAGAGTAATTCTATATATTAGGAGAAGAACTAGTTAGTCCACTAATTCTAATTGGACCCATACATATGAAGCCGATATCAATGATCTATATTGGATTTTCCAATTGGGGGTGTTATCCTAACTATTGTATGAGAGGCATATATGGGGAGGGGTGAAATACATTTTAAACCTCTAAGTAGTTGTAATATATATTAATTTATTTAAGGCACTGGGGGTTGTAAGAAAAGGAAACACACACACCCCTACTAGGCTAGAAATGATCATACATCATCCTCCTAAGGATAGAACCACAACCAAGAGTTCCAATTATAATTATAATGACCCAAAGGCCTAGTGGAATAGTGCTCATTACATGTCCTAAAGGCCCATTTTCATACACAAAGTCTCAATGCTCTGTCATGCCTATATCACTCTGCCTATGCCACCTAGACTACATCGTGTCTGCATCACCACTTACCTTCAATATGCATCATGAATAAGTCACATCTTGCCTGTGTCATCGTCTCTATCACTTCTTTCTACACTACATGCCTGATACAAGAACAATACCTATTCCCATTAAATATTTAATGTAGGACCTCCATGATATGGGGGGCAGTGGTTGAGTGACACTCAACTATGTCATTTCCCACATGTTTTTTGAATTTTGGTTTATATATTGAAATTATCTCATTTATCATTATTTTATTATTTTGTATTATAATGCATGGATGAAATATTTTTTTTGATTTTTTTATTAAAATTATACGCAAATTTTATATACTGGACATGGGTTATAGGCTGGGCTTCCATTCCCCTTATGAGATTCTTGCTTGGGTCTGTTTGTATGCTAGTTACATAACTTATGTTTCCTTTTACATTGAAATGATGATAATATGTTGTGTAATTTTCCCTATAAAGAAATTTATTTTCCACCAATGTGATCCTAACCTTACACCTATTCACTCTTAATCGAGTGTGTCATTTTAATTTGTTTTATTAGTGTGTACATTGAGAAGTTTGGTTGGCTTCCTTATTGGAAGATGCGGATAGTGTTAGGGGAAATAATTACTCCTATTCCCCATCACTTTTTATTATTCTCACATCCCTGTCCACTGAGTTTGGTCCTACTCTGTTTCTAGAAATCCCTAATTACAAGAGTGTTTATATTCCTTAGATATCTGACTACTATCTCTTTATATCCTTTATGTACACTGCTGCTGTGCATTTTTTAGTGTAGTTCCCAATGAAATCCTTCCTAGAGAATAAGTTTGAAAAAGTTTTAAATCCAAGGACCTTTGATCCTAACAAGGTTATACATTCAAAAAGTGAGTTATGATAGAGAATTAGTATCTTCACAACAATAACAACTGAAGAATAAAACTTCCAAAACTTTCATGTCTGATTTGGTAAGTTATTTACTCATTATTGTATCTTTATTTCTTTCATTCGTTTTAATTTTTAATGTTTTTTAGTGTTTCTTTATTGATGAAATATATACTATATAAATATTTTGTTCTTTTATCATTAAGAAAACTTGTGTGAGTGTGGGGTGTTTTCTTTCTGTGCATGCAAGCCTCAATGAGATCGAAGTATATTAAATCATTGCATTGTGTTTACATTGTTCTTAACATCATTTCACCTTGAATGTTTTGAATCTATTTAATTCTAATACTATGAACAAAATACCCAATTTTCCCTTTTAGGTTTCTTGTATACTACCTGTTACTAGTTCATTTTCACCAAACAAAGTGTTATCAGAGCCTCATTGAGTAATATTTTGTTTTCAAATATGAATCATATTTTCAATTTGGTTTTTGATTTAATTTCACACTTACATCTCATCTTGATTCACCTCTTCCCTTTTCTGTTTGTAATTGAAGTCATTGTAACCTCAATAATTTTTCCTAATTCTGAAACCCATTTTTTTAATCATGTATACCTATTGTTATTGGCTGGTTCTTGGGGGAGTATGATTATCATTGTATTTACCAACTTGGTGTCTAATATTTCATGTAAACATGTCAGAAAATAGGTTTGAAATTGAAAATTTAGATGGTTAAAATGACTTCAATATATAGTTAATTTATTTGAGAGCCTTTCTGGTATAACAAGGATTAATCGATGTCCTATTTCATCCTAAGAAACATGTTGTTACTATTTCTGAAACTTGTTTTACTTGTACTGTTTGTCAAGATATATTCGTTGATGTTCTTTTCAAGGAACACAATTCTATGATTCCTTTTTTAGGTGATAAATTACTTAGGGAAGTTTATTTTGAAACTACTACTACTGGTATATAGATTAAATTAGAGAAATTATATATAATGACTTTATTTTTTGGTAGTATTTATAAGAAACCCCACATGTTTACATTCAAAATAAAACATGGAATTTCAATTAAATACCACTTAGATGGATTTAATAAATTCATATTAGATATATCCAATATAAATGTAACTATTAATGGTGAATATCAAGAAACGATTATTATAATTTATTTAGAAAATGCCTATAACACATTAGTAGAAAAAATGATGTATGAATGTGACTGTTTAACTATTAAAGAGGTTTTGTCTGCCCTACTATCTAAGGAACTACATTCAAAACCTCGAGTGAAAGGTGAGGTAGAGAGTCTCTTTATATGACGTAGACCACAGTATTAAGGTAAAACGTAATATTATAATAAGGATAAATGAAATAAAAATAGAAAATCCAAGCCTAAGCCTTAGTATATGTAATGAAATTTTCTTTCTTTTTCTGTGGTAAACCTGAATACACTAAAACCGAGTGTAGAAAGATAAAAAAGACGTCGATAATGAATAGTCCACTGACCAGTCCCTTTTAGTGGATTATGGTTCCGAAATTACTAAATTATTGAATGTGTCCATCCATGAACTCACCCATGAGTGGGTCTTATATTTGAGATTCTCATTCCATATGAGTCCTTTTAGTTAGCCTTTCCATGTGTTTGTAGAAAGAGTAGAAGGAGATGTTATTATAGAGAATAATCGAAGGTGTGAAGTGGAAGGATATGGTTCTATTTTAATATAACTATATGAATACTCTATATTTACTTTTCTAGATGTTAGGTGGGTTCCTAGCCTCCAGGAAAATTAGATATCCTTTTTAATTATAGACTAAAAGGGTTTTAATTTTAGGTCATAATAAGGTTCTCTAAAAATATATAAATGATATAAAACTATCATTAAGGTTTCCCTTGTTAATGGGTTGTATTTTTTGAATGGAAATACCCATTTAAAACTTCCTAGAAGTGTGTATACAACAAAAATTGATAACACACTGTTGTGAAATAAGATAATGGGGGCATGCAAGATCAAAATGTCTATAGTAACTTATTAAAAAATGGATTTTAAATGGAATTAACCATAATAACCATCCCTTTTGTGAATATTATATAATGGTTAAATGTCAGAGAGTTAGTTTCAATAGGTATACTTTTAAATCTAGTTTACATTTAGAATATATACATTCTGATTTATGTAGACTATATTAGACTACCTCTCATGGTGTAGGTTCCAATTTTGTTACATTTATTTATGAATTCTCTAGAAAGGTTTGAATTTATATTCTCAATAAATGTTATTATGTTTTTGAAACATTTAAAACCTAGAAAATACTTACAGAAAATTAGGTTGAAAAAAAAATTAAAACAATGGGAATTGAAAATGGATTAGAATTCCTTTCTACTAAATTTATATAATTCTTTCAATTAGTGGGAATTATAAGTCTCCAGACTCTTAGGTAAACCCCCAATAAAATCATACTACTAAAATACAGAACAAAACTATTCTTTTTTTAGTTTGAAACTTGATTCTATGACTAGGTCTCCCTAAATATTTCAAGGATGATGCTTCCACTATAGAAGTTCATATTATAAATTTATTTCCATCATTTTATAATCAAATTGAATCCCTATAAGATCTTTTGAATAACAAACCACTATCTTATAATCACATAAAATTCTTTAGATGCACTACATGTACCCATGTCAAGACTGATGATCTCGATCCTAGATATTTGATGTGTATTTTTTAGGATATCTTGATGGCATTAAGGGTTATAAATTATGGTTTGATAAACCCAACTACCAAAATTGTATAATTAGTAGATATGCAGTGCTTTATGAATGTTTTTTTAAAATCCAAATCTATAACACCTGATTTTGATAAAACAACCATTAATGGGGCTATTAAAACCAAGTTTGCTAGCGAATTTGAGGTTACTATACAACCACCTACACTTAATCCTCAACTCATGAATCAAGTTAATTTAATCTCCAATTATGATTCAAATTCATACACTGAACCTCCTATAAAAAATACTTATTACCAATCAGCCCATGATAGAGTTAGATGGGGCCCTATACCTCCTTCTCAATTTATCAAATATGATATGGATTCATGTACCTCTCATGTTTCCTATAATATTATTTATTATGATAATTTTAATTATAATAAAGACATTAATGTAAAAGATTCAAAATAGTGGATCTATTCCATGGATGGAGAAATGGACTCCTTAAAGAAAAATCATACTTTATCTATTATTGATAAACCTACCAATGCTAAAGAAATTAGTTGTATGTGTATTTACAAATGAAAGGATAATAACACTTATAAAAACAAAATTAATTTTAAATATAGACTAGACACTAAAGAATTCATTCGAAGAGAGTGAATTGAATATTCAAATTTTTTTCACCAGTTGTTAAGAACTCTTAAATAATGTCAATTTTTGTTTTTTCTTTTTATAAGGACCTTCACATTAAACAATTAGATGTGAAAATTGAATTCCTTCATGGTGACTATTATGTGAAACATTACATGTTGTATCGTTATGGATATTAAATGGAATTAAAAATAAAACAAAGTTTTTCATTTAAATAAATTATTGTTTTATTTAAAACAGGCCTCAAGACAATGTGATAGAATTTTTTAATCGTCTATGATTAATAACCATTTTATTAGGAGTCAATATGATGCTTTTGTTTATTTTAAGTCCCTTAAAAATAACACGCTTTACCTTATGTTGTATAATGCTGAAATGATGATAATTTTCAATAACAAGAAGCTCATCACTATTGTTAAATCTAATTTAAGAGGTGTTTTTAAAGTGAGGGAACTTGGAGTGACTAAGTAGATTATTGGTGTATAAATCATTAGGGATATAAAAAATAAACTTTTATATCCTTCACTACAATCATATGTTTTAAAAATACTTAACATGTACCTGTTTTAATATCTTATACATGTTAGTGTACCATTTGGACAACATTTTAAGATTTAATTAACATAATCACCCAATGATGATAATGATATTGATTTTATGTCTATCATTTTGTATGATAAAATTTTTATAAGTATCATGTATTCCATGATTTGAAATATACATGATATTTATTTTACAATATGAACCCCTAGATAATTTATAACTCGTCTAAGGAAGCCACATTGGCATGACTTGAAGTGGCTACTATGGTATTTGTATTTCAATTATAATTTGTATTGGTGTTATGATAAAAATGTTATTAATTATAAAATGATTTTTGGATAAGTAGATGATAACTGTGAATGAAATATTGACACTATAGAGTCATTAAATAGGGGTGTTTTAATTACTTTTGGGGGCACTATTACTTGGAAATGCAACATGTTGTCTATGGTGGGCCTTTTAAACACTAAATTAGAACATATTTCTTTAAATGAAGCTATAAAAGAAGCCTTATGGATCAAGGGTTTGTCTTCTGAATTTAAAATTTATGCTTTTGTTATTAATGTGTATAGTGATTGTCAATATCTTCTACATTTATTATAAAATTTAGTATTTCATGGTAAATAGAAACAAATAGAAATAAGATTACATTTTATTAGAGATGTTATTGAATTTGAAACCATATGTGTCAATAAGATACATACAGAAGATAAGCCATATGATATTTTGACTAAATATGAGGTATTTTCTAAATAGAATTTATTTCGATAGATTAAATTTTGTTTCTATTTAATAACTTTAGGTGCAAGAACATCACCAATTTCAATTGAAAATGGTGGAGGTTTGTGAATTTTAGTTTTCATATTGAAATTACATTATTTATCATTCTTCCATTATTTTTTATTATAATGGATGCATGGAAAATTAGTTTTTATTTTTTTTAATAAAACTCTACTCTAATTTTAAAACTCTCACTCGAGTGTATCGTTTCATTTCAGTTTGGCAGTGTGTGTGGTGCAGTCTGGCTAGTTGTATTATTTTGATATCAAACTTCTAATGTATTCCATCTTCCATATACACCATTGGTGTGTAGTTTGTGGTGGGGTTCTCAATGACATCCTTCCTTGAGAAGATGTGTGTTCATGTTTTATCTTTGAGTAACTTTGATCCTAACCAGATGATACCTTCCTATAATGAGTTCTATTGGTGTAGTAGCAGTTTTGTGACAGTAGAGACAAGAGAACAGGGGTTCAATATCCTTCATGTCTGAAATTGTAAATTCCTTCTTAATTATTCTTTATTTCTTTCTTTCATAGTTCTCTATCTTCAAAGCTTCTGTTGTTGTTGATTTCTTGCATAAATCTGTACTATACAAATCTATTATACATTGAGAATAAATAAAATGTGCTTCTGTGTGGGAGGAGTTCTTGTCACGAAGATTGGTTCCAACAAGATCAAAGCATGTTAAATAATTGAATTCCTTTAACTACTTTGCTAACCTCCATACATCTTGAAGATTTAGATTCTTTTGAATTCTAATATTGTTAACAAAATTCCCAATCAGTCCTTTTAGGGTTCATGTGTAATGCATATTGCTAGTGCGCCTTCCCATAATAAGATGAAATATAAAACAAGTACAAAAACAACAATATTAATATTAATATTTATATTTATATTAATCTAAATATTTAATTAGGGTTACAATCATACAAAACAACACACTATCAAACTAGACCAAGAAACACCAATCCCTCTCTAAGGGTTGACTTGCCCCCAGTTGGACAAAAAACACACCCAAATAGGGTACGAAAGCCTTACATACAATGTTTGTAGGCCTTATAACCAAGTCTCCTTAGAAATAGGGCATTTCCCTCATTTTCGATTGTCCTACTTTAATATTCTCCCCTAATCAGGATCGATCCCTTGATCACACATGATTTACCTCATTTTTTGATTGTTTGTGAGTAATGTCGGAAATTTTATTCCTAAGGGGTTATTTATTTATTTATTTATTGAAAGGGGTATAGGGTTCCAATATTTAGGATTTGGGGTTGGCCAAGTGATAAATGAATTGGTGCATTCCACAACACCAAATGAATTGGCAATTTTCACAACACCAATTCATTTGGCGCTTTAAGTTTTTTTTCATATTCCCACACCACCCCAACCATATATATATAATTATAACAAATATAATAAATATAATAAATATATTTATAATAAATATAATTATTAAAATAAGTATAATAAATATATAATTATGTTTATTATATTAATATTTATTATATTTAATATTATATATTTATTATATTTAATATTATATATTTATTATATTTATAGTTATATATTTATTATATTTATAATTATATATTTATAATAAATATAATTAATAAAATAATATAATAAATATATAATTATAAATATACTAGTTAAGAGTGATGTCACGTCATGTTTAAATAAAAATTCAAAAGGTCCTTAATTTTATCAAGGTTATATATTTTAGAAGAAGACAAGAGTTAGGGAAGTTGTTAGAAATGAGAATTGAAATGTGGGGGGTTGCACTGCTTTTGGAAATCCAACAAATATTATTATAATTATATATATTTTATAATAAATATAATTTCTAAAATAAATATAATGAATATACTAAATATATAATTATAAATATAACAAATATATAATTATAATAGATATATAATTAAAAATAATAATTATTTAATTATAATAAATATATAATTATAAATATAATAAATAAATAAATAAATATAATATAAATATAATAATTATATAAATATAATAAATATATAATTATAAATATAATGAATATATAATTTAATAAATAAATAAATAAATATATAATAATTATATAATTATAAATATAAAAAAAATATAATTATAATAAATATATAATAATAATAAATATATAATTATAAATATAATAAATATATAAATATAATAAATATATAACTATAATAAATATATAAATTTAATAAACATACACTTAAAAAATATATAATTATAAAAATTCATAAATAGATAGGAGGAGGAATGGAGTCACAAGAAGCTCTCGACTATGGCGACTCATAGGTTTCTTTGACAACATTGTGATTAACTCTGGCAGCTTAAACATGATTTGAGGTGGTTTGACTCGCAAAGATGGGCGTCCACAGTTCACGCCGCCGTCCCCCCAAGGCTCATTCTTTCTCTAATAAGCCACTATCGATGGTGGCCATGGTGTCGGTAGTGGATCCAGTTCACTTGGCTGGTGGTAGAGATTCTAGATCCCGTGTCACACCCTCTATTGGTGTTGATGCAAATTCTGCCTATAAGAAGGCTTCTTCTTTGGTTGGCAATGATGTGTGGGTTATTCCCTTATCAACAAGGGATCCACTAACTGTTGTTTTTTTAGTTGAGGTAATTTGGTACACTTGAAGGTAGATTCAATTATAGTCTCTCATCAACTAAAATAATGAAACTTCTCTATCATTGGTAGATTGATTTTGACACAGATCCAAAAGTCAATAAAAATAATGGATCTTGAAAAACACTTCTCAGATATATGGCGTTTCTCTCAATGGAAGTGTGTCTCACTAGGTCACATGTTTTATTTCCTTATTTCTATTTTTAAGAAATAAATACCAAGGCACATGGTTTCAGTTCCATCTCCCTCAAGCTCAGACTCATTCACATCTATGAATGGGAAATATCATTCATTCCATTTGAGGTAGGTAATACCTATGTATAGCTTTGGATCAAATTTTTTATTTTGAATTGTCTTCTTTAGAACCCTTATATACTTAATGATATTACTTAGTTTATTGGGATTCCCATCAAAATGGATCATGAGATTGAATATTCGAGATTTATACATTTCATATATTTTTTGGTTGAATTGGATCTCTCTTCTTCTTTGGGGGAGATGATTGTTCTTTCAACAAATGAAGAGGATCTCAGTCTTTAAAATGAGTGTGAAAATGTTCCTTGATTTTTCTTGATCTCCAAAATCATTCATCATGATTCTACAATCTATTAGAGATCAATCATATGTGTGTTTTCCACAATTGCAGACAAGAGGAGAAAATGTGTTAAAAAAAGTTGAAGAAAAGAAATCCCACATCTCAAGGTGTGGATATTTACTTAGGCTCGACTGATGATATTGGGATTAAAGGTAATAATCTACTAAAATATGATAAATAGAATGCAAATGGAGGTAACTATGAGCAGTTGATGGGGAGTATTCCTAGTAATGGCAGTGTAGGGGTTCCAGTATACTATGGACAGGGGAAGAGTGACCCTCTTGATATATTTACAGGGCATGAAACTACTAAACCAATATTTTCTATCTTGAATAAAAAATATGAAAGTTCTAAGAAGGTGGAAAGTAATACCATTATAGGGCATGGGCCCACCTCTTCTATTTTGTATGAGAAGATTTTGCAATAAGAAGGTGATGGTGATTTATCTACAATGTGAGTGGAGGAAGGGGTTATAAACCATTTACAGTGCACTAGTAAAAAGAAATTATGGTTATATATTATTAATGGGAATGGGCAGAATGTAAAGGAGGGAAGATTGGTGTATGATCATGTTGCTCAAACATCCACTAATATTGGTAAGAGGCTTGTGATTTATAAGCACCCATATCCTATCATGGATAAAATGGATATGGCTGAAAATGTTATCAGAGTGAAAACTATAAAGGTTTATAAGTCAAGTGTCATTAATGACTCGATAAAGTAGACTCTAATTTTTCTTGAGGGGGATGAACCATAAGGGGATTAACAGAAAAATAATACATAGAAAAGAGGTTGGAATATAAAAAAATGTGGATTGGGATAGGGAAGATATGTTTGGGTTGCTACATGTGGGCATGACTGGTCTACCAGGTCGTCTTCCATAGAGCTCACTCTAGAGCAATTCAAACTCAAAGAAAAGTACTATGAGCTTTTGAATCTAAATAATTCACAGTCAGAATGGGAATCTGCTGATGATTACTCTGATCATTATTGTGAAGATTGTCCTAGTTCTACCCATATATAGTTTTCTTTTCTTAATTATGACTTTTTCTAGGTTATCCCTGTCATTTCTCTTTTCCATGTCTTGTCTTTTATTTTTCCATAAATTTTGATAGGAGCAGGTTCACCTGGCTACTGGACCCTTTTGATAATTATAATAGTTATATAATTATAAATATAATAAATATATAATTATAAATATAATAAATATAAAATTATATTATTATTATAATTATATTATTATTATAATTATATATTTATTATAGTTATATAATTATTATAATTATATGTTATTATTTTTATAATTATATATACATTATACTTATATATTTATTATAAATATATAATTATTATATTTATAATCATATAATTATTTTTTATTTATATAATTATTATATTTATATAATTATTAATTATATATTAATTATATTTATAATTATCTAATCAAAATTGATAAGGAAACTGAGACAGAGCGATTTGGACACGTTACCCATTTTTGGTTAAAGTTGATTGGAAATCCACTTTGGTGGATCGTGTTCTGCTGTCTACTGGTGATGATGATCTTGATTTGTGAATTATGTATGAAAAAATTCCTAACTTTTGTTCGGAATTCAAGGTAACTTTCCATGACATTTTTATTTGTAAAAAATATGTTGTCTGTGATTTTTTCTCCCGGTATGGGCATGATTCTAAGATGTTTTTAAAAAAATGAAGCCACCCATGCTTGTGGACATGATCAATCCTGGGTCACAAAAACCTCAAATAATGATTTTTAGCATGGAAAGATTGTACAAACACAAGTGGATGATGATCCGACTCCAATATTGGAGATATTGGACAATGGAAATTAAGGGGCTCGATAGCTAGATGGAACGTCTGGACAACTGCATTGTGACACTAGCCGAGTAGAGGAAGGGGTTATATCTCATCCAGACACTAAACACACTGGTAAAAAGAAATTATGGTAAGATATTGTTATTGAGGAGAACAATAAAGGGGAGGAAAGTTTGGATCATGTTTCTCCAAAACCCACTGAGATTGTTAGCAGGAAATTAACTAATAAGCATCCATCCCCTATTATGGACACAATAGAGTTGATTGAGCATAATAATAGGGTATTGACTGAGGCATCTTATGTCTCTCATGAAACTGATGAATCTATGTAGCATCCCCTCTCTATACTAGAGGGGGTTTAAGAGTAGACAAAAACATGGAATATTGGATAACATCCGAAAAACCGTGGATTAGGATGCGGCAGAGATGATTGGGTTGGGGTGGCCGGTGTACAAGGACTTATTTAAGGGATCTCACTCTAGAGTAGATTAATCTTAGGGAAAAGTTCTTTGTGATTCATAGTTAGTAGAATTCATAGTTATAATGGTAATTTGCTGATGATATCTCTGATTAGGATTATGGTGATGACCTTGGTTCCCCCCACTTTTAATTATCTTGTCGGCATGAGGGAATTTCCTTTTTTGTTCCTATCCTCTCTCTTTTTTATGATTTGTCTTTTATTTTTCAATAAATTTGGGTAGGAGAATGTTCATCTGAGTCTTGAAACTTTGTGATATATATTTATAATTATATAATTATTATATTTATAATTATATATTTATTATAATTATATAATTACTATAATTATATATTTACGATGAAGAGTAAGGAAAATCATTTATGGATGGAGGAACCGAAGCGAGATCTCCAATCTCCCACTGATTATTAGGCTAACCTTAATAATCTGAGGAGCTTCAATTTGTTTTTTATTCCCAGAATCTTCAAGATGTTCAACACATCTTGACTACGAAGAATAAGAAGGTCTGAGTTGTAGACGCATCCTAATTCCCCTCCTTTTTTGATTTTTTCGGTGGATCATTTGTCTCCCCTAATAAGAGGATCACACAACACATCATCTAGAAGGGAACCATAATGCATGTCTCAGCCTCTGATGGTGAAATTTCAGAGTGATTAGATCTATGTAAGCATTCCTTCAGCACTCTAGTTTCTTTTTCAATGTGAACTAAGTCCTGTAAAGTAACAGATATTGTCCCTCATCTTACATAGATTTGGGGTTTTATTGATTTCAAGTGTGTCTCTATGGTTTGGGGGTTCTTTCACATACTCTTTCCTTTTGCGGATCTGAATAGTCAATCCTGGAGCTTCAGTTTAGTTAACTTTTCCAAGAATCCTTAGGGTTCACGAGTGGAATTTAAATGTAAAAATTAATGAATTCAAATACACCTTTTCTCAGGTTGGGGTAAAAATATATGTTTTAAATTGGGTATTGTAGAACCCATAGATATTGTTTGATATTTCATTATCAATTAGAATCCCAATTCATATGGATATATCCATAGAGAGGGCATGTTTTGGTCACTTTTCTAGTGTTCTTCTCAACGTTAATTTACATTCTTATTTGGTTGATAAATATGTACTCACTAATTCTCTAGATGAGATTAGTCATAGATTTATTTATGAAAAAATGATAGTTTTTTGAAATGTACAGTTTTTTCATATAGAAAAATGAAAAATTAAAGATACAATAGGATCATATGAATGCTATGGTTTTCTAAAGTGGGATAAGAGATATTAATAGATATACTCTTCTATTTTGTTGGAGAAGGAAAGGTGGAGATGAGGTGGGGATTTATTTGAATGTAATAATTTTGGTTCATGTGGATGTGAAATAATGTGCTGAAATTTCTGCATCATGGACGATTTGAAATCAGAAACCATCAAGATGAGGACAAGCTACAATGGGTGTGACTATCATGTAGTAACTAGAAATAGAACATATGGTTACTTCTATAACACGTGGTAGGTTTAAACTCCAACACACAGTATCTTCAAAACCATCACGTTGTCACTTGGATACCACATGTTAAAACTTCTATATTCATGTGGTATGGTTAAATAGTGGTTCAAGGTCACTTATTGTTGGTCACGATGTGTAAGAGAATACTCAAGATTCATGGTAGGTATAAATAAATCTTCATGGTAGTTTGTAAATATTTTTCATGGTAGGTTTCTAAAATATTCATGGTAGGTTGAGAAAAGCATTATGACAACTATAAACTAAATATATGTGAAACTAGATAACATATATTTTAGTTATTTTTATCCCATATGAACAACATAAATACGAAAGGTTACTAAAGACTTAAATGTATATAAGCTTGAGATATTTACAATGGATCAAATAACTCTCCAATCTGACATATATATCAATATATAACATCATCAAAAATTGAAAAGATAAAATAAAACTATAGAAAAAATACTGAAGAATTTTCATATATTAATCAAATTTTAAAGGTATCTAAATGGGCTTTTTTAGTCTTTTATGTAGTTTAATTAAATTTTCAAAAACTTATTATATTTTAAATTCAATAAAGGGTTTTTATCCCTTGATATATCACCAAATTTATTATGAAATATAAGAGAAATTAAATTCTTGAATTTCCATAATTCTAGAACTGTTACGTTGGCTTCGAGAAAATTTTAGACCACTTAAGAAATAAATTTAGACAAACACATAGTTGAATTAAATATAAAAAATTTATTAGATATTAGATAGTAAGGGAACATCAGGAGAGAGACTCATTACCTACACTAGCTTGGGATCTCATACCAATGATTGTAAACCAATTTTCAGAAATGATGCTCTTGGTCTCCATTACCTTTTCCCTCCTTGATGACTTTTGATGTATGCTTTTTTTTTTGAATAAAAAATTAATTTTCAGTAAATAATATAATAACTAAAGAAAATTTTAAAAAAAATATAAAATGAAAATTATAAAGACAACTAAAGATACGTATCATGTTCAAACCAAAATGAGAAAATTATAGAGATTGATTAATACTTTCTTTTTCATTGAATAAAATATGGATAAACTTATTATCTTTCATATGAAATATGAAAGATAAAAACCCAATCACTATAACTCAATATATAATAAAAATACAGATAGGAAATAAAAACTAATTTCCATATAAAATAATTAGAGAGTTTGGAAAGGGATTATAATATAAAATAATAAAAAATAAAATAATAAAAAACTCAAAAAATAGAGAGATCACAATTGGATAAAATGACGTATTTTTTGGGAGCAATCATATTGGTATGATATTTTGATTCATTATATGTTAGATGTAATTCATATTAAAAAGAACTATTTTGATAATATATTTTATACCATGTTGGACACACCTGATAAGACCAAAGATATTGTAGAGGCATGGTCATATCATTAAAAAATTTATAGGCATCTTGAACATGATTTATTTGAAAAATAAAGATCACAAAATTTAATGAATCAAAAAAAATTATAGAATTTCGAAAGAATTTCATGTATTATACACTTAGTGGATTAGATATTTGAGGTTACGAGATGGATATTCCTTAAATTTGTCCTGTTTCATCAGAAATAGATATATTACTCAGTTAAAAAGTTATGATGATCACCGAATAATGAAAATATTACTAAAAATTGTCTTTAGAGGGATATTTAATTCTTTGATCTAGGATATGTTGACTAAAATATCATATTTCTTCCTTTAAATTTGTGAAATAAAAAAATTATGATGCATTGGATACACTGCAAAAATATTTTATTCTAACTATATGAAAATTGGAAAAAAATATTTCTACCATCCTTATTTGACTTAATTAAATATTTAATATTCCATTTACTGTATAAATATAAGTGTATAGGGGTAGTAAAATTCTAATAGATGCACCCATTCAAGATATTTATCAAAAAATTGAAAAATAATATACATAATAAAGAATCTATTTAAGGTTTAATTTTTGAAGTGTACTTAAAGGAGTAGATTTCAGGTTTCATCTTGAAACACTTGTTTTTGATGAATGATTTTAAGTGTTTTAAAATGATTTTTAAGGGATTTAAATGAGTATTCCCTTTTGATTAGATATTTATTAAAAATGTGGGAAATTGATGATGATAAATTAAAATGAGTTAAAATGGTTATTTTAAATGTTTTATTTTCATTAATAATATTTTGTGATAATTTTAGTAGTTTTTTTAATAAATTTTAAAAAAATATTAGTGCCAGGATTGGATAGCCCTCGACCAGACTAGCCCTCCAATTAACCAACCCACAGGGAGTTGGTTGACTAAGATAATACCATGTGGTCCTTCTTGAGTCAGTTGTAGAGTGTGAGATGCAGGGAGGAACCCATGGAAATATATGAATAGGTGGGATTAAGCCCATATGGGACACATGGTGTAGAGAAACCCATTTCATGTGTGTGCAGCGTACCAGGAGACTATCCCCGAAGTAGGATTCTATGATTGGGATGAAGTCCATTTAATAATAAATTAATGTGGTCTCCATCTGGGATTCTGATGTGGTATAAATAAATATATAGGTTCTATTATTATTTATAGAAATGACATTTCCTTATTTCTCAATTGCACGCCCTATGCTCAGAAACACTCATACCATCATTCGTCACCACCTTTTCCACATGACACTAGGCTTCCACCGCTGTAACACACCAAAATACACTATGAAAGTTCAAGGAGAGATTAGGCTCAGGATAAACATCATATCCAAGGACTAACACCAACATAAATCACCTCTAGTACTCCGGACGACTAGGATGAACCCCATTTCTTCAAGAGGAAGCAATACAATCTTTATTTAGACATTATAAAGGCATTGTGAAAAGAAGGAATCCACTGCTTCCATTGTTGCACCTTAAGCACCCCTTCTAGGTCACCCAAAAATTTCATGAATCCCATGTATATGAGAAGATGGGTGTTTTCCCACCGGTCCATATTCCACTAAAAGATGGGAAACATCCATTATCTTTTAAAGATATTTGAAAATCCATTAAAAAAATAACAGATCTTAAAAAAATAAAGATATACAAAAAAACATTGACTCAAGATTTATGAGATATGGAAATATATTTATCAAATGAAGAAGAAAGTATTTAGACCTCTATAAATATAAAGTCCTCACTACCGCTAGAGTAAGAGTTCACACCACTAAGGAGGAGGCCACTATTGAATGCTGCTTGTTTCTTTTTTTATTCTATTTTAATTTTATTTCTTTTATTGTTTTCATTTCTTCTAATTATAACACATCTAATTTTTAACTAAATTTATCCACCAGTGTTTTTTTTCTTTTTTATATTTTATTCATTCTATTTATTTCACCATAATTATATTTTTATTTTCATATTTCTAGTATTCTTATTTTATTTTATTTTTTATTATTTATTTCTCTCTCTAGTTATGATTTTTTATTTTATTATCTTCATTATCTTCTTATTCAGTGAATTCTTATACTCATGATGATGAGTAACTGACCTGAGGTATATCCTAGGGTATTAATCTAATAATGAACCCAATTCCATGTTTAACCTCCACATTAGGTTAATTTAAGGATTATTTATATTGGTTTTAGTCCTCATGATGGTTATCTAAGGTTAAGCTTTTTATTCTATAGAAATTATCTCTTGATTGAGGAGTTAAATATGGAGTGTTTCTAGAAGTTTTTAAGTTCACTTTTCATTCATGACTAGGAGAGTTTAATGTGTACACATATAGAGTGGAGTGTGTTTACTAGGTAAATTTTAAATAGGACAATTATGGTAATCCCTAGAAAAGCCTCTTGATATTAATTCCTCTTTTTTATAATCTCATTTTGTTTTCATTTAATGGTAATTTATAATCACATTTCATTTTATCATTGTATAAAATAATCAAAAACAAAATATTTTTATTTTTTTAAAGAAAATAATAAAAACTAAAAAATAAATAGTTAGGTGAATTAGAATTAGTTAGTAGACAACTATGAATATCCTCAAGTGATATGACCCTAGTCATCCACTGTGCTTCACTTGGAAACATTTAGAAATTTTCTTTTTTCCATTCACCGTGATATGCATGTGTTAAAACCAGTATTGTTTTCGGTGATCTAATTAGTAGATTATTTCATTTTTTTTTTCAATATAGATATCTTTTCATTATTTTCTAAATAAAAAAACCCATAAAAAATTATCACACAATTTTTAGCATGATGTATTTAAATTTAGATTATTATACATGGGTATACTACTCACAAGTGTAGAAGAAACTAGAAGAAGAGACTAATTGTGATAAATCATAGGTGCATGAACTTTTAAAAGTTATAGTCTAACTGAAAAAAAATTAATGAGAATTTGAATATTTCCATGCATTGATGTAGAAACTAGAACTTCCAAAAGAACATGAAAAAGAACTTAAGGAGGACAAGGAGGTTTTTACACTAGTTTTCTCAAATTTCACTGAATATATCCAATAAGATGAGGCCAAACTCAAGAAATATAAATAGATCTAACATTTGAAGAACTATATCCATGATGACCATGATGATCTAGAGTGGATTCATGATAAGGAAAACTTTCCTGCTGAGTTACATATTGGAGATCCACAAGATTTGGATGAATTTTTAAATGAGTATGAGGTAAAACATGATCTCCATATTCCTTTCAAATAAGGATATACAAAACCATGGTATATCTCACTAGAAATTTAAGAAGACAATGCTTATATGGTGTAATTTTAAGAGAAGAGGGAGGACCCTGAATACCTAACTCCACTTGCTACCATCCAACTTCTAGAGGCACTTACCATTGATAAGGATTTTGAATTAGAACCTTGACAGGGAGTTGATCTTATCTTAAACTCACTCTTAATTGATTTTATTCAATATAAATTGAGTATTAATTCCTATTGTTTTTAATTTTTAGAATTGTACTTAGAGGAAGATAATAGAGAATCATATTCACTTGTTGAGGAACACATAGAACTACATGATTTTATTAAACCAGAATTAGTATGGGACTACAAGTAGATCCAAACAGTTGAGGATAAGGGTACAATGATTTATGATTCTCATATTGAAAGGAATAATTCTGATTTTTAATCTTAATGTTAAAATTTTGTTTTAAAAAAAATCAATCTAGACTTTATTTAGAAATTACAATTCTTACAACCCATATTGAGCAAGCATTAGACAAGAAGAAAAAGGTTTGACAAGTAGAAAACAAGAAGAATAATGAACTATACTTCATCTAACCCTCACCATGAAATCTATAACTTATTGTGAAGGATATGGGTTTGGTGTACTATTTCCATATATTATTTCTCACCGTCGAAGAAGAAGTATGAGCAAGGAAAATCCACATGTGGTGGTTCAAATCAAAGAAGATTCACCCACCAACCAACTATGAATGATAGATGGTACTTCCCCTTTAGAAGGTTGTCAAAAATATAGGTCCCACTTGGGTGATGATACCAATATTTATCTTAACATTCTTTCAAAAAATTTCAATTTAATACATAGAATTAGTTTTGCATGAAACCCACTCCCCTAGAATTTTTTGAGGTTTAATGACATGGCCCATAAATTTTTATGATTGATTATATTTTGATGGTCTATGATGGCATAAGTAATTCTCTAAATTTTGAATGGGAAAGACTAAAGATTCATGAGAAAAGGGAGTTCAACTTTAATATTTATCTTATGAACTCCATTCATTTTCTTGAGACCTGTTTTGAATTTTAAACTAGAAATTGCAATCCCAATCTAGAATTATTACTTTACTTGACTTATCTATGAGACACGAGTTTCATAAAAACCATCTAATGCCATGTTTTATATTTAAATTTTAATAAACATTAATGAGTAAGTTAGTGAATTGAATCATTATAGTGTAATATGGATATTTAAATGTTGAATCATCATTTGAAATGAATTTTTTTATTCATGTAAATGAAATTACCGAATTTTTTTTTCCATACTTTCAATTTGTAAAATTCATGTGAATAATTTTGATATTATTATTTATTTGATGAGTGATTGTACCAAATTTTATTCCCATTACCGAGATGATTTCTACACCCAATACTTCTTATTTTATCTTGAGAATATTTCTTGAGGGATCTTGGATAATGTCCCCTATTCGAACTTGCATTGAAACATTTCAACGATACGGCTGTTCAAAACCACATTTAAAACGAATGATACATTTTCATTGATAATTTTGTATCATTGATAATTTCGTATCATTGATACCACCTTATTCATTTTTCCTTTTTTATCCCATAATGACTGTTATTGACTATGTTAGGAATGATCCAAACATTAAGCCATTTTTATCTATTTCAAACCTCCTCTTAGTATTTTTTACGATGTTTTAAAATTGATTCGTACATTTAACTCTTTATTATTTTCCTATATTGAATTAAAAAAAGGATAAAATGGGTTTTGACATGGGAGAATAAAAAATAACAATTACTAGACTGATGATTTTGATCATAGTTGGTTAGGTAATGGATGTGAGATTTAGTCTAGGAATGACTTTCAAGAAAGGGAAAAAAGAAATTTTTAAAAATAAAAAAAGTAGAATAAACATTCAAGGGGGTGAAAAAATCATTCATTATTTTGTAATTTATCAAAATAATTACATTATGCTTGGGAAGTGAGAGTTTTAACAATTTTAATGGTATATTTTCATTAAACTTTTTATTTTGATATCATGCTTTACACTTTAGAGAGAAGCATACTCCTTTGTGCCATAATTTTTTACATCAATTTTTACTAGTCTTCAGCCTTAAAGTCATTTTAAACTTTATTACAAGTATTAAGGATTCTATGTGACTTTTTTATTTATGAAGTGGATTAATTTTTTCCTTTACAAGGATATGATTAAGGGGCATTTCCTCATGATATGAGTATAAATCTACTGAAAATCGTATCACAAGTGTTGAGAGAAAATGATTCAGAGTTAGGTAAATCATGAATTGGAAAGTTTAATAATAATAATTTGAGGAACATGAATTACTGAAAGCATAAGATCCCCTAATTCCAAAAGGGAGGAAAAAAATCTTAGATTGGTTGATCTTTTGAAAATTAAGAAGTTAAATTGATATTTTATGTGGAATTTAAAATTTTGGTTTACCATTGATAATTAGCTAATTTAATTACTTTGGAAGTTTAATATCAATAATAATGGTTCTCTATTAAATTAAATGTTGAGATTTTATGCTTGAGAAAAATTGTAGTTTATGTGTGGGGGTATTTGACACACACCTTTTTCATGTATAAATTTTAGGGGTTTCTAAAGTTTTTTTAATTTATTTAAATTATTATTCCCTTAGAATTGATTGTTTTTTGAACTTATGGTTAATTTAATTTGAGAAATTAAAATTCTTTAAAATTTTTATTTCCAAAGTTTTATTTTAATTAAGAATATTTTGTTAGAATTTTAATAGGCCATCTTTAAATAAATTAGGTAAAAATTAAGGACATCCTTAGATAGACCTCAACCAGGTCTACCAACCACTTAGCTATCCCACAAGGAGCCAAACAGTTAGGTTAGTACCAGTAGGTCCAACTCAAGATGGAAGGAGATTGTGGTCCATGGGGAGGAACTCACGACGATGGATGTATAGGTGGTGCTAATCCCGAACATGCCACACAGTGAGGCACGAACCATTTCAAGTGTGTGCAGTGTAACGAGAACCAATCCCCAGAGTAGGCTTCTGTGACAGGATGGAACATGAGATATGTGATGATGTATGTACTATTCACACTTGGAGAAATGATGATGTCCCACACCTCTCTTATTCGCACTACACTCAGACACCTTTGAACTCCCTCTCCTTACCACCTATACCACTCTACACTGGTTTCCACCACTATAACACATGAGAGTACACCACGGAAGCACTAATAGATCTTGGGATTGGGCAAACAATCCACTATTTATGACATCCACTAAAGTGGACCACCTATATTACCCTGTATGACCAAGATGAATACCATTTCTTCCAGAGAATTCCATGAAAAATTCATCTATCCATTATGAAGTCCAGATGAAAAGTAGGAAGCATTCACTATCACTACCGCACCTCTAGCACCCCGTCCATGTCATCTATACACACCATTCATCCCATACTTGTGAGAATAAGTGTGTTTCCTTGATGATTCATAGTCTATTATAAAATGAGAGACACCTCTTATCTTTTTGAAGATATTTGAAAATCCGTTCAAAATTTGTAAGATCATAAAATAAAATAAATATATAAAAAATAACCATGAACTATGATTTTTGAAATATGGAAATATTTTTATGAAAGGAGGAAGAGAGTATTTGGACATTTATAAATACAAGGGCCTTGCTTCCACTCTAGGAGGTGTTCAGACCATCGAGGAGGATTCCATTACCGAATAATTATTGTTTTTTATTCTATTTTAATTTCACTTATCTTTTTAGTTTTATTTTCTTCTAATTTTTATACATGAAATTTGTTTTAAATAAGTGATCTACCCTTTTTTATTATTCTACTATTTATTATTATTATGATAACAATAATAATAATAATAATGATTCTTTTATGTTTTTTTCATTTTATTTCTTTCAGCCTTATTCTATTATTATTATTATTATTATTATCATATTTCATGTGTTTTGTTTTATTTTATTTTTTCTTATTCTTAACTCTCTCTTATTTTATAATATATTTTATTCTATTAATTATATTCATCCACTATGAACTCTTATACTCACAATGACGAGAAATTGACCTAAGGAATATCCCTTGTGAATAATTTGGTTCTTAAACCTAAGGCCATGTTTAACTTATTGTTTGGGTTAATCTTAGGTTGAATTACAGTGGGTGCAATACCCACTGTGGTTATATAAGGTTTATATTTGTATTCTAAAACCACTATCCCTCCATTGAATAGGTGGATGTGGAGTGTGCTTGGAGGTTTTTATGTTAACTTTTAATTAAAATTTATGGTAGATTATGATAAGAACACATATGATGGAGTGTGTTCACTAAGCTGATTTGAAATAGGAGAATAATGGTTCTCCCTGGAAAACTATATTGGGAGAAATTATATTATTTTCTAATCTCATTTTTTTGCATTACATGATAATTTATAATTTCATGTCATTTTATCATTTTAGAAAATAATAAAAAACTAAAAAATTATCATTGTTTAAAAAAAGCACAAAACTAAATAGTTTGGTGGATTAATGTTAGTGAGTAGACAATTGTGTAGCTCCTCAAGTGAGGTGACTTGGGTAAACCATTGTGTTTCACTAACAAACATTTAGAAATCTTATTTTTCCACACCATATGGTAAGCATGCGTCCCTGCACTTATTATTTTCAATATGAATATCCTTTAAAACATAATTGAGTGGATAACAATAAAGGAAATGTTATTGATTCTACACTCCATCGATTATCGAATTTTAATCAGTTTGAACATGGTTTTGGTAGTCATCACAAACGATGAATTTATTAAGAATAAATGCTATGTTATTATCAATTATAAATAAATGTCAAAATTTATGAAGAGTTGATATTTTTGATTTTTTGTATTTTTCATAATTTTTAAAAGTAAATTTATGTGAAATTGTTTTGTAGATTTTATAATGATCATATAAAAAAATATCATTCATATTTCCCCGAATTCTCTTGAATTATATCGACATTATAATTTTTCCTAATAGTTTCAAAGACTTATAAATTAAATTTTACTATCAAACATAGAAATTAAATTTTGATTTTATATATAATTAGTAATTTTTATTTATTTATTCATTGACCCCAAAATTGAGAAAAATTAGATATTTCATTATGTCCACTGAGTAATCCACAATCCAAATTGTTCAAATTTTATAATACTTATTTGATTCATGGATTTCAATTTTCTACATGGGAATATGGAGAGTCCAAAAAAATCAATGAAGAGTAGTGTTTGTTTAGAAGGATATTATCATAAAGAAAGTGAAGTTGAGTTTTATGTCATACTGGATGAAATAATTGAGTTATATTATCTGTGTAAAAATTACATAACAATTTATAAATGTTATTGGTTTGATACTGCTCGAGGGTTTCATGTTCACACATGACACAGAATCATTGATATTAAATATGAAATTGTTTTTATTGAAAATGAACCATTTCTGTTGGAATATAAAGACCATCATGTTTATTATAGAAATTATTTTGCTGCTTCAATAGATTTAATTTTTTTTGGATTGTAATAAAAATGAAATAACATGAAAAATAGTTTATGGAACATGAAAGTGGTTCCTTTAAAGCGCAATTTCAGGATAATTATTGAAGAAACATTAAATAATATATCTCTTAATCAAATAGATTCAAATATTGATGACAAGTCCTCATAATTAAGGGGTGATGAAATAGTTAATACTAATTATGTAACCAATGAATTCGATATTACAATACACGATGATATTGGGGATTATAAGGTAGTTGATGTTGATGGAGAGAAAGGTTAAGACATTGACACTAGTGAAATTGAAAATTAATATGAAGATGAAGATGAAGTATATTAATAATGTATTATTTATTTTTTATAATTTTTTATATCCGATATATGTATTAACAATTGTTTTCAGGTAACACATTTTTAACCCATTGATTAAAAAAGAAGTTCTGTAATTTTTAAATTTCTTATATTTTTTAGAATTCAAAATTTGTAATAAATTTTTTTATATGTTTGATATGGATCAAAATTAAGATCACTTTATACATTATTTAGATGATGATCTATTACCTGACGATGAACAACCCAATTTTAGATCTAAAGGTGTTGATGTGAATACACTTACTAAGAGGTATGTGGGTCACGCATCATTGATGATTCTAGTTCTCGTTCTAGATATATGCCTATATCTTGAATTTAATACTCATCATAGGAAGTATGTTCAAATAATAATTTTATTTCGTTTTTATTAACTTAAATTTATTTATTATTTATGTTACTAATTATTCTTTTTTTCATAGTTTTTCATATGTATCTTTTGGGTAGGTTAGAGCTATTTTGAGAAACTATTTTTCATGTCAATGGGAGTCATGATATCAATTTATTATAGAGTTATGTCACAATATGTTCGGTCATTGGTTGCTACATAAAAAAAATTTAGTTTTAATTTAAAAAATTTTATAGTTGACTATATTCTTAAATATTTTAAGGGTTTGTGGTCTCTTATTGATGAGAGAATGAGAGTATCTATTTGGGAGGCATGGGAAGCATGGATGCATGAAATCTTTGGTTAGTTTGGACACAGTATTCAGAGGAGAGAAATTAATTGAGAATCTAGGACTATATTTGATAAGTCTTATAATAATATTCCACCAAATTACTTTCCCACTAAATCCTGGAATAAATTTTTTCAGATACTGTATTGGAGAGACTTTTGAGAGGATATTTAGTTTTGGTCTCCAGAATCGAGGGAGGTAGAATGTCATGCATCAAGATAAGTCATACTTTCAGTATACATCATCATCATATGATAATTAATATTATTTAATAAATTTTTACATTTATATTTATATTTAATTCTAAATAATTTTGAAAAATTTACGTAGTCTGTAGTTTATCCAAACATTACTGATTTTAATGCATACAATAAGTTGTATAGTGATAATACTTGACAAATTATTAGTGAGAGAGAATGACATATCATGGTTTGTATTTTTTTATGTTTTTTTAATTTACATTATATATATATATATATTATCCTCTTAATTCCAATTCACATGGTTTCTAAGAGATATAAGAGATAAAGGTTTCTTGCACATGCGATAGTCAGGCCAAGACATATGGTGGATATAAGGACTTGTGAAAGTCAAATTTTGATGATGGAATTGAGATACAGGTGATGACGAGTAGCCTTTAGGAAGGTTGGGTGATTGATTTTGGAATCAAGATTAACCTTGATTATTTTTTTATTGAACTGAATCAGTGTCATAATATATATAAATAGGAGCATCATCATAATTTTCATTGGCTATTGCAGAATACGAGGAGAGGCTACGAGCATAGGATGAGGTCATACAAAGTTTGACCGGAGTAGGAATAGTAAGAATTATAGTGAGATAAAAACCATGAGAATATGATAAAGTATATGTGGTAGCTCACACCTGGTTTAGTGTTGGTGTTTCCTCCATCTATTGGACTTAACTTCCCACCCCATATTAGAGTTTATTTCTCACCCCTTAGTGACATTTAAGGATGTATTTTATATGGAATTATTTTTATGTTATATTTTATTTTTATAATGAATGAGTTTTATTTTATATTTTTTATTTACTATTTTTCTGGATATTTATAAAAAAACAAAATTTAAACGTCAAATAGTAATATTTTCAATAAAATTAACATTAGTAGACTATTACCAAACAATTTCCATCACAAAAACATTCTTATGATGAAATTTTGTCGCAAATAGTGCATTGTAAAAAAATGAATTTATATAGTGTTATTGATGCTGGTGTTATTATTATTATTTTTATTATCATTAATTTTATTACTATTTCTTTATTTATTTATTTACCCTAGGATACAAGTCAATGGTAGTGGCCTTATCGGGTCTCATCGATGTCTTGGGTTTGAGTCTTTCCAAGTGATTTAATGTTCATAGTGTAGGATTTTCATATCATTTCTACCACTCCCCAAAACTGTTTTACTGGGGATGATAATAATAATAATAATAATTATTATTATTAATTTTATTTATGTTTATAATTATTATAATAACAATATAATTATTATTATATTTGTAAATACAATGTTATTCCTGTAATTTTTTTATTATTAAAATATAATAATAACAATAATAACAATTATTATTATTATTATGATCATCAACATCTTCTTCATTATTATTACATCTAAAAATTAATTATTATTATCAAAAGTTGAATGGATTTTTGGGATTTAAAAATCTTAACTCCATATTCAAAAACAAAATCTTTCTTAATGCAATATTAAACCACATTTTTATTCCATTTTCTAATGTGTTTCCTTTTTTACCTTTCCATTATTTTAATGATCACAGTTTAAATAAGTTAACAATTATAATCTTTTTTTAGGTGTTATGTGGGTATTTAATTTTTGAAATTTAATTTATTAATAAAATTACGGTTTTTAATTTTTGATAAACATTCCTTTTTATTTTATTTTCTCAAAATTTGACCTACAAAATTATTTAAAAAATATTTTGGAATATAAAGATTTTTTAAAATAATTAATCCTAAATTAAATATCTAAAAAAATTAATGTTGAATAATTAATATTTTTATGAATATATAATAAGGAAATAAAAATGTAAACATTTAACAAATTATAACTATGGTGGAAAAACTATCTGTGTAATATTTTTTGAAACATTTTGTTTTATCAAGGGGTAAAATATTATTTTTTTTGGTTTTATATCCTTAGAATAATTAATATTTATAAATAGATCATTAATACTATAATTATATCCATTTATGAGAGGATAAGGCCCCTTAAGAACGACACCCAATGGTGGAAAACACCCTAAGCCAAAATTGTAACCCCTCACATTACTCATTATTTACATAATTTAATAAAGTTATGATTAATTTATATATGGTTTTAATAAAAATTTATTTAGGTTTATTTTAGTTAATTTATCCAATGATTATTTTTATTATTCAAGGATGAATATAAATACCCAAATATTGAAACCATGATAAATATGTTGATGGCCATGATTCATCTTCCGAGAAGATGAGAGAGACCCTAAGGCACACCACTAATAGGTCTGTTTTTGGAAACTAACATCAAGAGTATTTTTTTCAAATTGAAAGAATTTACCTTATGAAATTCTAGGAAATAAAATAAAATCCTCCAAATAAAATCCTTGTATAAAACCAAAGTGTTTACAATTCCCATACACAACCCAAGTGAAAATGAAAATGAATGAAATATACCAATAACAAAAGACGAACTCGTAGACTGCAATCCAGCTACCCGAATAACACATCCCAAAATATCAATCAATCCACCGTTCAAAAAATCATGGTAAATTGTGAAGGGGTAAGCACTTGGGAATAATCATTAGAATTATATTTATATGAAATTTTATATCTATGTTAAATAAATAAGTTGGGACATGGGTTTGTGAAATCTTCTAAGTAGGACAAGGGTGTGGATAAAGCCAATGAGAAAAGTAATACTCTAGATATAAATCACCATACAATTTCACTTGTAATAATCATTTGTATTAACAATCTGCTGACATAATAAATGGGAGTGATAAAATAGTTCCAAAATCAAATAATAATAATGGGGAAAAATAAATCACATCTTGACAACCATCTAAATCATTCATCACATCAAGAATAAAATATACCATGTCCTCCAAAGCTCATGTCATAAAAAGAAGGTAATATAGGAAAAACCCGCTCTCAACCAGTTCATATCATCCCATTATCATCACCACAACCTACACTCCATGCAACCTTATCTTCTCCATAACCCACAACTCATGCAACCATACCATGACCAAAACCTTCACTACATGCAGTCATATCATTACCATAACATTCACCCCATACAACCAGATTATTCCCATAACCAGCACCCCATGCAACTATATCATCACCCCAACCTGTACCCCATGAAACCATATCATCCCCACAACCGTAACCCTATGCATCTGTATATTCATCATAACTAACTCCCCTTTCAACCCATCATATCTACACCACCATCACATACGGAACCCCATGCATCCCATCATATTAGAATCATCATTACATTCTACCAATCACCACATCACATCAACGAATCATATTATAACCTTAATCTATCATAAACCAATACTTGACATAACCTTTAATTCATAAAAACCTAAGGAAATGCATGAATGTTGATTATAATATATTACAACCCATAGGTACTATACATGTTATGCCTTGATCCATTACAAAATTCATATATGATCAATTCACCTCAATCCATCATAGTTAATGAAAGTATACACATAACCATAATCCATTACAACCTACATGTAAAATGTAAATCAAACAAAATCAAGCAAGTATAGAATATTAAATAAAAAAATAAATCCTTTTCGAAAAAGATAAGAATAATAATAATAACAATCATGCAAAATCACAAGGCATTATAAAGGGATATATATAATGTAATGGCTAAAAAATTAACCACATATATCTAGGTTCATTATAATATGATCCAATATACCGTCTCCAAATATTGTATAATCACTAGTATATAATATTTTTTCTTCCATCATTCAAATGTTACTCTATTTAAATTGATTCCTTAATATCCATTAATAAATATTACTATAAGTATTAAATTAATAATTATCAACCATTAATTATTTCTTTCTATATTTCACTTAATTTCTTATCTATTTAATTTAAATCCCACATTCGAAACTCAAGTTTTAAACATTAAAAAAATACATCATTGAAACTCCTCAAATACTTAAACAATATCAATTCTACAATACTCTATATTTAATATCCAACCTTGAGTTATTTTTGATCACACAAATCCTAGGCCTTATATACTAGATCAATCTGGATATTATCATCCATTTACCCATATGTTTTCAGTATATCCATTACTTAATCAATGGAGGAATAATAATACCAAGTAATTAATCTTCTACTAACACATATGTTTAAAAGCTGCACTATACTTTAAGAAAATTAATGTGTAATAATTTTATATATGATTAACTAGATATATTCACCTGACCACATTCATTATTACCATCTAATATTCATGAGTATATTTTCACTATAACACTTTAACCATAATTCTAGGTTACATCCCTATGAAAATTCATTATTCTTTTATCTTGTTTTTCCAAAATTTAATTCCATATTTTCATATTAGTGTCTTCTTTAATTAACTTCCCCTATCACATATTTCTATCACAACACTATCTTCAACAAGAAGCATTACATGAAAATATATTTTAGTGGTATAAAGTGCATGCCTAAATATAGGAATGGAATATTAACACGAACATCAGGGAAACAAAACTCATGCTTATATAGTGGCATTTCCCTTCTAGACTCCCATTCTCTTTACTAATTCCAGAATATTTCCCAAAACCCATGGGGAATAACATCAAAATAACATCATATTCTCAACATAATTCTATGAATAAAATAATAGGAAACTATAAAAATTATTTATTTTCTTTTAACAGTACCATTACAGATTTTCCACCTTCAATTTCATTTTGAGGATTCATTCATCACATAAAATCACATAATCATATCAATAAACCATATATTTTATTACCACAATACCTTATTAATAAACCATACTCAATTATAAATTAAATAAAATATATAAATTCAAGGACCCCTCCCCCAAGACCAAATAAGGGTATGAGAGAAGAGTATGATATAAAATGTAACAAGTAAATCCCAACCCCACCCCCAAACCAAATCTCCACCATCAAGCCCAAGGAGAGCGTATAATATTAAATTCATAAGTAAAATTAAACCCCTCTCCCCATATCATATCATATTAATTATCCTAAAGAGAGAACTCACTATTTAGTGTTTATTAAATATAGATTATCAATTTTACAAGAGTGCTCCGAGTAATCTTAACTTATGGAATATAATGGCATGTTTTTATCAAATGAATGAAAATGTTTCCCTAAAATCATTCAAAATGGATAATATAGAGAGTTAAAAAATATATTTCTAGTCATTAAATTCTTAAGGTTTACTATTGTGGGATTTTACTATAGTTCAATGGGGGTTCCTAGAATATTTCATATCATTCTAAGCATATTCATTATATAATATAATAGTGAAGAATTAAAATCCAATAATTCTTGTGAAGACGGGAACTGTATAGGAACAACACTATACAAGGAAAAGAGAATTCACCTATATGGAACTCAGATCAGATGATCATTCAAATCCCAAGGATGGAACTGAACTAAAGAATCCTTCAAACTCTAGTAGTGCAGCTTTAGTTTTCCATACCTTGCAAGAAATGTGAAATCTAAAATAGAGGGGAAGGGTAGAAACAATTTAATAATTCAGTTGCATGAATTATGTAAACCTTCACCATCTTAATTCCCACATAATATATAAATAATGGAAACATATATTATGGTTTGATGCACCATATCACAACATTTAAACCTCAGTAATTAAGGCACTGAATGGGTATATTGTGTATAAAAATACCAAAGTCATGATAAGCATGCATAATTTCCCGTACAAATTCTCCCTTTAAAAAATACCATAAAATATTTTAATTTATATCAAAATATAGTTATAAAATTTTCAGGGTGATTAAAATATCATCTATACTATATATCATTCATCACCCATGATTTATAATTAAATATTAGTTTTCAAAATCATAAAACTTGGTTATATAACATATCTAGAAGATGGATGACATTTTGTACTAATTAATTTATTAAAATAAATAAGTTTTGTATCATATGAATACCATTTTATAATGGAAAACAATTATATTTTGATGATATCCCATTTAAAAGACACCTTTAAATCATGTGATCACATAATAGAAGAAATCTAGAAGAATATATACTTTTTTATATAAAAATACATTACTTTTATGCAAGAAGGGAGGTTCAACTTAAGGGTAATCCAGTTTATCTTTATATAGAAATAAGTTGCCTATGTATAGGTTATCTGTAACATAATGATATTTTATGAAATATATTTTTTCAAATAATTTTAATTTCATTGATAGATGACGCTACACATAAAATCTAGTTTTAATGAAACATGACATACTATTAAAATATTATTAGTTAATATGATATTAATCACCAAGCTGTTTGAATAAAGGGTATGAATAAGATTAACTAAATTATGAAAATATATGGTTTACACCTATATATAAAATTAATTCTTCAGTCACCAATTAATTATAAATTAAAATAAAAACCATGTGAAAATAATTGAAACTATAAAAATATATTTTTACGCGCAAAAATATGTTTTACCTCAATAAATTAAATAAATATATTTTGATAAATGTTTTTAATAATATATATATATATATTATATTTAATAAAATTTTTATCATTAATCTTATTTATTTTCTACGTATGAGATAATAATACAACCAATTTTATTCTTAAAAATTATATTTGTCTAAAAAAAGTTTTGACTCCTTTTGGACACTAATTTTAAAATAAATTTCTGTCACTTTTAGAAAAATTATTTGAAAAAATAAAAGTAATTTTATAAAATCTATATTTACAAATTATTTTAGATTTTATTTTTGAGAATTTCCTGAAGAGATAAATTTCTCAGTGAATAGTGAAAAATATTTTTTTTTATTTAGAATTTCCCATTCATTTTTGATGTTATTGTCTTAAAAAGTGTTTTAATATGGTTTTAAAAGTAAAATTAGTTCAATTATATTTATTAATTTAATTTAGGTCATTGTAAAAAAATTGATATTTCATATTTATTTTAAAACGTTTTAAACTTTTGAAGCTTTTCTCTTTGGAAAATTACTTTTTCATCGCATATGAGGGATTTTTTTTAAATTATATTTTGCCACTTCTTCAAATTTAATGTGAAAAATTGTATTAATGTTTTTTAATAATATTAATTTATATTGTTTAATAAGGTAAAATTAATTTTTTACCAGTATGAAATGTAAAAACATTAAAAATTAATTACTGTGGTTGAAGTGAAAATTGGTTTACTTGGGGGTGGGTTAAACTAAAAGTATAAGGCATAAAATAACCTATAAAATAATAAACCACACATTTTGTGGACATATTTAGACCTTATAAACTTTATTTTTTTTATAATGAACTATTTTGGATCCTTACGGCATGTGAAAAACATGGGTATACCTTTTTATTTTTAAAAATTACAAGTGTGTCACTCACCTCACTTATAAAAGAAAAATTCTCTCCTATTCTATTCACACTTCCAAAACCATTTTGTTTATAAAATAATTAAATAAATGTCTCAATAAACTCTATACCCAAATCATATAGACCTTGGTGAGATCAAAAATCCAATATAAGAAGGCTTTAGGCTAAACCTAAAGATGCTTGCTGAAGAACAAGTAAAATTATTTAACATTCATTTTTATTTTATTTATTCTTCCAAAACATTTATATATTATCCAGGTATGATATAATAATAACCCCATTATCTCTTATATACCTACATTTTATTTTTTTTAATGGTATAACTTATATCCATTTCCTCTTCTATAAAATGGGACACAAAATCTTCCCTTATGTGTAAGGCAGACTACCGTCTCGTGAATCGACGCTATTTGTTTTCCGTCACCATCTATAATGACTAGATATAATGATGGATATAATGTTTATATATAATATTTATAATATTATTACAAAAATGGAATTATAATATCACATATATCCTCTTACTTTCCATTATGTGGGAATATAATAACGTTATTTGTGTTTATGAAGGACAACTGTGTTGCAAAGCGATGTGATTCGTTTTTCTCAAACACTTTAAATGGAAGGTAATAATGAAAGATTTAAATAAACATATTTTATATATATTACATAAAAATTACTATTTAATTATAATATATTTTTCCTTTCTTTCTTTCAATCCATCTAGAAAATGGAAATAACATTTATGCGTATATACAGTCTACCGACTCCATGAGTGGTGCATTTCAATTTCTATCTCTAACATTTATGGATTAGTATATCTATATATATAATGAATATATATTATATTTTTTTCATGTTTAAAATTATGGATATTATGGAACCAGGATAAAATTATGAGGACCAAAAATAACAAATTAAAACATACAAGAAAAACAAAGCCGTTATTATTCAAAATGTAATTTTAACAAGAAATTTTTGAAAAATATGTCATAAAAGGTCAAAAGTAAATAATATATGGTATGATATATATGATTATTATAATTTAGTAGAGTTATAATAATATTATATTTATTATAAAATATATTCAAATGTGTGTGAAGGAATTCAAGGCTTAAGCTAATAGATTTGCATCTCAATTTTATTTTCTTTAAGACAGAAGGAATATTCACCATGTGTTTCCATTATGTTGTTTATATACTTCCCATGAATTGATTTTATAATTTTTATCCTTGAAAATATTTTTATTAACAAATTTAGTTTTTGATCACTCTTTTAAAGGGTTTATAGTTCAAAATTTACCAAAGTGGTATGAGATTGTTGTCTCAGATTGCTTTATTAGGGACATAAGTTATATTATGAACCTTTATTATTATTTCAGGTGTATATAATTATAATTTGGAATGGTATATCATGAATATTATTATTTTATATTTATTAAAATTTAATTTTATAATATTATTTAATGGGGCTTATGATGTTAAAGATACCAAAATGGTAATTGTTTGATGTCATAATTTTATTGTTTAATGGGATCACTTATGATTATAATTTCAAGGATGAAATATTTTGATATATTTATATATAAATTTATAAAACTTATTAACCTATTGGTATTTTATGAGAATACATGTTTCCATTCAACTTCTACTATTTAGTTACTGAATAGTTCAAAAGAATGTTTTTAAGAGAAATCAACATTATTTCTCTATTTGGTCGAAAATCATTTTTCTTCCATATCCATGTTTTAATAGTATCAAAATCATTTATTAAATACATTTTACCCTTTTTTTAATCATTTTACAAAGTTTTTTAAAATAAATCTTCACGACATTTTCCAAAAGAAGTCTTGGTTGGCTTTTACCAAAAATGTGAAAGGAATAGTTGGTTTGACAAGCATGGAATGAATGGAATTTTCATCCATCATGAAAATTATTTTACTTAAATATTCTTTTATATGTTTTCAAGGTTATTTTCCAAGAAAATTGTTTCCCTAATATTTTTTTAATTAATAGTGTTTTAAAAAGATAATTTTCAAAGAAAGGTTATTTTCCTAATAAAATTTTTAAATGATTTTTAAAGATTTATTTATAATTTTTCAAGATTATAATCAAATAAAAGGATTGGAAAAAATGTTTTTTGAATTTTTAGATATAAAAATTTATTTTCAAGGAAATTTTATTTTCCCCAAGTAATGTTCCATGTGACTTTTCAAAATCATTTTCCATCTAAGACGACATCCTTTAATATTACCTATGATTTATTAGGGATATTATTAAATTATACCATTCTTATTCATTCTATGAATGATTTATGTTTTTGATCACATTATTTTAGTTAAACCCATTTCTTTTCCATGGGTTATACTGTGATTAAATTATTATGAAACCGGGTTCTTATTAATTGGGTTATGTTATGATGAAATGATAAAATGTTTATGAAAAAGATTAATTTTCCAAGGGTTATGCTATGATATAATACCTATGACACCTATTTATTTTTATATGTTCTAATATGATATGTGTTTTACAATCTTATGGCACACATACGTATGATTTTTCATTATATGAATGGTGGGACTATATCTACCTCCAATGAATTTGGTAAAGATTGATATATCTTGAGTGAACCTAACTAGAATGGGTAGTAAACACAATTTAGTAAGGGAATTATTTAACTATAATGGCCATGAGAGCAAACCTTTACTACTATAATGGTTTTGAATATGAACCCATTCCACTATGTTATCCTTACAAATAAGCCTTGACATCTTTCGACATTATTTTCTATGCTTATTATTATTCCATGATTCCATGTATTAGTCCTGTGTTATCCTCTCATGACTTATGTTCTTTGATTCCATTATGATTCATGTCTTATGAAATGAAAATATTTATTTCATGACTCAAGGATTTAATCTTTTATATGCAGGGTATGGGTTTCATATGTTATTATAAAATTATTATACCATTGTGATCATGTAATGTTTAAATATTTTCCAAATTTACCCTTAATGTGAATTTGAGGCCACCCTTTATTATGTTTCTTTTCAATAGGTAATGATGATGATAATTATGTGTGATACGTATAATAAGGGATCTAGTTTTGGGTAAATAACTGGTATATGTTTTATAAGTCTTATTAACCAGCAGTTCATGTTTCCATGTTTTTGAAGACACTTTACCTTTTTGATCCTAGGTCTTGTGTTTTTATAATATAATTAATATTCATCTATTAATATGTAATATCGATGTGTGAAAGGCATGTGTTTCTATTTTTTCTTTAATAGGATGGGTTTAGTTAAGCTATGGAAACAAGGATGATAAATATTTTTTGAGATCCATAGTGATATTTATATTGATATTTCTAGGGATATGTCTAATGATAATTATAAGGATGAGTCAAATTATATAAAAAAGTACTAGAATTTTGGAAAAAGATAGAGTGAGTGGTTTTTAAGTAATCACATATATTTTTTGATAATAAAAGTTGTTATGGATCTATCATAGAGGTACCTAGGGGTAATAAATCCTAAAATGGATCATTGATCGAATTTTATCATTGCTTGGTGCACAAAAATGGGCTTTGCTTCACACCTGGTTTGAAACTCTTAAGGGATATGCTTTGGAAACTCACAATCTATTTACAAGACATCATGAAGGATTTGAATATTACTAGAAGTGACCCTGGTTAAACCTAAGGTGTCATATATTGAAAATTAGGTTTCTTTATTTGGATATTATATAAGTTATTTTTCATGATTATGTGGCTTTCGACTATGATTATAGTTTCTCACACTATGATTTTTTATTTCATTAAATTTATGGAACTTAATGAAATCATTTTAACATTGAATCTGATGGAAAATTTTGTGACTTTAAAAACAAAATTGATTGATAACAGGAGATAAATATATTTGTGATTATTAATAATCAGATATCATGATATATAATTAACAACATGAATTTTTGTGAGATTAATAATGCATCAAATAAAAGAAATATGAAATTTTATGAAAGTTCATGTAGTTATTAATATAGAATAAATAATATTAAAATTTATATTTGTCAATAATGGGGGAAGAAGTACCTAGAATAATATATCAAATATCAGGGAAGAAGTTATCTATGTTTAAAATAATTTTATAGAGTGAAAATTTTCCAGGAGTTCAATGTATTATGAATGAGGAATATGGTCATTATCCAAGTCAATTCCGCCAGCCAAGAATTAATTTCTAGACCAAATAAGGACCTATTCAATTTAAATAATTAAAGTTAAAGGATTTAATTATTTATGTACTCAGATTCATGGATTTTATTATAAAATTATTTTTTTTCAATGGTATTTTGGTTTTAAGAATCATAAAACATCTAAGGAATGTGTTAATTTTGGAAAAATATATGTCTTTATGTAGGATTAACAAAAGATTTATGGATACTATAATTGGTTTGTTGATCATAATTTCAAAGTCATATAATCCCCATTTTTAGGTTTTATGGGATATGTGTTTATCAAGAATAAGGATATTTTGGGAGATATTTATGGCAATGAAACCCTTTTTTTGTATATATATTAGTGAAAATGCTATTTTTGGAGGAAGGTATTTAAATTTTAGGGAAATGATATTAATGTTATTAGTCACCTTTGGGGTTTATATTTCTTTTTATTTAGAGGTCATTATGGGTTAATGAATTTTGGAAGAGTTGTAGGATTTTTTTTTATTTTTTTTGAAAAAGGATAACACACATTCTAGGTGAAAACCCATAAAATCTGGAATGGATGAGGCATGAACCTATAACTGAAGGGCGACAAGGGAATAAGACAAACCACTGGCCTATGTGAAAGATTATTTTTGGTGGGAAAACATAAAAAGAGATATTAATGAGTATGTATCCTGATTATTAGTATATCAACAAGTTAAGGCTGAGAGAAAAAAGTCTAAAAGGATATTACAATCCGTATTCATACGAGAAAAGAAATGGGAAATCCTCATCATGGGATTTTTCATCGAATTATCCAAAACATCTAAAAGGAATAATTCTACAAGGGTTATAGTTGAATACCTTAAAATTTTATCACACTTTATCTCTATCATATAAGACTTATATTAGGATAATATTTCCAAGAAAAACATTATGTAAGTAGTAAGATTATATGGAGTACTACATTCTACTCTATGTGATCGGTATCTAAGGTTTACCTCAAATTTATGTTCATGTTTTAAATAGGCTCTGGATATAGAGGTATGTTTTACCACTACATGTCATACATAGATATATGGTCAGTCTAAGATAAAAATTCAAACCCCATATGATATGATGAGATCTTGTTCTATGGATTTAAAGGGTGCTTGGGTCCAACAATTTACTCTTATTGAGTTTTCTTATAACAATAGATTTCACTCGAGCATTCTAATGACACCTTTTTAATCCCTCTAATGAAATAAATGTATAACTATAATATTTTAGAATGAAGATGG
The DNA here is from genome assembly GCA_963277665.1 of Viscum album. Lineage (NCBI taxonomy): Eukaryota > Viridiplantae > Streptophyta > Magnoliopsida > Santalales > Viscaceae > Viscum > Viscum album. Next base: position 1,110,746,981 of record OY728119.1, read on the forward strand.
AGAAATAAAAGCATTGGGGCCTAATAAAGATGAAGAAATGGAAAATAAGGGTATATCCATTCAGCAACATATCATGGTAGCTCAGAGTTGGTAGAAAAGTTATCTTAACAATCATTGATGCAATAAAGAATTTAAAGTTGGTGAGAAGGTGTTTCTAAAAGTTTCTCTATTTAAGAAAGAAGGGAAAACTAGTCATTATCTATATTGGTCCCTCTAGAATTATTTATCATATCGGGATCATAGCTTATCACTTGGCGCGTCCACTAAGTCTCACTTAGGTTCACAATGTGTTCCATGTATCACTCTTAAGTAAGTACATACATAATAAATCACATACATTGAACTCATAGTTCATACCACTAGAGAATAAAAATTTTATATGGAACAATAGGTGGATGTGGCATCTTAGACATAGTTTACTAGATAGTAATCAAAACTGATTGGATACATGGCCTCAGGCAAGCCTCCCCATACACCAAAGGACCCCGACTATAAATGAGGGTCCATGGTGGAATAGTGGGGATACTATACCCACATGGTCTAAGTTCAACAAATAGGTAAAAGCATACAATAAAAAGAAGAAGAATATAAATAACTTAACAACTGAGGAATAAACAACTGTTATATAAATAGCCATGTAATCTCATCCAATATTTTCATATATAATGATAATCATGGATTTATTTTAAAAAGAAAAGAAATAAATGGTAACATGAATCCATTACAATAAAAGTATCAAAAGTACATAATCTCTAAAAATAACTATCCCCATATTGAATCACATGCCTGAATCCTGGTCCTGTGCTCCCCCTCTCATATGCATAAATCAATGAAGAATCGTCAAGCAGGTGATTTCCCCTATCTCTACCTATATCCATGAAGTCTGTACGGGTTTCCAATAGTGTCCTGAATAGGGCATGAGATAACACTCTTTAGGTCACCACAAATGATATCTAGAGCAAGTCATATCTATTTATATAAGATGAAGTTGTTTATAGATATCACAAGGGTAAAAATAAAATAGTAGAAGTGATTTTTTCTAGACTATCAAGTCTCTATATAGTGAAGAAATAGAATCACAAGAGATATCTGTAAAGCATAAGATGTATCAAAATCGACATATTTCTTGTAATCATGTGGCATGACTAATTGGGCCATGGTTCAAGTAGTAGTAATGTCTAAGGAAATAAAAAATCTAAGTAAAACAAATAAACAATATCCAATGAGTAGAAATTTCAAATACATTCTAATGAGTTGGATCCAAGGAGTAGAAATGTCCAAGGCATCTTTTCATGTTAAGTAATCTAATTAAACTGGATACATGGAGTATAAATTTCCAAGTCATCCATGTAACTAGGATCCAAGGAGTATAAATCTCCAAATCATTCACGTAATCTAAGTATACATGATCCAAGGAGTAGAAATTTCCAAGTCATCTTATTGGTTCTTTAGATCCAAGGAGGAGTAATGTCTAAGGAATTTTAGTATGTAAATTAAATCAATTAATTAGATCCAAGGTGTGTAAATTTCCATGGAATCTATGTAAAATTATTAAAAGGGATCTAATGAGTATTAATGTCCATGTAATCCAAACCATTTCATTCATCATTTCATAAACCCCTTTACAATCAAATAAAAACAAAGGTTTTAAAAAATTTCAAACATTGAAATACAAATGGAAAGGTACTACAAGGTGCTTAAAACCTTTAAAAATTCACTTTAATACTTCATTCAATTATCAATTATACAAGGTGAGGTCATCACACCCCAAGGATTAAATACATGTGATAAAAGGTAGAATCGACCCAATGGGTTGTTTAGGTTGATGTTAAAAACAAAAAAAACCATGATGAAATTTGTAAATGTCATATATAAACATGTTTAATTTAATTAACCCTTTGTTCAATTAATTAAGAAAGAATTGCCTGAAAAGTCCAACACGTGAAAAAAAAAACAAGTTATGAACAACGAGACATTGAGGGAAAATGTATAGACCACCTACCTCATCTTGTGAGATGAAAAATCATATAGTATTAGCTCTTGATTTAATCCATATTAGAAGAAAAAGAAATCATAGAACAATTCCTTGAAAATAAGACATTTTCTCCAACCACAACACATCATTGCCGATAGAGAGGAAAATAGAAAAAGGTTCCTAAGGAACAGAGAACTCCTCAGTGGCTATTAGTTGATATGAATGACATTTGAATCAAAGTCTAGATAGAAAAATCGAATAAAATCCCAGCTTAGGCTTGAAAAAGATCTCAGAATTGAGGAGAAAGATACCACCTACCCACTGGAGGATAAACAAAGAGAAGGGATACACATTTTAATATTTAAGGAAAGAATGGTTACTTCCCCTCTAAATACAGGGTCATATAGTTTGGCCATATGTCTGGATAAATCATGCACTAACTATGCACCCTTATCAATCTCAAATTACGCCTCACATGGTCATGGAAGACATTTAGACAAATTATGCAGTGAACTTGTTTTTTTACTCTCTTAAAAACCTCGCATCACTTTCACTGGTGTGCGAACCTAGTTGCATAGTTTCATCAAAACTTGAATCCCTAGACAGTGGCTTGGACCACCCCACATGGTTAATCAATACCGTATAGATTGGGGTTAACAGTTTCTACTAACCATGTGTCCTAACCAACTTCCCCAAATTCTCAAGCTCCAAACAATCCTAGGACACCCCTATTTCCTCCATAACCTCACTAGCATCCATAATAGGTCAAAATCAAATAATATAATTGAAAATAAAAAGGTTCTAGACCTCCTAGAAAATTTAGTATCTTATAATCTTTCCCATAATGTTTTTCACTTCCAAATTTCCCTACCATGGGTTGTCAAAAATTATATAAGAATAAATCTTACCGCTGGGTATGTACATCACTATTCCGCTCCGAAGTCTCATCCAATACACAACCATACTACCATAGCTCACATACTAGAGGAAATGATCATCCTCAAAGATCCATTCATTCTTTGATCAATAATATGGATATGATTATCCTCAAACTACACATCTACCTCCAAATCATCCTCCTTAGGATAAAGAATAGGTAATAGATCAGAATGATTTTGGAGAATTTGAGATATGGGGAGGACATCATCCATGAATTGATACCTCTAAGGTAAATAAAACTGATAGGTTACCAGCCCAAATCTCTTTAGAATCTAAAAGGTCCTAATGTAACGAGGCAATAACGTACCTTGTTTCTGAATCAGTATATGCCAGAGTCTAGAAAAAACTCATGATAAAACTTGTCTCCCCACTTCAAACTCCAATGGTCAATGATATTGATCGGAGTATGGATTATTTCTAGACGGAGATATGGACATCCACTTCCCAATAAGCTAAATTTTTTCTTAAATCTCATGAATAAAATAGAGACCCAATAGAATTACCTCTCCTACCTCTAACCAACATAGGGGTGAACAGAATGTCCTACCATAGAGGTCCTCAGAAGGAGGCATCTGTATGGTCTTATAGAATCTATTATTACAATAGAACTCAATGATAGTTATGTTTTTATCCTAAGAACCACTAAAATCAAGGATTCATGATCAGATCATGTCTTATAAAACCTGTATCATACACTCAGGATGGCCACAATTTTGCTGGTGATAGGCTATACTCATCAGTACTTGTGAACCTACTTCCCTATACAAACCCTTTCAGAACTATGATGTGAATCAAGAATATCTATCTGATATGATAGAATTTGTAATCCCATTGAGGTGTATAATGTCACAAATGTAGAGACTCCAAGAATCATCCATCTAGAGAGTCTCCCGAATAAGAAATAAAATGGGAAACCATGGTCAACCTATTTATGATAAACCATATGGAATCATTTTCCTAAGGTGATATAGGTAGTCTCATCATGAAATCCATTTTTAAATCATCCCATTTACACCCAAGAATAGAGATAAACTCTAAAATCCCCATTGGTTTCCTACATTAACCAACTAATTGGTGGAACATTGTGTAATAAAATAAACTATCCCTCTCTTTTTCATGGACCACCAGTTATGATAGCCTAAGTCACCATACATCTTAGTAAGATCAGGTTGAACAACGCATATCGATGTAGGGGAGTATTGAATCAACTCCTTCCGAATGTTGTTAGAAAGACTTAGAAATCCAAGGATGCGAAAGATCTCATCCTCATAAAAAATACAACTAGGAGGTAGATCATCACCTGCAACACCCTCTCATGGGGCCAAGCCCTTAGAATCTCATAGTTTTCATATCTTCACTCACTACAGAAGTGAAGAGGTAACTGATAATGATGCTTTTAAAGAATGCCCGTGAGGGTCCTGAACATCCATATGCATATTAGAAAATAGGGCCATATGATTTCACTTTCTAATATCCTCCTGAACTACCTTTGTCTTAGTCCCCTTACTAAGATCATCGACAACTACATTTCCATATCTGGGAATATAGGAAGGCTTGAAGTCAATATATTATTGGAAATAAAATCACATTTGTTTCCTCAGATTTAGGTTATGCTGTGTAAAGATGTACTTGAGGATTTGGGGGTGTGTATACACCAAAAAACACTCTCCCAATAAATAATGCCTCCAATAGTCCAAGGCATGGACAACTGTGGATAACTCAGGATCATGCGTCAGGTAGCTCCTCACGTGTGGTATCAACAGACGAGACCCATACTACACAACTTTCTCCGCATAAATCAAAAATTACCATAGACTAATACCCAATGAGTCATAATATAATGTATATGTTCTACCTAGATCTGAAATAATCTTGATCGGAACTGAAGCCAGTCTCCCTTTAAACTTCTGGAGGAATGTCTCGCATGTATCTATCCATTATAACTTCACACCCTTCTTAGTCATTCTCATAAGCGGTTCTGCTAAGAATGATAATTTCTATATAAAATTAATGTAATATAATTCTATACACAATAAAATACATACATCAAATATTTTCTTGGGTTTCTCCTAGGAAAATAATGATCTCACCTTATATTGGTCAACTGATACTTCTATCTCTGATATAATACAACTTCAGAAATGAATCATATCAAACCAAAAGTTTATCTTTGTGAGATTAGAATATAAATGGGGCTATCTCAGTTTATCAAATATGATATCAATATGTTTGGAATGATAGTTTTGGTTTTGTTAATACAAAAATCTATCATACATGAATACCATAAAAAATTAATCCATATATAGATGGAAAAACTAGTTCATCAGTTCCATGAAAATAGATAGAGCATTCATAAGGCCTAACAACATTAATAGATACTGATATAGAACATACCTACCAGAAAATTTTGTAAAAGGTATTTATTAAGGATGATCACACACATAATGATAAACTGATCTTAGATAAATATTTAAGAACACCTGAGCTCCTCAGAGCTGGTTGAAGAGATCACTATCCAACGTAATAAAATTGGTTATTTAGTATTAACATTTTAAATTTTCAGTAATATACACATAAATGAAGGGTTACCTTTTCCTTCATGACAAAAAGGACCTTTGAACCCCACAAATAAGTACTAGGTAATATAAAAATATTTTTTTTTCAAGTCCTCTATTTTCATCTTGTGTTCCTGTAACTCAGTACTATCCATCCTATAAGGAGGAATGGATACCGGTGTAGCTCCTGGAACTAGCTCGATGAAAAAATATACCTTCATCAACGGAGTTTGTCATGAAAATTCATTTGAGAAAACATATGTTAAATGAAATACCAAAAGAGGTAAATATTTTTTAAACATTCACAAATAATTTAGATATATGTTAGAAATCTGGGCTTTTATCATGTCTATATCACGATGCAAGGGTCTATCTTGGCTCGCCTAGACATTCCATTGAAACTTATAAATAAAAACTCCACCCTATGGTGATGTGGAATTCAACTTTCAATGATATAAATCAATAAAATCATGATAGGTAACTAAAGAGTCTAGTTAAATACTGACATAAACCCCCATCATCTCGAGGGGAAAGAGGTACCATAATAAGTGACACACACCTACCATAAGGGGACTCTCTAAATTGGTGTACATTCTCTGGTCTAATCCCCAGATCAATATCAAGATCAATCACACCACTGGAAAACTAAACATCAAGCCCAATGTTCTTTATAAAATGTAAAAATATGAAGGAATATGAAGCACCTATATCAAAAATTGAATTTACTAGTGTAGGGGGTACAAAAATAGTACCTCTCATGATAGAAGGTCTAACACTATGCTCCTTAAGAATATGATATATTGTATACATCTATAATAAACAATGACCCTATGACATAACCTGATTACCCTAAGAAGGTCAACTCTACTTTTTCTGTGAGTATGGTGTCTGACTTCCTTGGCCAAAACCACCATCTTGTCCCGATCATCCGATCACACTCCAGTACCCTTCCAAGGGAGATATTACTGACCTCACTCCTGATTGTGGAGTTAGTATAGTACCTCTCTCACTGGATGCTAGAGGGATGATCCTACAAAAATAATGTAGATGTCCCATCCTTATACAAGATCTACACTCGACTTGGTATCTATCACACTGGCTCCTCATGTGTCTCTACCTCCCACACTAATGACAGAGTACAGAACTACCAGCATCCACTCTCTGGATGGTATTCCCCCAACGATATACCATAAAGAGTCTCTTCTTTCTACCTGAAAAAGAACCATTGGGTTGAGTCGCATATGTACCATTCTATTCACCCCACAAAATCCATAATATTGTGTTTAGTAATTAGTGTCTAATTCACTTTTTTCTGATATGATAGTAAGTCAAAAAAACATTCACCTATAATTAGATGTCATACCTCTGACCATCCTTAGATATCCTAGATTTTTCTAACTCTTCACCTAACATATTATGTGATAAACAGTAAATACTTTTAAAATGGGAATAATAGACCATGACTAATAACACAACCTACTATATATGTACAAAATCTCTAGATATATCATCCCTCAATATATCATGATAGAAATAATCATAGAATATTTGTCTCGAAATTCCTCCAAGGAATATCCTAATGACGATCTAGCTGATTAATAACGTCCCACCATATCTTAGTGGAATCCCATATTATATATGTAGAGAGATTCTATATCCTCTTAGGATGTGTCTCTAGATGCTAAAAAATTGAAAGCATGGCCTCTATCCATGAATCTACAACCCGTGGTCTGTCATCCCCTAAAAATGTGGGTTGGTGCTATAGCTAAAACACACACGTCAAACCTTCCATAGATGAGGCAAGTGATGGTGATCCCTGATTGGTCTTCATAAAGAGTAAAAATAACTCTCTAAACCAGGGATCAATACTCATATCAGGAATAATAGGTGGTTTCATAAGAGGTACTACTTAAGGTTTCTCCAATTGTTTATGGCCTACCACCTCCAGAGCATAGTCATCATCACCCTCCTGGTGCACGACAAGAGTCTGTCATGGTGTAATATCTATACAAATACTAAAAGAAAAACTCATACAAGATTGATGACATCATGATCACTCATATATAAACATGAAATGCATAATCCATCATAACCACACATCACTCTCCTCTGCCTGCTCCTAAATCTAAGTCTGGGAAACATATATATCATAAGGATAAATGATATAATATTTACTTCCCACTACTAAGGTCAATTTAAGGAGAAATTTTGTTCTATAAGCCAGGGATTCTAGTATACAGAGGTTCAATTGTAAGTAATAGAGGAAAATTCCCTTTAAATTGCAATTGGATTCCCCATTTAATAGCAACCATCTCATTTTAGAATTCATTTCAATTTAAATTCATTCCCATTTACATAGAAATTAAATTTTAATGGTTGAAATATATGGATCACCACTTCCAATTTATAAAAAAACATATAATTCATAAATTGAAGTGTGTAATCCGTTTAATCCCAAACAGTTAGTTATCAAGTCCCTGAATGAAATTTCAGAATAATTTCATAGATAAATCAACAAGGAACCAAAAAATGCAATAATAAATTCACAATGTAAAAATGGAATGATATAATTCATGAAAAATAATTCATGGATTTTCTATAATGATTCACGATGAAATATTTCCTTACTATATCAAACCTAGGAAAAAATCTGTAATGATAAAGAACATCAAACATCAAGTGTGTCCCCCAATAGTGAATTGAAATCAATTGTAACAAGAAAAAACCAGAACAACATGTCCCATATTGGTATTTTTTATTTTTACTATACATGGTTTAGATAATCCTAGATATAGATCAGTACCAAGTTCCTTCACCTTCGTAATATTCCCTCTAATATTCTCAAATGATAATTCAAAATAAAAAAACCTCCCATGATACAACTTTTTGGCCTCGCAACCCGACTCACTAAACAATAACCAAACTCAGTTGACCACATGGCTCCAAGAATGCCTCCTCATATGCCATATGTTTTTGACTACCAGATAGGGTCTATGGTGGAATAATGGGGAGACTATGACCACATGGTTAGAGTGTAGTAAAATGGTAAAATCATAAAATCAATTGAAGTAGCATGTAAATAACTGGAAAATTGAGGAATAAATATCCATCACATAAATAACTAAGAAATATCATCCAATATTTTCATATACAATGATGATCATGGAATTCTAAAAAAATAAATATAATACATGGAAACAAGAATCTAGTATAATACATGTGAAAAATGTACAAAAAGACCAAAAATAAGTAAATCCAATTAGAATCATGGTCCTAAAGCCTAATCCCATGCTCCCCTTATCCTATGCACAAATCAATTAACCAATAGGAAGTGGGTGCTTTCACCTGTCTCTACCTATATCCATGAATTCTGTCTGGGTACCCGATAGATTCTCAAACCGGCTGTGAGATATCACTTAGTGGTCCACCACCAATGATGTCTATAGAATGTATATTTTGTGCATATAATCTGAAGTTATATACAAATATAACATGAGTACAATTGAAATAGTGTAAGTGATTCTATCCTGTTTATAATGTCCCACTATGATCAAGAAATAGAATCATAAGAGCTATCTATAAAGTATAACAGGTGTCAACATCATCCTATGCTGTGTAATTATCTTTTAGGTCTACTTGAGAAAGGGTCACAAGAGTAATTAATGTCCAAGTAAACATAAAATATAAGGAAAAAAAGTAAATAGAATCTAAGGAGTAGAAATTTACAAGGCATCTTAATTAGTTTTATAACAACCCATTCCTTTATTACATGAGTATTACATCTTTTTAGATGAATATTTGACACATTACACAAAAACATTCCCAAGGATTGTAGTATTTTTTTCTTTAGAAACTTGGAACAAATTCTTATTATTTGGGGAAGGAATTTCAACAAATCCCATAAGGATTTTACATTTTAGTAATCCTAATGAAAAAATTCTTTATAACTTTGGGAAAGGAAACATAATAAAGTATGATCTCATATTCTCAGTAAGGGTAAACATATAAGATATATAAGCATATCATGAGTATAAGGGTATAAGAATGTGATCGTAGTATTATAAGATCATACCCTGAATATCAAATATTATAAACATGAACTACGGTATAAATATTGTCATTTAATGAGACATGAATCATTAGGAAATCAAGAGCATAATCCATGGAATCATAACATAATAATAATACATGGAGTTTTTGGAAGACACATAAACATATAATATCATTCCCTATAAGTCTAGGAACATTTCCAAAACCAAACAGAGTACATCACGAGGACTACACCTACAGAGCGGGAAACACCACCATCCCGGGTTGTAATCATTTCCTTGTAATTGATCTAGTTTTCCAATCTTCCCATAGTAGATCATGTTTCCCCATGTTCCCATATTGGATCATGTTTCCCCATCATACACAGTGGGTGAATCCCATCGACTTGTTTCCATCATTATCTCATGATATATAAATATTTACCCAATGAATTGCATGGAGATATTAGTCCCAACCATAACAAAATGAAAACCATACATATGTGTGCCATAATGACATAAATCATTCATCATATCAGAACACACAGAATAAAATAGGTTTTACATACATATTTCAATCATAACATAACCCATGGAAACTAAATGGGTTTCATAAATGTCATTCAATAATAAAAATAAACCATCACTAGAAATAATAAGAATGGTACCATCAAATAAAAACCCAAGTAAAACATATTTATCATTAAATAATGTTATCTTAGATGGAAAATAATTTTGAGAGATCACTTGATAATAATTCTTGAGGAAAACATCCTTTCTAATTTGAAAATGTTTCCCTTTCTTAAAAATCCATGCAATTGTAAAATAATAATTTTCATTGAAAATAAACGTGTAATATCATAATGTAAGCCTGAAATCATTAAGGAATCATGAAAGAATAAAATTCCATTCATGCTGTATAAGTTAAAAAAACAATCCTTTCATAATTTTTCTTGGGAAGTCACAAAGTACCTCACTTTGAGAATAAAAAAACACATTTCAAACCATATAGTATAGTGTAAAAAATGGTTAAAAAACAATTTAAACCTCCATAGGATAATATTAAAAAAAAATTGAAATAATTTTTAGAAAACATGGAAATAGAAGATAAATATTCCCCTAAGGAAACAACCCCAAATATTGATGTGATTGTGAAAAAAAAACTCATCAATATATAATTTTTAGCATAATATTCGTCAAGAAAGAAATAAAAATATATGGATATGAAAATAATATTATATTTTGGGATAAAATTCATTAAATACATTCATGTATAATATATACACCACATAGAATAAATAAGTAGTTTATAAAGCATGTTCCCAATAGATATAAAAGTGATATATAAATATCATACTATTTGAGTAACTTTAGAATCATGAACCCCATGAAAGAATAAAATAAATTAAAGATTTTAATATCATTAAATAAATTATATTAATGATATATCTTTTAATAGTTCAGTATATACATCACACAAAATAATTGAGTGTAGAATATTACATGTATCTCACAAAAATAAAGAGCGAGATGAATTTACCTTACCTTATGTCTTGACTCACGTAGTACACATAAAATATTTCTATCTAATAAATATAAGTTTATTAGTCATATATTATAGAACCATATTTTTATATATAATATCATATATTATTTTATTATGCAATATATTTTACTTATATATTAACAATTCTATGTTAATGTTTCGCTTTGGGTAATATCTGCTTTTTTCGCATGTGTTTTGACTTGTTATACTTGGTCCTATCACATAGATCATTATTTCATCATCCCAAAAATTTTGTACATGACATAAATATAATATATAAATATAATATATGAATTTATGGTGATTAAAAAAATTTAATTGTGTAAAATAAAATACAACGTTCATGGTGATGGTTAGCCGCACGTATGAATAAACAAATTTTTTATTTTATGGTCATATTAAATAAAATAAAATTATATATTATCATTAAATAATCATTATTTTGTTCTATATATCACATATATTCGTAAAATTCATCCTTATTACCATCCATTTTAAATAAATATGAAAACAAATCACCTCACATCGTGGAGATGGTAAGACATCCATATGCACAAGTGACATTATCATTTACCAAAAGATTATATGATAAAAAGGAAGACAAGATATTGACATTAAATAAGTATAATTATTTCATAAAGATAATATATATCATTAAAATAGTGTGTCCATCCTAATTCCCACAAGTAGAGTCAGGAAATAAAAAATGAACAATCATTTTTTCGTAAGGCGGTAGTCCGCCATACACACAAATGATAAGTTCTTTACCCATTAGATTAAAATGTGTAAAAGTGTAGGTTGAAATGATAATATCAAAAAATATTAGTATATTAAGGATAATTATATTTTAATAAAAACATTAAATAAAAATAATTTTGTGGGTTCAAGGAAGAAATACAAAAAAATGTTCGTTGATGAATGATGCATATTCTTTGGGTATCTCCTTTTGATTTTCACAAAAAGGACTTCTTTGGTTGGATTTATTCCCAAAGGAAGTCTTATAAAATGTATGGATGAAATTTGTATGGATATTTGGGAATATTTTTTCCGAGAAAAATGACATTAGAGGTTTGAATAACAGATAAGAAGATGTGCCCTTTTTTAAGAGAGTGGATGGGCACTTTTGGAAACTCTTAAAAATAGTAATTTATAATAAATACAAACTCAATTAAAATACTTAAAAAAGGTCATATATTCAAATATAAGATGATATAAGGTTGTAATATCATCATAAAATAAATTTTATATAGTTTTTTATGAAATTTGAAACCTTAAATTTTTAACCATTAGTTAACCTGTTTTAATTTTAACTATGCTAAAAAATAATTTAATATTAAGAGGATGTAATTTTTATTTATAAAGTGTAAATTAGACCATAAATGGTCAATTTATGATATTTTAGACCATAATATATCCAATTTATCCTCATTTAGTATTTATATTATTTTAACTAATTTAATAATATATTGTTTCAATAAAACTTCATTAGTGTCATTTTTTCACTATTCATTACATTAACTTTAATAAAATCGATACAACAAGATAACATCGAACCAATTAATGTATGAAACCCATGATATGTCATATTAAACTATAAAATTTGTTTATAAACTTAATTAAGTCAAATTATATTTATTTTAATATTTATAATATCATTGAATTGATTATTTCAAAAATTGTGTAATTACTGCGTCATCGTTTTGTAATAATTTAAGATAATTATTTCTTCATTAAAAATTAAAATTAAAATTATATAATTTATATAAACCTTTTATATTTATTAATAAGATATATATATTCTAGAATATATTCAATTCATCCCCATATTAAAAATATTATACTTATTAAAAGTAAGAGTGTTACATTTTTACACTCCATTTGATTTTAAAAAAATCTAAGTCAATTTCATGGAAAAGTGTCCATTAAACTATTAAATTTAAAATATTAGGTATTAAGGGACGAAATTAAATCATCCAATAAAATTTTTTCATATGATATGGTAGTTTTATAATATTTATAATATTATTTTAACCCTTAATTACTCGATTTACCCTTATCCGTGGTAATAAAAATTACTAAAGTTACTATTTATATTGTCCTGAAATAAAAATGACCTATTTAATAAATTTTAATCTTCCTATTAAAAATATGGAATCCATTTTTCAAAATTCAAAAATATATAATTTGGTAAAATTAATTTTAATAATACTTCTATTGATGGAACGCGAAAATGAGTTTTTAAATTGAAACATTCAAAAGATTGAAATGTTTTTATATCTAAATACAATGGTAAATTGATTCCAATAAACTAAATTGGTTTAAATAATTAAATAATAACCTATTTATACTTTCATACTAATAACAATATAATTTATCACTAATTTATTTAGATGAAAAAGTTTTTTTCAATTATCAATTTATTATTTTCACTATTCATCGAAACAAGAAACTTATCAGAAAAATTCAAAATATTAAACCAAAGTAAATTTTTATATCCCAATTTAAAATTATATGTTTATTTTTTCATATAAAATCCTAAAAGTTTCAAAAATTATATTTTAGTTGGGTTTCCATTAAACGGTGGTAAAATTACCTTTTAGAAAATATAGGTTTCAAAAATTCCTTTATATCCAATTGGTATATATTTTTGTTCTTAATTAATTGGTAACTAATGAATTCATCTTATAAATAGTATATTTTCATAAAGTTAGTTAATACTATTCACAATCGCTAATTTAATAGCTATGTAATATATTATTATATTAAATAATAATATTTCAACATTATACTATTGATTGGTAAAACTCGGTCTTGCATGAAGCACAAGATATCAAAATAATTCAACATTTGGTGTAACACAAGAAAAACATAGTATTGTGTGTACCAAAATATAATCTAAGTGTTTCATGTATTGAAACCTTAACTTATTATTTCATATAAATGAATAATAACTTGATTATCTCATGTAGAACAATCTGTATTCAGTGTTGTGTGAAATGAAAAAAAATATTGAAAAGTATAAATTAATATTAAAAAATATATTTCACAAAATCTCAGTGTGTTAAATTATACCCCCCTTAAACTAAATTTCTCCCTATAAATTAATTTTGGTTATTAATGATTTAATATATGAAATTTACTTTTATAGAAACCCACATCATAAAAATGAATACTAAAATATCCTTTTAAAAAGGGAAAGTTAGAAATTTAACTATTACGCAAAGTAACTCATAACTAGGTTTACACATAGAATAAAATAGGTGGGAACATGGACATGGAATTGAAATATAACCATCATGTTTTGAGAGAGAGTGATAGAGAACATAATGAAAAGAAAGTTAAAAATCACAAGGCTATAAATCTACAATAGTCTAAGGGACCATTTTATTCATCAGAAAAGAACATAATAGGATAAAATTTCATTTCAAAATTAATTAAGAAGAAATACAATCATCTATTAAGTATAATCTCACTCTTTGGTTCTTCCTTGATCAATCCCTGCATCATTTCTTACTTCAAGAAATGAATGTGAAATTATAATACCTACATAACTAGTGGATTATGAGGTCTATAATGATAAGTATCATCGAAAAAAATAGTTATCACACGTTATCAAAACATTAATCTCTAAAACCTCATCAAAATATAAAAATAAATAATTTCATAAATAGCCACCCTTATTAACCTTCCAAAATATGAAAATCCAAGTCTTTTAAAATAAGGTCACTAAACATAACATTTATCCCTAAGAAACATGATTTAGCTCTTAATTTTAACATGCCAAAAATGTGAATATCATTATAATATTTTCTCTTGAAACATGGTAACAACCAGAATTACTATAAAACCACATTGAGAACATGCATTATTCCAAAAAATTAACCCTTTCCTCATACCATAAATCTAAAAAATTAAATAAACTCAATTCATGATATCATAAACATTATTGTCATTTAATTAGTACCAAGTCCATTAATATTATCCCAATTATTTTATTACAATAAAAAACCTCCTTATTTCAATATCCCAATATCATACCCATATTAAGGGTTATACTTACCATAATCAGGTGTATTACAAAAATATCAACTCTCCATTAAATCACTTTCCCAGTCCATCATAACCATTCAATATATTTGATAAAATACTATTTTTTTTAATATTTTATTGATAATAAATGAAATAATTTCCTTAAATTTTTCTAAATATGTTAATTTATAGAATATTTGGGATTAGATCATTCATTTGAAAATTCGATTGAAATTCCAGTTTTAAACTTTTAAATTTCACTGTAGTATTTTAGGAACAAATATTGTTTTGTAAAATATTTTGACTTTAAATTTGGTAAATGTGTTCCTAAATTAATGGGATAGAAGTTATATTTAGGACATGGGAGTTGGATCATGCATTTTGGTGGAGTAAATGGGCCATGAAAAAAATATTGGACTGAACCATCCGGATTGGACCTCTCTTCACCATTTGGGACATATATTCTTTATGCAGACTTTGATTGAGCCCAAATTTTGGGTAATATCAGGGACATGATTTGGAACAAATCATCCTCCTACAAGGATATCTAATTCACGAGTTTTGGAGGTCAACTATGTCGTGCAAGTGGGATTAAACAATTTGGATGAATTTACCTTTAACAATTAATATTTTTTGTAATCCTAGCCCTTCTAAACTCTATTTAAAGGATGTTTTCACTCATTGGGAGGGCTGTTTGAGGATTTGTGAAGGTGTGGTCTAAAGTTTGGCTCTTGGGAACCTTTCACAACTCTTGGAAGAAGTAATGCCTTGTGCAAACATCTCTTCCAAAATAAGGCTCTCCTCTCCCACCTCTAATTTTTTTTCCTTTTTTCTTATTCTTGTAATGTGAATTTTCTTTGAAAAATATTCTTTGTTTTTCTCTTTAAATCTTATTATAGTTATTATTTTTCTAGAATATAATGTTGGAGAAAATATTGGGTGTTCCCCTTTCAATCCATTGCTTATGTAAAACATCTCCATGATGACAAATCCACCCATGGAAGAGTGATTTCTTTGGTAGTTGATATAATACCTACTCCCTGAATTTATTTATTTTGAATACATAAACATAATATAATACATAAATTTTAATCAATTAATTGAGTTTAATTTCTAAGTTACTCTGTTGACTTGCACTCGACCGCGTAGTCGGGCTTGTGTAAACAGTGTGAGTGAAACCTCAATTGCTAAATCTAATCACATTGGGATTGAATTGTAGGGTTCAAGAATCATCCCTAAACACAATTAATTCTCAAATATAGAGAGGATATTCTTCCCTAATTTACCATTGACCACAGGGTGTCTTTTGAATCATAATCAATTTAGGGTGCTATGATTTAAGGTCCCAAAGCTAACACAGGGATCATTTTTACAAAAATTTGTTATTGTGTTAATTTCCATATATTTTGGAGGTTAACAAGGTTAGGGAAACATAATTGAATAAATTATAATTATAAGGGATAATGATAAATGAATTGCGAAGAGGTTTGATTAGATCAACTACATCTTACCATATAAGTGTTTATAAAGAAATTGTCTCTTGATTTCCGCCTCTCATTTTCTTGTTTAATTTAATTTTTGAAAAGTCAACAAAACAAACCCCCAATTATTATTTTCATTTGTTCTGAACTATTTTAATACTTACATAAATCCCATTAATAGTTGTTTAATTTACTTCCTCTTTGAGAGAACTACCTAGGTCAGCCACTGTGTTGTACTTATTAAAATCACAAATAAATATTTTTGAGAGAGTCTAAGACAACATCAAATTGGAGCCATTTCCAGGGAGGCATCTATTTTATTTAACTAATTAGAGGTATTTTTTTCTTTCATTTTATCCTTTTTTTTCTCTATTTATTTCTCCATTCCCATTTCTCTGATTCTTTCTTATTTTTCTTTCTTTCTTATCTTTTTTCTTATATTTCGGACCACCAATTAAAACCACATTTAATGATATTAGTGTCCAATTATTTTCATTTCTCTATTTTCTATAATTTATGACATGATCCCATCCTGAGGATATAATTGATCTGGACCTCGAGATTTAGCGTTGCCTTAGGGATCTAATCAGATAATCTTAGTCTACGGGAAGTGTCGACATTTACCCAACCGGAGAATTCCTCTACTATAGGAATTTTGAAATTGGAAACTCTTCTAAAAAAATATTAAACAAGATAAAATGGATGAAAAAGAAAACAATTAACTCAAAATGACTATTCGAGAGTTGGATAGACTTGATATTAATTATCAACTTACATGCATTGCATATCCAACTCCCCAATCAGACTTTGAAATAAAATATGGGTTAATTAACCTTCTTACAAAATTTCATGTCTTACATAGTGAGGATCCAAACAAAAATTTAAAATAATTCAACATATTATGATCAACAAATAAAACCAATAAATGTCTCTAAAGATGAAATTAAACTTAGAGAATTACCATTCTCACTTGATGAGACTGCTAAGGATTGGATGTATTATTTACAACCTGAATATGTATATTGTTAGAATGATTTAAAAAGTATTATCTTGTAGATATTTTTTGAAACATCAAAGACCAAATCTACTCGAAAAGAGATCTTAGGGATAAGAAGTCACAAGGGGAGTCAATGTATGAGTAATGGGAGCGATTCCGGAAGTTGTGTTCAAGCTTCTCAAATCACTAAATCAGTGAGAAACTCCGCATCCATTACTGCTATGAAGGACTCACACCTATGGAGAGAATCATGGGGGATGTTGCAGCTGGTGGGGCATTGGTGGATGAGACACCAGTAGATACATGTGTGTTGATCGACATGATGGCACAAAACTCACAACAATTTAGCGATCGAGGCACACCTCATGTCAGTGGAGTACATCTGGTAAGTCCTTCCTCTCTTGAAAATCATTTTATTGATAGTAAGTTGGAATAATTGACCACTATAGTGAGCCATATTGCTTTGGCACAAAAGACATCCCAACCCCCTCCTTCAAGTCCTTGTGGCATTTACACTGAGACAAGACACCCAACATACTATTGCTTGTAACTAAAAGAGACAAAGGATTGCACAACAGTATTCCTAGGGAGACCATATCAGTAAGAACAACAAACACTTCCCCCAAAAAGGTTTGATTCATTTTATCCAACACACAACCAAGGGTGAAAGGATCAATCAGACATGAGGTATGGCTCTGGACAAAAAAAGTCCCCGTTTTCAATAAAACATCAAGAAGCCTCCACCTTACCAACATGGTTTCCAACAACCCCAAAGAAGATTTGAAGCCCAAGCATAAACAAGACAACAACAAGGGAATTCTCAACCAAAGGTAGATTCTAACATAGATGATATTTTGAAGAAAATTGTTCTTAATAAACAGAATGAGATGAAGAGTCAGGGTTCAGAGTTGAGGGAGTTAAATACACAAATAAGCCAGATTGCCACTGCCCTCCATGAATTGGTAAGTAATAAATCTGGAAATCAACTCTCCCAACCTACTCTAAATCCCAAGGGGAATTTCAGTGCCATCACATTGAGAGTTTGGAACCAAAAAACTGATATATCTAGACCTATCATTCCACTGGGATTCACCTCAAATCCAATGAAGCCTCATTCCATACCAACTGATGAGAAATACAAGGAGGAAGATAAAGGTATGAAAACTATTGGTCATGTTCCTCCTAAACACCTTCCATTTCCAAAAATAGTTGTACAACCCAAAAATATGTCTGAATAGGTTATTTAAAAATAAGTTTTGGATACATTCAAGCGTGTGGAGATCAAAATCCCTTTTATTTAATCAATTAATCAAATCCCAAGGTATGCCAAATTTTTAAAAGAACTTTGTACCAATCAAAGATGGATCAAGGGAAATGAGAGGATCAATCTTGGAATGAATGTGTCAACACTCATTACACCAACTCTAGAAATGCCAAAAAAGTGCAAGGATCCAGGGACATTCACCACCCCATGCACTATAGGGGAGTTACAATTTTCTGATGCTCTTTGTGTTTTGGGAGATTACATTAATGTGATGCCTCACTCTATATTCCCCTCTATGCAGTTTGGTTAGTTTAATACCACAAGAGTAGTGGTGCTATTGGTGAAAAGAGCTATGAAATATCCAGTGGGAGTCCTTGAGGATGTACTTGTTCAGGTAAGAGACATGATCTTCCCAGAAGATTTCTATGTTCTTAACATGGAGGATGGTAAGGTAAGTTCTCTTGCTCCCATTATATTAGGTAGAAACTTCCTCAAAACTCCAAAAACAATCATAAATGTCCATGAGGGTATACTTTCCATGGAGTTTTGAGATGATGTTGTGATATTTAATGTTATTGACTCCATGAAGTACCCCTCAGAGGACCATTCTGTGTTTTTTATCTTCTATATTGAACCACCAAATAAAAACCCCATGTAATTTGATTTTCCAATGATAATGAAGATTATGAGTATTGGTTATAGTTTAATGTCTAAGAGTACTTACACACCTATTTCTAATGTATGAGGCTCTCTTCGATTTGATTTTGAAATGGATTCATATTCTAATTTTGATCTTGTGAACTTTGATTATGACATGTTTGTTGAGTATGATGATTGATTTGATGAACTATTCTTTGATTTTGATTATGTCTATTCTAATACTGATGTTTATTGCGCACATATTTCCGTTCCTTAAATTTCTCCATCCATACACTAACTCCCTACATTGAAACTCAAGCCATTGCCACCAAATCTCAAATACTCCTACTTGTTGAGTGGTGATAAATTACCTGTTATCATTGAAAACAATCTCCCTTTTGAACATGAAGAAAAACTTTTGAATCATTTGAGGGAGAACATTAAGGCAATCAGGTGGAACTTGGATAAAATATAATGTATTAGCCCCTCCATTTGCATGCATTGGATTCTTTTGGAAGATTGGACTAAACCGATTAGGAATCCACGATGGATACTCAATCCAACCCTTCTAGATGTTATTAAAAAAGAGGTTGAAAAATTTCTCGAGGTAGGTATAATTTAGCACATTTTAGTTTCTCAATGGATGAGTCTTATTCAGGTTGTGCCTAAGAAAAGTGGTGTTACTATTGTTAAAAATGAGAAAGACGAGTTAGTTCCAATGAGGGTACAAAACAGTTGGTGTGTGAGTATTGATTATATGAAACTAAATCAGTCCACCTGGAAGGAACATTTTCCCCTCCCATTTATTGACCAAAATGCTTGAGAGACTAGCTGGGAAGACACACTATTGTTTCTTGGATGGATTTTTTTGATATTTTCAGGATTCAATTACTCTGTAGGATCATGAGAGGACAACATTCACTTGTCCATTTAGTACGTTTTCCTATTGAAGGATACCATTTGGACTTTGTAACACCCCAGGTACCATCCAAAGATGCATGGTGAGTATTTTTCTGATTTTATTGAGACCTTTATAGAGGTATTTATGGATGATTTAACAGTTTATGGATCCTCATTTTATGAATTTCTAAGTAGTTTGGGAAAGGTGTTAAATTGTATTATTGAGAAGTATCTAGTCCTTAACTTTAAAAAGTGACATTTCATGGTAGAGCATGGAATTTTCTTAGGGCATGTAGTGTCAAAACATGGGATAATAGTTGACAGATCTAAGATTGAAATTATTTCATCCTTACCATATCCTTCATGTGTGCATGATGCCAGATCTTTCCTAGGGCATGTAGGATTTTATCGGCACTTCATCAAAGTTTTTTGTAATATTTCTCTTCCCATTTCACGACTAATTCAAAAGGATTATGATTTTATGTTTGATGATTATTTCAAGACTTCCTTTGATGAGTTAATGAAGTGTTTTACTACTTCACCGATCATACAACCCCCATGGTGGGTACTTTCTTTTGAACATATGCATGACACCCCCATTTTCGCAGTTGGAGACGTCTTATCTAAGAGGGTGAAAGGACGTTCACATGTGATTTCATATGCATTAAAGAAACTGGATTTTACCCAAAGAAACTACAAAACCACAGAAAAGGAGTTTCTTACCATCATAGTTGATTTAGAAAAATTCCATTCATATTTATTGGCCTCAAAAGTAGTTGTTTTTTCTGACCATGTAGCTCTGAGGTACGTATTAAAGATGCCGGATAAAAATCCCAAACTTATTTGATGGATGCTCCTTCTTCAGGAATTTGATATTGAGATAAAGTACAAAAATGGGTCAAAAAACTTGGTGGTGGACCACATGAGTAGGCTTACTCTCACACTAGATGATGACACCTTGGACCAGGTACCACTTCAGGACACTTTCCCCGATGAGCATCTTTATTCTATCTCAGGTATGCAACCTTGGTATATTGATTTACTGAACTACCTTGTTTCCTCTAAATTCCCTTCAAATTTAAAGAAACATAAAGTCCAAAAATTAAAAAGTGAGTCTCGGTATTATGTGTGGGATGATCAATACCTTTGACACATGTGTAGTGATCAGGTTATTAGGAGCTGTGTTTCTGATCATGAGTTTGAGTCTGTTTTGCAATTTTGTCATAGACTTTCTTGTGGTGGATACTTTGGACCCCAACAAAGAGCTAGGAAAGTCTTAGACTCTAGATTATATGGGCCTATCTTATTCCATGATTCTCATGTGTTTTCTACGGTGTGCTCACATTGCCAACACTGGTAATATTTCTAGGAGACACGAGATTCCCCAACAACACAAACTATTTTGTGAGATATTTGATGTATGTGAAATTTATTTTATGGGTCCTTTTCCAAGTTCTTTTGGTTTATTGTAAATTTTGGTTGATGTTGATTATGTGAGAAAATGGGAGGAGGCTAAGGCCACTTGGACTGATAATTCTCATGTTGTAGTGGAATTTGTCAAAACACCATTTTTTGCAGGTTTGGAGTTCCAAAGTATATCATCAGTGACTAGGGGAGACACATCTATAATTGGAATTTGGATTACCTCCTTCAAAATTATTGGGTGACACAGAAAAAATCAACACCATTCAACCCCCAAACAAATGGCCAGGCTGAGGTTTCAAATCTTGAATTGAATTTTTTTTAGAGAAAATTGTGCAGCCAAATATGAAGGATTGGAGTAAGACCTTGGATGATGCATTGTGGGCTTACAAGATAAAATACAGGACTCCAATTATTATTTCCCCATTTCATATTGTCTTTGGTCAGGCCTGTCATATACCCATGGAAGTCGAGCATTAGGCTTATTGGGCTATAATGAAATGCAACATAGATTTGGCCCAAGCTGTAATTCAAAGGAAGCTGTAAATTCAAGATCTTGAGGAGATTAAATTGTCCTCATTTGAGAACTCAAGGATCTACAAGGAATAATGAAAGGTAGTTCATGACATAATGATCCAACAAAGGTAGTTTTATGTTGGAGAGAAGGTCCTTCTATACAGTTCACGAATAAAGCTAATTCCAGGTAAGTTGCATTCCAGATGGTTTGGTCCTTATATTGTGTCTAATGTTTTTCCTTATGGTGCAGTGGAGATCACACAAGAGGACACATGAAAATCTTTACAGTCAATGGGCAATGTCTATAGAAATCCATTGAGGGACCTCTTACTAATGCAGTGGATTTCATCACACTGCATGACCCCATCATCACCTGAGCATATCAGGTGGTTCCTAAACCTTTCACTTTTATATTATTTGTCCTATTTAAAATTATGAATTTCATGTGCACAAACCATCTCATGGGTTCACATTGAGGACAATAAAATATTTTATGTGTGGGTGATATAACCTTTTAGTATAGTAATTTAAATTATTTTCTTATATTTCAATGTATTGTTTTTCAAAATAAAATTTTGTGTTTTTCAAATTGTGTGTGTTTTGGGTGTTTCTGAATATTTTGAGCTGAAATGATTCTCATCATGATTTTGAAATCCATATCAGTGAGTGAAGGAATTTATCCCATGAAACTATGCTTGAATCAATTTGGAAAATCACTTTGTTTCAAGTTCAAATCTTTAGTAATTTCATGAAAATTACTCTGAATTTTGAATCCCATACCACATCTCGTTGTCTTTATCTTTGAAACCACTTTCCTGCGATTCTTTTAAACCATTGTCTTCATATTATTTACATCTAACTCATTTCTTGAGAGAACCAAACCATGATTGATTTAACTAGTATTTTATTTATTCCTTTCAAAACATGAGGGTTTGAGGTAATTATATTTTAAATGATTCAGGAATTTGTTTGGTATTAAAGATCATATTTCAAAAAAAACTTTTTTATAATGGCCAACCTTGACAATTTAATCATTTTAGCCCTTAGAAGACATGAAAAACTTGTTAGGTTTGCCACATTACAATACAATTATCCAAATCCAACCAACTCTTGAAGTGAAATTTCATAATCTAGTTGAACTTTAGTGTGGGGGAAACTGTCTTGTGTTGTGATACCAAATTTTTTTCTACTTTGGGTTCAAAATTAAATTATGAAGATATGTGTTTTCTGATGAAGAAAATCATTATATTGAAAGTTGTGCATTTCAGGGTCTTCTAATAGAGGGAGAGAGCTGCACCTATCTAGAACTTTCAAGAAAAACTCTGTTTTAGAGGATTGACATTTTTGTTGTTAAAATGTTCAATGGTGTAAATGTTCCATGATTTCTCAAGATGATGGATCTGAATTGATACTAAGAGGATTGAGGAGGAGACCATACTTGAGTGACAATTAGAATAATGCAATTTTTCTTCAAAAAGAGTCAAGACCTCCTCTTTTAACCTCATAATTGTTTTTCACATCTAAATCCTACCAAACAAAATCCATATAACAAACCTAAAAAATCCTCATGATAAACATATGTTCTTGACTCAAATCAGGTGGTGATGTAGGAATTTATCAAGCCTATGGTGACCCTTGTATGAGTTTGAAGGAAAAAGACATTGCTGAAAAATCGACATTTGTGTGATAAGAGAAAATTCAAGTGAGGTAAGTTTTTTGTGCATGGGAGGATAAATAAAGTGGAAATATATTGAATGATATAAATTTAGAACTTTAATTAATGGTTTTTTATGAGGGATGATATCTTTTGGTTTTGGTGTGGAATTGTTGGATCTCAAGGATATGTGTTTTAAAATTTGTTTTGATTTGATATGAGGTTTTTCCCAAGAGTAAAAATGGGTAAGTGTGAGAGAGTTGATAAAAATCTATTTTGTTGAATATTTTTTTGATAATAAATGATATAATTTCTTCACATTATGCTAAATATTTTAATTTATAGAATATTTGGGATTATTTCATTCATTTTAAAATTTTATTGAAATTTCAGTTTTAACCTTTTAAAATTCACTATAGTATTTCAAGGATAAATATTGTTCTGTAAAATATATTGACTTAAAGGTTTGTAAATGTGTTCCTAACTTAATGGGATACAAATTTCATTTAGGACATGGGAGCTGGATTGTGAATTTTAGTGGAGTAAATGGGAAATGAAAACAAAGTTGGACTGACCCATCCAATTGGAAATCACTTCACTATTTGGGCCCTACCTTCTTTATTACGACTTGGAGTGAGACCAAATTTTGATGGAAGATTAGGAACATGATTAGTAATAAATAATCCTTATATAAGGTCAGATACTACACGTGTTTTAGAGGGAAACTATGCGGTGAATGTGGGATTAAAAAATGTGGCCGAATTTCACTTTAATAATTAAAAATGTCTTGTAACCATAGACCTCCCAAACTCAATTTAAAGGATGATTTATATCTTTTGGAGGACTGTTGGAGGATTTTATAAGGTTTTTTCTAAAGGGTGTCTATTGGGAACCCCTCACAACTCTTGGAAGAAGTAATGACTTGTGCAAACATCTATTCCAAAAAAGGCTCTCCTCTCCCACCTCCACTTTGTTTTTATTTGTTCTTATGATTGTAACATGAATTTTATTAAATAAATCTTTTGTGTTTTTATATTTTCATATTATTATTTTTTTCTTGGTCTGGAATATTATAGTGGAGATGAGATTTGGTGTTCCCCTTTCTATCCATTGCTTATGCAGAACTTCTCCACGATGACAACTCCACCCATGGAAGAGTGATTTATTTCATAGTTGATCTAATCCCTACTTCATACATTAATTTATTTTGAATCCATAAAAATTCTATAATTCATAAATTGAGAACAATTAATTGTGCTTTAACTTCCATGTTACTCAATCAACTTTCACTTTACAGAGTTGTCGGTCTTGTGTAAATCATGGGAGTGAAACCTCAATTGAAAAATCTAATCACTTTGGGAAAGAATTGTAGGGTTCAAGTCTCATCCCTAAAAACAATTTATTCTCAAATATAGGGAGGATATTATTCTATAATTCACTACTTACCACATGATGGATTTTGGATTATAATCAAAGAAGGGTGTTGTGATTGAAGGTCCTGAAGTTAACCGAGGGCTCATTTTCAAAAATATTTATGGTTGTGTTAATTTCCATAGGGTTTGGAGGTTAACAAGGTTAGGGGATCATAATTTAATGAATTATAATTATATGGGATAATGATAAATTAATATTTAAGGGGTTTTATCTGATCAAATACGTATTCTCATAAAAGTGTTTCTATAGAAATTGTCTCTTGCTTGTCGCTTCTCATTTCCTTTTTTAATTTACTATTTGAAAAGTCACCAAACAAACCCCCCATAATTCTTTTCATTTGTTTTGAACGATTTAAATACTTTCTTAAATCCCATTAATAGTTTTTTAATTTACTTTCTCCTTGAGAGAATGACCTAGGCCAGCCTCTATGCTGCACTTAGTAAAATCACAAATAAATATTTTTGAGAGCATGTGCGACAACATCCTTTCAATATTCTTGTACATACTTAGAAAAAACATAACTTGAAAAATCCATATATGTTTCATAATTAATAATTCAGGAATCCAAAAACATAAACACATTGATTATTTCACTTCGCACATCTGACATTAACAAGTTTACCTCATCCTATTACATAATAAGTATTTCCTTTCATATTTAATCTATAGTCTCATCATCAAAAGAAATATAACCATTACTTGTACCACTAGGATGATTATCTTTGTTATCTTTCCAAATCGGTTATAAATTTACATAATTCCTATTCTTTCTACATTTAAAGCATACATTAATTGATATTATCTTTGAGAGGCCAATATTCATTTCCAATTTTTTAGCTAAACTTTTCATTTTCCATTTGTATTTACTTGATTTATGTCTTTATTTTCCACTATCAAAACATCTTATTATTCCTCTAAGACATCCACTTGGGCATTTCACCCCGCATTCATGACACAAATGAAACTGAATCATTTTTTCTTTCTAGTATCCATTACCATAATTCTTATAATACTCTTTCCTTCTCTTATTGTGTGAGTATGAGAGTTGTTTATAATACACATTATTAATAATATTCTATAAAAACTGATTATGCATGACTTCCTTAACTACTATGATCATCCCATTTAACTTATCATGAAAATGTTATTTGTCCCATTCAATGTTAATCTTCTTCCTTCTGGTTCCCTCTATCTACTAAAAACAAAAAGCATAGTTTGAGAAACACATATCATAGAACTTAACCACATAACTATGATAAATCACATATAGGATGTTTATATTATGAAACCATTCTTTAATCTATGAAACGTTAGGCTTATCCTTGGAGACATCCATAGACATATCCTTATAAATATACCTAGGGATATTTATAATGTTTTCTTATCCAATTTTATAAAGGTAAACTAAAACTTTTCTCTGATACCAACTATAATGAACTAGGCTTCTCATACATGGATATTACATGCTTTTAGTTTAATATTCCTTAAATTACACAAATAAATTTTGGAGGACCATAATAGTTTTGTGTCTTTTCAAACTTAGAACATATTCTTCTAATTTGGTGAATTATCTTCAACATCTACCGTAAATATCTTCCCGTTTAGTACTCCTACTTAAAGCCTTTCTTTATGACCTAAGGAAAGGATACATAAGAGGGGTTGAACTCATGTAATAACCCGAAATGTTATGAATAAAATAAAACTTTTTGATTTAATTAAATGTATCATGGTTATAGAAAAAATGTCACATATTTTATTTTTTATATACAATTTTATTTTAATGACCATTAAGTGTATTTAACATTGATAATATAACTGTTGAACAATGATGATAAGATTAGTACAAATATAGGGTTTTAAAAAATCTAATTATTACCAACAAAATAAGTGATTTCATCAAAAAGTAGTATCTTACCATATGAATCCCATTAATCAAAGATTCCACAGGAGATAAAATTTCTAGGGTTTTCCCCTAGAATAAGACCATGAGAGATCTAACAAATTAAACACGAGTATAACCATCTATGTGGTAATTTTAAGATCATCTAGATCACAACCCAAACCATGTTCAACGAACGATCATGTGAAAGCCCCACCAACATGCACCTTAATCTTAGAGAGTATGATGGTGTATTAAAGGGATGTGTATCAAGATCCTAGAAATTGACAATATGTATATTTTTTAATAATAATGAATATATTTTCATCTTATTATTGTTACATTATAAATGATTTATATTTTGATTCAATAAAACAGAAATAAAAGTTTTAGTTAATTAAGATACCTATTTTGATGAATTAATAGATGTTTTAAATAAATAATATTTTTAAAAAATATCATTATTAAATATTTTTTATTATATATATATTATCATATAATTTTTATAAAGTCAAATGTAATATTTATAAAGGTTAAAAAATGTTATTGTTAAAAATCACATCATTTTTAATAAATTCTAGTTTTTATTTTAAAATTGAAAATTTACTTATTTATAAAATTATTTAGATGAAATTAATATTATCTTTTGAGTCAGGATATAGAAATTATCCAACAGTGATTTTTACTTAATTTTATGAGAGAGTCGAATTTTTATGTAAAAAATTAATGCAATATAAATTCAATTTGTGTTTTATGACATGAAAATGAGCCAAAAGTGAAGAAATACGTAATATAATTAGGATCCACAACCAAATATATTTTTTTCCATTTAAAATAATGTAAATTTATGTTTATTTGATTTATTTTTTAAATCCATTATGAATCCTCCAAGAATTATAAAACATTTTATGATTTTAAAATCATTTCATTAAGAGTGTGACCCAAATCTACATCACCAAGGGTAATATTTTAATAATTTAGGACCTTGGACTTATAAAATATTGTAAAACACTCCCCTTTGGTATAAACTGTGGGCAAAAACCTAGGTTGGTTTGTGGTTAATGATATTTTTATATAGAGTCCAAAACCTAAATAATAAAGAAATATACCTCATTTCCTATATAAAACCACCCAAGATCCCATTTATATTCACTTAAAATACATGAATAATATAATAAATATTCCCTCCACTCCTTAGTGTCCTACCAAGTAACCCCCAATCACTCAATAAGTCATTCTTAAGCCTTTGGAGTCACACATTCAAGCAAGGGAACCTTATCCTCCACTCTCCTATTTTGACAAGAACTCCTTTTATGTTATGTATTTTAAATTTAACTTTATTATGATTGAATATTATATTCATATTCCCATTACTATACATTTTATGTGTAAATCATGAAATATTCCTTTGACTCTCATTAATCATCTCATGATCCTTTATGTTCACCCGTTACCATGCTGAAATTTCGTAAGGATTGTTTTCTCTATTCATGTTTATTAACTACCTTTTGCCTTTTTTTTACAAATTTATAATGTTTGGATATGATTTCCAATGTCCCTAATACTTACCATTTTATATAAAAATAATTAGACACTTGTTTCTCTCTCAACAACCATTTTTATGAATTTCTAAGTAATGTTGTTATGAAACCAAAATTTCACTATGATTTTCTAGGCCAAAATAATTGTGTAGTGAATACCATACCCTTTTTTCTATAAGCAGTATTCACCTTTATGAACCTATACATATTTATGGGTGACTTACAAGTATTTATTCCTCATTTATTAATTGTGGAATATATTTTTATGGTCAATAAATCCTTGTTTTATGATATATGTGGAACACTAAATCATGAGAATGAAATGATTACGAGGGGTTCACCTAGACAACACTCCAATTCATTGGGTAATGTTTAGTATCATGATACATAATTTTGGGATTTGTGTGTACTTTATTACTTTATGAGAATTTGTCCACCATGAATTCATGGTGGATTTAGTCCTGACTTGTGTTTATGATGTAGTGTTTTAAGTTGTTTCCACATTTCCATGTTATAATTATCGTGATATAACATGCTATATTATCCATGTTCCTTTTATTCCACATTAATATAACTATTGTCTAACATGTATTATATTCTTCGTATTATTCCTTGTTTATTCCCATATAGGGATTTATAGCTCACCTATTTTCATATGTTTTTTCCAAGATGATCCATGCAGTTTTAAGTACGATGGCATATTTTGAACATGTTAAGAAGGTTTTCAATAAATATAATGTATTTCATATTTTTAGTTGTTATGTATTGTACCTAATTCCAAAAGACAAAAGAATTCTCAATCATCCACTTTTTATTAAATTTATGTTTTTATAATAAAACATGAATTAATTTGTAATAAAGAGCATTGTTGTTATAATTGGTATTAGAGTACAATTTTAGTTATTTTGGGGATTAGGTTTAAAAACTTATAGAAAACTCCTTTTCATTTGATAAATATAGTTAAATCCTTATGGATTATATTAAGTATAAGAAAACATCCCTAAAGTTTTGTAATTATAGAGTAAATTGTTTATAAAAGTAATACATCCCTGTTGGGATACTATAAGTGGATGTGGTTATAGTACAAATGTACCTAGGGGTAACTACTATCACAATATTTTCTAGGCCTTACATTGGGTGATATGGTACAAAATAATGGGTCTTACTAAGAACCTGGTTTGACACTCCCAATGTATTTTCTTTGGTAAATTTATTAGCTCATTACAAACCATTATTAATGTAATAAAAAAAGCCCATACAAATACAGGGTAGGAAATAGATCATGTATAACATATATCAAATCCTAGAAATTTATAATTTAAATAAATAAATGTAATTTATAAGTTATCCCTTTAATGTATTTATATTTCCCTTTATGTGTTTAATAGTTTAAAATACTCACACATTATTTTCCCTTTATTCTTTCCAATGGTTGGTAATAGGAGGAATCAAGTTAACGACCAATATGAATCACAATGTGATGACTACCCTAATGAGATGCCCAACCCGATGGGAGTGGTAGTCAGAAACATTTTCATGATAATAACTTAGCTAACTTAAGTTATGAATAGAAACCAAGATTAGAAGGAGTCCCTGAACACGCCAAAGAGAGAACAATCTACAATTGAAATCTTTAAGAAACAAAGTCCTCCTAATTTCATTGGATCATCTGATCCCTTAATAATGGAACAATTGATCAACTCCATTGAGAAGACCATCTAAATTATTTAATGTTTTCAAGAAGGGAAGTTTCTGTTAGCTATTTATCATAGGGAGTAAGACGTTGATCATGGGTGTACATTCATAAAAAATATAAAGCCTGAGGAAGAGATCGAAGCGATAGTGTGTAAGGAATTATAGAAAATGTTTTTCAATAAACATTTTCCGTGCACTATCCTTATTAAAGTGGAAATAGATTTCCTTACCTTTAAGAAAAAATATAATGAATCTATTAGGGTGTACGAGGAAAAATTCACAATACTTTCACGATATTCCTGTAGTTTTGTCGTTACCCACAAATGCAAGGTTAACTGCATTTTTGGTGGGTTAAATACTAGTCTACAAGAATATCTAGCGATCTATGACATTGATAACTATGAAGAAACTATTCAATTTTCCTCAATATAGATATGGAGATCAATGAATCTCATGGGTACTATGGGGATGAGAAGAAAAAAGTTGAGTTTAATTCTAGTGTCTTGATAGAGAGATCTAAAAGTTACAAGAAATTTAATCATCCCACTTGTTAGGGGTGCAAGAAGAATCACCCCATAATTTTCTTAATGGGAACAATAAAATGCTTTATTTTTTGAATGGAAGGGTACTTAGCTAATAATTTTCGATAGGAGAAACCCACTAATTTTATAGAGGAAATGACTGCTCTAGTCAACCCTCAACTCATTTTCCATTACTTAAAATTCAATTAACCATGGAACTTTGGAAACCAATTCCCTAAGACAAGGGTTTTTAGAGGAATCCAAAAACATTAAAGGATGTAAGGTTGAGATTTTTCCATCATTACTGCCAATGTTAATTCCTAAAACGAAGTGGTTATAGGTACGCTAGTCATTCATTCATAAATAGTGAATGTACTTTTTTATTTTGGTTCTAAACATTATGTCATATAACTAATGTTTAGTAGAAATATCCAAACACCACTATAAAGCATGAAAGTAGAGATGTCAGTGAATATATAAAATGGGGAAATTATTTCATCCCAAGTATAAAACTCCTCCTCTGTCAATTTTTGTAGGTTGAACTTCCCAACAAACCTTATTATACTCTTTTTGGTTGAATTTTTTGAAATTATAGGTATAAATTGACTTTCCCCATATAGAGTCAACATAAATTCCCGCAAGAAGGAAATAACTCTCTATATAGGGAATCAACCCTCGATTATATAAAAGTGAAAGTGAGATCATGGATATTTTTTTCGAACCATCATCTCAAGAATTTATTTTATTTCCTTGTGGGTAAGAGTATCTGGCTCAAATAATTGAGTCCAAGGAAATGATCATCCTCAAATATTTACCTATTGTGGGGTAATACACTGACCTGTTTCATGAGTAATAACATGGTGTTCCTCCTAGTTGAGAGGTTAAACATTCAACCGATATTATACCTGTGGTGTTGAAAATATCCAAGAATACTTGTAGAATGGATATTGTGGAACTTTAGGAACTGAATAAACAAAAATATAGAATATTGATAAATGGTTCATATCCCCAAGGGATTCACCATTGGCTACACCAGTCCTCTTCATTAAGAAGAAGGATGGGTCAATGACCCTTTGCATTAATTATCGTGGGCTCAACAAGATCATGATAAAGAAAAAGTATCCTTTTCCAAAGATCGATGACTTGTTATATCAGCTATGTGGAGGACAATACTTCTCCAAGGTGGATCTTTGGTCATGATATTATGAAGATATCCTCAAGATCTCTTTCCATATAAGGCACATGAACTATGAGTTTATAGTGATTCCATTCGAACTCACCAATGATCTATAAATATTCATGAGGTTGATGAATAAGGTCTTTAGAAATTACCTTGAAAAATTTGTGGTTGTATTTATAGATGATATTCAAATATAGTACAAAATTAATGAGGAGCATTAAGAGAATTTATACACTGTTCTAAAGACCATACAAATGGAGAATCATTATTCCAAGTTTAGCTATGAGTTCCGGTTGAAGGAAATCTCATTCTTGGTGAATATCATCACAAACAATTAAATATCTATGGATAATTTAAAGAAAAAATAAATTGAAGGATGGCTGAGGCCAATATCTAGGACTAATATATTTATTTCCTTGGTTCATCTAGGTATTATTGCTGATTTTTGTGAAACAAATCCCGATTTTATAACTCAATTACCAAGCTAACTCATATGGTGATAATTTTTTTTTGGAATTTTGAATGTGAAGAAATGTTCTTGGAGTTGAAATGGAGGATTATCACTGCCTCTGTACTCATAGTTCCCACTAGTGGGAACTTTCTATAATTTTCAATTATGTTTTAAATAATGAATTGGGTTGTATGTTAATGAAAAATGAAAAATTTATAGCTGTTTCTTCAAGGAAGTTGAAAATTCATGAGAAAAACTATCTCACACATGATCTGGATCTCGTAGATTTGTTCTTTTCTTTGAAAATCTGGCGGCATTATCTCCGTGGAGGAAAGTGTGAGATATATACTAATCACAAGAGCATCAAATATATATTAACATAGAAAGAGCTTAATATGTGCCATTTAATATGGTTAGATATCATTAAGGGTTACGACTTGTTAATCCAAAACCATCCTAGTAATGCAAACAAGGTGGTGGATTCTCTATGTAGAAAGGATCTATAAGTTCTATCAATAATGGGAATTTAAAGAGATTCAATATTATTAGATTTGAAGAGGATGGACATGAGAATCATAAAGGATGAAAAATCATCAATCCTTTGAAAATTATTCCTCAACCGTATCTTATTCAAAGTTTAAAGGATGCTCAAAAAGAAGATTTTGGAATTTAGAAGAATGTGGAAACTATAATAAAAGGGAAATCCACAGAGGTAAATGTTAATGGAGAGGGAATTGTGAGATTTGGGTCAAGACTATGTGATCTATAAAATCCTGAGTAAAAGAAGAAACTATTGGATGATTCACACTGTTCCACTTTCTCCAATCACACAAGAAACAAAAATATGTATCAAAATATCTGAGAGAAATATTCTTGGGATAACATTAAAAATGAGATAAGTGATTATACATCAAAGTTCCTGGTATGTCAGCAAGTGAAGGCTAAAGGGCATAATTATTAGGGGATGATGAAACCATTACCCATACAAGCATGGAAATGGGAAAAATCACCATAGAATTTCTCACGAGACAGCCAAAAACATCCAAGGGAAACAATTCAATCCGGGTTGTTTTAGATCATATTACAAAGACTACACATTTCATTATTATTTGAGAGTATTTCATATTGGATCAATTGGTATGAATATACATCAGATAAGTGGTAAGGAAGCATAGAGTACCACTATAGATAGTGTTAGATTGAGATATGGGATTCACCAATATGTTTTGGTAAAGTCTCCAACATTCTCTAAACGATTAGTTGAAATTCAGTATGGCTTATCCCCAACAAACTAATGGCCAATCGGATCAAACTATCCAAAAACCTAGGGAAAATTTGGGAGCATGCTCAATTGACTTCAAAGGAAGATGGGATCAACATATTCCCCTGACAAAGTTCTCTTATAATAATAATTTCTACTTGAGCATCCAAATGGCTCTCTATGAATCCCTATATGGTAAGAGGTGCACAACATTGACTTGTTTAGATGAAGTTGGGGATTAAAAAATTCTAGTTCCTGAAATGGTCAAGGAAATAATTAAACATCTAAAGACCATTCAATAACATATCAAGGATTCTCATAGTCGACAAAAGAGCTATGATGAAAATCATAAACGTGACTAAGAGTTTGATGTTAGAGACATTTTATTTATCCCCATAACTCAATGGAATAGATTGATGAGATATGGTAAGAACAGAAAGATTATCCTAAGGTACACCTTCCATTTTGAAATCCTTGTTCACATTAGAGTAGTGTCCTATTGACTAGAAATCCAACCAAACCTGTCTTAAGTACATGATGTATTCCATGCATCCCTCATGATAAATTACATACCGAAACCATAAAATATACTCAATCCATAATAGGTACCATTAGAGAATGACCTTTCCTATGAGGATCATCTAATGAAGATCTTAGCTCGTATAGAAAAGGTTCTACAAAATAAGACAATTCCCCCAGTAAAAGTGTTGTGGAGAAACCATAAGTTTGAAGAAGTAATGTGGGAACTAGAAAAAGTGAAGAAGAAGAATAACCCTCATTTATTTTAGTGTGGGAAAATAAATTTTTGATGGTGAAATTTCTAAAAGGGGGATGATTGTAACAAGACTAACTATTATTCATACAATTATCCTTTTTGATTTAATTATATGTATTATTGTTATAGATTACACATGAAATTATTTTGTTTTATTATACTGAATTTTATATTAATGACTGTTAAGTGTATTTTACATTGATAATATATCCATTGAATAGGGATAAAAAGTGTAAGAAACCGGATCTTCTATTCAGGTATGTTTTCCTTTTTCTGGTGTTTTTTTAAGAAAAAGACGAGTTTTCTAAAAATTTATTAAGTAAATGCCATGTATTATATAAGTACATGTCGTGTACTTCATTACAGAAGGTATCCAGGTGATGGCCATGTCACGGCCTTGCACACGATTATGTGTGGGGACTTGGAGACCACCTAATGTGGGGGTCAGTAAAGGCTAGTACAAGCCATGTACTTATTAAGTACATGCTGTGTACTTTTTTTCATTAAACATACCTGGGTCACATCTGACAGACATAACCATCTCTTTCTAGGCATGTTTCATCCTAGAGAAGCTGTGCGACCGTGATTCTTATCCGAGCCCCCGATCGAGCACTCATTCTCTGTATCGACCGTCATCAATTGTGTTGGGATCACCACGGTATGCTCTTCTTTCTGCTAGAGCTTCATTTACTGATTCATCCACTTCTTCAAGTTATCCTCAGTGGAGTGTTTTGAGCATTTTTATGGATCTATGATGTTATTTGGTGATTCAAGGATTTAGGTTCACGTATAATGATCCTACAACACAAAGGTAAGTGGTTTGTGCCTTTCCATTGAATGTCTTTGAGTTATATGGGAAAAATTGCCCAATACCCTTGAATGGGGTGTTGTGTGTTACATTCTTAGCCCTGTTGAATGCCTGATATTCTTGAATGCTTGGGTAGAGGTTAATTGAATTTTAATAGGGTTAACTGCTATGCTTTGGAAGTATTTTACCATTTCTGTTTTGTTTATGACCATCTGGTCCTGCTTGCCTGTTAGGCTGCTGTTTTCTTCCCATGCATAGTATTGTTAGGATGGAGTGATTTGTTATCTATCTTGTTTCTATGATTTTGACTAGTTATCCAAGTAGTTCTTGGGGTTTACTTTGACCGCTTTTCATTGCTCTTCTCGTTTGACATACATAGGGCTGTGAGAACCTGGTGTAGTGGACTATAGGGAGAATGGATGTAAGGGCTTCTCCAGAGTGTTTGTTTTAATGCTACGATGAGATACCATAGAGGGAATTGACACAAGTGCTTCCTTAGAGTGTTTTTAGTTCCTCAATATAGGCCACAGGGGTAATGAGATTTTAGTGCTTCCTTAGAGTACCTTTTAGTTACCGATATGAGACTATAGGGGAAATTTATGGCGAGTGCTTCCCCAAAGAGTCTATAATAAAGCTAAATCAGAGGGGTTAGATGGTGAGTACTGCCCAGAGGTTTGCTTGAGGTTTCTAGGTATGACCAGAGGGGATTCGGCTATAATTATATCCAAGAGGGTTACCTGTTTGTGATTATCTGCTTACAAGATATGTGGTATTTGAATGATTTGAAACTGTAGGAATGTTTACTGTTGAGTACTTCCTTGTTTACTAATTTTACTTGATTATTGCCTACCATATATATTGACTAACTATTTGAAAAATATCTCTTGGTGGTTACCTACTAGGATTTAGTCTCACACCCTGTTTGGTTTATGCTTTTTGGCGCAAATAGATTATATTGTTGCAGGTATAGATAAGGGCAAGAACCCTTCTACTTCAGGTACTTGACTACTTTGGAGCTGGAGAGCATGAGACCAAGCCGAGTCTTGCAATGCTGAGGAGTTGTTTAATATTTCATTTTACCTTATTTTAGTACTTTATTTCATCATTGTGATGTGTTTGGATCTTTTCCTATACATATATATCTTGCATCATTATATATGTGCTCCAACTATTTATTTTCTTCAGTCTTCTGCTGTTACTCTGGTACGACATTATCACTGCATTTGCTATTACCATTTGTTTTTTTTACTTCCGCTGTGTTACTATGACAATGAGAGAATATTTTCCCCATGATCCCACCCAGGGCCCCCACTGCTAGTAAGCAAACTCTGGTGTTCGAGGAAATGCACTTGAGGCCTTGTTACCAATCGGGTATGGGGTATCTCATTTATTGTAATTTTATGGTTGATTTGATTTCACTGTAGAGTGATTCACATGTTTTTTACTGTTATTGTTATTGTTATAGAGAATCTATTTCTATTGAAACATGATGAGATGAAGGTATGGCGTCTCATGCATCATATAGGCGCTTTCTAGAAATCACATGTCATACATTCTTGCCATGCTATTTAGGATGCATTAGCGATCACAGGTTGTTGTGATAAATGTTGTGCTAGATATGCATGATGTTTTTATAGATGTCTTGATAAAAAACTTTCTGTTTAATAGGGTACTGATTATATAAGGTTTTGTTTGATTGAATGACAAACCTTGGTTCTTGAGGTGTTATGGGCCCTCATGGTTCAGAATTTGCTGGATCATTGCCTTGTTTTTTCTTGTATATGACATGTAACAGATGATAATATTTGATTTGTGGGGATTATGGGCCCTTATAGATCATAATTTGGCACTTTAATGTTCGTTTCTGTGTTTTTTGGGCTTTCAATGTAGTTTCTGAGGCTTACTGTCTGGAAAAACCCAAAATACACACTGTGTAGTTTTGAATACACGCCATGCGTTCTTCAATTTGGGAAGAAACTGTTCTTCTCAAGTACATGATGTGTACTCTATGTACACACCGTGTACTCAATGTACATACTGTGTACTCTATGTAAACACCTCTTACTCTATGTACATGTTGTGTAGTCTCTAACCCCATCATTGGCTGTGTGGACAGAGACATGGGGTTGGGAAAATTTTGGTGGGACATGCTGTGTACCAGATGTACATGTCGTGTGTTTAGACCATGTGTCTTCCCCTGTGACTAATGCCATGTATGGATAAGAAAATTAAGTAATACAGGCCATGTCCATCTGGAACACACCATGTAGTGTGAGCCGCGTATCCGGTCGTGTCACTAACAACACGGGTCAGTGAAGCTCGTCTAGTATACACTGTGTATGACACAAACACGCTGTGTAGTCCTTTTCTAGGAGAACCGTGTAGCTTAGTCATTTAGATGGACTTAGGTAGGGGAAGAGGATTCAAGTAAAAGACATGTGTTAGGATGAAACGCCATGTTCTTGGAGTGTTACATGACCAGGTTTGGCAGAAGTACATTCCCATGTGAAAGGATTAAGGGAACATGCCCTGTATTTAATTATACACACTGTGTATCCACGTTTTGTAAGAATTGAAGGATCTATTTCTCTTGTTCCCTTCTTAACCTTTCGGTTTTCAGTCATTGATAATATTTCTCTAAGGTGTGCATTTGACCGTGTAGAGTCCGGCCACTGAGACGTCCTTCGGTATTACGCCAGTTGTAATGCAGTGATCATACATCGGACATGACTGATCTGGGACTTCTGGGAGATCCTCAAGTTGTTTTAGTCATGGCACCAACCATCATTCCATACACAGGTGCTAATGCACAGTTCCAAGAGGGTTTCATGAGGTTCATGCAGACCATCCTCAAAGTACTGCATCCTTCAACGTCTATGGTATAGGTGACGCGGGACTTTCAATAGCAACATCCTCCCACTTTCATCGAGGAAGGAGGACCTCAAGCTGTAGAGTTATGGTTAGAATCCAGGCTTTCTATGTTCGAGAATCTGTAGATGCCTCTAGATAAGAGGTTCAAGATCATTATGTACACACTTCGGGACTCTTAAAGAGATGGTGGGATGTGGACTCTTAGTCTTGATGATGACAGTTTATGGCGTGGAATGAGTTCCAATGTACCTTTTATGAATACTCCAACCCTGAGACTTTGAGGGCCGGTCGAGCCCGAGAGTTCATGAGTCTGGAGCAGGGTAATCTTTCTGTTATGGAGTATTCTTCTCACCTCACATAGATATAGTTATTTATGCCCATTCTAGGATGTGACGAGTTATTACTAGCAAGGAAGTTTGAGGATGGTCTAAGGAACGACATCCGATCGCAGGTGAACATCTTCAGGTTGACTTTCATCACTTCTATCATCAACCAGGCACTGATCACAGAGAATATTCTGAGGGATTCTAGAGTTTTTAGCTAAGGTGGTTCAACATCTAGAGTTAGTATCCCTCCTACTGATAGTAAGAAGCGCTGCAAGGGGTCTTCGCATGGTGTTCCAAGATGGAAAGACACTTCCTCTAGTAGCCAGGTGGTGTGCTACCAATGTGGGAAGAGCGGGCATACGAGGCCATATTGCCTGACAGGCCCAGTGTAGTGTCGATCTTGTGGGAAGATGGCCATCTTCAGCACCTCTATTAGATCTTATCACTATTATCTAGTGATAGGGGTTCTTCTATGACTTCTCATTCATGAGAAACACCACCAGTTTCTCCTCAGTCTGGGAACTAGAGTTCTTCCATCCATTCAGGCCGAGGTGGAGGTCATGGCCGAGGTATCCGGTCACCAGGATTCTAGTGATAATATGGAGAATCAACTAAGGGTGGTTAAACAGGGTCATAGGTCCGTGGTACTGGTTATAATTATATTGACAATAGTATGATTGGTTTCTTCATATCGCTCGTAGTGACGATAGGCTATTCATATGGACGAGCAATGATATCATTTTGTTAACCAGTGAAAGGGTAAGGAATCAAAATTGGTTCACTATGAAGAATTATAACACCATTTATATAAATAATTTATATAAACTAAAGAGGTAAATATTCTCTTATAGTGAGGAAATGTATATATTTGTTTAGGTGATCAATGATAACCCATATTTCACTATTCTTTATAAGAGTCTTTTGTAGTCCTATGAAAAACCCCATAGTAATTTCATCCCATTTCCACACAAGAATAGGAAGAGATTCTAAAAGTCTTATATGATTCTATCTCTTATCCTTGACCTATTGAAATATGTGTTATCTTGATTCATAGTTTACAATTTCCCGCTTAATGTTAATCCAAAAAAATGTTAAAATCCTTATATATCTTGGTGATACATAGATGTATAAATAAATTTGAGCTATAAAACTCATTTAAAAATTCCATTTTCATCTCAGGTATAAATGAAACACATAATATCCATACAAATATTAGAGAACTATCTTCACAAATGATGTATGCTAATATCCCATCATTCAAAGTTTTTATTTTATTTTGAAAGTTCCCATCATCAGATTAAGAAGTTTTTATTTTTTATAATAATGGAGATTTTAAAAACATTTAAAAAATGAGGGATTTACCCCCTTATATAATAATTCCTATATCCATATTTTTTAGATCCATGAACATAATATCCCTATCAATCATAATTAGGGTTTGAACTCCATGACCTTTCATACCCAGTATATATGATACCTTATTTTCTTTACCTTGGTGGTAGTGTGTTGAGAAATAATAATATTTGAGTAGCTAAAGGCATACAATTTTTTTTATATTGACCTATTTCGATGAAAAGTTTATTTTAGGCTTTTATGATATGTTTATATCTCACATATTTAGGCTTAGTGATTATGAATATGTATCTTCAAAGAAAATATTATAATTTCCACCTCAAGATCATTGGTCGAATAGTTCTCTTTAGGAGTAATCAATTTCTTTAATTCATATAAAATAACTTTATCATTTGGTATTTGGACACAACCATGTAACTTATTTAATGCATCATTATTTATCACAAACAGATAATTTTTCAGATGGTAGAGTCAAAATCAGATAAATTACCAGTATCCTATCCAATTCATCAAAACATTATTTACACTACTTTTTACAAAAAAAAAATTCATGGGTTCTTGGATAATGAATTATAAAATTGGGGAAAATTATGAACAAATTTCCTATATAACCTTCCCAACCAAAAACATATGTACCTTAGTTATGTCCATTTTAGACCATTCTCTGATTTCCATTATGTTCATAGGATCAAATGAGACTACATCTTTGGCGACAAAAAAGACATGAAAATAAAATTATTGAAGCTAGAAATCGCACTTTATAAATATACCATATAACAGTTTTATTTTAAGAGACATAAGAATAACCCATAAGTGATTCTAATTATCCTTATATATTTTAGAATACACCAATATATCATCAATGAACACTGTAAAAAATCATCAATATATACATTAAATAATATGTTCATTAGATCCATAAAAAATAGAGGGTGAGTTAGTCAATCCAAATGTAATTACTATAAAATCATATTGTCCACAGCTCGTTGGGAAATTTATCTTTGAAATTTCTTTCTTATTTAATCAAAATTAATGTTTCCAATAACACATGTCAATATTTCAAAAATATTAGGCTCTTTGAAGTTTATTGAATACATCATCAATACGAGGCATGAAATAGTTTTTTATTTATAGTAACATAATTGACATACTTATAATCAATCCAAAAACTCATGGATATGTCTCTATTC
The DNA here is from genome assembly GCA_963277665.1 of Viscum album. NCBI lineage: Eukaryota > Viridiplantae > Streptophyta > Magnoliopsida > Santalales > Viscaceae > Viscum > Viscum album. Next base: position 1,110,788,211 of record OY728119.1, read on the forward strand.
TTAACGAAGAGAATAAGGGTTTCCCATCATGAAACACTAGGTCAAATAAATCCCTTATCACATAAATTGTCCTGTTTTTTATTCAACACAATTAATTACACAGTTGACACTCTATATGGAGTAATTGATATTGGTCTTACGTGAGGGAATAAATCAACGGAAAACTCAACCTAACAGTCTAGAAGTTGTCTAGTTAATTCCTTAGAATATTCATTAAGGTATTCATATATAATAGTTATAAACACAATTTTTTTATCACCTTATCCATATATAGATTTTTTCACACTTTCTTTCTGAAGAATCTCATTCATAAGATCTATAAATGGTTGGTCTAGACATGAATAAGATGAAAAAGTATCTACTCAAATGATAAGTAATTTTTTATATTCCTTAGGAATCATAATTTCCTTATTCTTTTAATAAATATTTTTGCATCATATTTTGAAATCCAATATATACCAAAGATAATATAGAATTAAATAATAGGTATGATAATAACATAAGAAAATAAATCATGTTTATGTGTGGTAATGGGGACACCCTAAAACATCCTTGTTTCATTGATAATTACACTTTGAGTTTTGACTGATAATTCCATTTTTAAGGTTCTAGGTAAAAATATAATTTTCATGGAAAACATGGAATATATAAAAATTTAAAGGATATAGAATCAAATAATATATTATATAAATTTTAAAATGTGATTATCGTACCTACCATCAAATCATTGGGTACTTCCACCCTACCTATAGTTATCACATAAGCTTGGAATTCATCACTTTTTCTCTTATGTGGTTGATTCCCTTGACACTTGAGGAACACACTTTTGTAGTGACCTGTATATCTATAGTTGAAACACTAAATAATAGTATTTTATTTCATCCCCTTTAAGTTTTTATCCTGATGACCCTTATCCCCACACTAATAAAAAAACTCAGAATCCCTTCATGCATTTCCCTAAAAGATTCTTTCCATAGTTCCCAGAAGATGGAAATTGCTTCTTTCTCTTCTTCTTATTTTATGCATTCCATTTTTTAGTGCTCATTCATCCTCTTATTTTATTTATTTCCCATGAAAATATAATACCTTGAGAATTTATTATTTATTTTTATGGAATATAATACTATTTCATCGTATGAAAAAAGTTTGAGAGAAGATCACCCTTCAGATTCACAGGTTAATACTTTCAAAGAAATGGCCAATATTCCCACCATGTTCTATATATAATCCATAGTATACCGAACTAATTTTATAATGATTTCCTCATACTCAACAATACATTATTCTTCAATTTTCATCAATATAATTAAATTTTTCTTTATTTGAATTTATTTATCATGAGGTGATTACTTTTTGACTATTTTTTCCTTAAGATATTTCCATTCCATGAGTTTTATTTCCTCTTACAACTTAATATTCAAGATCAATGAACATCACTGGTCAAAATAGAATTTGAGATAAAACAATCTAAGTGTAAAAGTTTCCATTTCATTATATCCCATGGCCATAAATATCTTGTCAGGAGTCTTAAATTTTTTTTACCTACCATTGGATTAGTATCCTTACTAGATGATGGGGGATTAAATCACATAAATTTATTCAATATAAGATAATAATGTTGTAAAATAGGTTTATCCATTGAGGAAATGTTATTTTTCATAACCTGATTAAGTATCCCAAATATAGTCAAATTATTCTTAGTTATAATACCAAATATATTGGATTTCTAAGTAGGGAAATCTATACATTGTCCATGATTATTGATATGCTAATTCCCTCCATGAAAAATTTCTAAGTAGTTTAATATAATGGATTATCTCAATGTTTAAATCGTAATGTATAATTATATATATGATGTAACATATAACATAGGTTAAAAAGTTATGCATTGTTAATATCAGTATCCCAAACTTGGTTTCTTTGGAAAAATATTTATTTTCAAATCCTTAATAGTGGTTTGTGAATAAAATTTGAATTATCCTAAGAATATCCCTTGGGAGTGTAAAACAAGGTGTGTATTAAGTACCAATTTCATGTACTAGGTAACACTCGAGTCATGTTCGACATGATTTTTCGAAATGAATACTCCTAAGCACCTCTAATCCAAAACCATTTCCACATGTAATATCTAAAAATAGATATATTTATAGAAAAAACATATTATATTCCTCGTAAAAACATTAGGAAGTCCTACTATACTTATCCAAAAAGTCTATAATAGGGTTATTTTCCCTCGTCTATGTCTTCCCTGATTTAGTTCCCAAGGTTTCTACTATAATTCCTTTTATTGAAACTATAATGAACGCAACTCTAATAACCTAGAGCCATTGTCTACATTATTAAATAAGTATATATAAATATAGTCTCCATGTTTTACCTCCACTAGGAAGAACAAGTCTGGCTATAATTGAATTCTCATAGAGCTTAAATCTATCAAGAATAACCTCCCTACTAGCAACAACGCGGGCAATGTCACCCTTCCTAACAATGCGCTCAGAACTACCATTGTGCACTGATGTAAAGTGCTTTCATTCAGAATCTCCTCCAACTCCTGAGGGGGGTTTACTAGATTTACCTGCATCTTGTAATTTAACAGACGAAATTCCAATCTCCATGGAGACCCTCTCCGCTGTAGGTCAAGTATCAACAGGCCCCATAGCACCTGTGCAATTCAGGTTCAATTTTGAGGGGTGATTATCAATCACCTTCACAGCTTCAAGAGCAGGGCAACCCAAATCTAAAATTTCAACAGTCAGCGCTGCCTTAGAACCCGAAACCTTAGCAGACGAATGAAGCTTGAACACTGTCGAGACAACATGACCCGCACCAGAGACATCATCCAGACGCCTGACCTTCAGCGCAACATCAACAGGAGCAACACCTGCATCCGCAACCACCAGGTCCGGTTCAGATCTACCGGAAAAGGCAGAAGTAGACGTATCCAGTGAAGCCGCATGAACCCCAACCTTCCTACGATCCTTCATTGCAACACCCTCTAAGGATCATTCATCCCTCGCATCACGCGCAACCACTAGATTCAGATCCAATTTTGATCTGTAAGAGATACTATCAGCAGTTAAAACCACCTAAAGACCATACAACAAGCCATTCTTCTCAACATAAGAAGCCACAATAGGGATTGAACCACCCGTAATAAGGGATTTACCAATAAAATGAGGGAAACCCATTGAAAAAACCCTAGGTAAGAAGAAGACCGAAATCGCCATGAGGGGAAGCATCCCGAGCACCCGCAATCCAATTTATCTAATAAAAAGGGAAATGTCCTAAGCTTTTGATTATCTATAAAAATAGTCAAATACCAAAGGGCGAATCAGTTTAAATTTTTTAGAGACCTAAAACCATACATGATAACCATTTTAATTTGGGAAAATAAATTAAAATGTAACAAAAGAAAATTTTCACCATCCTTGAAACTCATTCAAAGGATTTATCTTCATAACATGGGGAAAGGATAAAAAACAAGGCTAAGATCAAATGATCCGCAAGGGTTACAAATAATTAAATATATCTTGAAAAAATAATCAAATCTAATTTGGTAAGGTGAATAACTAAAAACTCATGCCATTAAATCAATAAACTTAGCATGAAATAAAGAATAATCAATATGTCAAGGCCACCAATTGAACACCCATTAAATTTATTCAATAAACTAATAAGGAAATGCATCCAGAGATAATATTAATGTGAAAATATAATGGATGATAATAATAACTGAATTATAAATAAATTAAATTCATAATTATTGAGTATCATGATATTAGGAATCATGATACATCTACTTTCAAGACTTTTCACATGTTAGTTTAAAACTATAGGAAAAAACCCATCTGATTTGGCCAGGTGATTTGTATGATGATACTTTTCGGTGCATCGAGGGGATATCTATAACCAATACCAACCCATAACTTCATGTCCAAATTAATCCTTATATATCTAATATTCTATTTATTTCATGATGGAATATGTCTTATTATCAATTATCTTTATTGAGTAAAGGTATAGATTTATCAATATTTCCCTAATTAATCAAAGAACTATCAATGTAAAGCAAATATATAAAAATGATATATGGTTAGGATAACAATAATATCCACCATACAAGAATATTTATATATATATGATAAATTTAGTGTCCAATGAAAATTATCATAAGAAATTGATTGTTTCAAAAGAATGTATGAAATCACAAAAGAAAGTGAGATCGTACAACAATTGTTTTACCTATTTGGTAACTATTAAACTACAACCCATTGAAAAATAAACTTGAAAAAATATTAATAATGATGAATAAATATATATTCATGTTAAATATACAAAAGGGGTAGTATATACACCATATAAAGTTGAATATGGTTATATTAATAAATATGTCTCATTGAAATGGTAATTGAGATGAGATCCATTACCATAAAATTTCCTTTATTTGAACATGATTTAGCTATGTGTATAAAATTTTATGAATGTTATTATATATAAAAGAAACAAAATCATATTTATAATATCATATATTATCCATTTATAATATTTTACTACTCTTTTGTCATTACTATTTCATTATTTTCCTTGTTTCCGGTGCTAATTGCCTTGGTTTCTCATCCGTGTTTTTTTGTGAGAGTTTATGTTCATGTAAATTGGATATTATTACATAATATTAAGATTTATAATAATGTTAAAAATAAAATATTTACTCATTATATATATTATTATAACCATTATTAACATCTGGGTATGAAAAATCAATCGCATCGCTTCACAGTGAAGGTTGGCTGTACGTATGCCTGAGCGACAATATCATCCCTTTAATGAGTTTAAGGGAAAGGAAGTGTATGATATATTTGTTTTATAGAATCTATATTATTTCATACAAATAACATAAATTTATTTAACTTATAATTATTTATTCCATGTAAATTGAATGTGAAAAATGAAAGACATCGCTTCGTGAGGCTGTAGTCCACCGTACACACAAGCAATATTATCATATTCTAAATGGATTGTGGATTAATAGAATATATTTGAATTAATAATTTTATAAGTATAAATACATAATGAATATTATATATAATTATTAAATAAATTATTATATCCATCTGTCAGATATTTTTATGAAATATTACTTACAATGGTTTGTGAGACGGTAGTTCACCGTACAAAAGATCAACGATTTTATTTCCCATTTGATGAAAGAGGAGATGGAAATAGGTTATTAAATTAAACAAAAAAAATATAAGTATATGGTAGGTATAGTTTTTTTATAGTATCATTATTTAATAAATTGTTATTTACTTTTAGGAAAAAATAAAATAAAAATGACCATTTTAAAAACATTACATTTTCTTTGGACGATTTATTTAGGTTTTGAACAAAATCCTTCCTAAGATGCATTTATGATAAAAGAAATAGATCTTGGATTTTGGTATTGGATCAAGGAAGTGACTTTTTCTGGTATTGGATGAATAAAATTTATTTTTATGTTTGAATAGAGTGTGAGTGTGGGTGTCCTTTTATAAGTGGTGGTGAGGCTACACATTGAATTTTTGAAATGAATCCATTATATCAACATTTGTATCATAACAAAAATCCTAAAAAAGGTTCATCATTGAAAATTATATGTAATAAGGATTATATATGGCCATAAAAGAGTTTTAGACAAGTTTTTAGGTCATTTAAATTCTTATATTTATAGTTTAACCCCAATAAATGAGGTTTTACCATAACCGAGATAACTGATTTTTATTGTGTTTTACTATTCATAATAGTCTAAAATTAAGTTTAATTTATTAGATAATATAAATTATTCTTATCCAAAATATTTAATTCATTTTAAAAAAATCACTTCTTATATGTGGTATAATACAATTTGAAATTATACCCACATATATAATGATTTTTTTTTTCAAAGAGACAATTATAATAAATATAGAATGTTTTTTGTGAAATTTCTATATGATTTTTTTTTTCAATGTCTAAAATTATATTTATTATAATATAATATAATTCATTTTACATTAAAACAAATTAAAAATAAAATTGAACTTTGTAAAGAGTTTAAAGCTAAAGGTTGTTTTCAATAAAATTCAGTATTTCCACAATTCATTGAATTTTTTTTTTGAAAAATCCCAAAAATTAACCTTGATATAGTTTTGATATGATGATTTCAAAGAATAATTTCATTTTATCTAATAATTTTTCTAAAATATTCAAAAATTAATTTTTTCATAAGTGCAAAAAATGGTACTAAAGAGTTTTCTTTGAGAAAAAACAATATTTAGGAAAACATTGGTTTTATATTTAAATGATTATTATTATTATTTAAAATAATTTGATAAAAAATAAATGTGTTTAAAATATATTATTTATTTAATATAGTTTGTTCTATTAATACCCAAAAATTTAACAAATATTTTATAATGTTCATGTTATAATAATATTTTAATAGAGTATCACATTTTGTTTAAACACAGTGTTTGAGGCATTGAAATCCATTAGAGTGACTGAATTTATTTAAAAGGAAATAAATCATAAATTATTTGGTTATTACATACCAAATTTAAACCATTGAATTTCCATAATTATTTCTAGTATCATTCAAATTCATAAATCAATTCATCCCTTTATTTATTGAATCAATGTTTGAATTTCAACTTTTAAAATTAACCTTGAAATTATTTAGGGGATTTATTTACCAACCTAGATAAGACCTTTCTCACCACAACATAGTCTATTATATTTAATGATTGGAATACTCTTTTGTAAGAACCCAGTTCTTATTCTTGATATACAATTTTCTTATTTCCCTTTTTCCTTAAGTGTTTTTGAGAAAATAAGGGAAAATGGGAAAAATACCAAATTTTGTGGGTACACACCATGTACTTTTCGACACGCCATGTACTTTAGCAAGGTGGGATGAGTACACAGAGCATATAGGCCGGTCGGTGATGAAGGGTGTAAAAACCGACTACATGTTGTGTACAAGGTATTTACACACTGTGTAATCAGTCGGCAAATGAATAGTAAGGTAGCGGAGGCAGCTGCCAGCTGAGCCACAGTACATGCCCTGTATTTAGGAATACATGCCATGTACTCATGTCGATAGATGAATAGTTCCACGGTGGAAAGAAGCCGCTAGAGGAACAATTAAATAATGAAAGGTACATGCTATGTACTTGAGAGGACATGCCATGTAGTTTGTTTTTTTTTCACTTAAAACGGGCAGTAGCCTCCCCATTTGACAGAGGAGGCATTGGACGTCCGAAGAACATAGGAGAGATGACCGGAGCTTGGAGGAGCTCCCGATCATCGACTAGAACTCGATTTCCTTCACTGACGGTCTCAATTGAACCACATTTTATAAGACCTTCCTTCTCCATAAGTAATACCTAACAATTATTTTCTAAGGGAATGATATTTGAGGTTGAATTTGCGTGAATTTATCCAAGATCTACATATTTCACAGGCGTTTCGGGAGGCATCCTTCACATATATCGATCAGGGGTAATCAAGGAAGGTGGTCTGATGTTTTTTTCCAACTGTTGAGTTGAATTTGTGTACCTTTGGGCGACTCGCCCATGGTTGGGGTGTCGTATGGATGAGGCCTTTGCTGAAAGATATCTAAAATTGTATAGATTATCTAATGATAAGTTAAAACTGCTGTTTGGGATCACTGATTGGATCCAGGACCACTCGGGGGTGCGTTCCTCTGTTTAGCCGTTTGGCCAGGATACCCGAGGGTATGTCATGATTATATTGTGCATTTCATTTTCTTGAGAGAAAGTTTATATAAATTTCTTGTTTATACTTTGGGATCAGCCCGATTCTATTAGCCTAAGGGTAGTGTTCTATTTAGCCTGAGGGCAGTGTTCTATTAGCCTAAGGGAAGTGTTCTATTTAGCCTGAGGGCAATGTCCTATTTTTTCGGAGGGCAGTGTTCTATTATCCTGAGTGCAATATTATATTAGCCTGAGGAAAGTGTTATATTTAGCCCGAGGGTAGTGTTCTATTAACCTGAGGGTGGTGTTCTATTTATCTTGAGGGAAACTTTCTTTTTAGCCTAAGGGCAATCACCTGCAGGTATGTGATTCCTTTACCTGAGGGTAAGGTTAGTATATATGAGGACACGACTATTTATAATGTTCATTGTGGTGATTTTCATATGATATACTTTCCAAGATAAATCACAAGATTTGAAGTGATTAATAAATATTAAAATTGAAATGAAACTGGTATTGAAAGTTACTTTTGAGTACTTTCTAGTTTAATGCATTTAATATTACAGACTACTGTTGCACATTTTCACTAACAGTTGGGCACAGGCCTTTGTTGGGTGACCACTAGGATTTATTTCTCAAACCCTATTTGGGTCATGTCTTCAGAAAAAACAGACTACATTATTGTAGGTGTTGACAAGGGAAAGGGTCCCTATACAGGTACATTATTATAGCAGAGGAGTAGGAGAGCATGAGACCGAGCTTAGGCTTACGATGCTGCTGCGTTCTGTTTACTCTTCTTTGTTTTGTTTTGTTATACCTTGTACTTGAGTTGTATTGTATTGTATTATAGTGTATCCTGTTTTGGATACTTTCATAGAATAGTGACATGCAGCATCTTTATATATTTGATTGCTGGTTCTCTTTTACATAAGTTGTCCATTTCAGTGGCATATTGTTTACATATTCCGCTGTTGAATGTTATATTTGTTTTTCTCTACGCTACACTTTGAAAAATGATTGCATAGTTTCCCCACTATCAGACCTAGGCCTTCACTGCTAGTCAGTAGCCTCTGGCATTTGGGAAAAATGCGCTTGAGGTTATATAACCAAATGGGTTCAGGGCACCCATTGTGTGGCTTCCAGATCCGGGAAGTTACATCTCTAATCCTTCAATTACTCATGGTGATAATACGTTAGCATAAAAAAATGTTAATAGAACATCATATCTATTCTAGGTTTACCTATATAACCCATATTCAAGTGGTTGTTTCATATCATCCATCTTTACCAAGACATTTTGAGGTAGAAAAAAAGGATAACATATATCTGACAAATCAAACCAATAAACACAATTTAGGTTTCAAATATCAAATCAAAAAAAGGTTTTTCTAACATAGAATATAGGGATTAATAATATTTACACCAACATCAATTAATATAAATGATGAACAACATGGATTCCATAAAAGCATGATTTCTTTAAAATTCATGGGATGACCACTGCTAGTCACCATCATCAATTTTATCAAGCCCATTATTTCATTTAACATTTTAATTTTTTATAAAATTCTATAAGAAGGTTTTATCAAGTTATAAACCATTTATACAGTGGATATAAAAAACACCAAATGGATGTGAAAAATGCATCAATTTATCATATCATGTAAAAAAAAATAAATAATTGGAATAAAAACAACATTGGTTGGAAAACAAGCATCCAGTTGATAGAAGTAAGAGGAATGATGTCTATCAAACAAGCCATCAATAATTATTCATCAAAACTTTTCTCCATCCCTAACTGAACATTATATAATCCGTAATACATTTCCATTTAAATCACACCCTGACACCATAAACTATATCAAATCCTTCTAGGAATATTGGAAAAAAATTCATAATGTAAGATTTCACATAGTATTATATTAGGATGATACATTAGTAAGAAAAATTCCAATCTGAAAAATTAGAAAATATTATTTCATTAATAAGGAATAAAAATATTTGATTTATTTATACATGATCAACATCTCAAAGATGGTACACATAGAATATTAATCAAAAGATATATAAACTACAACATCTGCATCATATTAACTAATTCATTGAAACTTTATAATCCTTTTCAGTTTCTAATTATTTTCATCACGTTTTAATTTTATATATCATACAAAATAAAACACAAACTTGAAATCATAGAGAAAACATAAATCATGTGCAATACAACCTCACAATAAATTTACATTATGCGGTAACTTTTGAAAAACCATATAATGATAACAACAAATTCATATAATATAGCATAATAATATATTTTTATCATTTTTAAATCACAACCTTGTTGTATATTCTAAAAATTTTATGCATATCAAATTATATTTAATTTTAATCATGAATTATTTTGCACTTTTAATAAAATAATAAATTTTAGTCATGATTCACAACATCTCATTACATTATTCATGTAATATAACAATAATTTAAAATTCTATCTAAATGAAATCATGCTTATTTCTTGTATTTAATTTTATCAAACTCTATATTACTATTTTAGCATAACAAATAAAAAAATTTCATTTATTTAAATAAGAGATTTTTAAGCATGATACAAAAAAATTTCTATCTAAAACCTTAAAATTAACAATATATTTTGATAGAATACATAGAAAATATAGTTTTAGAAAATATTTTCATGGAAAATAATATTTTAGACATGCTTCATTATTCATGAAAATATTTAATGTCACACCCCGACCATGATTTTCTTTTTTTATCGATGTTAGTTCATTTGGTTGAGGGTTGTGTTGAGTGTCCAATAATAGAAATTGGGTTATATTGGTTTTAGTTTGTTTCTAGCCTTCTTCACGGATATTGTGAGAGGTTTTTGGAGAAATTGTCTTGGCAGCGAGTTTGTGACTCCCGCAGTGTCACAAAATTGTGTTTAAATAATTAAACAATATTTGGATATACTCTCATAATGTTTGGGGTTTCATTTGAGGGGTGTTTATACAATTTTTCAAGTTAGATAGTTTGATAATGGGTTTCCAAAATCATGAAACTTAAATATATAAGGTTGTAGGATATTTCTAGAAACATTCACACAGTTTGCGTATGGTTTACAAAGTCGTGTAGAAACACTATGCTGCCCATTAAAACCTAAATAAATTTTATATTAAAAAACCTATTTAATTTATTCCACCTCCTATTTTAATCATTATCAGTTGGTTATCAACCATAGGAAACCCCTCCTTATCCTTTGACTTGAGACACTTTTTGGGTGATTTCTCACTAGAGGTTAGTGATTCTTTATGTTTTCTCCATCAAATATTCCCCACTCCTCTTCTCATATTCCCCCTATCTCGGTTCATGGTTTTATTTTTTCTTGGACCCCTTTTGGATGAACCATAAGGTTTGGTTTTGGATGATTTTGGTCAATTTATTTGATCGTAGGTTTTTTAGATCATCTTTTGTGGATTTTCTTTCTCCTCCTGATGTTCTGTTCCAATAGATTTCCATGGAGGTTGGTGTCTCCATTATTTTCCTTTTCAGAAAATTCCATCGAATGCTTAATCATTCCATGTTTATTACATTGTAATATAATCTTTCATGTGATGTGTTATTATAATTTTTTGGTCATTTTATGATGAAAAATATCTGCAACTTGGTTTTTAAATGGTTTCTTAAATACGATTACATGTTCATGTGTGCAAGGTGTTTGATATTATGTCTATTGGTCCCTTTTTATGAAATTTAGTTGTTTAATAGTATTTTTTTCCATAGTTACATTATAATGGTATATTTTTATTGTGATGTGAACCTTACATACATGATTTGTTTCTTTAGAATGGTTTTAGATGCTCTCTTGGGATTTCATGGCTTTTCCATTTGATATAAGAATATCCATACGAGGATGGGGTGAATTTATGAACGTGAAAGAAAATGATAATGGACTAGTTTAACTTAAAGACCTAGTTTTAAAAACACTCAACCTTTCCTCCTCCCCTCTTTATCAATTTTCTTTAAGCCTACATGTTTTCTAAATGGTTCATGGTCTCAAAATTGAGTGAAGATGGGTTTAAATGTAATTTTGAAAATAATGACATATTTGGTACTTTGGAATGAATTTGGTTTTATAATGGATTGAAAGCCCATTTGGAACCTTTAATAAAGTTGTGTGTTTTCATCTTGGTTTTGAAATAGTATGTTAAATGGATTTGAACTTAAAATGTAAAAACCCATTTGGAATAGTGCACAAAAAATTGTGGTTTCAAATTATTTCAGAAATGGTTTGGAAATATTTTATAAGTGTATTGGAAAGGGACAAGCTTTAAGGCCCAGGTGAAACTTCTTGATGTTTGGGAAATGAATTTGGCTTTGGAAATATAAATTAATAATTGCAAACATATCATGCTTTGAGAAATTTCATGAAATCTTTTATAGTGTGAAAAACCAAATAGGGATTGTGAAGGAAATGAATTTTCATGTGAGTTTGGATTCTTGGATTATAACATCAGACCACTAGTACATTTTATGAGATATTATATAGTGGATAAGGCCTGGGAACATATGGTATTGATTCTACATGAACATTGGAAAAGGTACACTCTAATAGATCATGTATGAGAACACTATTAGTTGTGGTTACTATACCACATTTCACCAAGTATTATTATTATTATCATCATAGTCATGAGATTTATGGGAAACTTATAGAGTTTCAAGTGATAGTTGCTTTTCAACCCCGATTAAATGTTTTGGTATCACTTTGATGTCTAGAGGCAAGGTAGGATGTTCCATTGGTGAGGATATATTAGAGTATCCAATTTTTTATTGACTATGGTGTTGCACCATACACCGATAGGTGAGTCCAATTTGTGTACGCATAGGGATTGATCTAGGTATTATTAGAAAAATTCCATGAATACTATTAGTTTTTGCTGGTTTATTCTTATATTGCAATTGGTTTCCTATTTGGCATCAATTTATTTTATTTTCAACATTTCCTTATATAACTTATTATGGATCCATGTGTGGAATATATATTGTAAAATGGAAAATTTGTTTTGATAATAGTAATGTGGTAGTTTTAGTTTTGAATAAGGTAAATCTATGGTTTTCTATTAAAAATTATAAAACCCATTTCTTTATATGTATTTCAAACTAGTATTTCTGGTTTTTTTGGGAAAGGAAATATATGGATTCTACAGTGGTTTGCCACTGATCTATAAAAGATAATACCCTATTTGTGCCATTCAGGTTCAATATACTGAAGACGTTTTGTAGGTGTAGGTTTATGTTTGGGTTGTGCCTTTTAGAGATATGTGGTTTGTATGTTTATGAACTTCAGTTCTTGTAGAGATCAAGTTGTCTCTGGTCTATTTTTAGTTTCATCGTTGTAGACTTTAGTTTTTTATTTTAAGTTTTGTTTTTCACCTATTATATCTTGATTTGGTATATATATTATTAGTGTCCAATTGTTGGATATTTTTTAATATTAAGTTTTGGTTATTTTGATCCTGGTTATTGGGAGAAAATTATTCCCTTTTATAATTACTTTGATTCTAGATAGTAGTTTACAACTCATTCAGATCGCGAATGCCCTTATGTCCATGTCTCAGACCAAGTCTAATTTCAGATTTAATGGATTCCCAGTATAGTTCTTAAAAACATAGTATCAAAGAAGGTTCTTTTCTATTTGGGGTGTTAGGTGGATTTGAGACTAGAACTATCCGGAATTGCAAGGTAGGTATGAGAAGGTTGTCATGAGTCGTTGCTTTTTCTAATCCTCATGTTGCTAGGGGTAGTCTGAGATTTGAGTCTTATGTCTTTGTTTTGGATTGAGAATGAAAATGGAGGTGACTTTGTATCATATTGTGATCATAGATGGAGGGGTGAACCATGTTGATTATGAGTTCATGTTTTAAGGCCTTATTAGTTTTTTATGCTTACTTGGGGCTTGGTCCAGTAACCATGTATTTATTTTATACATGTCTACTTGTTATTTATACTTGTATTTTGATTTGATTTGTGATTTGGTATGTTTTTTTTCAGCGTGGTTTGGTTTTGAAGTGGAAAATAATTTTTTTTTTGAAAAATGGTTATCATATGGAAAATGTTTTTTGAGCTTGATATTTTTTGAAAAATAAAAATTTTATGGTTTAATTTTATTAGAAAAAATGGATTTTGATTGTTGGAAGGTGTCATTGGAAGAAGATGGTTTGGAAATCATAACAGGATCAATGGTTTTAAAAAAATGATTTCTATTTTTTGGGTAATGTTTTGATTAAAGGATAGTTGTTTTGAATGACTATTCATCTTGGTTGATCTTTTTTTATGTTCCTTTTTTGCTTTTGAGTTTTAAGGTTATTCAGAATATTCCACTCATAAAGGCCCCCATGGTTTCTAGTGGATCATATCTATTTTTTAGTCCTTCTCGATTGTTTCCTATCTGTCATGGAGACATAGGTACATTAGAGGCACTATAATGGATTTATTGAGTTTATATTATACTTGGATCATTGGGAACTCCCTAATCAGTAAGGGTTTGAGCTATTATAGGGATTTTTAACATTTGGATTTGGATCGGTGGAATGTGATATTCCTAGAATTATTGCATGATTATATCCCATGGGAAGTTTTAAGACCACTTTATTCTAGTGGTTCATACCTGAGAAGGTGAATATGAGTATACTAGAGGATCTCATGAGTATTCAGTAAGGCTGAAGGACATTGAAGGCCTTTGTTTAAAATTTCAAGGGGTTGATTTCTTTCTATTCAAAAATAGTGTCACAATATCTGTTGAAAGATAATACTTTCATTATGGGATTTCATATAGAGATCAAGGAGAGGTCCCTCTCCTACAAGGATCGTTGTCTTGAGAAATTGGTGGACGAAGCATTCCTAGTTGAGTTGGTTTCTATAGTGCATGTTGGTAATCGGGTTTCCCTTGTTTCTCATAGAGGTTCCTCATTTGGCGAAGAGTTAATAATAGAGGGACATGTCCTTGAGGAGTCTACATATTTGGTTCCAACTTCTCATTTTTCGGACCACACAATCATATGCTTTTAGTGTGTTCGGTTTGGTAATTCAAATCTATCTTATTGATTTCCTTTAAGGTGTTCCATCATTATGGATGTTTGGATCATTTGGAGAGGTTTTGGAGAAATCATTTCCCAAAGAAGAAGTCTTTATCAGAGGATTCCAAATTCTAACTATGAATCTGTAGATGCTTCAAACATCAGGGTGCCAGCCATAGGCCTTGGAATAAAGATCTCACACAGTCAAAAAACACTAAGGACCTGGGAACCTTGTCCCTGTTTATATCACCAGTATTTAAGTAGAGATAATTTAAGTTTTATGTAATAATTTCTTTCTTGTTATGAGTTTATTTTACCTATTTAATATACTTGATGTTCATATTTTCCTATAATCTTGTTTCCATTCCATCGATGTGAATCTTTAAATGGTTAACCTTTGTGAATCAGTTTCTTATTTTTAGCCAGGCTCGTTTGTGATTTTTTATTTATTGTAGAAATTATAAAATTTGGTTTTTTCATTGCTTGTTTTTGATATATTCTATGTTTTTTTTTAATTATTATGTTAGGTTTTTAGTTAACATTTGAATACCTATTTTAGTTGGACCATGATAGGATTTTTGAATGTTATTGGTTTCAATTTTTTTGAGTTTTTGTTAAAAAGTTGATGTTTTTGGGCTTGGTAGCAGGAGGAGTACTATTAACACATTCTTATGGTAACTGTGATTTTTTTACCTTATAATTGTGCAAATCCTGATTTTGGGTCTAGATAGTAGCACATGGCCTATTCAAAATTAGGTAAACCATGAAGCAAGTGTGTGGTATGGTTCTGGAAATGGGTTGTCGCATATTTCATAGTTGGATAATAGTTTGGGAAACCATTTGGCTAGCCTATACAGGGTGCCCCTCCTCTCCATTTTGGTGTGGATGGTGGGAACATAGTTTATAAAACTACACAAACAAACAATGTGACTTGCAAAAATCATTACAATTTTTAATTTACACTTTCCCACTCTCATGTTCTAACCCTAATTCAAATTTCCCATTATGTTGGGGGTTCTTTGTTTGTGTTGGGAGATTCCATGTTGGGATAGTCTAAAGTACTTCCATGGTGTTAGTCAGATTCTTGTAGTGGGGAGAACCCTCTCATCTTCTCCTAGTGTTCATCATGTTGTGGCTTCATTTATAGTTGGTTGGGTGTGACTTTTGAAGTAAAATTCCACCGCAAGGTTTATGTTTTTTTTGATATTTCACGTTTGAGTACAAGTTATGTTTACTATTTGGTTAGGTGAAATTTTTAGGGAATAAAGTGTTTTTGGTGGGGATAATTTTCACCCCATGAACACAATTTTCTTTTATTATTATTTATTGATGTAAGATATTTTGGTTGATGTTTGCATTAAGCGTCCAAAAATATCCTTTGGGTTCTAGGGGTTTAAATTTTCTTCTTTCCCTATGAATGGTGATTGTGAGAGGTATTGGGAGAATGTAGAATGGTGGGATGTTTGTTACACCGATAGTGTCCCAAAATTTTGTTTAAATCAATTGAGGATATTTAGGTGGACTCTCCAGTTATTTTTGGTGTCATTTGAGGGGTTTTGACCAATTTTTCGTGTCACACAATGTGAGAATGGGTTTCAAAAACTATGCAACTAAAATATTCAAGTTCACAAAAATGTTTCTAGAAGAATTCACATAGTTCACACGTAGTTTACAAAACTATGTAGAAAAACCATAAAACCCATTAAATCCAACATAAATTTTATTTAAAAACCCCTCTTTATGTGATTTTACATCCCATTTGAATTCTTCTGTTTAGTATCGACCAGAGGAAAGCCTACTTTATTCTCCTTCATCTTGGGACACTTTTTGGGTTATTTCTCATCAATGGTGAGTGTTTCTTCATAGTTTCTTCATAAAATCTTCCCAATTACTCTTTTATTATTCCCCTCTCTAATTTCAGGGTTCTCTTTTGGCTTTGTCCCTTCTTGGATGAACAATAGTGTGTAGGTTTGGATGATTTTGCTCAATTTATTTGATATTAGGGTGTTTTGATCATCTTTTGGGGTGTATTCTTCCTCCCAATGACTGATTTCATTCAAAAACTATTGAGGTAGGTATCTCCATTATTTTCCTTTCCACAACATTCTATTGAATTCTTGAGCATTCCTAGTTTCTTACAAAGTAATACAATCTTTCTTATGATGTGTTAGTATAAATAGATTTCGTATTATTATGATGGAAAATTTGTGTGAATTGGTTTTTAATGGGGTTTATCAAATATGGTTTTGTGTTTATATATGAAGGGTTTTTGATAAAATCTCACATGTTTTTTTTGAAATTGAGTGGTTTAAGAATATGTTTGGGCTTGGTTACATTATGATGGTTTAGTTTGATAGTGATATGAACATTTCATGTAATATGTGGTTCTTTAAAAAGGGTTTTTATTCTATCTCAGGATTTCATGGGTGTACCATTGGATGTAGGCACTTCCATATGTTCAGGGGTTGCATGTGTGGGTGTGGAAAAAATAATAATGGACTTTTTTAACTTAAAGACCCAATTCTCAAAATACTCAACCTTTCCTACCAATATTTATCAATATACTTTAATACTAAATGTTTTCAAAAGGTTTCATGGTATCCAAGGGGATTGAATATGGTTTTAATTGTCATGTTCAAAATTATGGAACGTTTGGCACTTTGGAAAAAGATTGGTTTTAAAATGGTATGAAAGCCTGTTTGGAAACTTTAAGCATTTTATGGGTTTTTATCTTGGATTTTAAATGAAATGAGAAATAGATTTGATATTGAAAATTAAATAACCCTTCGGAATTGTGAACATGAATGCGACATTTCATATTATTTCAAAAGTGGTTTTGAAATGTCTTATAAGTGTATTTTAAATTGACATAATGTAAGGCATGGTTGGAACTTTATGATGTTTGGTAAATGAATGTGGTTTTTTGAAATATATATTCATTATTGGGAACATATAATGATTTGAAAAATGGTTTGAAATATTCTGTTATGTGACATCATGAATGGAACTTGTGAAAGAAATGGACTTTACTGTGAGTTGTGATGCTTGGATTATAACTTAAGAAAACTAGAACATTGGATGAGATCCTATTTAAAGGATCATTCATGGGAACATGTTGTATTGCGTCCATTGGAATGTTGGATGGGATCTTCTCTAATGGATCGACATGATAATTCTATGACATGTCATTTCTATACCAAATTCCAGGACGTATTATTATAATTATTATATTTATTATTGTCATCATCATGGGAATACTGGGACTCTTTTGGAGGGTCGAGTGATAGTTTTTTATCGACCATGATTAGATGGGTTGTCACCCCTTGGAAGTCTAGAGACTAGGTGGGACATGACACTAGTGGGGCTATTTTAGAGCATCCAATTAGTTATTGACTATAGAGCTTCACCATACACTGAATGGTGAATCATATTCGAGTATGTCCGGGGATCACTCTAGGCAATTTAGAAAATTTCCATGGTTTTTATCTATATATGATTGTTTATTTTTCTATTTCACTTGGTTTCATATTAGGTATATATTTATTTTATTTTTTGTATAGACTTTTATCACTTATTCTAGATCCATGTGTGGAATTTTTTCTTAAATGGTATATTTGTTTTGAAAATGGGAATGTGGCATGTGTGTTTTGAAAACGGCAAAGTTGTGGTTGTTTATTAAAAATAAGAAAACCCCATTTATTTATATATATTTATATCTTGTTTTTGTGAAAGGCTTCGGGAAAGGAAATGTATGGATTCTGTGGTGGTTACCTATGTATTTGTTAAATCTCACACCCTACTTATGGCATTCAGTGTTGGTTGACCCGAGTGGTTTTATAGGTTTAGGATTCTACTCGGGTTGTGAATTGTGGCAAGCTGGTTTTTGAATGATGGTTACCAAGATGTCATGTGTAGATCGAGTTATATTTGGTATAGTTTTAGTTTTTTTATATCCTTCATTTTTTCAGTATTTATTTTTGTTTTCCAGTTGTTGTATCTTGACCAGGTTTTTATAAAATTAGTGTTCAGCAATTGGATCTTTTTTCATATTCATTTTTTTTATTTTTATCCCAGTTTATTGGGAAACAAATTTTTCCCCTTATAATTAAATTGATGCATGAAATTACTTGCCGGCCCATGGGGATTGTGAATGCCCATCAGGCCATGTATCAGACTCGGTAAGATGTCATGTTGAATAGTATCTCAGCTTGGTTCGTGACATATAATTATTTACATTTAAAATAAAAATTTCAATTTCTAGCATGGTTTTAGGTTTTCTAGTCACATGCATTGATCTTAAAATCTAAAATATTAACATGTAAAATAACACTTCTTTACATTTTTTCCTATAATAAAATCATACCATCATATAATAATAGAAATTTAAAACAAAACATTTATTTTCTAACATGGATTTATGGGTTTATTATCCATCATTAATCTATTCTAAAAACATAAATTTGTCAAGAAATATTATGAAGTAAAAAAATTATTATTTAAAGAGTTTTTGCATATCATGTCTTACTGGCACAATCAATATTTTATAATTGAATTCAATCAAAATTATTAAAAGAGTGTAATATCATTATTATCATAAATAAATAAACATAAAAATAATATCTTGAAACCAAAAGTAAAACATAAATGTAACCTATGACTGTGATACATTCCAGGATCATTATGTCAGATCATATTAGGCCACAAGACCTATTTATGAGCTAGTATCCATGGATTTAGCGTCCTGAAATCATTCACAAGTGTCCCTAAATGTATGTTTTATATCAATTTCTATACCATTTCCATTAGTTATGTTAATTAACAATTTTTCTCTACCGAACCATGACAACCTCAATTTTTCTTAACTACAGACTCCATCCTATCTCCCAAAAAGATCTTTCATAGCACTTGGTCATGATATTCCCTCAGAGGAAATGAGTGTGACCCAAGGCCCACCGCTAAAAGAACACGGGTTAGTGACTAGCATCGAGGGTGTTTTTTCTCAAATGGGAGGAATTTATCTTATAAAATCCTTATGAATAAAATAAAATCCTCTAAATCAAGTCATTATTTAAAATTTAAGAGATTATAATTCCCATACACAACCCATAGACACTTAACATTGAATACGATTTAACAATAATTAAAGACAAATCCTTGGTTACCATATAGATTCATGAATAATACATCACAAAATCTCTATTAAATAACACTACCAAAAAAATTAAATAAAATACAAATAGCGGTTATAACAAAGGAGTACTTAGTGGGATCATATTTCTATGAAACTCAATATACATGTCCAATAAATAATCTTGGACAAGAATGTGTGATATACTCTAAGTAGGAATATGGTGTGTATATGGATAATGAGAAATGTAATACTCCACATAATAAACACCACACCATTTAACCAACAATATTCATTTATATTGACAATATACTGACATAATAAATTTTATGGATAAATGATTCCCAAAATCCTATTATAATAATAGTGCCACAATAAATAAACTCTTAAAAAAATATCAATAAATTAACATATTAATAATAAAACACACCCTGTCATCAAAATATCATGTTATAGAAACAAAGAAAAATAGTAAATCCCCTTTATCATCTTGTTCCAATCACCCTACCATTATCACCAAAGCATTCACCTTTGCATCCATATCACCACATCAACCACCAAACATTGTATCCATATCATCTCCAAAGCTAGCACTCTTTGAAACCAAAAAAGCTTCCTAACATACACTCCATGCAGTTATATCAGTACCACAACCTTCACCCAATATAGCTAGATCATACCCACATTCTACACCCTATGAAACTATATCATAACCATAACCTAAACACTATGCTTCCCATTATATCAACATTATCATCACATCCAACACCCTATGAGACCTATTATGTCAACAACATCATCCCATCATTTTAAATGTGGCATCACCTCCATGACTTTTTAAATGAACCCTGGCCATAATATCCCAACACATGAAATAAATTTCAAGACACAGTAGTCTGATAAAATATGTTCATGTTAACCATAAGTAATTACAACATATAATGTTTTGAAAAGTCTTAACCATGAGCCATTACTTCCCATAGGAACTATACATGTACTACTTTGAGCCATCACAACCCTTGTATTTCTTTACATCACCTATATCCATTACCTTCAATTCATATATACACATAACCATAATATATTATGGAATACATGTATAAGAAACAATAAAAAATCAATATCACAATAATTAATCACAAAAACATTCAATCCATTCACAAGTAGAAATGTAAAATAATAATGAAAGACATGCAATAAAACAAGGCATTATAAATGGATACAAATAATGGTGTAGTTAATTAATTAACCACATTTATATAGGATCCATAACAACACTATCCATGATACCATTCCCAAACGTCATATAATCACCATGTTATAATCATTGGTCATCAATCTTTTACACATTACTTTATTTTAATTAATTACTTAATATACATCAATAAATATAGCTATAAGGATTATATTAATACTTATCTACCATTAATTATTACATTATGAATTTTCATTAATTATTTATCAATTTAATTTAAAACTATAATTCATTACCTGTGTTTTAAACCCTAAAAAAAATTCATTTAGATTTCTCACATAGTAAAAAACGTTCGAAGACCTTTTGGAATGAATTTTTGAAGATGGTTTGGATTCTAGTCCTATGATTGGTGGTAATGATGAGGGGGCCTGTGTGGGAGGGAACAATACAGTAAGGTTGGTTTATGAGGAAGTCCCTATGATCGGAGAAGAGGAAGCTACATCGGTTGGGTGTCTTGCCTCGATTGATAATAACACACCAGTTACAATGTGGGGGAATGCTTCGAGTTGCAAGGATAATGCCCTGAGGACCAAAGGGAAAAATTTTTCTGGGGGAAATAAGGAAAATATGAGTGGTACACCCTACCTGTAATATAGTGACATTGTACAGAATGGGATTGGAAGGATGACTGAGTGTGAAGGAACTCTATCTGCAAAACCAAGAAGACAAACAAGAAAAGACTAATCTTATATTCCACGACAGATGCGTGCCAGATCTTCCCTTAAGTGGGACAATGGTGTGATTCTTGACTTGAAAAGAGACATCTTGATCAAGTAACCTTGCCTAGTGCAACCTTTACTAGACTAGATAGGGAACTTTGAGAAAAGTAATTACTTCTTGAGGCGGCATAAATCGGCCTCTTAGTGGGAATCAGCTACGATAGAAGGGGATTCTTGTGTGGGATATGGAGATGATTATGGGTAATATGATATGTAGTCCCATGGTGAGCTGGTTTGTTTGTGGTTGTTCTACATATGTATTTTTTGTGAATTTTTCAAGTCGTGATCTGGTTTGTGTTAATGGTTGTGGAGTTTCTCACATTTATTAAAAGTATTTTGAAATAAAAAAAATATAATTTTAAGTCAGACAAACTAAAAAAATATAATTTCTAGACCACGTTCTCATTTATATAAATCATTGAGTTATTTATATTTACCTTAATACAAGATTTTTCCGATTGTAAAAATCATTATATTATTTTCCATTTTACCTTATAGTTTCAGCATTGCCATTCCATAATCAATATAGTGAAGAAATAACATTGAATTAATACTATACTAACACATGAATTTAATGGAAACAAAATAATTTAATGAAATTAATATTTGATATTCTAGTAAATGATTAACTAAATATACTCACCACAGTAAAATAGTTATTACATTGCCAGATTCGTTAAGTTATTTTTACAATAACACTTTAAACATAATTCAAGATTATGTACTTATGTAGATAAATTATTATGATGACCCATATTTTCCAAATTTATTTATATATTTTCATTTAAATATCATTAATTATTAACTTTCAATTTTACATATTTGGATTATAAAATGATCCTAAGTAAGAAACACTATATGAAAATAAATTTTCTCAGTAGAAAATGCATGCATAAATTCAATAACAAAATATTAACAAGCATGCCAGGGAAACATACATTTTTCTTCTATGTAAGAATTTCCTTTCTATATTTATATAATCTTTATCACTTATAGAATATTCTCCAATACCCATGGTGAATCACATAAAATAAACACTAATAATCAATGCCTTCATGGAAAGTAAATCATACTCATTACCCATTTCTTTTAACATTGCTTGTTCGAATTTACTTTTTTCAATTTCATTCCAAGGATCCATGTCTCACATGGAATCACATGATCATATCAGTGAACTATGCCTTTAATTACCACTATACCATAGTAAGAAAACATCTTCAAGTAGAAACTAAATGAAAGGAGGAAATTCAGGGACCCCTTCCCCTATACCAAAAAGGGATTTAAGAGAAGAGTAGGATATCAAATAAAATAAGCAAATCACAACCTCTACCCCTAAAAAAATTATCCACCACTGAGATTGATGAGTGGGCATAATAAAAAATGCATATGTAAAACTCAAAACCTATTTTATTTCCCAAATTTAATTATTTATTTTCAGGTTAATATTATATTTGATTAATTTCCTATTTTATATATTCATAAAATAACACTATCATAAATATAATATGGAATATTTAAATATATTTCAACGAAAATAAATGAATGCATAAACATCCTAAGGGAATATTAAAAAACTTGTTATGGAAATATACATTTTCTTACAAGATATAATTTTCCTTTCGTATTCCCATTATATTTACCACTTCCAGAATATTTCCCAAAACCCATATGTAATTATATAAAATAAACATCGTATTCTTAATATGAATCAACGCATGGAAGAACATGAAACTATTATCATCTTTCAGTTATTGTAACACCCCCATTATAAATTTTATTCCTTCCATTTCATTCGAAGAAATCCCATATCATATTGAATCACATGATCATATTAGTAAACCATATCTTTTTTACCATAGTACCATGTTACTAAACTATAATGAAGTAGAAATTAAATGAAATAAAGATATTAAAGGATCCATTCCACTATACCAAATATGGGATTGAGAGAAGTGTATGATTACACATGTAACTAGTGAATTGCCCCATGCCCCTAGACCAAATTTACTCCACCATGTGTAGATAGAGAGAATAATAGTAAATTTATATATAAAACAAAAACTCTTCCAACATACCAAATCATCTCATCGTGCCCGAGGTGAGAGTAAAACATACCTTTTTCTATGAGGTTTGTTAAGGGTAAATTATAAATTTTATAAGTGTGGAACACAAAATCGAAGATTATGGAATATAATTATATGTCATAATCTAGAGAACTTTTAGGATTACCTACACTCATTTGGAAACGATAATAATAGAGAGTGAATGATGATATTTATAGTCATTAAATTATAATGGATGACCATCAAGGGTATTTATAAGGGTACCATGGTCTTTTTAAAGGAATTAATAACATCCCAAGAACATTAATTCAAAAAGATAAAATTTAATCATTGAAATCCCTTACCTGATGAGAAGATGGGATGTAAATATGTGAAACACTATACAAGGAATATATAATTCTCACCCCTTGAAACTAACATTAGATGTTCACTCAAAGAAAAGGGATGGTGCATTATTGGTGACTAATTCAAACTATAGCTATGTAGGTCTAGTTTTCTAGTCCTTATAATAAATTTTAAAATGTGAAATAGAGTGGACTAGTAGACCAAATTTACTATATTAGTTTCTTGAATTATGTAAACATATACCAACTAAATTCCAATGTAATATTAAAATAAACACTACAAATTACTATGGTGGTTTAATGTGTAATTCCCCAAACTATATTAACCAAAAGGAACCCTCATGAGGATGCAATATAAACTTAGTAACAACTCCCCTTACACCGTAGGTTGCCAACAAGTGGAATGGGTTTAAAAAATCATAGAGATAATATACCATATAAAGTAATTCTGGAGGGTCCTAATTGAAACTATAGAAATATTCAGTAATACTTGTACATATAAAAAATATCCAAGAACCTATAAACATTAAATAGTGACCCCACAATGCAGACATAAAATGAATTAAATATATCTACGTGACACAATAGTATAAAACATAGTAGTGAAAATAGATAAATAAGTAAAACACACATCATATAAAAAATTGAAACACTAGACCATACACATGAGGGAGAATAAATAAAAATAATATACACTGTTCTATATGATTACTCACATATCCAACCAATTTAATATATATCCCTTAAAAACGATTTACTAAACCCTGTTTATATCTTAAAGAGATACTGATGTCCAATAATAAAACAAGAAGTTATACCCATTTTCAACAAAATCCATGTCATGCATGTAGGTAGGGGTGGAGTCCGAAGACCTATTATGTAATTCATAATACCTCAACCATACTAAGTGATAAAATCAAAAAATGTATGTGCATAAAATACTTATATAAGGTGTGATCATACACATGAAACACAACCTCCCAGAAAAATTACATGCCAATCACATGAAACATATACTCCAAGTCATCTTGTGACAATCAGACCACATAAAACTGAACAATACATACTTCAACATGTGATAGAGTGTCTATGAATATCTCACACTAACAACCTTGGGGAATAATTATTTCTAAAAATCCATTAACTGAACATCAACCCTAATTGTTTCTTTTTCTAAAGTGTATATAAACATAATTGACCACCTATAGGAAATATACCCATCCTTATAATGTATAATATAACTAGGGGAAATATAATAATCCCCAAAACCAAAGAAGTAAGTCAGGGGAAATATAATCTTTCTTGGAAAACAGGAATTCACTAAGGGAAAATATTATAATACTCGAGAATGAGAAAGTGTTAAATGACTAAATGATACGAATCATGTCAATAAGGTACACCTTTATTTTTGGGATCCTACATGATTAGAACTCCATATTTAAACATTCGTTAACTGGAGTAGTGATTAGGATGGGTGACCTTATAAGAAGCTTTCCAAGGTCTGTGTGTGTGAAGAAAATGCACAAAAAATATATGTGTTGGCCTATGAGGGAAAATCATTAGTCAGATGACCCATTAAAGCATGTGAGTGGGCCCCAAGTTGGAGACTATGTGTATTCAGGGGAAACTTCTGGTACTTGGTGGGATAGGACCCGACATCCATGTTAATGTGTGGTGTATGTGCTATCAACATGCCCTGATTGTTACATTTGGTACCAGAGGAGGAACCAATCCTTAAGTGTGGTGCACTATATTGTTTGAGATATAGGGTCTACAATGATGGCATTGTTCTATAAGGGGGGAGGTTAATGTAACACCCCATAATGATAAATTTTTAAATTGAAATATTATAGGGTTGATTTCAATAAAGAGAATCATTCATTTTGAGAACATACCTTATTGGAAGTCCACAATTAAGAGTGCTTGTCATGGAGTAGTGATCAGGATGGGTGACCTTCTGGGAAGTTTCCCAAGGTGTGTGCGAGTTATGATAAATAACATAGGAAAAACATTTGTTGTACTATGGGGAAAGTAATTAGTTAGATGACATGTTAAGGCACATGGGTGGGCCCTAGGGTGGGGACCATGTGTCTTCTGCGAAACTGGTGGTTCCTGGATGGAAAGGACCCGATGTCCATGTTAAGGTGGGGAATTTTTGATGACAATGGGGCCTAGGTTTTACAAATATTACCTAGAATGAAACAAAATAAGTAACTTGGGTGAAATATACCCATCTTTAGAACACAAAAAATCACCCATGCCAACTATAACCATCCCTAGAACATAAGAAATATCATAAAACTATGGTGGGGGGGGGGGAATCCCCTTACCAAGAACTAGGTATCAATACTCTATTATCCAAGGGTAATTACCCCAACACTAGTGAATGAGACCTCATTTAACTAATCACACAAGCACATAAATGACACACACATACATGAGGACCATATCACCCCCCATAACAAGGAACCACATGCATCAATAGAATTCCACCATGAAACCTGAGTTACATCACTTATATATAAATAAAAACATATCAAGAACAATTTAATATCAAAACCTTCTATCACATACCACATTAATTGGCTATGCACCCCAACCCCTCTCACATTATCATGGTTTGCCTCTAATGTTTATGACATGACCTTCCCACTATCTCTACAATAGGCTCACACCAATGATCCAAGTTCTAAAGTGACACCCATAATCACTACTAATCATAAAATGCAATAACCCTATCTAAGGTTAATAATATACATGGGTATCCACCAAGGTTCCCCAGGTAAAATCATAGCATAGAAACCATACATTTATTCCTATATCAGATTTCTATCTGTCAGACTTAATATATTGTGGTCGTCATAACGTCTCTCAAAATTCATTTGGCTCCTTCAGACCCCTCTTCACACTTTAAGGGTATCAAACACATATAATAAACATAAACATGGATTTTATACCTATAAAACACACTATTAAACATCACATACAATTATTCATCATTAAGAAAAAAATCACACTAGGAAATCCACAACATGAATTGAAATCAATAATAAATGATTTTTAAAAATAAGGTATCACCCACCTGAGGTCAAAAAACCAAAATAATATCAATCTAATCCTCTAAGTATTTATTTAAAAAAATAATTCATTTCTCCTTTCACAATCCATTTTAATAAATATATCACATTATTCTCTACTCATGATAGGTCCTTGGATAAATCCCACTAAAATATTACTTATAAAACTCCATTTTCATTTTGAAACACTAATTCAAAACCAATTCTAAATATTATATTTTTTTTTGAAATTTATAATTATACAAACCCATTTTTAAAATAATTTTTATTAAAAGGAAACCAATTTAATTTAAAATATAACACAAGACTCCAAAAAATCCATAAATAGGTCCACTGACACTGATTCAGCCAAGGTAACACTATTAAATTATTTATATTTATATGACACCCATGATGATTGTTTGACTGATATGAGACCATCCTAATATTTGTAAGTATCATACAATCAGAAAACATAAAATTAATAATAATAATGTTGGTATAAATACATAAAATACCAAATTAGTAAGAAACATAGTGAAGTCAAGGCCACCTACCTAAACTGGGGCCATTTCCTTTTAACCCATTCCTCACCACTACTACATTGGCTCATCTAAGCACCACCTCAAATCATGGGAACCTATATCAATTAATGAAACCAAATAATTAATTACAAACAATTTTTAATTAATTATTAAATATTTTAATAAAAATTTATAAATAGCTCACAATTTAATCCCATTAATTCCAATAGGTATAAATGACTATAGTCTCAATGAGTTATCTTGAAACATCAGAACCCTAACTAACCACACCCAAAAGGACCATTGATCACGTAAAACACCATTCTTGGATAAATAACTATCATATGATGTAGATTGATGTGAAATTTCATTTAGTTTAATCTAAAAACACTAAATTAATATGTGATAAAACATACCTCTAGTTGAAGGATGATTGGTAACTTAAAGACAGCCTCCTAGGATATTTTCTGTAATATGCACTCAAAACACCTAATAAAGAAGATTACTTCCACCATGCTTTGGTGGTGATCATCAAAAATCCTAATCAAATATGACAAAAAATCAAGCGAATGTTATGGAGGAGAATAAATAAGAGAACAATATGGGATATCAACGTGAAATGTTAAAAAATGGACACAAAACCCCCAAAAAAATATAGGGGAATCAGAGGAAGAAATAGGGAGGGGTCTCCCCAGTCCGTCATACATGATTGGGGAGAGAAATTTTGGTAAAGCCTGAAATAACTACAATTATTTTAGACATTTTACTTTTATTAATTAAATTTTTCATGACATATTTTTTGACATCATGGTTTTTCCAATTGCACACCAACTATGGATCCTTTACTCCATAGGGTCACACACCTCGAATGGTATGGTCACAGAGTTTCCCAGACCATGCAACATTGATGAAAAATTCCTCTGAACCTATACTATAGTTTTTTATATGTATCTATAAAATGATGTAATAACTATGTTCCATACCCTTGAACAAAGATAAAATACACAATTACCCGGTACAATTTCCCCTAATCATGTAGTAATCGTGTATAGGGCTAAATCCATTTCCAAACATCTGAAATTAAACATAAAGCTCCCAAGACTTTCATGAGATCCCATGGAACCTCTCAATACTTGATCAATATCCAAGAAAATCTAATAAATATGCTCTAACTATCATTATTATAATCTACACTCAATTATTAAAACTAACTATATTAAATAAACAAAAAATTTAATTTTTACTTGAATATCATAACTCAGAAAGGAGTGGTGTCTTATAAAATCCCCAGAAAAAACATATAGTCTCTGATAATATCTACAAATATTTACCATCAGTATTGACCTATCCTGATCATCAATGTGTAACCAAATTATCATGTTATATCAACACAATTTTATTGAAAAACTCCAACCACTAAGACCAAACAAACTATCCTCTCATATAAATCACAAATTGATTCTCAAACCATGTCAATTTCACCGAAAACAATGATCATGATGTGGTTTCTACCTCACTTCATTAAATTATTCCTTAACACCCATCAATCAGCATTTTATTTGCTTTTCTAAAAAATAAATGTCCTCACCCACCAATTTAGTAACACATCATCTAAGATGATCATGATCCCTAAACTCGTAAAGTCATTATTGAACCATTTGATCCCCAAAACCAATTTTCTAACCTGAATCCTGGTTTAGTTACATGGTTTTATCCTCATCTGACCCATCTAGCTGTCACATTCTATCTATGAGGACCTACATGTCTATAATCCAACTCAACATTAGATTACACTACCACCATTATGATCCCTATTCCAACACATTTACATCCTCTAATAGCACACCCAATTTTTCTAATCAAGTATATCTACTCAAAAATATTACAATTACATCTTAATCATCCAACGACTAGTGTCACAACACCCATGAACCCTCCTACATGAGGCTTGAATAGAAATGATAGATAAGATGATCTCCACTATTAGAATGTCCTTATTAGAATCCCGCTAAACCAAAACACCTAAAATATAGAACTCTCACCTTATATAATATAAATAATAATGACTAGGAATTACCAACCCATTCACTCCCTGGCACTAACCTGATGCATCGTTCACCAAGTTCCTATATAGCGATCAACAATAATTATCAGTCTCAAAACATCAACGTTTTAAAATCAATTCATACTGATATTATATTTCTCCAATCATAATAATCAACCAAAATGATTTTATTATAAGTTTATTCAATTAATAATGGATTCTAATGAGACGATATGTCGAAAAATATTACCTAGAGTCATGGGTATCATTCCATAAACATGACACTATCTTGATTTATGAACAACTCAGTGTCTCCCTCCCAATACTAATCACTCTTCCAAAGTCCCATCCATCCCATATTGTGATCCTTAGTCAAATCCAAGACCCCACTCATCCTATATCTCCTAGTACTAAAACTATAAATCTTTTAGAAAATCAGTTATCTACTAAAGTCATGTGGTCCATGAATTCACTAAGTATACCTACTAAGCCTTGAAAATTTAACTACATCTCTAACTACAAAATATCATTCC
Source organism: Viscum album (assembly GCA_963277665.1). Classification (NCBI taxonomy): domain Eukaryota; kingdom Viridiplantae; phylum Streptophyta; class Magnoliopsida; order Santalales; family Viscaceae; genus Viscum; species Viscum album. The sequence continues at coordinate 1,110,818,680 of OY728119.1, forward strand.
CATACATTCCATAACACTACTTTGTAATTCAATTACTTATACTACATAAATTATTCCCATGTGGGTACACTATGTGACCTTAGATGATCCACCTTATATTCACGAGGTTTCTAAATAGTGATGAGGGACTGATGCAGTTTTGGGGAGACTATTCCAACTAAAAAAATCCCGAGGTTCATGGCCAAATCTATCCAAAATATGGCATGAACCATCTGCATAATGAACACCCAAAAAACCTATAGACATAAAATAAGGAATACCAAGACCCTCATAGTCCATAATAAAAAAATATAAATCTATCTACCTGATTTAATAATAGATAACATTGTAGCATCAATAGATAAATAAGTAAAATAAGTATCATATAAACACATGGCACACTGGTCATACACATTATGAGTTATAACTAAACAAAAATTATATTGACCTTTGGAAGAACTCACATATCTTACCCACTGAATACTTAGATACAAAAACACACTAACTGAACCAAATGTCCTTCTCTAAGTGACACATGATTCTTGAAATAAATCTGGATGTTCTACCCATCTACATCAAGAACCATTCTATGTACACGGGTTAGGCATTAGTCTATTGACACAATAGAAAATAATCAATTCCTAAACCATAGTGTGTGCTACTATGATCAAATGGATTTTCATGTTATATATTAATTTGTGATTTTAACCATACAATACACCCACTAGGAAATATAACATGTAATTCAAATCAAACATATATGTCGAGTTTTCAAGTTTCAACTAGACCACCTCAAACCCCGATCATACCTAATTTATCTAGTACTGAAGTATCTAAGAAAAAATCACACCAAACACCATGGGGAAACAAGTCCTATCCCATAGAATAGTAACCAAAAATCAAACCTACTTCATCAAGTTTTTAGTGTCTTCAAATATAAGTTACCACCCAAGAGAAATATAAATATCCCCGAAATATAATAATGGCCTATGTAAATTATAGCCATTCCAAAATTTTATAATAAACCCACGGGAAATATACCCATCCTTGAAACATAAGAATCCACCTAATAGAAATATACCCATTCCTAGAACATAAAAATCCACTCTATGGAAATATACCAATAACTGAAACATAAGAAGTCACCTGGGGAAATATACACATCTCTATAATATAATAAATCACAAAGGGGTAATATAACAACAGCTGAAATATAGGAAATATCATAAATCTATGGGTCACATCACCTACCTAGAAAAAGGAATCAATAATCCATTAACCAAGATTAATTCCCTTCCATTGGTTCCAAAACCCTCATTTCACTAATCATACATTCACAAAAATAACATTCATATACCCAGGTCCCCTAGATCACCTAAAAACTAAGTACCACTTCCCCTAGTTAATTCCACCCAAGAAACATCATTAAATAACTTGTATATATATAAACACACATGGGACACACTCTCTTCCCAAACCCATTCATCACATAGTTCATGGAATATAAATATTCCCCAAACTATCATATATAATCAAGGTAAACCTCTTACTTGCATGACCCAACATTTCCACTACCTCCATAACAGGAAGACACCCATAATCCAGGTTCTAATGTGGCACATTAAATCAACACTAACCATGCCCCACACATACCCCCAATAAATTTAATGTTATATAAGGTCACCCATTAAGTCCCCCAATTATAGATCATAACATAGAACCCCCTATATGGGTTCATTGATCACATTTTCTTCTCTTTATAATAGTATTTTATTCTCATATTAACTTCTCTATAAAATAGCTTGGGTCTTTCAGACCCACCTCCATCCGCAAGGGGAATTAAACACAATAACTCAGCATAACACATAATTTTATACACAAACATGATATCACTAAGAATCACAAATAACCACTATTTATACAGCAATCAAGAAACTCACTAGAACATCTTTACCATGTAGTTCAATCAATCATACAATATTTAGAAAATTAAGAATCACCCACATTAGGTCAAATAGAGGAAAAAAATATCAACCCAATACCCTTAAGATTTAAAAAAAAACAGGTCAAATATCCCTTTATAATCCATTTTTAAAAATCAATCACATAAATCCTTACTCACACGAGAACCTTGGACAATTCCCACTAAAATATTCTTTAGAAAACTCTATTTTTTAAAAAATATATTTCATGACTCATTCTCAAGATACTATTTTTCATATAAATTTCCACATGATCCAATTGATTTTTAAAATAATCTTTTTTGAGGAACCATTTTAGTTTCAAAATATAATTCATTCCACCAAATAATCCAAAAAGAGTTATAATGAAACACGTTTGACCAAAGTTCCACCATCGATTCATTTAAAAAGTTATGCTGTCAATATTGAATATTAGGTCGATGTGAGCCTGTCCTAATTTATGGAGGTATAAAAAGATCAATGATTCATGAATTTAGTTATAATAATGCTGAAATATAGATATAAAATAACAAATTAACAATAGACTTAGTGAATTTGAATCCACCTACCTCAAATTGAGGCCATATATTTTTAACCCAAGCCTAATTATCACTACCTCAGATTGTCCAAGAATTTCCTAATCTCCAAGGAACCTATCTCAATATGGAAAATCCAAATGTTAATTATAATCAATTTATAAATTTTTATTCAATTAATTTATAATAATTTATAATTAACATACTATTTAATAAAATCAATTCCAACAGGTATAAACACTTAATGTCTCACTGAGTTATCACAGTGTATAGAAATCACGACCAATTGGACCCAAAATGTATGTGGATCACTATTAAGACCACTATGGGAAAAATCAATATCACATGAAATAAATTAAATCATAAATTTCATTCAATTTAATAAAAAACATAAATTATTCTATGGAATGACATACCTCAAGGTGAATGATGATTGGGAACTTGATTACAACCTTCTAGGATCTACTTAATAAGTTGCACATTAAACCACCAATAAGAGAGAGAATTTATAACATTCCTTGGAGGTGATTGTTATGAAAAAAAGCTGAAGATAACCAAAAAACAATATAAAGTAAAGGAGAAGGAAAATAAATACAGAAAAAGCAGGGATCTCACCTTGATATTTTAAAAAATCCACACCAAAATCTCACCAAAATGATGATAAAGAGATGGAACCATGGGGACAAGATGCACCTTAGTTCATAAAACATGCCAGGGAAGAGAAATGGGGGTATAAATAAAAGTATGTGTGGAAATTTTAGTAATTTATCCTTTTTTAATCAAATTGAAAATGTTGCATGGTTTGACCATTTGGTCAGCTAAAATGTACGCCAAATGCATTTCCTTCATTAACCAATGATACACACCTCACATTATTTTGATGTAAAATTTTGGAAACCGTGTGAAAATTGTGAGGGTAACACTGCCTAATCTATACCAACTCTTTATAGTTAACCTCATGATTTACCAAAATGTCCACGAACCGTTCATTCCACTAAACATTAACTTCATGTTTTTCATGGTTTCTCTATAACCATGTGTTAATCATGTTCCACACCATTATAAAAAATCTATATATTTGGATACCTTAAATAGTTTCCCTAAATTGTGCAGCAAAAATGCATAGGGCTAATAGTTTTTTTAAACTTTCATGATTCTACTCAAAGATCTTGAGACTATCTCGAGCACCCAAACCACCTCCCAAATTTGAAGTTGTATCCAAATATATCTACTTGGGACACTCCAACACCTAAAATTAAAATAAATAAAATTAATTCCAAGAACATTACCGATTCTGGGAATTTAGAATTTAAATTTCCTATGAATTTAAAATTCTAGAAAGTAGTGGGTTTTACATAATTCCCCACATGGAAATATTCAAACCTCAATAATTGGAGCTATGAATGATAATTCTAAATTAAAAAAATAAAAATTTCAAGAAATGCCTGTGCATATCACCTGCAAAGGTTCTCACTTTTTAAAAAGTGAAAAATATTTCAATTTTCATTAAAAATGATTTTGGAAAATGTAGTGCAAAGGTAATATAATTTATACTAAATATAATTTATTTTTCTTGATTTATAATTAATTTTTACTTTAAAATAATAAAAATAAATTTTAGAACATATATAAAAGAGTTTTCATTTTATAAAAATTATTTTATGAAATAAATAAGTTAAATATTGTAGGAATAATATTTTTTTGTGAAAAAAATTTATATTCCCATGATTAAAAATTTTAAATACCCCTATTAATCCTTGGATCAAATTAATAAATAAATCTTCAAGATTTTGGAAATTTTTATGAAAAAATACATTACCTTTAGACAAGTTGAAAGGTTTTTCATAATAGTATTGTTTGTTTACCTTTAATAAAAAACAGTTGGCCTTAATAATGGTCATCCAATTTAAATTTACACAAGAGAGGTACTACCTTTACAAAAGGGAATAAACTATATATGAATCCTAAAAAAATATATTTCAACCTTTTTATTGGGGATAAAATAAATTTATGACAAAAAATATCTTATCTATATATAGGTAATGAAAATATTGAGTGACACTCATACAAGGAATGAATTAATTTCACATTGTTAAGGGTTGTGGCTATATAAAATCTAAATTTAGGTAATAATAACTCAAGGAAGGTTACATCCAATGTTAGTGGTTTACATAAGGGTAGAAGAGCCTACCATTACACAAGGAGAGTGTCTCGTGTATAAGTACTTTTCATATATAGAGGTCTTTATAAAATTACCCAACTAAATTAAGTATTCTATAGAAGGGTAAATATACTCTTGCAGAAGGGTCATCTTAGACTCGCATAAGGGTTACCCCATAACTAGGTAGTTATGTAAAGTAAATCTCCAAACTAAGAAAATATATAAGGGTAAATAAAAACATAATCAAAATATTTTAAAAATTCAAAACAAATTTCTAGATTTATTTAAAATTCATATAAATCCAATTCAATCATTCCCTACCTTAGAGAGGGTATTGAAAGATATTTTTGGACATTGATGACACTCATAACATGATAATGTAAAGGGTTAGTGAAAGTTTAGGATCTTACATTTTTTGTGTGTTAGTGTCAATATTAATTAATAACAGTAAAATGTGAAGACTAGAAAAAATTATCATTACAGCTGATGAATTGGTACTCATATAGTGTTTTAGTTGTGTTTATAGTCTCATTGTTATTTTTTACACCAATTTCAGGTTATGTTCCCTATAGAATGTATGAATGTGATGCTTTTAGGAAATACCATATGAGATGATATGGGTATACGATGAGGTATATTATAAGATAAAATTCTATTTTATACAAACAATTATGTTGTAATGTTAAGGTATATCATTGAATATGATATACCATAGGCACTATGCTTTCATAAAAGTCTTTTATAACGGTAGTGATAGTTAATATGACAATGTTTATTAAAATCCACCATGTAGGCTATTATTCTTAAATGATATTCGTAAATGAATAAATGAGGGTTGGATATATTATAGGTAATGAAGAATTAAAAACTAAAGGATTTACTAAAATGTTATATAACATTCAATTAAAGGTCAGGAAAGTTCCCAGAATTTCATAAGGCCTATATAAATAAATTTTTTTATTGAGGTAGTGTTTTTAGTGCATTATTTTCTAAAACTCCCTTGATCTCATAGATATATTACTATTCACTCTTAGACTTTACCAAGAACTAATATTCCATGGGTAATAAGAGGACCATTTTCCCATGATGAGATATTTAACACAACCCTTTAATAACTCTATAGGAGGGATGTTGTTTGGATATCTTTCATTTAATCATTATCAACCATAAATAATGAAGATGGATGAAGAAACAACCCATTAATTTAAGGTACATAGTAGGGTTTGTTTGATCCCAATGACAAGTTGGATGATTTTTTTGAGAGGAAGGAGGGATGGGTAGATCTATTATATATTTTTAAATACCAATTATAGTTGATTTAATTCATATAAAAAATAAAAAATTAAGATACATATTTTTATAATAGTTTATATCAACATGATCTCGCATTTACTATTTACACTCTCTATGCGAGACTACATAACACACTATAAAAAGATACCTATATCTTAAAGGGAGTCACAACCCTCTATAAATATCTTTCCAACAGTTAGAGGCACAACCCAAATCTAAACATTTACACACCTATAGGCCCAAACTAGAGCCTTATTTTGGAATTGAAGGAAAAACCAACCTCACCTTTATCTAAAAAAAGAAAAACCAAAACCCTTTAGTTTTACTTGACCAAGGCACAACTAAGATAATTACTTTTTCATCTTAGAGACCCGTGTAATAGACTGTATTTTTATAAGTTGTGAATTCCCAATGTATTGTTAATTTTGATGTACCGAGGGGTTAATTTTGAGAATTGGCTATTATATTGGTATTTTGAGTGCCTAGATTTTCTTAAAAGGTGTTTTTCTTCATGGTTTATGGAATAAAATATTTCATAGGATTTTAGGTGGATGATGAAGTAATTTATGGGGAATTAAGATGATAAAATTTATATAAATAGTTTATTCATGTTTTGATGGGTGTAATTCATGCAGGTAGGGATCCTTAGGTGGTACATTCATGCTATGAATGAGGTATAAATAAGAAGGGATATCTACCAAATTTTTTTGATGTGACTATGGGGTTCAGATTTTAAAATTTTTCTATGAACATGGTCTTACCTGTTACTGTATGAGTATTCTTGACATGGACCCCCTATTAACACCATCAACTAGTATTGGAAGCCCCATTTTCAACGGCTTTCTTATAATTTCATCAAGAGTCTTTTTAGGGACCCCTTGGATTCCATTGTTCATTGTTCATTAGATAAAGAGGGAGATCCATATTTGGTTCTTCTCTTCACCTCCATTAGACACAATTTTATCTAAGCTTTTTAGGGTGTTTTTGATGACACGATTCATGGTATTTTCTTCCCCTTCTCTCCTTTTTCATTTCCCCTTTGTTCTTCTTTAGTTTAGTTTGGATGGTTAGGGGTGCGGGGGAATGGATTCACCAGAGAATAGTTAAATCATTATTATTGTTGAGGATTTTATGTGCATCTCGTAGAGGACATCCTAGTTGTTTTAAATCGATATACTATTAGTATTTTACCTTACGGTATGTTTCCTGATGAGTTTATATATGGTTTTATATAAATTTGGATGAAATTGGTCATTTAGTAGGAGATTTAATTCCTTAATTTTGTTTGTCTTACACCCAAGTGAATTTCTAGATGTTACCACACAAGACTAATAATGTTTTCGATTCCATATAACAACTTAGTGAGTTTATAATTAGTTATTACATTTTAAATTTTTTTAATTTTTAAATTGATTAATTTTAGTATTTTAATTTATGATATAATGATATTGTAATTAGTGTAGGTTTGGTGAGTGTGTGATGGATTTATGGAACATCTATTTTTGTAGGAGGACATAAATGTAATTGTGACTCTAATTATATTAATGATTTTACATTATTATTCCATCATTATCAAATAATTTTCCATGCTTCACTACTTGTGTTATTTGACTATAAATTATAATGGGCTCACATAAACATAACAGTTAAAATGGAGTACATATATTTTTAAAGTGATATATGGTTTTACCTTGGTCAAATGGGTGTTGGTGGCCTTATTTGTGGTTTTCTTAGTGGCGTGTGTCGGATTTCAAAGAGATAATGATTTAGTTTTTAAAATGTTTTTTTATAAAGGGTTTTAAATGAAATGAAATTTAATGTATATATGATTATTTGTGAATAGTTTTTGAAATATAATTTCAAAATGTGAATGGGTTTTTATAAGAATATTTTTGATAGAATTTATCCAAAGGTCTTTTATGAGTAATATTCGATGCGATGGATTTTTATAATGGATTTTAAAAGGAGATTTTGATTTGGTTTCCAAAAGAAATACCTAGGGGATTGTTCGAGTGTTCTAGTCCACTATACATCATGTGGTATATACCATATTTTTTAAGTCTTATACACATACTTTTCTACTTATTTTTTATTTCCTGATGTATAATTTGTTACATAATGATTCATGTTGTGTGTGTAGTCCTGTTAAAACTAAACTTTTGGTATAAAAGTAATTGTGTGATCTAGAAAAATGTGACAGAACCCTTAGAGGGACGAGATGGATGTTGAGATAAATTTATATGTGAGGCTAAATATCAAGTGACTGGAACCCTTCTAGTGTGTTTTTGAGCTTCTGAGATGTTTTTTATGATTTTTGTGTTACTAAATTTTTGTGAATACTATATGAATTTGAAGGGTGAAAAATTGTTATAGGGGAGAGGGTACCATGGACTTGCCTCACCATTCATGATATGTCATAAGTTGGGATACCATAATATAGAGTCCTTGTTATATGTGATGGTTGATCCCTCCATGAGTGAGATAGTTGGATTGAGCATGAAGGTCCCTCTAAGAGTGAGATGTCAGGTATTGATGGAATGAAATTTGGTTTGTCATGTGTGGAATGATTGGACCCAAGTAATGAGATTTGATAATGGGACCCCCATGAATGATATGAAATATGAATTCTGATGTGCCATAGGTTATGTGTTTATTTACCTACGTTCAGTGAGAAGTTTGTTGCTGGTTAGTGATGTAGACTCCCTTGAGTAATAAGTAATGAAAAAATAATTTTTATGAGATAAAATAAATATTAAACCCTACCTAGAGTCTTTAGGCATTGGTTGAGACTTTTGTAAGCAATGACTCGTTCTAGAATTGGTCAAAGCAGGTATAGTAAGGTCTTATGGTGACCTAGTTAGCACATTAAGATATAACATGTATGTGGTTTTTGAATTTTCTATTTCATTTCTTAGATATTGGGTTTCATAGATAATGGGATTCATTTCATGGGGCTATTGTAATTTTTTGAACCCAAATTAATGTAGTGATAGTGGAACTCGTAGTGCCTCTGGAGAGGAGAGTGTTTTGAGTGTGTTGTTATGTTGTTTAATGGGATCATTTTGTGAAATAAATTACTAAATTGGATAGGTTTTAAAATTCAATTTAAATAAATTGACATAAATTTGGAAATCTCCTAAATTGAACCTTTAAATCATTATTCCGTAATTATGCTTTCCCCCCTTTAGTCCAGTGAAATCTCACTTGGTTACCCTATTTTGGTTTTTTCTACTTAATCATAAGAATAGAATTTTTACTCAAAAATATAACTTCAACTATAAAATTTATTGGTGATCTCCAATAAACCTTAGATCATCCCACTACTTTTGATCTCACGTAGTGGAGATAACTTAAGTGTATAGTTTGTTAAATCTAGTGAAAGAGGGATGAAAAAAATCAAAATTCATAGTAATAAGGAAAAATCATAATCATAAAATGAATTAAAATAAATCAAGAGAGATGAAAAAAATCTATACTAAATTAAAATATATAATTGATTATGGTGATGGTAAGGTAAATCTCTTTAACTCAACCATTATCGTCTTAGTTTTATATCATAGGAGCCGTTACAGTATAATTAAAAAACGAATAAAACAAAAACTCTTGTTGACTGAAAAAATTCAAAATTATATCTTTCTCAAAAGTGAAAAATATCTTATTTATATAAAAATATAAGAGATTATTCATGTGCATCTAAGTTTCACTAACGAGAGTTTCAAAAATCTATTTTCTATCTACAATTATTCTAGTATTTTTGAAACATTCTTAAATTTTTGAACCCATCATCATTTCATTAGATTGTCTCTATGTGTATATCTAGATGGTTTATATTTCACCAATTGAGCATATAAAAATTCTATTCTTTCTTCAATATCCTCCCATGATAGCACTCTATAATAGTTCAGAAGTAATCAGGGGTGAAATGATCCTATGCTCCATGACTCTAGTGAAAATCAATTCCACTTGAGAGTTTTCATGGGGATGAGTTGGGACTTGGAATTGGTTATTTTTCTATTTAAATGGGATGGTATAGTATTGGAAGTATACTTCTACATACTGGTCCTGGTCATCAATACACTTTCGATTCAATGGAGTAGGTATGAACACTAATAGTTCACTAAACATAGGTTGTAGTGATGGGATTCAAGGGAAGAGGGCCAAGAAATGTGCTTTGAAAGCAGGTGAATTCTTGGTCCAAAATAAATATGTATGGTTCTGGAATGGTTTTTATAATTCTATTATAGTGCTACGATAGTTTGGATCATGTTCCAATATTAATGCTGAATTTGTTAGCATACGTTAGATCTACTTCAGTTGATTAAAGTGATTTTGGGTGATGGGGTTGATCTTTGTCATGGGGTAGTTATACTAAAAAACCAAAAAGGGTAATTAGGTTATTTTATTATTGCAATAAGAGTCTTTAGAATTTCCTAGTTATGTCCTTACCACATGGAGTATAAAATAGTGACATCTTAGTGCAATAAAGAGGTAAAATGTTTTCAAGGGAGGCACTGTGAAATACTGCACCAGTGCTTGTGTGTTGATAAACTTGTTTGGGACTTGGAATTAATTGATTAATTTCATCAAGTGTTTGGAATGACATTTCTTCTTGAATCATAGTTTTTTAATGGGGAAGAAATCACGATCTGCCTCTCGTTTAATCATATACATGAAACACACACAACAATGAACACATGTTTTCAATATTGGGAAAATATTCACTCAACTTCAATCTATGTTCTCGTAATATGGTGTTTAAGCTTGGTCAATGATTGAATTCCAATCTAGATTTTTTGGGATTAGTATTATCAATAATCATCACGTCTTGGATCATCTTTCATTCATGCTCAACCATGTACAAGTTTCAATTTCGATATGTGAGTGCATCACTATGAGATGAGTTCTAAAATGATCTCATGGAGATAAATATGAATATGGGGAGTGTCTGGTGGCTTTACAAGGTAAATTTTACTGATGAGATCAGTTTTTTAGGTTCCCAATTTATATCTTACAGTTGATGATCTTAATAGGGTGCATCAGTTGCCTGTAGTAGTATGGAGATGGATGCAGAAGAGATTCCATAGTCGATTGCGATAGTTTATCTGACTATATGAAGTGGGATGGGCATAAATGCTTGAGCTAGTGGGAGATTCTGATAAAGGTGAAGGGATTTGGGGGATTGAAGTGTAGTTGGTTGAAGTGGAGACAATCATAGTCATTTGGTGGAAGGGAGCGGTTGACTATGTGAACTTGAAATTTTCACTTTCAATTAGTTAAGTCCTTTGCAACATTTGCAGTGTGGTCATATATAGTCACTTCTGTTTCCATGGTTGGTTGATTCTATAATTTTTGGCTCATTTATAGTGATATGAATGATAACTTAGAGCAGGATTATGGAAGATTATAGGCCCTCAATTGTTTCTAGGATTGTCATGAAAAAAGTCATGTTCTCCTGACCATTCGGTCGACAGCATGAAGAAAAGTCTCACAGTCACCTTCCATTATCACCTTCTTAGTATGTATATTAAAACATGATACTTGGTTTAGTATTATTATACATCAATATTAAATTTAATTAAAAATAAAAAATAAAATTAAAAGACAATGATAAAAAATCATAATTTACAAATATCAATTTTGAATTTTATTTAATTAAAAATGAGTAAAATAAATACAAATTTAGTTTTGAGTCTTAAATTTTTTAATTTAAAATATAATTTATAAAATTAAATATTAAATTCAAAAACCTTTTACTAGTTTAATACTAAAATTATGGTTTGTTTAAATAACCCATGAATTGAGTAAATAATAAAATTCAAAAATTAATGTTGTTCATCTAACTAATTCCAAATGTATACAAAATTATTATTTTGGTATGATTTAATCATATTTTCAATTAATTTGGGGCTTAATTTCAATAAAAATAAGAAGAAATGTTTTTATAATTTTTTTCACATTACTCCCCCACACATAATTTACTTACTCCGACAAAATATGTAGAATTCCATTTAGTCTAAATAATTTTACTTCATAGACCTAAGTACACTTTCCGAAGAAGAAATAACTCATAGATTCATCAATTTTTTGAATTATCATGAATCCACTATGAATTCAATTCATTGTGATAATCCAATTAAACCCTATGTTTATGTTCTTGGTTTATAAATGGAATAGATTTCAGTGGAATCAAGACTTTAAAAATTGGTAACTTTCCAGTTCCTTCTATCCCAATATTAATATTTTTGGGTTCATTTTAACTCTTAAATGATAATTCCTAAATTAAATTCAAATATATCATCTACCCCATATTCATCCAAGTTCACAATTCCCCAAATATTTTCATCACATTTTTCTATTATCACTTATTTATTTTTTCTAGCCATATTTGTGCAAATAAATTCTTGTGTTTATATAGATATACCTATAACTAAACCATACCATGATAACATGTATCCACAAGAATTATTGTAATTTTCATGGTATAGAAGAAACACATGGGTAACTAGCTATTACGTCACTATAATTCGTATTTAATGTATAACAACAACAAATATGTTCTAATATTGAATTACGAATTCTTATTTATTAGTTCACATTTTCTTGTTTTAATCTAGTTCATATGAGTTAAACATATGACTTATAGGGACACTATTTAAGGTTTTAATCAATCCCTAGGGATATGTTACCTAGGTTTAATTTCATCACTCCAGTTCACTCATGTTATGATTTTGGTTCCAATACGTTCTTTATCATTCACAACTCTTTTCCTAGTTCCCATGAAGAGACCTCCATGAAATCATTTTTATGTTCACTCAAGAAATAATTTAAGTATAATACTTATTATAAACTATAAAATCATTCCATTCTATATTGAAACATTATATAGTCAGGAAAAAATTAAGTATTATATTTCCAATCTATGAATCATTCTAAAATTCCAAAAAAATAACGAAGAATTTATGTAGATACTTAGAATGTAGGTTTTTCTATAACAATTTATTTGTTTAAAAAAAACATAAAAATAGGTTCACAAATATTATAAAATTTAATTTTCATTCTAAATGTTTTTCCAATCCCCCACACTTATCTCGGAAAATTTTTAATTAATTTTGGAAGGCATTTGTTCTAGTAAAAATAGATTTAAAAATCAGAAAATATTAAAACTAGTGTGAAGGAAAGAGAAATCCTAGGGTTACTTTATTCAATAGAAATATGGAGAATTTTGGAACATCCATTTGTTCCTTATAAAATTATTAATTGAAATAATTCATATTTTGATCATTCACATTGAATGTGTGCTACGATTTGGCTACCTAAATTTACACTAAACATAATGGAAATATATTTGTAACCACGTATAGACCAAATTAAATAGAACAATGTTTATTAGGAATGATATTAATTATGGAAGATAATAGTTACAATTTATATTCAATTTGAAATCATATTTTTGGAATGATTTTATCATGGATTTTTTTGGACTTCTCCTTGTACATTAGGGTGCTATCATATTCCTTCCTTCTCATCTCTTATACTTACATCATTTTCCATTATATATAATTTTATTTTACCTTTTTCATGACCTTGTAAGAAATTTTTTACAAATCAATATACAATTGAACATAATTTCCATGATATTTTTTGTAATGGGACATACCAAAGGGGGGTTTATAGGCTGTTTTGTATACTAATAAATCATCCTCAAGCATCTTAATAAAGTCCTTCATAGTGGATTGTATGACCTTATTTAGATTCCAATTTATGTATCAGCTAAACACATATGATTTCCCAATTTTTTGTGAATGATATAAATTTAGGGCTTTTAGTACACTCCATATCTATTTGTTAATGTTTTTATATACTTATAATATAAGTGTGTGACTCGGTTGATGACTATGAATCAAGGTCCTCTAAATCTAGATTGTTTTATAAATTTAATGAGAACTATATAATTATATTTTATGATTATATTTTCTTTAATCCATAGAAAAAAATATTCCACTACTAATAAGATTTAGAAGAAACCAAATGGGATAGGGAATTTATCCATGAAATCTAATCCCCATGCTTCAAATATTTCAAAAAAATGAAGGTATATTGGGAATTTAATATCTTTTAGAAACCCCAAAAGTGGGTTGCCAATTTTTACAAGACTTATAGAATTTATACGAGTCCTTAAAATTGAGGTCCAATATAATAAATATTTTAACACCTTCCAAGAAGCTATATGGGGTCCAAAATATCCTCCACATTAAAGTATATCAGAAAATATAAGTATAAATTTAATTTATTCCTTGTGTATACACCTTTTAATCAATTGGTCAATACAAATTTGTAATAAATATGTATCTTCCGAGAATATATACCTTGAATTATATTTTAATTTAAAAATTAATTGATTATTTATGAAGTAGTTACCTTTGAGGTGACAAAAAAAATCACTAGATCAGTATACTGAGACACATGTTTGACTTTTGGTAGTTTCTCACCAGGGAATGAGTCATCTGGGGCTATTCTAGTTAGTGGATCTACCACAGTAGTGTGTGGAAATTTACTCATGAGGTTTTCCATCAGATTTTCATAAACCTTGTTATCCTTGATCTAGAAGTAAATCTAATGTAACATCAAATTTCACCACACTTGTCTTAGATTTTTATCAACTTTCTTGATTATATAATTGAGTGTTGCATGATCCGAATAAAAAAAACTTTAATTTTTAAATGTAATATTGAAATTTTTATGAGTAAATAAAAATTTTAAAAAATGATTTTCTATTTTCATGGAGATTTACTTGGGCTATACCTAGGGTCTAAGATGTTTAAGATATCACTTTTAGTTGGAAATTTACTTTTTGAGAACATGTAATTCACACAATATTATTTGAAGCACCACACAATATCAAGAAGGGTTAATACCAGTTAAGTGGGATGATTATATGGGCTATGGTCATACTCTCTTTATAATTATCAAATTAAATCCTATTTAAATATTACATTAAAAGTAATGTTCCTTTTTTTAGTTGGTTAGTTAGGGGTAAATAAATATTTTTAAAATCCATTATAAACCTTTTGTAAAACTATCGTGGTCTAAAAATATCTAATTTGACTCACTATATTGGTGTACCTTAGTGTAGAAATATATTAAATTATATCCTTATCCACTTCAAGACCATCTTTAGAAATTATATTTACCAAAAAATTTCCATTCTCCACTATGAAACGAAATTTATCAATGTATAAAACATGGTTGTTCTCAATACATGTTTTAAAATGGTTTATAAACTCTCATGATAGGTGTCAAATATCATTACATATATAGTAAAATCATTAAGGAGTACCTAAATGAATATCCTAATAATGTATAAATTTATGATTACCATGAAATTTTGATAGTTAACGAGAGAATTTTGAATCCAAAAGGGAATCCTTTAGAAATAAAACTCTTAAATTATTCTGAGTCCTTGTGGACAATAATTTAGTATAGTCTGTATGTAAAACAATATATATAGTTTTGGTTGGAACTATATTAATGAGACTGACCCATTGAGACTTTGAGATTGGGTAAATTATTCCAACTCCTAAAATATTTTCGGCTTCTTTTTTAATAATATAGAATTGGGTTGGGTTGTTCCTTCTTTGTGGGTTTCTTACTGGTTTGGAATCACTTTTTAGAAAACTCATATACATATAGGTGGCTAGGATAATCATTTAAATGTCTCATAGTTTCAATCCTATTTACTTATTTTTTTTATTTATAATTTCTAGTAGTTGTACCTATTAATAGAGTTGTAAATTATTTGAAATTATAACTGAAACATCACTATTTTCCTTAAAATGGATGTATTTCAAATTGGATTGTAGAAATAATAGTTCCATTTTATGTGATTATATAATGATGATTTTTACTTAGTGTTATCCATTATTACAATAATAAAATTTAGTGTGGTAGTGTAAGTAAATGGTTTTGATTAAATCATTAAAATATGTTTCATCATCTTCTTTAAACTATTCAACACATAAGAAAATTTACATATTAAGTTTCTTTTAAAAAAAATAGTCATATCATAAATTCATTCTTTCCAATGCTTCACCTAATTAGATAATGTCATTAAATAATTCAATCTCTTCTTCTAAATAAAAATTATATTCACAATGATTCAATATAAGAACTTATTTTTTATCATGGGGGAAATTTCATTGAATAAAGAATGTTAAATTTCATTTTATTATCTCTAAAATACTTTGAATGAGTTCCCTTATTGGCATTTATTATTGTTTTGGAAGTATTAAGATATGTATTACCTAGATTGATGAGGTAATTAACTCTATCAATTTCTTCCTCTATGTCTAGAATATAAAAATAGGTTGGGAACATGTGTCCTTTCACACATCCCCTATCATCCTCAAGAAATCCAATTGGAGAAGTAATAATTCGTTTGTAAATTTTACAAGAATTCTGGTGGGTTTGTGAACTATTATCCATAAGAAAGAATAAACCAAGTAAATAATTCTATTAATTGATGTTGTCAAATCACAAAATATATTTGAAAAAATACGTTTTTCTATAATGATTGTGATAGTGAAGATACCCATATCATGGAATTTTCTATGTATTTGTTGGGTATCAAGGGAAAATACATTTTTTACTTGAATTTATCTTTTCATGTCCTTGTAGTCTCTTATTTTAGATGTATATATCCTTGATAAACCTTGTAAATAATGGGGTTTTGTGGATGGATTCAAAAAATGGAATGTTGATCTGTACTCTTTTTAATGTCTCCAAGATATATTATTGCATTGACTCTTCATTTGTTCTCTTAGGTTATTTAATTCTCATTGAGAAGGGTGATTGGGAATAATTTATAACCTATATCTTTTATTTTCCGTTATATTTATTGACTAAGTGTATATGAATATATTTTTATTCCTATAGATCTTTTTCATGGCTAACATCTTTATGTTTAGGGGGCTATCCATTTCTATATTCGGCTTGGGATGATGATTATTCACTGTTATTCAGTTACATAACAATATTCAATTAAAGGTAACTAACATTTACTTTAGGGTTAATAATTTATTGAGTATTTTTTACCAAAAAGTTTATTTTTCATGTCATTTATGAATGTTATGATTTGGAAATACTATCCATGTATTTGAATTAGTGATGATCCATGAGTTCTCAGAGTATTTTTCTGACTGGATAGAGGGATCTTGATTATTCTATTTTTTCGGTATTTATAGTGGGTTGATAACTATATCTTAAAAATAATGGTATATATAATGATGGTTGAAAACCTTAATTGAATTTTGATATTTTCGGATGTTTGTTCCCAACCCCAAATTGTGTTTTATAGTATTTTTTTAATCCCAAATTATTTTATAGTTTTTTCTATTATATCCTATATTATATGGTATCATAACTCTCTTATAATTGTGTGAATCCATCCGTGTATTATTTTTGAGAGTAGAAAATATTTTAGACCCAAGGGGGTGTAATTGGTGTTATTTCTGGTACATTTTCATAGGTAATTATCACATAGTATAGTCTTGTTATTCAATTTTATTTTTAAGTAAAGAGGATTTATAACTTCTTACCTCATGAAATCAATTTGTGGTAGTTCATGTCTCATATTTTCAGGAATTTTGAGATATAATATAAATTATTTCTCATAATTTAGTAAGTGACTTTTCAATTAGTGCCCCTTTAAGTGACAGATCTAGTAGGTTTTGGTCATTTTCCATCAACCCTTGGAAGAATAATACTAGGATATTATGGAATTTTAATGTTTGGTCTGGGAAGGATGTTATAAACCACTTAAATAACTCCCAAAACATTTAGGTAGTATCTCAAATTTATTACTTGATTTTGTAAATCTATTTACTTTCCTGGAAACTCCTTAGTGGAGGGAATAATTTTTAGAGGAACCCATTATGTAGCTCATCCTAGTTGATAACTTTTAGAGGTTGGAGTTTTTAGAGATAATCTTTGTCCGGTCCATCAATATTTTAGTGTAAGGGATTCAAGACTATTCAGTCCTTAGTGAATTCATTTGGTTCTAAACTATTAAATATTTTTCAAAATTATCTTGTACTCATTCTGGGATCTTCTCTAAAAAAAATAAATTTTTGTAGTAACCCAACCATTATGATTTTAATCTTACAATATTTTTGATTATTTGGTTTTAAAAACCTATTATCATCTGAAAAATTGGGTGAGTGAAAATCAATCAAGGTATTATTTAATTAATAAATACATTATTTAAATTTTTCACTACATACAGTGACTATACTGGAATAATCAGATGAAAAAGGGGAAGTTAGTCAATGTAGTTGTGATAAAATGAATCTACACTTCTTAAGTGATTCTTAAAATTAATATTATTGGAAATAGAATTATTTACCCTTTTTGATTAAGACTAATGTTGTGAGATAAACTTGATATAGAAATTTATTGAAATAATTTAAAAAATCGAATTAAAAAACATTGGCCTCCCCAGAAAAAATACTGAGTTGATGAGATATGTGTCATGTGTCCCTTAACAATTTTTTTTGAAGCTCGATGAATATAGTGAGAGTGTAACTCAAGTAGTATATAGATATGAGAGTGTTTTGATTATGTTCTCATATTTTAACGGGTTCCGTGCAAGATATCAATTATTAAATTGGATTGGTTTTTAAATTCAATTTAGAAGATGTTTCAAAACCTTGGATATCCATTTAGCCACCCTTTTAAAGCATTGTTACTTATTTTCTGTCATTTTTTCGCTTTAATAAAGTGAAACCTCACTTGGTTACTCTCTCCAGAGTTTATAAGATTAATCAAAGAAATGAAATGGTTTTTGTAATCTCTAATTTCACATAGCCTAGTGATTTGAGATCTCTAGTGACCCTTAGAAAATCCGACCACTCATTATTTAAAGCGGTAGAGAGAACCTACATGGCATATGTGTGAAATATATGGAATAAGGAAAGTTAATTAAATATGAATAGTAATAATGAAATCTCATAATTCTCTGAATATTTTGAATAAATAAAGATACGTGAAGAGAATATATACACAATTAAATTATTTAAATGATCACAAGGGGTATGCAGAATCTCCATGGCTTTGAAACTAATGGCTTATTGTGAAATCATAAGAGTCATTACAATTTAATTAGAAGACAACATAAAATATAATCTCTAGTTGATATATAAATCATGGAATATACTCTTTATATAGAGTGAAATTTTCATTATTTATAGAATAGTGACCATAGATTCTTCACATGCTTCAAAATTTCTACCACATGAGTATCACCGATCCATTTCATATCTACAATAATTCAAATATTTATAAAATATTCATCAAATTATGTGCTTATATTCCTTTCCTTTGATTTTATCCATATTTAATACAAAAGGGTCATGATTTTACTAGGTTATTGTATGAATATTATATTCATACTTAACTCATATAGGATGATCTAGATCTATACTTGTTTTATAATAATAGAGTGTGAAATGCTCATATTCTCTATGGATCTAGTGATTTTTTTTCTACAGGGTTTTCATAGGGATGTTTTGGGATTTGGTTTAGGGGTATTCTATTAAACTGGGTGGGCTAGGATTGAAAGTGGTATTTTAAATTCATGCATGGTGATCACTACAGTTGGGATTCAATGGAGCCGGTATGGAACTTATTGGTTTACTAGACATAGACATGAGTGATGTTATTCTAGAGAAGAGGGCCATGAAATGATATTTCACAGTGGGTGTAATCTTGAGCCTAAATTGATAATCATGTAACTAGAATTGTTTCAATTTTATAGATCTATTTTAGAAATACAATATGTTGAATTATGTTCCAACACCTAAGATAAATTTTCAAGCTCAATTTTGTTTTGTGTTGAATTTTAGTAAAGATATGTTGGGTGATTGAGTTCATCTCAGATATGGGATAGTGATGATAAACATCAATAAGGTTGATTAGGTGTTTGTCTTGGCATGAGGATAAGCCTTATAGTGATTGGATAAATATTCATTTTTTATTTGATTTTCAAAATCCACTTTTTGGTTGAGCGGTATCCTACACATACTAGGTAAGAACTATAACACCCAATTTCAAAGATCAAAAATAAAAAATTACACTGTGCATTAGAATATCACGATACAAAATTCACACACATCTATCAAGTCACTAACCAAAATCAGCATAAATTTGAGGAACTACAAACTAATGCATCAGTAGTTGTGTAAAAATACATTATTTTAGGGGTTCAGGTCATTGATATATTTCATCAAGTGATCATAATCTGTCACAATATGTACATGCAACCTATGAATGGAGAAGAGATTATTTCCCATAAAAAAGTTTTAAATTATACACATAACACCCATATATGTATTCATATGCCTTTAATATCAGGATAATATTCATTTGGATTGAATTTGAGTCTTTCAAATATGAGGTTTAAGATTGAAAAAAGATTAAACTCTCATCCTATAATGGGACGAATTTGATGATTGATAACCATAAATTGATGGGTCATATTTTTTTCATACTCAAACCTAGTTATGTTTTGATATAGATATGGGACTACAACACTACAAGATGAGTATTGAATAAAGGTTATGGAGATTACTATAAAGTAGGGGCACAATCAGTTTCTTGGTGAGGAATAATCGACTAATGTAGTTAGTTAGTGATTTAGGTGGATAGATTCACATGAATATACCTGATAATGATCTAATATGATCAAATGTGGCATGTCATTAAACCATGTAGAGATGCATAAAAATGGATTCTCAAGATTTTGTTCTGGTCTGTGCTTAGTGAAGAGAGATTAGATGTTGAGGTGAAGTCGATTAAAGTGAAGACAATTATGATTGATTTGTGGAAGGGTGCAGTCGACCATGATTTTTTTTTATGTTTTCACATGTGGTTGGGTGAGTGCATTGTGGAATTTATAGTGTAGTCACATGTGGTTACATGTGTTACCATGTATGGGTGAGTATCCACATTAAATCAATTCACTAACCATTATATGAACAATATATTTGAGATTTAGTGTTTTAGATTGAAGGTGATAGCTTATGGGATGATGATGTGTTAGGTTGTCTTCTCATAGTCATTCTATTGACCGCATGAAGGAAAGTTACGTGATCAATTTTTTTTCATTTTCAAATCATGTATAATTAAAAACCAAAACTCGGTTTAGTATGATTTAATATTAAAAATAAACTTAAAAAAATTTAAATTCATATTAAATTCCATTTAACAATAAAATTTTAAATTTATAAATATCAGTTTATGAATTTAAATCAATTTAAAATTAATTGAATATTAAAAAATGAATATATAAGCCTTTTAGAAATTTAATTTCAAAGAATATTGAAACATTTAAATATCAAATTAAAAAAAATTATCATTTTGGTTATAAAATTGTTAATTTTTTATTACCTAACATAATTAATAAATAATAAATATAAAAAATTAAATTTTCTATTCTAAATAATTTCAAATTTCCAAAAATATCAATTATGTATGATTTACTTTGGATTTCAATTAAGTAGGGGTTACCATATATGAAAAGTAGTTAATTTTTATATAAAATTTGTCTCACAATGAGTATGACTACCCTTATTTATATATTCTACTTGAACATCCACTTGATCATATCAACACTAATCATTATTGAGGAATTTTGAATTCCCAATGGGTCATTAGGCCCTCCCCCTACTTGTGTACATGAAATGGGTTTTGATATATGTGGTAAAACCTGCAATTCTCTATCAAAAAACAATTGTAAATTAGAGTTGGGCTCTTGATTTATTCTATAGGTTACAGATGTTGAGGATACATTCGGATGATTATGTGAGTTGGGCTAATGGATAATGTATTTTTGTCAATTAAATTTCTGAATGTGTACTAGATATTTCAATATTTATTATATAACATTCATGTTTTACTTTTTATAGAATAATGTTACATTTTATGTTCTAATGAATCTTGTAGATATTTTAATACTTTCTATTATGGAATATGGGGGACCTGTCAGCTCCGTTTTATTTCTATAGCTTTTAAGGATTTTTTTTATGGATGGGTCATTCCATATTTTAGTATATTTGGGAATGAACTTTGGGAATTTTTTATAGGGAATATTATTCCAATAATTGTTTTTCATTCACCACTAGTCAGTAGCCTCTAGTGTATGGGGATTTTTTCCTAAGGTTATGTAGATACACCCTCTGAAGTTTCATTCAAGAGATTAAAGTCGGGGCATTAAAAAATTGTACTAGAGAATGTGTTTTTCATGGAATAGTGATAGATAATTATGGAGTTATGATTTCTGGACATGGGAGGTAGATATTTTCCATTCATAGACATCATGTCATTGGTTGAAATCCAAGTTTCCTATGGATGAAAAGTGTTGAGAATGGGAACACTAAGATGTATGAGGCATTGGTTAGGATAATAATTACAATGTGGGATGGAAGAGGTTTGGGACGAGTCATAAGGTTCATCATGATATCACCATGCTTAGGGAATGATACACTTTCTCTTTAGTGGTGATGTTTAAAAAACAACCTCATCAGAATCCATTATTAATTGAAGAAACAAAAAATATAATCAATGTTGTCAAATTTCATGAGATTATGTTATTATGTTAATATAGATACAATGTTATTTATTTATAAAATGTGTCTTTTAATTTCTATCCACCATATAGTAATAGTTTTAATAATCTTGTAATTTTGAGATAAAACATTATTTGAAAGAAAATACATGTTGTGGTGTGAGGTGTGCGTGGAATGGTTTTGTAAGTTTATCTTACTTGAAATGGATCATAGTGTCAGTTATTTTTAAGTGGTTTGTTTTTTATCATTTTTTTTTGAAAATTAAGGGAAAAAATATTCTAGAATTATATTTTGATATTTTTATTTAAACCAGTATCAATTTTTCTAGAAAGTGACTAACTAGGAAAAGGATTTCTGTGATCTCAGTTTTTATGAAAACCCTTGGATACAAAGGGGAATTTTGAAAAATTAGCTATGTTTTTATGTGTGTTATTATTTTGAATTGGTATTAATATAAGTGATTAGTAGCTATGTTAACTATAAGACTATCATTTTTTTTCTTTGAATAAGGGGAACCCATATTCTTCATTTTTTTGGTTGGATTATGGGAATCGTTAGTTGTAAATCACTATGTATGTTTGACAGATATGATTTTTCTAGTGCTGTATCAGAAATAGAAACTAGTACCTGTATTGGAAAGGTTTTTTTCTTGATAACTGGGAGTGTCTTGGGTATTGTACAATAAAGTCGGTGAGTATTCCATTGATCTTTTGTGGGTTCCACTTGTGGAATTCTTGTGAGATGGAAGTTTGATGTTGATTGGATCAAGTAGATGGAGGTGATTTTGGATGTTTTAGGGATTGGAATTCGATGTTACTTAATTGTTTATTCTTGTTAGATCATTCAGTGTTTATTTTGGGGGATTTGATAGGTTTTAACATTGTGTGTTAATTTCTTTAAGGAATTACTATGGTGTGAAACTCCATTACCTAGAATTTGATGTTGGTAGAAGATAATTTTAATAGGAAGCTCCATAATTATTTGGATGTATTAGTTATTGAAACTTTTGTACTTGGGTTCGATGAGTGTGGTTGGGTTTTATCATGGAACTCAATGATCAGTGTTTTGTTTTTCTTCATGGGTGTGAGCTATGTTATCACATTCAATCATTACATGTGGTATTGGATAAGACATGTGTGGAGAAGATCAGGTTTTGGTTCAGATAGGTGATGAAAAAAATAATCCAATAGTGGAGATATTTAAATTAATTAGGGGTGTACAAAATTTATATTATATGGGTTAGGTTGTAGTGAGAATTTTCAATATATGGTTGACGTGGAGTAAGACTTATAGTGTGCATGTGGATCCAATTGATCTAGTACTATGGAGTATACATGGTTGAGAATTAAGGTGTGATGTTGGATAGAGTCTATGTGCTTCCAATAGGCCTAATATGGTGGTAGTGGGATCATAGTGTGAGTTAGATAGATGATGCAGTAGTTCTTATGGGTAGATAATGAGAGTTGGATGGGCTGGTTATTGATCCAATTGTGTAGTTTCATTAGGATTTTGGTGGGCCTTTATTGTCGGTGTTAGGTAGTTTAATGATTCCTTTAGGTGTTAAGGAATAATGAATGTATGGGGAAGTGACACTGTGGTGTGTTATAAGTTATGGACAAGAGGTTTTAGGAAAGGTTATCCATGTTAGGTTTCATAACTCATTTTAGACAACCCATTTATCTTGGATCCAATAATGACCATGGTGAGACCCAATGGGTGTTTTCGATTCCCACATACTGACCGCTAGAACCCATATATACAACAAGAACTAGAGGGAGTGTGTAATGTGTGATGAAAACAATCCCTGTAATATCCCAAAAAATAGTTCTATGGAAAATATCCACTAAATAATCCCAATGTTCCTAATATATTAAAAACATTTCATGATAAAATAGTTTTCACATTTATATTAAAATCATGGTGAAAACATTTACCCTTTCTACAATTGCAAAGAATATACCATATAACATAGGTTGATGAACACTTTTAAATAGAACATTATTTTAAGAGTATATCATTTATCCATATCAAAACCAAATAAAAATAAAATAAAATAACAATAGAGAACTTCCCAAGGATAATAAATCACTACTAAAAATCGGGCCTTTAATAGTGCTAGTAAAATACTGTTACCAACGCTATAGAAGAAATGATAATGTAAGCTGTGTTAATGGGTTGTCTTAAATAGAACTTGTAAAAATAACTAATAAAGGCCACTTTTAATAGCAGAAAAAAATAAAATATAAAGGGGGACTTTATTAGTAATGTTAAAGGGGGCCTTTTTCCTCACTTATAAAGACCACCTCTAACAGTGTTAAAAAAAGTGCAGATAAAGGCCATACTGATAAAGGGTACAATTTTTTTTCACCCACCTTTATTAGTGCTCCCCCACCCCTTTATCATTTCTCCTCCACCCCTTTATCAGAACTTTAGATAATACCACCCATAGTATGGACCCCTACCTCCAGTGAGTTTCAAGCCCAAGACCTCCAACTTATACACCAATGCCTTTTCCATGACACTATACTATTTTATTTTACATTTTATGATATATCTATATATTAATATATATTTTGTTATATTTTTGTGTCCATATATTTATATATATATATAGTTATATATATATACATTTAAATGCATATTTATTTATATTTTTGTAAATGTATATTAACTCTAAAAACCCTTAAAACACATAAAAACGTCAAGAAACTATGAAAACCCTAAACCCCTAAAAACTATGAAATGAACATAACTTCTAATCCAAGATTACTGTTACGATTCACATGGAGTAAAATCTTTGATCATGAAATGATCTTCAATATGATAAGTTATAGATGCCGAATGGACACCAGAATCAAAATTTATATCCATTTGAATTTTAAGAAATAGGGATTAGTGGAAAAAACTCTGTTTTAGAGGCCTTCTCGAACTTTATAGGGTTAAAATTGATAGATCTATTCTCCATCATTCTGAGATCATCTATGTAATATAGCTCATTATTGGAATGGATTTGATATGTCGTAGAGCCCAAACTAACCACTAGATCAAAAGTTATGGTTGTTTGATGTTCGAGTTACATGTTCAACCTATTTTAGATCTTTTATTATTATTTTTGATTTTTTTTCTTCAAATGGATATTAAATGTCTACTAATTGGTAATAATAAGCATAGTATTAGTTAAAAATATTTTATTAATTATTTTATAAGTAATTTACACTGAATATCTTATAGATTATGTGTAAATTCCAATTTACCTTTTCTAAAACATATTTTAAAAAATATATATTATATTTATATATGTTGGTCGGAGTAGGAAAATCAAGAGTGTGTGGATTGAGTTCCTATAAAAATATCAATTATGAATTATAATTTGAAATGTTTCCATATTTAATATTCAATTAACTAGTTAGTCTGTAGTGAATTTATAATAGCTTGACTGTTCGATTAATTTCTCAAAAGGGTGACTTGTTCTCAGCTATATCAACTTGATAATTAATAAATCTTTTGAAACTAATCTAATTGTTGTACCTCTCGTACCCCTCGTGGTTTAAATTTCAAGATCACAATCACTCTCTTATTTATCTAATCTTGTTTTAAGTGTTTTTGGATGATAGGCATAATTTCAGGTTGCCAAGGAATTGGTCCAAGAAGGCCAAGAAGGCAAAAAGCCAAAAGTGGACTGAAATTCAGTCCACCGGCCAACCGGTGGAAGACCACCGGCCAGCCGATGGAGGCCTGGACAGAAGGCATCTTTCTGTCCAGACCACCGGCCAACCGGTGCCTCACCAGCGGCCAGCCGGTGGCACCCAGCCAGAACAGTGTTTGCCACTGCCTCAGCACCGGCCAACCGGTGGCCTCCTCACCGGCCAGCCGGTGGAGCTTGGGCAGAATTGATCTCCATTTTCAAAGCACCGGCCAACCGGTGGCCTAGCACCGGTCAACCGATGGATCCAGTCAATCTAGCCATTGGGCCTTTGACCAGACCTGTCCACTTGCCTCCCAATGGCTCCGAAGCCTTTTCCAACAGCTTCGAAGACCTCCAAAGGCCATATGAGGGTTCCCCCTCTATAAATAAAGGACTAGGAAGCCCTGGAACAATACCGGAACCATAACCAAGCCAACGGAAGCCCACGTGAACATTTCTCTTCATTTGGCGAACCTCCGGTGAATTCCTTCAAGGAACCCCCAATTGCTCCAACACATTTCCACATCCAAGGATCACCACCATAGAAGCTTGGGAGTGCCCTTCATCAACTCCAATCAATCATTCGGCGCCCAAGACTTCTCCTCTTACGGTTTTTTCATTGCTTTATTCATTTTGAGCTTTAAATTGAGTTTGTGCCTACAAACTCCCATTTCTCTCATCCTCCATTCTTTTGGGTTTTCACATCACCTTTAAGGTTTGAAGAGGTTAGTCAAGCCTTCCCTTTTAAAATACTTGAATCAAAGGTGAGCTAGCCTTCACCTGTAAGAAGGCTAGTGGGTTCTTGCTCAACCAATAAAAGCAAGCTGTAATAGGTCCTAGACTAACCTTAAAGTCTAGTGGGTTTCTTGCTAAAACCATTGAAAAGCAAGCGGTAGTAAATCTCTCAACGGTTGAGTTGGGAGCGGAGACGTAGGCTTGGGTTTAAGCCGAACTCCGTTATCAAGTTGTGTGTTTTGCCTCCTTTTTTTCCGCTGCACTTTCACTTTGATTTTAAATTGTTAATTAATTTTTAAAAGGCAATTCACCCCCTCTTTCCATCACCTCCTTTTCTTCTCCGCCCAAAAATTGGTATCAAAGGAAAATTTGAGTAATACCCTAACCGGTTTCAAATTAAAGATCCTTTTTTGATGGCTTCAACCTCTTTTGCCCCCGAAGGCTTTTCTTTGGGTCGTGCTCCATTTTTTGATGGAACCGACTATAATTATTGGAAAACCCGCATGACCACTTTTCTTAGAAGCATAGGTTATCCCATTTATAAAATTGTCATGCATGGTTACACTCTCTCTTCTCCCGATGAATCCAAATGGACCCAAGCCGATATTAAAAATTTCGAGCTTGATGGAAAAGCCATGAACGCTCTACATTGCGGCCTTGATCGTAATGAGTTCAATCGAGTTTCCACATGCACCTCATCTCATGAAATCTGGAAACTATTGGAGGTTACCCATGAGGGGACCAACAAAGTTAAGGATACTCGATTGGACAAGTACCGTCAAGATTTTGAATCTTTTACCATGCATCCATCTGAAAATATTACTGAAATGTTTACGCGTTTTACTGATGTTTGCAATGGGAGAAAGTCCCTTGGTGATGATGTGTCTGCAGAGACGATGGTCAAGAAGATCCTTTGGATCTTACCAAGCTCATGGGCTCCAAAGGTAACGGCAATCCAAGAAGCAAAGGACATCAAGAACATGCCGGTCGAAGAGCTCATCAGATCCCTCATGACCTACGAGATCACCATGAGGAGGCAAGCTGAAAAGGAAGGCAAACCTATCAAAGTTCCAAAGAACATCGCCTTCAAAGTTCAACAAGAAGAAAGCTCCTCCTCCTCATCGTCATCCTCTTCAAGCGGCGATTCAGAAATGGAGAACCTTGCCCACAAGATGCACAAGTTCATGAAGAAGCACAAGAAGAAGAAATCCCGCAAGGCTCGAAAGGAAAAACCCAACGAAAAATCCGAGCCCAAGGTAACATGTTACGGGTGTGGCGAGAAAGGCCATTACAAGCCCGATTGTCCACTCAACAAGAAAAAGGCCAAACAAAAGGAAAAGAAGAAGGCATTCAAGGCCACATGGAGTGATAGCTCCACATCCTCCTCCTCCTCCTCCTCAAGTGACACCGGTACGAAATGCCTAATGGCATTTAATGAGGTAACCTCTTCCGACTCCTCATCCTCTAGTTCTTCAAATTCTTTTAATCATTTATCCTACGAGGATCTCCAACATGCTAGAGATCAATTGGAGGAAGGTTTTCACGAACATTCTTCCAAATTTGTTGCTTTAAAAAATAATTTCAAAAAACTCTCTTCCGAAAAGGAACAACTTCTCAAAGAAAAGGAGGAGTTTTCCCTCAAAGTCCAAAACCTTCCCGATGTTGAATCCATGGAATCAACAATTAAAGATTTAAGGGAATCTCTTTCCAAGTTCACCCAAGGTGAAAAAGATTTGACCAAACTCCTTGGTTCCCAACGCATATCTAGAACCACCGAAGGGCTTGGCTATTCCAGGCAAGCTTCCTCTTCCCATGCTCCAACTATTTTTGTAAGGGGGAGCTCCCAATACAAATTTTTCAACTATTGTAAAAAGCCCGGGCACTTAATTTATGAGTGCGATTGCAAAAATGCCCGGTATGGAAGGCCCAAAACTATTTTCTTTAATGATGAATTTTATAGTAGAAGACCCGCCACTAGACAAGTGTGGATTGAAAAATCCCTCTTAGCGAGTCTCACCGGACCAAAATTTGTCTCGGTTCCAAAATCCTCTCCCCGGTGATTTGTTGTTTTTATTTAGGGGGAGTTAGGATCGTTTAAGCCTTTTTGATTTCATTTTCAAAATTTCATTCAAAACATTCAATTCAAAATTTTCAATTCAAAATTTTCGATTCAAAACTTTCAATTCAAAATTTTCAATTCAAAATTTTCGATTCAAAACTTTAAATTCAAAATTTTCAATTAAAAATTTTTGATTCAAAACATTCAATTCAAAATTTCAAAATCTTCGATTCAAAACATTCAATTCAAAATTTCAAAATTTTCAATTCACAACTTTCAATTCAAATTTCAAAAATTTCAATTGGTTTAAAAATATCTATCTTGTTTTTCAAATCTCTTCCCTCAATCAAGTTTTATGCCCCGTGCTATTTTGATAATCACAAAGGGGGAGAAATTCTTGGTTGATTGGGGGAGAAATATTTCTATCATGCTTTACTTTACTTTGCTTTATCCTTTAAATCATACCTATAATTTCAGTCTTTTACATTTCTTATTTTGGTGATTGTGATCATCAAAATAGGGGGAGATTGTTGTACCTCTCGTACCCCTCATGGTTTAATTTTCATGATCACAATCACTCTCTTATTTATCTAATCTTGTTTTAAGTGTTTTTGGATGATAGGCATAATTTCAGGTTGCCAAGGAATTGGGCCAAGAAGGAGAAGAAGGCAAAAAGCCAAAAGTGGACTGAAATTCAGTCCACCGGCCAACCGGTGGAAGACCACCGGCCAGCCAATGGAGGCCTGGAGAGAAGGCATCTTTCTGTCCAGACCACCGGCCAACCGGTGCCTCACCAGCGGCCAGCCGGTGGCACCCAGCCAGAATGGTGTTTGCCACTGCCTCAGCACCGGCCAACCGGTGGCCTCCTCACCGGCCAACCGGTGGAGCTTGGGCAGAATTGATCTCCATTTTCAAAGCACCGGCCAACCGGTGGCCTAGCACCGGTCAGCCGGTGGAGCCAGTCAAACTAGCCGTTGGGCCTTTGACCAGACCTGTCCACTTACCTCCCAACGGCTCCGAAGCCTTTTCCAATGGCTCCGAAGACCTCCAAAGGCCATATGAGGGTTCCCCTCTATAAATAAAGGACTAGGAAGCCTTGGAACAATACCGGAACCATAACCAAGCCAACGGAAGCCCACAGGAACATTTCTCATCATTTGGCGAACCTCCGACGAATTCCTTCAAGGAACCCCCAATTGCTCCAACACATTTCCACATACAAGGAGCACCACCATAGAAGCTTGGGAGCGCCCTTCATCAACTCCAATCAATCCTTCGGCGCCCAAGACTTCTCCTCTTATGGTTTTTTCATTGCTTTATTCATTTTGAGCTTTAAATTGAGTTTGTGCCTACAAACTCCCATTTCTCTCATCCTCCATTATTTTGGGTTTTCACATCACCTTTAAGATGTGAACAGGTTAGTTAAGCCTTCCCTTTTAAAAGACTTGAATCAAAGGTGAGCTAGCCTTCACCTATAAGAAGGCTAGTGGGTTCTTGCTCAACCAATAAAAGCAAGCTGTAATAGGTCCTAGACTAACCTTAAAGTCTAGTGGGTTTCTTGCTAAAACCATTGAAAAGCAAGCGGTAGTAAATCTCTCAACGGTTGAGTTGGGAGCGGAGACGTAGGCTTGGGTTAAAGCCGAACTCCGTTATCAAGTTGTGTGTTTTTCCTCGTTTATTTCCGCTGCACTTTCACTTTGATTTTAAATTGTTAATTAATTTTTAAAAGGCAATTCACCCCCCCTCTTGCCATCACCTCCTTTTCTTCTCCGCTCCCATTTCTCTCATCCTCCATTCTTTTGGGTTTTCACATCACCTTTAAGGTGTGAAGAGGTTAGTCAAGTCTTCCCTTTTAAAAGACTTGAATCAAAGGTGAGCTAGCCTTCACCTGTAAGAAGGCTAGTGGGTTCTTCCTCAACGAATAAAAGAAAGATGTAATAGGTCCTAGACTAACCTTAATGTCTAGAGGGTTTCTTGCTAAAACCATTGAAAAACAAGCGGTAGTAAATCTCTCAACGGTTGAGTTGGGAGCGGAGACGTAGGATTGGGTTTAAGCCGAACTCCGTTATCAAGTTGTGCGTTTTTCCTCCTTTATTTCCGCTGCACTTTCACTTTGATTTTAAATTGTTAATTAATTTTTAAAATCCAATTCACCCCCCCTCTTGCCATCACCTCCTTTTCTTCTCCGCCCAACACTAATAAGTAAATATTATTATAAAAATTAAAAGTAAATTCACATCAGAAATGAAACAAGAGGTTTAGTTTCAAAGAGAGACCTAATACTCTCCACTTGGAGATCACCCACCACTAAATATTTTAGAATAATAAACAACTTAATACACACCCTAGATTGTTGTTCACAACAACAAACATGATTTCCAGGTCACAAGACCTCTTCCATAGGTATTCATGGGTAAAATCTACCAGGTCCCACAAGGACCTCTTCCACACTTATCTTTGTGAGTAAAAATGTGTAAGAAGATATGTGTTGAAGGATATCTTGTATCATTTAGTTTGATATAGGAGACAGTGTGTGATTTACAAAAAGAAACACACAATGATCAAAATGATGTAAAAATGAACACATCAGAGAAAATAAATAAGATAAAGGATTTAGAAGGATTTTCATGTCTTGAGATGTATCTTTGGACTCTTTAGATGCAGTTGAGATGTGGTTTTATTCCCCTTTTGATGGTTGACACAAAAATAGTGTCATATTTTGTCTTCAAGGTACAAGTGTGGTTCTGCATGTATGTTCTTCTCCTTATTTGATATACTGAATTAGTTCTTAAAATCTATGTAAAAATCAATTAATATTGCCTCATGTGTTCTCTCTTTTGATCATGAGTTCACAGTGGGTGCGTGGGAGTCGCAGATGTTCTGCTATATGTCTCTCATATAGGCACAACACACTTCTAAACTGCTTCTCTCATTAAAATTCTTTTTATTATTGATGTCCAATAAAGATAATGTTATTTACATGCGTATAGGTTCATCATACCTCATATTATCTAATACAATTCCCACAAATTATTATTATAGATGTTAGTATCATTAAATGACTCAAATATGACCATTAGAAATAATGAAAATTTAAACAATCTATTGGTGGCTCCTCTGTCGGCGAGTTAGTTTATCGATGAGTCATCTTTTTTTTTGGATTCAGTCTATAATCGAGTCATTAGGTTGGTGAGTCATTCTATCAGTGATTTTTTCCTATCAGTGAGACATCATTCGGTGAGTCATTTGTCTATCAGTGAGACATCAGTCAGTGATTCATTTGTCTATCGGTGAGACATCAGTCGGTGAGAAATTTGTATATTGGTGTCAGTGACTAATACTTAGATAATTTTTGATGTTCTATATGTATTAGAATACATCAACACTAGAATGTGTCAATACCCATAAGAACACATAGATAATCAGTTATAAGGTAGTTTAGAGTTAGAAAAACATAATTAAATACATGATTGAAATGATCTGATATAAAGGATAAGCTTTGAGATGATTTAGGGTCTTTCATGAGGTAAGATATGTGACTTGTGGTTAAGAAATGATTTTTGATAATGATGAAAGATATATATTATAGTATATGACATGATTTGTGATAATTAAAACAATTATAATTAGAGATAATTACCAATAATCTCCCCCTTTTTGATGATCACAAGTCATGTAATTATTAAGTACCATTATAGAATGATGAAAATCAAAAATCTGAGTATTATATCCAATAAAGAATAATTCATTAAAAAATTATTAATAATGTTCTCCCCATTTTTGGATTAGAAAAAAAAGAGAAAACAATGAATTGTCATTCATAAGAAAATTTCACTGAAATAAAAAAAGTACAAGAACTCAGTCCTATCAAAAAAAAAATAACTCCATGATACTTCATAGGGTCAATGGGTTCCTCACCCTTATCATATGGATAAATGGTAGGTCTAGTCGGTGGTGGATGAGAAATAGGGGCATCCGAAAGAATCTTCTATGAAGGTGAAGGAATTCCTGCAGGAACATATGGTGCAAGGCTTGGTTTGTTCTAGGATAACAGCTAAGGATTGGGATGTTCTGTGATTACTAGCCAAATGTGGGGTAGGGCTTGAGAAACTGACATTAGAGAGGATTTAATTGGATGTGCATAGTGAATATAATTAGTAGCTGGAAACAACTATGGATTCACTCTAAACATGGTAGTATGGTTTCCGCATCCTGATAAAGACCTTAATGATTTCTCTTCCATACTTCATTACTTTTTCATAGACATCCTTATTATCCGTACATTTATCTAGGAAAGGATTGAAATAATTTAGTTTCTAAACTTTTTCCTTAAAAGAAAACACTCACATGAGGTAATTTTATATTTTACACTATTTATTTGAAGTGAACGGAGAGTTTATTATTGGTATAGATCTTTTGAAAATATTGATTTACTTTCATGATAACCTCTTCATGAGACTCAAAGGATCCCTTGGTATAAATCCTAACAATTTCTTTCACATGGACAACTGACATGTCATGTTTTTCAAGGGTCTATAAATCTATGCCACTTGGCATTGCTTTCAACACTTCCCTAACAGCTACATTGATAGCTTCCAAATTTGTGGAGTGTGCAGAAGAAGTTGAAGTTAAAGTAGATTGCACCATTTTTTTCGTCCTTTCTTAATTTTGAAATATAAGGAACAAAAACATGAGAAACAAGATTTGAATGTCCTTTTATTACACTTTACATTGTTTTCTTTTACTCATTGGTTAAAGCATTGATGCTAGTAATTACCTTCTTCATCTCCTTCCCAAGATTTGTTTTGTTTTCCACAATGGTTTCAACAGTAGTAATCCAATATGGTTGAATTTACTTTATCACATTCTTTGATACTAAAAAACATCAGCTTGAGATGCACTTGTTGAGGAAGGAGTAGAACTAGAAGTCCCAGTTTGGCTTTCACCTTCAACGATAGACCAGATATCTTTCAAGTTTTCATTTAGATCAGTGTTTTCTCTCTTAGATTCCTCAATATTATATATAATCTCAATCATCAAAATATATTCAGAGTGCCACATTACCATAATTCCCCATCCATTTAGCCATTACATAATCATCTAGATGAGTGATAATATCAATCTTTACTCTTATAATTTGATGATCTTCACCAACTTGATCTTATTTTTTCCTGAGACTCCCCACAGTGTCATCCTTTTTTGAAGCTTTATCCCCCTTAGTTTGATGTATATTCCTTACATACACATCATGAGTAATAGGTACGAACTCTTGATTATGTTTATATTCCATAAGACCATCCACCAAAACTCTTTCATCTTGTCCATCTACACGGACATTATCACCACCATTGTATACATGATCAATTCTAGCATCACCTCCAACATAATTTGCTTCATATCTTCCATCTTCATGCTTTTCATTATCTTTTTACAATTTGTCGTCTTCTTCCCCATTTCCTCTTCTTACTCATTTTAAAAACCATCTGACTTTCCTTCTTCTCTTTGATCCCCTCATTCTTATTCTTCTTCTGAGTCATTAGATTCATACTCTACACCACCAGTCACTTCTATTTCCTCATTATATACCTTATCCAATAAAATTGATTATTTTAATGGTAAAGACAATGTTGGAATAGGCTGTCCATAGGTCATCTTAAGAGGACAGAAAATAACATAAAGATCACTCATATCATCAATAGTATATCCTTCTTTGTTAGCTCCAGCTTCATCACCTCTTTGCTCATAAAAGTATGTTTCTACATCATGGGGACCCAAACCAGGGTCCCTCATATCTCTTGGTCTAGTAGGGTGATCCAAAAGATTTAATTTTTAATAATATTTTTCTTCATCACTGACCCACCTTCTCATCTTCGGATTCCGATGAATCTTCATTCTTCCACCGATAACATTCTTTAAAAAAATACACTACATTCTGATATTGTTTCATCACTGTCATCCACACAACCATTTTATTTCAACATAGATGATATCATCCTATGATAAAAAAATGATTATTTATTATAGTAGGGGTTCATCATCTCGATTTTGTGAACAATTAAATACTTTCAAAGATTCACCTTAACTCCATTCTTTAGTAGATAAACCAGGTAGACATCCTGGTACTT
This sequence comes from Viscum album, assembly GCA_963277665.1. Classification (NCBI taxonomy): domain Eukaryota; kingdom Viridiplantae; phylum Streptophyta; class Magnoliopsida; order Santalales; family Viscaceae; genus Viscum; species Viscum album. The sequence continues at coordinate 1,110,853,833 of OY728119.1, forward strand.
CAAAGAAGAAAATTCCCATTTCCTGGGTTATATTTAGTGCTGGATAAACTTAAATAATATTCTACACTCTCTAAGAAGTTCAGTATAAATTTTCCTTTGAGGATCTTCATTATCTGTAAGTTCTTTCAAAGAAACCCTAAGGATGAAAATACCACTTTTAGGTGGAGGAGTACTTTTATAGTCATAAAAAATTCTTTCATGAGTAAATTCATTATATTCATCTCACATCTTTGAAGATAAATAAATCCCCTGTCCTTTTACCACTAATTTTAACTATTATGCACCACTTAAATCCAGTATAAATTCAGCATTCATGTAGAACTCATGCAAAAGCATTGGAAAATATTCTCTTCCATTCTAAAAAAACCACTAAATCCGTCCCTGATCCAGTAGAACCTTTAACATTAGTGAAATTCTCTCCAACAATCATTATGTAGACACCTTTTTGTGTTGAGTAACTATATGATTGGCCAGTGCTCAACTTACTCAAATAGAACATCCGATGGATTCTCCTTTCTGATTCTTACTAGGAAGTGACTTATCAGAGTATCCTTTAGCAGGGGACATCACCTTTACTATTTCAGGAGCTTGGTTGAAAGTTATAAGGTGAAAGGTCATGGGAATAGTGAGAAATGACAGTGTCAAGGTATGTAGTAGAATTTAACAAATCGAGTTTATATTATTTAGGTCTTAAATTGGTTGAAAATCATGAAATCACAAACCAGGTTCATAAATAATCAAAATATTATCATTTTGTTTAAGAACATAAAATAGTTAAAAGAGTGACTTGTAAGTGTCAGCATTGAAAACGTGTCGGCATGAAAGAAGTGCCAGCATGACAGTGTTGGCATGACAGTATCGATGTGATAGAGTCGGCATGGCAGAGTCAATATGAAAGAGACATCATGATAGAGTCTCTTAGTTTTGAAAAAGGATAAAGACTATTATACACTTAGAGATTAATAATTTCTTGTTCATGTTTGATAAAATTTATTATTTTAAAGGTCAATGGATTAGTGAATATTTCAGTATTCTGAAATTCAGTGCTAATAAATTATAATTTTATATCACCCTTTGGATAATGATCTCTCAAAAGGTGATGTCTAACATCAATATTTTTTGTTCTATAATGAGAAACTGGGTTCATTGAAATGTTAACAACACTTGTATTGTCACAATTTATTGGTACATGTGTAAATTGATATCCATAATCTAGAAGGGTGTGTTTCATCTACAAAATCTGAGCACAATAACTACGAGTATCTATTTATTCAACTTTGACAGCAGAGAATGAAACATAATTTTGTTTCTTATTACAAGATGAAACCAAATAAATCCCTAAAAAGTGACATGTTCCATAGGTTCTCTTTCTATCTAACTTGCATCCCCCAAAATTAGAATAATAATAACTCAATATATAAAATGATTGTCCTTTAGTGTAAAACAAAAAAAAAACTTTATAGTATGTTTGAGGTATTTGAAAAATATTTTAGCATAATTTAAGTGTGTTTATTTGGGGTTATCTTGAAAATGGGTACACATACACACATTAAAAATTATTTATAGCCTACTAGCAGTCATGTAGAAAAAAATTCCAATAATTCCTATATAAGGGGTTTGATCAATAGATTTACCAACTTCATCAATATACAACTTACAATTAGTACTATATGGAGTGTCACTACGTTTAATTCTATCAAATAGAAATCTTTTTAAAAGGTATTTTTTGTATTTACTTTGATTTAAAATGATACCTTATTAATTTTGAAAAATCTGAAAACCAAGAAATAATTTACTTTCACCCATCAAACTCATTTCAAATTCATTTTTCATTATTTTAAAAAAATATATACATAAATAATTTATTGAAGATCCCAATATAATATCTTCTACTTAAATTTTAACTACTAAAACATCATTAGAAATTAGTTTTCTTAAAAAGAGTAGGATCGAAAATTCCTTTTGTAAAACCTTTTATAATGAGAAAAGTACGTAGTTTATCATACCAAGATCTTGGAGCTTGTTTTAAACCATACAAATCATTTCTTAGTTTATAAACATGATTTTGAAAATGATGGTTTGTAAAACAAGGGGTTGTTCAACAAAAACAACCTCAAATATACACCCATTTAGGAATGCACTTTTAACATCTATTTGATAAAGCTTGAAATTAATATGTGAAGAATAAGAAAGAAGGATTTTAATTGCCTCAAGTTTAGAAACATGTTAAAACTTTTCTTTATAGTCAATGAATTCTTAATGATTATAACCTTGTGCAACTAATCTAGCTTTATTTCTAAAAATATTTCCATATTCAGTAACTTTGTTCCTATACACCCACTTGGTTCCTATGGTCAAGATGTCTTTGAGTATATCCAAAAGTTTCCAAACTTTATTTATTTCCAATTTATTAAGTTCTTCTTTCATATACATCAACCAAAATTCATCTTTAATTGCATCATTGGTGTTTTTAGGAACAAATTGTGACAAAAAAGGATTGATGTTCAACATGGTTTCAATGAGAAGATATAGTTTTTGTCCCTTTATCTAAGACTCCAACAAAAAAATCTAAACGATGGATTATGAGAGTTCTGGTCGATCTAGGAAAGGAGGGGATAATAATTTTTGGTTCATCTATACCTTTAGTTTTATCATGTGCAGAGTCTGAAGAATCTTCATAATTGTTTTATTTAACAGATTTCTTGACAAGTGGATTATATGATTTTAAATTTATGTCCTGATTTGACACATCATCTTCATGGTTGTCTAGGAAGGTCTTTTGTTAATTTGGATCTATTTCATTGAATTTTATATGCAAAAGTTCTTCCACACACTTAGTTCTTTTATTAAAGACTCTATAAGCATTAATAGAGGTTGAGTAACCTAGGGGCATTCCTTCATCACTTTTGGATGCAAATTTTTCAAGACTGTCCTTTATATTAAGTGTATAGGATTTTCAACCAAAAACATTTATGTAACTAACATTGGGTTTTCTATTTTTCCACAAATCATAAACATTATTCTTGAGGATAGGAATAATTAAAACTCTATTAATTATGTAACAAGCTGTATTCAGAGCCTGAGACTAAAAGTAAAAAGGTAGATCATATTTATTGAGCATTGTTAGTGATATCTCTTCTAGTGTTCTATTTATTCTTTCCATAACTCAATTTTGTTGAATTGACCTAGGGGTAGAGAAGTTATGACTGCAACCATTGTGTGAGAAAAAAGATTTAAAGTGTTGGTTTTCAAACTCACATCCATGATCACATTTTAAAGATTCTATTCTGTTTCCACATAGATTTTCCACTATTTTAAAATACTTGATGATGTATGTAGATACATCAATTTTTGAGATAATAAATAAGCCCCAGTATACCTATAATAGACATCGACAAGAACATAGACATAGTGTTTCCAATTTAAAATAGAAACTCGAGAGGGTCCAAATAAGTCCATGTGAACCAACTCTAAATGTTGAGAAGTTGAAACATCGTTCTTTGATTTGAAACATATCTTCTGTTGTTTACCCTTTGGACAAGGATTACATACTTTTTCATTTGAAAAATCATGTATGGGTAGATCCTTGACTAGTCCATTTAGTGTATGTTTACTAAGAGAGTGTACATTAAAGTGTCCTAATCTCTAATGAAAAAGCCAAGAATCTTTATGAAAGGCACATAAACAATAATTTTTTTGAGAAACTAAAGAATCTAATTTGACATCATATACATTTTTATTTCTAAATATAGAAAATACCAATTCAATTTTTGAGTTTTAAACATTTAAAGAATCATTTTAAAATTTAACATGAAATCCTTCATCACATAATTTTTAAATACTAAGAAAATTATATTTCAATCCATAAAAAAATTACTTTAGATATTAAAACTTATTTAGAGTTACCAATCTAGCCTAACAAACTATTTTTCAATTAGAATTGTCACAAAAAATCGACATATCCACCATCAATCTTGATTTGGTACTTGAATATTGAATATTCTCCAGTCATATGTCTTGAACATCTACTATCCATGTTCCACTAACTCTTGCAAGAGCCCTTCGGACATCTTTCCTCAGATGTGTTTGTCATAAAACACATATTTTTCATGTCATATCTCTATTATGAGATGATGTTGATTCACTGGATCTATCCTCAGAATCACTATTGGTTCCCTTCATATCTTTCTTATAATTTGTGTCTTTTTTTCATACTTCTTTTGGTATTTTAATTTTGGACACTCATCTTTGACATGTCCTCTCCTCATACATTCAAATCAGACAATGTTCTCTTATTTTTCATTTCATTTCCATTCCTTTTTCCAGTTTCCCTTATTATCTTATCTTCTATTATAATTGGGATTCCTAAAGAAATTATAATTCCTATAGAATTTTTAGAATCTTTTTGTCACCTAATCCATATGTTCATCACTATGTAATGTTGATTCATCATTATTGAATCTTTCAACACAGGATGACACATTCTCTTTTTTCTTATTATTAGAGGTAGTAGTCTTGAAGGATACAAATTTTCTCTTAGGTTCATCTTCTTCCATGTTGATTTTTACCTCTTCTTCATACATAATCAAATGTCCTATCAGCTCCTTTAATGAAAATTTTCTTATATCAATATATTATCTAATTTATATAGAGGTCTATCTCCATCTATCTAATAAACATCTATGTATTCTCATAATTTTCTATTAAGCTATAATATTTCTTCCCAGAGGGATCATAGTGTTCACAATTTCATTTAACATGAGATACATGCTAGAAATAGGATAATCAGGATTCATTTTAAATTTATCATATTTAATAGTATATGTTTTAGGCCTCATTTTCTTAAAACTAGAGGTTCCTTCATGTGAAATAGTTAAAGTATCCCAAATCTCACGGGTTGTTTTACATACAGAAATTATTTTAAACTCTTCATCTCCTAAAGAACAGTATAAGGCATTAATTGATTTGAAATTATTATTATAAGAAGTATTAGTGGGATCATCCCAAGTAGTTCTATAAGTAGCAAGAATATTATATTCATCAATAATTGAATACCAAATTTCAAAACCCATACTTTCTAAGTGGATTTCCTTTTAATTTTCCATAATTTGTTCCATTTAATAATGAAGCTCTATTGGTTGCAGCACCTATCAATATATTATCCACAATAATGAATAAAGTGTACATATTTAAATATCTAAAAATTTATAACGAATAAAAAATTTGATATATTTAAAACACAAATAAAATCACAGTAGAGAGACAGATTAAAAATTTTGAAACTAGGGATTTTGAACACAACCATTGATACCAAATTTTGGTTGGATTGGAAAACTCAAGTGGGGGTGAATTGTGTTCCTATAAAAATTTAGGCTGAAAATAATATATAAAATTTCCCTAAATTTAAAATTCAATTGACTAGTTATCCAGTGGTGAATTTATAAGAGCTTGATTGTTTGATTAATTTCTCAGAAGGGCGATTAGTTATTAGTTATATCAATTTGATGATTAATACAACTTTTGTAAAAAATATAATAATCCAATACTATTATAAAAACTTGATAAGATTTATTATAAGAGTACAATTTAGTTTTATGAAATATGTGATAAAACAGAGTAAAAACTAAAAGTAAAAGCCCAGTAGAAATGAAATAAGTGGTTCAGTCTCAATCAGAGACCTAATCCTCTCCACTTGTTGATCACTTGACACCAAGCAGTTTAAATTAATAAATATGTTGATCCACACCCTGGATCGGGGTTCAAAATAGAACATAGGCTGTCCAGGTCACAAGACCTCTACCATAGTTCTTTTTTGGTACAAACTACCAAGTCACAGAAGGAATTATTCAACAAAAATTTATGGGAGTAAAAAAGAGTAAGAAGATATGAGTGGAAGGATATCTTGTGTCCTTCAGATTGATATAGAAAAAAATTTGTGCTTTACAAATAGAGTAAAAAACTGGTAAAATGTATATAAAAATGCACACAACAGATAAAATAAATATGAGAAAGGAGTTAGAAGGATCTGTGTGTTTTGAGATGCATCTCTAGACTCTTCAGGTATATCTAAGATGGGGTTTCGGTCCTCTTCTATATGTTGACATAAAAAAAGTGTGTTATATTCTGGATTCTAGGTACAAGTATGGTTCTGCCTGTATATTCTTCTCTTTCTTTGATATGATGGTATTTTTTATCAATTCGATCTACAGATCAATTGAGATGACCTCATATATTCTTCCTTTTGTTCTTGAGATCATATTGGGTACATGGGACTCACAGATGTTTAGCTGTATGTTTCTAACTATGGTACACCAAAATTCTCTACAACTTCTCTCTTCAAATTATTTTTTATTCTTGAGGTTTGATAAAGAGCATGTTAATTCCACATGGATAGGTTTATCGTACCTCATAATGTCTGATAAAAGTCCTAAAAAGGATAAATATATATGTTAGTATCATTAAATGACTCAAATATGACAGTCTATCAAAGTGTCATCATGTCATGGTGAGTTATCCAATTATCGTACCTCATAATTATTTTTTTCAGTGAATCAGTCTATTGGTGAGTTATCCAATTAGTGAGTCAGTCTATCAAAGTGTCATCATGTCATGGTGTTAGTCAATTTTTGAGTCATCCTGTCAGTGATTCAGTCTATCGGTGAGTCGTCCTGCCGGTGAGACATCAATCGGTGAGTCATTTTTTTGTGGGTGAGACATCTATTGGTGAGTCATTTGTCTATCGATGAGACATCTATCAGTGAGTTGTCTGTTGGTGAGAAATTTCTTTGTCGGTGTCAGTGACTCATACTTAAATTTTTTTTGATGTTATATCTATCTTACAATATGACAATGTTTTAATATGTCAATACCCATAAGCAGGCATAAATAATTAGTTACAAGCTTGTTTAGAATTAAAATAACAGAATTAGGTATATGATTGAAATGATCTGATATACTAGATAATCATTGAGATGATTTTGGTTCTATCATGAGGTAAGATATGTATATTGTGATTAAGAAATGATTTATGATAATGAGGTACGATATATTTTATATTATATGACATGATTTTTGATAATTTAAACCATTATAATTAGAGATAGTGGCCAACAATATCCTATGGGCCAACAATATGAATATAAATATATTTATATATTTATATAATTTTTTAATGAAATATTTTTAAAGTATTCTTTTATCAGTTCTTGTAAAAAAATGAAGATAAAGGGGAATCTTTTATCATCACTTTTTGAAGCATTGATAAAAGAACCTATTTATCAGTTTTTTACAAGGGATGATAAACGACCCCATTCATAACTACTTTTTATAGTACATTTAATGACCCCATTTAACAGTGCTAAAAAAATTAATGTTAAAGAACTCCATTAACAACACTTTTTTAGTGCTGGAAAAAGGAGTCATTAACATCAGTTTTAGCTAGTGCTATTAAAACCCTAAGACTACATAAATATTATTTTGTAGTAGTGTAGGTATGAGCTAACTAGTTATCTCATACCATAGAATTCAAGTCAAGACTGTTTGTGGTTATTTAGTACTAATTTTTCTGGTACCAATTTCTTTTCTGTCCATACCCTCTATTGATTTTTGAAATCACCAAGGAGGTTAAATGAATGATAAAAAGAATACAAAGTAAATAAGTAATTTCCCTATGTAAGGGTGAATTCATCTAGAGGAAGGTTCTTATCAATGATGTTTTTCATATGCCAGATATTGTAAAATCTGATTCACAAAATCAATAATATGATCCTCAGTGTTTCCAAAGCCTAAGGTGGATTTATTCATATTCACTATGATCTGTATGTAATGGGAGATATGTTTTTCATTTCAAGTCCATAAAATTTATAATGATTTATATTCTTTTTTGCAAGGATAGTTGTGGTCACCAAAAAGGGGTAGATTGTTGACTCAATATGGTTTACATATGACTTTTCCATTACTTTATGTTTTTAAAATCACAAACACTCTATCTTAAGGAAAATTTTATTTCCTCAAATATTTATCTTAAAAAGAAAATTTTCTTTTCCCAAGGAAATTTTATCCATACCATCGTTTTCATTGTTCATGTTATAATTTCTCTAAATCTAACTCTTTTTATTTCTATGTGTAAAATTAAATTTCATATATAAAACCTCAGAATATAATAAATACTAAGATATAGAGTATTCTATTTTTAGGTTCTTAATTAAGATTCCAAATTCTCTAAATTTAGATTCCAAATTCCATGAATTCCAGATTTTGAATTCTCTAAATTTAGACTCTGAATTCTCTGAAATTTAGGTTCCAAATTCACTGAATTCAAACTCCGAATTCTCGGAAATTTATACTCTGAATTCCCAAAATTATGGTTCCGAATTATTCAACATTTATATTCCAAAATCCATAGAATTCAGATTCTGAATTCTTTAGAATTTAGATTTTGAATTCCTCGGAATTTAGGTTCTAAATTCTTTAGAATTCAGATTCCGAATTCATTGGAATTCACACTCCAAATTCTATAGAACTCAGATTACTAATTCCTTGAAAAATAGAATCCAAATATCTATGTAATATAAACTCTGAATGTTTAATTTCTTAGACATTGATCTTTATTTTTCCTAGACTCTGAAAAATGTATTTGGTTAAGCAACCATATTTTTCTTAAACTTGTTTTAATTAAGAAACGTTGTCATTCATTTTTCTTCTAATTAATCATTGTTTGATAGACACGTGTACAGTTCCCTCCAAGATTGAAAAAAATATGAATGTTGGAGGAGAGATCTGACCATTGGAGAAGTTCATATAAATAGGATCTATTTTGAATGATATCACAACCATCTAATGGCTAGATCAATCTAGAGATTACATGCTCTTGAAGTGATTTCTTGAGAGAGAGACTCTCAAGATTTTTGTGTACTGAACATCTTGTTCAGCTTGCTTCATACGACTCTAATTTTTGTTGTGTACAATCAAGGTATTTCGGGGATAGGAAGACATAGGCGCCGACTTCCTTTATGTTTGATTTCTTCCTTGTTTAGGAAGACAGAGGTGCTGAATACCATAAAGTTCGAGGGCTTATGGGGATAAAAAGATAGAGGTTCTGACTACATTGTTGTTTGAGGACTTGCAGGGATAACTAGACAGATTCTAATATTCCTATTGAAGGCTTACCCTGGTGTGGGTAAGATATACATTCTTGAGTGAATAAATCAAGGGACCTTTATCCAAGGTTGTTGGATACCATTCTCTTTGGGTTAAAAGATTTCATACTTTATACATGTATTACTTTTTGTTTATTTTCAGCTGCATTTCGATTAATAAAAAAAGTATAACTATCTTAAACTTTCTTGTATTTGTATACATTGATTAGAAACATTCAATACGCTTTAAGGTAGAATATTTTTCCTTATAAACTTTTCTTAAGGTTCATTTTAAGAACCATTTTCCCAAAAAATAGCAAGTTTTTAGAATTAATACGTCTTCTAAATTTACCTTGTTTTAACTAGTTAAACATAGTTTTTTTACTTATGGTTAAAAATAAATATTTTATACCAAATTTAATGGTTCTAAAATAATTTTTAAAGTATACAATAAAACCACCTTCTTGTAAATTTATCATCTACATCATATTTCGATCCTACAAATATCCCTTGAATAATAGGGACTATGGAATGGGGGAACAACCCATTGACATAATCCCTATGGTGTCAAAGATTCCAGTCTTGATAATAAAAGGTACTAGAGAATATAAGAACACCCCTTGAGTGTACCCCTTAAGGAAACAAGTGAAATTTTAAATACTAAAGCCCCTTCCTAGTTACCCAAGGTTCCCATTTGTTGAATTTGACCAAACATTTCAAAGGGCTCATAGATTTTCATTATACCATTTTGAAAACAATTTTTTCCCATCAAAAAAAATTCTTTAAAAGAAAATTACACAAACCATTTCAAAGTTATTTGAAAACCTATTGTTTTACCAAAGTAAGGTGAAAGCCCTTATTTTATCCAAAAATATTTACACACACAAATCAAGAAGATCATGGATCATGCCAATGATCATTTAAAAACTATTTAAGAAAAGAATAACATGTATGGGACACCAAAAATATACATGATATGGAACCAGATACCTCACACATGGGTTCTCATGGAAGAAAAAATGGGATCCATGAACTAGAAGGATTGAGAACACATGATAAATTTAGAGGATTCCCTAGAAATCTATTATCAGATATCAGAATCGAGTTTATATAAACATAATTTCTTTACAAAAATATAGGATCACCCACCACACCATACAATAAATCCACACAAAAAAAAGAGTTGGGATTCAATATCCAAGAACATAATGGAACTAAACCATTTATTTAGACAAAAAATAAGATTAGGTATCAGGGAAATAATAATTTATTATACAAGTCTGAATACTATAGCATGTATGGTTCACCATGCATATATTAGAGATAGAACAACCTACATCACACTTGGGTTCATACAATAACAACATCTAGATAAATACCTCTAAATGAAATGGAATACAAGATAAAATTATTGGGGGAACTAAAAATAAATTTCCACCTCTTATAATCACATTTTTATAAGGAGAAGATAAATGAAGAATATATGAGATTAGATACCCTGTGGCACATGAAATTCCCCCCAAACCTAAAATGATCTACCATGTATGAACCAAATTAAAAATATATCAAATCAATAATGAACAAATGGTTGAGGATAAAATGATAAAATGAGGTCAATCATGGAATAATGAACACCTAAATCTCCTAAAAAAATTATATAATTCAAAATCCTTTATCAGGAATGAAAATTAAATTATTAATCAAGTATAAATATAAGTAAAATAAAAATTAAACCCCATGATTCAGATATTCAAAATGTTCTTGCATCAGAATAAAACCCTCTTCAAAATTAACAGTATGAATCAACTATTTTTTATTTCTAATCTAGTTGACTGAATGACGTTGTTGAGGTTCCCCATGATCATGGTGGTCTTGGTTGAACATCACAAGGAAAAATTACATGACCATCAAACACAACATATACATAAAGCGTTGGCTATTTGGGGTTTTCCAAGGCCTCCACTATGACTGTGAAGAGGCCTTGTTGGAAATGGAGTATTGGAAACCATGAACCTTACATGACCAAGACAATGCCTCGATTTGGGCATGGTCACTCTTCCCATGGAATGAATTCATTACCCAATAGAGAAATGGATTTGACCATGATGTGGTTTAGATTATTTTTCATTTGGAAAAGGTAAAAAACATTTATTAAGACACTTCCACCATCTAATACACCTTGAACCCATAAGGAACCATCAAAGCTAAAAAAAGAACATGACTCTAGAGGGTATGTGAAAACCTACCCACCCTAGTAATTTATATCCCCATAAGTTTGTATATAATAAGGGAGATCCAATAATGGAGTTTATTTCTCAATTATCAATGATTCCTGCTCCCATGTCTCATGAGAATATGATCCATGTCACCTTAATACTATAACCAATGAAATATAATTCATATACAATACATTCATACAAGATTAAAATATATCCAATTTCTGCTCCACAACTAATATTTCTTTCTCCCCTCAACATTCATCTAATTTATAACATGGGAATGATCAATATGATACTTCTTGATTAAGATACGTGAAAACAAATCATGAATACCTAGTAACTAAGTTGGTAAATCCGGTTGATAATCCCCATCCAAATATTCTGATTGATCTCAAACGATTCAAAATATCTTGATTTTAACTTCCCATGTCTTCCTATCTGATGGTGACCCAACTAAGAGGAAATGTCCATGATGACCTAGAATTTAACAAAAACTACAAATGATGATGTCGACAATCCACATAATATTTATGAAAACTATTAGTTGTAACCAATCATCAATATATATCCTAAATCCTCACCAATATCTTATAAACAGTTCTTGGTCCTATAAAAGAGGCCTCACCCACCCCAACCAATGAATATTTAACCCGTATGGGTAACCATACAAGGTATAAAAAGTTCTATTCATATAGATAAAAGGTAATTATTATTATAATAAAACTCAATTTTCCCCTGATTTCCATACAAATATCCTTATAAATACAAGAAATAGGCACAAAAAATATATTTAATAAATTGAATATCATTCTCTATTTAAGCATCTATATATGTAATATAAGATTTAATAAACCTTTCATGAGTCCCCATAAGCTCTTGAAGACCTTTATAGAAATTGAATGTAATATTGGTATTTTTTAGATAAAATGGCAGAGGGAATCCCTTTCAATATCATCATTTCTTGCACATAAATTTCCACAGATCTTCAACCTTAATGGAATCGATAATCAGAATGGAATGAGACGATTTTTTCAACATATCATTAACCATTAATATTGTATTCCATCACTCAAGAGTCTATTGTAACCCAACTATGAATTCCAGGTAAATATATTCCCATTACCATACTATCAATAAAACAGGTTGAATAGAATCAGAAGGATTCAGGTGCTCTGCAATAATATGCTATTAGGTTTAATAATGAGACACATAATCAACAATGTTGCACTTCATACTCGACCACCAAAAACAATGTAAAATGTGATAATTAATCTTCTTAGTTCCAAAATGAATGAACCATGACAAACAATGACAATCATGACTCACCATGATTTCGATTGATACAATGAATGAATTCTTGACTCAAATAATTCAGTTAGAGGGTATAAAATAGCTAGAAACAGTCTCCCCTCCATAATCGGTTTCCTTTATACCTATAAACCCATAATACTAATATTTTTCATCTATAATTGACTCTAGGATAGATAATTAAAACTAAACACTTGTTATAATCATACCTAAATCATCCTACTACACATCTCGATGAAACTAATTGAAAAGACCCAAAATATTCCAATCCTCTTTATCTTCCTAAACTGTCTGAGAAAGAAATTTTCTATTTAGAGTGTCAAAAAAAATATTTCCTTTACTAGGGGTATTGATGATGGAAAATTCAAATATCTAGAGGTACTTCACATGTTGACTCTATATTAGGTTTTGGTCCTTTTGAGAGAATATATAATTTAATCTATTTTGATCATAATTTATTATCAACCTCTATATGAAAAGATAGAAGAACCAAAAAATGATAGTATGTATATATATGATGAGTTACATGTATTTATTAGGATAATTATTCTCATATGGATGATGATAAAGATAATCATACAGTACCAACTGATCATCTGGTATAAGCACACATCCTAGTCTAACACCAAAATCATAAAAATAAACCACACAACCCTTACGAGATTCTAGAATGATAAAAATAAGTGTTGATGTTGGAAATCATTTCAAATCATCAAAATAGTAATATTATTTATAATCCCATGATAATTTCATCATTTTATAGGTATGTGAAGTCAATATCGATGCTAGATTCAAGAAATATTTTAAAAATATATATAATAATGCCAAATATTATAAGAATATCCATATCTTGAAGACATTCCACGGTTCTTCCCATGATAATACCACCTTCCACTTTTCAAGTACAACCATGAAGTAATTTTTCAAATTAATTTTCCCCATGAACATTAGCTCCAAAATCCATATATCTCAATTTGTTAATTTACATAAAGGTGATGACTCCTTAAGAAACCCAAATCCAAATTGAAATGGAACTCATACTATTGGTGTTTTTTTAATATTCTAGTATATAATCAATGAAGAACACAACAAAGGTATCAAGATAATGGTGAAATATCTTGTAAATGATGTATATAAACACTATATGAGTATTAGTTAGGCTAAATTAAATCATAATATATTCATTGTGGTTATACCTGACCATAAATGTGAACTTCAAGATACATGACTCCTTAACTATGAGCTGATGATAACCCCACCAAGGTTTGATTTTTCAAAACCACTTCTCCACATTAAAATAGTCAAAAAAGTCATAAATCTTGGTAAATGATAGTTATTATTACCCACTACCCAATTTATCTTCTGATATTCTGCACAAAGATGAAGAGAACCATCAACCTTATTGGAAAAGAGTTCAAATGCTTCCCATAATGAAACACTATGACAAACAAATATCTTATCTAACAGGTCATCCTACTAGATCTTAATATATTTTAACATACTAGGTTACACATGATAAGAGAGTATAGAAAATGGTAACATACCAAACACTAGCTCTATGGATAACTCAACCTGTATTTATAGAGGAAGACTAGAGAATTCATCTTGGAAAACCTTGGGAAAATACCAAACCACTAATAGGAAATCAAATTGTGAAGAAAAATCATCAGTCCTAACTATATAAAAAACCACATTTCTATGGTCCAATAGAGAAGGACTTGTATGACTAGACCACACATTCCACTCTCTCTATAAGACACTGGTGCTCCCAATAATAGTAAAGAATAAAAAACCTGATTATACCAATCAATCATAGATCAGTGAGAAACCATATAATACATCCATATAATATCATTGAAAATATCAAGATAAAGAACTAGAAATTCATCGACGAAGTAATTATCATCTTTTTAAAGAGAACCTAATGAAAAACAAAACCCCCCTTTACTTAATCTTTCCAAACAGGATCTCTAACTCTATAAAATAAGACATGAACTTATTTAAAAGTTTTAAAACATCTAAAAATTGTAAGATTCAAAATAATATGGGACACTGGTATTATAAAAAATCAGTTTCTATTGAATATGCAACAAAAATGGTACCTCTCACTATAGTTTGACCCTCATCAACTTCTACTAATAGCTACTCTACTACATATAACTAATTTACTCTGATGCCCTATGTTTGTAGTCATACTAACTTTGAATCTTATTACTACACCATAGTTCTCTTATTATAAATTATCCATGATCATATCGAGATATAGATATATCCTATTATAATATTTTTAAATAACATTGGTGACCACTTGAACTACAGGTATTCAAAGGTGTGGGTAAATAATTCTAGGTGTTCCCTATTTTTCTACAATGGTAGTAGGTAATGGGGGTAATGGGAACAATTCTAGATATTGACAATGGATTAGAAAGAGACAACTATTTGGATCTACCCCTACCCCTTTGTAATTACCATCCCACTTCAACTTATTCCCACCCACACCAATTAAATTGTCCCAAGGTGGAAGTGAATACTAGACAAGCCTGAAGTTCCTAATAAAATAATCTATGGAATCATTGTCCCATGAACAATTTTAGGGAGAATGATGAGATTAAACATATACATCTATGATCATATATTGGGTCATATGTCGTATAGGAATTTTTAATACTTCATCTTATCATTCATCACCACCTCAGGAGAAAAATAAACCAACTCAACAAAATAGTTGGTGTACTCTGTCACCTAAGGATCTCTCTGCCAAAAATAATGAAATTTTAGAAACATTTCTATCATCATGGATTTTGTGAAGAACTTATAAAAGAAAATGGTATGTAATTCCTTCCAATTCAAGCCTACTTGTTGATTCATTTGAACCATAGAGTCAGAACAGTAGTTGTTAGGGCCCACGAGCTTCAGCATCACAGACCTCACCTGGAAATATTTAGGTTTCTCTTAGAGGTTGTATGCTTGATCAATTTTTTCTTTCCATTCCTCCACCTCTTTCGGTTTTTTATTAAATGTAAAATGTTGGGTATTCTAGTGTTATAACTATTTAACTTGATCTTTTTCTCCTCTAGATAATGGTTTCACTTCTTTAGCTTGTTTCTAAACATTAATCACATTTTGATCCCTGACATTGATTTCCCCATGATAACCTTGACATTATTATGATTGATAATAGTATTAGATTTGAAATAATTTCTCACTATACCCTCCCTATAAATCCCTAAATAATCATCATATAAATGATTCTATATACCAATAAATAGAATAAGACTATTATAAAAGAAAACAATATTAGTTTACACAAAAAGTATATATGTAGAAACTGAGATCTACATCAAAAACCAATACATCATACACACAACCCAATATCCAATGATGAATAAAGGGTTGATATGATGTGATCTATCAAGGATCCTGATGACACTATGACCCTTATGTTTTGAAAATCTTATCTCATACCTACCAAACAGTCCATGCCAAGAAAACAAGATGATAAACATCAATGGACAACAAATTTTCATGAACTTACACATATTACACATATAACTAGGCTCTAAAATAAAACCATAGCATGAACCTAAGGGTATTTCTAATCCCCATGGGCTAGCGACTAACACCCAAGAGTCCCACGGAAACCATAGGTTATTATTTTCTGAACTTGGAAAAGAAACATGGTATACCTAAAGAGATTGATAACAAGAAAAGAAATATACCATAACTATATACCCACAATGGTAGAGATATAACCATGGAAATAATTAAAGACAAAGATACACATCGATGAATGAAACCAATGTAAACTATAAATACTGATATAAAATCTATCTGATATGTGGAAAAAATCTCACTACATCACGACTATTTATCTATGCCCTATTGACATAAAAACATTACACCTCACTATAACAGCTTACCCTTTATTAAATTAGAAAAAATACTGAAACACCACCAAGGGAGTGTGAAGGGTGTGATAATAACAATCCTTATAGGATTACATTCTTTTGTTCCATAACATGTCTCTATAAAAGAACCAAAATATTTCCAATGTATGAAAAACATAGCATGACACAATAGTCTTCACATTTATATCAAGATCATTGTAAAAACATTTCCCATTCCACAATTCCAAAGTAGATTCCCTATAACATTGGCCAAATAACAATTTCAAAATAAAATATTTATACATTCATACATCATTTATGCATATCAAAACCAAATAAAAGAATAATAATAATAGACATCACATGAAGGATAACATATGTATGGGATATGAATGTCGCTTGTACATTACTAATGAAGTAAAAAAATAGTGCACTAAACTAGTCCCTAAAACAATAGGACCCCTGGAATATAAGAATAACCAATGGATAAATCCCCTATGGTGTAAAATAATTAATTACCTAGAACAAATGGTCATAGGTTATAACAAATCTATTATTTATTACACATTAATTCATAATTTGTTACATTAAATTAAAAATAATACTACCTGAAATTTTGAGAGGTCTGGTGTATTTAGTAAATAGGTAAATTTAATTACATCTTGAACATGGATACGATTAAATTATTGAAATAATCCTTAACATGAATTTAAAATTCCATGGTTTTGAAAACTATATTGGATAACCATGGAAAAAACGTAAAAATGGGGTGTGATATAAAGCCCAGTAATGGAATAAACATGTCATAAGGTGATACATGTTAGAAAATTGTTATGTTAAAGGGAATTAAAAAGTGTATGAATCATAAACATCAACAATGAGACATTATATAGCTCGAAAATAATAACATGGGAAATGTATAACTAACTTAAAACATTTCATCATAAATAATGGTCAAGGATAAACCGTCAAGACATCATGGTGGAAGATGTAATATAAAAGAATAAGGTACACTCCCAGTCCCAATATTAATTCTCATGAGACTATTCATTACCCAATACATTGAAACACTATATAATTATGGTAACACCCATTAATTTCATTTCATTCTCAAGATTAAGGGTGTCACATAGATTATACAACCACAATTCATCCATATTTATATTTTTTTACTAAGATAAAAGAGTATGTATGAAATACATATGAGTCCCATGTAAAAGAGTTATAAGTGTATAATAGTGAATAAACTTGATAGGAAATGGGTGTGGTATTCACTACACACATGTTTTTCCAAAGAAAAGAACAATGATATATTTTTTCAGTATAACGACATTGATAATAAATTCATAAAAATTTATTGATGAGAAAGAAAGGGGAGTCTCATAATTTTTAATTCAATTGGACACTATTGGAGATATTATAATATATCATACCACTCCATTCAATTCCTTTGTGAAAATATGGTGTTTGAGGTGTTTTGGGAGGACATGAAGACTTATTTCAACACTCTTCCAAAATTTCTAGTTCTGTGAAAAGTGTTTCTAGAATTGTGAGTCATCCAAAAGTAGGTTGAAACATTTTTTAAGGATGGTGAGTAATCCAATGGTTCATTGAAAAATGTTTCTAAAATGGTGATTCATACAATGGTAGGTTGAATAATGTTTCTACAATGGTGTGTCATCCAATGGTAGGTTGAATAGTGTTTTAAGAAAGGTGAGTCACCCAACTGTATGTTGAACAGTGTTTCTAGAATGGTGAGTCATCCCACAGTTGGTCGAATAGTGTTCTGAGAATAGTGAGTCATCTAGTGTTAGGTTTTATAGTGTGTATATAGTGGTGAGTTTTCAAACATTAAGTTGAACAATGTTTCTAGAACAATGATTCATCCAATGGTACGTTGAATAGTGATTCTAGAATGTTGAGTCATCCAATGGTTGGTTAAACAACATTTCTAGAATAGTGAGTCATCTAATGGTATGTTGAAAAAGTTTTCCAAAATATTGATCCATCCAATGGTTGGTTGAATAGTGTTTCTACAGATGTGAGTCGCCCAACAACTCGTTGAAAAGTGTTTCAAGAATATGGAATCATCCAATGGTAAGATGAACAGTATTTCCAAAATGGTGATTCCTCTAATTGTAGGCTGAAAAGTGTTTCCAGAAGAGTGATTCGTCTAACAGTATGTTAAAGGGTGTTTCCATAATGGTGATTTATCAACTGTAGGTTTAATAGTGTTTCCAGAATAGTGAGTCATCCAATTGTAGGATGAATAGTGTTTCCAAAATGGTGATTCATCTCACTATATGTTCAACATTGTTTCTATAATGGTGAGTCATTTTATGGTAGGTTAAATAGTGTCTCCAGAATGGTGAGTGGTCCAACGGTAGGTTGAAGAGTGTTTCCAGCTTCATATAGTTTCTCCCCATTGACTTTTTCTTTGACATAAAATGATTTCAAAGCCTTTTTATGGTATTTAAGGTCCATAACTCCTATCAATATTTTCTTAATATTCAGGGTTCTATTACTCAGTCAACATGTGAAATCTTTATTAGATTCCCCTTCAGTGGAAAATCTAAACCACATATAAACCAATGCTTTGGGTAGATTTTCAAAAGGCCCAAGATACCTCCCTCTATTAGTTTTTCTTTTTTTTTTCTTGGAATAGGACACCATGAGTTTTTCCTCCCATATGAGTCATGTGATCAAACTGAAATCCTTGGATCATGTTCCCCTTAGAGTTTTTCCTGTTGCATGTACACTCCTATTTTGGTGCAACCAGGAAGTGTTGATCCATATTCGATATAAGGTATATTCTACCTCCATTCTTCCATATACATAAATATGTTTCATTTTATTTATATTTTCCATGTGATGGAATGTGGTATCCATGTTTTTAATAGATCTTTTTGGGACATTGGTTTGTGTGGTTGTATCGCGCCATCCTCATGTATATGGGGTTATTGTAAGAGAGGTGATCTTGATTTGTTGTGTTGGTTGTTCTCATGCAAATAAATTTGTAATCCTCATAAGGTAGGTAATTCATTTATTCTTTATTTTATTCATTTATATGAAATCGTAATGTTAGTATTATTTATCGAATTGGATCATAATGAAATTGATATATTAAATAAAAAATCTAGATTAAAGAATTTGTATCAATTTCTTGGAGATTTTATTGCCTGTTGATTTTCTAGATAGTGTGATATCTAGGATTTTCTTATTTAGAATTTTGTTCTTGATGGAAATTATTAAACAATGTATAGTTTATATTTGTTGTAAATTTATTGGATAAAAGATGTAAGAGTCCTGTTAAGGAATCCAGTTTTTGTTTTTATGATTTATGATAATCAAATGGATGTAGATATAAATGTTTAACTTAATTTGTAACAAACTGATTGTGTGTATAAGAATATAACACTTTTTTGGGGCTTGACATTCTGGCTTTTGTTAAAGGACAAGTGCCTATTTCTTTGGAGTCATGAGAAATTGTTGTTTGTAAAGGTGGAATTCCTTGTTTATGTCGATGAGCCTAGTTTCTATGTTTTCTTGTCTATAGCTACATGTGATGTGATGTGATCTTAGGATATCTGATCCATGAGGTTTGTTTTGATATGTCAGAAAGGGAGGCCTAGTTTTTGTGGTATAATTTGATTCCTATAGTGGAAAGATGATCCAGTTTATACATGTGGGTTTTAGGGTGCACACCAAAGATGATGGAACATGTTAAGGATGGATTACCCATTAATGTAAATGTTGGATGCTTATTGAACATGTTTTTTGTTTATCTTATTTTCTTTTCCAAATGCTTATGATTGATGGTCTAGCTTACCCACATTCTAAAAGAGGTGAAGGCGCGTGGGGTATTCCACAGACGTTACACATCTAGTTTATCAGGGATGAATGGGTCTACAGTCATTCTATAAGATGAAAAGACTCTATTGATAGTTCATATACTCTCTTTGTCGAGCCCCTTGTGTTTGGTAGCATATTTGTTTCTTCAATTAATACTTATAAATACGAAAATATAAATGGTTTTAATGTTGTTGATGAATGAATAATTGTTTAACCCCTAGGGTTGGATCTTGTTGGGATGAAATGGTGGGATTTTATTTCTGAGAATATATAGACTCAATTTGGTTAGGCTTGGAGGGCATGGATCTTAGTTAGATTGGTAAGGGAATGAAATGTGGTAAAAGATAAAAGTTAATTAATATTTAATGAAATAGTTAAGGAAAGTGGAACAGATAAAAATGGATAATGTAAGCAGATATACCTCTTTAAATGGTTGTGTTATTAAATGATATATAGTCTTAGTAGTGTCATCCGGGAGTTTGAAAGATGTTATTTTCAGTTTTGTATGAGACTAGGTGTTTCCCATAGTATTCTGGTGAGCTATATTATATAATTTACATTTTGTGTTTCGATATACTACTACACCCTATCTGTTAGGGTGACTGATACCATAGAGATTCTAACCCCGGAGGGGAGGGGGTGTTTTCCCCAACATCCTGGTGGGAGGATGAATGACTGAATAACCCATTGGACCACACACTCTTCTCTTGGTTGTTACTTATGCTGGTATGCATGACGGTTAGGTTTCCACATATATGTGTGCTTAGGGATGTAATGGCATGGGGTTATTTCACACACATATATTTTGGATATAATTTCTTATGGACTACTATACGTGTAATGTGTGTTGGTTGTGATGGATTGAGGATCCTTAGATGCTATTTGGGCTGTAATTTCTTGAGGTATAATAACTGATGTATGATACATGAAATGTGAGTTTTGTTAGCTCTTGTAGCCTACTTGGTTACTTTTGGATATGTGGATGTGGAGGTTGTGTTGTATGAGGTTCATGTTGTGGTGCTTCAACAAGGTGTATTTGGGATATCTTTTGGAGAGAGATGCTCAGGATGTGCAGCATTGATACATGGGACTGACTAGAGGAGATGTGGTAGCAGGGTGCCCTTGATATGCTTTGTTATATTATATACTATTTTATGCGATACTTGGTGAGAGTATACATGGTGAGGTTGGTAACTTAGTATAACTATTTAGGTGACGAGTTAGTTTCACCTGTTGTTTACTATGATTTTCCATGATTTATTTACTTTTTCCTGACCAGCTCCTAGGAGGATCCTACTAAGTATAATATTATTATCACCCGACATTATATAAAATTTTTTTAGGTCATATGGAGATGTTAGGAGATCAGGATGGTCACTACTAGCTTTGGGTTTTTTAGGAGCACTTTGGGCTTTGTGGTCACTACCATTTTACTTTTTTTACTTGCATTTTTACCTTTTTTTGTAGTAGTTCTTGCATGACATTACATATGCATACTAGGAGTTTCTTTAAAATTGTGGTCTAATTTAGAGTTGGTTTTTATCATTATTATCTATCTCTTTAAAATGTTTTATTTTAGAAGGTAATTCTTCCCATTTTTGTGTTTACTATACCCTCTATGCTAGTCGGCAACCCAGGGCCTACTGTAGGCCGGACTCGAGTGTCACTATCTCTCTTCTCCCATTGCCGACCTAGGAGGGGTACACATTGTGGGGGGGGGGGGTCATGACATTGTGGTATCATAGGTTTGTTTGAGGGATAGGATGGAGTTTTAGTGAGTCACAAGTGAGGTTACATGGGTTGGTAGGGAAACAATGTTGTCTAAGTTTAGAAAGCATTGTAAACACAGGAGACTAGTTGAGACATGGTTATTTAGGGACCCCTATGATATGATGCACTGACCTACAAGATTACATTGGATACTAAATGAGGTGTTATATGTTGTAGGGTTGATACCTAGGAAATTATCATGCATCATTCTTATTTATACATTTGTTTTAATGGGAAAAACTTGGGATAGATTAACCTAAAATGAATAAAAGAAAACAATTAATTGATGTTAAAGTCCTCCATAATTATGGTTTATAAGGTCTAACTATTTTCAATTTTAATAGTATGACTCTAGGTCGACATCCTCATTAGTTTTACATAGAAGTTTTCTATTAGATCAATAAAGAGTATAGGTTGATGATAAAGACACTTGGGGGAGGATAATGAGAATTTCATCACTCAAGTCTGCAAAAGTACGAGGGCTCTATTTCAGATGTAGTAATAGAAGATTTGTTGGAGTAGGTTGAGATATATTTCATTTTGATTCATGCTCAGAAATATCACTTTGTATAATTAGTTGTGATGATGCTACGTGGGGTAGTAAGGGAGTGGTTCTTCTTATTCTTCTAGGATCACAAGGGGTCAATAGTCTCATGGGAGGAGTTTAGAGACCATCTTAGAGCTGAGATTGTTTCTTTGACCATGATGGTGGGTAGTCATCAAGAGAATATTACCATTTGGAAGGGGAGATCCAGTGTGAAAAAGTTCATGATGTGTTTTAGTAACCATCTAAGAAATTATTGAGACCTTTTTTAGAAGAGGGGGCTTGGGAGACACATTTCAAGGAGGTTTTTCACCCAGAGATCCTGTGTCAGGTCACCCTGTTTATGCTGATGACAAATCATGGGGTTTTGGTGAGGGTAGAGGTCGTTGAGAGGAAGTTATCCAGAACCTGATCATCATGATAGGGGATTCTCCATAATTCCTCACAAAGAAGATATGTGGTTCGAGGATCCCTATTTTTAGGGTAGAAGAGTTTCTATTCGCTTAAGGGTTGGTCCCCTCCCTCAATGTAGGAGGAAGAGGATATAAGGACTATTCTAAGGGATTATTTTCTTGTTTTTATTCTATAGTATGAGGACATCATCAGCTTGAGTTCTATAACATTTGGAGAAATCATCATGTAATAGGTGTTCCTCTCCAGGTTCCTCCATTGAGGCAGTTCCAACAATGGCAGTAGAAGAAGGTTGCAGCAGCTCGGGATCAACAGAGAGTAGATGGGCAGATAGAGGACAACTTTGTAATGATACCCATACTTAGAGAGGAGAGCATGACCATGGGGGTGGTCGTTAGTTGGGTCAGAGAGGCTGTAGAGAAAGTCGTGGCCAGCTTCACGCATTTGTATTTCTAGCACCAGGTGATCAAAACGTCGTTCGAGTTACCCTTTTCATTTTTTCTACATGTTTGAATACCTAGTTTGATTTAGGAGAGACATACTCCTTCATATAACCTTCCCTTGTGTATTCCTTTGGGACATGAGGTAGGGGGATTCTTGAACCCTTGGTATTAACTATGTAAGTTTTAGGTCAAGTTGACTTGTTTGAAGAATGTAGAGATTTTGAGGTAGTTCTTGGGACACACTTCTCTTAGGGAGGTTTCCTATGTTAACTAATAAAACCATTTTATGTCATCCCTGACATGGATTGGTTGTATTTGGTGCAAGATATCATGGATTTCTTCTGGAGGTAGGTGGTGTTGTTCGATGTAGATGGAGATACAACCATGTTTTTTGGTGAGAGAGACCCTCAGACGGGTCATAGGCATATTCCATCCTTTTCATCACAAATGGATAAGATGATGTGGAATTTTTCATAGGTTTATTAGTAAGAGTATCCTAGGGTTGTGGAAGAGTAACTTGATGTCTTTACAAAATAGGTTGTAGCGTTACCCCCTTAACAGGAGATCGAGTTTGGGATAGAGCTACAACCAAGACTGTATCCTATCATAATGTCTCTATATAGTATGACGTCTTATGAGTTGTGAGAGCTGTGTATACATCTCGAAGGTCTATTGTGGTGGTGTTTTATTTATCCAAGCTTTTCATCATGGGGTGCACCATTTTTCTTTGTGAAGAAGGATGATGACACGTTGAGGTTGTTTGTTGATTATCATATCTTAAAAAAAGTCACAGTGAAGAAATTTTTTCCTCTTCCATGGATTGACGATCTGTTTATTCAAATAAAGTGTGAAAGATGGTTCTTATATATTGATTTTTGTTCAGGATATCCTCATATTCATGTTATGGATGAGGATATCCTGAAGACTGCTTTTTTGTTTCCATCATGGGAACTATGAATTCATTGTGAAGATGTTTAGTAGGGTGAATGATCTATATGTGTTCATATGGTTAATGAATATTGTGTTTATTGAGTTCCTGGATATGTTCATAGTGCTTTTCATCAACAAAATCATTGTCTACTCTTCATTTGAGGATGAGCATGAAGTGAATCTGCATGCTGTTTTGGGAGATCATCACTATGATAAGATGTTTGGAAAGATATAGAAGTACAAGTTTTCGGGATGATAATTCTGTTTATTAAGGAATGTTTTATCAAATAAGGGATTCATTGTGGAACTGTATATTATATAAGTTTTTGTGTCTTGGGAATCCCCCAAGATAGTTGTAGTGGTGAAAAAATATCTTTGGTCTTGCATGCTATTAATGGAGGTTTTGAGACTCCAGGGAGTCCTTAGGAAGATCATTCTTGATCGAGATCCATGTTTTACCTCCAGAGTGTGTAGAGGTCTCTAACAGGATTTTGGTTCTTAGCTATGCCTTAACACTTATTTTCAACCACATATGAACAGTCAAATAGAGCGGACCATCTGGACTTTTGAAGACAAGGTTCAGTCTTGTGTCTTTGATTTTGGATGTTCGTGGATGAGGAACATACCCTTGATAGAATGTACTTACAATAACAGTTTTTATTCCACCATCTGTATAGTTCCATTTGAAGCCTTTTATGGCCAATCCTTCCATTATTCATTTTTCTGGACTAGGGTCAAAGATTAATAAATTCTTAGGCAAGATACATGATGTTATTCACATGACATAGCTCCATTGTTATCTTCTGGATGAATTTAACATGATCGATCAGGTTGAGAACAATGTTGACGATAATGTGTCCTTCTACAAGTGGCATTTAGAGATCTGGGACCACAAAGAGAAGGTGTTGAACATTTGTGAAATTCCCTTGGTTTGTGTCTTGTGGAAGTAGAGTGGAATGGAGGATTATACATGTGTATGTGAGTTGTGAATACGTTCTCAGTACACTGAGTTGTTTATTGTTTAGATATTCTCTTATAACATTGTTTATTTGGTGGTTATAGAACCTTTCCATTTATGAGATGTATTTATCTTGTTTATTATTGGCGACTTCTTCATTTTGAGAGGTATATCACCCAAGAGAGTGTTTAGGAGCTGGTTGTGGTAGTCGAGTGATTTCATGTTGTCCTTTTTTTTAATTGGTTGAGCTCTTGTAGTGGTAAGATCTTTGAGAGGTATCTCACAGTCTGGTTATTCAGGCCACCTTTTCTATTTCCTCTATGGCTTGGTTTTTGATTATCATGTGTGAGAATAGTTTTAGAGGAAACTGATATAATGGCCACTGACCTCTCTTGTCTACTCCTTTGGGAAAATATGGTCTTTGAGGTGTTCTAGGAGGTCAATGTGGCTTATTTCATTACTATTCTAAAATTTCTAGTTTTGTGAACATTGTTTCCAGAATGGTGAGTCATCCAATGGTACGTTAAATAGTGTTTCATTAATGGTGAGTTTTCCAATGGTAGGTAGAATTGGGTTTCCAGAACGATGATTTATCCAACTATAGGTTGAACATTTTTTTCAAAATGGTTGGATGAATAGTGTTTCCAGAATGATGATTCGTCTAATTGTAGTTTGCATAATGTTTCTAGAATGGCAAGTCATCCAACTCTAGGTTGGATAGTATTTTCAGAACAACTATTCATTCGATAGTAGGTGGGACAATGTTTCTAGAATTGCGAGTCCTCCAATGGTAGGTTGAATAGTGTTTCAAGAATGGCGAGTCATCCAATGGGAGGTTGAATTGTGATTCCAGTATGGCGATTCATCCAATGGTAGGGTGAATAGTGTTTCCAAAATGGTGAGCCATCCAATAGTTTCTTAAATAGTTTTTTCTAGACTGGTGAGTTATCCAATGGTTGATTGAGCTATGATTCCAGAATAGTGTGTCATCCAATAGTAGGTAGAACAATGTTTCCAGAATGGTGAGTCATCCAAAAGTAGTTGAAAAGAGCATCCTTAATGGTGATTCATCCAATGGTATATTGAACAGTGCTTCGAAAATGGAAAGTTGACCAATGGTCGGTTGAACAGTGTTTCTGGAACATTGAGTCGTCCAATAGAAGGTTGAACATTGTTTCCAGAACAATGAGTTATCCAATTATTGGATAAATAGTTCTTCCAGAATTTTGAGTAATCCCACAGTTGGTTGAATAGTGTTTCTAGAATTGTGAGTAGTCTAATGTTAGGTTGAGTAGTGTTTCCAAAATAGCGAGTCATCCAATGGTATGTTGAAATGTGTTTCCATCTTCTTATAGTTTCACCCTTTAACATTATATTTGATGTAAAACACATTCAAAGACTTATTTAATGGGATTAAAGGCTTATTTGAAACCTATAACCCCAACAAAAATTGTCCTAAGGGTCTGGGTGCCTTTACTCGGTCAAAATGATTAATCTTGACTAGATCCATTTTTAATGGAAAATCTAAACCGTATCTACACTGCTGCTCTGTTGAGATTTTCAAACAGGTCGATATACCTTCCTCCCTTGTTCTTACTTATTTTTTTCCCATGGTATGGGATGCCCAGAGTTCTTCCCCCCATATGAGTTGTGTGATCGAGCTATAATCTATGGATCGTGTTCGCCTTTGAGTTTTTCCTATTTCATGTGTACCCCTTATTTTGGTGAAAATAGAAAGTGTTGATCTGTCATTGATATTATGTATGTTTTACTTTTTTTATGTTTTACTCAATCTATTTCCTCCCATTTCTTCTTTCCATGTGATTACATGTGATCTTCATGTTTTTAATGGAGATTTCTTGGTCTTTGGTTGGCGTGGTAGTGTCGTGACATCGTCGGGTGGATGCAGTCGTTGCAGGAGAGGTGATGATGATCCATTGTGTTGGCCTTTATCGTGAAAAGAATGTCAGAAAACTTTTGAGTTAGGGGGTTATTTTCTTCTATATATTTTTATTTACGTTCAATCCTAGAGTTAGCATGATTTATCCCATTGGATCATAAGAAAATTGACATAATTAATATTTAAACAAGATTAAAGAAATGGTATCAGTTATTTAGATATGTTAATGCCTCTTAATTTGATTGATAGAATGATGTCTATGATTATTTATTTAGCATTTTGTTCTTTATGGAAATTGGTAAAGAACTTAAATTTAGTAATAATTGAAATTTGATTTGCTAAATGATTAAAGAGGCATGTTAATGAATCTCGTTGTTGTTTTTGTTGTTGTTGTTGTTGTTGTTGTGATTTGATGATTATAAAATGGATGAAGATATGCATGTTTTAATGAATTGGTTACAAACTAGTTGTGTGAATAAGAAGATAATTCTTTAGTGGAGCATGAGTTTCCTGCCTGTGGTAAATTCCAAGTGCCTTTTGATTTTGAGTTGTTTGAGGTCTTTTTGTGTGAAGGCCAAATGCCTTGTTTTGGTTTAAGATCTCATTTTCTATGTTTGTTTCTTTCATGTAGCTTGTGTTGTGACATGATCCTGGGATAGATGAGTTTGTAGGGATGTTATGATATGTGGGGTAGGGAGACCCGATTTTTGTGGAAGTAGTTGATGCCTAGAGTGGAGAGATGCATTGGTTTATGCATGTTGGTGTCATGGAGGACACCAAAGATGATGGAATGGGTTGAATCCAGGATTACAGGTTGATTTTAATTTTTGGGTCTTGTCAAACCTATTTTTTTTATCTACTTTACATTCCCCACTTCTCAAGGATGGATGGGTCTACGCTCTGGCTATTGGCGGAAACTACTCAATGGCTAGTTCAACTACTCACCATGGTTATCCTATTGTGTTTGGTAGCTTAAGTTTTCATAAAATACATAGAAATATGGAAATAAGGTAAGTGTAGATTTTTTTTAATAAACGGATAATTTTTAAACCCATTGAGTAGGAGCTTGATGTGATGCAATATTGGGGTTTTATTTCTGGGAAGTTGTGGACTCATTTTGGTTATGCATGGAGTGCATGGATCTTGGTTGTAATGGTAATGGAATAAAAGGCGGTAAATGATAATGATTAAATAATGTTTAAATTATTCATTAACATAAATGGAATCATATAAAAATAGATAATGTAACTTAATATAGCTCTTTAAATTGTTGTGTGATTACAGGATATCTAGTATTAGTAGTGGAAACCAGGAGTTCGAGAGACATGAGCCATAGCTGAGTCTGAGACTAGGTGTTTACCTTAGTATGGCTGTGATATGCATTATATCCTATATATTGTTTTTATCTATGCTACTCCATCCAACCTATTTAGGAGACTAACACCCCCAGGGATCCTAAGCCCTGGGGGGTGGGGTGTTTTTCCCAACATCCCGGTGGGATGATGGATGAATGACTAACCCTTTGACCCCATTGTATTCTCTTGTTAGTTACATATGATGGTATTCATGAGAGTTAGTTTTCTCCAAATATTTGTTTATAGGGCTATAATGACCTGTGTTTATTTCACATACATATATTTAGGATATAGTTTCTCATGGACTACTGTAGGTTTAACAGGTAAATGATGTGATGTCTTGAGGATCCTCAGTCAGTGTGTGGGTTCTAATTGATTGAGGTATAATTATTTATGTTTGATACACTCTATGAGAAATGTGGTGGCTATCAGAAACTACCTAGTTACTTTTGTCTACGTTGAAGTGGATGTTATGTTGCATGAGCTACATGTTGTTGTGCTTCTCCAAGGTGTCTTTGGGTAATCCTTGTTGGAGATAGATGCTCAGGACGTGCGATGTTGGGGAAAAGAGAAAAACTAGTGGGGAAGTGGTAGAGGGGTACCCTTGATATTCTTCATTATATTACACACTATTTTATGCAATAATTGGTGAGAGTATCCATTGTCAGTTTGGGAACATAGTATTCTTTTTTAACTAACGAGTTAGTTTCACATATTGTTCATTGTGATTTAGTATTATTTCTTTACATTTTAACATGACGATTATGGGAGGATCCTACCGAGTATACTGTAATACTCAATGTACAATATATAAAATGATATTCATCTCATTTGGAGTAGGTTGGAGATGAATATGGTTACTACTAGCTTGTTCTTTTGTAGGATTGGTATTGGCTTCATGGTGGCTTCCCTTTTGCATTCTTTTTGTACTCGCAGTTTTCCATTCAGTTTTAGTAGTTCTTGAATGAAATTTCAATTATGTATATGGGTTTTATTTTACATTGTGATCTATGCAGAAGTTTGTTTTTTCTGCCTTATCTCTCTCTTTCACATGTGTCCTCTCATAGGGAAAATTCCTCCCATTTCTATGTTTACTATACCCTTGTTGCTAGTCACCAACCTGGGGCCAATTGGAGGCGGTACTTAGGTGTCACTATCCCTCTTCTCCCATTTCCATAATAATAGGGGAACACTTTTAGGGTAAGGGTCATCATCTATATGTAATTAAATATCACAAATATATAAATGAAGATAAAATTCATAAAGTAAATAAGATACTTGAATAAAGAGGTAAAAGGAAATAATCCCTTACTAAATTTTTGCATGTGGACGAGTGTACATAATGGTTCATGAGAGGTATTAATAAGAATAAATGGGGTATATCATCATTTATACATCATTTTTATTGGAATATTGATATTTAAGAACATATCCCAACTAAATTTTTTAGAAAATAAGTGGCATTACATAAAATAGGTGCTTGAATGGAAATAAGAATAGAGAAATCACATACTTGAGTTTGTGACTCAAAATGATTTGGAGAGGATTGTTGATATCTTGGGGGAACATTGGGAGGACTCTATAGAGTTGATGGAAGAGTATGGACAAGCTTCATGGAGTTTTAGTGAATAGAAATGGGATCATGGGGGGGTTTATATAGGAAAAGAAGGGAATTTATGTATTATTCAGGATTTGAACTCTATATAACATAATACCTAATCCAACAATCCATTCCATGGTTTTTTCCATTTTTATAAAAAATTGTAGTATTTATCATTATTTTATATTTTCAAGGCCAGAACATAACAAAATAATTCTCTTTCTTATGCATTTGGGGCGTCATAATCTTAATGTAATTATTTCAAAACCATAAACTATTTTAATGGATTCGGTAGATTAATAATGGCTTTATAAAATCAATCAAATAAAAATAAAATCACATTATTTTAAAGGGAAAACATATATTTTTTCATTTATACCTTATATAATATATATTACATCACTTTCGAGTCATTATGATATCATAATACACAAATTATATTTATATGGTATTTACTTTTTTACTGGAATATTTGACTATCTTAAAAATTAAAAAAAAAATTAAAATTTGGAAAATTTAAATATTCTGATTTAGAAAATATTATTTATTTTATCCAGATAATTTTCAAAACATGTGATTTTTCACATTAAAAATAAAATTGACAATTATTAAGAAATGTTGGATTTTTTGACACTAATAGTTTTCAAACCGTTATAAAACGTTCACGTGGCTTCATAAAAATTATATGATCATTTATATTTAATTATTTTATAATAATATTAAAGTTTTATTCATTTAAAAAATCAATTTATTCATCAATAAAAATTCTTTAATTAAATTTTAATATTACCGAAAAAACAATTAATGTTTTTTACTATCAAAATAAAAAAAAATATTTTTTATAATGGGATGAAAATATATAAATTATTTTATAAAAAATAATGTACATAATCATATTTATAGTGTCTTGATACATATCCTTTTAATACACCAAAAAAACTAACTAAGGGAAAGATGTGCATATGGTGGGACTTTCATGGGGTTGTTCAACCAATATGGTTTGGACCGTGATCTTGATGTTCTTGAACTGCTCCTGTAAACAATTATCTCATGCTTAAGTTGATTGATCTTAGATTTTTCTTGGTCAATGGAAAGTCACAAAGACACTATCTCCCATAGTAGCTATGACAAATGGGATTCATAGGTTATGATTGTACTAGTTGAGGCCATCATTTACTTTTTTGTATTAATTGGATTTGTTAAATCATATGTTTATACTAATCATGTGATCACTATTTAATGGATATATTATGAAAGGTAAAAAAACATACATTAAATTAAATATGACAGGATATAAAAAACCAAATATGTTTATGTATTTTATATTACCATATTGTATAATAATACTTTTAAATAATTTTCAAGGGGATTTTTATTTATAACAGTTCAGGTCATTATAATATTCTCCCATTTAATAAAATTTTCAATTGAAATTTTCTTTTCCGATACTAAAACAAATGTGGGAATTTTTTTTTCATCACCTCCTCTAGTTCCCATATTAGTTCTTCAAAATTGTGGTTTCCGCACAACATGTTGAAAAAGAGCATTAGATTATTTCATAGAAATTTTTCTCTATTATATAACACCATCACATACTACTTTTTATAGAAGAGATCATTATCCAATGGTAACACATCTAGATTGATTACATGTGAGGGGTTTGGTATGTACTTACTCAATGAGAATACAGGTAATACATCATGTACTTTAGATTGCTTCAATGGGAGTGCTAGTCGATAACCAATGATCTGATGAGATGAAGGATCTCAAAAGGGATAACGTATCATTGATTAAGCTTTACCTTCTTCCAAACATTCATCGGTTTTTACATGGATATATGTAGACGAATACCATTTCTCCAACAATCATCTCCATGTCTCTTCAATGGTTTTCAATATATTTCTTTTATGGACTCTAATCTTTCGGGATGTACTATTTAATGGTGTTAACCTTTTCCACAATTTCCCTGACGATTTTAGGACCTAGAAGATTTAATTCCCCTACTTCATCCCAATATGCAGGTGTTATATACCTCTTCCCATAAATAGATTCATAGGGAGCCATTTGGATGTTTTATTGGAATCAACTCTTGTAAGAGAAATAGACCTGAGGAAGAAGTTGGTACCATCCTCCATTAATGTTAATTTAGCATTCTTTCATTATTTTCTCCTGTGTATAGATTGTCTACTTAGATTTTCCTTCAGTTTGAGGATGATAATATATGTATAATTTTAACTGAGTATTCAAATAATGTTTGGTAATCTTCTAGAACATAGAGGTGAATCTTGGATCTCGATCAGAAGCAACTGATAGTGGTACTCCATGCATCTATACCTATTCTCTAATGAATATCCATGAAAATTTATTCAGTGAAATACACTCTCAAATCACAAGAAAATGAAATGTATTTCTTAGATGATCCAAAACAACCCATATAGAATTATTTCCCATGGATGTATTCAGAATTATGATGGAAAAGTCTATAGTTAAGTTTTCCTATTTCCATTTTATTGTGGGAAATTGTTTATGACATACTAGGAAATTTTATGTATATTTAGTGATATCCTTATTCATATTGTCCCACCAATAGTTCTTTTAAAGATATAAATACATATTAGTGATTAACTCAGGAATGAAGAAAGTTTAGCAATGTGAGTCATCCAAGAGTTTCATCTTTAACATAGGATTTTATGGCACATATAACTATGAACCAAATATCACAACTCATTCTTCATTAACATTGAACTACAGGGATTTACCATTTCATATATTTTCCACTTTCTTCAGAATTACTACATCACCACATTGAGAATAATTTTTATTTACCAAAATAAACGTTTGATAAATCATTTTGGAAAGTATTGATATTTCCTTCTTTATAATTTAGATGCCCATCCTCTTCAAGTATAATAAGATCAAATCCTTCTCAATTCTCATCAATGATAAAATTACCAAATCCTTTCCACTTAAAGTGTCTAAGTATTTTGTCTCTTTCATGGGAAGATAGTGAATTGAGTATTAATAGTGGTTGATCATCTCTAACCATCTTCGTTGGCATATGTTCATCTCTTTATGCTTGAATATATTCTTGATGATTTTATGATTCATATACATTTAAATATTCTCCCTAAAATGATAATGCCTTCATATTTTTCAAAGATAAGATCACTATAGGAAACTCCAGATCAAGTGTTGGGTAGTTATGTTCGTGAAATTTCAAATGATTTGAAGCATACGACATGAAATTGTCATTTTTCATTAACACACAATCCAATCCCTTCTTCCAAGTGTCTCTAAATACCCTGAAATGATCTCTACTTTTGGGTAGTGTGAGAACATCTGTAGGGATTTACTTTAATTTTGTCTCCTTTAATATCTCTTTGTATTAATCGTTCTCAGAAAAGTAGAATCCCTTATGAGTTATCTTGGTTAGAGGGGTGAATAGTCATGAGAAATTACTCACAAATAGATGATAATATATAGCCAATCCATGGAAACAAAAAATATCTATCACAAATTTTGGACTTAGTGATCCTTCTATTAATTCTATTTTTGAAGGGTCCATAGATACACCATTTTTTTCTGATTATATGTCCAAATACTGAGACATAATTTAACAAGAAGTCACATTTTATATAATTTTTTGAAAGATCCTCCATTTTAAATTTCAATAGAACAATGATCAGATACTCCACATGCTCCTCCTTGGTTTTGGTGTATATTATAATTTCATCTATAAAGACTACCATAATTTTTTTGAGGTAATATCTTATGACTTTATTCATCATGTCCATAAAGATTTTATGAGCGTTTGAGCATCCGAATAGAATAACAATGAACTCATAGTTCCTGTACCTTGTACAAACAGTATTCTTGGGGATATCCTCTTTCTTCACCCATATATGGTAATATCTCAATTGTAGATCCACCTCAGACAAATATTGTGATCCATGTAACAGATGGAACAAGTATTTCATTCCCAGAATAGTATACTCATTCATTATTGTGATCTTGATGGGATTGTGATAATTAATTCAAAGGATCATTGGCCCATCATTATTCTTGAAGAAGAGGATTGGTGCACCCCATGGTGAAGTGCATGGGTGTATGATCAATTTATTAGGATTATACTATAGTTCTCTCCTTACCTCCTCAAATTCCATAACATCCATTCTTTATGGATTATTGGATTATTGAAACTTCTCAAGTGTATGAACGATTGAAAATTCAACCTCTTAGCCTGGATGAAGAAAAAAAATTCCTTAGTAACACATTAGCATATCCCCTCATAGTGGGCATATATTCAAGGATAATTATTTCTTTATACTTAATCATTTGATCTAGATATGCTTACATATAGAAAAATAATATAAATTCTTAATATTATGGTGATAAAGGGAGTATAAAAATGTTTTATTAAATGTTCATCCCATAAAAATTCACAAGGTAGGAGTAATATACTTGGTATTCAATAATTTCCATATTTCCCATTTTCTCTAACAACTCTTCTTACATGATTTTTAGAGGTGTTTGAATAGTTATAAAAAACGTTTTTGATGTAAAGGAATGCATATAAATAAAATAAAAATGTATGCTCTTTACTGTTGAATAAATAACGAGCATACATATCCCCACTTCAATATCAGGATCCACCTCAACAGTTGTAATGAAAAATTGTCATCCTTATAACCTTGGAGGTTATTGGTTTTCTCTGAATACCTTTAGCTTAGTGAAATAATTTGAAAAGTTCCCTTATTAATTATTGTTTAAGAAATGAAAAATGCACTGAGGGTTAAATAGAGTATTACTTCCGTCTGCTGCATTTGTGGATTTATGTTTTCTGCAGCCGCTAGTTAGGCTACCTTCATTACTACCCATTAAAATTTTATTCATCCCCCTAAAGAAAATTTCCAGGGTGCTTCTTTCCACACCTTTTACTAGTAGGATATTGAAATTTCTTAGCACAATTATATTTCACCATTGGATCTCAAGAATTAAACTCCACTCTCTAATTATTATCCTCATGATACCCTTGAGATTTTCTAATATCCTTTATGACTTTAGGGGAACATCAAAAAAAATCCTCATATATATCAATGTCACAGATCACTAGGGATTTTTCTATACTAGATTTTAACCCAAAAAAAGAAGTAGTAAACCCTAAATTCATAGGTAAATATAATGGAAGAGGCCTATTTTGAAAGTAATGGGATGTTTACCTCATATTCCTAGATATATTTGTAATTTTCTTATACTTTAGGTCAAGGAAATCCCTTTTTATTTTAATATGGAGTGTGTGAGGAAACAAACTATCAAATTTTTTTCTCAGAGTTCCTTCCACCCCATCGCTTCGATCTCTTCCATAGGATTCATATTCTTAATCAATTTAAAACACTAATTAGCTTCTACCTCCATATGATAAAAATCAAAGAGAATACTATATTGGTTAAAACATATAAGGATGGAGAAGACACTCTAAATGGAGTTGATCCATTGTTATATGAAAAAGGTATCAGTAGATCCATTGATATAGAAAGGCCTCTGTCATATAAAGGTACCAATCACAACTTTTTTTATATTAGGGGGATTTGGATGCTACTTCAGACCTTGGATTCTATTTAGAACCTAATTCTTCTAATAGATTATCATTATGAAGCCGATGATTCCTACTCCCATCAGGTTGAGAAACTTGATGGGTTAGTCATCACATTTCCCATTATGATGAGTGTTTACCAGATTCATCTTATTTCTTGTCATTGGCTTTTATACTGTTATAATTAAGGATGAGTATTTATAAATTCTTAAATATATAAAGGGGGAATCCAATGAAATTAATGGAATAAAATATAATTTTCACTAATTTTCCTTAACATATAAATTTATTGGATTAAATCTATTTTATCCATGATCTTTTTCCTAACATATACTCTTATGGGTATTGTCCCTTAATAATGGTTCATAATAATATTTCTAATTTACAAAAAATATATCCCCCTGGAGTTTTAAGCTAGGTGTGCAGTAGGGAATATTATCATGCACCTTGTTACATTGGGTCTTGACCGAAACACCTTATCAGAGTTATTACCCTAAGGTACATCTGTTCCAAAACCAGATTCACTTGTAGTATCCTGATAGAGATGTATTTTACTGACAATGAAATTAATCTATAGTTAAAAAACGTTAGTTATGCTTTCTAATATTTAGTTTTATACCCAATCCTTTTTCTAGAGTTTTCTAATCGTAATCCAAAAAATAACTAATAGTTTTCTCTAATTCAAACTATAACTATCATGTTCTTTATTATACATAAATTCAAAATTTATGAAATAAAAGTAAACATAATACAACATTAATGATTGATTATTATATTATCTTTAGTATTTAGGTGCATAACATAACATCTTGAACCTGAGAAAAATTACATTAGTGAAAACTACCAAAAAAATCTTTTAAAATTCCATGGGTTTTAAAACATCATGCAATAACCTGAAAAAAACAAACTAAATAGGTGGGATAAAAATTCCAGTAAGGGAATAAAAAATGAATAAGGTGATACATGTTATAAAATAGGTATGTAAAATGGAAATAAAATGAGTAGGAATCATAAACATGAAGAAATAGATGTGATAAAGATTGATAATCATAACGTGGGAGATGGAAACACCATAAAATATTACATCATAAACTCTAGTCAAGGATATATCACTACAACATCGTGGTGAAAAAGTCCCATTAAGGAATTGGGTTCAGTTCCTATCCCAACATGATGTCTCCTGATACTATTCATTACCCAAGGTATTGGAGTGCTATATAGTTCTGGGTGCTCCCATAACATTCTTTTTATTCTCATGCATATGTGTATCACATAGATCACACAACCTAAATTTATTCATCTTTATAATTTAAACCAATATAAAGGAGTGAAATAAATAAATATAATTACCAAGTAAAAAAGGTATAAATTTATAAATGTGATTACTCATGATAGGAAATGGGTATTTTATTCTCTACATAATAATTTTTTCATGGAATATTGTAGTTATATTTTATCAGCATAACAACATCACAAAAAAAATTCAAAAAAGGATTTATGATAGATGAAGGGGTGTCTAATAGTTTTTAAATCAATTTTATTTTATGGTATATATGTAATAAAGTATCCAATCATAAGGAAATGAAGAAAAAATACAAATGGTAGAGATTATACTTGAATAAAGAAGAGAAATGAAAAGATCCCTTACTAAATTTCAACATGGTAATGGGTGCACATAAACATTCCTGGAAAGTATTAATTAGAATTAATTGGTTCAATAATTATTTATACGTCATATTTATTGCACGAGAGATTTTTAAGAACACATCCCAACATAAAAAATTTCAAACTAAGAGTCAAAACATAAAAGGGTTTCTGGAATGGAAATTAGAATAGAGATATTCTATACTTTAGTTTGTGAATACATATGCTTGGGAGGGGCTTCTTGAGATATTGGGGGAACCTTATTAGGACTCTAGAGATTGGAGGGGAAATATGGATTAGATTTATGTATTTTTTGTGAATAGAAATGGGAGATTGTGTGAGTTTATATAAAAAAATAGTGGGATTTATTTATTATTTAGGTTTTAGACTCCACATAACAAAATAACAAAAAAAATACCATGTTTTATGAGCAAGTTTTATAAAATATGGGTGCCTTTATCATTATTATATAATTAAAATATCATAAAATAAAAAAATAATTCCCTTTCTTATGTGGAGGTGAGTCATATTCTCAAAGAAATTATATTAAAAACATAATATATATTAATGGTTTTGGAGGATTCATAATGTCTTTATAAAATTAATCAAATAAACATAAAATGACATTATTTTAAAGTAAAAAAACATATCTTTTTTCTTGTAAACCATTTATAGTATGCATTACATTAACTTTGAGTCACTATAAAGTCATAATATAGAAAGTATATTTATATGGTATCCAATTTTTACCAAAAAATTATTATTTCATAAAAAATTATCTAAAATTCACCATTTTATAAATTCAAAATTATGATTCCAAATATATTATTCATTTTATATAAATAATTTAACATATATGTTACATTTCACTTTTAAAATAAAATAAACATTTATTAAGAAATGATTGTTTTTTTGACAATAATAGTTTTCAAACCCATATAAAAATTACATTTGACTTCATAAAAATTATATGATCATTTATAATTAAATTTTAATAATAATATTAAAATATTATTTATTTCAAAAATCCATTAATTCATCAATATATATTCCTTAGTATAATTTTAATATTACCCAAAATACTATTCATGTGTTATAGTATTAAAATAAAAATCATCTATAAAGTAACAATAATATAATGAAAATATATTTATTATTCTATACAAAATAATGCACATAATCATATAGCTATGGAATTGATATATATACCTTTAATATAGAATAAAATTCTTCAAGGGTAAGGTGAGAGATGGAGGGACTTTCATGGGGCGATTCAATGAACATGTTTTGGACTGTGATCTCGATGAGCTTGAACTTCTCCCATGAACAGTTTTTCTCATGCATAAGTTGTTTGATATTAGGTTGTTCTTGGTCATCGGAAAAGGCCATATATTCTTTCTCCTAATAAGATCTGATAAATGGGCTTCATAAGGTATGATCATATTGGTTGATTCCATCACTTTATTTTCTTCTGAAAATTGGATACGTTAAAACCCCTTGTTTATACTAATTGGGTGATCACAATTCAATGGATATGTAATCAAAGGTATTGTTTTTATACATTAAATTAAATTTGATAGGATATAAAAAAACTAAATAAGTCGATTTGTTTTATATAACAATATTACATATACTACATTTAAATAATTTTCAAGGGGAATTTTATTTAAAACATTTTGGATCATTACAATCTTCTCCCCTCTGAAAAATTTCACGTTAAATTTTTTCCCATAATAAAAAAATGTGGGCAACTTTTTTTCAACACCTCACATGGTTCCCATGTTACTTCTTCAAACTTGTGGTTCCTCCACTACACTTTGACAATGTGCACCATCTTATTTCATATAACTTTTTCTATTCAATCTAAAATCTTTACTAGCTTGTGTTCATAGGAATGATAATTATTCAATGATTCCACCTCTAGATTGAGTACATGTGAGAGTTATGGTATGTACTTCCTCAATATAGATACATGGAATACATCATGAAATTTTTATTTTATCCTAGATAGTTCTAGTCTAATTGCTACCACAATGATAAGATCAAGGATCTCAATGGTGAGGATGTATCTTCGAATAAGCTTTAATTTATTCCCAAATTTCATCATTTTTCCATGCAGTTATGTGGAGGAACCCAACATCTCCAACAAAAAACTCTCGGTCTCTTCCTTGATTTTTAGTATAGTTATTTTATTGACTCTACGTTTCCTTGATGTACTACTAAATGATATTAAATTTTTCCACAATATCCTCAACAATTTCAAGACCTAGAAGTTTTCATTCCCCAAATTCATCCCAACATGAAAGTGTTCTAAACATATTACCATAAATATCATCATATAGAGCTATTTGGATTCTCAAGTGGAACTGTTGATGAAATTGATCTCAGACAGAGGAAGATGTTGGTCCCATACTCTATTAATGTTAATTGATAATTCTCTCAACATTTCATCAATCTTCTGAATAGTTCGCTCATATTTTCCATCAGGTTTATGGTGATAAGCCATGCTAATGTTCAACTCAGTATTCAAAGAATGTTAGAGACACTTCCATAACATAGAGGTGAATAGTGTATCTCAATCAGAAATATTTAATAGCGGTATTCCATACATCCTTATCCCTTCTCTAATGTATATCTCTGCATATTTATCCAGTGATAAATCCTTTCAAATCACAATAAAGTGAGTTTTATTTGTGAGATGACCGATAATAACCCATATATCTATATTTCCCATAGATGTCATCTGAAGCATAGGTACAATGTCCATAGTTATGTTTTCCCATTTCCATTTGGGTATGGGTGATGGTTTCCGACATACTCGGAACTTTGATGAATATTCATTGATATCCTTCTAGATACTGTCCCACAAAAAGCAATTTCGAGGATATCAATACATATTCGTGCTTACAGGGTGAATGAAGAAAGCAGAAATATGTGCATCATCCAACAGTTCCTTATTTATCATAAGATTTTATGGTATACATATTTATGAGATAAATATCACAACTCCATTATCATTAACATTAAACTATGAGTATTTCCCTTTTTATATAGTTTCCAATTTTTTTTTGAATTCCCACACCATCCCTTTTGGAATAAATTTTATTTCCCAAAATAGATAGTTGATGAATCATCTGTGAATTGATTTATGATGTTATTTTCATTATGATTCCCATTTCTATCATCTTTATGTTAAAGTATATTAGATCCTTCTCAATTCTCATCAATGATAAAATTTATGGACCCTTTCAACTTAGATCATCTTAAAAGTTTCTCTCTTTCCCAAGATAGTAGTTAATTTATTAATCATAGAACATTATTAGCTCTAGCTATCTTTGTTGGGACATATTCCGATATTTATGTGTGAATATATACTTAAGGCATTTGGGATCTATATATATTTCAATGTTCTTCCCAAAGAGATAATGTCTCCATATTTTCAAAGATAAGATCACTGTAGCCAACTCCAAATCTTTCATTGGATAGTTATATTCATAAAATTTCATGTTCCTTATGCATTAACATAAAACCCAATCAATTCTTCGAAGCATAATTGAATACCACGAAAAGAGATATACTTGTACTGTAACATCCCAGGTAAATAAAGAATAAAGAATTTTCATATTTATTAATATTTACGAATTAAATATTAATTTTAATTAAAAGGGGTTTCTACGTTCGATAGCGTACTCGATACGCACCGATGAGTTTCTTTGAAAACTTACGTTGCACACAAGTAATAAAATAATATTATTTTAAATGTTAGTTAACGAGTTGCCGTTGTACTGGCGGGAATGGATAGAAATAACTAAAATATGATTATATATGTTTCTAAATGTTTTTATATTTATCCAATAAAGGATAGAGGATTAAAATACGAAAAGAATTCAATTTTAGGCGTATATGCCCTAATTTTCACTAAAGGTTCACTTATCACCTTTTGACGAAGAACCGTCATTAAATATAGTTTTGTTCACTCTTAAACATTCTTTTGGACCAAATAAAACTCTTATTAAGAATCGGGACATCAAATTTTACTTTGTGTAAATTTTTGGTACCTTTCTGATAAAGTTCATTTATTTAATGGATAGTGTAAAATGTTGTATTTTAATTCAAAACCTCCTTTTAATCTAATTTATTTATATTATTAGAATATCTTTTGAATTGGATTTGAAGTAAAATTAGAAAATATTTTTACCATTAAATCCAATAGTGGTCGTTGGAATCAATTTCACTTTGAAATCAGACTTAAACCAGTGTCAATCTTTTGATACTTATTGTTTCATAAAAACACACTATTTTCTCTGACAGCGGGAATTAATTATTAAATTTCTTAATGTGACTTATATGTTTTTAATTTTGTAAAACAGACTGCATTTTTGAATTCGGAATATCAAATATAGCTTAGGGTGAATTTTTGGTAATTTTATGAAAAACTTCAATTTTTGATGAATAGTGAAACCACTAAGTGGTACTTATAAAGACTGATTTTCCGGTTAAATGAAATTTTGCCATCATTGTATTTTGAATTTCAAAAATCCGACATACATGGTTGTCATTAAGAAGTAAAATGTGGTTCAATGAGATTATAATAATTTTTTGGTGAATAGTAACTTATTAAGTTCTTAATCGCGATTAGAGGTAATTAGTGTAATTTAAGGTAAAAATGATATTATAAGAATGTGAAAACACCATGACACTTGTCCTACACCTATTGGGTGAGTCATGGCCGACCAAGAAAAGCCATGGGCCAACTTGGGGACCCCATGGAGACACTTTGGTTGGGAAATGACATAAATAACTTTTTATTTAATGTAAAAGTAAAAATGACACAAGCATGATATGTTTTACTAAACTAATTTTTAAGTGGGGTTATACAAGTCAGATTTTTTATTAGAAATAGTCATTGGAAAGATAAAAATATTTCCTACATCATAGTAATTGTTTTATAATTTTTAGACATTAAATAAATTAAATTATTTATGACATAATAATGATGCAGCGATGACATCATTATTTGACGATTTAAATAAAATAGAAAGATAATGTAAAATCTATGAACTACACATGTCCAAAAATTATTGGATGGGTGGATTTCGAACCCTTATCAACTTATACACGAATTATTTTAATTTGGGTCCTTTTAAAACCGAAAAACATTTTCAAATAAAGTAATATTTCTTTACTTTCCAAAAGTGCCCCTCCTCTCCTCTTATAAAAGGCCCCCACCTCTACCTCATTTCACACACACCTCAAGCCTTTGGCTCGGACAACCCCTGCCCATTTACTCTCTCCACATCCCTCTCCTCATCCTAGAGGATTCCCTTTGGGCAGAATCCTTTCAAAGGAAGCCTTTAGTCTCAAATCAAAAGGAGCTACACTTTTAAAGGTAATTCATTCTCTCTTGTTCATTTGTTTTATTTTGCTTCTCCAACCCCCTAAACTCTTTTTATTTACTTATTTTGTAACAAAACCAGTATCTTAAATATACTAGGATGTTGTTATAAGATTTATTCGAGCTACACTCTCACACAAATAAATCAAATGGTTAAAGAACATACGGTTTCCGTGGATGGCGAAATTCTGCCTCCCGAAACGATGATTGTTCAATACTCATTTAACACCTTCAAAGGTGACCATTATGATGTCACTATTTTTATATATGATATATAATATGTTTATGTTTTCTTTAAGCTTCTGTATTTTTCATGTTTGTCATACCTTTATGGTTTCCATTATGGATAAAAATGATATCTTCATTTAAGGAAGTGCAGACTACCTCCCCCTCAAAGTGATGTGATTCGTTAATGCCATATGTGGGACGTGTAAAGGATGGATTTAAAGTTATTATATATGATGTTATACTGGAATTATAATATACC
The DNA here is from genome assembly GCA_963277665.1 of Viscum album. Taxonomy (NCBI): domain Eukaryota; kingdom Viridiplantae; phylum Streptophyta; class Magnoliopsida; order Santalales; family Viscaceae; genus Viscum; species Viscum album. The sequence continues at coordinate 1,110,897,266 of OY728119.1, forward strand.
TCTATATCATTATTATTTATTTCCATTAAAGTATGAGATAGAAATGAAAGTAGCGTTCATGCGTACGTACAGCTTACCGTCTCCATGAACGGTGCATTTCATTTCTTATCCCCAAATGTAATGTACTATTAAAAGTATATGTATATAATGGATATATATAATGAATGATACATCTAAATTATGAATATAATTCTGAAATTCAAATATACATACCTCTCATTTAATTTTAATTCCATTAATATGAGGAAGAAATGAAAGTAGCGTTCATGCGTACGTACGGCTTACCGTCTCCATGAACGGTACATTTCATTTCTTACCTCTAAATGATTATGTAATATTATAAATACATGTATATGCTGGATATATATTATATATATGATATCCAAATCAGGAATTTCATTCTGGATATAAAGAACCTTTGACCACACGAACAACATGTAATTGTAAGAAGTCCACTTTCGACTTAAGAACCAAATATTTACAAAACAAACATTATTAACTTAAATGGTTACATAATGTTTATAACATGGAAATAAGAGATATAAAAGGAAGAATGAACTTTAAAAATGTTCTTAATCAAGTATAAATTAACTCAAGTTTATTATTCAGGACGTTAAAGAACGATCGAGTCAAGTCGGACCCGAGGTAAGGGACTTCGTCTCAATCTTCTTTCATTGAGGCATATTTCGTTTTATACACATCTTTCTTTTATACGGTGTATAAACCCACTTTTAATTTTAATTTTATACAAAAGGAATCATTTTATATGAAGCGTTTTACAAAACGACAAAAAAGAATGTTTCTTTTAACGTACGTGGCGACAAAAACCTTTTCTGCCACTGCGAGTATTATATGGTCTTTGGCTTTCCCAACAAGCCGTAATGTTTTTAGAATAAAATAAACACCATATACTCTTTTATGTATTTTGGTATTGAAAATGATTTTGAAAAAGGATTCTATTATGTCAATATATTTATGATATATTGTGATTGAAATGTGGAAATGTTATCATTCCTTTATATTGGTTTTATGTTTTATGATTTTATACTGGTACTTGGACATTTTAACGGGTGGTTACATTATAAACCATATGACGGGTGGTTCCGTGAATACCAGGACGGGTGGTTACGTTATAACCTCCAATGCATTGGGTATGGAAGTCGGCCGTATGGCTATTCCATTAAGTATGTATGGAAATTGGCCGTATGGTTATTCCATTAAGTGATATGTGTGGGAGTCGACCGTATGGTTATTTCACTTAAGTATGTTTATGTCCCAAGTTACCTTTATATATGTTATGTGTTCTTTATATGGGTTTTATGGTAATACATTAGTTACAAAAAGGTAAGTAATGATATATAATTCATGAATAGTTTTTACTACTTCATAAAGGTGAAAAGTATTACCTTGATAAAGTATACATGGTTTCCTATTTGTTTTGATAAACTAACAGTTTTTATTCTTTGTGTATCCCTTACTGAGTTTTTATGCTCATCCCAAGTTTTTGAAATGTTTTTCACAGGACTTAGCATGGAATAGGTTCAAGGATGGGATCAAGGGAAATTCATGCTACCTAAAACATGAAACTAGACATATTCCTTTTTAAGAGTTTTTATTTTATGGAAATTTAGTAGAAGAGACTACCTTGTAATCTTTTGAGATGTAATAGTTATGTCCTAATTATCTAATACTCTAAACCTGAAAAGATCCTCAATGTGAATTATTAATTTAATTCAATTTTAATTAAGGTTTAAGGCCGGGGCCTTATAGTTGGTATCAGAGGTCAGTTTAGACAACTTTAGGAGTTAGAAAAGTGTAAAATTGTAATATGATTGAAATGATATAGCATTTACGGATTACCATGTTGCATCGCCTAAGATATTTCTGTGTTCAGAATGGTTTTCCGCAGAGGAAACAAAGAAGCTATGTTGGGATGACATCAGGAGGAAGATAACCTTCCAAATCATCAACCTGAGATGGTCGGAATCGGAACTGAACAGTTTGTTGCAGTAATGGCACAGTTGACTCAAGCTATAAATGGTGGTGGTATCCATGCACGAGATCATCCAGATCAACCGCAGAGGAACATGTCAGTGGTGGAACATTTCATGAGGCAACATCCCCCATCATTCAGAGGATCATCTGACCCTGTGCAAGCTGAAGGGTGGATTAAAGAACTGGAGAAGATTTTTGATGTCATGGGGTGTTCAGAACATCAAAAGGTTAGTCTTGCTGTTTACCGTTTTGAAGGTGAAGCTGATCAGTGGTGGTCGATGGTGAAAAATATAAGGGATAATGATGAGATTGAGGATCTTCACTGGGACGAATTCAAAGGTATGTTTCTTGAGAAATATTTTCCTAAGGTGGTTCGTCTTAGGATGGAAAAACAGTTCCTATAATTGAGGCAGGAGGATGATTCAATGGCTTCTTATGAAGAAAAGTTCACTCGATTGGCAAGGTATGCTCCAAACTTCATACGAGATCTTGATAGTAAATTAAACCGTTTTTACTCAGGGTTAAAGCCAAAGTATCGAAGGGATTTAGCTTCTCGTGAGTTCAAAAGTTATGAAAAACTTTTTCGATGTGCGGAGAAGGTGGAAATGGAGTTTGCCGATGATCAGGTGTTCTATGACAAACAACAGAATAAGAGGTCTACTTGGCAGGCAAAGGGGAAGAATTCATCAAAGAATCAAGGAGGTAAGAAAACCAAATATCCATCCTATGAGAAGTGTGGTAAAATGCATCATGGAGAATGTTTATCCAAGTCTGGTAAGTTCTTTCGACGTGGTAAGTATGGTCATATTGCTCGTAACTGTAAGTAAGATGATCAAGCAGGAAATGAAAAGCCAACGGTAAGATGTTTTAAGTGTAATGAAATGGGTCATTATGCAAACGAGTGTCCAACGAAGAACTCAACTGGGGGAATGCAGCCATACTACAAGCAGAAAGGGGTGGTGAAATCCTTTGCAACAACTTCAGCAGATGTTGGGCCATCGAATGAAGTGGTATCAGCTCCAGGGAGCTCAGTATTTTTTGAAGATTGACTTGAGGTCGCGGTACCATCAGTTGAAAGTAAAAGAAGCAGACGTTCCAAAGACTGCGTTCCGTACTAGATATAGCCATTATGAATTTGTAGTTATGCCTTTTGGGTTAACCAATGCACCTGCTGTATTCATGGACCTTATGAATAAAATTTTCCATGAGTTCTTGGATAAGTTTGTGTTTGTGTTTTGAGGTTTGGGAAGAGATTGTGTGTGCCTTGTGATTCACAGTTGAAGAATGAGTTGTTATGTGAGGCTCATAGTTCCCCATTTTCAGTTCATCCTGGCAGTACTAAGATGTACAGAGATCTGCAGGAGTATTACTGGTGGGATAGAATGAAAAGAGATATTTCTGATTTTACTGTGAAGTGTTTGACATGTCAACAGGTTAAAGCAGAGCGTTAGTTACCGAAAGGGATGCTTCATCCTTTACCAGTGCCAGAGTGGAAATGGGAGAATATATCCATGGACTTTGTTGTTGGATTACCGAAGACATCTCGAGGTAATAATGCAATCTGGGTTATTGTTGATCGCTTGACAAAATCTGCTCATTTCCTTTCTATACGAGATACTTTTTCCCTAGATCAACTTTCCCGTCTGTATCTTAAAGAGATAGTCAGGTTACATGGAGTTCCTTTCTCCATTTTATCTGATCGTGATCCCAGGTTTACTTCTAACTTTTGGAAAGGCCTTCAGAAGTCCTTGGGTACTGAATTAAATTTTAGTACAACTTTTTATCCTCAATCAGATGGTCAGTCAGAACGAACAATCTAGACATTGGAGGATATGCTACGAGCTTGTTCTATGGATTATCAGGGAAGTTGGGACCAACAACTTTCTTTGGTTGAGTTTTCTTATAATAACAGTTTTCATTCTAGTATAAATATGGCACCATTTGAGGCATTATATGGGAAGCGGTGTCGAACTCCAGCATTTTGGGATGAAGTGGGTGAAAGGAAGATGATGAGACCAGAATTGGTAGAAGAGATGGCAGAAAAAGTTCAGCTGATTCAGAAACACATGGGAACAGCTCAGATCAGGCAGAAGAGTTATGCGGATAACCGGAGGAAGGATCTATCTTTTGACGTAGGTGATCATGTTTTTCTCAAGGTTTCTCATTGGAAAAGTGTGATGAGATTTGGTAAGAAAGGAAATCTGAGTCCAAGGTTTATTGGATCATATGAAATTCTGGAGAGAGTTGGATCAGTTGCATACCGGGTGGCTTTACCTCTGAGTTTATCTCAGGTACACAATGTTTTTCATGATTCAATGTTGAGAAAGTATATGCCAGATCCATCTCATGTTTTGAGCCCAGAGGTAGTTCAGCTGGAAGAGAACCTATCTTATGAGGAACAACTGGTCCAGATTCTTGACCATAGGGAGCAGGTGTTATGGAATAAGGTGATTCATCAGGTAAAGGTTTTGTGGAAAAACCATGTGATTGAAGAGGCAACGTGGGAATCTGAAAATGCTATGAGGGATAAATACCCCCACTTATTTTGATAAGTGAATAAAATTGCGAGGACGCAATTCCCAAAAGGGGGGAAGGATGTAACATCCCAGGTAAATAAAGAATAAATAATTTTCATATTTATTAATATTTACGAATTAAATATTAATTTTAATTAAAAGGGGTTTCTACATTCGATAGCGTACTCGATACGCACCGATGAGTTTCTTTGAAAACTTACGTTGCACACAAGTAATAAAATAATATTATTTTAAATGTTAGTTAACGAGTAGCCATTGTACTGGCGAGAATGGATAGAAATAACTAAAATATGATTATATATGTTTTTAAATGTTTTTACATTTATCCAATAAAGGATAGAGGATTAAAATACGAAAAGAATTCAATTTTAGGCGTATATGCCCTAGTTTTCACTAAAGGTTCACTTATCACCTTTTGACGGAGAACCGTCATTAAATATAGTTTTTTTCACTCTTAAAATTTCTTTTGGACCAAATAAAACTCTTATTAAGAATCTGGACATCAAATTTTACTTTGTGTAAATTTTTGGTACCTTTCTGATAAAGTTCATTTTTTAATGAATAGTGTAAAATGTTGTATTTTAATTCAAAACCTCTTTTTAATCTAATTTATTTATATGATTAGAATATATTTTGAATTGGATTTAAAGTTAAATTAGAAAATATTTTTACCATTAAATCCAATAGTGGTCGTTGGAATCAATTTCACTTTGAAATCAGACTTAAACCAGTGTCAATCTTTTGATACTTATTGTTTCATAAAAACACGCTATTTGCTCTGACAGCGGGAATTAATTATTAAATTAATTAATGTGACTTATATGTTTTTAATTTTGTAAAACAGACTTCATTTTTGAATTCTGAATATCAAATATTGCTTAGGGTTAATTTTTGGTAAGTTTCTGAAAAACTTCAATTTTTGATGAATAGTGAAACCACTAAGTGGTACTTATAAAGACTGATTTTCCATTTAAATGAAATTTTTCCATCATTGTATTTTGAATTTCAAAAATCCGACATACATGGTTGTCATTAAGAAGTAAAATGTGGTTCAATGATATTATAATAATTTTTTGGTGAATAGTAACTTATTAAGTTCTTAATCGCGATTAGAGGTAATTAGTGTAATTTAAGGTAAAAATGATATTATAAGAATGTGAAAACACCATGACACTTGTCCTACACCTATTGGGTGAGTCATGGCCGTCCAAGACAAGCCATGGGCCAACTTGGGGACCCCATGGAGACACTTTGGTTGGGAAATGACATAAATAACTTTTTATTTAATGTAAAAGTAAAAATGACACAAGCATGATATGTTTTACTAAAATAATTTTTAAGTGGGGTTATACAAGTCAGAATTTTTATTATAAATAGTAATTGGAAAGCTAAAAGGATTTCCTAAATCATAGAAATTTTTTTATAATTTTTAGACATTAAATAAATTAAATTATTTATGACATAATAATGATGTAGTGATGACATCATTATTTGACAATTTAAATAAAATGGAAAGATAATGTAAAATCTATGAACTACACATGTCCAAAACTTATTGTATGGGTGGATTTATAACCCTTATCACCTTATCCACGAATTATATCAATTTGTGACCTTTTAAAACCGAAAGACATTTTCAAATAAAGTAATATTTCTTTACTTTCAAAAAGTGCCCCTCCTCTCCTCTTATAAAAGGCCCCCACCTCTACCTCATTTCACACACTCCTCAAGCCTTTGGCTCGGCCAACCCCTGACCATTTACTCTCTCCACATCCCTCTCCTCATCCTAGAGGATTCCCTTTGGGCATAATCCTTTCAAAGTAAGCCTTTAGGCTCAAATCAAAAGGAGTTACACTTTTAAAGGTAATTCATTCTCTCTTGTTCATTTGTTTTATTTTGCTTCTCCAACCCCCTAAACTCTTTTTATTTACTTATTTTGAAAAAACACAAGTATATTCAATATACTAGGATGTTTTTATAAGATTTATTCGAGCTAAACTCTCACACAACTACATCAAATGGTTAAAGAACATACGGTTTCCGTGGATGGTGAAATTCTGCCTTCCGAAACGATGATTGTTCAATACTCATTTAACACCTTCAAAGGTGGCCATTATGATGTCACTATTTTTATATATGATATATAATATGTTTATGTTTTCTTTAAGATTCTGTATTTTTCATTTTTGGCATACCTTTATGGTTTGCATTATGGATAAAAACGATATCTTCATTTAAGGAAGTGCGGACTACCGCCCCCTCAAAGTGATGTGATTCGTTAATGCCATATGTGGGACGTGTAAATGATGGATTTAAAGTTATTATATATGATTTTATATTGGAATTATAATATACCTCTATATCATTATTATTTCTTTCCATTAAAGTATGAGATAGAAATGAAAGTAGCGTTCATGCGTACGTACGGCTTACCGTCTCCATGAACGGTGCATTTCATTTCTTATCCCCAAATGTAATGTAATATTAAAAGTATATGTATATAATGGATATATATAATGAATGATACATCTAAATGATGAATATAATTCTAGAATTAAAATATACATACCTCTCATTTAATTTTAATTCCATTAATATGAGGAAGAAATGAAAGTAGCGTTCATGCGTACGTACGGCTTACCGTCTCCATGAACGGTGCATTTCATTTCTTACCTCTAAATGATTATGAAATATTATAAATACATGTATATGCTGGATATATATGATATATATGATATCCAAATCAGGAATTTCATTCTGGATATAAAGAACCTTTGACCACATGAACAACATGTAATTGTAAGAAGTCCACTTTCGACTTAAGAACCAAATATTGACAAAACAAACATTATTAACTTAAATGGTTACATAATGTTTATAACATGGAAATAATAGATATAAAAGGAAGAATGAACTTTAAAAAGGTTTTTAATCAAGTATAAATTAACTCAAGTTTATTATTCAGGACGTTAAAGAACGATCGAGTCAAGTCGGACCCGAGGTAAGGGGCTTCGTCTCAATATCCTTTCATTGAGGCATATTTCGTTTTATACACAACTTTCTTTTATACGGTGTATAAACCCCCTTTTACTTTTACTTTTATACAAAAGGAATCTTTTTATACAAAGCGTTTTACAAAACGACAAAAAGGAATGTTTCTTTTAACGTACGCGGCGACAAAAACCTTTTGCGCCACTACGAGTATTATATGGTCTTTGGCTTTCTCAACAAGCCGTAATGTTTTTAGAATAAAATAAATACCATATAATCTTTTATGTATTTTGGTATTGAAAATGGTTTTGAAAAAGGATTCCATTATGTCAATATATTTATGATATATTGTGATTGAAATGTGGAAATGTTATCCTTCCTTTATATTGGTTTTATGTTTTATGATTTTATACTGGTACTTGGACATTTTAACGGGTGGTTACGTTATAAACCATATGACGGGTGGTGCCGTGAATACCAGGACGGGTGGTTACGTTATAACCTCCAATGCATTGGGTATGGAAGTCGGCCGTATGGATATTCCATTAAGTATGTATGGAAATTGGCCGTATGGCTATTCCATTAAGTGATATGTGTGGGAGTCGACCATATGGTTATTCCAATTAAGTATGTTTATGTCCCAAGTTACCTTTGTATATGTTATGTGTTCTTTATATAGGTTTTATGGTAATACTTTGGTTACAAAAAGGTAAGTAATGATATATAATTCATGAATAGTTTTTACTACTTCATAAAGTTGAAAAGTATTACCTTGATAAAGTATACATGGTTTACTATTTGTTTTGATAAACTAACAGTTTTTATTCTTTGTGTATCCCTTAGTGAGTTTTTGTGCTCATCCCAAGTTTTTGAAATGTTTTTCACAGGACTTAGCATGGAATAGGGTCAAGGATGGGATCAAGGGAAAGTCATGCTACCTAAAACATGAAACTAGACATATTTCTTTTTAAGAGTTTTTATTTTATGGAAATTTAGTAGAAGAGACTACTTTGTAATCTTTTGAGATGTAATAGTTATGTCCTAATTCTCTAAAACTCTAAACCTGAAAGGATCCTCAATGTGAATTATTAATTTAATTCAATTTTAAGTAAGGTTTAAGGCCGGGGCCTTATATGTACGTAGTGTGAGAACATGTGTAGTGATAAAACTCCTTAAAGACGTCTTTTCATTCAACATTCCAAGAAAACATGAATCCCTTATTAGTTATGTTGGTTAGACGGTATAAAACTCATAAAACATTTCTCCCAAACAAATTATAATAACATGATAATCCAAGGAAACTACAAATATCTGTTACCGATGTTAGAATCAAGAATCCTTCAACTGCTTCTATTTTTGAAGGGTCCAAAAATATCCTATTTGTTGTGATGGTATTCCCCAATAATGGGACTTCCTTTAACCAAAACTCATATTTCCTATCCATTGTAAAAATATTCTTCTTTTCTAAGGTCTTTAGCATGGTTCTCAGATTCTCAACATGCTCCTCCTTGATTTTAGAGAATATTAAAATATAATATATAAATACTACTATAGAATTCTCGATAAAATTTATAAATACTCTATTCAACGAGTCCATGAATATTTCTGGAGAATTAGTGGGTACGAATGGAATTAATATGAACTCATAGTTCCCATAAATTGTACAAGAAGTAGTCTTGGGTATATCGTCGTTCTTCATCCTAACTTGGTAATATATCGACCAAACATCCACCTTGGAGAAGTATTGTAATCCATGTATCAGATGGAACTAGTCATCAATTCACAGAATACAATACTTCTTCTTTATCGTGATCATTTTGATATCACGATAATCAATGCAATGGAGCTTTAACCCATCCTTTTCTTGATGAAGATGAATAGTTCACCCCATGGTGAAGCACTTGGGTATATGAAGCCTTTATTCAGATTATCCTATATTTGTTTCTTCACCATATCAAGTTCCATACAAGACATTCTTTATCGAGTATTGGATAGTGAAAATTTCCTAGGTATAATATCAATCGAAAATTTAACCTCTTGACTAGGAAGAAGACCATAAAATCAGTTATGAAACACATTAGCATATTCCATGAAAATGGGCATGTCCTCAAGGATAATTATATAATTACTCTCTATTATTTATGCTAGATATACTTGATCATAGGGAAATAATATCCATTCTTGAGAGGATTGTGATAAATAAGATCCATCCTCTTATTTTCACTCATACAGAATCAAGGGATGATTCATGACTTAAAGAATGATATCCTACTCTGAGAAATTTCTATTGGCTCTATACAAGGAAAGACAATACATTCCCCAAATTTCATCAAATTCCACAAAAGTGAGTATGGAATGGTTTAATGGGAATTTCAGGCCACTAATATGACAAGGGGTGAGTTATATACATGGGATAAAATAATTTTCCCATTTCACATTTTCACCAATAACATTAATTCCCTGATTTGTGGAGGTGTTTGAATAAATCTACCATATTTGTTTATATAATGGAATGTGTAGAACCAAAATAAAAATGTATATTATTTATTATTTAATGAATTACTAGTGTACCCATCACCACTTGGTTGTTATAATCCATATCGGTGATTGTGATGGAAATTTTTCACCCTTGCTACCATGGAGGTTATTGGCTGTCTCAAAAAACGTTTGTCTTAGTGAATTTCTTTTAAAAGATACATGGTTATTTTTTGATAAAAAAATGAACAATTTGATAATGTTTGATGGTATAATTACATTCCTCCAATTCATTAGTGGGTTTCTATTATTGGAAATCACTAGTAATCTACCCTTCCTTTATACACCTAAATCATTTCCTCACTCACCTTATGAAATTTACAAGGTGATTCTTTCGACATATTTGAAAAGTGAGATGTTGAAATTTCTTGGATCCATTAGTTTTAACTAATGGACTACTATAATAAAACTCAAATTTCATCTTCTTATTCCCATGATACAATTAAGATTCATCGTTCTCCATTTCAACTTGGAGGGAACTTTGGAAAATTTCTTCATGGCTATCAAATTCATAGATCACTATGGATTTTCATAGAGTAGTTTTTAACCACCAAAAAATAACAAACCTTTAATTTAGGGGTAATGATAAAGGAATATGAATATTGTTCATGTATTTTAGGGTTTTCCTCATATTTATGGATATATTTTTTGTTTTTTATCAATATTCAAAGTGTGAGGAAAATATTTATTTATTTATCGATAATTCCTTCTACCTAACTACTTTGATCTCTTACTTAGACTTTGTATTCTTTATTAATGTCTACCACTAATTATATTCCCACTCCATATGATAAACATCCAATATAATATTTTATTGCTAAGAACATTTAAGTATATATAAGACGATCTCAATGGAGTTGATTTATTGTTCTGTAATGAAGGGATCCGATGATCCCTTGAATGTTAGAGGACTTTGTCACTTAAAAGTCTGAATCATGGCTTGTTATCTCCTAGTGGGATTTTTATTCTCTTCCTGATACAATATTCTATTTAGAAATTGAATCATTTGAGATATTATCTTCATGATTTTTGTGATTCCTACTCCCATTTTGTTGGTCATCTCATTGGGGAAGTCATCACATTTCCAGTTGCATTGATTTTTTAACTGATTCCTCATATTTTTAGACATTGGATAGTATAAAGAAAAAATTATGGATGGTTATGTTTTAAATATGAAACACATAAAGGGGGAATCCAGGGACATTAATGGGATAAATTATAAATATTACTTATTTCGTTTAATTATAAATTTCTAGGATTCAATCAATTTTATCCACAATCTATTTCAAAACATATACTATTATGGGTATTTTTGTCCCCCTTAATAATGGTTCACAACTTGTTTTTGAATTTTAAAAATGTATAGCTCTTGTGACTTTCAAACTAGGTGTGTAGTAAGGCATGTTTTCATGTGCGAGGTCACACCATGTCTGGCCTGACACACCTTGCCAAAGTTTTTACCCCTAGGTACATCTGTGCTTTAACCACGTCCACTTGTAGTATTGAGAAATGGATTCATTTTCTTGATAAATCAATTATTATATAATTTACAAAATTTAGGGATGTTTTCTTATAATTTTTCTTATCCCTAAGGCTTTCTCTAGAGTTTTAGAATCCTAATAAAAATATAACTAAACCTTTTCTCTGATACCAACTATAACAACCCAATTTTTTATTACACATTAATTCATGATTAATTACAATAAATAACACATATTACAACCTAAAATATTGAGAAGTATACTATATTAATGAATTAGGTACATATCATAACATCTTAAATATGGGATACAATTACACTATTGAAATATTTCTTAAAATGATTTTAAAATTCTATGGTGTTTAAAACTGCATGGAATAACATGAGAAAAAACATTAGAATATGGTATGATATAAAGACTTGTAATGGAATAAACATGGAATAAGAGAGTAAATTTCCAAAAATATATATGTAAAATGGAAATAAAAATAGTATCAATCATAAATTTGAATAATGAGGCATGATATAATATGATAATCATAAAATTGGAAATGTGGAAAAAAACATAAAATATTGCATCATAAACACAGGTCAAGGATAAACATCCAAGAAATCATTGTAAAAAATGTCCCGTAAATGAATCAAGTTCACTAAATATCCAAATATTATGTCTCATGTAAAAATTCATTAACAAATTTAGTGGAATACGATATAATTTTGGGCACACCCATGACTTCCATTTCATTATCTTGATTAAGTGTGTCACATAGATCAGAAAACCTGAATTCATTCTCCTACATAATTTATAAAAAGATCTAATAATGTGGAATAAATAATTATAAATCCCATATAAAAGAAGGATAATTGTATAAATTTAGATACCCTTTACAGTAAATAGGTATGGTATTCAATACACAATTGTTTTAGCATGTAAAATCGTGGTGATATTCTGTCAGCATAAAAACATCGCTAAAAATTCATAAAAGTGGATTGATGAAAGAAAATGAAGTGTCCCATAATTTGGAAATAAATTTTAGAAAAAGGTATAAATGTAATAAAGTATCCCATCATAATTAAATTAAGTTAAAATTCAAAAGGTACTTAAGATACTTGAATAAAGTGGAGGAAGGGAAAGATCTCTTACTAAATTTCAGCATGGTAACAGGTGTACGTAAAGGTTCCTAGGAGGTCTTAATGAGAGTAAAAGTAGTCTATAGTATTTTATTAATATTTTGTACATTAAGGGAGATATTTAAGAACATATCTCAACATAGAAAAATTTAATCTAATAGTCATCACATAAAATAAATGCTTGAATAGAAATGTGAAGAGAGAAACCCTTACTTGAGTGTGTGACTCCAAGAACTTGTGAAGGGATTATTGAGAGTTTGAGGGAACCTTGTAAGGAATATATGGAGTATATGTATTATTATATATGTAACAAGTAGTATTATTATAGATAAATTGGAGCTTGGGTGGGATGATGTAGGAAAATAGGTGGACTTCTTTAGTATTAGGGTTTTGGACTCTATATAATAAAATAACCAAATCCACAAACCATCCCATATTTTTTTAAAATTGTTTCATCAAAATTTTAGTGGTTATAATTATTTTATATGTTCAAGGAACTAACATATTAAAATAATTCCCTTTCTTAGGTGGAGGTGAGTCATACTCTTAAATAAATGATTCTAAAATATTAAAACATATTAATGGTTTTTGAGGATTCAAAATGGATTTAAAATATTATTCAAATAAACATAAAATAAAATAATTTTCAAATTAAAAATATATTTTTATCTGTAATCCACTAATAGTACTTATGACATCACATTTGGGTCATTATGATGTCATAATACACAAATAATATTTATTTTGTTAATTAATTTTTACACAAAAATTCAATTATCTCAGAAAATTATGAACAATTCAATGTTGGATAATGTTGAAAATATGATACCAAAATACAATTAATTTTATCTATGTAATTTTCTAAATATGTTATTATTAACTTTTAAAATAAAAATTATAATTATTAAAAAAAAATTGGGTCTTTTAACAATAAATTTTTTCGAACCCTTATAAAATGTACATTTGAATTCATAAAAAATTATGCTCATTAATATTTTAAAAAATTAATAATAATTTTAAAATATTATTTATTTAAAAAATACATTAATTAACCTAAATAAATTCTTTAATTGAATTTGAATATTAACCACAAATACTATTCATGTTTTATAGTATGAAAATAAAAATAACATATAATCTAACAACAGTTGAATTAAAATAAATTCATTATTCTTTACAAAATAATGTATATAATCATATTTCTAGTGTATTGATATAGATCCATTTTATACATTAGTAAACACCCTAAGAAAAAGGTGTGAAATAGTGGGAGTATCATGGGATGATTCAACTAATATAGTTTGATCCATGATCTCAACAAGCTTGAACTTCTCTTGTAAATAGTTTTCTACATGCTTAATTTGTTGGATCTCATCTTGGGATATGTCAAGGGTAATTTATAGAGATGTGACCTCCCTTGGAAGCTTCAATAAATGGGTTTTATAGGATACAATCCCAGTAGTGGAGGCCATAACTTCCTTTTTCTGTGTCAATTGGATTTTCTAAAACCAAATATTTATAATAATCATGTGATCACTGTTCAACAACTATATTATGAACAATAATGATTTTTAATGGTAAATTAAATATGATAGGATATAATAAAATAAAATATGTGCATGTGTTTTCTATTACCATATTACATAATAATACATTTAAATAAATTTTAAGGGGATTTTATTTATAACATTTTAGGATGTTACATAGGGAATATAGGAACAACTTGTAAGAGAAACTCTATGGAAACACGGATAATGCCCCATAATAAACTCCCCTCATAGGGACCCAAAGGTACCTTGTGTAGCATATGCCAAAATGATTCAATGGGATCATATAATTTCATAAAACCATGTCAAAAAAAACTTTTTTCCATAAAAATCGTGATTTGAAAATTAATTTGATTATCCATTTATTAGTTCTTTGAAAAGTAAATTATTTTTCCAAAATATATGGAAAAACAACTTTTATGAGAAAACATTTGTGCATTGAAATCATGAATAACAAGGATCATGCAAGTCATTATTTATAAAACAAGTTAGAAAACCAGATCATTTATAGTTGACCAAAAATAAACTAGAGATAGAAAAGATACCAAACAATTGGGTTTGCACGACAAAAATAATGGGATCTATGAATCAGAAGGAAACACAACACATGATAAAGAGATATGAGATCCCAGAAATCAATTCCCAAATATTATAATCACGTTTACATAATCACAAGGCCTAAATATAACACAAGATATTATATATATAATAGAACATGAAATAAGAACCAAACCAAACAATATTAAGCCTTTTGGAACCATACACATAATAGAACAATTCCATTTACACACAAACATCAATAAGATCAAGGATTATGGAAATCATCATTTAGAAGATAGGTTTTAAAACCTAAGGATGTGTTATTCAGTAAACATAGACTAGATATGGAACCAACTAAACCATAGTTGAATTTATACGGCAAAAAAAGATCCATATACTATAAGTAAAGGGAACACATGAGAAAGGGAGACGAGACCCACAACATTAATTATAACATATTCAAATAAATTTTATATATGAACATGGTTGACAAATAAGATATGAGATTACAAACCATGTGAAACATATAATCCACATCCAAAAAAATATGATTCGACCACGAATAAAAAAGGATCAAATTGATAACAACCAAACAATCCAGGACTAAATGCCAAAATGAGATAAACCAAGGAAGAACATACAACCAAATAACCTCCCAAAATTATTGAATTCAAAACCTTTTACTAGGATATAAAATTAAATGTTTAATAGAGTATACAGTTTAGTCAAAGGTGTTTTATAAAAATTCTCTTAAATATCCTTAAGGGTTCCCTCAATAAGAATAAAACCCTCTTAAAAATAGACAACCTTATCAGATATTCAAATTTCAAAAACAAAAAACACCATAAAATGTTAGAGGATTCCCACGCCCATGGTGGTATTAGTAGAAACTCACTATGAATACTAATAAAACCACCAAACACACTATATCCTAGAATACATGGAATTTTAATGCTATCCATCGTCTTTACCACAACTGTGTTAAGGCCTTGTTGGCTATTTCGCTGAATAAAACTAGGAATGTTCTATGCTTGAGACCACTCCTAGGACTAGGTGTTGTGGTGATTATCATAGTGTATTGGTACTACCCATGAGAAAAATTAATCCACCACCACCAACAAAAACACCCTTAACCAGAGAGGAGCCATCCCAAAGCCAAAAATAATACCTCAACCTGGGATGGGACAAGAGGTTTGATTTGATCCTTTGAATACAGTTGGTTGTGGTGGGCTAAAAAAACATAAATTATATCAGATTGGGTATGATAGGAATATTTAAAATATTTAAGGGGTATTTTAAGGAAAAATATTATTATTCATGATTTTTGGTTAGTGTCATGCAGTGGAAGCACCTTAGATGTTTAGTGAGGGAACAAAATATGTTATTAGTGACTTGGTGACATAGGCTAGTTTAAGGACTACCATAACTTATTAAGGATGAGAATCCCAATGGTGTAGATTTTATAATTATCTTTATCACTATAGGTTATTAAATGTCAAGGGAATTTCATTTTTTGTTCTTGTGAGGTATTATTTTTGAGAACTGGGGCTTAGATCGGTATTATAAGTGTTTTAACATACATAAAATATGATTTTGGGCTTGGTATAAATACAAATATATTACTTGGGAGTTTAGGTAGAGGTTAGTTATGTTTTATTGGGGGTCATAATACTATCAATTATAGCTACATTTCCTTCACCACATGATGGGTGATATTTACAGTAATAATAAAATTTTTGAGGTCTATTTGGACCATGAATGAGGTGGCTGGAATAGGGGTTTTCTTCCCAAGAATATTCATAGCCTGACTATAGCCTTCACACCATTAATATGTCCAGGTAGATATGACTCCCTCTTCCTAGAAGAGTATTCATGGTGTGAATTTCCTTTTAATTTCATGAACAAGTGCTGGTAGATCATTTTTAGGGGATTTCGTATAATTTCCCTTGGGGTATTTTTTCAAGAACCCCATCATGTTCATTTTTCTATGATATTTATAAAAATAGGGATATACCACCTTGGATATCCTCTTCCCCTACCATGATAAAACATTTATCTAGGTGATTCATACTGGTTTTGACTCTCCTATTTGAGGTATGTTCTCCATCATTATCCTATTTGTTCTTATTGATTTTCCTTCAGACTGTTTTTAATTTAGAGGGTTAATTTCACAAAATGATAGGGAAATAGTCATTTTTTGGTATTTTCATCTGTATCTTAGAGGGGAAATTTTGATAGTATGAAATCAAGTCACCATTTATCCCTTACCTAGTGTTATATTGAACGGTGGGTTTCTTTAGTTTTTTTTTTTGAGAAATTGGATGAACTTGTATGGTTAATCGATGATGTGATTTGAGTGTTTTTCACAGATTAGGTAAGGGTTCATGTGGATATGGAAATTACTCTCATTTATCATTTATTTATTGATGTAGGATTTCTTGGTGAGTATGGAATAAATTATTTAATTTTGGTAAATTTCTTTTAATTAGTTAATTAATAAATTTGATGATTTTTAGTGATGTGAGAGGTTCTCATTGACAATGTGTAGGCAAGTACAATCATGGTATAGAGTTACAAAATTTCATTTGAGGTAGGTGGGTATGAATTTATTTGAGTCTCTTATCTTATTGTTAA
This sequence comes from Viscum album, assembly GCA_963277665.1. Classification (NCBI taxonomy): domain Eukaryota; kingdom Viridiplantae; phylum Streptophyta; class Magnoliopsida; order Santalales; family Viscaceae; genus Viscum; species Viscum album. The sequence continues at coordinate 1,110,914,656 of OY728119.1, forward strand.
TTTTATATTCATGTTCCACAACTATTTTATATGTATGTATGGTGCATTACATGTGTGATCTCTCTAGAAATTATGATAGTATCAAATTGTACTAATATTGAACATGGATGAACCAAAATGCTAAATTGTTAGATGGTGGCCCCTTGGATGAATGTGTGTTGACGAAACTCTTTATGATTTCATTGGTGGCATGTATTAGATTACAAAGTGAAAAATATTTATTTTTTAATATATATTTTAAAAATGATTTTTCTCAATTGTAATTTCAAATAAATGTAATAATTTTAGAATGTAATTTGAAATTGTATTTAAATAGGGAATGTGGTTTTCAAATAATTATTCTAATGGGATTTGTACAAGGTACTTGTGTGAGTTATAAATCATTTGATTACTTTTATAAATGGAATTTAATAAATTATTTTTATTTGGTTTCCAAAGGAATTACTGAGAGGCTTAGTTGTGTGTTTAGGTCTATTTTCCTAATTTGAGTGATTACCTTTTATCTAAATCTTGTAGGGTGGTTTTATTTCTAGATTTCACTTTCTCGGTCTATTTTATTTTTCATGATTATGAATATTGTGTGTGTATCCCTTTGATAATGATAATTTTGGTATTAAGGTGACTGTGTGATGTAGGTAAATAAGACTAATACCTCAAATGGTAGAGATAGATGTTGAGATGGGTTAATACATGAGTTTTGGTGTCAGGTGACTAATGCACTGATCGTGAGTTGGTGAGATTGTAAAATGTGTGTGGTTTCCTATGCATTACTCCCTATGTGTAATGACTGTTTACTTATGATAGGTGATTAGTTCCGATGGGGGAGAGGGTCCCAAGGCCTTGCCTCTCCATGATTTAGATGATATTGGTTATGCTTCCATGAGATGTGGTCTTATTAAATCTGATGGATAGTCCCCCCCATGTGGGAGATGTCATATTGAGCATGATAGGCCATCAGTGATTGCAATGGTTATCCCTAATAGAATAAAATTTGGCTAGTCGTGAGTGGGATGACTAGACCTAGGATGTGAGATTGAATGGTGGGTCCACTATGAGTTGTATTAGGTTTGATTTGTGATTTACAATGGGTCATGGGTGGATTTACCTACCTTGAGTGAGAATGTGGTGTATAATTGGTGATGTATCCTCCCATGAGTGAAAATGGATGGTCCAATGATTGTTATGAGATCATACGCAAATGAAAACCTTTTATGATTATTTAAGAATTATCTAGGATTGTGGTACTTGATGAGTATTCCTTATAGAATTAGATTATGTAGGTACGATCCAGGGTTGTGGTGGTCTAGTTAGAACATAATGACCTAACGTGTATGTGGTATGTTTAGTTTATATATTTTTTATCATCCCCAATTTCATGTACATGACCATTTATTTTTTTATTTTGTATATATAATGTTCAGGGTTAATTTTTGGAGGATCCGAGGTGGTTTTGAATGCTTTGGAGGATTTTTAAGAGGTTCAGGGTTTCATCATGGGTAGTAAAAACCATTCATCCCATCCAAGAAACCACGCGTCTTGTGATAGGAGGGATAGTATCTCCGCACAGTTGGTGTACATTTTGGTCAAATTGTGACAATGTCAAGAGAAAACCCTACATGTATAGATATAGGGTAAAATTATGGTTGGTAAAAAGTTTGTATGACCATTCAAGCCAACAATTTGAGGGTTTGTCATAAGGAAGTATCTTCTGCATGGTTAGAGTATAGTCTACCAAACCTTGTAGGCATACCATGATAGATAATTTTTTAGATCCGAAAGTTTTATATATAACTTAGATTAAGTCATGGGAAAAATTTTATTTTCCTAATACTTTGTAATCCTAAATTCTGTTACTACGAATGATTGAAGAGAAATTGTTAAGGGATTCAAAGCCTATTGGAGATCCAAATTCATTGGGAAGTGGTTGTTCTTAAATTTTATTCCTAGATATCCACTCCTACTCTTTACTAGAACCATAGATATTATCCACTATATATAGATACATTCTTCTTGAGAGGAATTGTGACATATTATGGCTTGTTCTAGAAATGAAAAAAAAGTTCATGATCAGATCTAGAGATTTGTTTTCTCATTCTTCATTTTCACCAATCGTTGTGAGGTAGGTAGATTCTCAATTTACTATACTAGATTAAAAAAGAAGTCTTATCTTGAGAGGAATGTTTTTCTTGAAATGATAATGAAATCCCTCACGAAATTAATGATAGATACCTATTTGGTTATGGTTTTATAAATTGGGAAATTGGATGGCTTTGTGGAGAATCTACTTTGCTGACTATTTTCAAATAAGGATTTTAAAATTAGGGTTTTCATTTTATACATGGAAAATGGTTATTAAGATGGTTTAAAGAAGTAGTGGTTTTTTAAATGGATTGGATTGGATTTTAAAATATATTGTTGGTGTGATTTCATTGGATTTAGATGTGACAATATGGAAGGGGAATGTGATATTGAGAACCCGATATTGGTTACCCTGTGATGAATTGGTAGACTAATTAGATATTGATCATGGGTATGGAACTGTCACTAGGGAATGCATGTGTGGATGTATGGAATTGTAGAATTGATATTCCAAATGAAATGAGAAACGTTTTAAAGGATTGATTTATTTTGTCATTGGAAAATTGTTTTGGATATTGATATAAAATGTTTTATTTATTTTACACTATGTTATATTAATTTACTAATAAGTTTTTTCCTAGTGGAATGAGTTGGGAAGTCATTGGGGAAATCCATCTGAGTTTAAAATCACCCCTACTTTTGAACTGTTGTGAATTTCAATATATCATCTATCGAGACACAGGTAATGGAAAGTTATCTCAGTTCTTTAGTGATGATTCTTGAAACTGTGGGCATGGATTTTCATGTTGGAGCTTGGTGATGTTTGGGAGTTTCTACAGGATTCCTTCTGAGTGTTTTGGTTTCATTTTATTTCAATTCCTTTGGTTATATATATTATTTTACTCTTGTAAACTGATTTGTAATTGGCATGGTTATGGGTTTTGTAGTATTTTTGTACTCATGTGTCATATTGTGGGTTGTTTTGGATATTTTCTTGCGGATTGTATGTTATTATTTAAAAGAGAAAATAATCCCACAATTGTTCATGATGAAATTGTCATATATGAATTTCTTTTTTGTGGTGGGGATCTCATTAATGGCTAGTAGGATAGACCACCTCTTTCCATGCCAATAAGAGGGGAGTGATATTTTGATAATGTTATCAGTTTTTTTGATCCTTGGTTATCAGTTGTATTTATTCCTAGAGTTTGGAATTACGTCAGTCTTTATAAGTTAAATTGTTTCTTGTGATGAAATCATAGAGATAGGTTTGTTAGAACATGAAATTTAGAGAATTAAAAGGTGTGTATAACATCTTTACTCTCAACCTAATGTTACAAGGGACATTTGGCACATGAGTATTTATAGATACTTCTATGTGAGTTTTCACCTCATCACCAAGGGTTTAACCAATGAGAGTTTCATGACATGCATTGATAGTATGAATTTTGTGTAGGACCGAATTATTTATTGTTGAGATAATTATTTATGGAAATGGTTATAATTAATGCTTCTTAAAAAACAATGAAAATGTTTTAGAATAGTTATTTTGAAATTTATTGATGGTGGTGTTTTAAAAATGGTTAAAATAGCTTATTTTAGACAAAGATTGTTATGGAACATATTGAAATGGTAATTCGAAATAGAAAATCCATAAGTTTATAAAGAGTGAGATTATATGGAGTTATTTTTTGGTTAAAGAAAATGACACTGGGAAGGCATTTTAGGAACCAATAAGAAGACAATAATGAGAATATGATTACAACTGAGCTATAGGTGAACTAAAATTTTGTCCAGAGTATTTTCTAGTCCTTTTGGGCCATGTATAGAGGGAACATAAAGGATTAACCAAGACAAGTGGATCATTTTGGTTAGTTCCAAAAGAATAATCCACCCATCTTTTTGAGATATTTGGAGCCTAAATAAGAAGAAGTTTGGATGATTATGATGAATAAAATCATATATTTCCATAGGAAACCAAAAAATATGAAATTAATGTTGGAAATGTATATGTAGAAGGATCTAGAATGTGAGTGGAAAAATTTAGTAGTTCATGTTAAATTTAACCTATGTATGTATGAGAGGATTTTTTAGAATTGTTCAAAAAAAAATTATAACCTCACACATCTATAATTTCTTGAATAAAAAACTAATTTAGTTTGAAGTATGATAATATCATTGTAAAAGAGTATGCATCCAAATTTTTTTATTTAATCCACTTTTCAGTGAAATATTATGCAATTTCTTCTTGAGAGAATACATTTTTGAGATGCTGTTAAAACCTGAAATTCACTCAAATATTTACTTCATCTATATTAGAAATTATATGGAAGTGGTCAATAGAGTGATGGTGGTAAACATTTTTTTAGAAACATAGTTGATGGAAGAATTTTTATTCTTATGGGAATAGGTTGGAACTCCAATGCTGGATACAATAGAAGGAGGGACACCAAGGGTTCCATATATCTCATAACCATACAAAGGGATTGGTAAAATTTCCAAATCAAATAAAGATAATATTGGATGTTTTTATTGTTTTCATTTTGATCATATGATGTGAGAATATATGGAACCACAAAGATCAAGTCACTATTAATTCTAGATGGGATGACATCATCACTATTTAAATTGTTCTCTATGGCTTGGTGTTGGGGACACATCTCATGTTTCCTAGACATCATATTTATTGATGGGATGAGTGTAGTAAAATATATGTCATTAGCAGAACTGATCATGTAAAGGTGAATCTTGGAAAAACATGACCCCTCAAACTATGCAATCTTGACAAGTTAATATGGTGAAATGTTTACCAAAAAAGTAATTGTCTGTATATGAATAGGTTATCCTCGATGATTAATTGAGACCTTAGATAGTTATTGATTTTTTTAAATTCTATGCTTATGAAATATTGGATTAATATAGATTTTTCCCACTCATTTATTTCTTCTTGTTTCATTTTTCTGATGGGTTTTTAGGTTGAGTTGATTCCTTCTATTTTGAAACTCTATAAAAATTTGGAATAATGAGATTGATGAACCATAAAATGTGCACCTTGTTAGATAATAATCAATGAAATTGAATTGGTATGTGATTTCTATGTGGTACAGATGGATGTGTATGATTTGATACTATGAATGGATTCAATGAATAAATTTGAGGCCCATATCAATTTCTATGCATGGATGGTGTGTTTCAAATATTCTAAAGATGTTAGAAACCTATTTAATGAAGATTTGATAGTGGATGAAAGAAGTGAATGTCCCTTGGTACAGGATGTTGGAAGTATATCTTACCATTTAATAATATTTTTATTTGCATCGATAGATGAGATCTTGAATAAATATTTTCCAATCGTAGTAGATCAGTTCCTTGATGTTTTTCTTGAAAATTTATCATGGATTCCACCTAAAATTGAAGTGGTGTTTTGATTGATCTCCTACATAGGAACAATCACATTTCCATTTATTTTTATTAGATAATACAAAAAGAATCGGGGGGAATTGAAGGATCAGATGGAGGAGTTATAAAGTAAAGGGTTCATCTAATCAGGCACATCTCTATAGGCAGCATCGATCCTCTTTGTGAATAAATAGGATATAAGTCTTAGATTTTTTTGAATTATCTTAATCTAAAACAAGTTATGATAATTGATCGGTATCCTATTCATCACATTGATGATCTATTTGATATGTTTATAGGATCCTAGTGGTTCCCTAAAATTGACTTATGATCAAGATATCCCAAACAGTGAGTTCAAAAGTAGGATATTCTAAAAACATATTTCAAAAGTAGATATGGATATTATATGTTCATTTTTAGTAATATTGATATTAATAATTCACTATATGACTTTATAAAATTTGTGAATAAAATATTTCAATGGTATCTTTACTTTTTTATGGTGGTATTTGGGGATGATATACTGGTGTGTTGTTGGTAAAAAGAGGATCATGAGAAACACTTGATGATAGTGTTAGGTTTCCTGAAGGAGCACCAAATGTCTTCTATGCTATGAAAGTATTTTTTCTAGATACATGTAGAAATTTTATTTTTTCAGGGAGTTTTTGAAGTGTTTTTATGTTGGTACAAAAGAGATAGAAGCTATTGAATTTTGGAAACCATAAATGAATAACTTTGGAATATATAGTTTCTATAGATTATTAGGATACTACAAACATTTTTTATTTGAATTTTCATGGTTAGAATATCCATTAAAATCATTGAAAAGTATTGGTGTTCCATTAAAATAGAATGAGGAATTTCATAATTTCTTTTGAGAGCTTAAGGTTAGGCTTGAATCAATATCAATTCTTATATTTCTAGAGTTTGGGAAGGTTTATGTAGTCTACTATGATGTATCATGATTTGGTATGGGATGTGTTCTCATGTAAAGAGATCATGTTTTTTCTCATGGCTCAAAAGAAATTTGGTTGAATGAGAAGAAGTACCCAACACATGACATAGAAATAACTATTATAGTCCATGATTTGAATATTTAGCATCATTATCCTTTGGGTGTGAAATTAATGGTGTTTACATATTATAAGAGTTTGAAAGAAATTTTTTCCCAAAGGTATTAGAATCTAAAGGAAAATACTGATGGTATAAATTCAAATGTTTGAATTTTAATTGATTTATACACTAGGTAAATATAATTCTGTACATGATTATTTATGAAATTCATATTCTATGTTAGATAAATAATATTTAGATAAGTGAAAATTGATTTCAGTCATAACAGACATGCACCTAGATTTTAATGACTTGGGTGATATTGTTGTTTTCTTCTTAGTATTGTTTGTCCTTGATTTGGTTCAGTATGTAAAATAGGGCCAGATACCCTATCAGTATTGTATTAACATGTTTTCAAAACTCAATGGTGGAGAGACCATTGATGGATGGAAGATGGACGAGGGCATGGTTTTGAGATTTAGAGATAAGATAATATAACCTTTGGGTTATCAGGAAAAAATTATTAATGCTTACTACCATTCTAAATGGACTACATATCCATGAATTGAAACAACATATAGAGAGATTAAAGCATTTTTTTGTGTGGGTTGGAATGGAATGTTTAGTGGTGGAGTATGGTTTTGAGATTCCCCAATTATTAGATGATCAAGGCAGAACACAAATGATCAACATGAATTTTTTAGTCTTTAACGATTCTTTGGTGAAATAGGACCAGATAGCCATGGATTTTGTGAATAGATTACCAAGAGAGATAACAAAACTAGATGAATATGGGTAATTATGGATAAAATAATGATTTCATATCATTTTATTTCTATTCAAGAGTCCATTATTTTGGGGACTTATCCAAAATATATATATGAGAAGTTGTATACCTGGATGGTGTTCTAGTCTTGATTTTATTTGACTAGGACCCTAGGTTTATATCCCATTTTTATAAATCCTTATAGAAAACCATTGGAACTTAGTTTATTTTGAGAATGGTTTATCATTCTAAAAAATATGGACAATCCAAAAGGATGATCTGATCATTGGAGGACATTCTTAGGGCTTGTGTAATTTATTATGGTGGCTCATGGGAGGATCACATACTGTTAATTGAGTTATATTATAATAACAGTTATCAGGACCTGATATAAATGGATCATTTTGAAGCATTTTAGGGATTTATTTTAATATTTAACTTTATTGGGTTAAAATAGGTGAGAATTTACCAGTTGTAACCATCCTTATTCTATAAACAACATAAAATATTTAGTTGATCAGAAAGTGTATCAGGAGGGATCACATTCACCATAAATAGTTTTCAGATCATAATTAATGACTATTTTCATTTTGGTTGAGTGATCATATTTTCTTGATAATATTTCTAAGGAATAAGAATCATTATTTCGAAAATATGGGAAAATTTTATTCTTATCACATCTGACCTTTTGAGATACATGAATAATCTGGTGAGGTGTAATATCAGTTGGATTTTTCAATAAGGATTAGTTTTCTGAACAATGTGTTTCATGTTATTCATTTAACGAAGTTTCAAACTAATCATGACATTATGATTAGATGGGATCATGTTGACCTTGAGCTGGATTCCACATTGATTCATGTTCAAGTACAAATTATGGATACAAAGAAGAAATTCTTACATGGGAAAGCATCAGTCTAGTGTCAGTTTTATGATAAAATGGTCCGATTTAGGAGGCAATGTGGGAATGTGAATAGAAATTGATGGAATTATGGATTAAAATTATCTATTACAACTATGGTTTTATTCTTTCTGAGGAAGAAAAGTCTAATGGTGGGGAGAGTGAAAACCCCATTTTTAGGTAGTTGACCATTTACTTATGTATTTTATGTATATATATTGATTAGGTTAAATTTCAGGTTTTTTATATTATTTTTAGAAAATTTTGGAGGCTTTTATAGAGGTTAATGAAATTATAATGGTTAATATAAACCATTTACCCCATCTAAGAAACCACGTGGCTTGTGGAAGGAAGGAATGTAGCTCTGCAAAGTTTGTGCATGGTTTGGCGAAATAGTGTAGATGTCTAGGGGAAATAGTGCACTTCTTGTGTGTTGGGGAAATGAAATGTTGGTGTATGTTTTGTCTGACCATGCGATCCAACCATGAAATGGGTTTTCTTAAGGATGTATCATCTGTATGGTTGGTGCACGGTCTGCCAAACCATGCAGCCTAACCAGGCAAAGTTCAATTATATATCCATGTTTTTTATATCTAACTAGGATTAATTCACATGACCCCTTTATTTTATTAATATTTCATATTCTAAAATTATTTATCATCTCAAGCCTTGAGTAGCTACTCCCTTAGATACATGGGTTTGTTTTATGTGATTCAAAGCCCACTGGTGATCCTGATTCATTGGTAAGTCTCTCTTCTTGGCTTTTCTTCTTAGATTTTTTCTCATCCCCTTTCCCAAAACCTTGGATCTAATTCATTGTGATAATACACATGTAACTTGATGGTAATTATTTTGTTTTGAAGTAGTATATATGGAATTAAAGGTGGTTAATTAAAATATTTAGATAATGATTGTTCAGTTCTTCATTTTCCCCTACTATTGTGAGGTTTTTGGCTTGTCCAAAAAATCCACTTTGATGATAATTTAGTGATAGACACTAGAAACTGTTAAAAATGGTTGATTTTTCTAAAAATCCACTTTGACGATAATTTAAAAATTGCATTTCTAAAATTATGTGTTTGATTTGATACTTGGAAGATTATTGTTAGATATTTTAAATAAATAATCATTTTATGTGTAATGGATTGTCTTGTGTTTTGTAATACATGCCTGGTGTGAGTTCATTTACATTATAAGTTATCCTATCAAAGGGGAGTCTTCTATTGGAGATCCTAGAATTGGTAACCTTGTAGAGACAATGTAGATGGTTGATTGACCGCTCATGAATATGGAACTGTCTCCTTGTAATTCCTTTTTGGATATGTAGAACCATGGAATAGGAATACCAAATAAATTATAAATGTTTTAAAGGATTGTTTTATTTATTTCCATGGAAAATTATTTTGGATAATGATATAAAATGTTTTAACTATTTAAAACTATTTTATATAAATATTATAACAACTTTTATCTTAGTTTCATGAGTTGGGAAGTTATTGTGAATTTCCAACTAAGATTGTACTCTCCCCTTTCTAGGGAACTATTGTGTGTTTGAATACTTTAGCTATCAAGACACAGTTAAAAGAAAGGTATAATAATTCTCTAGTGATTATTCTTAATACATTGGGCATGGATTGTTGTGTTTGTGCTTGGAGTAGGTTTGAATTTTCTATGGGATGTCTTCCATTTCATTGGGTTTCATTATATTTTTATTTCTTTAGTAATTTTTATTAGTTTCAACTTTTACCCAGATATAGTTTTGGTTTTAATTTTATTTCTGTACTCTTTAATCATATAGAGGATTCATTTCATATTTTCTTGTAGTTTGGATGTTTATCATTCCAAGGGAAAATTGTCCTTCAATTTTTATTGAGGCCCCTGGAATTTATTTTCATCATTTCTGGTCTTAGGGATTTCACCTAATGACAGTAACACCCAACACCTCTTCCCAAGACAATCATTATGGGGAGGGATGTTAAAATTGCTATTAGTTTTTTCGATCCTTTGGTATTAGTTGTGTTTATTCCTTTATTATAAAATTATATCAGTATTTATATATTCATATATCTCTTGGGATAATATCAAGGAGATATGATTATATGAACATGAAATATAGAGCAGTAAATTGTGTGTATATCCTCTTTATTCTGAACCTCATGTTTCTAGGGAGTTTGGGTACATGAGTGTTTTTAAAAACATCTAGTTGACTTGTCAACACATCATAATGGGTTTCTCCATTGATAGTTTCATGAAAAAATTGATAATATGAATTCCAAATAGGATTGCATTGTTCATTATTGAGATAACAATTTATGGAAATGTTAGGAAGTAATTATTTTTTAAAGGTGTTAAAAATGTTTTCAAATGGTCAATTTGAAAATGCTTGATGGTGGTATTTTGAAAATTGTTACAAAAGATAAATATGGATAAAACATAATGTGGAATTTATTTTAATGGTAATTTTAAATATTGAATCATTTAGTTTATAGATAGTGGGAATAAATGAAGTTTGTTATAGTTTTAGAAATTTTCAATAGGTAGCCACCAAATGAACCAACCTGAAGTGGCTATTGAGAATGTGGTTATACCTTAGCCACAAGTGAACCAATATTTGTTCAAGAGTATTTACCATGATTTATAGACTATTTAATAGTGGTAATAGAAAGGATGAACCAATATAATTGGATCATTAGATTCAAGTAAAAAAACAATCCACCAATATTTTGGGGTGATTTATAACCAAAAAAGGCATAACTGTGGATGAATAATATGAAATGAATCATTGATTTCCTTGGCAAACCAATAGAGTTTAATGTAAATTTGGATACATATATACTTTAGGATATAGAATTCCAATTTTGAAATATATAAGTATAGTCTAATTGGTTGAGGGCATGGAATGGGAAGATTATGAAAATATCTGCAACAGATATTTTTTCCTCACACATTTAGAATTTCTATAATAATAAACATCTTCATATTGAAGATGGAGAATCACTTGTTTATAGTGTATATGGATAAATTTATGAGTTTATTATGCATTGTAGTGGGATTTTCTTAATGTGAATCCCTGAAGGAATATGTTTTTCAGTAAGGGTATAAACTATAAATTAATTCAAATATTTCCATCCTCTATATTAAAGATTATACATAAGTGGTCAATAGAGAGGAAATGAAAGAAATTTACATATCAGGATAAAATGTTAAAGGAAGAATGTTTATTCATATGGGATCATGTAAAAATTACAATGGTTTAAACAATTATTGGAGGGACACCTATTCTCAGAGGCTGGTATATATTAGAATCAAACTATAGGTTCAGTCAAAATTCTTCTACAACCAAAGACTAAGACTATATGTTTTAAGTGTGGGTTTGTAGAGAATATAAAGAGTGATTATAATACACCAACTAAAAAATTTCACAACTGCAACCATATGAGACATCTTATATTCTATTGTAATAGTTCTCCATGTTCTGATGCTTGGTACACATATCATGTTTCTAAGACATTTTATGATTCGATAAGATAAGTGCAGTAGAATAGCTCTCATCAACTGAATAGAGTGAGTAAAATTGATTCTATAAACACCAGGAATCATCAATATATGAAATCTCAACAAGTTAGAAAGATTAAAAGTTTACTAAGAAACAAATTGTTTGAATATAAGCAAGTAATCCTGGATATTAAATCCGGACCTTCGATAGTGAGAGATGTGATTATTTTGATATCTACTATTTTGAAATACTTGTTTGATATGGGTTCATCCCACTTGTTTGTTTCTTCTTGATTATTTTATCTTATGGGTTTACATAATATGATGTCACCTACTATTTAAAAAAATCAAAAAACCTTTGGGATAATGAGAGTTTGAAACTATGAAATGTGCATTGTGTTTGATAAAAATCAATGAAAGCAAGTTGGTATGGGTTTTCATTGTGATAGATATGGATGCCTATGAATTTATTCTAGAAATTGATTGGATAAATAAATTTGAGGTCCACATTATCTTTTATGCACAACAAGTGTGTTTCAAATCTTCTAATTATGTAAGAAACATATTTTAAGGAGATTGGGAAGTGGATGTATGAAAAGAAGGACCCCTGTTATAGAAAGTTGGAACTATATCTAACTAGTTAAGAGTATTGGTTCTGGAAATGGTATATTAGTTCATGAATATAGAATTTAGAACCATAGTGGACCAGTTATTTTATGTTTTTCCTAAAATTTTCACTGGATTTCAACCCAGAAGTGATGTACAGTTTTTGATTTTCTCCTACCAGGGACCAATAATACTCCACTTACTTCTTATCAGATAGAACCAATAAAATTTTTGGGATAGATGTATTGGTGAGAAGATTTGGAAAGTAATGGTTTAATCTGACAGATCATGTCTATGTGGGAAAAAAAGTTACTCTTTGTGAAGAAAGTGTATGGAACTCTTAGAATTTGTGTGGATTATCATAATCATTGGGGATTTATGATAAATAATCGATGTCCTACTTCATGTAATGATGATCTGTTTGATTAATTATGGGGATTCTAGTGGTTATATAAAATTTACATACTATTGGGATATCAAAAACTATTGTTTTAGAATGATTATATTCCAAAAATAATTTTAGAAGAAAATATAGTTATTATGATTTTTTTGTTCAGCCCACCGGTCTTATGAATTATCCATCCATCTTTATTAAATTGATGAATTAAATATTGCTATGGCATCTATATTCATTTTTGGTTGTATTTATGGATGATATATAGGTATATTCTAAAAAAATAAAGATCATGAGAAACACTTGATAATTGGGTGGGATATCTTGTAAGAGAATTATCTGTATGATAAGTTAGAAAAGTGGGATTTATAGGTATAATAAGAACATTTCAATAGACTTTAATTTATGAAAGATGTGTTTTTATACATGGAAAATATATAAGCTATTATCCCTTGTAAATATTGAAATAAATCCCTTTTTATATATAGGTTCCTTGTTTTATCAGGATACTACATACATTTTTTATATGACTTTTCATGTTTTGAATCACCGAAAACACTTTTATAATGAATGAAATTCCTTTAAAATGGATTAAGAAATTTCATAATTCATTTTAAGATATTATGGTTAGACTTACATCAGAACCCATTATCAGATTTTGAGAGTCTGGGCTACGCTATATTGTCTATTTTGATGTATTGAGATCCAGGTTGGGATGTGTTCTCATGCAGGGAGATCATGTTTTTTTCTTCTTATTTCTCATACCTTTTATATTTTCATGAGAATAAATTACCAACACATTATTTGGAAAGGGATAATATATTCCATACTTTGAATACTTGGAATCATTATATTTTTTGTGATAAATTTACTTTGTTTAATTATCAAAAGACTGTATACACATTTTCTCAAAAAAGTATTTGAATATAAGGAAAATAAGATCAATGTAATACCTTCAAATTTTTTACATTGAAATTATTTATATACTTGGTAAACTGATTTGGACAGTGCAAGAAATATTTATAATGAATTATTCTCAGTAGGAAAAAGAAACATCAGATCAGTGGAAACAGATGTCAGCCATAACAGACATGCAACTGGATTATAACAAACAGGGTGTCGTTTTAGCTTTAATCCTAGTATCATTTTTCCTCATTTATTTTATCATTTAAAAGTGGATAAGGATATCATATCTTGAGTATGTTAATTTGAGGTCAAAATTTAATGATGGGGAGACTATTGAGGGAGAAAATCAGGATTGAAATTTAGTTTATAGGTTTAGTGATAAGATTGTGGTACCATTGGTTTATCAGGAACTAATATGTAATGACTAGAACCATTCAAAATCGTTTGTTCATATAGTCATTAAAAATATGTCCATATTAATGAAAGAAAATATTTTGTTGGTTTTCATGAAAATGGTAGTGGCAGATTATGTTTTTAGATTTCTAACCTATCAAAGGAAAACTAATGATTGGTGTCCATATAAAATTATTTATCAATTTTTATGTGTATGTGATACTAGGGAAAAATGTATTTTTTAATAGGTTTACCCGGAATGGTAAGGAAAAAAATCCCATATTGGTAATTATGGATCGAATAGTGAATTCAGTTTTTTGTTTGTATTCATAAATCCCATATGATAGTGTAATTATTCAAAATCTATATCCATGAAGTTGTAAATCTTCATAGACTTCCAGTCTCAATTTTATCTTACCATGTCCCCCTGTTTACATATCATTTGTGTAAATCCTTATAGAAATCCCTTGGAACTCTATTGAAAATGAGCATGTCGTATCACCCAAAAATGGATGGACAGTACAAAAGGACAATATAAATGATGTAGGACATATTTAGGGTTTTTATATTAGATTTTATTTGCTCATGGGAGGAGCACATACCATTAGTGGATTTCTCACACACCTACAATTATAAGGTCTCGATACATATGGATACTTTCAAATAATGTTATTGGTGTCCTTATTTTTCCACAATGTTTTTGGGAGGAAACATATGAATATTTACTAGTTGGACCCCTCCATGTGAAATAGATAACATAAAATAATCATTTGATGATATAGAGTATAGAAATAACACATATTCATCAAAATTGTCTGTGGATTATCATAAGAAATGATTTTTATTTAAGATGAGTGATAATGTGTTCTTGATAATCTCACAAAGATGTAGGAATCATCCATTTTAAAATAATGTCAGGCCATATCCTTGGTAAATAGTACATCTTGATATTAATGAATGAGTTGGTGATATGGCATAATGTTTGGATTTCCACCAAGGTATAGTTTATAACATATTGTTTTTAATGTATCTCTGTTAAAAATATCAACCTGATCCTAACCATGTGATTTGATGTGATTATATTGACCTAGGGCCAGATGATATATTTATTCATTATTTGGTATGGATTATGGATATGCAATATAAAGTATAATATATGGAAAACATCATTATGGTGATGTTGTTATGGAAATGTGGTTAGATTCAAGAGGTAACATGAGTTTTTGAAATGTAAATTATGGACCATGGACAAAAATCATCTTGTAAAAATATGGTTTTCTACTTTCTAAGGATAGAAAGGACAATATTGGGGAGAATGAAGCACACCTAGTTTCATGTAGTCGATACTTCATTTATGCGTGTGTCTAGGGGAAACCATGCATGTTTTGAACAAGAGGAAGAACGAGGCTCATGCAAGGTTTGTCTAAATGTGTAGGACAACCATGAAAGGGACTGGCTTAAATTAGTAGCATCTATATGGTTGGTGCATGATCTGCAAAACTGTTTATCCTAACCATGTGACATATAGACGTCGATTCAAAAATCATGGATAAAACATGGATTAAGTCTTGACATGCCTTTTATTTTATTAATCTTTCATAATACCAAATTATTTTTCCTTCTAAAGATTTAATGGTGGTTCCCTTCGATCAATGAGAAATTTTTAGGAAATTAAATGTTTTTTGGAGTTCCAGTTTCACTAGTAAGTCTTCATTCTTATATGTTATTCATAATTCTATTCTCCTCCTATTAACTGTAACCATTTATTTAATACAATTTGGATATATCCATGTTAATTGATGGTAATTTTGATTTTTTTGGTTGGATATAGGGTAAATGTTAATTACCTCTCACATGAGGATGGGAGAGGACGAAAAGGCATTATTTATGGACATTGGCTTAATTGTTAGGCTACCTAGAGAAAAACTCAGGGGAGATCTGATTAGATCATTTGATCGATAAAACCAGCAATGTGATTGACTTCATGAAGGAAGCTAGGTGTTGGTTTCACACTCTAGTCTATGCGATTGGCTAAGGCATGTGAAGCACAAGGGAGATAAATATAAGAGTAGATCGCAACCATATAGTGGTAACTATAGGAAGGATAATAAAGATATTCTCTTATTATCTAGATATTAAAACTCAAAGGATAAAGCAAGGACGAATTTGGTTCATATTTTTGGGAATTGCTACATGAAAAATCTCACATGGAGGATTTGGGGTCTTTCAGGTGGTCGTAATTAGCGAACCTATGCTAAAGATGATTCAAAAATACTATATCAACATCATCGATGAGAGGTGTGAGGTCGATGATTCTAGAGGAAGGGAATATTGGGGCAGTGTTCAATATATGAGGAGGTATCAACACGTAGAATTTTTCAATATTTAAATAAATATGTGACTATTGTTTGATTCTATTGGGGTGCTAGATTATATGAACAAAGACCCTACCCAATGATGGGAACGACGATCAAGATTTTTCTGGTGATTGAAGATGTGAGCATACAAGTGATCTATGATCTTGGTGGTAGTAGTGATGCCAAGATAATGAGTTTAGCCTTGGGTTGTAGGGAAGCCGATGAGTCATCCTGATGATGGAAGAGATGTAAGGGTGGATAAATTGATATGTGGTGGTTGTTCAGTTACAACCATAGCTGCTGAATGCAGTTGGAGATAGTTTGTGATGGCGTCGAGGGCTACGACGACTGCAAAAGTACAATTTTCAGGGGACCTCAAGTGTAGTGACTAACTCTGGAGGGAAAAAGGGGGGGGGGTTCCAAAGACATTGAAGTTTTTTAAAATCATATGATATTTGGGGCAACATTTTGGGTTTTCAGTGAGATGGTGTAGGTTTTGGACTTTGAGACTTTAGAATTTGGGCCTTTGTTTCTAAATAGTGGGTACACTAGAGATGTGATTTTGTGTGGAATTATGTTCCTACTTTTGGTTTGGTGTTACTCGATGGGCCACATAGTTGGTGGGTGATATAATTTCTATTTTAATATCATTAATAAATTTTTATGGCTGGGTATGATTGATACCTAAATATTCATGATATAGAATATTTGTGTTGTTCTTTGTTTTCGCCAATCGTTGCGAGGTATGTGGTTCTTCTCTCAGATCAACATGAGTAAAAAACAAATAATTAGATTGAAATGAATATTTTTTCTTTAAATGATTGTGAAGTACCTCATGTTATTCTTTATTGAAACCTCTTTAGTGATGGAATTGATTTTTTTTGGAAATTGGATGATTTTTTGAAAACCCATATTTAGTGATAATTTTAAAAACTTGATTTTATGATTATGGTTTTTATTTGATATAAGGAAAATAGTTTTTGAAATATTTTAAAGAAATAAATGTTCTCTGTGAAAGGGATTGGATTTGATTTGGACTTACATGGTCGGTGTGAGTTCATTTTCATTATACATGACCCTATTGAAGGGGTGTCTGCTATTGGGTCACATAGTATTAATTACCAAGAGAAGGCTTGGTATGTCAACTAGAGACCACTCATGTATATGAAATTTTCACACGGACTTGTGTGTGTGGATATGTGAATGTTTTTATGTGTGGAATAATGAAATGATTATAGAAAATGAAATGATAAATTTTTTAAATGGTTTTTTATTTCCATATCATGGAAATTAATTTTGGATTTTGATAAAAAAATATTTTAACTATTTTAAACTCTTTTATACAAATATTCTCATTGGTATTTTTCTAGTGGCATGAGTTGGGAATTAATTTGGGAAATCATATAATGTTTAGACTCACCCCCTACTTAGGAACTTTTTTCAATTTATATATTTTATATATTTATAGATAGGTAAAGGAAAGGTATCTCAGTTTTTTAGTGATGTTTTTATATACCATGGTCTTGTCTTTTTGAGTTGGAGTTTGGAGTAGTTTGGTAGTATCTAGGGGTTTTCTTTGATGTATTTTTCTATTATTTTCTTTTGATCCTTTGGTTATGAATTTTGGTTTCTTCTTATACATTAATATGGTTTCTATGTTGGATATGCTTTGTTTTTTGTTTTCCTATTCATGCCTCATATACTGGTTTGTTTGGATATTGTCTTATGGTTTGGATGTTTATATTTTAAAGGTAAAATTTTCTCCAATTTATTCATGAGTCCATTCACATTAATTTCCCACCTTTGGTGTCTTGGGGCTGTCAGCTAATTCTAGTAACAATCAATGTCTCTTACAAAGACAATACATGATGGGAAGGTTGTTACATTATTTTTCTATTTGAGTGTGTTTAATGGTTATAAAATACATATTTATTACCTTGATCAAGTATTTTGGTATAATATGTTCCTTGTGGTTATGATTTTTATCTAAAGAAGAAATATTTGATTAGGCTAAAGTGAAATTAATTATTATGTTTTCATTTATTGGAAACACATAAATCATGTTCAAACTAAATGCTATGGTCATGGAGTTATTATTAAAGAAAAAAATATATGGGATTTAGATATATAAAATATATATACTACATCTTGGAATAGTATCTGATTCATTTTTGGATGGTTGAATATAGTTTGAGGAGGCCCTTGATCGATTTGTGTGAATTATGTAATTTCAATTTTTAGAAATCCATACATTTGTTCCTCTGCCCATAGGATCATGCATTCACATGTTTGTGTGTTTAATCCCTAGACCATTTATTCACATGGTCAATAATTTGTTCTTGAAATGAAACCTTTCCTGATCATTTTTTTGTTCATGTGATTGATCCAAACTAAGATGCACAATAATTCCCCACAACATAAACACCCTATAGTTATAGGATTTATAACTTGGGTTTCACAATATTACATTTTGAGGTTATTTTTTGTTTCTATTTTTAGATAATTAGGTAAATTATTTATTTAATAAAATAAAAACTATTACACACCATATATTTGGTTCCAAAAAATAGAGTACTAAATTTACATCCCTATTTAATTTAATAAACTTTTACTTCATTTAATGAGTCTCCATATCTAAAATATTAACCTTTAAAAAATTAGTACTAATTATTAGATCACGTGATACACATTTGAAAACATAGTATGAAAAAAATCTCATTAAGGTATATAAAAAAATGAATCCTGTAAGACTAGTGAAAAAATGAAAACACATGATAAAGTTTACCTTTTTCATAATAAAACATTGTGCTAATGAATAAAACATTTCTTTGGTTAAAAATAAATCATTTTTCAAATAAAACTATTAAAACCCATGGTTAATGAATATTAATAACCATCAATGCATCCCAAGGATTGTAGGAACGCATGAAAGCACTACTTTGAGAAACCCACCTCTCACATGTAAACTTTCCTTACCTCATGAAATTAAAATGTTTCAATAAATACCATTTTTGTAAGCATAACATGGGTATATTATATTATCATATTCATAACCGGAGTTCACTTACTCTTAAACCATGTTAACATAATTGAAGCCTAGTTAATTACATAGGATCACCCTACTAGATTATCTACTTCATTTTTCTCTTTTGAAGACGAAATTAGAACACCATAGATTGGCGAGATATGTCGACATCACCCATAATAATGAGATATATAACGATCACCCATCATCATATTTTATTCCCATGTACCATAACACTATTTTTTTTTAATATTTCAATTTTTTATCTTAAAACTCCTGAAAAATAGATTCGACCAATAAGACAAGTACTTTCAATTTTTTCATAAAATTACAGAGAAATATTCATTTTAATTTGAAAAATCGTTAAAATAAAAACTATTCCACAAAATTGGAGTTGAATTTACAATATATAACTTTTTAAACATGAATAGTTATATACATAATTAATAAAGGATATGATAGTAGGAAATTCTTCTCATTGTGTATACCATAAAAAACATTCTTTTTTATGCTTTTGTAAAAATATTCAAAAGGGTACCATATAGAAAATGATAAAAAATTACTTTTTAAATATCCGTGATGTGAAGGATCAATATTTTAATTTAATACTTTAAAATAATTTTTTAATGATAAATACCATGCCGCTTTCATAACTTTTGAAACAAAAGGATGTTGAATAAATGAAATTAAAAAAATGTTTCAATGAAATTTAATTTCATAAAATGAATTTTAAAATAAGTTCATAAGGAATTTAATACACCACACAATATGAAACATGTGATGAAAATGGAATAAGTCTCAATGAAAGGAAATTGAGATGATAACTCTTTTACTTTATACTCTATTTAGATTTCTACGTACTATAACTACTAAATAAATAAACTATATCAGTATTCTACATGATTAATAACCATTTGCATTTTCATTTAATTATTATAATTGCTTGTAATTTATTTTTTATCTTGTTTTATTGATTTATTAAAATGGTTTAGTACACATTCGATGATGTGAGGTTTGGATTTTAATCTCAAACAAAAAATATGCACTGGCTTGGATTAATGGTGTTTTGGTCCCATTAACTCCAAAATCATAATCTTGTATAATTATCAAATTTATACATTAGATACGCATTTAAAGCCAATGATTTAAGGTGTAAATGGAATCTTAACCATGTTATTTCATGGATAGAGTAGTTTATATATATACATAAATAATTATATAAGTTTTATAACGGGTGTAAATAAAATAAAGTATATAATATTTTACTTTTATAGAATCGTAAATATGTAATAAATTTCACATTTATTCATTAGTTCTATAATTATAAACATCATTATATTTTGTAAATTAAAAATGAATCAAAATTATTCATGGATATGGTATTATACATATATGTAAAAGTGACTTTATCAATTTGTAATGGAAGAAAAAAAGGTAATTAGGTAATTTGAGATCATAATAGTATTCAAAGTATAATAAGACTGGGGGGGTGTGAATTTCAGTATAATTTTTTTAATATACAATTTTCCCAAAACCTTATTTAATAAATTCTATCAAGAAAACATTTGATATATTATATTTTATATCATTAGAGTAATAAATACAAGTTTATAATGAACAATAAAATCATTATATATAATTAATAATTTGCATCAGAAAAATGTAGAATTAAGTAAAAAAATTATAATAAGAACTTATTTAATATCCTAATAAACATACAAAATCTTTCTAAATAAATATATTCTCTTTAATATCATGTGATAAATAAGTCTTTATACCTGACTTTAGGTATCCATGCCTTAACATACCATAAGGTCTATCTTCCAAGCCCTAGAAGTCCTCAATCCACAAGAATTGAAAAACTATGTCTCTTAATCTTTAGGAACCCTTAATTAATAGGACCATAAAAAGTATATCTTTCCATCCTTGAGAGCCCTAAGTCAAATGACTTTACAAACAACAATTAAAACAAAAAAATCATAAAGCATTTATAATTAAATCCTTACTAAATATTATTTAAGGAAACTCTCTAATGATAGAAATTGAAGCGAACTACCAAACGTTTTTAATAACTTCAACAGAATATTTAGATCATACAGATTCATAAAACGTATTATTCTTGAGGTTTATGTTCTACATAGATAATATCTTCCAATGGTTGGATTCCACACTTCTCCTGATTAGTTTAAATGACATAAAAACCCTTCTATTATTAATGAGTTCAGAACAACATCACTGTGTCATATGTTCATTTGGTATAACATCATTACAATAACTTGAGAAGTTACTTATGATAGAAATATATAATATTCATTTATATAATTTATACACCAATTTTTAGTAGTGTTAGAAAACTTTATTCGGCAGACTTTTTAAGTTTTTATTCGATGGTATCTTTCTAGTAGAATTTTTTGAACTATGTATAATGTTCTAAGTAAACCTTCTATACAATTAACTTAGTATACATCTATATTATGTAAATTATACATGTATATGCCATATAATTATTACAAATCCATCCAATTTACTTCCTAAATATCAATTCGATAGAATTTGATTTCTCTATCTTGTAGAACTGAGAACCTTCCTACAAAAACATTATAACTTTCGATACGTAAAAATAAATAATTTGGAAACATATAAATATTTTATTGTGATTTGAATATGTAAGTTTATAAATACATATTTTGATTCAAAAATTCCACCATTTTTTGAAAATCGTATTACATAACACATAAGATAAAAAATTTAAGAGTAAAACTAACCCCCTTACAAACATAACTTTTTAGTGCTCTAATTTTCCCCATTTTGGATTTTTAAAAACAATTTAAAATAAAAAAATATTTATGTTGAATGACTCCCCTAAAATGTAATTAAAAAGTTTTAAAGAAAAATATAATGAGTAATTATGAGTTTTAGAAGACATAAAATTCATTCACAAAGATAAAAAAGAAGCATCATTCATCTAAATATGAAATTAGTAACAATCATCCAAAATGCTTGAGTTAAAATTATTACAAAATTTCAAGAGTTCAAAAATATCATTCTTGGTTAGATAACTTCCTTATAATGTACTCCATATTCCTATGATATTTTTTAGTAATCATGATCCTTTTTATTTTGAATGATTCTTTTCCAACCATTCTCCCAATAACTCTATCTTCTTACTTTGTTAAGAGAGATATGTGCCTTGTAGAATAGATTGAAACAAAAAATTGTTAACTAATGTTTAGGAATACGTGACTTCATATTTTATACTATCCATAAAGTTTAGGATTTATTTTTTTTCCCACATGATTCCTACTATTTCATCATCAAAAAAATTTATATTTTCTCTAGTGTGATTCATCCACTTTATAGTGATTTGGAACTTCCTAAACATCACTGAATATTTTCCTTTGATATTTTTAATATCAAATTAATTATGAATAAATATTTCATATATTTTCTTAACTGAGATCAAACCGTAAAAAAAATAAACTTTCTCTTGGATGTATATACAAAATTCTTGAATATCTAAGGATATTTCCATAATTCCTTCCAAACATTTAGTTACTTCACTAATGTAATGTGTTTTCATTTATGTCAATTTATATCTTGTTCTTAGATCAGAGTTAGTGTAATCCCATAAAATATGGGGTAAGAAATAATCTCTAACTCTAAGAACAAAATATATTTCAACTATTTAAGAGAAAATTGATGGAGAAATGCCTTCATTATACACATCCTCATCAAACCAGGGTTGTTCCGATGGATGGCCAATTGAAGCTTTCTTATAACTACTCAATGATTCCTCTTTGGAAGAACTGAGGGGACAAAATTATATTAATACTGAGTAATTAATAATATTTATGTATGAATAGATAATTCTACAAGATATAATTAATTCTTAGTATCTTTAATAACTTTATTTTATATTCCTAAAAAATTCCTCTTATGTGATACTTAAGATGGTCTTATGGGATGAGAAACATCAGAAACATATTTTCCTTTCTCAACATCCTATTTGAGAACAACATGATCAAAATATTCCACATCTTTGAAATTTTTTACCCTTTTATTAGAAAATGAAGATAAGATCCATTTTAGAAGGAATATAAAAGGCCTAAATAAAAAAACAAATAAATCTGATATTCGTTCAGAACAATTTGATAGAGGAATTATATTTTAATATTTCTAAACTTATTTATATATATTTTATATTTCCATTAAGAAATATTTATCCCCTTTTTATTTATTCACTTTTATAGGTTTTTTATTTTAAATTTCCTATTTATTTATGTAGTCAAAAAATTCTTCCTTCATGGATTTTGCATATATGACTTCAGACAAAAAATATTCATCACCTTCTTTATTTTATTAATATATTCAACTTATTTTATGGAGGTAACATTATATACCTTTATATAAACTCAAATTCATCATGGAAAAAAACTAACCACAATTTTAAAATTTCTTCATCCCTAAAATAAGATTTATTATCTCTGATGCTAATAGATTCCATCTTGATATTTTTGAGTTCCATATTCTTCACCAACGCTTTGTTAATAAAAATTAGGTGTAAAATAATTTTAAGCTTCATGGTTTCATTTTTGACTTCTAACATATAGTTAAACATATCATTTACTAAGTTTATCTTTCTCATATTATATAAGAAATTCAACACATATATTTCAAATACCTTTACGGAATATCTATCTCCTTTCCTTAGTATAAAGTAGCTTTTAATCCATAATTATACTATCCTTTTGTATAGTAAATGTTGAGACCGATTCCTTACCTTTTCATTTAAAGAAAACATTGTTTTATCAGCCAGAGACCTTTCAAACTATTTGATTTTTATAGTAACTATTTCATAATGAAAGAATATTATCCTTCCAAAGGTAGTCAAACAATTTCAACTAATATTTTAATTTTTAAACTGTAAGTCATTCAAATTTATTTAATTAGAACATTCTTATTCCCATAAACTTCATTAAATTACAATATAATATAAAAATATCATACTATACTTAGATATTGAATATAAAAAATCATCATTGGTTACATATATATATATTCCTAAACATGAAAAGTGATTTTAGATTTCAAAATAAAATCATACATATCCAACAAAATTCCTTCAATTATCTTTTCCTTAATAAATTTTTTGAGTATAAATTCATGAAACACTTCCATAAAAATATAACAAATAAACTTGAGAACAAAAGAGCATAACACATTGGAAAATAGATAGGTGAAAACCAAAATAATGAGAGATCTTCACACAAAACATTTTTAAAGGAATAAAATGTTCCACATATACTATATATAGATGAGATAATAGACTCTTTGAATTATAAAATATCCACTGATTCAGATTCATATTAGAATATCGTGTTTGGTAAAATGATATCTACAATAGAACTATCCTTTTATATATATTATTAAATGATTTTAAGTATAAATAAACAATAATTATAAGGAAATGATCATAATTTCAAGTGTATTTGGAAGATTAAAAACATAATTTAACCACATGAAACAAAAATAAAAATATATTTTATTTAATCATTTTTATGAGATCCTAACATCATTTGATCCCTTACATTAGTATAGGATAACCTGTGGAATACATGATCAAAGGGATGAGTTAAAATTACCAGTAAGGTAATATTTATATTAATAACTCATAGTAAATTTGTTAGAAGGAATAAAATGGTGATATAAAAAGGCATGTAACATGAATAAACATATAGAAGAATAACATATTGGACATAGGATCACATAATTATAGAATCATAAAATTTTGGAAAAAATATACAAACTAAAATAAAAACTAGCCAAGGATAAACTCCAATACCATTTCACTTGGAGGAGCATTATTCAAGGATAACCAAAAATACAATTTCACCTGGAGGAGCATGAGGGAAGGCTATCCACTAAGAGAATTTTACATGTAATAGTAAGTCCCATAAAGTAATCATGTTTACTCCCAGTCCCAACTTGACATCTCATGAGTGTAAACATTACCCAATGCATTGGAGGGATGTATGGGGAACCGATAATAATATGTTCATGAATATGTCTGACAAATTAAAAATCATAATTAAGGAATAAACATAAGGGTTACCCATGGAAATAAATGGGTATCATAATCATGTCTTAATTCATTCATAAATAAAATATCACAATCGTGTCTATGAAAGAATGTATTTAAATCATAATTCAACATTAATAATATTAAATTATAATATATAATGATAATTTATGTCAAAATAATGTGAAAACATGTATAACTAGTGTTTAGGACACATTATAAAAAAAAATTAATTGAAGTTTAAGGGAAAATTTTAATGATTATTTAGAATGGAAAAGGAATAATTATTTGTATAAAAAAAGAACAAGGTAAATTTCAATTGTGGGGTATTGAATGTTTTACTAAAAAATGTTCAAAAATAAAATAAGATTAATCCCATGATGAGGATATTAAAATATCTAGAATAACATCAAATAATGGTCCTTCTTTGTCAAAATTAGTTCTTATTATAAATTGTATGAATTTATCAAATAAAAAAGGATTAATTTGGACCTAAGTGTGAAGAATGTGAAATTAGAAAAAATGAATAATTATTTTATACTAATAATGATGTTGTTGAAAATATTATCATTCATAATGTAAATAATGAATATTTCACTTTTTTTTTAAGTAACAATTTTGGAAGTGAAGATTAGTATATCAAACAGAGTTCATGTTGAACATATAATTAAGATAATTTATCTAAAAATTATAAAACCTTGAAAACGTGAATATGAAGATGATGAAAGAAACTAAATATACGAACAATATGGAATCAGCCCATGAAGAAAAAAATATTATCAGGTAAGAAATATTAATTATATAAATACATTTCTTGAATATGAGAAGACCGTGAGTAGTAATAAAGAAGACAAAGATAAATAATTGGTGAAATCTATTAATTTAATTGAAATTTAATCGTTAAAATTCAAGAAGAACCAAATCTATTTAGACTCATTTTTAAAAACTATACTTTAGAAGCTAGAAAATGTTCAAAGTAAAATTAATTGTAAACAGATCAAAAAAATAAACTTTCTAGGATGCTATTAACGTTAAAAAGTTTGGTCAAGAGTTTGGGAAGAAGAAACATGTCAAAAGAACCAAGTTTTTTGTTAAATTATACGAGTCTCAGAAATGTTTAATTTCTTGAAATTTTAAAATTGATTTAAAAATAGATTTAACTATGAACTCTAAAAATGGAAAAAATAAGTCTATTTTGAGGAGGAATATTTAATGGATTTATTAAGGTTTCTTTCAAAAAAAATATCCAAAATGGATAGTTAAAATAAGAATTAATGGTGGAGATATATTTCTTGATAAAATATAGTTTTCAAAGGTAAATATAATTTTTATGGATACTCAAGACAATATAGTGTCTTTGGGTATACAACTATAATGTATTTGTTCAATCAAAAAGATCATAGTGATTTTATCAATCTTGATAGATATCATATTATGAGGAGTCAAACCACTCAACGGATATAGATTTCAAAACCATATAAAAAATATGGATTAAATATTTAAATTAGGTTTCAACCATGGGAAGATGTTTTTCAAATATTTTATCATAATGTCACAGTGATAAAAGAAGTATCACTATGCTATAAAAAATTATTTTTATGATAATTATTATAAAATTAATGAAAAATATCTAATTTTAGATGTTTCTATCACATATTCAAAGAGAGAGTGTCAACGGATATTATACAGTTGGTTCTCTTCTTATATGATAGGATAATTGAATATATTTAATGGCGTTGAAGCTTAAAAATAAGGCAAAAACACCTTTAGTAGTCATGGTTCACTCAAGATAAAATAGGGTGGTTCCTCTATTATTTGAAAAAGTTAAATTCCAAAAACACCCTTTATTTTAAATTGATGAAGCATGACTTATTGAGTATTTCATAGATTTTTGATGAATAAAATAACATGATTTTCATGAAACATATATTATTATAAAAAATGATTGATTACGAAAGGTTATGGAATGTGGGAAATAAATAAACGGTAACTTACCTCAGGTTGTAGATGTATGAAATACATTATATTTGAGCATGAACATAGAGTGTGAACTACGACACATAAGTATTATTCATTTTAAATAAATCAATATGATCAAACTTACCAAAAGAGAAAGTGTTAATGATGTTCCTAAAATGAATATAAATATTATTTGTATTTTTATTACATGTCAAAAGGGGAATTTAAAAAATTAATCTCAAAAAAAGTTTGATATTCATACATCTTATACATTTGAAATAGTCCATTCTGACAGATGTTGGACCCAGAGAAAGAAAGAAATAATATAGATAAGTATTTTATTTCCTTTATTGATGAATTTACTCATATTACATGTTTTGTGTTTATAAAAGAAAAAACAGAGGCCGAATATATGTTCAAGAGTTTTATGAGAATTGCTAAAAATGAGTGTGGTTATTCTCTGATGATATTTCTGATAGATAATGGTGTTTAGTATAATAATAACAAATATGATGCATATCATGAGGATCATGGGATTATTATAAAACATAGCAAATCACACAAACCATAGCACAATGGTGTGGCTAAATAATATAATATAATCTTAATAGATCTATCTTGAATGATATTGATAAATAATGATTCCCATCAATATTTTTGTGTCAGGATATTATAGAAACATGTATTTTTCCAATTCATTTTTTATTCATC
This sequence comes from Viscum album, assembly GCA_963277665.1. NCBI lineage: Eukaryota > Viridiplantae > Streptophyta > Magnoliopsida > Santalales > Viscaceae > Viscum > Viscum album. Next base: position 1,110,942,779 of record OY728119.1, read on the forward strand.
TTTTTTATAAGTCTCCATATAATATGTAATATAAGAATATTTCTTGTTTGAAATGATATTGAGTGTTTGGTAGCCCCAATGACATGAAATTATGTGGTGAAAAAATTGGGTAAATCTGAGACAAAAGGTGATGCAAGAATTTTTAATGGGTTATCCTTATACTAGAAGGGGACATCTTTTTTATTATGTGGATACCAGGTGGATTATTTGTATTACCCATGTTAATATTTTGGATCATGTAAAAAATTATTTTGAAGATGATGAAGTATGTTCTAGAAGTGATGTTGATGTTCTTTAGGTTAAAAACCAGAAGAAATTCTAGAATGATATAAAAAGGATGAATATGTTAAAGTTGGAGAAGTTTATCTAGACATTAACAATGATGAATAACAATCTAATTCATCTAACTCAGTACTTAAACAAAACGTTTTGGTCTAAAATATCATTGGAAATAAAAATTTGACGGTAAAAGCTATGATAACTCGGAAGACAACATCTCAAACTTTATTTTTCTCACAACATGAAAATAATGACATTGAAGATGAATTAAAGAATCAATAATTGAATGATTCTATAAATGAATATTTAGACCAAATTTAGAAGAATTATACTAGGGAGTTAGTGCCAAAACCTTAAGATAAGAATGTGATTGAAAAAGTGGTTGTTTCCAAACAAGTTTTTTTTGAAAATGGAGAAGTGTTAATGAATAAAGAATTATTAGTGTGTAAAGACTATTTATAGGTTGAAGGAGTTTAAATTAAGAATATATTCATATCAGTTTCATGGATTAAAATTATGGTTAGGTTTCTTTCTTATACAAAATATATAAAATAGAATATATTCCAAATGGATTTATGTATAATTTCCTTAAATATGAGTTAGAAGAGGAGGTTTATATTAAATTACAAGGTGGGTTATTTCTTAGAGAAAATGAGGATTATGTTTTAGATAAAAAAGATTTATATGGGTAAAATAATCCCAAAAAGTATGGTATTATATGATGGATACCCTCTTGATGAATATAAATTTCATAATGGGAAGAGTGGGATACAATCCCAATGTCCAATTGAACTAAGTGGAATTAATTTTTATTATTGTTTATATAGGCGACATCATGTTCCCTTTAAATGATGAAGAATCTTGTGAGAATATTTCTAAAGAGTTGATGTACATATTTAAAATTAATATGTTGGTAGTGATGAGATACTTTATAGATTACAAATCTCTCAAGGGAAAGATCAAATTTTTTTCATTCAAAAGAGTGTTATATTATATTACTCATGAAAAAATTTGGAATTGGTGACTCACAACCTGTTTACATACCAATAGAAGTGGTAAAAGTCATTCCAATGATGAACATGGAAAATATGTTATTCCAAATGAGTTCATAAAGTTAATTGGAAGTATTTTATACCAAAAACATTAAGGATAAATCTAATATATCATGTTACACTTTATACCAAATATCAAAATTGATCTTAAAGATTACTATTTTTATAAATAAAAATGATTATCTTTATTGTAAAAGTTATGACATATTTTTGGTTAAAATATGAAATCAATAGAAATAGGGATCTGTTTGGTTCTAAAAATATAGATTGGGCTGGCTAAATTGATAATAGAAGATCCACTTCAGGCGATGTTTTCTATATTCATTATATGTGTGTTTTTTACACCTGAATAAGTATATTTCCATAAATTTAATCTCTAAAAAGGTATAATATGTGGATATAACACATTCCGCAATTTAGTTTCAATGGAATAAGACAAAACTATAAGATTTAAAGGCTGAAATAGAGACTCCACTTCCAATTTAATATGATAGTCAATGTGAAATCAATTTTCCTAAATAGCATATTTAGTAAGAAATAATGTTGATATTAAATATCAATTTATCAAGTATCTTGTGGAAATGAATTAAAAGAAACCAGATCATGTTCCAAAAAAGGAATATATTACGAATGTTTTCACTAAGAAACTATCTTAGGAAGCTTTTTGGAATCTGAGGATTATGTTTGGTGTTTAGCCTATTTCATCACAAGTATAAGGTAATGTGTTTCTACTCCCTTATATTTTCTTGGTACATTGTTATCAATGTTAAAGAATAATAAATGAAAACATAAAACATTTTTTATATTTATGTCCTTCAATTTTTGAAGGTGGAGAATATTTATATTGGGGTTATCAATTGATATGTGATTTTCTTAAGGGGAATATATTTATATAGAGTTTATAAAAGGGGTAATATGTAATTTTATCATTTATTGAATGTATAAACTACTTTAAAATATTTTTAATCTCTTGTTGGAATGTGTTTATTAAATATTCCTTGTGTAATTTAAAGAAATATCAGGGTATGATTGTAAATCATTGTTTTACCATGGAAATCATGATTTTATTATTGAATATTCATATTTTCTACACTAAGGTCAATCACATATTCTTATAATTAATTAATAATTATTAAATGATTAGTGTGATAAGATTGAAATTGATTTATTGTATCACACTAAACTGAACTGTCAAGTATGTATCCTAGAGTCATATAAAGTAATGTGTGCCTCCCTTTAAACAAGAGGTATCCGACTAGTAGTGATGATATAAATTCCATTACTGGGGATACTATACCCTCAATATCATATCCCTATACAATAATTTAATTATAAGAATAATACATCAATCATAATAACAACCATAAGCCTAAATATCAGATGAGACACATGTTATATAGATAAATATATGGGTTCCCAATGTAGCATGTGAAATGAGAGTTAAAATTAAAGGAAGATAAATATATAAATTAACACAATGTAAAATCCTAAAAATTGTGTCTTAGTATTCTACTATCTCTATGATCTTTCACGCAACCATTTATGATGGGACCCTTTCCCTTGCTTGGATCCTTATTCATGAAGTATGCATAGGAAGGGAGAATCTCATGATGAGTTTATACAATGAAACTCAGTAGGACTCCACCAACACATCCTTAACAAGTGCGAACATGTAAAACATCAGTGTAACAATATAATAATATGTGTCTGAGAAAGCATGGACAATCATATATTGAGAACCCTTGTTCTATAAAACACATCATCTGCCATGAACAACCCTCGTTAAGGTTTATCGTGTAAGAAAAAACACTGTGTAGAATATAATATTAACTAGCCACATGGCTAGTAACATGTTTCCTATCATTGTATAAACATGCTACTTGGTATTCACATGGCATCAAGAAATTTATGTTATTAGAATCAACTAGGAATCAAGTGATATTATCAATATTTACCTATTAGGACTTGACTAACTTACTTCATATCATCCATTAGTCCATGATTAAAATTAACAACATCCATGAGGAATCATTATATCCCTACCATTTTGACAAGTCCATAATTACCATCCACCCAAGTCATATGTACTCCCCCTATAAGGTATAACCATGTTTTGATGATCCACCAATACCGAGAACCAAAAATAATATGTCCAAAATCATGATAACACACATAATAAAGTATTTCATACAACGAAAGTAATAACATATCATCATGAAAAAAAGTACAACTTATAATACATGTGATCATCATCAAACATAAATAAAAAATCTACAAGCATATGCATGTCTATAAGTATTAATGACAGGGTGTCATAGGCTATTCACACACCCACATGGAGTCAAAATCAGTAAAATTCATTGGTGTATGATAACATATGAACCAAATAAGAGAGTATGAGTATAAAATATCCCTAAATGGAAAGGAACCCCCTAACCGAATGTTTTAAACCTCAACATCAATTTCAATGTGTTATCTCCCGAACCATTTTCACACTCCAAAATAATCAAAATTAATTTACAAGAACAACCAATAATGTCTAAAAAATTGTAGAATCTGCGTATGGTCGAATGTAAATGTCAAACATAGAATGTAAGAGACTCACCATTGAAGGATTAATCAAACTGTTCACCACTAAGATGTTTAAAAACACCAAAGGTCATCAAGAAGAGCTAATATTAATAAAAAATGTCTAAATCCCCAAAAATATTACAAGATATATCCTGTAAATACCCATAATAGTCTCATTTTAGTATCATCCAAAGTAGGATAAGAGTACTTTGGCTAAAACAAGAAGAACTCAGCAAAAAAAATAAGAACTCACTACGTTCTCCAATAAATTTTCCCAAAATAGAAGCTCCAACAATTGAGGATAAAAGGAGATCCTTGATCAACCTAGGAAGAGTCAATATTAAAACAAAAAACATTGTAACTTCAACAATAAGGTTTATTCTAATCATAAAAATAAAATTACCGAAATTATTCCATAATTAAAGGGCTATATCAAGAGAGGTTTTCAAATCAATTAAATGAGGTCACAACCGATTAAAGAATTCATTAAAAATACAACTTTTAGTTTATGTTAATTTCAGTTTTTAATTTGTTAAAAATATAAGAAGTAGGGGGAATTTTTTTGGTGTTTAAAAAACCATCCTGAAATCCAAAATTCCCATCAACCATAACCTAGCCTTGGTCATGGTTCTCTTTATCACCTAGCTCGAAATGGTATAGAATATAATTTGTATTATAGACAAGGATATTCACCCAATCATGTCACCCAATAAAATATTTATGGTGTGGTTTCCAAAATCTTGTTTGATATGGGCCTTACCCTTGAACCACGATTTTTCCATATCTTGGACAACCCATTTCACTAAATTTTTTTCAGGGAGATAAGTTAAGAACCACCACCACCAACACTATGGCCATGGATTTTCCAATTTTGTCCCAAAGGGAACAACAACTCATATTTATTATTTAACAAGACACTCAAAGATCTCGAGGGTCCAACTTAGCATGGATAAAATTTAAACAAGGCAGAAAATATGGGAAACAAGGCTTTACATAGACTAAAAAAATGTTTTTGAACATTAAAATATACCTATATATAGATTTATCATCCTTGAGAAATATATATTGAGTTATTACATGAAAAAATCATGTGAATTAGAAAAAACGTCTCAATAAAACTCATTTATCTCCTCCTAGATCCATATGTGATTCTATAATACTTTAATGATTGACATTAACTTCCACCATAAATCCTTTTCTCTACAGTCTATGTTCATCACTTGGAACTCTAGGAAAGATTCTTTATGCTTAATGTAAGCATCCTTTACATCAATAACATTGGTATGATCTGGAAAGAACCTCTGGATTTGAGACACATGAAACACTACATTCATACCTTAGTAGAGATACAGAAAATTCAAATGACATGACACTATGTTTATATTCTCGATGATCTAAAATGGTCCAATTTACAAGGATCCAACATTCCTTTATTCTAAAGACATTAATGGCCCAAATGACGATCACCCTCATGAAAACCCAATCACCCCTAGCGAACTCCAACGGTCACCTCCTATAATCAACATACGATCTTTGAAAACTCTGAGTGGTAACCAACCAATTATGGATAAACATTACTCTATATGAAGTCTCTTGAACCAAGAATAGTCTAATAATAAATTCCTCACCCAACTAATTTTAGAATAATATATAATTACAAATTAGACCATAGATAGCCTCATATGGTACCATTTTTATATAAGAAAAACAATCATTATTTTAATTAAACTTCACTAAAGTTATATGATAATCTCGTGATCCTATAAAGTATAAGACAAAATAAAAATACATATCATTCAATATACAATATCTACTCTGTCTATCCATCTTCTTAGGGATGGTACACTATACTCAATCTCAGCTAAGTCTCTATAGCCTTTTGTAAGACCTGAATAAGGTATAACATAAAATGTGTATCTATGTATGGTGAAATTCTCAATGGAACTCTATGAAATCATAATATATCATGAAAATACTTCTTTCTAAAATCATCTACTGAGGGAGTCTCATAGATCTGTAAGAAATGAGAAACATTCATTAGTTGACTGAAAATCACCCATATAGTGTCTTGACTCCTCATTGTTCTATGTAACAACATAACAAAATCCACAGTGGCATTCTCCCAGTTCCATAAGGGCATAAGAAGTGGATAGAGCAAAAAAATAAAACACTGGTGAATTTCATTTATCCACTTGTGGGAAGGGAATTTGGAATAAATCCATCAATTTTCCTCTTTATTCCAAGACATTGAAAAAGACAGCAAAAATCATGTTCAACTTTGTCACTCTAGGATGCATTGAAAACCTAGATTTATAAAACTATCTCATCATATCTTCCCTAATGAAAATAGGAACTAAAACTCTACCATGCACAATCATCACATTAATACCATCCAACTATCACACATGTATCAGGTCACTCCCAACAAATTGTTCCCACATCATACAAACTACGAGTCAGATTATTGAATATAGATCACATGGTTTACCGGAGAATATGTGACCAATATTTAATTATACACCATTGCTCCCAAGTCCTATAAAGTATCAATCCTCTAAACAGAAAACTAGATCACCAGATACTATTTCTTCTCTAAAGAATTATCTCCAATCTTCCCACCATGTTCATGATTGTTGATGCTCCTTTCCATCATAGATTATAATGAATGGAAAAGAGGAATACCTTAAGCATAAGAAGAGTCATCCTTTTAAGAACATAAAAAATTGACAAAGGCATGAACAAGAAATCCTTTAATAAGAGGCCGCGTAAATTTATTTCTGGTCACGTAAGTCACTTGCGCACCACATATGGGTCGCGCAAGTCACTTTTGCACTATATTATTTTTTTCACCTAAGGTTCCTAGTGGCCTATAAATAGCCCCTCTAGGCCCCCCATTTGAAGGACGAATTTACCAAAATTGAGATTCAAGCTCTGGCCGCCCAAGTCTTTTTCTGACATCTTCTGAACACTTCTAAGGTAATTCTTTACCTATAATGGAAGCTCTAAAGATGATTAATAAAGCCTAAGTGTTAGAATTCATCAACACTTCCATGCCAAAGTGTCCAGCCCCTAAGGGAAATGAATAAACTTGCACGCCACCTTGCCATCACAAGGGAACTTGCACGCCACACTTCTGGAAGCCTCTAGGGATGATACCAAGGGATTAATGTCAAATTCATTCTGGTATTACCCTATGGTTTATTCTTCGCTCAAGGTGACTCATGTTGTGAAAGTATATATGCACAACTAGTACTTATGCGCCAAAAATATACTTGCACGCCTCCTTCCTAGTCACCTCCTTACCTCAAATCCCCATATCCTCTTCAAGATAAATCCATCAAAACCCTCTTCAAAGCCATTTATGGCATGGTTTTCACTACTGGAAAATGGGTCTATACCCACGGTTTTGTGTAAAACCGTGGGTATAGGCCCCCCCTATACCCACGGTTTGGGAAACCGTGGGTATAGGGATAGTATCGAGACCTATACCCACGGTTTTGGAGAACCGTGGGTATAGGTCCCCTATACCCACAGTTCATGGTAAAACCGTGGGTATAGGCATTTTTTGAAGACCTATACCCACGGTTTTGGAAAAACCGTGGGTATAGGTGTTGTTTGGAAGACCTATACCCATGGTTTTTGAAAACCGTGGGTATAGGTGGTATATTTTTCAAAGCCCTATACCCACGGTTTTTCAAAACCGTGGGTATAGAGTTCCCGCGTTATGGCGGGAACAAAAAATTCCGCGGGACGAAATTTTTTATTTATGAAAAGACGATCTTAAATAATATAAATTTATAGATACGAAATACTAAATCATATAATATGTTCAGGTTAGTTGGTCAGTCCCTCACATGTCTCAGCATAGGTCGCGGTTTCGAAAAACGACGGGTTATATATTTTGATTATTGCAGATATATTAATATAAGAATAAAGAAGTATATTCATATAAAAATTGGATTGTTGCCTCGGTTGGTCACTGTGACTGGGAAGCGAACGGGAGGCGCGGGATCGAAACCCACTGCTCTTTTATTTTCGATTATAACTGTTATATTAACATATTAAAATAAAATTGTCATTATATATCAATAGCGGCGTTAGATCAGTTGGTCACTCAGTGCGGCGCGGGAATTGCGTACTCTGCGGTTGCGGGATCGATTCCCTTCCAGCACAGTTTTTGGAATTCACGATATAATTTTAAATTTATCAATATTATTAATATAAGTATAGCAGCGAATAATTTAATAGACAAAGTCTTCTTAGCTCAGTTGGTTGTTCTCTCGGCGCGTTGGTGTCTCCAGCGGGAAGCGCGGGTTCGAAACCCAGCCGCAAATATTTTTGAATATGCGAAGAGAACCTATATTAATATATATAAGAAAAAGTATATATATATATAACATATTGAAATGGCAGCTCGGTTGGTTAGTTGCGGTGCGCGGCCTCGTTGCAGCGCGTGAGGCGCGAGTTCAAACCCTTCCGTGACTTTTTCGAAAATAATTGAAATCCCCACGGTGTGAAAACCGTGGGGTATTTGCCTGCCACGCTGTACAGCGTGGTGATGGTGTGTGACACACCTATACCCACGGTTCTACCAAACCGTGGGTATAGGTGAAGACCCCTATACCGACGCCATTCCATCCCACGGTTCCCAAAACCGTGGGTATAGCCTATACCCACGGTTTTGGGGGCTATACCCACGGTTTTGAACCGTGGGTATAGCCCGTTTTTCCAGTAGTGTTTTTGTTGGCCTCCTTTTCTGAAAGGAGTTATGTAAGAACCCCTCACAAAACAACGTGACTTACAAGCATTATGTCACCATGGTTTGGGGTTTTTTATATAACCTCATCCTCTGAGATGGGATGTTTTTCTGATTGGGGCCTCCTTCTCAGGAGTAAGTCCCAATCATAATTTATTTTAACTTTGGGCCTCCTTCTCAAGATTAATCCCTAGGTTATAAGTTCTTTTTAATTGGTCCTCCTTCTTACAAGTAATCCCCATTAATAATTTCTTTTAACCTGGGCCTCATTCTCTAGAATAAGTCCATGTCTAAATTAATTTGAGTTGGGTTTCCTTATAAGAAATAAAACTCAATCATAATTCCCTCTTAATTTAGGATTCCTTTTCAGGAGTAAGTCCTGGGTTAAAATTCCAAATCTCTATAAATTACAAATAACTTTATGGACCCTATTTCATGGACTTATTTCCAAAATCCTGGTCTAAATTTAACTGGGAAGTCATACATACATAAGCCCCACATCATTTCTCATAAATACAGCATTTATGGAACTATCTTCAAGATTACTAATACCTCTTAGTTATCACACCGAACATGACTCACGTGATCTTAGAGTGTGAAAGTAATTAATTTTTTTTCTGAGCTATTAACCATGCATAAACCCCATATTTATTTACTTGAACTATGTGGACTTTGATCTCTTCCTTAAATGTAGAGTACGTAGGAAGCCTTTATAAGGTTCAATCAAACCTTTCATTAATTCGTTTCCATCCCATATGATATTAAACTATATCCTTCTTATCGAACTACGTGGGTTTTGATTCATTTTTAACAAGGATACGTAGGTAGCCCATCAATGGGTATGATACCATTTCTAAAATAATCCCTGCCTTTCAGAATGAAAATAAACTTCAAGTGCCCCACTGAGTGTCTCTAAAACCAGTATGGTCATCAAAATGACCAAGATATTTCTATATAATGTATTGAAGTATAACATTTACTAAGGATCTATAACACATACAGATAATTCTCCATCGATGATGAACCTCGAATACATATAAAAGATTCTCTAAATACTATACATATCAGTCATTGATTTCTAAATCTAAAAGAAAAAATATCTTCATACTTGGTGAATTAATAAGGATTCATGAACATAACATAAATCTATGAGAGATTCTCGGAGTAGGAAATAATTCCCCCCAAAAAAGTGTGATGAGCCTGAACCCCCATCCTCTTGACCAATGAAAATTCTTAAGCCTCATCGGCCCACAACTAATGAGCACCTTCCTTTGGAAAGTAGGTCCAAATGGATATAGAATCATTGGATGTTTCCAGTTTTATGAATAAACCCGTTAGAAACTGATTGGAAGGTTTGAACCTTAAACAAACAATGTCATCCCCATTTCTAGAAGAAACAAAAAAATGGTGAACCCGACGTGTATCCTTAACCAAGTTAAAATGATGTTTTACTTATTTGTTAGGCCCCTATTAAACTCAATATGAGGGCCAACAAAGTAGTCAATAACATAAGAGGTCATCCAAAAGATTTTGTATGGCTAGACTTATCTTTATTATGTCTGCTATATCAAACACGTACTCTTTTCCAATATCTCTATGCAACGCATAGTGGATTCTTTAAAATTCACACCTATGAATGCTTTGGCCACTACTCCTGCTGGATCCTCTTCCACTCTGAGGACGACATCACCTATTCAGCATCTTCAATGTTGGGTTTCAAATGTGTTGGTGAGAGAATACTGTCAACACGGTACCATCCCATCTCTAGAGGCCGATCTACAAGCCCTAGAAGTTAACAACTCACCCTATTTGTCCAGACAGCGACAACCAGTAATCAAGAAGCAGGCAGTGCTAACCATCCTCTCCAACTGTTTCAGTTCATTATCCCTAGAATGTAACATCCAGACCCTCTCATATTATAGGTAGGTTAATGAAGAGGTCCCTCAAGGCCTTAGTTCAAGAACACAGAAGTCCTTCCGGATGACTCCCATCAACAGTCGCTGCCAGACTCATGTGGTAGTGCACCCTCCACATGATGAGGGTATCACCTCTAGGGGTTCATCCAAGGTCCCTTAAACCTAAGCACACAAGATGATCCATCAGAGGAAAAATTCGGCCAACAGGGAGCAGGTTCTTACAACTGCCCCCTCTGGAGAAGTCCATCTACCTAACTTAATGGAAAGAAACGAACAGGCACACACACCCATCCATTCTAATCATACTATCCAGCAGACTTATCTAGCAGCAACCCGCCAATCCTGCCTGGCAATTCCAACAGAGTACTATTTCCAGACACAAACACCTACGTATAATTCATCATTTAGTTAGCAGGCTTGTCTTACTACATCCAAGGAATCTCTCCAACCAAATATGGTGACCACCTGTAAGTAGAAACATACATCTGTTTGCAATCATCAATTATGTAAGCAGTATCATCTTCTAGTATTGAAGGAAACCCATCAACCATACATGATGTGGAATACACAACAGGCACATTCACCTGCCAATGTTCATCAAGTCTGCCAACAGTCTCATTTGGTATCACCCAAAGAAGTCAGTCGGAAAGCTCCGACGACAAATTTGGATCAGACTCAACTCTATGCCCCTATGCATAAGTAATGTAAATATCCGTTGACAGGAAAAGGATGATAGGAGTAGGAATATACACCTACTATAGACACAGAATGGATGTATATTCCCATTCCAGTAGCTGAAGTCACCAAGCACATCCTGACAATGGTGAAAGAGCAGAAGCAAATCTATGCCCATATTCTAGATATGACATCAGAGGGAAAGAAACATAAATCTATCCATATCAGTGGAGTAAATCATCAACATGTCACTCGGGAGAAGATACACACATTTGTTCCATTCCATAAGGGTCGTGGGGCATACTCCCCCATGCCATATGGACAATCAAGTCGGGCACATACACATAATTTAAATAGAGATAATTAGTATAACCTAACCATTTCTCTTGAGCAGGCACATACATCTGCCCATAATAACCTCTTTCATCAAAAAGTTGTTTCCAAAGTGATTATGAAGGCATCCAATAAAAAGACTCATCCAGAATAGTTGAAAAATAATGTGCCAATCCGCAATAAGGCCTTGCTCAATGCTGGAGTTCTTAAATCTCTCAGACAATTATCTGTTACATCTCACGATTCTACTCTCTCATTTCCAATTTCAGGAAGTAAGAACAATAATTCCAAATGTCTTCATCAGAAACTTACTCATGAAGCATTTCATTAAGAGAATTCAGTAAATCTCGAAGTATCATCTTCATATGAGAGTCATGAGAACCCTCTGCATGGCCAAAAAACCAAGGAGCAAGAGGTTACATCTTTTTCTCTAACCCGCTATGGTGATCCTCTCCATAATGATGAAGTTACCTGCAAAAGTCCTCTCCACAGTAGTAATTCGCATTGCCTGGATAATTATTAAATGGACAATGAAGTAACGAGAAAGACCTATTATCTTGAGGCACTTGCAAATGCAAGGCTAGTCATGTTCGATGTCGTACCATTAGCAGGTGAAATACTTTCTCAACTAGAAGACAGGTTGGGTGGTAGGTCATTCTCTAAACCAGCCCTGGGTCATTCATCTTCTAACTTGACAAATGAATTCTCTACTAATCTTGTTGAATATCATGAAGCAACAAATAAGCACCAGCTTTGGTCCAATTAGGTAGAATAATCTTCACCAAATTACAAAGAGGAAGTTATGAATATGAGAAAACAATTTGTGAATGGTGAAATACCAGTCATGTTTTTGCCTTTGGATAACTCTCAGTATAATATTCTAAAAATGTTGATAGATGATTGTATTCACGATATTCGTATTAACATATGGAAAACCATTTTTCACTTAAAAGAGAAAATATTATCTTATGATGAATATCAAAATCATGTCAAGATAATAGAAGGGTTGCAATGAAAAATTTACTTGGCATCTCTCTCAGTTTCCCGACATCCAAAGGATGAAAAGCAGTAGAGAGCCCTTCAGGTTTCATGACCTGGCGCGTTAAAAAAGTTGTGCCAATTAATTACCAATGCCCCGTCTGGTATTCATATCAGGGGATGGGGTGTTCATGGAGCATTAAATTTTACTGTGCTCTCCAGCCAACAAATCCCACCAAAAGTGGTCTCATGCAATATTATTGCCCATGGTTGGCCACATCCAACTGGTTTTGTGTGTAATCAGATGCTTTCTTAAGAACATGCCTCGAATAGTTTATCCCAAATTCAAGCATATAAAGAACAAGTTGTCGAATTACTCTTGGATCAAGGAAATGAAAGTATCGAACATGCTTCTCATTTAGAGTATGCACATCATCAAGTGAAAGATGTGTTAGAAATAATCCAACATTCATATGAGCCAGGTGATTTGAGTGGATGTAGGACGATCCATTCGGCCAATTTCTGGACTAAAGTCTGTAAAATCAGGAGAGCTTTTAAGACTGTTTCAGATATAGCATCTCAAGCGCCACCTCATCTCCCTAGGCTAGGGAATCTTTTAACCCAACCCTCAGAATCAACCGACAGGATCCGAGAATTTGAGCTGGAAAAACAGGAATAGCCCTAGTCCACCAGATTGGGGACTTTTTCAAATTCTCAATCTCTTCCTCAGTGAAATTTAGTCTTCTCTCAATTAAGGAAGAATCCACAAGACAAACACAAAGCCGAATTATCAGGAGACTCCCTCTAAATTAAGGTTCCTCAAGAAGTTCCTGAGGGATCAACAAATAAAATGCAATGTCTCATAAAGGACATGGAAGAAGATAGTATCACAGAAGCACTGACAAAAGGGATGACATTCATTATGCATCGATAAATGTCATCAATGTCAATGTCACAAATCCCTCAAAACATGAGGCTCAATCAAGGGAATCAGATGAAGAAGTTCTTGTTCAAGAGGTTGTACCTACTAAAACAAATGAAGAAGGTGTGTGTATCAGAAATCAAAGGCTTACACAGAATCTAGGTATTCCTTCAAATAACCAACTTTCCCATCCACGAAATGAGTCCAACAAGGGGAAAAGAAAAAGTCATGTTACATTCCACCCAACCTCTAGAGAAGTCCAATAACTCTCATGAGAGGGAAGGTTCGCATAGCAAGACGAAGAAATGAAAGAGTTAAGGAGTTTAAATGCAGAACTACTTCAAGGTAGTCTTCCTCCTAAGAATATTGAAGTTAATCACTCAAGGGAATTTGTTGCAGCTACTGGGATAAATCAAGAATATCCCCCTTTACATGTACACCCTCACCGGTCTAATCCTTTGGGTCATATGCAACAGCAACCGGCAATACTACCATCAGTGATAGTACTGGTCGTTGCACCTATCCAAACTCCAATTCTTGCACCTGCACGGGTCCAAGCTCAACCAGATGTTTCTCAAAAATTAATGACTACCATTGAGTAATTAATAGATCGGCTGGAAGATATGGAAGGTTAGAGTGCACTAGTTCAACTAGAGTAGAGAGATTCCACTGAATGGTTGGATGCAATCCCCCCCCCCCATCAAATTTTTCAAGTACAACATTCCCAATTTTTAGTGGTTTGGGAGATCCAGAACAACACTTAAGTCATTTTGTTTCTCGTTGTGAGCCTATGATGGGAACTACTCAACAACAATATGCAGTTAAGATCAGGTGTTTTATATAGTCATTACAAGTTCCTGCTTTCATTTGTTATACATGCTTGCAATCTCGTTCAATTACAGGGTGGAAGGATCTCCGTCAAAAATTCCTTCTTCAATTTAGCTCAACGTTGCCAAAGACGACAATTTTTGATCTTACTAATTGTATGAAAAGTAAAAATGAAAGAGTTTCATAATTCATTGATTTCTTGAAGGGATTAACATATTACTTAAGTTTAGCACTCCCTCAAGAAGAGTTTCAGCAAATCTGTGTGGAAAATCTGCGTGATGAATTACGCACACTGTTGATCCCTGTGAAATATACAGGAGGGTTTCTAGACCTTACTTCAATCGCTCAGTAGATCAAAGACTATATTACAAAGACTAAGGCTAAAATTGGTGTAATTCCATCAGTTCTAGGAAGGAGAATAGGGAAAGTAGAGGCTGCGATAGTTACACTTAAACAAGAACCTGTACCTGCTTCCACTTCAAAACCTTCACCATATCAAAGGAATCCACCACCAGAATGTCAACAACAAAGACATCCTCATCAAGAGGATCAAACAGATCAAAGATGGAAATAGTTTTAATATTTAAAGAACATAGTGAATTATTTCCAGAATGAACAAGTTCCTAGCTACTTCATCTCAGCTCTGGAAAACAATTTGGTTCAGTTGCCCAGGCCCAAAAGGCTGAACAAGGAAGGAGATGAAGACCACCCTAACTATTGCCTATTTCATCAAATGTTGGGGCATCCTATTTAGGAGTTTTTTGTCTTCAAATTACTCCTGAAAATGATGGTGGAATCTAGACAAGTAAAATTGAAAGTCTCTTCAGCGCAGGTATCATGTGTTACTGCTACTTATCCAGAGGAAGAAGGCGAATGGCATGAACTCAAAAGTAAAAATGCACAGAAGTATGATGATTGGATGGTCAGAAAAATGATGAACCGAAATCATTCCATTTTATGAACACAATTGAATCAACCAATTATGTCTTCTTCTATGAATTCCATAGAAAACCCCCTTCATTAGAAGGAAAATCTTCAAAGATACAACATAATTTGAAGAATGGAGAGTAGTGAGAAGAAGATGAGTTCGTGTCAAAGCCTTAATTGCCTTCGACTCTGGAAGATTTTATGCCATCTACTTCAAAACTAAGGGCACCACCCCACCAAATGGAATAACTTGAACTGGACAATTAGGTAGAATCTTTATTAGATGAAGAATTTATCTTTGCTTTTGTAAACATGATTCATTTAACAGATCCTTATTCCAATGACCGTTTTGATTAGGATGAGCCTAAGTTCCCTGTATCTAACAGAGGAATTAGAGGAATAGATATAGGTCTAGGATACAAAGGAAGAATTGGAGATTCCTGAAACCACTATTACAATCCTACCCATGCTAGAATTGTATATGAGGCAGAAACTCATGGAAAAGCCCTTTAGTGAGCTCAACAGAAACAAGAAAGTTCTTCCACACATAGTAGAATCAGTCCTGATGTAGTTATTTTGGAAGACTAGTTAGAGGTCACCCCTTCTTCCTCTCAGTAAATAGATAGACCTAGTCAGTCTAATATACCGAATCCAGAAGTATTTCCAACTCTTACCCCGATACTAGATGCATCCACTGCCAAAGCATCAACTTCCAAGGCACCTGCAAAACAACATTTTCTGATGAGAAATACAGACCTTTGGACCCAAAACATGATGTCTTGAAGCATTTGGCCCACTTACCAGACAATTTATCAATTTTGGATGCCTTGAATCTATCAAAAGATCTTCAAGAGGTGCTTATTGAGGCTTCTTCATGTCCTCAAGAATTAGAAACTGAAATTGATGTAGCTAAGGTCTACCATATAAAAACTGATCCTGAAGAATTCCCTTTTGTGATATCTTTTATAGATGAAGATGAACATGATGTCATACAAGGACATATCATACCTTTGTATCTATCTGGAAAATTCAATGATATAGACATCCGACGAGATTTCATTGATAATGGATTAGGAGTCAATCTCATTCCTATTCGTACACTTCGTCGATAGGGCCTCACCGAATCTGATTTATCCCCTTATAATTTGATGATGCAAGGATACGATAGGAATGAACAAGAACCTCTGGGTGAGATTACACTCAGAATTCAGTTTGGAGAGCTTGTATCTAATTCAGATTTCATAGTTGTTCATCAGGACATAGCCTTCAACATTTTTCTTGGAAGACCTTGGCTACATCAACCCATGGTCGTACCTTCTTCATACCATCAATGTATCAAATATTGTTTCAATGGTCAAATAGGGATATTTTATGGTGACCAAACCCCATTAAAAACATGTGAATCTCAATACATTGAGGAATATTCTTATCACATGGAGGGAAATGAAAAATCCACAATAAAAAAGGTCACCAAAATTAATGCTCCATATGGTTTGGAAAAGAATCCAGTAAACCAATTCATACATGTGAGTATAGATTATGTGTTACCTATCCGTCAAATTGATAGGATATTCCTAAATCCAAACACTCTTATGGAAACTTCTATAATGTCAGTTACGACAATCGATCCGGACATCATGGGAGAAATTGTTGATTTGCCAAGAAGTGAGAAAGCTTAAATGGAGATGTCTTAATTTCATCCACTGAAACCTAGAAATTCTAAACTTCATCAACCAGGCTAGAAGATGTTCTAGAAATTCTATAAGAACATAATGATTTCGATTCTCAATCCATCATCTCCTCTCTATCACCTCAGAAAGACCCATCATCATCAATAGGGTCAGAAATGGAAGCCTCTTCTCCATGATGTTCAAAATTTAACTTCTCCCCTGACCATGGAAATTATGATTTGTCATAAACTATGTAAGTAGAAACTGAAGAAATAACACAAATTTTATAATAATAGGAGGATCTAAGAGATGATCCTCCAGCATTGGAAGAGGGTATCTCTACCACTATAGATGAACTCAGAGAAAAATCCAGGTACAAAAGAAGATCCATGCCCCCACTTGAATTAGTGCGGCCATGACTCTTGAAGACCAAGAAATTTATACATCTTTTCTAAAGCAAAATCGAGATGTGTTAGCTTGGAATTATATAGAAATTCCGGGTCTTGATCCCAATTTTGCCACTCGTCATTTGGGTTTGCCCGAAGAACATCGAGGATTCAAGCAAGAAGCAAGAAGAACACACCCAACTTATGCCTCCAAAATTGAACCTGAATGTGATAATCTTATCAAAGAAAACTTCATCAGAGAATTTCAATATGCTAAATGGCTGGCTAATATTGTCCCTGTGAAAAAGAATAATGGAAAAATTAGAGTTTTCATTGACTTTAGAGATCTTAATCGGCATTATCCCAAGGATGATTTTCTAGTTCCGATTACAAAACTCTTAATTGATGCAACAACTAGCTACAAATATCTTTCCTTTATGGATGGATATTCTGGGTGCAATCATATACGAATGGCCCTAGAGGATGAGGAGTCTATAGCTTTCAAATATCCTCAAGTTGTGTTTTTCAATCAGGTAATTCCCTTTGCCCCGAAGAATGCAGGTGCAACGTATCAACATGCCGTGCACCATATATTCAAACCCTTTTTAGGGAAATTTGATGAATTTTATGTGGATGATTTGGTGGTTAGATCCAATGAATGTTCGGATCACTTGATCGATCTAGAAATCATATTCAACAAACTTCGACAACATAATTTGAAGAAGAACCCCTTGAAATGTGCTTTCGGGGTAACCTTAGGAAAATTTCCTGGAATTTTTTTACGCCATTGTGGTATCAAAGTTGATCCTGAAAAGAAAAAATCAATCCATGATATGTCAACTCCTCGAAATTTGAATGAATCAATAGGACTTAAGGACACTTTGTCTGTATTCGATGTTTCATTTCCAATTTGGCAGGCAAGTGTTTACCCTTCACCAAATTAATGAATAAGGGAGTCACCTACCAGTAGATTGAATTATATTAAGAAGAAGTCTATATTCTCAAGAGATATATCATGAGTCCACCGGTATTAATGCCAATCATTGAAGTAAAACCACTTATTCTCTATGTGATAGCTTTAGAGTGATCATTGGGTGCCTTCCTTGCCCAAAAGAATGATGCTGGGAATGAAAATAATATTTACTAAATCAGTCGGACTATGTTTGAAAAAGAAACTCGATATTCAAGTATTGAAAAGTGCTGACTAGCATTAATATTTGCAGTTCAGAAATTGAGACACTACTTTCAACATCATGAGGTCCAATTGGTATCTTGTAATAATGTGCTCAAATTTATCCTTCGTCATCCAGTGCTTAAAGGACATCTGGCAAGGTGGGATGTTATTTTGCAGCAGTTTGATACCAAGAATGTGTCTCAAAAGGCAATAAAGGGCCAAGCTCTGGCTGATTTCCTTGCTGAACACCCTTTATTAGAAGATACATCTTTAGATATTGAACTTCATGAAGAGGAAGCCTTCTCTATTCAAGATAATCCTCAAATGTGGAAAATGTACTTTGATGGTGCTTCTAGAAGTCCAATAGGGAAGAAAATGGAAGATCCAAAATTCAGAAATGTTGGGTTAAGAATCCTTCTTATTTCCCCAAAAAAGGAAGTGCTACCCTCCTCATTCTTATTTTTGGGAGGCGTTACAAATAATGAAGAAGAATATCAAGCTCTCATCGCAAGCTTGGAGTTGGTGCTTCAGGTACAGGTGAATCACTTAAGGGTAAATGGTGATTCGGATTTCGTAATCAAACAAATCAATGGGGTTTATGCTATCAGAAAAGAAGAGTCAATCCGTTTGTGCGATTACGCCAGAGATTTAATGACAGAATTTCCCTTGGAACCGACATTTTATTATGTCTCGCGATCACAAAATTCCCAAATTGATGCACTGGCTAATATAGCCACAACCCTGGCAGATCCAAACCGGGATGAAAAAATCATCAGTATTGCCCATCGTCATGTAGTTTCACCACCTTTTCAAATCAGAACAATGGAAATCAATAAAATTAGTCCCATTTCTGAACCATATGGTTATACTACAGAATGGATGACACCTATCAGGTAAAACCATCGAAATGGAACACTCCCACCTGATAGAGCTGGGAAATAAAAAATCTGGTGACATGTGGTCAATTTTACTCTTTATGATAGCCCAGATCACCAAAAAAATCAATACAAGTGATTTTTTATGGAATTATCTTCAGATGTATTGATGTTGAAGATACAATGGTTGTCATGAATGAATTACATGTAGAATTTTGTGGTTCCCACCCGTCTGGACATAGAATTTCTGATCAAATTCCAAGTGTTGTATACTTCTTGCCTTCAATAATACAAGATTGTGTCGATTTCACTAAGAAGTGTCATTCTTTCCAAGTATATGCCAATTTCATTCATCAAACCCCGGAGTCTCTTCATAGAGCTAAATACTCATGTCAATTTTCCTCATGGGGAATGGATGTAGTAGGACTTTATCCTCTGGCTACATCCAAGAAGTTTATGTATATTCTTACTAATACCGAATTCTTTTCCAAATGGGAAGAGGCGATACCTCTAAAAGATGTTAGTTCTAAAAGATTTGTTAGATTCGTTATGTCTAACATCATTACCATATTTTGTGTCCCTCATACCATATTGACAGACAATGGCACCAACTTCTGTTCACCTGAGGTGAGAAAGTTGTATAAAAAATACAACATCAAATCCAACCATTCATCTCAGTATCATGCAGCGGCCAATGGCCAAATAGAGGCCTCAAATAAGATTCTATCAAACATACAACAAAATATGGTGGATAATGATACAAAATCATGGACTGATAAACCTTTTCATTCCTTATGGGCTTATCGGACCACCACCCGCACTGCTATACGATCAACTCCATATTCATTGGTATATGGAACGGAAGCAGTATTTCCCATTGAGGTTCAATTACCTTCTCCCAGAGTAGACATTTGTGATCAGTCATCCACAGATGAAAAATATCAGAAGTGATTTGATGAATTGGAATAACTAGATGAAGAAATATTGTGCACCTTTCACTACATGGAAGTTTATCAGAATAGAATATTATGAAATTTCAATAAAAAAGTTCTTCTTCGTTCATTCATTCAAGGAGAATTGGTATTGGTCCTCAGAACTCCAATGATACTAGGAAAGAAGCTTCCAAAGCTTAAGCCAAAGTGGGAAGGACCTTACTCAATACATAAGGTCTACTCCAATGGAAATTATTCTTTAATATCAAAGGATGGGGAAATAATTACAACTCCAACCAATGCACGATTCTTGAAGAAGTATTTTCTTTAACAAAAAAGCACCCATTGTCCAAGCTACATGATGCTAAATCATGTAACACTGGTCCATGCATATGACCTTAAACTATTTTAGTCCTTACTGAAAGACATTAAACTACATGGTCCCTACTGTCCTAGCTACATGACGCTAAACTATGCAACACTGGTCCATGCATATGACCTTAAACTATTCTTGTCTTTACTACAAGACTTTAAACTGCATGGTCCCTTTTGTCCTTGCTGTAGGACATTAAACTACTTATCCCCTCATTCATCCAACATGACAATAAACTGTGTTCCCTTATACATCCTACATGACGTTAAACTGTACATATTCATTCTGCATGACATTTACATTATGAAAAAGTACCTAAATATGTCCTACATGACATTAAACATTGCACATGTCTTGCAAGACGTTAAAATTCACAACAATACGTCCAAGCTACATGATGCAAAACAGTACAACACCCTTTGTCCCACATGACGTTAAACTGTGCATCGTTAGGGTTGTTACTCCTCTTGTTTCTCACACCGAGCATGACTCACGTGAGTTTAGAGTAAGCATCAACCATAACACCCTCTTCTGGGCTTCTAACCATGCGTAAGTCCCAATACCATCTTTGGTTTGTCCTCATGTACAAATCGATCATCAATTCATTCTTTAATCGAACTACGTGGACTTTGATCCTTGCCTTTTTGGTTAGGTATGTATGAAACCTCTTGAGGTTCAAGCCCAAAACCAATATCTTCACATCGGTTCACCTCCATCTCATACGATGTTTATCCATGAATCCCCCCTCCGAAACTAATATATTCACATTGGTTATTCATCGTCCTTGATATATGACGTTAAACTATACATTCCCATATTGTACTCACTTCAAGACATTAAACTGCATAGCAATACGTCCTAGCTACATGATGTTAAACTATGCAGCACCAGTCAATGCATATGACCTTAAACTATTCATACTTTTGTCCTGTACGAAAATAAACTACAATAGTCTCTGACACCCTCACCTAGTAGGGAATCATTATTGACATTAACCTCCAATTATGTTTTATTCCAATGACTACGTGCATACATGGAAATGACCGAACCTTTAATCTTTGATCCAACCATCATTGCACTAAATTCCCCTTTCACACTTCACATGTACGAACCAAATCTATACATAGGGCATTTCATGAACTATGTATGGCTTGATTCCCATCCTTATGGGATACGTAGTAATGTTCGAGCATCCCTCGATCCCAGCCCCAAGTCTTTGGGCCTAACCGCAAACTCCAATTTTAGTACCTTGACTGAAAAGTCCCCCTCTGAGCACATGAATGTGGTATGAAAACCCTGGTCTTTATTCACATCAGGTTTAGAAAAAACACACAATGTTTCTCCCTCATTATGGTCTGAACTCTATGACCTTAAACTAAGATCTTCTATGATCTCATCCCACATGACGTTAAACTATATTTCAATAACTACATATGGCTTGATTTTCATCCTAATGAGATATGTAGCGAAGTCCAGCATCTCAATTCATGACCGAGCCACAACATGATTATGGTCAGCATTGGTCTATGTATCTCCTTCATGCATTGGACAATAACCAATTTTATGTTTCATAATCAAAACCTTAAATACTTCCAGATCTATATAACCCTTTTCTTGACATTTGGTCACAAAATGTAAAAAAACTGGGAATTATTTTATCTGACCATGCAGCACGTGCCCTTAGGTAGCCTTGCATAAGTAGTCTACATAACAGACCTATCATCCAAAAGATACTATTATTTGAATATGAAGCCAATTCCATTAAGTGGACCTACATAATTCAAACCCCCTAACATGTTTTTCAAATAGTGGTAACTTCATTCTTGGGGAGAAAATCATTTTTGTCCTTAATGGTCTTAATGACAATATGTAGGGATCCACAAAAAATAGCCATCCTTAACATATTTGTCCCATACTATTTTTAATGATCTGAAAGTATTCAAGTCTATGGTTTATATTTTCCTTCCCTACGTTTGAGTTAGACCTTCGCAAAAGTGACATTCATCCAATTCTTTGACAATCTTGATTGGGAATATTCTCTCCATATTCAAGTACCTCTCTCCATACAGCAGACTATGTGCTTTGGAATATTTGAATCTCCATAAATATCCATTGGGTCTTAACAATTGAGAAGTAAAATTTCTAACAGTTCTTTTTCCTGACTATGCAGCATGTGCCCCTAGGTGGCCTTGCATAAGTAGTCTACATAACGGACCTGTCAGCCAAAAGATGCCATTATTTGACTATGCAACCAATGCCCTTAAGTTCCCTAGCATAATTCAACCCCCTTACGGGTTTATTAACCAGTGGTAACTTCATTCTTAGGAAATAATTTCTATAATTCCTTTTATCCATTTTTCCTATCTCATTCCTCAAATTCAAAATTTCTTATGTCACAGTTTACAATTTTACCCTCCAATCCAGAATGTGGTAATATGTTTCCAAAAAAATTATCAAAGAATTGAGTCAAATTTGAAATCCATTTGGTTAAAGTTATTCAGCCTCAAACATTAGACTTTTCATATCCGACGTGTATGAATTTAAGCTACCAATAAAAGACAGGGTACTCATTAAATTGGGAACTTGTAAAAGGAAATCTGAAAAAATGTCGATTCACAACTTTCTAAACATACATATTGTATGATTTAGGAAATATTGAGCAACAAAAGATGCAATGTTTGTAGGTTTGTTTGTAAAATCCTAGAAAAAATGAAACTATGCTTACTAGGCCCATTGGCTTAAAAAATTAATTAAAGAAGGTAGAAAAAGAATGCAGGTACAAATGATTGAAGATGAAAGTGTTTTTCATTGATTCACAAGATTAGAAGCACATCCACAGTTTGGAGTGTCTTCTCTTTTTCAAGAATTACAAGAGGCTTTCAACATAAATTTAATTTGATTTATGGAATTCTGATCTTCATCATCAACCATCTGGAGTTCATTCATCCAACTGGATACAATAAGAGATGCAATGATACCTAATCTTCTTGGAACAATTGTAAAAGAATGTTATTAAGTGTGGTATGAGAAAATTTTCTACTGATCAAAAAGTGACTCTATTTCTGTCCAAGAGACATGAAAGATGGATACATGGATTTGAGAATGGAACATTGGAAGTAAAGAGCCATTTTGAGAGAGTACTCATTTCAGATATTGTTCTAATGTCATGATAGTCTTCTCTCCACCAACCGATAGTGGAAAACATGTCAGCCCATGGGTTTTATATTTTCATATCTGCAAGGAAATGGCATGGAGGAAAAATTTGAGAGTTCACACCATTGTTGCTACTCTTAATGCACAACATAATCGAAATAGATAGATAATAGTGCAGGTGAATCTCGAGCGTATGAGGTTTCAGATCTAGAGAACATGGACTGTGATGCATTATGAATGCCTTCTCCACTGTTCCAGCATTAACAAATGATCCTGAAACTGATACATTTACTGAAGCAATGTTGGTGTAAGTTTGAAACTAGGAATGCGGGAGATAGTTCTTTGGCTCTAGAATGTTGACTCCTTATAGATGACCATGGCCATATAAAGGCAAGTAAATACATTGAGGGAAATTGACATGATATTTCTTCAAGTACTTGTCCAAATCTGGGAGAGTGCTATTGCAGATATCATAGTAATCATGGCCAACAATATTCATCATGTCATCAATCCTCTTTCTAGACAACTCATCAGCTGATCCGATTCTCTTGGGATCCATTGAATCTGCACAATATTCTAATAATTAACATTTAAATAAGTTGTTTTTTATAAAATCTGTGAAGAAATTGAAAAAATGGTTAAGGCATTAAGGTGCGCAAGTCTAATCTTGGCACACATGTCTAAGCCGGTCACACAAGTTGTACAGTGCTAGTACTGGCATGCAAGTCAGAAACAGACCGAGGAAGTGTGACACAACGAACAGAAGCGTGGAGGAGCAAAAAGCCCAGACACCCTCACGAGGAGAGCTCACTTGCACAACTAGAGCTAGAATCATTCGAAAGCTGGATGATTTGCGCGAAGTGACACCTATATTTATAACTGATCCTGAAACTTGCACGCCTCATACTTGAGCACCGCAACCTACGTGCCTCATACCTGCGCACCGCTGGATCTTGGTTTCACCTTTTCCTTAGAGTCAAATCCTCTTTCTATTTTTAGATCCAACTCTAAGGGGGGACTTTTGTTGACGCTCTTTCCGTCACAGAGTCTAATGAATGGAAAAGAGGAATACGTTAAGCACAAGAAGATTCATCCTTTGAAGAACATCATAAATTGACAAAGGCATGAACAAAGAATCCTTTAAGAAGAGGTCACGCAAGTTTCCTTCTGGTCGCGCAAGTCACTTGCGCGCCACATATGGTTCATGCAAGACACTTGCGCGCCCTATTTCGTTTTTCGCCCAAGGTGCCCAGTGGCCTATAAATAGCCCTTGTGGGCCCCCAATTTCAAGGATGAATTTTCCAAAAACTGAGATTCAAGCTCTGGTCACCCAAGTCTTTTTCTGACATCTTTCGAACACTTATAATGTAATTATTTACCTAGAATGGAAGTTCTAAATATGAAGAATATAGCCTAAGTGTTAGAATTCATCAACACTTGCGTGCCTAAGTGTCGATCCCTTAAGGGAAATGAAGACACTTGCGCGACGCCTTGCCCTATCAAGGGAACTTGCGCACCACACTCTTGGAAGCCTCCAGGGATGACACTAAGGGCTTGAGTTCAATGTTTCCCAAGAATTACCATATGGTTTATTCGTCTCTCAAGGTGACTCATGTCGCACAAGTATACTTGCATGACTAGGACTTGCGCACCAAAAAGATACTTGCACACCTCCTTCCTAGTCACCTCCTTTCCTCAAATCCACCTCTTCTATTCAAGATACTTCCTACAAAACCCTCTTCAAATCCATTTATGGCATGGTTCCATTGTTGGCCTCCTTGTCTGAAAAGAGGTCTCCAATAGCCTCCCCCAAAACCACGTGACATACAAGTTTTATGTCACCGTGGTTAGGGGTTTCTTATATAACCTCATCCTCTGAGATGGGAAGATCTTCCGATTTGGGCCTCCTTCTCCGGAGTACATCCTAATCAAAATTTCTTTTAACTTTGGGCCTCCTTATCAGGATTAATCCCTAGGTTATATGTTCCCTTTAATTGGGCCTCTTTGTTAGGAGAAATCCCCAGTCATAATATCTTTTAACTTGGGCTTCCTTCTCAGGTGTAAGCCCCAGTCTTAATTATTTTGACTTGGGTTTCCTTCTTAGGAATAAAACTCAATCATAAGTCCATCTTAATTTAGGCTTCATTTTAAGGAGTAATTCATGGGTTAAAAATTCAAATATCCATAAATTACAAATACCTTTATGAACCATAATTCTAGAACATCTTTCCTAAATCTTGGTGTAAATTTACCTGGGCAGTCATACATACATAAGCCCCACAACATTTCTCATAAATGCATATTTTATGGAACCATCATCAAGCTTACTAATACCTCTAGTTTCCCACACCGAGCATGACTCACGCGAGCTTAGAGTGTGAATGTAATCACGACAATTCTTTCTGGGACATTAACCATACATAAACCCCATATTTCATTACTCAAACTACGTGGACTTTGATCTCTACCTTAAAAGTAGAGTACGTAGGAAGCCATTATAAGGTTCAATCCCACCTTTCATTAATTCTGTTCTGTCCCATATGATGTTAAACTATATCCTTCTTATTGAACTACGTGGGTTTTGATTCCTTTTTAACAAGGATATGTAGGTAGCCCATCTGCGGGTACGATACCAATTCTGAAATAATACATGTATTTCTGAATGAAAATAAACTTCAAGTGCAGTACTGAGTGGCTTTAAAACCAGTATAATCATCATAATGGCCAGGAGATTTCTTTAAAATGTATTGAATGATACCATTGACTACGGATCTCTAACGCATATGGATGATTCTTCATCAATGAGGAACCTTAAATACATATAAAAGATTCTCTAAATCCTATACATATTAGTCATTGATTTAAAAATCTAAAAGAAAACTCATTTTCGTACTTGGTGAATTAATAAGGAATCATGAACATAAATTAAATCTATGAAAGAGTCTCAGAGTAGGAAATAATTCCCCCCCCCCCCAAATGGTGTGATGAGCACGACCTCCCATCCTCCCGACCAATACAAATTCTTAAGCCTCATAGGCCCACAACTAATGAGCACCTACCTTTGGAAAGTATTTCCAAATGTATATAGAATCACTGGATGTTTTTGGTTCTATGAATAAACTCGTTAGAGACCGATTAGAAGGTTTGAACCTCAAACAAACAAGGTCATACCAATTTCCAAAAGAAACAACGATCCACCTTTATATTATAGATAATATAATATGAATTTAAGTTACCATTACTTGGTTTATAAGCCATATCAATTTCAAACATCTATAAGAAATTTAACCATGAACATTGCCTAAAGTTTAGGTCCTACCATGTGAAGATGTAAAAATGACTTTTTTGTTCAGTGTTGAAAAAACATATCCCGCTGAGGATTTTCTATTTCCAAAACATTAATGTGTGGCCAATAAAATCCATATCCAAGTCATGGGTACTATTTTTTCACTCAGGGGTTCATATATGAAATGACAGATAAGGTAATACCAACTCCCTCTACATATGTGCTTATCTCAAACCAGTGATTGATGCATTGAAATGTACTACATAACCAATACACAGATCAAGAATAATCAACACTATAGTTGTATTTAGAATCCCATTTAGATCAATATATTATTCTTAAAACTGGTCAGACTACTAGGAAGTCAATCCATTATTTTTCAGCACAATCATAAGTGTTGATAAATTTACAAAGTATTGGATAAAATGGTTGTAGTATCTAAAAAAACCGAGAAAAATCATGAACTTGAATACATTTTGAGGATGTGTCCAGGACATAACTGGCTCACAATTCTCTAGGTCTATAGATATACATGTTTCAAACACAACATTCTATAATAATTTCACCTCTAAAATTTAGAAGTTACACTTTGATAAAGTGGTATAAATATAATGTTCTTAAAGTGTGAACAAGTCTATCTTGATATCTCTACCATGCTTCTCTGTTGTCAATGAGTAGTTGAGATGTCATCAATGAACTCCATAATGAACAAGTCTGGATATGGGTAGAAGATCTTGTTTATAGGGGATATGTATAATTATGGCACGTTATTTATTCAAAATGGAATCCCTAGTTATTCATATATACCATTATTACTAAAAAACACCATTTTCATGGTATCCAAATCAATACACATCAATTGGTGATTTCCTAAATGAAGTTCTATTTTGAGGAACCATTAGGCTTCCAATAAACGATTGAATAAATAATCAATCAAGAGTATTGTATATCTATTCTACATCGTCAAATGATTAATTTTTGATAATATTCTTACAGTTTAATACTAACATCCACCTTCATGGAGAACATTAATGGTTCACCCCATGGGGATGTACTTAGCATGCTAAAGAGATTATTCTTATATTCATCAATAAATACAAATAGATCCTTAAAATAAGATGGAACCACTAAATACAAGGTAATCAAAATGATCCACACATGTTTTATGAGATCTTCTATAATTTAAACTCTTCTATAAAGAGGAATTCCTATGAAGTCATTTGGGAAGATATTCTAATAGAGATCCACAACTAGTGGAAAGGATATAGGGCATACCTCTTATCTTACTAAAATATCAAAGCCTACAACATTCACCATGATTATAAAAAGATGAGTCATATCTGGGCTAACTTCACCCACTCCTAAATCCCATTCATCTATTATCATGAACTCTTATCCCTAGGGTGATGAAAATGATAGTTGTCTTTGATAGAAATCCATTTAATCTCAAATATTATTCATATAATACATTCTTGGAATTAAATATAAGTTTCTAATCTCAATAATAAGAAAGTACCACTAATATACAGAATTGGGACTGACTACAGTACACATTGGGCATCACATAAGATTCTCCACTTTGTTTTTCAATGGCATGTCAAGGGAAAGAAACCTAAAGGACAACTTGAATGTTAAGTGAATTCTAACAATAACTTTTAAAAAGGTAAAGAAATGGGAAAAACTAGTATCAAATAAAGAATTTGACAACATATAAGTGATCAAGACCAAACATTGAATATTAGATGATCCATCACCCCCATTTTTTAAAGATTTATCAATTATATACACTTATCCTACATTATGTCCTCAACCCTATCCCTATGACACATGACCATCCCTATTTTTCAAATTTTTATTATATTATTGAGGAACCTAGATGAATCCCTAGTACCCATACTACATCTTACATGGATCTTTATGGAATCTTGACCTCATATCTTTAGAGAAAAATAGTTGGAGATGCCCCATTTTGATGCATTTATGACCTTATAAATGAGGTGTAATAAAAACCACGTAGTAATTAATAAAGTGGAATTAAGTGAGGATTTTAAAAAAATAATCCCCACACCAAAAATGAACATATTCTATGGAAATCCAACCTAATATAATTGAGTTATATTAACTTTGGGGTCAATTAGAAGGATATTCCCATGAATGAGTCCCATACAAACTGTTTTTAGGTACATGTCACCTAGGAATTCCATTCCGTAATACTTTGAACATCGTGGAATTGGTATTTATCACATAAAAATTAAAGGAATTATGTGTACCATTATGAAATATCAAAGAACATGAGTTTTTATTCTTTTTACAAGTATTAATAGGAGTAACTTCTAATGGGCTAAATCTTGACACCATCATTATTCGCTGCCTTCCAAAATAGTAAGAAAATATAGAGCACCGAACTCTTTGGATTTAGACTATAGTACCATAAATTTAAAATCAATAATAAGTAAATTAGATATGGATAAACTTTAATAAATATATATTTTCATATTAATTAGGGACCTATGATATGTTAAAAATTCTCTCATCAATGCACAGTGATAACCATATTACTGGAATAAGGGTAACTAGTCCCACATTGGGATTTTAAAATGATTCATTAATAAAAATTATATATATAATTGAGTCTAATATTTGTTAAGAATCCCATAAAATGGCATGATGTGATTGAATTTCCCACCTATTGACCAACACACATTCTACAGTACCACTGGTAAAGTCCTAGTGATTATCTACCATTATAAATAATGTATATATAGACTTAAAACTAGAAAGAAGATTTTAATGTTAATAACCTATCAGTGGTTTCCACTTGAAAAAATGTTAAACTCAACATGGATCCTTTAATTATGAAATTTACTGTTTTAACATTCTTTTTTACTTATTTTTCTTCATTTAAATATTTTTATTCTTTTTTATGATATTTCCAGGAGTATTAGAAATCCATTCAATCAAAACTAATGGGATCACCTCAATAATAGAAATATTCCTTAATAGATATAAAAGTATGGATCCCATTGAACCAAAATCCATTATTTCAAACATAGTGTCTCCAATGAAAGGTGATAGATGAATCAGTTTGGGAGTACCATTAAAATAGTACCATCTCGATTTTGGAGGTCACAGATGAGGCCCTCCCAGACATGAATCCCCATCAACCTTTATTTAAATGATGTTTGGTAAAGAAGTATAAGGTATATATAACAACCTGAAGCCACATAAAGATCCTATCCCTAAACTGTAGAATCAATTTCATCCCTTATCTTAGATATGTTGATAAAGAGGTCGCATGAGGCCTCAATTCTAGTGAAGTGTAACCAAGGATAGATTAAGTCAAGTTTCTTCATCACTAGTGTAACACCTAGACCCAAATCACTGATTCTAATCAATACATACACATTACCTCATGTTCATATCTCTATATAAAAGATTTAACCTACTAGTAGTGTAATTACCATAGCCTTTTACCTATAAAATTTCATGTTTTTGAGCATAATTATACATCAGAGTACAAGTCATGGATCGTTTAATCTAGTGTCTTGGAAGACAAGGTACATAAGACATGACACATAGGGAAAAAATTTTACTTCTTTTTTTAATCTCCATAAAGATGTCATAACTTCCTTTTATCCCTTACATCTTCATAGGGTACCCTGGGGAACACATGAACAAAGGGATGGGAAAAGAAACCTAGTGAGGGAATGTACATATAGATACATCTTAAGCACCTGAGTTAGGAGGCATGTCATAATGATATAAAAATATGAAACATATGAAATTAGGTGATATAACAATGGCATCAAATAAAAATGAATTCATATAAATGTGGCTGAATCATAAAACACGTCTTTAGTACGTGTTAAGGATAACTGCCAATCCCGATTCCCATTTTAGTAAGGGTCAAGGCTAACCACCCATCCCATTTCACATCATATCTCAGGAGACATAAATTTACCCAATTCATTTGAGAGCTATTTGGGAGCACCCATATAAAAAATTTCATGAATATTCTTTCCACATAAATAATCATACATAATCAACCATACATAAATATAAGGGTACCCATTTATATAATTGGGTAACACAATCATGACATAAAGAAAAAACAATGGTCGTATCATGAAAGTGACCATGAAGAAAGGGATTCGAACATATATGGATGCTTATAAGGTAAAATAATAAAATAAAACGGTAAGTGATTTCAAACAGAAGTGAAAACATAAATTAAATGTATTTGAGAAACATTAGCATTTTAACATTTTTGTACAGTTTTAAGGAAAATACTATAGATCATTTAAAGTAGAAAGGAGGACAATGTTTTATATAAAAGAAGAGTCGAATCAATATTTTTTTCATAATAAAAAGACTGATTTTATAAATACAATGGTGGCTTAAAATAGAGTATAGAGTGCACCTGAAATTGTGTAAAAATTCAAAATGTTCCCTTAAAATAGCTTTTCTTATCGGAAAGTTCTATGAGGGAATCTTTTAAAAACATTTATATCCCCAAAACAGAGTGATTAAAGGGTCTTCATAAGTTAATTTTTTACAACTAAACAGAAATTATAATATGTACATAAACATACAAGATAACTCCTTTTTGATATAAATAAATATAAGGCTACTTGAAAGAACAAAGAAGGTTCAGGTAGAATTCATTACGGTTTATTGGATTAGTGTCTAGTATAACTAAAATGGGTTGATGAGAGAGATAATGGGTTTCTAATAACATATAAATCATGATCTAAGTATAGAAGATGTGTGAAAACAAACTGCATCGTTTTGGATTACACATAAAAAGTCATAGCATATAGGACAATCTTGATTAAGAGAGAAATGGAGAGGATCCCTTACCTTAAATCTGGTGGTGTCCTCCATTTGTTATTAATGAACTGAATAAAAAATTTAGTTTTAAAAAATAATAAATTCATAACCTCTTATATATGTAATTGATATATTATAATCCTTTTTAGTTCATTCAAGACCTTTTTAATTGTTTATAAAGTTCAATTTCATTGTTCGGGATCGTTTTCTTACTCGGTTTTAAAAACCGGTTGGCTTATATTAATGTTTGGATAAACATGTAAGTGGTAATAGGTTTTACATACTTTTATTTAAATGTTATTAGTTAACATCCATGAGATTAAATGGTTTTAAATTAATTTTTTTTACTTTGTGTGATGTCAAATTATTATATAAAACCATAGTGGAAACCATTTTTGTTAAACAGTGGGTTTGATTACAATGAAAATGTTTTTTATTTAAAATGTAATACCATTAGTACAAAAGGATTAAAAAATAATAACAATAATATATTACATATAAAATAATTTGTCTCAACTATAACACAAATAGTTTCATGAGCAGAATTAAAGATGACAAAAAAAATTGATAAACTATTGTCCTTGAATGTGTAAAATGTTCACATCTCAAATGGTGTTCTCATTTCTTTCAAATAAAAGATGTGCAAAGGAGTTATGATAATTAAATATACCATTAGAATAAAAACATTCCATTACATGTATGTTACTAGAGTTATCATACTATTTGGGATAAGGTATGCGAGGAATGAATTAAGAAAAGAAAAGAACCTAAAATAAATAAAAGAAATGGAAAGAGGAATTTACCTCTTGAGTCTAATTCCATTGAGAACCTCTTAAGGGGAGAGGTTTTGAGATTTCTAAAAGACAATGGGACTTTGGACGTGGGGGAGGATCTTGACGAGTGATTGGGGAAATACATTGGCAAGGAAGAAGGTTTGAGAGTAGTGAAGAATAGAGGGAGTGAGGGGGGTTTTATAGTAGAGGAGAAGAGGGTTTTCATAATAATTTAATCATTAATTTATTAGTTCTTCACAAGACAAAGAATAGTAATAATTCCCCAACCAATAATAGTAAAAAATTCATGATATTTCGAACTAATTGGGCTTACATCAGCAGATCATCGTCAATGACTCAATAAATCCATTATTTAGCATTTATCCTAAATTGTCATATTTTACTATTCATAATAAATTCAAGTATTTTAGAAAAATCTAAAAAATTAACCCAAAAAATATTTAGACACGTAGAATCCAAAAAATGAATCCATATCTCCAAAATATTTTTCATAATATGATTAATTTAAATTTAATAAAAATCATATTTTTTTATTAAAAAACTAGTTTTAATGCAATCATTTACTTATTCTAAAATATAGGTACACCATACTTTCACATGAATATTAGTTTTATTCTAAAAAAGGAAGGTTAATAATCATTGGGGTATATCAATATTCATAAGGTTAACAATAATTTTCATAAGGGTAGTATACTATTAACAAAAAATTATTATTTTTTCTTATCAGACTCCAAATAAATTAATTATCAGAACCATGTATGTTAGATTTTCGAAATTCCAATCATAGATGTGAAACTATTATGTTTAAAAGTCACATAGAACCTATTAGTTAATTATGTTATGATTCTCTGTGATTATATAAAATATTTCAAAGAGAGGAATATCAATTTATAAAACATTGATTCGTTACATTCTTCCTGCTTAGGAAATTTCCCCCATTGAATTTTCATTTTACATTCTAATCCACAAACAGGTGTAGGTACTTTTTCTTCACATCCTCCTCTAGTTACCATGTTACCTCTTCGTACATGTGGTTCTTCCTCATTACATTGACCTGGGGAGGATTGTTTTTACGTAGAACATTATCTATAAGATCTAATATCTTCACTGGCTACTCCTCATAGGAAATATCATCCTCCAGATATACCACCTCTGAAGAGAGTACGTGTGAAGGTTATGGTATTTACTTCCTTAAGAGGGGTACATGAAATACATCTTGTACTTTAGACATGGTATATGGAAGTTCTATTTTATAGGCTACAACTATGACTTGATCAAGGATCTCAAAAGGGCCGATGTACCTGGGTATTAACTTCCCCTTTTCCCCAAATCTCATGACCTTCTTCCATGGATATATGCATAGAAATACCATGCCTCCAACTTGAAACTGAATGTATCATCAATGACTGTATGCATAACTTTTCTATAGACTTTGCGATGCCTTGATATGATACTGAATGTTTTTCACCTTCTCCCCAATTTCTTCAACCATTTCAGGTCCTAACAAGATACACCCCCTGACTTTTTCCCAAAACATCGGTGTTCTGCACCTTTTCCCATGAAGGGATTCATATGGTTCCATTCAGTTGATTTAGTGGAAACTATTGTTATATGAGAACTCAACCAGTAGAAGATATTGGACACATCATACTTTTAATTCCATAGAACACTCTCTCAACATATCTTCTAGATTCTGAATAGTTTTCTCAGATTGGCCATCAGTTTGAGGATGATAGGCCATACTGAAGTTCTGTTCAGTTATTAGATCTTGTTGGATACATTTCCAGAACATTGATGTGAATCTTGTATCACGATCAAATACAATATATTTTTATACTCCATGCATCCTTACCGCTTCTTTGATGTAAATACTAGCAAGTTGATCCAATGAGAAGTCCTCTTGGATCGCGATAAAGAGAGATATATTTGTAAGGCAATCCATAATGACTCATATAGCATTTTTTTCCTTTGGATTTTCTTGGAAGTCTAGTGTAAAAGTACATGGTAATGTTCTCCCACTTCCACGTTGGTTTGGGTAGTGGTTTCATCATCCCCTTAGAATTTTTCCTCTTATCCTCCAATTGTTGACATATCAGGCACTTTGATTTATATTCAGAAATCTCCCTTTTCATGTTGTCCCCCCAAATGTTTTCCTGGAGATCTCAATACATATTTGTGCTCCCTGGGTGAATTGAGAAGGTTGAGCTATGTGCGTCATTCAAAATATCATTCTTTATCTCTATATTGTATGGTACACATAATCATGAACCAAATCTAACAATTCCTTCCTCATCAACCATGAACTCTAAGGATTTATCATTTGAAACAGATTCCCCCATTTTAAGAATTTCCTCATCCTTTCTTTCAGCATCCATTATTTTATCCATGAGAGATGGTTAAGCAGTCATTTGAGAAAGAATTAATTATTTTTTTACATTAATTATTACCATTCCCATCCTTTTCAAATCATAGAAGATCAGATCCTTTTCAATTTCTCATTGTTGATAAAGATGCAGGATCCTTTCTACTTAGATCATCCTCCACCATGTTTACCTTACTAGGATGGTAGTGGATTGAGCAGTCATAATCCTTGATGAACTCTATCCATCTCTGTTGGCGTATATTGATCACTTTTCTTGTGAACATATATTTGAGAATCTTATGGTTATTATATATCCCACACTTCTCCACATAGAGATAATGCCACCATATTTTCAACGTAAAGGTCACAAAGTTGAACTCTAGATAATGCGTTGGATAGTTTTGCTCATGGATTTTCCGGTGGCTTGAGGCGTAACCTATCACTTTATCATTTTTCATCAACACACAGCCTAAGACCTTCTTTGAAGTATCACTGTACACCACAATGATATCTCCACTCATTGGGAGTGTGAGTACTGGTGCAGTGATAAACCTCTTTTTCAAATCCAGGAAATAGTCTTCACATTCCTGAGTCCCAAAAAGCATTACCCCCTTCTATGTCATCTTTGTCATTGGGTTTCACAATTGTGAGATGTTATTCAAAAATCATCAATAATAAAAAGCTAGAACAAGAATGTTGCAGATATCTATTAAAAAATATGGCCTTGTCTACTCTTCAATTTACATTGTCTTTAAATGGTCCACAGATATCCCTTTGTTAGTGATAACATGCCCCAAGAATGATATTTCCTCTATCCAGCACCTACATTAACTATACCTTGCATACAACTTCTCCATTCACAATTTCTTTAACATAGTACTCAAATGTTCTTAATGTTCATCCTTACTCTTGGAGTGTATCAGAATACCATCAATAAATACTACCCTAATTTTTTTGAGGTAATATCTAAAGACTCAATTCATTAAATCTCAGAAAATTTATGGATCATTAGTGAGTCCGAAGGGAATCACTATGAACTCATAGTGTCCATACCTCGTTCAAAATCCAGTCTTGGGAATATCTTCCTCCCTCACATTTAATTGGTGATATCCCAACTGAAGGCCCGCATTTGAGAAATAACTAGCCCTACGAAGCTGATCCAACTTTCTTTCAGTGTTCTTGACAATGACAGAGGCGTACCTCGCAAGCCTTGTGATGGTTTTTTCATACGCCCTGACGGAATCGTCTTCCATCTTCTTGAGTCCAGGGAAATCTCTATCCATATTGAGACAAAGGGTTCAAGGAAAATATATATTGAAAAACATCTTCTAAATTCCTCATAATCCATGGAATAAATTTCCTCTTGGTATTTTGTATTCCTAATCAGTTTCCCCCATAGACCAGTTTCCCAATCAAAATGATGGACCTGCAGTACAACTCTTTCTTCTTCCGAGAACAATTGGATGGATAATATCATTTAAATGGATTTAATACATTGTTCCATGAGGAGGGGATCATAAGATCCACTAAACAAGGGAGGCCTTTTCCGCATGATGGATTCTAAGAGAACTTGATCTTTACATGAAGGAGGAGGGAAATCTGTATGATTCAAGTTATTATTCCTAACTCATGAAATTAGAGTAAGTACTATCCTGATGTTTTGAGATTCTGATCCCATCATATCAAGTATATCATTAGGTAAATCTTCACATTTCCAATCAAATTGGTTTTATAAAGGTGTTCATCTATTTCCCAACATTAACTAAGAAAAATACCATAAAACTATATGGCTGAACACATATCTATTGATCTTTAAAAAGGAATATTTGATCATAAATGGAAGAACTTATAAAGGATATGTATATCCAACTTGTGATCCCTAAGGTTTAAATCTAGATTATCCCCGGTCTATTTAATAACATATATTATTATGGTATTTTTTTCCATTAATAATGGTTTTTACTAAGATCATGAATCTACCAATTAATATCCCCCCCAGAGTGTCATAACCTAAAGTGCATCAAGGCCCATTATCATGCACCAGCTCCTGTTCGATTCTAGCTCAAAGTGGTGTTTTTGGGTTTTACCTTTAGATACATATGTGCTAGATTTTCCTTTACCTACTCGTATCTAGATTGGGATGTATTTTCTTGATAAACCACATAATCAACACTCACCTAAATTTAGGAATGTTTTCTAATACTTAGTCTCATCCTTAAGGTTCTCACAACAGTGGTCTATTCCTAATCCTCAAAAATAACTAAACATTCCTTTGATACCAACTGTAAAGACCCTAACCTTCTACATATAACATTACATATTTTTAGCATAATTATACATCAGAATACAATCCAAGGATTGTTATGTCTAGTGTCTTGGAATACTAGGTACATAAAACATAAAACATGGGATAAAAAAACTTCTTTATTTAATCTCCATAAAGAGATCCTAACATTCTTTGAGCCCTTATATCTTCATAGGGTTCCCTAGAGAACACATAAACAAAGGGATGAGATAAAAATCCTAGTATGGAATTGAACATATGGATACATATTAGGAATATGAGTTAGGAGGCATGACATAATGATATCGAAAGTATGGAACATATGAAATCATATCATATAAACATGGGATCTTATAAACATGGAATTATATAAATGTGGAAGAATCATAAAACATGTATTTAGTATGGGTCAATGCTATCCACCAATCATGTTTCTCATTTTAGTGTAGGTTAAGGATATCCACCAATATCAATTCCCATTTTAGTACAGGTCAAGGTTAACTGCCAATCCAATTTGACATCACATCTAATGAGACCTAACTCTGCCAAATTCATTGGAGCACTATTTAGGTGAACCAATATCAAATTTTTTATGAATATTTTTGACATATAAATAATCATAAAAAATAAATTATACGTAAACATAAGAGTACCCATGAAAAGAATTGGGTACCATAGTCATGAAATAAAGCATAACCAATGGGAGTATCATGAATGTTTCCATGAAAGAAAGAGATTATAAAATACATGTATGTTTAGAAGGTAAAATAGGCATATAACATAGTAATTTATGTCAAATAGAAGTGAAAAAATATAAGAAATGTATTTTAGAAACATTATCATTAAAACATTTTTTTAAGGTTTTAAGGAAAATACTATAGAGACTTTAAAATAGAAAAGAATATAATATTTTACATAAAACCATAATTAAACCATGATGGTTTTAATAATAAAAATACTGATTTTATAAATAAAATGGTTTTAAAAAATAGAGGATAGAGTGAACCTGAAATTGGGTAATAATTTAGGAAGATCCCTTAAAACAGGTTTTCTTATCGGAAAGTTGTAATGAGGGAATATTTTAAAAACATTTATATACCCAAAATAGAGTGATGAAAGGGTATTCATAAATGAATTATGTAAAAATACACATAATTTATAAGATTTACATAAAAATATATTATAACTCCTTTTTGATATAATTAAAGATAAAGATACGCGAAAGAACAATGAAGGTTCAGGTAGAATTCATTACGGTTTATCAGCATGGTGTTAGGTGTACCTAAAAGGACATGATTATTGAGCAAATTATTGTTTTCAATAATATATGTTAATGTTATTTAAAGGGGGAGATTATTGAAAATAATACTCTTTCTCTTTATGATAATCTTGATGCTCACTATTACCCTTAGTTATTTTCTAATGTTTTTATTTCGTATTTTGCAGGAATTTATTAATTTAATTTACTCTTGAAATAATGAGAATCTATTACTTATTCAGAATCTACTTTAAGCATGTTCTGGAATCACTGTTCATACCTTACGTAGATAAATATAGCATAGAATCTGCTTTAGCACGTTCTGGAATCACTGTTCACACCCTATGTGGATAAACGTAGCATAAGGATGAAAATCATGTATAAGTTTTGAGATAAGAGAAAAGTATGGTTAAACAACCATACATTTTTAGAAAAGTATGGAAGGAGAACCTTACGTTAGGAAGGAACCTTAAGTTTTGGTTATTAGCAAAGTATGGAAGGAGAACCATACGTAAATTCTAAGCGATACATTTGTTTCTCAAAAGTATGGTTCATCAACCTTACTTTTGTAAACAACCATACGTTCTTGGAAAAGTATGGATCAAGTAGAAGTAAGGATCTTTTACTCTATGTTTGAGTGTTGAAGAAAAATTATTGTTGATCAACCCTACGTTTTTGTTCACCCTTACATTGTTAACCTTACGTTTGAAGAATATGTTATTAACCCTACGTTTGGAGGCCACGTCATCAACATTACGTTTGGCGTCAGAAATTTTGTCAGACGATATTTATGTGCAAAGATTAGTAAGCTGATTTCCGGGCGGATTTAAAGCCGGATTTAAAGTTGTTTTAAAGTAAAACATTGATTTATTCAAAGCCGTTTTATTAATGGATTTATGATCGAATTAAAAGGAGCTTTTTATGCCGAGTCTAGTGAAGTTATGACTTCTCTGTCAATTCAAATTTTTGAATATCGTGAATCAGAAGGGGACTTTTATGGATCTAAATGTGTAGGAGATATGATTTATTATATATGTTCTCTCTAAAACACTAGGTACATATGCATTTGATCAATCTATTATTGAAAAAGGTGGAAACGGAGATTGAAACTATTCACGTTGATCTGCTGATTTAAAAGAAGCGTCAAAGCTCTATTTGTTAAAGATGAAGCAACTCGATAGAAGTTTCACCTGTTCTACATAGAAAATCTATTATGGATCTAGTACTACTAAAGTTGTGAACTATATCTCTATATCTACTGCAACTGGCACTAGTGAAAAAACAATTTTTAGCGTCGGTTTTTTTAATTTATAACGTCAGTTATAAACCGACATCTTTATAGGCGACGTTAAAAATATAGTTTTCGCGTCAGTTCTTTAGAAACCGACGCGAAAAATAATTCTCTTATGAGTTTCGGCGTCGGTTTTATATAAAACCGATGCAGAAACTACATTTAGACATGATTTTCGGCGTCGGTCTTTTAAAAAACCGACGCCGAAAACTGAGTCGACTAGGTTTTCGGCGTCGGTTTTATAGAAAACCGACGCCGAAAATGCGATTTTCCGCATTTGTTTTCAGGAAAATCGACGCCGAAACTACATTTAGATAGGATTTTCGATGTCGGTTTTATAAAAAACTGACACCATAGAAAACTTTCAGCGTCGTTTATTGGAAAAACCAACCCTGTAAATAATTTTTTTTAAAATATTCGGCGTTGGTTTTTAAAATAACCGACACCGTAAATAAAATTTCTTTTAATAAAATATTTATAATTTCTCCTCCAAAAAAATCGGAACCCTGAAAAAAAAACGGAGTATACAAAAACAATAAAACAGTTTTTGTAGAGGCACTTGGGAAAACTCAAAGTAAAGAAGAATTAAAATACACGTACCTGAAATATACGACATGCTCATTGTTGGTTATTAGGTATGGAATCACTTGAACTGATTGGCATGCACTATTACTAAATAATAGTAATCCAGACGTCCTGTTTCAATGAAAATCAGTAATAAAGATTTTTAATAATGGAATATATGATTCATAATTGATAGTAGTGGGTAGAAAATTCATAATAGTTTGTTCTAGAACCGACAAACTAAATCTATTTCATCTTTAAACAATATTTTGCTAGTATGAATCATTTCCAGAAATCTATTACTCCAATGAATCCCTCAATTTCACAATAAAAAAACCTGGAAATATTCATCATACATTTGTAGAGTTCAAGTTCAATTTCTTAGTATATCACATCTCCCCCAGCACATAGTAATTTTGCTGAAATATTCTAATAAAATAACCAAGCGGGTAACTTTGGATGCTGGAATGATGGTAGTATTTACTGAGCACAACTAAACATACCTGCATGGTGCATTTTCTTGATCTAACCATACTCAGTATCAATCATTGTGAGTTTCCTCACATAGATAACACCAATTCTGTCAAAACAATAATGAAACTAACCAAGGAGATGTGCGTGAAAAAATCAATCCAAGATATTACTACAATGAATAAACATTAAATGAAAATTTGTAATTTATTTGAATCATTCATTTTTCCACAAAGTAAATTACCAAATGATATGTTATGACCCCTGATCAAAATTCCAGGAACACTCAGCCGATGAAACCTCTTCCTCACCTCCCCCACTGAAGATGTTGGGGGTGTCTCTTCACCGTAGGATCCCCACCACCCCAACCTCAGGTTTTTATATTTGATCTGTATAGACGTGCATTATCCATTCGCTATTGTTATTTGTTTATGTTATGGAATAATAGAGAAATAAGTTTGAGTACAAAAAATAGGTGAGAAGATTGAAATCAAATGTAGATTGAAGAGACATAAAGAAACATACCTTAAAAATTGATGCCTTCTATTTTATCTTTGTGGAAACCCACTAAGTGTTATTTTAGGGATTATGTGATATGATTCTCAGCAATCATTTTCTGATATTTATTTGCATAAAAAATAAAAAGGCCTAGAAGATATTGATGTGCATGCAAGGGAGACAATTTTTAGTTCTTGTGAATGTTATTTCGCTATACAAATCTCTATGTTCATGATCCAAGTACCACCCTCCAGATCTGTCACTGTACAGACAAATGATTTTAAGAAATAATAATGAAAAGAAATATAATAACTAATTCTGAATTAAAATACACGTACCTGAAATATACGACATGCTCATTGTTGGTTATTGTTGAAGCATTCATTTGATTATTAGTAGGTCCAATAAAACTGGTTTTGCAGAGGCACTTGAGAAAAATCAAAGTAAAGAATAATTAAAATACACATACCTGAAATATACGACATGCTCATTGTTTTTATTGTTGAAGCATTCATTTGATTATTAGTAGGTTCAAACACCTAATATATCATAAGAGTTAGTTTTTTAATCCCATATGTATTAT
Organism: Viscum album; assembly: GCA_963277665.1. Taxonomy (NCBI): domain Eukaryota; kingdom Viridiplantae; phylum Streptophyta; class Magnoliopsida; order Santalales; family Viscaceae; genus Viscum; species Viscum album. Next base: position 1,110,984,800 of record OY728119.1, read on the forward strand.
TATTTAAAAATATTAGTATATACATACCTCAAATCTTAATCAGACTTAACAAAAAGTCCGCAAAAGTAGATTGAATGTGGATCATATCAGATTGGGAATAAGACTGTGAATCATTGAATACCTACAATAATATTGAATGATATGAAATTAATAAATAGAATAAAGTGGAATAAAATATATAAAAAAATTAATACAACTAACCTTATGAAAATCAGTAGTTTCCCCAGTTGTGATTATCTCGTACATAAATCATAGAATATAATAACCACATTCAACATGTCCATTTTGATGATGACACTGTAGTTATAAAACATTTAACTAATAATAAAAACCAATATATAACAAAAATATAAAAACTAATTACCTGTACTTCCACATATTTGATTTTCGTTGGTTTCTTTTCCTTTGTAAAATGTTTCCATGAACTGCATTTTTTTATATAAGAACTAATAAAACATATGTAAACAATTAAAATTAAACATAACAAACTTATAAAAATAAAAAAACAACTTACCTGTTTAATAATTTGGAAAATGGTTTACGCACTTTTCCTAATAAAGAGAAAAACCAATATAAGGTGCATTCATTTGGGAAAAATACGCCTAACATCCAATGCCCCCTATAATACAAAAAGTTCACAATTAATGAAATTATAATGATCATGAGTTCAAAATTATGTTGGTGTTCTTAGTTATCAAGAAATGGAAAAAACCAGCACTGAATCTCTGTTTGTGATAATCTCTAGGATATATATTGAACTCTTTCATCATTCTTCACATGTTTGACTTCTAAGGAAATGTACTCTGGATCTATAAAGCTGTAAATTCTTGTTGTTTAATTTTGTAAAAGAATCATGTGTAGATACCTAATTTAAAAAGAAAATATAGTTAGTCAATGACATAACAATATTTTATTAAAGAAATAGTAATTCAAACGTCAATTTACTTATATGGAAAACAACTGCACCACATTCAGCCCGATCTCTTCAAAATTAACTAAATTCATGATATCTTCTTTCAATATTCTCAATTTATAATTTCTTCCACATATATCGAGCGTTATCCGAAACTCATAGATAAAATTAAAGGAAGAAGAGGACTCAGATAATCTTTTCAACCCATAAGAAATATCAGAAGTATCTACAGCCGACTGTTTCTGAACATTTTTTTGCATTTGTACAGTTTCTTTTGCTTTCAGATAATACTATATAAGTTAAATGTCAGAAAACAGTATAAGTAATTTGGAATCATTTGTAATTAATATTTAAAAAAACACATACCTCATGTGAAATATAACGAAGAAGTGCAGTTGGACAAAGTAAAAAATGGCTCATACAATACCCAACACTGGTGATCTCCACAGAAGGAAATGGTAGTAGAGCAGTAGGATCTATAATAACAAGTACTGATACTCTAACCTGACCCATCTGCATAGGATGATGATGTACCGAGTCCCCCAAGAAATACACCTGTCCTAACGCAACAATATGTACATGAGGATCTCCCGCAAACAACTCACAATATAAGGCTTGATCTGAGGGAGGAGGTGGAGGATCAAAGTTAGCAGGTGGGGAAGGGTAGTCAGGGTGAGCAGGCTGAGAAGTCAGAAAAATGAAAAGGGTATATTAGTGTTTAAAATTTAAAACATAGAAAAATTGATTAAAAATTAAATAAAATAATATACCTCGGAAGGCTTCCCAGACGGGGCAGGGTAAGCAGATGGGGCAGGGTAGTCCGGGTGAGTAGGATGAGAATGTTGAAAAATGAAAAAGTTATATCAGTGTTTATAATTTATAAAATAGAAAAATTGATGACATGTAAATAATATACCTTGGAAGGATGCCCAGACGGTGCTGGGTAAGCATATGAGGCAGGGTAGTCCGAGTGAGTAGGCTGAGAATGTTGAAAAATGAGAAATTTATATCCGTGTTTATAATTTATAGAAAAGAAAAATTGATAACAGGTAAATAATATACCTCGGAAGGATGAGAAGACTGTGACTGTATTGCAAAGTGTTCTAATAAAGCTTTCTGTACTGCTGCTTGAATTTGATCACCCATAGACCATTTCATATCCTGCAGCTCTTCTTTTAAGGATTCGATTTCTGGGTCTCTTGATTGCTTACTCTTACCAAAAACCTTCCGAATACTAACACCTGCCTGATATCCTCTAACACGGCCGGGGTGTTCTGCCTTTACCAAAGAAGTGGCTAGGATATCCATCCTACCCTCGAGGATAAAAGAGCCCTGTGTCTCTTTCTCCTGAAGTTCATCCTGAAATGAAAAATAAAAAATGTATATTAGTTTTTATAAATTATAAAAAAGGAAAATTGTTAACAAAGAAATAATATTTACTTACAATTCTATCAGCCACTTGATGAGCTTCATCTGTACAATATTGTTCATTTTTTCTTCTTCTTGCTCGTTTCCATTTCTCATGGCGAGTGGGAGGAGATGGAGGACCATATTGGACCTCTTCTGAACCACTACTTGATCGAGCTCTTAATGCTTCAAATGTTTCTTCAATAATTTTCTACTCCAAATACGAGTACCCTCCACGTGATAATTTATGAGGGTATACATTTTTCAACTGGATCTACTGATGAGATCTCTTGGAGGCTTGTTACATAAAAATAAACTACTAAGTAATAAGGAAAATATAGCATAAATTTTAAAATATAAAACAATTACAATACCTGAAATTTCTCTTCCTGAAAACTGTCAACAAATTGCTTCCATGTTTCTTCATCTATATATGGATACTTAAGACATGGGCTTTCAAACCTTCTCTTTCCAAAAACATAATTTTTCGTCAGTTTGTTTTTAAAATCTCTCCATCGAACCGCCGCTAAAGACAGATTTCTTTTCCTAATTTCTTTGGTTTCCTCAAAATTGAATGTCATCTGTAATTGAAAAAATTAAATATGTCATTTAAACTGTATAATATTAAAAAAATGAGATAAAATAAATAAATAATGATATTTTACCGTCACGGCCTCCCAAAGCTGTTGCTTCGCCGTCCTGTCCACTGACTTCCAATCAGGATATAAAATACTAATCCTGCAACGGCTCTGCATTGCTATATAACTGACAAACTGAACTGCATATGGGTCAACTGCAATATTATTATCATCAAAACGGATGTGTGCTTTGTTATCATCACAAGCAAGTGATGGTTTTGGTAAACGTGTAATACCACGTTTACCAACTATAGAACTTCATTTTTGAGTAGTAACTGGAGAAGTCTCCTCCGCCGAGGACACATCAGTAGTCCTGCAATTTTTTTTGTAAATTAACAGTTTTATTTCATTAAATAAGTATATTACTGAATATTTAATAATATGTCAAAATAGATATACCTCGGTAACTACTCCTCTCTATCTGTATCTGACATTGCTACTAGAAAGTGTAATGAAATTTTGTGTACCTGCATATCATTAGAAAACTGAATAATTAGAAACAAGGAAGACAAAAATAAATATGGAAAAATAGAGGCATGCATTTGTAAGTTTTAAAAATAGACATAAAATATAAATATTTACCAAAACAATTAGGAGACTAATTTAGTGTTTTTCCACATCCCTTCATCATGATCGGTACGTACTGCATGCACTATGTCTGTCTTATATTCATTATAATCATCTAACAATTGCGTAATAGATGAATAAGGCTCATGTAAATCACTAGCATCATTAGAATCATCCTCATCACCCAAATGGTATCTTTTCCCTTGCAAAACAACTGACCACTGATCATTCGACGGATCAATGACATAAAATACTTGTTTTTCATGCGTCTCCAAGATAAGTGGTTCCTCATTGTGATTAAATATTTTCAAATCAACCAGTTTAAACCCATATTCATCATGTTTCACGCCACTATCACTATCAATCCAATTGCACTTAAAAATAGTGACTCGAAATTTAATATAATCAATTTCCCATATGTCTTCAATAACTCCAAAATACGATGTTGATGCAGAAATTGGGTTTTTATCTTTGGCACTCGAAAATGCACTGCTTCAGCGAATACCATCACACCACTATTCTGAACGGTACTCTTGTCATCCAGGTTTTTTGTGTAAAATGTGTAGCCATTGATATCAAAACCAGACCAAGTGATCACATTAATAGATGGTCCTCCTGCTAACCACTTCAATGTTTCTGATACAGCTATATCTGGGGTGACTTTCTCTTTAAACCATGAAATAAATGTCTTCTTATGCTCAATCATCAACCACTTTTCATTTATTTTCTGATATCGTAACTTTAATTCAGCAATATGTGAGGATATATATGGTTGAACCTCATCTGTGTTTTTCAAAATGTATAAATGTGCTTGCATCACTTCATCACGTGGAATGAACATTACCTTTAAGCCTCTAAGCCCTCTACCTTCTCTATCAACTGTCATATGTCGAGATATAGGGAGACCAATATGCTCCACCTCATTCAAATAATCAGTACAGAACTCAGTCACCTCTTCTGATACATATTTTTGAACAATAGAGGCCTCTGGTCGATAAGTATTTTTAACATATCCTTTCAAAATTTTCATATATCTTTCAAAAGGATACATCCATCTTAAATAAACAGGCCCACATATTCTTATCTCACACACCAAATGAATCAATAGATGAACCATTATATCAAAAAATGTGGGTGGGAAATACATTTCTAGTTGACAAAGAATAAGAGTTTCTTCATTCTCCATCAAATCTAACAAATTTGGATGAACGAATTTGCTACAAATGGATTTAAATAAATTACATAACCTGATGATTGTCTTTCTGACAGCTTTCGGTAATATACCACGCACTGCTACTGGTAGAATCTGTTGCATCAACACATGGCAATCATGTGATTTCATACCTATTAATTTACAATCCTTCAATGACACAAAATTATTCACATTTGAAAGAAAAACCACTGGGTACTTTAATCCCATGAAGACACTGAAAAAAATTCATCTTTTCAATCTTTCTTAATGTGTGACAAGCCAGAGGTAAATATGTTTTGTTTCCTTTCACAGCGGGAGCTAACTCCAAACGTATTTTCATTAATATCAAGTCCAATCTAGCATGTAATCCATCTTTTGTCTTTCCTATTGTGTCTAACAAAGTTCCAATCAAACTATCACATATGTTTTTCTCAACATGCATAACATCAATGTTATGTTTTATCTCTAAACATCTCCAATAAGGTAGTTCAAAAAAATAGACTGCTTCTTCCAGATATGTTTTTGTAAACCAGAACTTTTTCTCTTTCCAAATGTCGAATCAATATCTTTCACTCTGTCATAATATTCTTCAGCTGACAATGGTTGAGGGGAGAGGTTGTATTCTTGTAAACCGTTAAATGCTTTTTTTAGTCTACGATAAGGATGATCAATTCGCAAAAACATTTGATGTCCCATGTACACTGTCTTTCTAACATTCTGCAATTGATAATATGAAGTTTGTTCTTCACAAATTGGACATGCTTTATGTCCCTTAACACTATATCCAGATAAGTTTCCATATGCAGGAATGTCGTTTATAGTGAACATTATCATAGCATGCAAAAGAAAATAATCTTTCTTGTATGCATCGAAAAATGTAACACCTTTCTCCCATAGCAGTTTTAAATCCTCAATCAATGGTGTAAGATACACATCAATATCATTTCCCAGTTGTTTTGGTCCAGAAATCATCAAGCTCATCATAACATATTTTTTCTTCATACATAGATGTGGGGACAAGTTGTAAAGTACCAGCAAAACATGCCATGAACTATGTTGGCTACTAAGGCTTTGATATGGATTCATTCCATCAGTACACAATCCCATTCCGAGATTTCTAAATTCACTTCCAAAATCATGAAATTTTTTATCAAAACTCTTCCACTATGGTGAATCGGTAGGGTGACGTAAGTTACCATCAGAGATGCGCTCATCTGAATGCCATCTTAACCTTTTTGCATCAATTGAATTTTCAAATAGACGCTTCAAACGAGGAATAATTGGAAGGTACCAAATTTCTTTAGCTGGAGTTTTGATTCTGTTACCTAAAAATAAATCAGAATTGATTTATCAGAATTTTTTGAAAAAAATATTGGATGATATCATTGGAAGGTAAAAAAATTGATTTTTTATAACATTACGTGACATCACCTGAAAATGAATCTGAGTTGACTTTCTCATCCATCTTATAGCTTGATGTTCCACATGTAGGACAACTTGATAAATGTTCATTTTCTTTCCTATACAGTACACAATCATTGGGGCAAGCATGTATCTTTTTATACCCCAATCCCATTGGGAATAATATTTTCTTCGCCTCATAATTGGAATCTGGAAGTCCATTTTCTTCTGGAAGAAGCTCTTTTAAAAGCTCAAGTAAACTGGAGAAAATTTTATCACTCCACCCATTTTTTGCTTTTAAGTTAACTAATCTCAAAACTACTGATAACACTATACATTTACTGCAACATGGGAATAATGGTTTCTTAGAGTCTCAATACAATCGTTCAAAATTTGGTGTTTTTTCGATGGTTTCAACACCTAAATCATGAATTAATTCTTCAATACGATCCTCTACCTCATTATGAATATCATCATCAACATTGGATGTTGAATTTTCAGTTCTTTCACCATGCAAGATCCAACATGTATAATTAAGGCTAAAACCATAACAAATGAGTTGATCCTAGATTTCTATGGAGTTTAACTTTCTCATATTTACACACTTCCCACATGAAAAAAAATCAAATCAATATTTTGATTATGTCGTTTAGAAAATTCCAAAAAATTATCAACTGCTTTTTCATATTCACTAGTAGTTCTTCGTAAATAAATCCAATTATGATCCATTAATACCTGATATCACAATATAATTGATGAATATATTAAAACATATAAACATTTAAATATCTATCATATAAATTTTAAAGAAAAACATATTCCATAAAAACTGTTAATAATCAAATAAAAGACATCAGATATGAAACACGTTTACAAATAGAGTAAACAGTTTATTTTCTTATTATATACATGTGTGTTATATTGATATTATAATTTAATTATAATATCATTCTTTTAAAATTTATTATTTCATTAATTTAAAGGAAGCAATAAGTGAAATGTGGGAGTACATGGAAATATGTATAAATTATTAATAAATCTCAATTCTTTATTGAAAGTAAAAAATATAATTGGTTGTTTTAAAATGTAAGATATCAATAAAAATGGGTGTAATGTAATTTTATAACTTGAATCACAATTAATTCAAAGTCACTGATGAAGGAGATCTTATACCAGAAGAGGAAGTCATAAAGAAAGATATCAAGTTCAACTTTTAAAGGATATATACCAAGAATTAAATATTAGATAATTTAAAATTTCTTAATGATAACTTTTTGATACCAACAGGGTCAAAAATTCATACCAATTTCAAAAATTCTTTCAACCACAATCACAGACTCTGTTCGGTACAAATATGTTTACTAAAAACCTATAGAAGTTAAAAACTAATTCTTCAAAATTGTTGATTCACAATTTATGTTGATCAAATAAAAAAATAAAAAAATACCTTAGAAAGATAAGCTAAGATGATGATAGAGATAAAACTAGAACATACCTGTAGCTTTATTATGATCCTATATTTACTACAACCATACATAACAGAGCTCAAATTTGAAAGCAGTGTCGATCTTAGGACTACAAAAACTCATAACACATCTGACTGAACATTAATTTCTACTTAAATAGGGTTCTTGAAGAAGAAACAAACAATAGGAGATGAAATAGGAGATAAAGAGGAAGAACACATACCGGAAATCGTGAAAACGACAAAAAACCTTCAACAATGCCCGTCCAAGATCGCAAATCAGGTTCGAAGGTCATCGGGAGTCCGAAGTGCCGCAGCGGAGCTTGATTTCGACGATCGAACAAAATGAGGGTTTCGGCCACAGCGGAGCTCGATTTCGACGATCAAACAAAAAGAGGGTTTCAGACCCCGAATAATTTTAAAATAATTTTTGCGTCGGTTTTAAGGAAAACCGATGCCGAAAATTTAAAAAAACATTTCGGCGTCGGTTTTTAGGAAAACCGATGCGGAATATGTTTTTTTTAGTTTCGGCGTCGGTTTTTAAGAAAACCGATGCCGAATATATAACTTATGGCGTAGGTTTTCAGGAAAACCGACACCGAAAGTTTTTTTAAAAACTATCTTCCGCGTCGGTTGTCCTCAAAACTGATGCCGAATATGTTTTTTTTGTTTCGGCGTTGGTTTTCCTCGTTGGTTTTCCTCAAAACCGACGCTGAAACTAAAAAAAAATATTCCGCGTCGGTTTTTTTGAAAACCGATGATGAAATTCCTTTTTAATTATTTTCTGCGTCGGTTTTGAGAAAAACCGACGCGAAAAATATGTTTAATAATATTATTGGCGTCAGTTTTTTGTAGAACCGACGCCATAAATTCCCCGCACATACTATTCGCGTCGGTTTTTAAAAAACCGACGTTATTACGACGACCCTAAAACCCGTATTTCCACTAGTGTGGATCATCTCAGAACTGCTTCGTCTTGAAGATCAATATTTCTAGAGACTTCGATCCATCTGTAGTCAATTGAATTCTGTTGCAATTGTGAAGATCAACTGGAAATTTCTTTCTGAAATTATTTTTTATTCTTGAGTAACCATCTTCTTGTTCTATGCTGTATAGGTTCATGTTTGAACCAGAAGGATTTGTTTTTCCATGGATTGTAAAGGTATGAACTGCCAGTACTCAGTTGTGAATCGGTCTATGGAAAATAGGACCAGATAGTGAAAATCACTAAGCTCGTAGAGTTGAGCGTTGGTGGAGTGGACTAGGGGACTTCTGTTCCCTGAACCACTATACATCTTTGTGTTCTTGATTTTACTTATTCCACTACACGATCAAATATGATAAAGAATAAAGGACAGAACTCATTCATAAAAAGAGTTATCGAAAAATTTCAAAAGTCACAATTCACCCCCACTTGTGTATAATCTGTAGATTCAGATCCAACAGTTGGTATCAGAGGAGGAGCTTTAGATAGGGCCCCAGAAATCTAGAAGCATTAAAGGATTATACAACAGAGCATCATGACTGATACAAGAGAAGGGATGTCGATGGTCAGAGAACCATATTTTAATGGAGACAACTATGGTTGCTGGAAATCGAACATGATAATATATCTGAGAAACCTTGGATATATAGTCTATTCAAAGATTCTGACTCCTTATGAAATTCCTGAAAATCCTGAGGCATGGAGTGCTGCTATAGAGGCAGAGTAAGGTATGAAATCGAAGGCTATGAATGCAATTATTTGCGGTCTAGGACCAGATAAATTTAACAGAGTATCTCAGTGCCGGAGAGCATATGAGATGTAGAAAACAATAGCTGTGGCATATGAAAGAACATACAATGTGAGGCAAATGAGATATGCAACTGCAAAACTAAAATTTGATACTTTCAGAATGGTTGAAGGTGGGATCATTACCCAAATGAATGGGATATTGACAAAAATTTTCAATAACATAACTGCTCTAAGAGAACCTATCAAGAAGGCTGATCAAGCATTAAAATTACTGAGAGTACTTCCTACTCTACGGAATGGTATCTCTGCTGAAATCAGACAATCAACACCTATCAAGGATCTAACCATGAGAGAACTTATTGGTACACTGATGATGAATGAAGCTGAAATTAAAGATGAGGATAATGAACATAAAGTGCTTATCAAAAGAGAAGATACTTCCTTGAAGGTATCTTCATAACAAAAGAATAGAAAGATGAAGAGAAGAGAAGACAAAGCTAAATCAGAATGCTCTGACTCGTCTAACTCAGATGAAGAGCTGGCTCAGCTAGCCAGGAAATTTAGAAAGTTCTACAGCAAGAAAAGAGGCTTCAAAAAATCCTTTAAGGGAGATAATAAGGAAGTAAGATGTTATGAATGCAAAAATATGGGGCATATCAGACCAGATTGCCCACAATTGAAGGATGCAAAGAAGAAGAAATTCTTCAAAAGAAATGACTTTGATCAGAAAGACAAGAAAGCTATGAAAGCCACTTGGAGTGTATCTGAAGACTCTAGTAGATCTTCTGAATCAAGCACAGACAAATAAGAAGTCAATCTAAAGGAAAACATGTGTTTCATGGAAGAAACTGATGAGGTACACTCATATTAATCCTCTGATTCAAATTCTGAATCAAGCTACACAAATGAAAAACTTTTAGCCCACATCAATATGCTTGAAGAAAGATATGACTCGCTATTTAAGAAACATAAGTCAGTAAAAAATAAACATAAATCCATTTCAGATGAAAGATACACAATGCTGAAATAACATAATGAATTAACTGATAAATACAATTTAATTAAGACTAACTATATTAATTTTGAATCAAGAATAAAAACACTACAGGATGAAGTAGAATCTTACAAAGAGGCTGCATTGGTGTTTACAAAAAGAGATAATTCATTAAATGAAATTATTGGAAAAACGGTCATTAAAAAGGAGAGATTTGGAATTGGCAACAAAGGAGAAAAACCAAAGCTATATAAATTTTTTTTTTCCTATCTCTAAAAAGGTTAATTGTAATTTTTGTGGGACAAATGGACATATAGCTAAAAACTGTTTCTTAAGACAACCTCAAATTTGTGGAATTAAGAAAGCCTATATTTCAAAATAATTATATGATTCAAGTAATTTTAAAAGAACAATGAAAATCGGGATACCCAGATCATTTCTAGCTAACACTCCGGGACCCAACAAAATATGGGTACCAAAGCAATTTGTTTGAATTTCTTTACATGTAGTAGGCCACCAGAGAAGAAAAGAAATATGGTACATGGATAGTGGCTCCTCAACACATATGAGTGGAATCTCATTGAATTTTTCTTCACTCACTCAGAAGGAAGGAGGACTTGCCACATTTGGTGACAATGCCAAAGGAAAGATCATTGGTATTAGAACTGTTGGAGATCCAAAAAAAACAGTCTCAATCAACAAAGTATTTTATGTACAAAGACTAAAACCCAATCTGATAATAATCTATCAACTTTGTGATGATGGATATACTGTTGATTTTACTAACAATTTCTGTAATGTTTTTAAAGATAAACAATTTAAATTTAAAGCACCAAGAACTGAAAATGTCTATACTCTGGATTTAAATTCCTTGTGTAAACAACAATTAATCTGCTTGACCTGTAACGTAAGTGAATCCTAGATATGGAATATGAGACTTGGTCATTTCAATGTATATGTTTTACATAAGTTATATAAGAAACATTTAGTTTCTGATTTACCTTGTCTCAAATTTGAAATTGATAGATTCTGTGATGCATGTCAACTTGGCAAGCAACACAAATCATCATTCAAATCGGTTAATAAGGTTGCTACATCTAAGCATCTAGAACTTATTCATATGGATATTTTTGGACCTTCAAGAGTAGCAAGCATAGCTGGTAAATTATATGGATATGTTTCAGTTGATGAATATTCAATATTTACATTGATTTTCTTTTTGAAATTTAAAAATGAAGCATTTACTTTATTTGAAAGGTTCTACAAATATGTTCAAAATGAAAAAGGTTTCAATAATATCTCATTGAGAAGTGATCATGGTAGAGAAATTGAGAATCTGTAATTTAATTCCTATTTCTCAAATATGGGTATTAAACATACCTTTTCTACACCCAGAACACCTCAACGGAATGGGATTGTAGAAAGAAGAAATAGAAAAATTCATGAAATGGCTAGAACTATGTTAAATGAATATAGCATACCTATATATTTCTGGGAAGAAGCTATGAATACAACTTGTTATATAATTCATAGAGTTTTAATTTGACCTATTTTGAAAAAGACACCCTATGAACTATCGAATAACAGAAAACCTAAAGTAAATTACTTTAAAGTTTTCGGATGCAAGGTTTATATCTTAAACACCAAGCATAATCTTGGTAAGTTTGATCCAAAATCTGATGAAAGAATTTTCTTCAGATATTATACTACCTCCAAAGCTTATAGAGTTTATAATAAGAAGTCAAGGATTGTTGAAGAATCAGTTCATGTGAAATTTGATGAATCTGATCCCTTTGAGAAAAGGACAAAACAAATGGTTGAACTTGACTCTAATGATAACATGAGACTTGAGAATTTAAAGAATGTTTTTGAAAATGATATAAAATAAATTCAGTCCAGTTCAGAGGAACATGATACTGAAGAACCGTTAAATATATTACGTAGATAGTCTAGAACCCTAAAGAATCACCCTTTAGAAACTGTAATTGGTAACCTAGAAACTGGTGTTCAAACTAGAAGAAACATAGGAAACCTAGTGTAATTCTCTACCTTCTTATCTCAACAAAAAACCAAGACTATAGAAGAAGCTTTAGATGATGAAAGCTGGGTAATAACAATGCGATATGAATTAAACCATTTAAATGAAATGAAGTTTGGGAATTAGTGGATAGATCTAAGAGTTATCCTATAATAGGAACCAAATGGGTCTTTAGAAATAAACAGGATGACCAAGGCACAATAACTAGAAATAAAGAAAGATTAGTTGCTAAAGGATATAATCAAGAATAAGGAATAGATTATGATGAGACTTTTGCACATGTAGCTAGGTTAGAAGCGATTAGAATACTTTTAGACTAAGCATCTTATATGAATTTTAAATTATTTCAGATGGATGTTAAATCTTATTTTTTAAATGGTTATTTAATGGAGGAAGTTTATGTTGAGCCACCTCTTGGTTTTGAAAACTCTCAAAAACCTAATTCTGTTTTTAAACATACTAAATATCTTTATGGCCTTAAACAAGCACCTAGAGCTCGGTATGAAATATTATGTTCTTTTCTTTTGAAAAATGATTTTACTGTTGGTATGGTAGATCCAACACTATTTAAGAAAACTGTGAAAAATAATGTTTTATTGGTTCAAATTTATGTTGATGATGTAATCTTTGGATCAACTAATAAAACTCTTTGTCATGACTTTTCAAAATTAATGCAAGAAGAATTTGAAATGAGTGTGATGTGAGATTTAAATTTCTTTTTGGGTCTTCAAAATTTTAAAAAAGATTTTGGAAATGTTTTAAATCAAATCAAATACATTACTGATTTACTTAATAAATTTGGACTTGAGAATAGCAATCCATTTACAACTCCTATGTGTACTAATATAAAACTTGATTTGGATGGAACTGGAAAATCAGTTGACAACAAGTTATATAGAGGCATGATTGGTAGTTTGTTGTATCTTACTCCTAGTAGGCCAGATACAATGTATTAAATATGTCTTTGTGCTAGATTTCAATCAAATCCTATAGAATCTCATCTAACTGCTGTTAAGATAATTTTTAGATATTTAAAAGGAATTGTTTTTCAATCTCTTATTTATCCTAAAACTTCTGATTTTAATTTGATTTCATATTCAGATGATGACTTTGGAAGTTGTAGGTTAGATAGATAATGCACATCAGGTACATGTCACTTTTGAAGAAAGTCCTTAGTATCATGGTCTAGTAAGAAACAACATTTATTTTCCCTTTCAACAGTTGAGGCAGAATATGTTTCTACTGACAGTTGCTATACACAAGTGTTATGGATGAAAAACACTCTTATGGACTTTGGAATGAATTTTAACAATACACCTATTTTATGCGATAATACGAGTGCAATTAATATTTTAAAAAATCCTATTAGTCATTCTAGAACTAAGAACATTGATATAAGGCATCACTTTTGAAGAGATCATCTTATTAAAAAAGATATATTTTTAGAATTTATAAATACTAAAATTCAATTATCAGATATTTTTACTAAACCACTTCCCACTGCAAGGTTTGATTTTATTAAGGGGGAGGTAGGTTTATTTAATTTTAAATAATTTTTAAATATTTATTTACTTTTATTTATTTATGTAAATTTTGTTGAATACTGTTTAAGTTTTTCTTTCTTTCGTCATATGAAAAATTTATTTGTTTTTAAATATATGTAATGATTAGTGATTACATGGGAATCGAGGCTGTCAGAGACTTTTCGACTTCTAAACCCTTTCACTTCTATCGAAACCCTTTCAAAATCCGAAAATCGCACTTCCTCTTCTGAAACCCTAACCTTCGAACTTCTGAAACCCTAACCTTCAAACTTCTGAAACCCTAAACTTAAAACATTCATAGACTCTTGAAGAAATGGTAAGGAATAAAAGAGCCAGTGAGGGCGAGCCAAGCAATGCCAAGAGACAATGCACCGATGGAATAAAAATCTTACAGGGTAAGGTAATCAATCTCGAATGGTTATTTCAGACAAATCTGTTATTGAAGCAAGCGTTGTCGTTTCAGAATCTTGAACAGATGTTCAACAATGGAAATATGGTATTTCTGTATGAAGTATAACTTAGATACTTCTTCAAATCTATACAATTTAGTCTGGGAGATATAGAGGACAATATGATGGCTAAGATAGAGGATAGGGATTTCTCAATCTCTTCAGTAGAGATTAGTAAGATTCTCATCTGCCCTCATGAGGGAGTTTTTCATTTAGACTTGAAGAATATAAGAGATTCATTGCATAAATCCGAAGACATAATGTCTTTTCTTTTTGTTACCAAGACAATAAAGAAAATGTTTGTCAAGGATTTGGAGCCTGATCAGAAGATTTTGGTCAAATTTATTCAGTCAGGAATAGCTCCACAGATGGAAGAAATGGAGAAGATTTTGTACCCTGATATGTATATAATGTTTCTTATGTTAAGTGATATTAAGTTAACCTTTCCAAGATACATGATAAGGTATCTCAGTTACAGCTGTCAAAGCAAGGCCAGGATAAAATTCTACCCTTTTGGTAGATTTATTTCTAAATTGTTGTTTAAGAAAGACATGGTGAGATTAGTGGATTCTAGATTTAACTGTCATCACAGTAATACGTTAAATGTTGGAAATTTGAGGAAAGTTGGATATTTATGGAGCACAATTAAAGGAAAACGTTTTCCAGTAGGAGCTGAGGAAGACTCAGTGAGGGCTTAGGCTCAACCTTCTATGTCCAAGGAGGGACACAATGAATCCAGAGTTAGAAATGTAGCAAGGAGGATTCTCTTTGAAGTGGAAGATGTTGAGGAAGACAGAAGTTAGGAGGGACTTCAATCAAAAAGAAAAAGACAAGTAAATGGGGAAGTCACTTCCACTACTTTGGAAACTACAACATAAGATCTAATTTCTTATTCTTTTGTGAGAGAAGATGTTGTCGATAATACCATAGAAGATGTTACTGAGAGAATAGCTCCAGTAGAGGAATCAGGAGCTCAAGAAGAAACTCAAAGGGAAAATCAGGAACAAATTGTAGATAATGTTGAAGTTGCACTTCAACAGGAACAAGAGATGGAGGCATTGCCTGGTGAAGAAGTGGATAGACCTCAGGAAACTACTGAAGATATTGTTCTTGAAAAACCAATGGAAGGCATATATGCTGATGTTTGTGGTGAGCATGCTTATGAAGCTCACACAGAGGTACTTCAATAGGATTTTTCTGTGGAGGAGTTTCAAAACTCTTAGGAAAAATATATGGACAAACCTTCTCAGGACAGAGAAAAAGAAAAATCTAATGTTGAATCATTTCCATTGGTACTTCTGTTTCAACCTAATACTGTGAATCAAGCACAGGGTGCATCTAATTCAAGAAAAGAAGAAGTTGAAGAACTGCACAGAAAAGTATCTCAGTTGGAGTCTGAGAATGTTTCTCTGAGAAATGCCTTACATTTAGAGCATTTAATGTTTCAAAAGCTAAAGGAGTGTACAGTTTCAAGGCAAGAAGTTGAGATTTTTAAAGAGGATATGCTGACTGCTGTTACACAATTAAAATCTGAAATGGTTATGAAGTCATATTTATCAGATCTGAAGTTGTTTAAGGAGAATCAATTTGAATCAGTTGTAAATAATGCTTTTAGTGGATCAGGTACTTCACCAGATTTAATCAGAAGGTTTTAGGCTATCACAGCTGCGATGAGCAACATAAATGACAGGATACAAGATCTTCAATGTAACAGTGCTCCTTTTTCAGTGTTGCTAGACAATCAGAAGTTCTTAGTGGATCAACTAACATCTAGTGAGCCATTGATGGGAATTCTGTTAAATCCGTTATCAGAGAAGCTTCCAGTATTTGTTGAAAAAGAGGAAAGGATGCATGAGTTTTTAGAGTCAATTTAACTGAAGATATTCATATGACTCAAGAGAACAGAGATCTCATTATCAGGCTTGGAGATGGGATGATGAAGAAACTTCAGGAGTAGTTTATAGAAATCAAGTCTGCAATCCAGAAGAGATAGACCGTGTTGCATATCTTACCTAACCCTTGATTCCCGTGTATATCATTGTCATGTATATAATACTATTTTTGAATGAAAATTTTCTTCATTGTTTATTTGTCTCTTTCCTTATTTTTTTTACTGACTTTATTTTTGATATGTTAGTACTCCAGATTTAATTATTGATAAATAGTTCATAATAGCATTTACCAATAGTTCAGTGCAATATTAAATGTGTTAAAATCCATGATTTTTCATTATTTTTGATATCACAAAAGGGGGAGAATTTGGATAAACACAACATCAAAACCTATATTTTATTTAGGGGGAGAATTCATTTTATTTGGGGAGAAAATTAAATGAGAAATTCGGATTTATAACTATATTTTTGGTGGAGACATTTTTATTTAAATTTTTTTTAACTAATTTTGAAAGTTAATTTTTGATTTAATAATTTCAATTATTTTAGGGGTTTTGTGATCATCAAAAAGGGGTAGATTGTTGAGAAAATTATTGTTTTCAACAATATAAGTTAATGTTATTTAAAGGGGGAGATTATTGAAAATAATACTCTGTCTCTTTATGATAATTTTGATGCTCACAAGTACACATAGTTATTTTCTAATTTTTTTATTTAGTATTTTGCATGAATTTATTAATTTATTTTACTCTTGAAATAATGAGAATCTATTACTTATTCGGAATCTGCTTTAAGAACATTCTAGAATCACGGTTCATACCTTACGTAGATAAATATAGCGTGGAATCTGCTTTAGCACGTTCTAGAATCACTGTTCATACCCTACGTGGATAAATGTAGCGTAAGGATGAAAAGCGTGTATACTTTTTGAGATAAGAGAAAAGTATGGTTAAACAACCATACGTTTTCAGAAAAGCATGGAAGGAGAACCTTACGTTAGGAAGGAACCTTATGTTTTGGTTATCAATATTGTATGGAAGGAGAACCATACGTAAATTCTAAGCGATACGTTTGTTTCTAAAAAGTATGGTTCATCAACCTTACTTTTGTAAACAACCATACATTCTTGGAAAAGTATGGATCAAGTAAAAGTATGGATCTTTTACTGTACGTTTGACTGATGAAGAAAAAGTATGGATGATCAACCCTACATTTGTGTTCAACCTTACGTTGTTAACCTTACGTTTGAAGACTTTGTTATTCACCCTATGTTTGGATGCCACGTCATCAACCTTACGTTTGGCGTCGGAAATTTTGTCAGACGATATTTATGTGCAACGATCAGTAAGCTGATTTCTGGGCAGATTTCAAACCAGATTTAAAGTTTTGTTTTAAAGTACGACTTTGACTGATTCAAATCTGTTTTATTGATAGATTTAAGATCGAATTAAAATGATATTTTTATGCCGAGTCTTAAGGGAAGTTACGACTTCTCTGTAAATTTAAATTTTAGAATATCATGAATCAAAAGGTGACTTTTATGGATCTAAATGTGCAGAAGATATGATTTATTATATATGTTCTCTCCGAAACACCAGGTACATATGCATGTGATCGATCTATTATTGAAAAAGGTGGAAAACAAAGATTGAAACTATGCACGTTGATCTGCTGATTCAAAAGGAGCGTCAAAGATCTGTTTGTTAAAGTAGGAACTCGATAGAAGATTCAACTATTCTACATAGAATATATATTGTGGATCTACTACTACTGAAGTTGTGAACTATATCTCTATATCTACTGAACTGGATCAACTCATAACTGCTTCGCCTTGAAGATCAATATTTCTAGAGACTTCTATCCATCTACTGTCAATTGCATTCTGTTGCAATGGTGAAGATCAACTGGAAATTTCTTTCTGGAATTATTTTTTATTCTTGAGTAACTAGCTTATTGTTCTAAGCTGTGTAGGTTCGTGTTTGAACCAGAAGTCTTTGTTTTTCCTTGTATTGTAAAGGTATCAACTTCTTGTACTCAGTTGTGAATCGGTCTGTGGAAAAGAGGACCAGATAGTGAAAATCACCAAGCCCGTGGAGTTGAGCGTTGGTGGAGTGGACTAGGGGCCTACTGTTCCCTGAACCACTATACATCTTCAAGTTCTTGATTTTACTTATTCCGCTTCATGATCAAATCTGATAAAGTATAAAGGACAGAACTCGTTCAAGAAAAGAGTTATCGAAAAATTTCCAAAGACACACTTTACCCCCCTCTTGTGTATAATCTGTATATTCAGATCCAACAATGATGAGAGAGATAAAGGGCTTATAATCACTTATAAATCCTGATTTAAGTATGGAGGAGGTGAGAAAATATACCCCATCATTCAAGATTACACTTAAAAAGTCATTTCATAGAGGACAATCTTGATTAGGAGTGAAATGGAGAGGATCCCTTAGCTTAAATCTAGTGGTGTTCTCTACTTGTTATTAATGACCTAAATAAATAAATTAGGATTATTAATTAGTAAATAAAGAACCTATACTTTTTTAATTGATTTATTATAACCCTTTTTGGTATATTCAATACCTTTTTGATTGGTTATAAGGTTCAATTTAATTGTTCGGGCTTGTTTACTTACTTGGTTTTAATGACCAGATCACTTATATTCAGGTTTGGATAAACATGTAAGATGTATGTTTTTGTCTATAATTGACGTTAAATGTTATTAGTTAACATCTAGGAGATTACATGGTTTCAAATTTAATTTAGTTACTTATGGTGAAGTCGAATTACTATATAAAACCTTAGTGGCAACCATTTTTGTTAAACAGTCAGTTTGATTACAATTAATATGTTTGGGTTCATAACATAAAACCATTATTAAAAAATGATTAAAGAATCATAAAAAAGATATATTAAATAAATAATAATATGAGTCAACCAAAACAAAAATTGTTCAAGATGATAATTAAATATGACAAACGATATTGATAAACCGTTGTCAATGAATGTGTTAAATTTACACATCACAAACGGTGTTTTAATTTCATTCAAATAAAAGATTTGGAAAAGAGATATGATAATGAAATGTTCCATTAGCATAAAAAAATCACATTACATGTATGTTACTAGAGTTATCATACTATTTGGGTGAAGGGAGGCGAGGAACAATACAAGAAAAGAAAAGAACATAAGTGAAATAAATGAATTGGAAAGTGCAATTTACCTCTTGAGTCTACCTCCTTTGAGAACCTATTAAGGGTAGAGATTTGGGTATTTTGAAGAGACTAGGAGAATTTGGACGTGTGGGAGGATCTTGGAGAGTGATTTGGGTAGAATATTAACCAGGAACAAGGTATGAGAGTAGTGAAGAAAAGACAGTGTGAGGGGGGGGGGGTTATATTAGAGGAGAGAAGTGTTTTCATAATATTATAATCATTTATTTATTATTTCATCACAATACAAGGAAAAATATTATAACAAGACCAAGAATAGTAAAAAATTCATGTGATTTAAAACAAATTGGTCTTACATTTATATATCATCATCAATGACTTAATAAATCCATTATTTAGTGTTTATCCCAAATTGTCGTATTTTACTATTCATAAAAAATCTTGTATTGTAGAAAAATCTCAATTAATCACCCTTACCATTTTTCAACATGTAGAATCCAAAAATTAAATCCATTTATCAAAAAAAATTCCTAAATATTATTAATTTAATATTTATTTAAAATCATATTTTATAATTAAAAAACTAGTTTTAAAACATTCATTTACTATTTCTAAAATATAGGTACTTCAAACCTTCACATGAATATTATGTTTATACTATCATAGGTAAGGTTACAATTCATTGAGGTAATATAACTATTCATAAGTGTAACATTATTATTCATAAGGGTATGTTACTATTCTACAAAAATTATGATTTTCTTATCAGACTCCAAATAACTTACGGGCCACAACTGTATATGTCAGATTTTTGAAATTACAAACAAAAAAGTGAAAAAATTATGTTTAAAAGTCACAAAGCACTTAGTAGTTCATTATAATGTGATTAAATGCGATTAAATGAAATATTTATAAGAGATTAATTTCCATTTATAAAACATTGGGTCGTTACAAGTAGTGAGGGTCCTCAAATCAATAGTTGTGAGACTATTCCATTAGTATCTAAGCCTTACCTAGAATACAATAAAAACATACAGGGCACAATAGTTTTGAACAAAAATTATACCCTAACAAATGATAAAAAAAAGTACACGATGTTAAGGAAATTAATGACCAAGGACCCCTTGTAATGACTCAGAACCTCATCGATGTAATTTTCTATCTGAGTAGATAATTGTTTCATATTTAATTATATGATATTATAGAATACACATGAACCAAAGTATAAAACCATGTAAATGTTATTATAACATAAGAATTAAAATTATGTAACTAAGATTGAAATATTAATGGAATGTATTATAATGGGATAAAACATTGAAAATAAGATAACAATGATAGGAAAATTTGGATATACTTGATCCACAAGAATAATCACACTCATGAAAAACACTATAGAAATGAAGATGAATATTACTAATGAAATATGAATTTTAAAATGAGAATATATGTAACCATTATAGAATTTATAAGTGAAATAAGAATGAATGAAATATGATGTACCTATAAAATCTTGGGAACCCATATGACGGTTAAAAATATTACTATTGGAATAATAATATGACAATTTGAATATTAATTTAACTGTTATGAATAGTAACATAACCATTGGAATAGAATATTTATTTATAAAAGTGTAAAACAGTATTTATGTATCTTATAAAATGAAGTTTGCTATATTTATTCCATGGTACAATCAAAGAGAAGTTTTAATAAAGATAAATTAAACATTTTTTTAATCATAAATATTTTAACTTCACTTTTATAACAAATATAAATATTTAATAAAAATTTTATTTTGAAATAATTGATCTATAAGTTAATATTAAGTTATGTTATAATTATAATATAATTCAATGAGACCATATGTAATTTTTTCATTGGGTTAGAAAATTATTTTAATAATATTGATGATTTTTTTAATATACAAATCATAAAATTATAAGGGTTAATTTGTTTTAGATTTTTCTATAATAGTTGGTTTTTTGGGTGAAAAGTTAAATACCAGAAAATACAATAATTAACATTATGACATAAATGCAAGATTTTTTGAGTTATGGATTACCTAAGAACCCCTTAGTTTATAATGATATGAACTATTTCATTTATTTTTTCAAATGAATCAATACAATTTTTATTATTGATCAAAAATAGAAAACAAATTATTATAATATTAAAAAAAATACCACTATCCACCCATTATAAATACCACCAATCGCCATCCCTTATACTCTAAACTTATAATCATGGAATATCAAATAATTTATAAACATTTCTCTAAAAAAATATCTTCACAAGTTCCTATTATTTTGGGAATTATCAATAGAACATTTCGAGGTGATTTAAGTGGAATCCGAAGAGGATATATCCAAAGGATTAGGTTATTCTCCCAACCAATTATTTAATTTTTCTGCCTCCTCATCATCCAAAAAAATTCTATATAATAAGGAATAATAAATCCATTATATATATATATATATATTAATTTAAATATGTTAATAAAATATCTACCATAAATCAAATTCCCTTTCCCTTAATGAATTATAAAATGAAAATTTTGTTTACAATATCGTTGGTTCAGTTCCTCCATTAATAACATACTACATTTGTCTCCACCACCACAAATTCTAGTAATAAATATATTAATATGGTTTAATAAGAATATAATATGTATATTATAACTTATTTTATGTTTTGTAATGAATATATAGGCCTCGTAGTAAATAAAATGAAACTATTCTTCAATGGCCAGTAAAACAACCAAAAAGAACTAACCGTTTAATGTTAACATTTTAAATAAATGAATTTTTCCTATATCAAAAAGGATATTTTTGAACATTTTAATTTCTATAATAATATTAATACCATTTTATTTCACTTTTTGTGTTTTAGTCTCATTTTTCAAGAACACCAGTAATCATCCACAAGTTATCTGACCCTGAAACCATGAAATTCACACACCCTAAACAAATAATTTTGTATTTATATATCAAAGAAATGGTAATAAATTAATATAATAAAATAATAATAGATAAAATATAGATTTAAAAGGTTACTAATTAGGTAATTGAGGACTTTAGTTTGATTATATAGGATGTCAATAACATGAGTAGTACGATTCTAGAATATATTGCAAAGGATCTCTCCAAACAACCCATTTTATTTTAGTTATGACCATTTTCACTCTAACTCACATTATCAATCTATTAAATGAAAAAATTATTACTAATTATATTTATTTTTATATTATATATATTACAACAACATTTCCCCTTCCATTGATGGGGTAATACAGTCCTTATGTTCATTTATCGATTTACTTATGTTTATGTCTTATTATTAATTCCATTTTGTGGAACACATAACCATGTACTTGTTATGATGGGTGCACCACATAATTCTCTAATTAATTGAGTAGTATTTTTTCTCTAGGGTAATCATGTATGAGATTAGGGAGTAAACGTAATCCATATTTATGTTTCATCCACCTTATGATTTTTTCTTGGCTGTTAGCATTTACTTATGCTTATGTATTTTTTTATGTTTCTGCCACATTTCAAATGTTTCCATGATTTTATGATAGCAAGTTCATTATTTAATTCCCCAATATTATTTTTTTTTCACCTTATGTTATATTATATCATGATACATTGTTTTAATAACATGTTATGCCTTTTTATCATGATCATTCCCTTACTAGGCTTTAAATCTCACCTCTTTATTTTTTTTATTCCCTGGTCATCCTTGGTTGTTTTAGGAGATAAAATATTTTTAGTAGTAAATTATAGAGATTAAAATAAATATTTTTTGTTTCAGTTTCCTTTTTCATGTATTATGTTCCTAGTCTTATAAATAAACTAGAAATCATGATCTTTGGGATGTGTTTACTAGATGTTTATAATAAAAATAATGTAATAATATTTTTAAAATTAATGGGTTTCTATACCACGTATATAGTATGTCAAACTAAAGTATATGAAAAAAAAATAAATTTAATAATGATACTACGATAACACTCTAGATTCCTTCTTGATACTTCCTTCGAACACCATGCTCAATCTTCTTAACTATTTTTCATTGGAAAATTTCCCTTTTATAGATCATTAATCATGATGTTTTCAAAGAAATTGAGATTCCCATGCAGTGTGTGAGTATAAAACATGTAGGTTATGAGACTCAATATTTACATACAAAAATATTACATTAATTTAGACGAATATTCATTAATTATCATTCCATTCCTTTCTATAACTATAATGGTTTATTGTCTTCGAAAACTAGGGAACATAAACAACTATTACATTAGATATATATATCATATCCCACTAAGTTATTAAAAAATTCCACCTTTCTAAAACATATCATAATTAAAACCATTCATTATATCATGGAGAAAAGGAAACATAATAATGGGTCATATTAGATTCACAGTGATGGTAAAAATGGTGAAATGAATGGTCATTAAAGAGTAACATGAATATAAGTGTATTAGAACATGATCTCAATATTTTAAAACCATACCTAGTAATTTATTAATCATAATCAAAAGTCATGTAATAAACCTTTATAGATCATAAGTCCTGAATCATAAAAGAATAAAAGGACACAAGCCATGATAAAATAACATTGGTATAAGATCATGTCATAAATGTGTGGCATAGATTGATGAATAATCGTAATAATAAAAATATTATTTCAAGTCTAACGACAAACACATTCACAAATGTTAGGATTGGAATGAGACTAAAATAAAAATATCCAATAGATACACTAGTAAAATTGATTTATCGGATCTATAGAAGCATTAATAATATGAGAAATGTTAAGGGGTTGACATTAACTGTGCTCGCAAAATGAGTTGATAAATTCACCCTTTAACAATTCAAAGAAAGCACTGATAAATGGGTCCTTTATCAGTTCTTTCTTCCAGTAATGTTAAAGGCCTACATTATCAACATTTTTAGTGCTATTAATGTCCCCCTTTATTGGTGATTTTGTAGGCACTGATAAAAGGGTATATATTTTTTTTTTCAAACTTCTTTCCACCCCACCATGTATAATCTCTTATCTCCCCCTTTTTCAGTGATTTTTACCAACTTTCTCGATCAGTTCCCCCCCTTATCAACCCATTACATAATTCCAGACTCCTGTTCATGCCCCTTTCTCCAAGGAGATTCATCCCTAAGTCCTCTATCTCATATTACTGCACCTTTTCTACTCCCCTATATTGTTATCATTTCTATTTTATGATATATATATATATATATTTATTTATTTATACATATTGCAACAAATTTTTTATCCATATAATTAAATTTATATATATGATTATATCTATATATATATATATATTAAAATACATAAATAAAATATGTTTTTGTGTTTGTATGTGTGTGTTTATGAAAAAATACATACAAACATACAGACATTCATATATATATATATATATATTTATTTATATACACCCATGCATTTATAAATATACATTTACATATTTTTATTTGTTTACATATATTTTATATTAATATTTGTATGCATATAATAGAATATATAGATAAATATATATATGTCTATCAATACACACACACAATATATATATATATATATAAACATTATATATACATTAATTGTATAGGTATATAAATATTAATAGTTTTTTATTTTAAATAAAATGGATTTTTTTGTTTAGATAAGGTTTATATATTGAGAATATATTTTTAATGTAAATAATCTTACATATGTATTTATATAATTATATTTTTATGGGAGAATATATAAAAAATATGTTCATATTTTTCTATATTTGATTATAAATCATAGTAAAATATGAATAACTTTAAATATTCAAAACCAAAATTTCAATATAAAATTATTTTCTATTAATAAATTAAGTCACCACAAAAAAAAATACAATAAGACCCCCTTAAATTAGGATGAAATTTTATCGAATGTAAAATCAACTGGGATACCCAAACAAAAAAATTAGTTATAGAGGCCCTATAAGACTTATTTGGTCACAAATAATGTGAAATAGGGTTCTCTCATCTAATAGTGTATAGATATCATTTACATCTTCAATTTGATATGTGAAAGAGCTCAAATGGACACCCTGATCAAAATTTATGATCGTTTGAAGTTTGAATTATGTTTTCAACTTATTTTAGAGCATTTATTATTATTTTCTATTTATTATATCTTCAAATAATTATTAAATAACTCTTAATTAATAAAAATTATCAAATTATTAAATAGTATTTTTTTTATTTTATAATCCATTTTCACAAAATATCTTATATATTAAGTGTAAATTCATATTTAAAATAATATTAATCATATTTAATAAAGTATTATATATATATTTATGTCAATGCATTACTATTAATGATTGATTTTTTATAAAATTTACCACTTTTCAGTGATAGTAAAAAACCGATGTTAAAGACCCTCTTTTGAGAACATTAATACAAGAATTTATTATGGCCACAATTTAGCAGTGATTTTTTAATATTGTTGACGAAGGGACACCCCTTATTAGTGTTTTTTAATAGAACTAAAAAAGATTCCCCCTTTATCACTGATTTTTTTATATGTTTGGACAAAGATAACCCTTTATCAAGGATTTTTATTAGCACTGATAAAGTAATCCATTTATCTTTAATTTTGTAGCACTGATAAAGACCCATTTATCTGTGATTTTTTAGTTCTAATAATGGGGTCCTTTATGAGAAATGTAATCTTACTCTAGTAAATCCAAGCACTGCTAACTGCCTGTTTTGTAGTAGTGTGACCACTCATGTACAATTTTTTGGAATGGGATAACCTATCATATAAAATATTTTTGTCTTGGGATAGCCTTATATTTTCCCAATTTTTAGATTTTTATTTCTTAAGGTGTACTATTTCAAATCATAAAACACAAATCTTTACCTAATTTATTAGAGGTCCCAAAAGGACCCACCGATCACATAATCATAACCCATTAATTTTTATGCTGGAATATCAAGTAAAAATTTATTATTCATCATAAATTAACCCATGGAAATAAAAATGGGTTACATAAGTATTTCATTATCATAATCATAAAAAAACAGATAAATAATATGTATGATATCATAAAACATATCCTTTTTAAATCATATATAACATCCATTTATTTTATTATATATAATAAATTCTTTTAAAATATTACATAATAATTTATTGAGGAAAATTTCCATTCAATTTTGAAATTAATTTTTTTTAAAATATCTAAGAAAAATTTATTTGAAAATGAATAATAGAAAATTTTAAAGGAAAATTCAAATAAGATAGTATTAATGATGGTGGTAAAATATATTAATTAAGTATATGTAAAAAATATTCAATTCACAACATTTGTAAAAAGTTTCTCATTGAGAAAATGGCTAGAAAATTGCTTTTAAATATTTTTATAAAAAGTTAGAAATGGTAAAAATTTATTTATTCAATAATTGGAGAATATTAAAAACATTAGTTAATACATTTTAATAAAATATGTATAAAGAAAAAAATTTATCTCAACAGATGAGAAAAACAATATTGATTTTTCTTAAAAACATTCTTTTAGACTTTTGAGTTCATAAAGAGAGGAAAATGAAATGGAAAAAAAATGAAATCTATAAAAATAAATGAAGGATAATAAAATAAATAATATTTTTTAGATTCAGATTATATAATATAATCATTTTAAATTTAGTCATAAAAAAGATGCTAAAAATTTTATTGCAATGAAAACCCCTTAATTCAGCATGAATTGCTCAAAAAACTCAAACCTCATCTATAATAAATTTAAATCTATTAATGTTATATAATAGATATATATAAATAAATATAATATTATATATGATCAAATTATTCCCTTTTAATATTTATTAGTAATTTTTTTCAAAATCAACATTTCAGTGTGCTAACTTATCTTTTTTCATGAAGGTATTATTTTGGAAGTTTTGGTTCGAGTAATTCAAAAAAAAGATACACCATACAAAGAGTTTTAATCATTCAATAAATATCTTATATATTCATTTTATACATAATTATAACCATATATTATGGTTATATATAGAAAAATTAATTACATCATTTATACATATCGTAGTTCATACGTATGCATGAACATTATTTACATTTTTTTTAACAAAAATAAAGAATGAAAAATAAGTAGTATTTTATAATTATTGAATAATACATATATAATTAATATCACATATTTTTCTTCAATACATCATTATATCCACAAATATAAGGTGGTTATGGAAAATGTGTCATCTTTCTATAGAAATTTAGTAGTCCATAAATATATAAAAGTGATACCTTCCTTTCTCATTTGATGGAAATGAGAAGGAAAATGAATTAAAAATCCTAATAGAAAAAATTAATTACAATAAATAAATGTATTTTTTTATTTTATAGTGGATACTATAGGTTTATAAATGTTTTAAGGACAAATAAAATGGAAATTACTTGGTAAAGAGTTGTTCTTCTTCATTAGGAAACCTCCATTTAAAAGATTAAACTTTATTGATGTAATACTAATGAAAAATTATTACAAATGGAAAATGATTAAAATTTAGTGTAATATAGAGTATAAATATGAAAATAAAAATAATAATTAGGAAGATTTTTGTGGAAATAAAACCCTTATCTCTTAGTTTAACAAACTTGGTAATCCAGTTTAAACCTTTACTATGGCAACACATTTTCACAATTTTACTGTTAATTATTATAAAAATGATAGTGGAATCATTAAAAAGTTTCTAATTATTGTTAAAAATATAAAATAAGTTTTATATAATTTAAATTCTTTAATGCGGAAGAAATTAATTTGAAAATATGTCCATAAAATGTAGTAAAAACCTGTTTTCATAAAAATTCATTTTTCACGCTTAAAACTGGATTTACATTCATTTTATGCGTAGTAAAAAAATTTAAATCAATGTTAAAATATATTTTTTTAATATATAATCTAAAATTTTAATAATAAATATTAGTTAATAATTATTTATTAATTTAATTATGATAAACCCACATTACACACATATAAATAGTTTTATGAAAAATAAAGCATTTTACCTTTAAACGATTTTATTTTAATTCCTAACTTTTATATAAATAATGTTTGGATGGTTATTAATTTACTCATAGAAATTATTATTATATTTCTTTGAAATATTTTTTCAATAGTGATTGATATACCTTTGTAGATAGTAATATATAACATTTTGAAATATACATTTCTTCATAAAATAGGTCTTTTAATAATTAAATGATTTTATTAAATATTTAATGATTAGTTATTTTTGAATTAAGAAATTAATATGAATTTAGGAAACATTTAATATATAGATATATATTTAATAATTTTTTTAATCATATTCATACCCACCAATCTAATTGCTAGTTTATAAGGGCATTTTATATAATAGTTTATTTAGACTGGGTGTTGCATGTAAAGAAAGTCATCGAATATATTAAGTTTATTTTAAATGAAATACATATAAAATATTGGGGTATTCTATCATATGACCCATAAAATGAATTTAAGCCTCAAAATATCATCACTTTGATACAAAAAAGTTAGGACATGTCGACATTATTAAATCATTGTGTTCCCATGTAAAATCGTAAAATTTATGATTCTTTTACACAACTATAACCAGGTAAGTATTATTTTTCCATAGAACATTATTCCAATTATATATGATATATATTGTTTTTTATTCATAGGGAAGGTATTTCTCCAATTTTATTATCTCTATGTTCAATATATGTGAAGAGTCAGGTATGTACTTCCAAATGATAAATACATAGAACTCATCTTGAACTTGAGAGATGTTTAATGGAATATACCCAAAATAATCTATAGTACCTACTTGATCAAGAATCTATAAGTCAAAATTAAACAAAGGCATCATCTTCACCTTATATACAAATCTCATAACCTTATTCTATAGAGAAATTTTGTAATACATTTCCATAAACATCAAATTCTAAATCTCACCAATAAATATTAGTATAACTCTTATCTTGACTCTAATATGCCCTTAATAACTATAAAATTATGTATTATTTACTTATCTATCTTAATTCACATTATATTTACTTATACAAATTCATCTTATAATGTCAATTTTTATTATTTATTTCTATATAGGGCTTCATAATTAGAGGTCAAAATACTTGAGTGAAAACTATTGTTATAAAATTATTTAATTGGAGGAAGGTGTTCATATCAACCAACAATAAATATAGAGAATATCATTTTTAATGTATCCTCTAGGTTCAAAATGATTCTCATATATTAGAAATCTATTTGAGGATGATAAATAGTAATGAAAGGAAAGCATGTGTTCAGCACTTTATGAAGACTTTTATAGAACATTGTGGTAAAACATAGATCTCGGTCAAAAAAAATAAAATTTGAAACTTCATGGAACCTTAACACTTACTTAATGTATAACCAGGCATGATGATCAATAGGGATTTTTTTTGGATATTATTGAAATATGATGACTTCATAAAAAGATCAACCACTACCCATATAACATTATAGCCCTTATATTTTTTTGTATATCTGATGATGAAATCCACGTTTATGTTTTCTCATTTATGTTATGGTATTGTTATTGGTTATAACATCACCTTAGACTTAGGTATCTCCTTTTTTAATAATATAAATAATAACCATTGAGATACATACTCTACAATATCTCTCTTCATGTTTCCCCACTAGAAATACACATTCAATTATCAATAAATCTTTGTATTTTTGGGATTAATAAAGAATGATGAAATTTGATCATCATCGAATAACTCATTATTTAGCTCAATTATTTATTGAAATTCTACAGTGTTACTAAAAATTATCATTCCATCATAACCATTGCTGAACTTAGGAAAATTTCTAACCTTTTTTTGTAGCTCTGCATCTTTTTTATTGCACCTCTTTAATCTTCACATGGATGGGTGGTTGAACACTCACATGGGAAATATTATATTTCTCCCATAAATTTATTATTTTAGATTTTATCCCATTAAAATGAATAAATATTAGATATTTTTTATCATCACTATAGATAAGATAGCATGATCTTTTTGAATCAAAGCATCATCTATCATGGTCACTTTCCCTGGGTGATATTGGGTTCACTAGTCGTAATATTTATTCAAATATATGAAAATTTTATGGAAAATAGTCAACTATATATATCCTAATATACACTTTAATATTTTTTTGATGAGTATACATATCATATCATTCACCATAGAGACAATTAATCAATATCCTTAATGGAATAAATACCGCTGCTAACACTATATCATGATTCATGTAATTTTTCTCGTAAACCTTCAGTCAGTGCGAGGCATAATCCACCGTCATATCATTCATGAGAAGAAAATATCCCATACCCTTCCTCAAAGAATCAATATAGATCAAAAACCCTTCTCCACTATAGTTTTGTGTGATTATATGTTTATATAAGAATATTATATTCATGTGCTTGAAATTTTCATCACCTTAATCTATACAAAAGAACATGAATCCTATACAAGTAAAATTTGTGAGTGCATTAGATATCCATTATAAATTACTTAAAAATATTCAACAATATCAATCCAATATATTAAAACTATAAATTTCAATCATAGTGGTTGTCCAAGGATAGTGTTAAATAACATTTTTCTTTGATAGATCCATCGATATACACTCTCTTGAGATTATATGACCATAAAATGAATCTTTCATCAACTAAAATTTTCACTTGGTAAATATTTCAGGTCGATTTTCCATCCTTAGTGTCTTTACTAAAATAATTATATTATCTTCATGAACTTCCTTACTATTAGAATATATAATAATATCATCTATAAAAACTACCACAATCATATCGAGGTAATCTGTAACAACCCTATCAATAACATTCATGAAGATAGAGGGGGAATTATTAAGATAAAATGAAATCACTGGTGTGCATACCTTATATATATGACTATCTTTGGTATTTCATTAATTTATAACCTCAATTGATAGTACCTATTTCAAGTATCTATCTTTGAAAAATAGTGTACTCCTTGTAATTGATTGAATAGATAATTAATATGAGGAGGGGATATTTATAATTGATTGTGATGTGGCTATATTCTTGATAATTAATGAAAAGTTTCAATAATCCCTATTTAATCACAATAAAGAATAGGTAAACCCCATGGTGACACACATTAGAAAAGGAGTCCCTTATCAATATTCTTTTAGAGTTTCCTCTTTAATTCCTACAAGTTAATTGGGGACACTTTATATGGATATTTTAAAATAACTATAGTACCAAGTATTTATTCTATTGATAAAACATCATGATTCATAGTAAGACAAGTAAAATAATCCTAAAAAAATTATCTAACTCCCATAAAATAGGTATATCTTTGATGATGATTTTATTTCTAGCCAACTGAGATAAATACCCCCTATGAATATGAATCAAGTCCCATATAATGGATACAATTTCTATTATATGTTCTTTTTTTTTTGTCATACTAGTATACGATCATAGGTTGGATTAAATTATAAAATTAAATATCCATTAATAGTAAATTGATATATAATTTTTATAAATTTATCCAATCCTTGACCAAAATAAAAGATAATTCAACTAGAGGAAGGAAAAAGAAATTTGAAAAAAGCATAGTCCCACAAACCTCAAATGAGAGAGGAATCTTATAATTATGATATGATTATATTACAATTTAAAGTTCTCATGGATTATTCAACATGTAATAATTTATGTGATAATTATATGACTATATAAATGTTTTCATGTATTAAAGAGTGGGTAGATACATAATCTAGTATGAAATTATTCATTCTATAGTAGATTGTAAGTGTACCTTTCACCTCTTAATTATCATTACCTACACCAGTAATAGAGATTGCAAGAGATTCACCTTGGTCTATTGGATTATGTGCGTAATTATTTTAATCTTAATCTTTAACTCTTAGAGTCAAGAAACAGTTAGAAAGATGCCCATATTTCCTTCCTTTGAAACACTAGAGTATGGGTGGTTCATCTTGGGAATATATTTCTCCATTAAAAATGGTAGGAAAACTTTTCCCACCACTTTAGAATTCTCTTTCTATATAAAATTACTTTCCACACATAGATAACTTACTAATATGCTTTAGATAACTTCCTCCATGTTTTTACTCACTTATGACATAATGTAAGACATAACTTATCCCCATAATGGTTTCTATTTTTATAATTTCATTTTAATTTCATATTTCTTTTATATAAATATTTTGATTATGGAGTAATATAATCTCTATTTCTACCTTAAGAGAACATAAAACAATTTATTCATAACTGTAGAAGTATCTTATGAAAAAATATCATTGATGAAATGGGTTTAAGGAAATAAATAACTAATCACTATCACTTTATGGTTTAATGATAATAATAGAATCGTACCTCACAATTAATACAACATTTACCTAGTAGGTATTAATGGATTTATAATCCTTCTATTTTGGTTCAAATATTTTATTATCCAAGGAAAATAGTAGTTAAAGAATATCCTTTTAACCATATCCTGATCCGTATAATCATTCATTTCTTATTTACTTATATTATTGATAAGAGTCAACCATTGATATGCTTCTCGTTCCAAATTCTAAACAAAAATTTCTTTTTTCTAATATTTTTGAAATGGAAAATATATTTTTAGTGGTACAAATCCATATATTATAAATTATTGGATCTACAGAAAAACTAAAAGAAGTTAGATATTTCTTTATGAAATACTCAATCCTTCATTCTCTAATTTGGAATATCATAATTATTCATTGATTGAGATCCTTGGGTAATCATAATAATGATATTTTTTATTTATGTCACCTTGACATTCAATTTCTCCAAAGGAAATCCATAACCTTTTCTACCACATTTAGTTTTAACAAGAATACTTCTAGTTAATACCATTTACAAATACCGAAATTAATTTTTTGATAAAAATAGTTTTAGTGAGAAACTATACAGTAATGAAAATCATTTATAGGATATCTAAATCATGAAAACTTATTTTTAATATATGATGCCAAATGTTTAAATTATTTCATCCATTGTTATCATCTATCAAAATCCTCAATAAATATTCAAAAAGAAAATGTGAATTAAACCAAGTTTATCTCCTAGTATTTTCTTGCATGTTGTGCATTCATAGTTCCACTCGTCATGTGATGGTGATCATCAAGATAATAAAATATATTCATCATGTGTTTGGATTGGTATAACCACCAATTCACATGATGTGGGATTAAGATAAACTCCCATATACCCTCTTTTATTATTGTGACAACCTCTACTATACCACATTTTGGGATTGGGATAACCTACCTTATACCCTATGATATAATAAAGCATTAATATTACCCAATGAATGGGAGGACAATTACATAACTACTCATCATATAATAATATCCCATTCATATGTATACCCTATGATCGATATTTTTTTTTCATTCTATAAAATTAAACCCATGGAAATGAAAATATGTTTCATCAATATTTCTTAATTATAACCATAAACCATCCTAAGAAAAAATAAATATGGTATCATTAAATCATATACCTGGTGATACATAAGTGACATAAAATGATGTTATCTTTTATGAAACATGCCTTTAAAAAATTACATGAACATTTCTTATAGAAAATACCCCTTTTATTTTGATATAACTTTTATAAAATCTAAAAAATTTGAAAATATATAGTCTTTTTTTAAATCAAGTATAACATTAATGTAAAATTTAAATAAAATATTAGTCATGATAGTGGTAATTATATTTTTATCTATATACGTTCAAACTAAGATTATATTCACACCTTTGGAAAAAATAACCTCATTCAAAAATGTACAGGAAAATTAATTTTAAAAAAATCCTAGAAATGAAAAAATGAGTAAATATTTATTTAATCAATAATTTTAGAATATTAATAATATTATTAATAAATTTTTAAATCAAATATTGACATAAAAGAAATATATTTCAATATGGGGATATAAATAAGATCATTTTTATATAAAAAAGGTTTTTGGAACAATTGAGTACACTGGGAGGGAAAAATGAAATGAGAAATAATTATGTGGCCATAAATAACTAAAGTAAAATAAAAGGAATTATATTTTTCAAAGATAGTTAATATAATTTCATCATGATAAATTTAATTATAAACAATCTAGTTAAAAATTATATTTTAAAATATATCCCCCATCTCAAGTACGAATTTCTTCATATGTGGTTTAAATTATTGTATAATAAATTTAAATTTATTATAATTCTATTAAATAACAATATACACACTTAAAATATAATATATGGTCACATTATAACAATTAAAAACTCTTTTATTAAGAATAATATATCTAAATCATGATTACATGGTGCTAACTATTTCATGTTTTAATTTGTTTTCGGTCGATTTGTTCCTGTTCCTATACTTTGATCATGGTTACATCCTCTCAAAATTTTAAATATGATATGATTATAATATATATTCAATATATAATTATTTATAATTATTTATAATTTATTGAGATAGAAAATTAATTACACCGTTCATGGAAACGGTAGTCCTTACGTACGCTTGAATCTTGTTTTGCTTTTTTAACAAAAAAAGAATGAAAGAAAGAAAAAATTTATTTTATCATTAAAAAAATAATTATATTATAAATATTATATATAATTATAAAATTTTACAATATATCCCTAAATGTTAGGTGGTGATGGAAAATGAATCATTTTGTGGGGTGGAGTTGGTAGTCTACACGTACGCACCGACGATACTTTAATTTTACATTTGATGGATAGAAGGTGGGAAATGGTTGTTACATCATCATAATAATAATATGTAATATTTATGATAATTAATTAATTAATTAATAATATATTCTATATATTATATATGATATGGGAGCACAAATAAAATTTAATGTAATTGGTTAATATTTATACATCTTCATTGAGAAAACTCCTTTGGCCGACAATTTAATCCTAAACATGGTATAATGATCAAAATAAGACCTCTAGGATATTTTTTTGGCGTAAATATTTGATTTTGGTAGGTATTTGATTCTATAAAGGGATCTAAATGTTTAAATATTATAGGATATGTTATGTCCATTTATAAGTTTGGGAGAGATCACACTTTGAACTTTTTAAAAGACTATAACATACAAATATTTTAATCAAGAAAAATTATTTCATATTTAAAAGAATTTAATATAGTATAAGGTAATAATATATTTATATAAAAAATAATTAGACAAATTTATGTGGAAATATTACATTATCTATTAGTTTAACCCCCCCCCCCCCAATTAACCCTTTTTTACCTTATTTTGGTTAACAATTTCTACAATTTTAACTATTAATTATTTACGAATATTAATGTAGATGCATTAATTTTTTTTAAATGATGATTAAAAAAATTTAATCCATTTCATTGAAATAAATTTTTATATTTTTTTGAAATTATTTTCAATATAATTGGGTTGAATGTGATGAAAACTAGTTTTTAGAAAAAATCCATTATTACATAAAACAGAATTTTCATCTATTTCGTTCTTATTTAAAAATTTAAGTTGAATTTTCAAATATTTTATTTAATATTATATATACATATTTAATTAAAACAATTAATAACTATTGATTTTATTAATTTTCTATGATAATCACACAATGAACACATAAAAAATAGTTTTACAAAAAAATAACACTTTTTCCCTTTAAATGATTTTTGTTAATTCACAACCTTTTGATAACTTATTTATAGATGAAAGGTACCAGGGGAGAATATTTATTAGTTTGGTCTAGAGATTTATAATTTTTTGTAACCAAAAAATATAACTATGTCATCTCTTCCAATGTGATGTCCAACACGACAGGCTGAGGATCTCGTGTGAAGGAATTAGGAAAACAAATTTAATTGAATAAATAAATCATTTAAATTGAATGTGAACATGAATGATAATAATAACCAATTAATATTTCTAAAAGTAACCAATACATGTTCCCTATATATTATCCACCTTAACATCCAATTTATTTGGTAATTTCGGTCCTCAATATCTAGGTTCTAGCATAATGATTCGACGAAGCTTTGAACCGCCTAATGATCACTACTTTGATGATCCTTTAATCTATGAGTAAGAAGTCAGATTAGTTTAATAGATAAAGAAATATTCTATCTTTTATACGTGAGATATGATATGGGATCTCAAAAATTCATTCAATGAATAATATTTGGAATAAGATCCTCCTCTTACTTGTATAATGAAGCTAAAAATACCAGGAAAAGGCCCACTGATCCCCAAGCATTTATTACCCACTAAATAAGTCATAAATCAAATGTTTTGACAAACTAAATATTTAATAAAAATCATTAATTTATTTATCATTATTTTTCATATATTTAATATATTAATTGAAAAAAGTTATTCATTAACTCGACTCAACATTACTGAAAATATTAATCAAACCTTGAAATTTAAATTAATATTTATTCATTAAATAACATCCCTTGTATTTTTTTAAATATTAGTAAATAAATTATATAAATAAATTCAACTCCAGTTATTATATACTCTAATAATAATGAATTTATATATTTCTCGGTGATCCTATATAATATGA
This sequence comes from Viscum album, assembly GCA_963277665.1. Classification (NCBI taxonomy): domain Eukaryota; kingdom Viridiplantae; phylum Streptophyta; class Magnoliopsida; order Santalales; family Viscaceae; genus Viscum; species Viscum album. Next base: position 1,111,021,912 of record OY728119.1, read on the forward strand.
CTTCTTCTGAAACCTGTGATTTGGCCCACTATGTTTTATACCAATATTCTTTAGAATATATAAATAATTTCGAATATTCTAAGTGTATGACCCTATAGGTTTTTATATAAATATTATTGAGTGATAGTCATATAGTTGTAATATTTTATAGAAACATGTCATGGTTCATAAAAAAATAATTAATATTTATAGCAATGATAACCTTTTACGAACACATATTGGGTAATATAATCCATTCATCCTATGATATCTAGTAAAGCAGGACACACACTTCATGTCATAATCCTTTTATAAAATTATTTTATTTTGATCTTACTATGAGAACATATCTTCTTCTACCATTTCTATGGATTTACGGAAGGTACTACCATCCAAATCACCTTTTCTTAAGATATCACATCCTTTCAGAAGATAATTTTTTTATCTTAATCATTTAATTAATGTCATACCACCAACATCGCACCCAAACGTTGCTGCCTCTCCTGGAAATATTTGTCAGGGTTTTCATGTTGCATTAATGTATGTAATAAAACAACATAAATTGATAATATTCTCAATTTAGGAGACCAATACATGTGTTTATATATAGGAACATCCAATTAAACATGAAATGTGTGGTTTTTCTATTACTAATTCAGTCCTCATGATCTCACCTACTCGATATCACCAAGTGTGAACTTCATGATAATATGTCACAATATTTATGATCACCCAACTCCTGATAGTAACATATCATCGATATAATCGAGAGTGTACATAGATGATATGTTTTTTCACATATTCCATGAGATTCAATGAAATGGAACAAATCATTTTTTATTATACACTACTTATTCAGTTTCATCAGAATCCACAATATACTCGATATTTAAATATATAGATTCACTGATTTAAATTATGTTCTCCTTATCATTACCTTATCCAATCTAAGACATTATATTATATTGATCTGAAGTAATACTAGTTTGTGTACCCTTATAACTAGTTTTGATTCCTCTGTAAGCATTTGGAATATATCACTTGTATATATCAAGTACAATAGGAAAATTCTAATTTATTATCATTTAGTTCTTCGATATTTAACTGATATTTTACTACAATAAATTATACATTGTAAATATCATATATAATACATAGCATAGAATATTGTCTAGATCAATTAACGACACTTAGACAATTCTAATCACTACTTTAATCTCATTCTATGTGTTGTAGATTGTTTTCATAGAGATATTTCTTCCCTAAAAAATTGGAAGAAATTTTATCTCAAAACATTTCAACTTGTATTTTCAATACCATATCAATATATGTACTTTAAATTGGTCTAGACGGCCCTTAGATATACCTTATTAGATATTTTTCCATATAACCAGGTTTTTACTTAAAGTCAATATTTGGAGGGTGAATTTTCATTCTTGTCTTAACTGAATATAATTCCAATTTTTTTACCCTATTTTATTAACATATTTTACCTGGGAAAAAGTCACATTCCTAATAAAATCGTATAAAAAACATTAGAAAAATCCATTCCAAATTATTATTCGATGATCATGTTGTTTACTTCATTCCATAATTGTATTCTAATATGTTTGACCTCTTATTGGTAGTCTATAGAATCCAAAAAGCATTCTAGTTGTTTTGAATATAAAATTCAAAGAAAAAATATATTGACTTCCAATTAAACATAAAATGATCATAACAATTTGATATTAAAAGTATAATTATAATGTATTTAGAAATGAAAACTTGGTTAACTAATTATGATTTATTTTTATTAATATTTTAGGAAAATTTTATATGCTATCTTTAATACCCAAAAAACAATTTATATCAACTTAATAAACAACCAAAATCTCGACTTTTTTTGTACATGGAATATATTTTATTAATATAAAATTTTCAATAATAACTAATTTTTATTACCACATACTTCTAGGATCCATTATTCTTATTGAATAATTTATCACCCACTAAGGTGAATATGAAACTATCCTAATGGTTTTACAAAACCTATGTAATATGTGTCTCTAGAACATTCCTTTTCCAAAATAACTTTTGGAACTTGTTCCTATTCTAACCACTTTTTTAACTCTCACGTTGAGTAAATATATGTTAATTTATTACTCCCACAATCAGAAATATAGATGATAACTTTTTTTTACAAAATATATAATATAAATTTACTATAAATTTTCTATCATATGGATTTAAAATATATCTTAAAAATAATTGGGATATTTATCATAGATAAAAATTATGTTATTATTAATGCATGTTTATATATATTTAATAAAAACATTGAATCTAAGAACATGTTATTATGACAAAATGGATTTTTTTTGTACTATAACTCATATAATATCCATTTTTTATTATAGTTAGCATATGGTTTGGGGATAAGACCATATCTTCAAGTAGTTTATAGAAAAATAATGCAATGTATTTCTATGCATACTAGTGTCATCATTGATTTTTTTTAAAATATCATGAATATGATGTGTGTAATGAAATGAGAATTTAGTAATTACTTCTTTGGACCTTTTAATAATAATTTTTTTTCATGTAAGGATCTTCATTAATCCTCCTTACCAATATCGAAGCTTTTATGTGTATAAGGGAATATGCATTTTGGAATAAATGTATTTTTCATTTTTATGATTGATGAATTCAAAGTTGGGATATTATTCGATGCATGATCCTGAAGAATATAATATCTTCTAATCATGAATGTTCCTTACTTCACATTCACATTTCCGAAATATATTCAAGTAATATTATTAATTATATGAATTTACCACTACATTAACCTTGTAACAGTTCACACACTATAGTTGGACTAATTTCTAAAGCGTTATGCTTTTCCTTTATTTATAAATGTTTATTTTTCAAAATATAGATAACTAAATGTGTTGATAATACCTAAGGTATTTTTCTCAAAAATGTCTAAAAACATATTAAGTATATCGTTGACAACTACATAGTTTTACTATACAAATAATTATCCTCACACAACTCAGTATTTTATTTTTACATTTTATATTCATCATATATTTCCAATGATTCAAGCATTATCGAACCATTATATGAGTACAAGACCCCAAAAACAACATTTTTTCCAAATATAATAATGAATATTTATGAAAAATGGACAAAAGAGAATTTTTTTTGCAACACTTAATAAATGTTCATCTAGAATTATAATCATAGAAATTTTATGTTGTGTACTTCTCACCACTAACTTAGGAGTCACCCTTTTTCAGAAAATTTGATAATTCAAATTCATTATTGTAAAATTAATATACTTACATGGTTTTTATATTTGAATATAAATGTGTGACACAAATTTAGTTTCTAATACACAAAATTAAAATAGAAACATTATATATAATTATGAATATATACCAAATGTAAGCCTTTTATATCTTCTAATTTAATTCATTGGATTTTTTCCTTGATAGAATTATCTAAACATGTGAATAAAATAGCTTTATGTTGGATAATATGAATCCTTTATTTGAAGGAAATTGTTTAGGTTCCTATAGAGTTACACTATCTTATGGACTTTCCCCATTTTCATTATATTTTACACCATACGAACTAAAGATTAATATTTTTTAAGTTCTTATCAACTAGTAAAACCTTACCAAAAATGTAATGAATCATTTTATACATGATATTCATCTTAAAATTCTATATGAAATTAATGTAATTGAGTGATAAATATATAATACTGTTATATATTTAATGATCTTTATACATCATTCAATTTTAACATATTCAGTGTAATCTTCATCTCATCAACATCTAACATAACTTTCTCCTTGTAGGCTTCTCAGAGATGAGAAAAAAAAGTGAAAACATCCACGTAAATATGTTGTTTTCAAAGAACATCATTCATTTATTATTAAACTATGATCATAACATAAGATTCATCATATATGAGTCACATAAATGAATATTTTCACCCTCTCTTCATGAAGAGTCTTAACTGGTAGTGGGGACTCCATCACATTGAATTTTGTTTAGTATAATAGTACTTTTTACTAGAGTCTGCACCAAATTTGGAAATAGGTTCGATTTTATACATGTTATTTGTCTATAATTAACTATAGTAATCTTTAGGTGTTACTTCCAATTATTCTAGAAAATAAAATTTTATTTGATAAGTACTTTATTCTGATCACCAATTGGACATTATTGATTTATTTAGCCATCAAATGTATCCCACTAATTTATCAAAACATAAAACCCATCACTAATAGATTCGGGATAAAAAATTACATTATTGTTCTATTGGATATGGCCTAGGAAAAATCTCCTCATAGTCCAATATATGGCCACTCCACAAATCCGAGAATTTCAAGGTCGGTGTTTGATTGGACATTGACACAGACTGATGGATTCTAGAACTGTTGAGTGATTTCCCAGCTTCTAAGAATCATAAACATGATTTACTCAACTATTTTCTTCTAAACATGAAATTGGAAATAAATGAGTACTTATTTATTACAATATTTTGTTATGTTTAACCATTTCACTCATCATCACTCCCCAATATTAGGGGGAACCCTCAACCTCAGAAAATGAGCACCTCATACACCTATTTTTTTTCAAATTCAAAAAATGGAAGGAGTTAAGACATAATATTTCTTCTAAGGATTTTGTTATTTATTTATGAGTGAAATAATTTTCTATTTGGGTTTTTAAAAAGAGATAACACTCGAATCTTCATAATGTATTAAATTGAAATCATTCCTCAGGTCATAGTTTTTTAATCCGGGCATTATTTGATTATTTTTTATATGATTATGTAAACTTTTTTATTTAAAATTTAATAGTAAATGATCAATTAATTAAATAATTTTTTTTTCTCTTGAGTATTTGGTTGAAAGATTTTTTTTCTAAATATATAAATCATAACCCTTGAGGTTCAATAACTATGTCATTTCTGACTCGTATCACAACTCGCACCGCGATCCAATTTTCCACATATTTTCTGAAATACCACCTCATCATGGAATTGTTCACATCTCTTATCATCCTCAATATATTCTATTAAAACATGTGTATAAAAAACACATGTAGAAAAATATATGTGGATACATAGGCTCTTATACATAAAATGTGGGGAAAAACTATTCACGAGTGTCTGGTTATTGGAAAAGGGAAGCAGGGGGTAGTTACTGAACCAAGAATAATTGAGAAAATTACTATTTTTATACATTTTATTCATGCCTATGCATGGATCTTGTAAAAATACCCACCATGCACCAAATTTGGGGGGGAGGTCTTCTATATCACGATGGTTGCACAAATGCCCCCTTTGAATATCTATTTCTTGTCTTCATATTATAGGTGTGACCAGGACCCCTTCTAGTATGTTTATTTATTTTATAGTCATATTGGACTTTTTGTACCCCCTCCCCTTTATTTGTTCTGTAATTTGGCTCATTGTTTGGACAAATGAACCATTTGATCATTTTTTTAATTTTTGTTTTCATGTAGTTTTATTCCGGACCTTCTTTTAAGGTTTTTGGAATAAATAAAATAAAAATATGTCTATAATAGAAATATATGGGAACTTTTTCTTATCTAAAAACCCTATTATGGAGACAAAAATCTACCTATAAAATGAGGGTTTACCAAAAACCATCATTATCAACCACCTCGAGGTAAAATTAATATACCCACATGTTTGTGTGTTATTCTTTTTTATATCTCATAAACATTGATTTATATATGAATTAAAACATCAAATGACTTTAAATTTTCCATACAAGATTATATTGATGTTTCCCTTATAACAATGAAACCATTGGGAAGCCCTTTAATTTAATTATAGGTATATTTAATTTTTTGCACTTAAACATTCATGTGATCACTCCATGACTAATTTATGGTACAAATATATCCAAAAAAAGATGGATGAGGGATACAGAACTTTTGTATCACCAATAAATGTAACTACAACATCCCCAGTTATATGTAACCTAGTATGAAAGGCTCAATATCCCATGTGAAGGAATTAATAACAAATTTAAATCAACTAAATTCGACATCTGGTTTAATGTTTCACAAAAAAACCACTCTTCACTGATAAAAGTTTCTTGGTGGAACAAATATCATATTACTATATATTTCCCGCATGTGTTTAATGATTATGAGGGAAATTGGATTTTTGATATCTTCGAGCTAGCATAAAGATTCTATTAGGCCTTCCAAATCCTGACGATCACTACTATATCGATTCTTGTATTTGTGAAAAAACATATTGGATGAGTTTCTTGGATCAATATCTTCTATATCTAGGAAGCAGGGGGAATGAGAGATGAAATATTAAATTTAGGTGTTGTATAGTTTTCTAAATTAGAATATCCTATCAATTATATATCCTGGTATAAAAACAAAAAATGGATCCTATCCCAAAACATTTTTTACCCACTAAATAAGTCCCAAAGTACATTTTATGACAATTTAACTTTGTCATATTAGAAATAATTTTTTTATAAATTACTTATAATATATAAATTTTATAATGTGATAAAAGCAAGTAACTATTATTTCATGATATTTTCAAAAATATTAATCAAACCTTGAATATTAAAATAATATTCATTCGTTAAATATTTTCCCATGTATTAACATAAAGACTAGTAAATAAATTGAACAACTAAATTATACTCCAATTATTATATACTCTAAATAATAATTTATTTATTTATTTATTAGAAATCATTTATACTCAGACATCTTTTAGAACAAATGGTGGGGTCAACTATGTCCTATACTTTTGTTCATTATAATAGGCCCATACTTTTGGGATTTTTTCTAAGTGTGTGACGCAATATTCCCTTATCTCATTAGTATTTTGTGTAACTCATAGACTATGAGCGGATACTAGAGACTCATTAAGGTACCTAATTAGATATGTAATATTCATTGCAATGAAAACATCCTAAAAACCCAAACATTATAGTAAATTTTGATTATCTCATGATATATGATAATGATGGATGACAAATTTGTGTCATCATTATTTAATTGTTTATTACTCATCAACCTTAATAGATGGGATTTATTTCTTCTACCATATACATGGATTTTTAGAATGTATTACCATCATGACCAACTAGTCCTGAAACATCACTTCCATTCAGAATCAACAAGCTTAATCTTAATCATTCAGTCAATGTCATATGACCAATGGCACAACCAATAACACATTAAACATGTGGTTTTCTTGTTTGTGGGTTAGTCCTCATGATATCATTTACTTGAGATCACCAAGTGAAATTTTCATGAGATTACGTATCAATTCTTATGACCTCAAAAACAAGATATTAACATATCATAGGTATCCAATGAATAAGATATTTCTGGACTATAGAAAATAATTATAGAACTACTGTCATTATTTCCCTAGGTTATTATTATAAAGTAAGTAATTCCATAACGTTTTGCTGCAATAAATAATATATGTAAATTACCTTGTAAATAGTGGACACATCAATATCAACACTATTATGGTAAGTATATATTATGTTTAACTCACTATATACATGATATGGTAATTGAGAATTCATATTTAATTATTGTCTAGTGAACCCCCTATTACATCCTGGATGATTATTCAATTATTCTTATGATTTATTAATATATTCCACTGAAATAAATTTTCAATAGTAAACAATATATGTTTTTTTGAAAATAGTATATAACTTGTATAAAAATACATTTATTTGAATATTATGTCTTTTAACTATTATATGATTGTTATTATAAATTTAATTCTTATTTTATAAGAATAAATCAATAAAATTGGATTTGAATATATATATATTTCACAATGTGGTTAAAGATATTCAAAACATCCAATCCAATGACTTGTTTATGAAGGTATGTTGTATCATGGATCATTAAGAATTAGGATTTCTTGTAATTTAAGCAATCAAATAATTTATTTTTATTTGAAAAAAATATAGATAATATTATTGGGTGTTATAATAGGACACTAACAATGTATCCTTAATATAATTTCACTTCCATAATAGGTGTATTTCATAAAAATAGATAAATTTACAAGAAGTTAATTACCAATCACATGTTAAATGGTTGTGCACAAACAAAGGTTCCACAAAGCTCGACTATACAAAATAAAGCTCAATTTGAAAAAACTATCATAGTAGAATTATTTATCATAAGTTGACAGATATGACACAACATATATCCCAGCGTATCCATAAGGGCAACCAGTCTCTAGTTAGGCCACAAGGTCATCGAGCCCCATCTCTATCACGAGTCAGACTTCAAGGCTATTGTACTTCATCTCTACCTTGGGCCAGGACACATGACTGACATATCCCTGCATAACCTCAGGGTAGTCCCCCGACCCAAAATACTAATGCCCCATGTATCGGTCTATCATTATTATACTCATGTGTCACACATTGTCCCCCACTATGGGATAACCATATTATGATACCTCTTGTCAGTTTCTACCAGAAGAAGAACCTCCAATGAAGACACATTCACACACAAGAGTTTTTAACACATATATGATAAATATAGGATATTAGGAATGATCATCAATATCCACACACACACACACATGTGATCAAACTGAATCTTGAGTCTAATGGGCTACAAACATACATTTCATCAATATCAAACACATGTCTTATGGGATATAAAGACACACAATAAAAAAACTCAATCATGGATCTGAAATCACACAAGAATGTACCATCTTATCATGAAAACAACAATATTAAAGTGATGTATAAGGTAAGTATCTTTATACGTTAAGTGCATCAAATTCAACATGATTATTTCCAAGAGTCAATTCCTAAATCGTGCTCATCAACCAACCAAATCAAGCAATCGTTCCAAGGGTCCATATAACAAATTAAAATTCAACATGGATATAGTTATAGAATTATAGTCAACAAAGGAATTGATGTACAGAGGGTATAATCACATCAACATACCTAAAACCAACCACTATTAACAGTATATCTTGGTTTGGTGCATAGAAGAAAACCCATCACTATCAAAAAATGGCGATTATAGATGGAACAGATGGGATCCCATTGAGTCTAGATAAAAAATAACAATATTCTAACTCTAATGATCCAATATTATACCAATGTAGAACAAGGATATGGCTGTGAAAAAATGAGGTGATCATTGATAGTTAAAATAAAGGTCACTGTGATCTCACCCTAAATCTATCCATATCCAAGAAACTAATAAGAGGATGAGTGAATGCCGAATAATATAGTGAAGAATATGTTATTAATCAATTAAACACCATTTATTAATGAATATAAAATTTTCCCCTTTCGAACACATGAAATCTAAAAAGTATAGTTACTTGTTTCTCCATTTAAAATTCTTAAACATACACCAACATGAAATATTGAAGCCACCCATAGTGATAGTAGCCTTGAACATACCCATCATTGAAAATCCAACACGGCCACCCACCAGGGTGTTCTGTAAAAACATATCACATTTTGGACTAACCATGCCTTCTCCCATGACCTGGTGAGGCTACTACAGTTGAGGTAAATAGGGGTATCACAACACTACACCCAAAACCACACAAACCCATGGGTGTTTTGATTAGTCCATTTCACATAGGTGTTTTCTTAGCTGAGAACAGACCACACCATGACATTTTCCTTCCCACGGTGTACCATAAAATTCCCAAAAACCAAATTTAATCAACCAAAAAACTGTAACTCATCCCCTATTAAAGTTAACCAATCACACAAATCAAAAAAATATTTTAATATACATCAAAATGTAAATTAAAAAAGATTCTAAAAATGTGTTTTTTTAAATATCCTTGCTCTTATCCCCATGAATTACCTCTATAAGTTCTACTCAAATAAATCCAGACATTTCACTCAAATATCAGACTCACGCTACCACAACACCTCTATGATCTGACCATTATACTATAATATTTGAACAAGTGGAACCATATTCATCCTGATAAAATTTAAACATTGGTAATCCACTATTATGATATGGTATGTGGTCTCAGAAGGCCTAAAAAATAATAGTTTCAAATTCCCTTAATTCTATAGAAGATAATTCCCAAACTGAGGTTACACTCATAATAAAACGCAATCACTAAAAGAGAATTCCCAAGTCCATCTGATTCGGTTATAAAATGATCATTTTATACTAAGAGTGGTAGCCAACTAGTTCTTGATAAATTGTACTCTCTCATGGGTATCATGTACCATACACATCCCATTAATAGTTGCCTCACCTACCACTTTCCAACATAGTAGTGAGAAACATGATCGACCATAAAGTGTCTTAAAATGTATAATATGAATCCAATATTGGAAACTATTATTTAATGACTACTCCAATAATTATAGATAATCATTCCATGATCCATGTAAGTCTAGGATTATTCCCAAAACATGTCCCCTATAATTTGAATTAGCATCTCTGACTTTCCATTTTTCTATGTAGGATATGCCATACTCATCTTTATATGAGTCCCAAAATCCTTATGGAACACTTTCCAAAATCATGAGGTAAAATATGAATACCTATTTTATATGATACTAGAAATAACTCTTTGAAATAATACAATATCCTAGATAATAATATTTCATAACTCTTCTTGGGATAGAGTCTCTCAGATCAGCAAAAAAAATGTAACAATTTTTTCAAATGATTATCTATCAACCATAATACATCTAAAATTTTTGAGGTCTAGGGAAACCACACCATGGAGTCTATCGTCACACTATCCCACTTTCACATAGGCATAATAAGTGACTAATTTAACCCTCCTAATAACCACTGCTCCATAATAAAACTAAATCAGGTTAGGAAATGAGGTATGAAGGTCACGATGTCTCGATTTCTTACTGACCACTATACTGATGTGTGAAACAAATAATATTTATATTAGTTCATGGAAATAATCCTTAAAAAACACTTATCGATATCATAAATATTGAAGAGAAATGGGGGGTATGATCTTTGAATTAGGATGCTACTGGCCTCCAACACCCACTCCTATCTGACTATTAGATTAGAGAGTGAGCATATATAAGGTGACACCCTCATCAGATGGGTATAAAGCTCAAAATCGATGGATCATTCAACCAAGGGGACATATGGGTTGATCCATGATCAATGCGGCTTTGTCAGGTTCTCTTTCTATGCTCATCGTGAAAGGGTGAAAGGGTAAACTCTCTTCAAGATGATGCAAAGGTGTTACTTATGGGTATTAGGTTATGTAATCAAATTAATTTTTATCTGGATTCCACATATACTAATTCCTTAACCATTTTTTACTCTATCCAAATAAATTATAACATACCATGGTCTATTCAATACACTATCCCATGATACAATGATTTCATGGGATGCAACATGGATATTTTTCATAGAAGGTTGAAATAGAATGCCTTTATGAATTTTCCAGCTTTTAAGGTAACTCATAATGAGAAGATATCCATCATTATAGGTCTTGGGTCCTTACATCCAAAGGGGTTCAATCTGGTAAGCTCTGATTCCCCACAAGATACAATATTTTAGACCACCATGATTACACGGAGACCCCCTTTTTTCCCCTGTCTCCTTTTCCTTTACACCATTATTCCTGTATTTTTTCATTTATAGTGAAAATAAAATAATTATTCATTTGGGGACACTCTTGTATCTAAGTGATTTATTAATAAATATTATTTCATAAAAAATAACATGGGATATGATTCCTTGATGGTTTTACAATTACCGCCTTCATCGATGTGATTACCAAGGGAGCACATGTCATTACCCCTCTGTCCTCAATTACACCCACAGAAACCCAAGAAATATAATAATAAACCTCTATTACCTATATAAAAGTATCTATTATAGATCTTATATTTTCCAATTGAGGGTGTCTATAATGAATTTACTCTTCCCCTAGGAATAATCCCTCTCAAAGTTGAATTTTTTCTAATAATCCACATAATGCCTTTACTGAAGATTCAGGTATTACTAAGAGATGATTTAATGAAAACTATTATGGTATGTGTTTTTGAAAAATATCTCACTAAAGAGATAACAATGAAAACACATAAAAGTAACAAAATTAACAACTCAAATTCACGTATACTATAGTTTTGATCATGATATTGTATATAGGGAGACTCATGTTCTACTACTTTATCCATTTGCATTATCATAGCTCGTATACCAACACCAGGGTTATCACAGTAAACAATATTTCTAATACCAGGCTCTAAAAATATTACAATTGGAATTTTCTTTGGTCTTCTATTCAGAACTAATAAGGCCTCTTCATACTAGTCTATCCAATAAAACTTCACACCCTTATTGCTAATACCATCACTTGTTCTTCCAAAAGGGAAAATTCATATATGAACCATTAGTAATACCAAGAAAGAAAAAAAATCCTCCTGATATGAAACAAATTTATATATTATTCCCAAGATATCACTACCTCAACCTTCTTTGTTTCTTTATAAATTCTTACACTAGATATCACATACCCAAGTAACTATACCAATTAGATCAAGAAGTTAAACTTATAGATCTTGGCGTGGAGCCTATGGGCCTGAATTACCCTCAACACAACCTCTTGTTGTCTAGCTCGAATCTATGAGGTTTGTGAGTATATAAGGATATCATCAAGAAATAAAACAATAAAGGATTCTTTATATGGACGACATACCCTATTCAGGAGTGTAAAGGTCCAGAATTTTCCTAGACCATCCTTTTCCGTTATGGGGTGTCCAGTGGTTCGAGGGTGTTTTTATAAAATTAATTTGTTGTTTTAAAATGATTTATAATTTATAAATTATTTTTAAAATAGTTTTATTATTATTTAAGTAATTTAAATGTTTAAAAAGTTTTCTTGTAAATTAATTCGGATGTTTTGAAGTGTTCTTGTTATTTTGGAAAAGATAACGATGTTATATTTTAATTATTTACGAGTTTTTACAAGTCAAAATTATTTATTTTAAAAGTTAATTATAACCTTATGTAGGTATTTACTTTTGAATATGGGTAATTATTGTTGTTTTTATATTGTTTAAGGGTAAAAGTATGTTTCTAAGGCTTGCATAAGGGTAATTCACTACTGTATAAGGGTAAAGTATATTTACGACTGATCAAGTATAGATAAATGATCCAAGTTGTATCATGTAATGGAAATCCCTCTTTAATAAAGGTATGTTAAGGTATTATATTTTAATTTAAGTTTAATATATATTTTTGTAAGATCTATCCATTGCTATTTTGGCATGCGTAAATGTACGCTGCTTATCCAAAGAGCTACATAGAGGTACCTCATAGAGATGTGTTTATGTAATCCAAGATTCAAACATTCTGCATCAGGGTATTTTGCATGGTATGAAAGGAATCATTGAAATACCAAATTCTATGTATGGTTATTCAAATAATGATGGTTTTTCATAATAATATTCACATATAGGCTAGTCAACTTTTCTAATTTCTGAATTTGGGTAAAACCGAGTTACCCATACATAACTCATACACCATAAGTAAGGGTAAAATTGAATATTCAAATCATACATTAGGGTATACAATAGTTTCCCATATATGAATATTTTCAAGTCACCACATAAGGTTAAAACAAGTTACCATTATTTAATGTTTATCTCCAACACATGGGTAATTATTCTTACCTAGTTTGGGGTTTTTTTCTTCCTCCTTCTGATTTTCAACCCTCTTATACTCCTTTTCGATGAATTTTTTTTTTCTAAAATCCTTGAATTAAATTCCATTTCTTTTGAATAAATTTTAACACATGTTTTTAAGATTTGGTACGATCATTAAATAATAATGATCTATAAACCATTGGGAAAATTAAATTGGGGGGGGGGGGTCGACACTGCCTCTTATGCATACAAATTGTTGTTATTATTTGAAAAATAAATAACCCTCTTTATTTAATAATATTTTTAATTATATAAATTACATATGATTAAACCCCTTACATGAAATATTTGGATTCTTATTCATTGAGTATAATCCCCATTATGGTGATATCTATATATGGGAAGTCCAAATAACCACCTGTCTCTCCTCTATCCTTTGTGTATAGATTGATTCCTATACCAGCACTTGGTAAGGGACAATTCATATTTATTGTAGTTATATATGTGAGAGATTATTGTTTTTTTATACATTGGTAAGATGGTATGTAGAATATTAATAAAGATAATTAATTGGTTATTGGAAATTAAAGGGAATATAGAGTTTATTTGTATTTTATCAATTTTCTTCATGTTGTTGATAATTATTTCCCTAAAATGTTTTATTGAATTCATAAAGAATTATTATTATTATTATATCATGATGTTTTGGTATATATAATCAATAAATTATCCCATAAATAGAAATAGATAATCACATAGATATAATCAATATAGTTTTTTTAGCAATGAATACTTTTTTCACCCTCTTTTACATGTCTTGTAATATTGTATAAAGGATTATGCCTTTTTTCTTTTATAGAATTTATGGTTTTGGGATCCATATTTGAATAATGATGTTTTGGGGATTACGAGACCCTTTATGTGATACATTTATGAAACTATCTAATAATTAAAAGTGGATAATCACTTCTATATGGTTAACAAACCTACTGCCTATGGAAATATCGATTTGAATATAGAAAAATGATTAATGAATGTGAAATTGGATTTAATTTTATTTTTCTATTTGAGAACTATGTAATTTATGTGTGGTAATTAGATTAAATGAATTATTAATGAAACTAAAATGTATGGGGATGGAAAGGATATGTGAACACTGGAATTAAAATGGGTAGCATAGTTAATGTGGTTTGTTTGAAATAAAACAAATGGGATTGACTAATAAATATGGTTGGTAATGTAAAAATATATAATTTAGAATAACATTAAAATAATGGTTGAATAAGAAATGTTTTTTTTGGAATTCTAACTAGGTGTGATGAATTTAGGTTTGGTAGTGAAAATTGTAGAGGTTGTGAGGCTTTTTTGTGTGATTTTGTGAGTTAGATGATATCGTTATTTAAAACCGATCAAATAGGTTTTTGTGAATTATTTTTATATATTATATTTTCCTTGTGATTTATAAACACACCCCACCAACAACAACCATTTTATAAGGACACCCAAATATATTTGGGGGTGTTTTATTGAATATTCAGATGGTGAGGATAGATGGATGAATACCTATATTTTCTATTATATCTTCTAGGAGAATTTTATATTCATGGATTTTCATGGAAAAAGTCAAAAGTTCAGTAAGGATGATGTTTTATGAGGTGTTTGATAGTGGGGTCGTGCATGGTAAGAGGTGGGCATGAGGTCGATATCCTTGTTGTTCATTTAACCATACTACTATAGTTATGTTTATGGTTGTGATGTCCTAGGTGTATTTAAGAGATATGTGTTGTGATGGAATGAGTGATTTTGGTAAATATGTGATGTAGTATCCTAGATGTCTTCTATTGATATGTGATGTTATGGACCATTTGTATTCAATAGAGATAAGGTGGGATGTCCTTGGTGTCTTCTTGAACTATATAAAAGTGGCGTGAGTTCCACGATTTATGATTTCTGGGTGTGTTAGTGACAAAGCAATGAAACAATGGTGTGAGGTACCATTTTATTGATATTATTGTTACCATGTTACTATACATGGATGTGTTATTTAGGTAGTGTACCTTAGTGAGGATGAGATTGATTATTTTACCTGTTTAGGTGACGTTGGTTCTCCTATTTTCATACTGGTGAATTAGTATAATATTTTCACATGTATATGAAAGAATTTGTATATGATCATACTTTTTATACATGTCATTTCAACCATACTTATATATAAAATAATTTTCATGTTTTTAAGAGGTCTTTGGGGACTAATTTGGAAATTACTAGCTAAAATGATGGAGCTGTTGTTAAGTGGTTTCCATAATATTGTCATTGATTTTTTACTTCGAAACATTAATGGTATAAATTATAAATTACATGTATAGTGATATATTGTATATTTTACCCATTTCTTATGTTATGATTTTTTTGGTGGTTGATACCCAATCTTAAAAAAGTCCTTCTCATTGAGGGTAATTCCTCCCATTTTTGTGACCTTTTTTATACCCTTAGTGCTAGTCACCAGTGCATGGTATAATGAAGTTTGGACATAGTGTTCATTATCTCCCTTTCTCCTTTTCTAGCTCAAGAGGGGTACCATTTCATGTTGGATTTTTTGATAATGTGGTGTTCATATTTTTTGTTTAGATAAATGATTGATTTTAGAGTTTTCCATAGTGAAGATTGCATGGGTTGGTAAGGAAACAATGTGAGTTGATCTTGGTGCATGTCATTGGCTAGGGAGACTAGTAAGGATTCGAGATTTTATTCCCCCCATGATCTAATATGAGTATTATGAGCCTATCAAATAACCAAGTGAGGTGGTGGTGCTTATAAGGTAGAGACCAAGGGGATGCACATGTAACATTGTTTGATTCTCTTATGTTTGAATGAAGTGGTTTTCCTAAATTATAAAATTTAATTAAAAAAGTACTGAAATTTCATGTGTTTTTCATTGACTATTTCCATGATTTAGTTTCTAATAAAATATTATGGGGTTTTAATTAATTTTATAACTAAAAAGGAAAGAGTAAAATGATGATTAACTATCTGGAGATTTTTTTTGAAACCTTGTTGAGTCCTAGATTTTTTATTTCCTTTCTTATTATATCATGATTATTTATGAATTTAATTTGTTTACATTTTTTAAATGTATAAAATTTTATTTGTTTTTACTAATATTTAAAATTTTTAGGGAAAAATTATTTATTTATTATTTGGGAATAAATGCTGAATTCTGGAAACAATTATAAATCATGTTACATTGAGTAAACTTAATACCAGCTTACTAAAATGAATTTTTTAGAAACAATGTTTTGTTTTATTCTAGTTTCCATAAAAGTTAATATCCCATGCATTTCTATCTATTCGTGATTTCTCTGGATCATTTATAATGGATTTTTTTTAAAAAAAATTCGTAAATTAAAATTCTTAATTCATAAAAAATACCATCAATATTATTGATAATTCATATAAACATTTTGAATCTTTGAAAATAATAACATGCACAAGTAGTTTGGAATGATTATAGTTCTATTGTTTAATTATAATAATATATTGTAAGAAAGTGTTACGTTAGAAATTATTTGGACATTTGTTTCTAAATTTTGAAAAAATGGTGAGAACGATTAGTGATAACTGTTAATAATCTGAAGTACTTATGAAATAAAAAATTTATCTTATTTCCAAACAATGGTTAAAATTACGTTATTGTACTAAATTGTATGTGTAATTTATCATCAACATGAATATTTCATGCCATGTTCCTTATTCCTACAAATGATAAGTTTCTTTTATTTGTTTGAGATTTATTTTATGGATAGACTTTGTTTGATTTATATTCTTGGAAAATTATATGAAATCATGGTGTTAACCTGTTGAGTCTCAAAACTTTTTAAATGACTATAATTATTATTTTCAAGATGGATATAACATTTGTTTCTGAAATGATGAAAATTCACATGTTAAGCCTAGTTAGTTTATTATAGGAATCATGTATAATGTTGAAAACATGTGTGTAATAACTTTGAAATTTATAGTGTATGAATATTGAGCTTGTAACATTTTTAGTAATTTATAATTCAGAATATAAAATCATATTATGTATTGATCTTATTATACGTAAATATGAGATTTTGATCATCTTAGTATTATTTCAAGTATAAAATAATGTTTTCCAATGCATCAAAATATTAATAGAAGGTTTTTTGAGCTGGATAAGAAACACACATAGTGATAAAACATTTATTTCATTTTGTATTTGAAATGGTTATATTTAAATTAAAGACATGTTATTTTCTTGCAAATGGATATGAAAAGTTGATTATTGTTTACTGTGAAATAATTTATTAATTATTTCATTGGAGTGTTGATATTACACGATTAAAACATCTTTTGAAATTATAAAATAAAGTTTTTATGGATTATTTAGAATAATGTATTGGGAAATGATGTTCAATCCATAAACCATTTATGTTTCTTAACTTGAAAACATTGTGATCTAAGAGATGTTGTTTTTACTGTTGAAAATATAAACCATTTTATTCACTATCAGTTGTGATGTGTTGTGGTTTGTTAATGGAATGACCGATATTCCAAAATGTGGTGGATTTTTATCATTTAATGATATTAAATTTGGTTGGATAAATAAGTAACAAGCCATGATTATTGAACTTGTTGATTCTTATAATTTGACCAAAATAGAATGATATCAGTTTCATGTTTAATTCATATAAAATACCAATTTTAATAGTATTGGTTAAAGATCATGAGAATGGAAATTTTTTTTGTTGGAAATAATTATGTGGTATGTTAATGAAAATGTTCCTCCTTAAATTTTGTTGAAAATAGAAGTTATACTTGAGTAAATGCTTTAATAATTTATTGATTTACATAGCTGATGCCTTGGGTAAACTGTGTTTGTGACCAGTGAAAAATGAATAGCTAATACAATATGGTAATAAAATGGGCTATTTCATAAATGTAAATTTTTGTGTCTGAGTGAGAATGTATTGTTGTGAACGATGGATGCCTTGTTTTTGGGCCTAAATTCGTTGTTGACGCTGTTTTTTTCTATTTCTTTCTTTGTTTTCTATAGATGCCATCATTTTTTAATGATGTGATATGATCCTTGGATTTACATTGGTTGACGTTTTATATGAGGGGATATCTGAGTTTGGAATGGGGTAACATCAAAATTATTTCCATGTAAGAATTTGAAAAATAATAAAAGTTGTATTTTCAGAGCCATATGATGAGATGATATGATATTCTGAGGCCTCAAGAGCCTCGATATTAATATTATAGAAATATTAACTATATTATGTCAACCATACACAGTTTTTGAAAATAATGGAATAAATTCCTAATGGGTTCTCAAATTAGAAATCAGTGACTGAATTTGAATTTCTAACATGAGGTTTAGGATAAGCATGAAATAAGATTGCTTAGTAATTGGAGTTCATTTAGAGGTAGACTTTGGCAGGGGTTAAGTGGATTAATTAATTTATTTAATAACTGAATATACTAATCCTATATATAACTACATCATTCTGATGTTTTTCTAGGGATAGGAACATAACCTTGGTTTGATTAAAGGAGGAAGAGATATTTGTTATCATTAGTAGAACAATTATTGATAACTAATTGATCAAGGTGGAACATGATATGGACAATAAATTATGCAGGATTTTTATGATCATTACTTACAACACATTCTTCACTAATGATAAATCCAAACTAAAGTTAGAGAATAATTTTTTCCCTTTTTATTCCTTTTTTTGATTATGAGATGATGAACATGAATCAATCCATTAAGAAATTAATTCATGGGTAGATCATGATTTATAAGCATGAGATAATTTTTTGGTGGTTTGGGTATCTGATTTTAGTTTTTTATCATTGGTTATTGATTCATCATTATAATTGTAATGAAATAAGGCCAACCTAGACAACCAATGAGGTTCGTTTCTCTTATTGTTTTTTGGGATTCTATTCCACATTATTTGTATGTTCATCATCAAAAATTCATTTGGAGGATAGTTTAAAAATTTCATAGAATTAGATCATTTATTAACCATTTTAGTGAAATAGATCAATACAATGTGTTTGGGTATGGGATATGTTATTCTATTTTTGTGAGATGATGATGGCGAATGACCAAAAGTTAATCAAGATCATATCTATGATCCCCATTTATTGGTTTGGCATGTTGATAAATCAAGATGTGACATTAGATGTTTTCTAAGTGGTTTGGGAAAACAAAATCTGGCCATTGGTGATGGAGAGGCTAGTCAACTTTAGATCTTTGCTTCATAATTGTACTTTTGGTGGATTCAGTGGTGATGGTGATGTGGGTGGAAGACATGAGAACCATCTAATGTTTTTTAGGAATTTAAAACTACACACCATATAGTCTAGAGGGACACATTCTATGTATCCCCATTTGTATCTAAGCTAGAGTTTCATGTTGAGTTTAATATCACACACCATATAGGATAATAATAACCCATGTGATTCCTAGATTCCCAACCAAGAATGCATATGGAGTACATTACTAGGAAGCTATATGGTGATGCACACTATGTATGTCATATCATATTCTATTTAACCAATGGAGGATGATTATTTGTGTCCATAGACTATATACCCTGGAATCCATGTGGCCCCAAACACTGTATATGGTGGGTCACACACTGTGTACTTTGTAATGTATAAGGTAATGGGCATACAACAAGTGTTTATGGCTAGATCAACCCCTATATATCATGTGAAATGATGTGCATGTTCTGTAATTTGAGAAATTACTCAGACATGGAAAGTCTACATGGGAACACCCTAAGTACACTATAATAAGCTATGGTATATAGGTCAGGTTGGATGATATGATGAGTTCCTGACTCATCTCTACACTCTATGTATGAATATGAGACATGCTGTTTCTTTTAGAGGAATAAATATTTCTTGAGTACAAGTCATGAGTAGTGCTATATTTAGTGAGACACACCATGTACCCAATGAGACATTTTTTTACTCCTAAATTAGGAATTTTTGATCCCTCCTTTTTTAGTTAAGCTATTCTATGATCTTGAGTGTTTTCCAATTAAATATTTCAATATAGGCTAGTATCATTTGAGTTTGTTCCCTTTTCTCATACCTACGAGGGTATAATGTGGAATTACATCCCTAGTATAGGATATTGATTCCCTATATGGAATGAGTATCAAATAGAGTTTGTGCTGTCCCTCCATCTAACATTGGGTGTGATCCTCTATCATTCTTTCTTGTACCCTAGGTGGGATTTGGGAAATTAACATGACCGACATATATTGTACAATGATCCCTTATATATTTAGTTAATATAATAGGGTTTTTGGTATATTCATTCATATTATCACTTACACGGAGGGATATTTGAGTAGGGTGCATGGTTTCCCTAGTGACCCTATATTTGATCCCCCAACTGGGTGTCAATATCTTTAGATTTCAAGTGTCTATCTTATCATGTGAGACCTAATGGGAATTAAATCCCATGTTAGAGTTATCCGTGAAAATATGGATTGGGGAGTGGATTATTTTAGACAAGAATTACCTTGAATCCTCTAATGAAATCATGTAACTCGATGTTTGGAAAATACAAATTTGATACATGAAGTCTATATTGAGTATATCTAGTTTTTTTGTTCTTATTTGTATAGACTGGTTATCTACAATCCATTCTCATTTTACTATTACCATTAAGGGTTGAATTGTATCTAATTTTTGTTATTTATTTTTTCCTTATTTGGTAAGTATTGGTCCCAAGAATAACAAGATCAGTTATTGTGTAGGTGGATACAATTAATTTATTATCAATTAGATGGTATGAACCTTGAAAAAACTAATGCTATGTGATTTTAGATTCCTATGTTTTTGGAGGATTATGAATATGTCTTCACTGAGGCTCTTCTAGATATGGCCCCCCATCAAAAGTTTTTAAGTATGGATGTGAACAAGGGATGTAAATATATCTACATAGGTATATTGGATGATCCCTAGTAGTTGTGAGAGATCATGGTGCAGTTGGAGAAATCTATAAAGTAAGGGATTTGTAAGAGATTGTGTATTCACCATGGAAGCCCTATGTTTTTCACCAAGGTAGTGAATGAGAGCATGTGGTTGTGTGTGGATGTCCATATCCTAATACAGGTGGTCATTAAGAATAGGTATCCACTACTAATGATCAATTACTTATTTTCTTAATGGTTAGTTTAAATTGTCACTTAGAGTTAAAAATGAGGACAAGTTATCATCGAATCTATGATTGGGATGAGGATGTACCATATGTGGATTTCTAAAGCCTCTGTGGTTTCCATTAGATTAAGGTGATACAATTCAAAATGTTGAATAACCCAATAGGGTTTTTAAGGCATATTAACCAAGTACTTTACAACCATTCCGGGATTGGTTCATGGTAGTCTACTCTGATGACATCCTAGTGAACTTGATGCCTATTGTGGATCCCATGAGACACTTTTGGATGTTTATATACATCTTTCTCATGTACCATTTTTATAGGAATATGTCAAAGTATTGGTTCTAGGATTAAGAGGTATACTTTTGAGGATATTTCTTCCTGGACAAGGGAGTGATAATAGATATGATAAGGGTTGATGAAATGCTAGTTTGGGATCCGACCAAGGGAGTGGTTGAAGCAAAAAACGTTCAAAGTGAATTTTTTCATCCACTTTTGATGAGAAAGGTGAAAATATAGTTGACCTCTTCAGAGTTGACCCTTGGGGATGAGGATAATGAAGTGTATACCTAGATTATGGCCGTTACCACTCCACTTATATAATATTTATTCTATGAAATGAGGTGCTGAAAAGGTTTCATTCACTTAAAATATGTATGAGATAGATTATGGTGTACCGAGATCCTTGAGAATTTTTTAGGTTGGTCAACGATATTGTATCATGTTACTATGTTTAAGTCATGATGTCTCATCTATTAGTAGGGGTTGGAGGAGGTTCTCCAATGGATAATGAAAGGTTATGGTACCATTATCTTTTTTTAAGGATTCCATCACTGGAAGGAGGTCGTGATTCTATATGAGTGATTGTAGACTGAATCACCAAGTTGGAACACTTCCTAACTATCTAGGTACAAAGCTCAACTGAGGGTTTCATATGCTTGTATTTTGTATTTATGGAATTCCATCAATGAATATTTCAAACTATGATGCTCACTTCACGTACTGATTAAAGAGAGGATTCATGAGTCTTTGGGGAAAGGTTATGGTTGAGTATGAATTTTATACCCCAAGACGTTATCCAAGGGGAGAAGACCATTCATGTTCTAGAAAACATGCCTCAGGATTCGATGTTATCTTGGGTCCATTTCTGGAAGGATCATCTACCATCAATGGAGTTTTTATATCACAATAGTTACCTATCCCCCATTATTGTAGCACTATTTTTTCCCTTATACAAGATACACTATAGGTCACCATAGTAAATGTTGGAGGTAGTGCTAGAAAAAAATTGTGAGCCTACAATTGGAGGTATTTATTATAAGAACCCTATAGTTTTAAACATATTATAACATTATTTTAATTATAATTATCCACCAAATACAATCCGAAGAACATAAAGACAGGTATATTTAGAAAATTTAGTACATAAAACTAAAAACAAGTAAATAAAAAATATATTAATTTTCCATAATGATCTCATAATATCCTTTGATATATTACATCTAAATAGGATAAAATAAGTTATATTTATACAAAAGGGGTGAACTAAAAATCCTAGTAAGGTAATAAACATAGAAATAAATCATAACACACATGTTAGATGTCATAACATGATTAAATAAAAAGGAATGGGAAATGAATAAACATAAGGAAGAATAAAATATAGAACATGAGATCATTTAATAGAACCACCATAATAATTTTAAAACAACATAAAACATGACATAATCAAGAGAGACGTTTAACTACAAATATTATTTCACATGGATGAAAAAGTATCATAAATGAATATGGTTCATTCCCTATCCCAAGATGATGTCTCATTGGGAAAAAAATTAAAAAATGAATATGATATCTTTTTGGGATCACCCATCCCAATTTTTCATGAATATGTGTGCCACATAAAAAATCATACTTAATTAATATGTATAAAAAGTTACCCATGGAAGAAATGGGTATAATAATAATGTCATAAGGATTAAATTTTTTTATCAAAAATATGTCCATGAAATAATGTATTTAATTCATACATGGACCTAAATAAGGTTAAATAAATTATATCAAGAAACTTGAAGTGAAATGGAAGTGGAAATTTGTAAAATAGTGTTTTAGAAACGTTACAGATGTGCCACTTTGGTGTGGGTTAAAAGTAAATTTAAAAGTAAATTTAAAGTGGAAAAAGAATATTTGTATACATAAATACTAAAACGAACCAAGATTGTTTTTCATGATGAAATTAGTTATTCAAAAAAATAATTTTGTCTAAATTAATATTAAAAACTGTACATGAAAATGTGTATGAAATTGGGAAGTTCCCTTTAATCGGGCTCAGTTATCTAGATGAATTGAAAAATAAACCTTATAAAATATGTATTTACAAATAAATGAAAGAATAATTGAGCATGGTACATATTTTTGGAGAATAAAAAAAATATATCAATATTAAAAAATAATAATTTAGAATTACATCAGGTTAAAGGGAGATTACGTTTAACGCAATGGAAAAATGGGGGTTTAGGGAGAATCCCTTCACTTATGTATGAAAGTGTTATTTACATTTACATAATTTCTTATATAATCAATTTATATTCATTAATAATGTCATTAATAACCTATTATACATTTATTTAATTTATTATAATTTTATTAGTTCCATTTATGTCATTTTCATTGAGTTATAATGTTTTATTTTGATGTCTTAAGAGAATTCGTTTCCAGAATTTAATTATCAATTCAATTGAGTTTAATTAAGATAGTTTTTCAAATGATAGAAAAACTATAGAAGTATAATTATATGATATTAATTACTGTACAAGACTTTTAATGGTCCCATATAACATTTTTTCGGATATGTGAATGATTTATTTGATAAAATGTCAATGAAAAATGATTGATTTATTTTTTAGAGTTTTCGATCATCACAATCTTTTGTTATTTTATATTATCCATTTATTATATTTATATAACATTTGAAAATTGTAATAAATATATTATACTATGTTATATCCGTAAAAATAATTTTATGACCAACCATAAAGGTGTATTTTAAAAACAAAAACTTTTCATCCATCAAGGCAGCAAATTAGCAACTCATAAATGATGATTTTAGGTTTAGAATTAATGAAGAGAAGAAGATAATTGATGATGAATATACCATTCATAAAATAGAATTATAGTATATGTATGATTATGGAGATATCATTTACTTTTGGATGTGGGATCTCATGGAATTATTTGAAAATTAAAATAAATTAAAAGGGAAAAAGGGTGGATTTTACTTGTTGAGTGTTTCCTCATGGAGAATCGTCTTAAGGATGTTGGAAATGGTCTTTTAGTTGGACAAGAAAGACAAAAAATTTGGTAATCAGATTTGGATATTAATTAGACATAATATATAAAATATAGAGGGTTTATAAGGTGTGATTTGAAGAGGTGGCATGTGTGGTGTTTATTGCGAGAGGAGAGAGGTGTATTTTTATTATTTTATTCATTTTTTTTATTTTTTTGGATGAATACTATCAAGAGTGCATATTATTATTAATAATTATAGTAAATATAGAATGTGAGTTTTATATAATTTTCACTTTCACTATACATGACTCAACCATGACTCAAAAAATCATTTATTTACTTAGAATCATAAATACCATAAAATACCAGGTTTCACTATTCACAAAAATTCAACTATTTTCTAATAATACAAAATATTTACCTTAATATTAATTTAAATGTATAATTAAAAACTAGGTTCCATTTTAGGAAAATATTTTTCTAGGTTTGAGGAATTTTATTTTAAATTAAAATCACCACTTATTCTAAAAATACTGGTATTAAAATTATAACTCATTTAATGAAACATTAAAAAATTAATTTTGGATACATAAAATTATATTATAATCAATATAAAACAAAATATTAATTTATTAATATATATATATATTTCAAATTATTTTTCTTTTAAAAAATTATATTCATTATATAATTGAATTAAAAAATCGACTCTTTAAAAAAATTCCAATACTTAATTAATCTCAATAAAAAAATTTATTTACTTATTCATTGATATAAATATATTAGATTTTTCTTGGAGATGAAACAAAATATTATTTATACATTCATATTTTAGGTTAGTATACTATTGTATGGGTTACTATTCTTAGTGATTACAATACTATTCTGAAGGTCTTGTTACTATTCCATTGGTATTTGATACATAACTTATAGAAATACCTCTAATTTCAACCATTAATCTTTTATAAAGATTTTATTGTGTTATCTATGTGATTTTTTTGTGGTTTATATTATATTAAATAATTATAAGAATGTAACTTCCATTGATAATATTCTGGGTTGTCGCATTCTTCTATCCTTCCTCACCCTCAATATTTTTTTTCATACATTAGAAAATATAAAATATGACTTTAAAAGCTTCATTATGATGGTATATATTCCTTTTAATGAGGTATTCAGTCATTCCTATTAAAATTTCCATGAAGGAGAAATGGTTCATGCATTATAATTCGACCTCTGAATATTTTAAAATACATATACTTCCATTATTCAAAAAAACTCAGGCATCTTGGATTATATAGATAGATGTATCAATAAATCATAAAAATTTATTTGTAATATATAATTTTGAAAAATCATCTTGAACTTGTTTTTTGAAAAACAATTTTACTAATTACTCTTAAAATATTTCCAAATAGGGTTTTGATAAATCAATTTTGATATTTCCCCAAAGACAAAAATTTATGATTTGGCATATATAGGTTTCTTAGAGGTCTCCGTCTTCTGCATCATTTGGAAAGTCATTGGGTTCTTGAAGTGTTTGAAATATAGAGAGTAATTTAAAAAGATTATGATGGTACTTCCCATGTTGATCATGGTAATAAATTTGATAGCACAATATTATCAAATAGAATATAATTTATCCTTGAAATCATTAGGTGAGGGTATAGTTTCTTATGCCTCATAATGTCGTTTTCATGTAAATTGGTTATCAAAAAGTGTTTCAAAGTCATCTGATCATGAATTAAGTATATTTATTGGAAGTAGATATCCTGGACGAGAGATAAGAGTTGTTTGTGATCTTAATCCTTCCATATTTTAAATAAGAAAAATAAATTACAATTATTGTGAATTAATATTTATCTAATAATAATATAAAAATGAATCATTTAACATATAAGGATAATCTTGTAAATGAAAATGGATCCTAACTTGTGATTATCTATGTTTATGTCTAGGTTATCCATTGTGATAGATTTTCCCCATGGGTGTTAAAAATGTTTTCAAATCCTTATCTAGAAAAATTAATCAACCACTCTATGAAACCAACTTTTACATCCCTAACATTTTAAACATGTTATTAATTTATTTTAAGAATAATTAACCATTTAATAAAAACCAAGGATCTTAAAGTCTAGTGTATTCAGATGGTTAAAAACATAAAATTTAAATACTAGAAAAAATATAAAACATTTTTATATTAATCATCCATAATTACCTCTTAACATCCTTTGATATATTACATCTATTTAGGGTAAACTAGGGAATTCGTAGACAAAAGGGATGAGTTAAAAATCCTAATAAGTGAATAAACATAAAAATAAATAATAAAACATGGTTTAGATGAAATAAAATGATGAAATAAAAATGGAATGAACCATTAATAAACATTATTAGGCATATACTATAGTACTTGGGATCATGTAATCCTATAACCATATGAATGTGGAAACAACATACATCATGACACAAGAACGAGTGAATGGAAATTGCCATGACTATTACACCTAGAGGATGAAGTCCCATAATGAAATCTGGTTCACTCCATATCCCAACCTAATGTATCATGAGACTTAAAATTACCCAATTAATTGAATATATATCTAGAACACACATCATAATATGTTAATTAACATGTGTTCTATATGATGAATCGTAAATAAGAAATATGCATAAGGGTTAACCGTGGAAGAAATGGGTATTATAGTCATGTCATAAGTCAAATAAAATGGATGTATCATAATGGTTTCTTTGAAATAATATATATAAATAATATATAGACCTTAATATAGTTAAATAATCACAGATTACGATATGTTATTTGAAATATAATTGAAAAAATTTAAATGTGTGTTTAAGAAACTTTAGAAATGAGCCACATTGCTATGGTTTATGGGAAAATATAAATGAGTCGTTAAAGAGGAAAATACATATTTGTTTGTATAAAAAAAGAAATGAAGTAATAATTGTTTCCATGATTAAATGGGTGATTTTATTAAAAAATTATGGAATAAAACATATTATGGAGAGTACATGAAAATGGGTATGAAACAGGGAAGTTTCCTTTAATCGGGCTTGATTATCAGTAAAAATTAAAATGAAACCTTTTAAAACATGTATTTACCCATTAAAGATATAATAATTGAGAATCGTACTTATTTTTAGAGCATACACACATAATTTAATATTAGTAAATAATAATAATTAAAAACTAAATTGTGGTAAATAGAGAGAATGTGTCACCCAAAGGAAAAAATGGTCGTTTAGATAGAATCTATTTACCTTATGTCCTAATGTGATATTCGTTTGTACTTAATTTATTAAATAATAAATATATTTTTTTTTATACTTTAATTTGGAAACTCTTATACATGTCATTAATTTTATTAAACATTATTTTGTATATTGATATCCATTTCATTGAGTCATAGTATTTATTTATTTGTTTCGGGAGTGTTCATTTCATGAATTTCATGATCAGTTACCTTGAATTCAACTATGGGAGTTGTTTTCAAATGGAATAGAAAACTAAAATGTGGAATTACATGATATTTATTATCCTAAAAGATTTTAAATGGTACCATATATCATTTTTTTCAGATACATGAAATATTTATTTGATAAGACATTAATAATAAATGATTGATTTATTTTGGTAGTTTTTCGATCATCATAAACTAGTTTTGTTTTATTATTTAATATAATGAATATATAGTTTTTATAGAATGATAATTTTTTTAAATACATATATTTTAATATTTTTAAAATATAAAAATGGTTCTATGACCATCCTCAAAGGATAAATTGAAATTCAAAAAAAAATTTGTCTGTGAATGTAGTAAATGTGCACCTAACAGTTGATGTTTTGAATTTTAGAATAAATTTATAGGAGAAGGGAATTGATTATGGATATTCAATTATAATAATAAAATTACATTATATTTATGATAACATAGTTATAATTCCCATTTTTATTGGAGATTTTATGTAAGGATAAAGAAAGAGAAGAAATTGAAAGAGAAATAGTCAGGGTTTTACTTCTTGAGTGCCACTCCCTTGAGAATATATTTAAGGCACATGGAAATGGTCTTCTAGTGACAAAAAATTACTAAAATGTGGGGAAAAGGTTATTTATAGGAATTGGATATAATATAATAAATCATTGAGTCATAGATGGTGTGAGTAAAAGAGGTGGTTATTTGTGGTATTTATGGTGGGCAGAGAGGGGTGTTTTTCATTAGTTTATTAATTTGTTTACCATTTTGGCTCAATAATATCAATAGTGTTGATTATTGGGACTAATTATAGTAAATAGAGAATTTTAGTTTGATATTATTTCTATTTACATCATCTATGACTTAACCAGCGCTAAAAAATTCATTTATTTACTTATAATGTAAAATAACATTAATTTCCATATTTCACAATTCCCCAAAAATTCAACTATTATAGAAAAATAAAAATATTCAACCAAAATAATTTTTAAAAGGTAGAATTAAAAAAGGGACTCAATTTTATTAAAAAAAAATTCTCTGAATTAGAAATTTAATTTTTAAATAAAATCACAATTTATTCAAAAAATATCGATTTAAAAATTATAATTGATTTTACGAAACATTGAAAAATTTATTTAATGTATCATAAAAGTATCTTATAATCTTAAGATAACAAAAATTAATTTTTGTATTTAATTTTTGAAAATTATTTTTTTTAAAACAATATATCATTTTTATAATTTTAAATAAACATTTACTCTTTATAAAAAAACCAATAATTAATTTATCATTTTTTAAACATTTATTTACATGTTTCATGATATAAATATATTATATTTTTATTCATAAGACACCTAAAATGTATATATACTTTCATTGGCGATGTTACTATTCTATTTGGTGGGTTACTATTCATAATGGTAACACTACCATTCCAAATGTAATGTTATTATTCTGTTGGTATAGGTTCATTTATTTCCATAAATATCTTTTATTTAATTCATTATTTATTTATAATTTTTTTATTTTTTCTATATGTGATATTATGTGGTTGATATTATATGACATTAATATAGGAAGGTAATTACTATGGATATATTTTTTTCATTATAGTGATTGTCTTAAGGGTGTAGTCCATTTATAGGGAGATGAGGACTACCCAATAATTTCAGAAGTTCTTTGAATTACTATGACATATATGTTTGAGTTTCATAAGTAGAGAATGTGTTCCACGAGATCTCCCCTCATATAAGAATGTGTGGATTTATCCCGGACAATTGGCTATATCACAGGACCTAGGGGATATTTTGGGTTGATAAGGTGGAATACTGCTTAACCATGTGACTATAGTTATACTGAGAACTTGATGTTTTCGATATGTTTTAACTGAAGAAAAATGTTTTCATTCATTTCTTTATGATTACCTGGATGATCTAGGAATTTTGAGGAATATTTAACTTTCCAAGGATTTCTAGGAACACAATAGTGTTTAACTACCAACAAGGGAAGACCCCTCATGTGAATGTATTTCCCTTTCTGTGCATGTTTATTGATTGTACATGATCCTTCAAGAGATCAGGGGAGTGGGACGCCCAATTGAGAGCATGGTAAACCCCACTTGTGGGTATGTGTCATATTTTTAGAGAAAAATCCTTAATGATGGGAAAATTTAAGATCCCTATTATTTCATTATAAGACAATAGAAAACAGTACGGTATATTTTTTGATCCATGCACTAAGATGATTTATTATTCTAAGTCTAGAGAGCATAAGTTTTTATATAACAAAATTATTAAATATATTATATAATTCTCTTATTTTTTTGGTGAAATAAAGGAATAAATCTCAAACAACGACGTATATGAGAAATCTGAGACCTCTAATAGATCTAGAATATGGGGTTTACCCTAAGGAAAATATATGGTTAGTCAGCATCATACATCCAGTAAAAGGAAAATGTTGGAGGGTGCGCTAAATGAATTAATGAATTAATGAATTTACTTTATTTAATAGACCAAAAACCTAATTGTATTCACAAATATATCTTTATATGATTTTTTATATAGTTATCCTCATAATACTAGGAGTATTATAGGAGGGGTTTTAGATATTTTTCATCATTTGAGGATTGAGGATTGATGAAGAACAGGTCAATGTGGACCATTAGATGTGTGAAAAATAGACAGAGATCGTTTTCCTCATCACATGAAGACACGTTTTCACAATTTTTCAATCCAAACATGAAGGAGTGTATAGTTCCGTTGGGTTATTCCATATTTATCATCCCATTATTAATTAAAATCTATATAGTAACAGATTTATTCATGGGTCGTTCTTTCCCTATAAGTAGGTTTTATTTTCATGGGATTTGAGAATTTAATTTAATTTTTTCTATCATTGGATCATTATTCCTAATTCAAATTTAAATGAATCAATTCCAACCCAAAAATTTGATGAGGTTTATTTCTCATCATTTTCTACATTTATTCTTTGTATCTACACACTTTCATCCTAATAAATTCCTTTTTCTAGAGGTTTGAAAAATTACCGGTATTTGATTACTGCATGATTTTTCTTCAGAAAACAATATTGATAATGTTTTCTTAAGTTTGGTACTGGTGATGTGATCTTGGGAAAATAATTATGTTCTATCATCATAGCTGAATTGAGACCGGTTCACTATTCCTGGTTTCCCTATTAGGTAGGTGGAGATGGAACTGTGAAATAATGTTTGTTTTCTGCATGGTTATGGAGGATGGAATCTTGCCACCAATGATAAGGTGGCTATTTAGCATCACATTTTTGGATTTGTGGTGGTCCATGTGGTAGTCTCTATGGTGAAAGAGACGTGGTTGTAAGAAACATTAATATTCTAGAGTTTCTGAGAAATTCTAAACTATAATCCACATAGTCGAGATGGACACACACCGCGTAGACCCCTCCGTGA
Source organism: Viscum album (assembly GCA_963277665.1). NCBI lineage: Eukaryota > Viridiplantae > Streptophyta > Magnoliopsida > Santalales > Viscaceae > Viscum > Viscum album. The sequence goes on from OY728119.1 coordinate 1,111,054,024, forward strand.
AGCATCTGGGGTTTGTTTTTTTTATTTAAATACTAAAAAAATTGGGATACCCATAAAACATGTTATAACTATCTAGAAAATAAGGCATGTATAGGGATTACATTTCTTGTAAGTTATATGGTGAGCCACGCCGTGTGTGTCAGATTACATGTTATGTAACCCTTGGGAGACAAATCCATATGTCAAAGTAGTAAGTTCCAAGGAACCCATGTGGATTTACATGCGTAGTATGGTGGGGAACACACCATGTTCTATGGAAGCTATGATGAAATGGGTAAATGACAGATTCAAAGTTTCTTCATAGACCTTACATGACATGTGACAAGGAGTGCACAATGTGTACTTTGAAAATTTACTCAAACATGACCAATGTACATGGGAAATCCCTGAGTACATAGTCATGATATGTGGTACATATTTTAAGAAGTATGTAACTCCATGTTCCTAACCTTTATCTTTACATTGTGAACCCCTATTGGAGAAACCGTGTCTTTTGGAGAAATTCTCGTCATGTTAGTATGAGATACAGACAATTATAGTCTTATTGATACATACCATGACCCCTACGTGACCTACCATGTATTCCTAAAAGAGGTAGGATAGAGAAAAAATTGTTCTTAGTTCATATATTTTATAAATAAACAAATAATTTTTAATTTAGTTTTAGAATAAAGTTTATTTTTTAGATTTCTTGTGTTACACGCAACACTGGGTTTTCACAAAATGTGATATACTATTAATATTATTATTTAAATATATCTATTATAACATAGCTATTAAAACTGATCACATGAATATTTGTCAACAAATTTTAAAAATAAATTTTAATGGTATTATATAAGTAAATAATATTGATTAAAATGTACATAATATTTTGTTTAGTCTTTGTATGTTTTTAAAATACAATTTTCTCAAAAAATTATTATATTTTATAAAAAAAATGAAATTAATTTTTCAAACACATAAAAAAATTGTTTGAAAAAATTAACTCATTTTTTTGGAATCTTATTTTCAAATTTATTTAGGATAAATTTTTTATAATTTTTAAAAAACAATAGTTTTTCATTTAATAGTTAAAAATTCTAATTTTTATTAAAAATGATATTTTGAATTAACGAATTTTAAAAGATACATATTAGTTAAAAATGTTTTAAAATATAAATTATTTGAGTTATATTATTTTTTTAAAAAAATTATTTGAATAAAAATAATATTTAATTATGAAATTAAAACCTTCTATATTTGTGAAAATTCCTTATGTCGAAAACCAATTTTTGTTACACGTGTTAGTTAATAATTATAAAAATTTTCCACTTATGTGAATGGTATTTAGTAAAATGGAAAAAATATTTTTAATAATAATAAGACAAATTATATAATATTTTAAACTTAATTTTTGTTCAAAATTTATATGTAAAATAGTAAAAAATTATTCTCAAAGTTAATCCTAAATTGGGTTTACCAAGGGTTAAACTAAAATGGTAATTGTTAAAATTACCTAAAAACTGATCAAATTCATATGTTATGGGAATATTTTGAACTTATATAAAATAAGGTATGAAAATGGTACATTTTAGAAATTTTTTTATTGTTTAAACTATGGTCACACCTTTTTATTTTCAAAACTTTCTAGTGTTTCATATCCCCAACATAAAAAAGGGAACCCCCCATCCTCTCCTCTTAACACTTTAAAAACCCTTTGGTTCATCCAATAACTAAAAATATATATTTCTTAATTACACCACCACATCCGAGAGGCTATTATTTTATAATTAAACCCTTATAATAAGGCATTTAGAACAAACCTAATGAGGTTCTCCCAAGATAAGTTAAATTTCTAACGTTGGGTTTTTTTATTTAATATTACTGTTACAAAAAATATTATTAAACTATGATCATATAATAACAATTTTATATTAATTATAATAAAATTAAATTATTTTAATTAGATAACCTATATCCAAATCCTCTTCTAACAAATGGGAAATGAAACCATTGATCGCGAGTACGACAGACTACATCCAAGCAAACCGATGCAAATCATTTTCAATAAGCACTTTTCATAGAGGTAAATAATGATTGGTTTATCATTTTTTATCTTATATTCATTAAATTAGTATAATTTTTGAATTATTATATCACACATACCTTATGTCATTCCATCCTATGGAAATACGACAACATTATTTGTGTGTGCGGAGGACTACCGCCATGCAATGAAATGCAGTTTTTAATCTTTATTATTTAATAGATGGTAATGTGACAATATTAAATGAATATATTTGATATATATTACATAATAATCAATCACTAACAGTGATATATTATTTACCCTATTTTCTTTCCATCTAATGAGAAAATTGAATCAATGTTCATGCTTACATGTGGCCTACCATCTCTATGACGAGTGTAATTTATTTTGTATCTATAATATTTATGTTTTATTAGACATACATATATAATTAATATATTTGATAATTTTACCATGGTTACAACTATTGAAATTTTTTAACAATGATAATGGTCAAGGGATGACAAAAAACCGAAACATATATGAAAAGTGAAGCATTTTTTACCTGAAACATGATTTTAACATGGAATTATTAATAAAATGTTTATAAAATGTAATTAGTAAATAATATTTGGTGTCATATATATGGGTATTATTATTTAATATATTTATATTTAACCTATATTTAGTATATATGAGTTTTTAATGTGTGTGAATGAATTATATACATAATTTGTGTTATTTCTGGTCTCTCTTTTATTTCTGGGAGACATATAACACATTCTCCACTTATTTCTTTTGTGTGGTGTATATATTTCTACTTTGAAATGATATATCAAGAAACTAGTTATTTTAATGACAATGAGCTTTTTTAGTTTATTATTATTCCTTAATGAGGATGATGATTCAAAAGAAATCAAAACGGTAAGGCTTTTATAATACAATATATATATTTATTGGTATTATTTATGATTATGAATATGAAGATGAAATATCTAGATATATCTTTCAAGAACATCATGAATTTTATTAGCCTATGGTTTTTTAGGAAAATACATTTTATTTATTTAATTTTAATCTCTTTATGTATTCAAAATATCAAATTAATGATTTTAATAGAGATCAACTTTATTTCTCTCTTTAGTAAAAAATCATTTTTCATCCATGTCAAATTTTTCAAATATTATTTTAAAAAAATGTTCACAATTATCTGAATATTTTTAAAGTAATTTTTTTAATTTTTTTACTTTTTATAAAATGTTTTAAAAGGAATATTGTTTTCATATTCCAAAAAATTATTTTTTGACATTGTACAAAAAATATGAAAGGAATATTCATATTAAAAAATACCGATTGAATAGTTTTTTCAAAAATCATGAATGATCAATGATTTAAAACATCCTTTAATCATTTCAAATTTTATTTTTAAGGTAAAATATTCTATTTCAATTTGTTAAAATTTTCAGATTTCTAATAAAATTTTTAATGGTGGAAATGTTATTTTCCTCAAGAAATGTTTTGAGTGATATTTCAAAAAAAATTCCATATAAGATGACATCCTTTAATGTTACTTAAGTTATACTGGGGATATGATCTAATAATTTCATACATATTATTTATCCAAATGTTTTATGTTTATGATGGAAATATGTTTATTAAACACATTATTTTCCCATGGCCTATACTATACTGAAATGTTTATGAAGCCCATTACTTTTTATGGGTTTCATTATGATCTATGTTTTATAATTTTTTGGAACATTTATATATGTTTTTCATTATGTGATTTTGGTTACTTTATGACCAATGATTGAGTTTATTTTAAAACCAATACTGTGTGGGACCTATATATCCCACCATTAAATTAGGTAATGATTGATATTTTATGAGATAAACAAGACTATACTAGAAAATGAACCCAATTTAGTATGGGAATTTTTACACTATTATAGTCTTTGAAGTGAACTGTGACTACTAAAATGGTTTGGGTATTGATCCCATTATACTATGAATTTTTTTTCAATGCTCCTTGACTATTATGTAAATTATTTTCTATAAATTTGTGTATGAAACCAATCTATGTCATTTTCAAATTTCATGATCTTATGGTTCATGCTCTTTGATTCCGTTATTATTTAAGTCTTATGAACTAATAAGAGATGTTCCAAGACTTGTGTTTTTGAAATATTATTTTTACAGTTTGGTTTTGAAATTTTATTCCCTTATTATCAAACCCTTATGCTCATGCTATATTGATATCAACTTTATTTACCCTTTTTGTAAATTTGAGATAATCCTTTATTATTCCATTTTCCCCTTGATTATGAAAAAAGGTTGTATGTATGATATGTCTAAGAAGGGTGATTGTTTTAAAGAATTAGTGGGAAATTATATTTTTAACCTATAAACCATTTATTAGGTATGCAGGATTCCAAGGTTACTAGACCTATATGATTCTAGAATAGATAATTATGTTATGTAATGAATATTCATCTATTAAGATGTAATATATATATATATATATATGTGTGTGTGTGTGTGTGTGTGTTTGTGTGTGTGTGTGTTTGGGATGTTTGGGTCTTTACAAGTATGATCATGGTTGTTTTGACTCAAATAGTTTCCATATAGTCTAGTATCATTTGGATTTTTTCCCCTGCTCTATACCTAATAGGGTATAGTGTTTAATTACATCCTCAATGTAATATTGTGATCCCCTTTAGAGGATGAGTCCACAATAGTGTTCATTGTGTCCCTTTATCTTAACCGGGGTGTGATCCTCTATTATTCCATATTTTACCCAGGGTGGGGATTGTTGTATCATCATGAACAACATACAGAATGCGTAGATTACTTATAAAATATGTTAATCCAATATTATTTTCAGTATCATAATTCAGATGAACCCACCTTTATAATTCTATTACAATATGGTTTTTTGTATCCGCTAGTGACCCTGGTTGTGATCCCATAACTGGGTGTCAATTAATTTAAAGTTCCATTATATATATTATCTGGTGAGAATTGATGAGGGTGGCCTCTCAGGTGAGCATCATTATAGAAAACATGGTTCAGGGAGTGGATTCTATTGAATACGAATTACCTTCATTCCTTGAGAAGAATATTTTGGGTGGTTGTATGACCAAGAAATCATTGAGACATGAGGCCTATATAGAGAATACAAGGTTGTTTTTCTATTCTTATTGCTATGTATAATATCCTAGTTGACATATCTTGTGACGAGGTAACTAATATCTATATTTGTTAGGCTTGTTGATTTCAGGTTATCCTACAGAGTATTATTATACTATCACCCACATGGTCTCTTTCAAAAAATTTCATTTATTTTATACATGACATGCATTTATATGGAGTCTTAAGAAGACCATTAGATGGAATACCATTAATGGGGAAATACAGAATGATGATTATATCTATGTTTCATTTTATAGTATTCCCCTTGTATATAGTAGGATAGACACTTTTATTAGATTTTCAGTGGTATTTTAATTTTCCATTTATTTTTTTCTATATTTCTATTATTATACATTGATGTGGGATAGATTTTTTGCATGCAATGTGGTTCCGATAATATTTATCCTTTAAATGTTGAATGGGTTTTTGACATGTGTTTGTGTATTGGTAAATTGGATTGAGTCCTCCCATATGTGAGATATATATACTCAATGATGGTCCATATAACCTTTCATATCAGTTGTGGTATTAGGGTTCACAATCAAATTACCACCATTCAGGTGGCATGTGGTGCATCAGGTCATGATTAATGGTGGAACAGGGTACCAGTTATGGTGATGATATTAGTAGATATGTCTGAGGCTGCGATGGTGGCATGAGGTGTTGGTTAGGATGATGTTATTGGAATGAGATTCTATTGTGTTGTTATATATTGTGGTTTCAGATAAGGAACTTGTACTGATAGAATGAGTTGAGGATGATATTTCCCATTATTATTTTGATGAAAGTTGGTATGTTATCTTGATAACGAATATGATTGTTCAATGATAATTTCTTGGTGCGCTTACATCCTTGAATTTTTTTTCTGTTTTACTATTTAAATATGTTTTGTACATGTGGATATAAAGAAAGTGGGCATAAATAATATCATGTCATGTTATATTATGAAACATAATAAGACCATGGTGATTAGTTAGTTCCACACAATATAGATAATATCTTTGTATGGTATATGAGATCCTTTAATTTTCATTCTTATGGTAACTCAATTGATAATGGTTCATAGGATGATTGGGGAATGTTATGAAATGTTAATTTGAAAACCTTTGAATGTAATTTTTTTAATCTATGGTAAATAAGAAATTATATCAGTTGTATCGATTTCATGAGTTTTATCTGGTGAATAAATATTTGTTAACAAACATTGCAAAGAAAATTATATCTCTATAAAGTTCATTATTTAAGACTAATTCTTTATTTGTAATGCTTGTGTCATGTTAAATTAGAAGTTATTTGTATTAATATTAATCTAATTTATCTAATTATAATTGTAGTTCTGTTTCATTAGAATAAAAATAATTTGATGAAATCATGTTTTAAATTTTCTTATAGTTATCAATTGTTTAAAATTGATGTCGTGGGTGGATAAATTTAAATTTATTATTTAATATAAATTGACTTGAATAATTTATCTACAAAAATTATTATTTTTTCATTATAATTAAAATATATTTCGAAAATTAATTTTTGTGGGAAATGTTTTTCTTTAATAATTAAATATATATTTCAATGAGAGTTAAAATTATTGTAAAAAATTATTTGAATTTTTTTTGAAAGTATATTCAAAAGTGTCTTGGAAAATATTTTATTGCCATGTTTTGAAATTTAATGTGTTTTAATGTGAAATGTTTTGTATCATGTCTAAAATGTAAAGGGTCATTTGAAAAGCAAGATGAATTTTGAATGTTATGAAATGAAATTTTATGGAATGAGAAATGAGAATAAATGATTTATAGATCTTCATTTAATAAAATGACTATGTAATTTTTTTAATGGGTTAATAATAATAATTTTTTCTATTGATTAAAGAGACATGTTTTTTGTTTTTAATAATATGAATTGATTATTTTTGGAAGTGTTCCACAAGTTATGTTGTTTTTTTGTAACTATTTGATTATTATATATTACTTATTGTGTTTTAATGTCAATCAATGTGTCATTTTTCTTGTTTGAGAGGTATCCTTCGAAGATATTGCCTTTATAGGTTTTCTTGTGTTATAAATGTAGTGTGATAATTGACTGTAATCCCACAAGGTGGATAATTAATCTCTACTCACTTCCCTCATACTCCTAATTTTGTTTTAATTTTCAAGGATGATAATTGTTTAGGAGTCATAAAATTTAATGTTTTAGAATATTCATGGACCTTCATTTACTCTTCTTGGATAACTGGTTGTCTGGGAGATGTTTCAAAAAAATAGATGCTGTTTTAAAATGAATTTATAAATTATATAATAGTTCTAAAATTATTTTACAATTATTAACATAATTTTAAATCTCTAAAAGTATGTATAGAAATTAATTAGAATGTTTTGAAGTGTTTTTGTGATATTAGAAATGATAATATATTATTATTTTAATTATTTATGTGTTTTTTAGTGGAAATTAATTATTTTGAAATATATTTATGTCCTTACACATGTCTTTACTATTATGTATGGGTAATAATTTTTTTATTTTGTATTGTAATGGTAAGAGTGAGTTTTTGACTCTTCTGTATGGTTATCACACTACTTTTTAACGGTAAATGAGAGTTTCTAATATTACTTTGAAGGTAAATATTTCCGGTTGTCTCACTTATGGGTACTTCCTAGATTAGTAATGTTAATATGTGGTTTTATTAAGTCACATAAGGGTAATATAGAGTTGTGTAAGGTTAAATCCACATTTCTAAGGCTTGGTTAATGGTAAGATGTAGATTTATATAGTTTTATAATGGCACCTCCATGAGTTGTGTAATGGTAATCCATAATTAAGCAAGATATGAAGGGGTATCTCCCCTGTTTTGTAAAAGTAGCACTGAAATCTTAAAGGATGGGTATGGGTACTCATGTAATGATGGAGTTTCATAAGGGTATTCACATATTATTCAATCGAGTTTTCTAAATCTTATATAATGGTATGAACTAGATAAACATAAATAAAGAATAATCTATACATAATTTTAATGTGGAATTTTAAAATATTACATATGAAAAAGCCAGATTTACCCTCATGTATTCCCTTTCAGGTTTTAGTGCAAGGGTAAAACAAGTTACCATTACATTACTTATATATCCTTGATATGGGTAATGATTATTACACATTTTTTGATCATTTTTTCATCTATATAAATTGAAACCCATATAGTCTTTTTCGATGAATTTTAAATCTCTAAATCAGGGATTTAAATTTCATTGACTCATTAAATAATTTATAACTCTTTTTTTTAAATTTTTTATTCAATTAACATCTATACCTTAAGGTTATTCCTTGGCCCAAAACTACCAATGGACAAATAATATAAAAGAAATATTAAAAGACTCTAAAATAAAGGATCATATTACAATCTTTTTCTTGAAATTAAATAAGAGAAAAAGGAAGGCCTTCGAACCAGGTAATGTCTTGATTTAATCCCATGTTGGTAAGACCATTTTCAAGCTTGTTTTCTTACAGATAAAAATGTGTGATGATATAGTTATGTTTGATAATATAACAGGTGCATTCCATCCAACGAGTAGTAATTGTCCAAGAAAGATGAGTTATACCATTACAAATTGCTTGAACAATAGTTGTTGAGTGAATTTCAATCCAAAGGTTGTTCCAACAAAAGAGCTTAGAAAAGGCAATAACATGTATCAAACTCCACATATTGGATTTAAGGGAGATGAAAATGACACATTTACCAATAAATCACCCATGTATCTGACTGAGGTGATTCCAGAAAACAACACCACACCCTGGAGGAACCAGATTGCCCTGGTAGGCTCCATCAAGATTGATTTTGATCCATCCTGGCAGGGGGCTCTCCAGAACACCTCTAGAGTGCAATGTGACTGACCAAAACTTCTTTTAATCCTTAGATGCTTTAGGATACCAAGGTCATGCAGGTTGTTGTGGTAATGTCTTTTGAATCAAGGCAGCTTCATGTATGGAAATGAGGATCTTCACCAGACCTACATTTTGTTTAAAAGAGTAATATTTATGAATAATAGAATTCTGATCATACCATATCACATGGTCTAGATCCACAATCATAGTAAGGAATAGGTTCCTGATTTTCTGAGAGCCTTCAATTTCTGAAATTCTTTTATGTTGAGCTTTCACAGAATCAAGTATCAACCATTTGTAGTCAAAAATTTCAAAAATATAGATCCAAAGAGGATAAGAATTTCCACAAGATACAAAGATATAGTTTGCATATTATTTATGTTCATTACAAATTTTTCATTTAGAGCAGAGTTGGATGCCATAATATTGGAGGAAACATTTATTAAAAACCCTTTTATGAGAACGATTCCAGATGAGATTGAATATTGAATGTTATATATAAGGTTTTTTGAAATGTTTTAACCTACTGTAATCATAGTTAGAGTTACATAAATAGTTATTGTAGAAATTTTTTGAGTTAAGAATACCATTATAAGTAGTTCCTCTAGTTAATAAATCATTAGTGTGAGCGAAAGAGTAATTTTTAATGATGTTCAGAATAATATATGGGAGGTGATCATGTTGAGAGTTTAAAATGTATCTGATAAAGTTGTTGGTATTATTAGGGGTTTGATCGGGAGATATCATGGAAACTAATGGCATGCTAGTCCACTAATCCAACCAAAATTTCATGGAGAAGTAAATGGAGAACATCCATATAGAATTATTCTTAATATTGGTAATTGAGAATTTGATGGAAAACCAAATTATTAAATTATTGAAGTTTGAGTAGCCCATTTTATGTTTCTCAATAAACCTTTTTTTGAGAAAGGTAACAACTTTAGAAGTATTATGAAGAATGATCCATGTGAGTCTTTCATGAAGGGCATAATTAAATTATTTTATATTTTTTTAACAAATACCAACATTTCTTATGGACATGCAAGAAGTTGAACAAGGAACAATCACATGTTTTCATTCCAGAATACTACCAGTCCAGAAGAAGTTCATTATGGAAGTGTTTTTTTAAATGAGACCAACATGCCATTTTTATATCATTGTGGAGAAAACCCTTCTGGAGACAATAGTGTATTTAACAAGGACAGTAATACCTTCCATAGAGAGAGTTGTACCTTTCCAAGAAGATAGATGATTTAGAACATGTCCAATAATAGTTTCAAAGTGAAAATCATTTGGTTTTCCACAAAAAAGGGAACAATCAGCTAATTGAAAGGAAGTACACCTTCATTCAGACCAAGGTCACAAATAATGTAACATTTTTTTGTGGGAGGGAAGTTCTTCTAAAAACAGATGCAATATTTTTTCTTGATAATGGTTTGAAAAGAAACCTCTTCATTGTGTGAGAGTTCTTTTTTAATAACAAGAATGTTTGTTTTATCTACTTTAAGGAAATATATGACGTTGTCATAAAAAAAGACGAGTTGGATCATTCATGTTTCATAGAGAGATATATGGGCTTAGGTTTGTATTGGTCCACCAGAAATTTGATCAGACGATTGAGGTAATATTATGTTATTAAGAAGAGAATGGAAAATAGGGGGCACATTTCTTAACACCTTTGGTTCATTTAAAATATCCCTCGAGAGATCTATTGATCCAAATGGAGATAGAGGTTTAGTTTAAGAGAGTTCTTATTGTAGTGATAAAAGAGGTGTTGAAACCAAATACTTGATGGGTTTTGAAGATAAAACTCTATTCAATGGTGTCGAACGCATTTATGATGTAATGTTTAATAGCTATGTTTTTTCCTCTGTTAGTTTTATTTAAATTATTGACACACTCAGAGGAAAGGCAAATATAGTCTTGAATGGATCTAACCATTATAAAACCAAATTGGTTCCAGGAGACAATTTTGTCTGTGATATTGCAATGTCTATTGGAAATAATTTTGGTTATGATTATAAAAAGGGTTTTGATAAGAGAAATTCATCTAGAGAAATTAATCATAGAGGAATTATCCACTTTCGAGATCAATGTGAGAAACTAGGAATTCAGAGCCTGAGGGAGAACAACATTGGTGAAGAAGGATTTTACATGTTTACAAACATAAATCTAAATCCCATCTCATTAAAGTTGAAATAAACCATTTTTGACGCCATAAGGACCTATAGAACTCTTGGAATTCAAACTAAAGTCAATGTACTTGATTTCATGACCCAGTGGAGTGTTGGGAAGGAACGAGTTTTCCTCATTTGTGATCACAAGAGGAATGACCTCATGAAGGTGGTCTTGGATTATATTAGGACCATTGAATATGGATTCATAGAAAGTGATGATACAATGAGCAATATCATCTTCATTATTAAGGAGCATGTCCCCATAAACTAAAAAGGTCAACAGCCTATAGGCCTTCTTGATTAATTGAAGATATTTTTAGAATTTAGTATCTCTATCACTATATGTAAACAATTTAACTTTAAACTCTTGTTTTCTCATAGTTTCTTTGAATGTGAGAAAGGAGTTGACTTTGACCACAATGATTAGTTCTTGATAAGGGTCTGAGTTAAGGTAAGAGTAGGTTTTTGTGTTTGGTATATCATTGATATTTTTCTCAAGAATCATGATGTTATTATTAATTTGTCTGTCTCTAAAGTTGTACCATGTTCTTAGAGTCTGTTTTAGATGTTTTAATATGAGATTACTGTCATGGAAATAATTGTTATGAGATATTGAGGACCAATATTTTTCGATGATATGAGAGAACTCATCATTAGAGAACCACACATTATTAAATCTATAAGCTAAACGAGGTATCATGTATTTGGTGAAGACACTAAACAAGATGGTGGGATGATCCAAGTTTAGTCTATAAAGAGTGGTAATGAATATAGTGTCTCATTTATCTAATCTATGGACATTAGTGAAGGCTATATCCTGTATGGTGGTAACTAATTTATTGTAGTGTATTCTATATCAGGTGCATTTTGCACCAGTGAGATTGATTTCAATGAAATTGTTTTCATCTATTGAGGTTTGAAATTCTCTCATGGAAATAGATGAATGAGAAAATCTAATTGTCTCTCTTGAGTTGAGAATGGAATTAAAGTCACCCCAAAAAAACCAGGGTGCATTAATGTTAATGCCAATGTATGAGAGATCATTCAAAATCATTCTCCTTTCTAAGTATCTATTTTCAGAATAAACAAATGTGATGAAAATTTTTGTTTCATCTATATTAAAATTTCAAGTAAATATTTGGTTATAGATATTGAAAACACTAATATTTTGTAATGAAAAGTGTGAAAAATCCATAAATATTTGGCATTGTGGTTATTAGTGATTTCACGAGAAAACACATTATATTTTAACATAAATAAGTGTATTTTAAGGAATATATAATTTTTTGGCTCTACAGTAGTAAATAATAAAGGATGATTAGTGTCAATCATTATCTTTAACACAATAAAAGTGTCAGAGTTAGAAATACCCTGACAATTCTAAGAAAGGATCTTCATTAAAACCTAGGATTTGAGTTTCATCTCCCATTAATCATTTTTTTCAGGGCCATTATTTTGAGAATATCTTCTAACCTCTTGTGTATTATTAGATGTATTTTCATATTTATTCCTATATTTGGTGTCATTCTTTGTTGTAGGATTAGATATTGGATCACTTATAAGGGGAATCCCAAGATTTATTTGAACACAACAACATAGAATTAGTATTGTGGTTCAAAATAGAATTCAGTGACTCTATAAAGAAGTACTTACTAATTATATGTATAGAAATAGATACACCTAGTGGATATGAAGAGTCTGTGTGTTGTTCTTGGACATTTCCCAGTTCAAAGGGAAAACACTACATCTGATCCGTAGAGTCATGCATAACCTGCATGAGCTTGAAGTACTGTATCGATAATTTGGTACATTGTTGAACAGATTCAGATGCCATGATTATAGAATTATAGTACATAGATAGTGTATCTACCTAGGTTTCCTTAGGAATAAATTCCTCAAATCAGCATGATTTTCAATAGGATTAATGTGAGTGGAGATAGCCTAAACTAGTTAAGAATTTTTCATTTTGATTTCATTCTTTGCCCTTAGGTAAATTTCTTTGCTAGAAGGATGTATCATTGAATCCTTAAGGATAAGGACTGTAGGTTTCATATTAAACTACATAAAATAAAAAATATCATCACTACTATGAATAGGTTGAGACCCATCAAAATAAGAATTTATAGCAGTGAAGATGATTGTGTCTGGGTCATTTTCTTTCTCCCCCAGGTTTTTCTATGTCTATCTACTTAGTGAAACTACTAATATTTTGGAATTTTGTAGGAACCTCTTCCAAGGGTGTAATAGATTATAATTATTTGGTAACAGTTTCAGTCACGTTAGTAGTATTTTGTTGTACTTTTTCATGAGAGTCCTTCTGGTTAGACATATATTTTTCAGTTTTTGTACTGTGTCCATTCGAATCATTAATTTTAGGGAAAATAATAGATGAGTCTTCATCATGGGGTATATAGTATAAGTTATTGGTTTTGTTGTTGGATTCATTATTTATCTCTAAAATATTAGTGACATTTAAAAGGGTGGGGTTCTGGATCTATCCAGTACCCAAATCTTGGGTGTGTTCCTCGATAGTATGAACTGAAACTATCTTAGAGAAATCACTATTATGAAGAGTTGCAGTGCATCTGATGAAAGAGTTTAAATTCACTTGTTCATATGTATTATCCCTATAACTCTAGTTATGATCCTCATCTTGTATGATGATAGATCTTGAAGCCTGACTAGGGTGACAAGTATTGGATACTTCCTTTTCATTGGATAGCTTTACAGTTTCAGAAAAAAGATTTTTTAATTCTTCCAAGAGGCCTTGGACATTAATTGAGTTTTCGTCCTCTTCAACAAAATCCCCCAGTTTACACCCGAGGTAACCCTTATTTGTGTCAAATTGTTTTTTCACCCAGAATTCATCTTTCTTTTTGGGAGGTTTAGATATTTCCCTAATGGGAGAACTATCTTATCTATTTCTCCATGTTTCCTTCTAGTCATTTTCAATTTCCTGGATTACTTGTCCTCTAATCACAGTACAATCAGATATTGTATGAACCATGATCTTACAAAGGTCATGGAATTGAGATTTCCTCTCATATTAAATCTGAATTTCATATTTTTATTCATTCTTAGTGAAATTAATTGTATTAGAGAGATTTTTATCGATGTTGATTTCCACAATAACTCTAACAAAGAGTCCTAGGTCGACATTTAAAGTTATGTGGTCAATTTTTAGTAGATACCCTAAGAGGGAGACAATATCAATCAGAATTTTTGGGTGCCAAAAAAACCAATTAAGGCCATGGATTTTAATGAAGTCATGTTCCATTTTATTCTTATATGTCTGCAGATTGAAAGTAGAGTCCCTGTTTGAAATTATAAATAATCCAGATTTTAGATTAAGGTTTCTAGTATTCCAAACTTTATCTAAGTCCTCTTTTTATTTTACTATTATGTGTATGTAGCCTTTTCCTATTGGAATCATTTTCTAGTTTGAAGAATTCCAACTGTGAGAAAATGCATATGAAATTCAGATAAAGGCCAAGGGTGATCACCTTTTAGGTAGGAGACACAACCCATGTCAGAATATTTTCACAATTGTGTGCATTGTTGAAGAGAATTTGGATCCGCATCCACTAAGAACCTATCAAGTCTCTTGAGAAGGGGAGGCTCAATATTATTTTCTTTTATTGAATCAATACTCCTCAGAAAATCTAGAAATAATATCCCTTAGAATCTATTAGACAAAGGTTGGGTGAGATCATTTTCTTCAGAGGTGTCCTCTGTATGGATTTCTGTGATAGGATCTTGAGAATGTGGCACTTGTTTCTTCCTAGGAGTCATGACATAATGAGATTAAAACCTCCATATCATGAGGAAATCCTCTATGAATGATGAGATTGAAAGATTTGGGAGAATTATCCCTACTTTCTTGATGTTTTTAGTGATATGTGGTCTCCGATATCTCTAAATTCCTATTTCAATTGATATTCCTTTATTGGTCTAATAGACATTGAATTCCGATCTATAAACTATTAGTAAAAATAAATGGGGGTTTTGACATTATATCTTCTATGTACACATTTTTTATACTTTTATAAAATTCATGATCATCATCATCTCAATTTACATAAAATTATATGAATATTGGATGATTAAAAACCATCCATAGAGTCTTAGGAGTGTTCTGAAACATGTTAGAGCCCATTTGGTGATGAATTCCAGTTTTTGGATGGTCGATATCCTCCTCTATCTTGTATCCTTTGTGTGTTTTATGAGTTTTGTACCATTACTAGGCAAGGTATCCTTCATATTTATTCTATTTTAATACATAGGCCTGTCCCATATTTTTTTTATCTAGTATGAATATGGTATGCATTGGTATAAAATAGATAATCAATTTGTTATCTAAAATTGAATGGAATGGAAGTTTAAACTAAATTTTACCAAGTTTCTCCTTGTGGAAGATAATTATTTCCTGAGAATGTATTATTGAATTCATATGGAATTATTATTCTTATTATCTCATGATTTTGTATTCTATATTATTGAATGATTAACCCAAAAATATATTGTGATAATTAGATAGAGATAGTTAGTAATTGTTTTCTTGATTGGGGAGTTATTGTATTCTTTTACTTGTTTTATAGTGTTGTTTTAAAGACTATACATATTTTTTGAGTTTAAGAAAATAATGGATTATTGGAACCTGGTTTACATACTGATTATTGTAGATTATGAGAGCCATGATGCAATTATATTATTAAGATCTATCCGTTTTAAAAGGGATTAATAATGTATTTATGTTTTATGAACTAGTTTACTATATAAATATTTAATGATATAATAATAAAAAATTCTAAAGATGAGATAAATTTATGGAATCCCATAATCTATATTTTAATTGATCTTAAAGATGAAGTGTATTTTTATGTGTCTAAATTTGATGATGTGAGGTTTTTGTGACTTGTGGTTGGAGTTAGGTGGATAAAATATAATGATGGTTGGATTATGTTTTATTGGGATGATTTTTGGTAGGGGTTGGAAATAATAAGTTGAAAATTAGCCAATTTTGTTTAATTTGAATATGGAATAATGATAAATTAATGTAAAAATGGATGAAATTTGATGTGATTAATTGGTAACAATTAATTTGTTGTGGGGTAATTGAATTAATTGAATTATTAATTACACTGAAACGACATGGATTAGAACAAATAAATGAACTCTTGGATTAAAATGTGAAGCATTATTAATTTGGATATTGGTAAATATTAAATGAATGTTTTTGACTAATAAATATGATTTTAATAGAAAAATAAGTAAATTGTATTAACTTGAAAAAAATTGTTGAGTGTGTATTATGGTTTAGGTCATGCTTGTGTGGTGTGATTCATTATAATGTAGTAGTGAAAGTGTAGAGGTTGTAAGGAATTTTTGGTGATGTTGTTAGTGGAATGGTATTCTTATTGAAAAAATATAGTTCAATATTTTGTGTGTGATAATTATATATTATTTTTTATTGGGATTTATGAACACCCCCTTCATCATTGATAACTTTGACCAAACACACAAATGTTTTGGAGGTTTTTTCCAACATCCAGATGGAGATGTAAAATTGGTGGTTACCCCATCTTCCACACTCTCTAATCAAGGAATGATTGACACACACAACATATGATTTCCATAAGTTAAAATTTCCCTGGTGATGATGCTTGATGAGATGATGAGGTAGTTCTTGGTTGGGTTCATTGACAGTATGAGGAGGGAACAAGGTTAATTTCATTCATGTTCATGATACAATACTACTATAGTTACAACTTTGGTTGTGATGACATTGGTGTATTCAGGTGATATGTGATATGATATCACAGTTGCCTTTGGGTGAGATGTGATGGATTTGATGAGGTGTATTTAGGTAGGACTATACAGATTAGATGGGTTCAGAGATGTACGATGGTGGGGTATGAGAGAAGAAAACAAGTGAGAAAGTGGGGAAGAGTACCCTTTAATCAATATGATTATTATTATGTTACTTTATTTGGATGAATTATCTTGTGAGAGTACGTTAGTGAGGATAATATTGGTTATTTGACCTATTTAGTTTTTTTGGATCTATTGTTATCTCACAGGTGCATTAAAATGATCTTTCACATGTGTATAGGAGGATTTAGGAATGATCCCAATGAGTTTACATATTATGATCAACCTACATATATATATATACTATATTCTGGTTTCAAGGAGGAATTTTGGGATTAATATGGAAAATAAATTCCTTGATGTTGGAGTTGTTTTTGAGTTACTACAATTAGATTTTATTTGTTATTTTATATGGATACATTCTTTGTATTCATATGATATTACGTGCTTGATGAGATATTGTGTATTTTAAAATTTTAATGTATTACAAAGTTATTTGGTGGTTGATATCCTATATCCTAATCCGATTTTTCTTTTTAGTGAGGGAAATGTGTCCTATATATGTGACCTTATTTATACCCTTGGTTCTAGTTTCCAACTCGATGCTTAATTTATGCACGAATCTAGAGTTTCTATCTTATTTTATATATTTTTAGCTTAGGAGGGGTACCTTTGGAGGGAAGGGGTCAAAATAATTGGGGAGATGACACCATTATTTAGTTTTTCAATCCAAAAATACATTTCAAGATACTCATATTGTTCCTATTTAATCCTAAACACTGTATTAGGAATATCATCCTCTTTTACTTGAATTTGGTGGTATAATATTCGTAAGAAAATTTTGTAGAACAATTTTACACCCCTTAACTGATAAAACAAGTCATCAGTACTCAAAAATTGGTATATATTGTTCTCATTCACCTAGTTCAATATCATGAAGTCTACACATATTTGATGAATAATGTCCTTCTTTGTGAACAACACCAGATCTCAACATGGAGAAATTCTCATTCATATAAGACACTTTACCTCAAAGTACTCAATCTATATATTTAGTTCATTCAAATCAACCAGTTCTATTTTTTTGTATTTATCTATCTAAATTTTTCCCCTAAAATGATTTTGATTGTAAAATAAATTCCATTATATAGAGGGAGTTTTAAAAAATTATTTGAAAATACATCCTAATATAGGTCCACCATAGAAGGAAAACTGGGGTAATTTATTTCATGATATATTTCAAGAGATATGATTTCTCTTTACACTGTAACAACACTAAAATGACTTCTATATAGACACATTATAGTTTCCCCAACACCCACATAATAAGTCAAAAAACCTTCTCCCCTTATGTGTAGTAAAGGATACTCATCTCCTATAGTAGTCAATGTTCACCTTATAATTTTTCAACCAATCCTTGATGAAAATCACCTAAAAACTAGTTATATCAAATATTGTAAAGTCCCAAAAATATTCATATCTAATATAATATTGTGGGACATTCTGTAAATATTTGGACATGATCCACTTTCTTCCATATGTTTTTATCTATAGAAAGCAACTCAGAAGGTAAATCAACTTGAAAATAATTGCAAGAAATAAATTGAGAATATATAAATGAATTATAAGATATTATATCAAGCATAGTAGTAGATACTATATATGTGATCAATTACATACCTCATATTGTTTATGGTGTCTCTTCACCACTAGCTAGAACCCAGTCCACTGCATAATCTCTTCTTGGATTAACTCTATAAACTCCTAAGCATGATATAACATTTCTATATACAAAATTAGGTCATTATAGAAAATGTACTTGAGGGTTACCCAAGTAATAGCCTCAGATATTCTCAATAGGAAAATGACACCCCACTGCATCCGAGAGGTCCCCAAAATAATGGAAGAAACCAAATTTACATGTCAATCATTTGAGGTATCCACTAATTAAAATATCCCCTCGATGTCATAAATTCAGTACTCAACATCTAGATGGCCTCTAGTGTCTTGGAATGTTATAATATGATGAAGATACATGTCTCAGTCATAATTTTCCTTTTTATTATGAACTTCTCAGCCTAAACATGCACTATGTAGATGACTCTTATCTAAATTGTTTTGTCACCTAAACCATTGGAGTAGGTATATAAGCATTCTTATCTACATAATTTTATACATATTTCTATGAAATATGGGAATTCTCCCTTATAGGATCGTTATGACATGCTTCCTTCCTCAGTCCCATAAGGCATCTTCTTAGAGAAATTTTTATCATTACAATGTAATGATGATCATTTCAAAAAATTATTACTTGATATACTAAGCTAAGCAGTTTATTGAAAGACACTAGGGATTTATATTGAAAATATATTCCTAATTCCTATCCAAAATAATAAGTTATCAACCTACCAATACAACTTAAAGATAAATCTTAGTTCTCTATACTTACACATTAGTCAACTTCATATACATATAGTAACTAGAACGCTCATGTTCATATAATTTAAATGTTAACACGTCGTATCCAGAAATAAAAAATCACAAATAATGAAATTTAAATGAATTTAAATGTATAGTAATATATATGTCTGTATATGAAATGTTATCCCTCATTCCTCTTACCTATTAAAAAATTCACCCAAATCCTATAAATTCTAAAAAAACAGACTCACAATTGAAATAAAATCATAAAACAAGAATTATAAATATAGTCCCATCACTGCTAACTCAAATTTTTTTCATATAACAGCTATCTAATATGTTATTTCCCTCTTTTACCTAATTTCCACATTTCCAAAATCCTTATACCTTCCCTATTAATTTTCATGATAAAAATTTAGTAAAACCACCATTAATTCCACTTTGTATTGTCTGAAACAGAACCACCCACTCCAGGATGGAGTTCCATATAACCTCATGTGTGCCTCCACATAAGAAAGTGATATACAACTAAATGTAATCATAAAAACATCGTTAATGGGAATACTATTACATAAATATCAAAATCAAAAATAAAAAAATAAAGAAAATAGTAATAACATAAGAGATAAAATAATTGTGAGAAAAAATATGCTATAACAGATGATAAGGTTGGTATATAATATCATGTAATGCTATAAAAAACGAACCCCAAAGTGTATGTTAAACTATAATATAAGAAAAAATAGAAAATTAAATAAATTACCTTTGAAAACACTCCTGTTTCCATCACGGTACCACCTCTGAACCCCATGCTTCATCCCCTATTCTCTCTTTTATTGGGACCTTATTCTTTCTTTGATCCCTTTTATTGAATTATACAAGTGTATTGAGATTAACATGATGGGTGTGATTATAAATCTTGATGGAATACACCAATTAATCCTTACAATAATCCCACATGTATAGGAGGTGTATGATTTGATAATAGATAAATGTAAAAGAAGTTGACAACCAATCACAAATTGAGCGGTTGTGTGTAAACCATGTTCCCACAAACCTCAACCATTCCTACATTGGCTTCATGTTGGATGAATTTTCAAAATGGATGTTTTGACTATCATTTGATAAAAATTACTCCACTTATATCCCATAGTATCTATAAGTCTAACCAATCATGGGTCCATCCATAGGGCTATCAGGCCCAATCTTTATCATGGGTCAGACCATAAGGTAATTATACCCCATCTATATCTCAGTTTGGGGCAGATGTCCTTCAAATACATGAAAAACCTCTAGGTTATAATTTAGTCTATTTCACCTATTCCTTATGTCTTGGTCCATAATCCTTATCAATTCATGTCACAACAGCTCCCCCTATAAGGGATAACCATGTCACGACAATCCACCTATCATCTTATATCAGAAGAAAAACCACCAAGGTCTTTTTATTCACACCTATTGGATAATAAAAAATATTGAAAAAGCATAACATATCATCTGTGATTATCATTATCCACACACACACATATGATCAAACTCAATGATAGTTTTCACAATCTATTACACATGCTATCAATATCAAACATGGGTTTCAATGACTATTCATGCACACAAATGTAATCATACTAAATCATGGGTGTTAACGCATAAAAGATCATAACATCATATCATGATAATTATAAAAAATTGAGATCTATTTGGTAAGTATATTTCCATCTAAGGAACATAAATATTTTCCAAGAGATTATTTCAAAATCATTTATGCACTCCAACTCAATAAAACCCACATTCCAATGGTCCTTATAACCAATTGAAATGAAAAATAAAATTGGAGAAAATGGTTTATAGAATGGGATAGAAGAATGGAAACATTACCAGAGTGTAGAGTGACATAAAATTACCTAAAAACAAGAACTATGAATGGTGATACTGGAAGTGACTAAGGAATAAAACATATAAATTTCCAAAACAATGATTGGATATGGAGATTCTGAGATCCCAATGAATCTAGATCAATATGAAAAAACCTCCATCTCATAAGGTCAGATCATATAGTAATGTCAAATTAGGATAGGGGTGAGAAGAATGAGGTCACCCTAGGTAGAAGTAAGAATGATTGGACAATTCTCACCCTAAATTTGTTTGGATCTAAGAGACTAAAAAGAGGTGGGAAAATCAATTCATTTAAGGAATTACATTTTAATAATGATTTTAACACCCCTATTAATGATAAATAAATAAAAAATTTAAACACATGAAATCCAAAAACCTCAGTGACCAATTTTTATATTTTAAATTTTTATACAACCACCTATATTATTTCGTGGTGTACTGCATGGTCATGGTGGCATTGAACACACCCAACCCAATAAACCCAATATGAAAACCCACCAAGGAATAATTTCAGAACCTATACCATTTGGACTCACCACACCTTCCACAATGATATGGTGACATCTCTCTGGCCTTGTTCTACATTGGAATCATAGTGAGACATGCTCGAGACTGTTCCCACTTAATGTTATTTTGAAATGCTCATTTTCCACAATAATTTCTCGTGTTGAAAATAGCCTAAACCACAGCATGGTCCTACCTGTGGTGTACACTAATATTCCTCAAAACACTGTTTAATCCCACTAAAAACACCAAATCATAATAGATACAAGTTAAACCATAAAAATTTTAAAAAAATAATGATATTCCAAAACATAAATTAACACACCTCATTAAAATGTGGGTGTTAAAACTAGAAGTTTTTGACATCCACCCCTCTACATCCTACTAAGGATTATATTTAGAATGTATATTCTTTAGTTTATCTAACTAAAGTATCTAAGAGATTTCCTAAGGTGAAGAAAGCCTGAAATAATTGGGAGAAAACTCATATCCCCATAACCACTAACGAGGTCCTCCAATAGACTTTGTAAGCATCTATAGAGTCAGTTTATATTCGTTTTTGAACCCAAAAGGTCTTCTATCATACTCTAGAATAATTTGAAGAATCATGTCAATATATTATAACAATTAATAGGGAGATGTTCAACATTATATCCTTAAAAAATTAATATATTTGGCATATCATGTTTGTAATTAAAGGATAAGGACATGATTATATCGACACTCCTATAAAAGAATGATCCCAAATTCCCATTTCTAACAATGAAGAATAAAAGAATATCTTGAAAATAATTATAAGGAAGAATCATATTCCTACTCATTCTTTGAGAGATTAACAAAATATTATGGAATCAGTAGTGGAATACCATCATCTACATATCTAAGAAGTCAATGTTTGGAATACACATATTCTCAGTCCACTAGTAGATTAGTTTATCAACACATTGTGATAAATTATTAAATGTATACACGTATTACTTATCATATTCAGGAGGATCATCAACACATCATATCAAGGAATGAAAAAAATACCAGGATTATATTACCATTTTTACTATAGATCATCAACCAATTTCAATGATCACTTTAGTGTAAGACCATATTCCTAGAAAACATATAAAAGATCATCAGAATATTGAAATGGAAAAATGATATTTTCTAAGGATGGCTCCCACGTATGAAGGTCATTGTGAAAAATACATAACCATATCCCACAAACAGAGGGAATTTAATAGGAAATATTACCAATGATGCCTAAGGTATAGGAGAAGGACCATGTACCTACCCTATTCTGTTCTAATGTTCCTGATACATAGAAAAAGCTTTCAATATTAGCATAAGGATCTAACATCTTTTCAAAAAAAATAGTTGTCACAAATTTCAATTACAGAGGTCCTCACAACAATATTTAAACTAGTATTTAATATATTCCTTCCCATATTTCCTACCCCAAAGGTCATCCCCATGGAAATATTAATATCAACCATGATAACTCTTCTCATAGAGGAAGATACGAGAATTATTATCCTAACTAGAAGACCAGATGGTAAGAATATCCCCCCTTAACAAATAAATCACTATCCACCCTAAAGGTACACCAATGGTAATATGTTTTAAGAATCCTCTCAATGTATGTACATCAATCCATGATGGTATTCCATCCCATTAAAAAATTCACTAAAATGTTCCTACACATACTGATATTTCATTTTAACAAGAAGTTCCTCCCATTTCCAAAACTAATGTGAGAAGGCTCTTACATTGGGAGGAAATCAAAATAATAATGGTATTAACTCTAAGTTCTTCATATATGATGGGTGATATACCTTTTAAATCAAAATATAACTCAATTTGGCGATCATTATTTATACTATATTTAGAGTTTCTAACATTTAATAGAGTGAAAATAATTCTAACCAATCGCATTACAATGATAAGGCAATGGGGAAATGACCACTCTAGTAAGACTAGGTTATTGAGTCACTCATTAAAAGATGAAGGTAATCTTATGATAATCAAGACCAAGGGAATATAATATTCATATTTTCACTATGGATACATCCCAGTATGATATTACAAAAATATTGGATGATGTGTTAATTTAAGGTATTCTTCTTAATTTTTGGATGACTCGTAATCATTTGAGGGTGAAAAACTTTCAACACACACAATTTGAAACCCACATCAAGGTTAAATAAGATATCTATCATCATAATGACTAGGTATCCATTTTATTTGTGTTTTATCCTTTGTTGTAAGAGAAATATGGAGATCTCCAACATCGATTTCTTAATTCTCTAAGGATATTATGTTAGTTGTTCACAAATATTCCATATGATGTTATTATAATAGGATAGTGAAAACAGAGATTGTTTCATTTCACACTCCCTCCTTGTTAATCAATTATATAAATATGAAATCATGAAACATCATTTCCTTATGATAGGTCTCTTGATAGGGATTTTTATATTTTAGTCGGCATATTCAACAAGGACCTTTTATCTCCAAATCATAGAAATAATTATATCGACATGAGAAATATATTTAAAATATACTATATCAATCCTTTAGAAAGGTTGATAAGGATTCCTTTCTAAGAAAGTTCAAACCCTCAACTGAAATGATACATTCAAAAATAGATATCTAATGGTAATAATATTAACTACAACCCACTCATTCATGGAAGAAATCATAAAAAATAAAAAGGCATTATTAGTGGCCTTGACCAAAATAATATGGAAATAACAACAAAACAAAGGGATTGAGGAAATTTTACCACCAATCTCACCTCTAGGATTCTAAAATATTTATCATGATTAGGATTTCACTGTGGTAGAACCAATTCACCCCTCTCTAGTAGGTATTGTTTCATTTCTACAATAAACCCCTATTTCACCATTGAAATCAGTCTTCTCTATGATGGGATAAATGTATCAATAAAGATATTTATAGTTTCCTTCATAGTGTGACTCATATCTATTTATAGGGGGTGTTTGTAATGTGTTTTTGGAAATTATCCCAGGATCACTGTTTAAAAATCTATTATAGGGGATCATTAGAAGGATATTGAAAAACCTCTAATAGGTCACACAATAAAATAGTTTTCAAAGAATGGAAAGACCAATGATAACTTTGATATGCCTCTTGACATATATAATGAAATATCTTATAACCTTTACAATGAGTACATGGTCCCAAAATGATATTACATGTTAATGAATATCAGCATCATAATATATACAAATGGTCTAAAACACGATGTTAATACACAAGAGTAGGATGATGAAATATCTATCTAAAATACTATCCACATTGAGACACATGAAGATGATGTTCATGATCAACATCATAGAAAACTTTAATACATTTTATTTCCTTAAAATAAACAATATCACCCACTCAAAAATATTTAGCTAAATAGAATGGGATGGAAGTGGATGGACACCATGAGACATCCAATGAGATCAATTCTCTCACTATTGATTAGAAATTGGTATGATGAAAACAACTATTGGTAGAACCCAATCATATCAATGTTGAATTACTCTAGGGAAATATTCCCACTAAGTATAACTTCTAGGAAAAAATCACATTTTCCCTTTAACAAATATTCCCCATTAAAAAGAGACCTCTCCATAAAAAAAGTATAATCGAGTCATCCAACCACTTAATGTTTCAGAAAACTAATTTATATGAGACACTTAGATGAAAAATATAAATAATTAAATTAGTTTTGGTGGAATTTAGAGCCATATCATTTGATCTATACTAATATAAACCAAAATGGTTATCAGTAATTAACATTAGAAGGTAGACTATATCTCACTCTTCCTTTTTCTCTTCTCAAGTGTTAAAACAACTGACTTACATTATAGAACTTATTTTCTCTATTGATTCCCTACAATATTGGATGATAGATATAAATGGATTTTAATCACTAATGAAATTAAAGATAAAACCATATCCAAGTTAGGTGGAATCTACTCCTCTATCTAATTTTGGTAATCTATCCTTTCTGATATTAAATATATTTGGGGACCCAAAAAAATCCACTTACACTTTATGTCTAAATACGACCCTATGGTGGGAACAATCAAGTAACATCAAGAATCAAAGGACATATATTCTCTATAGTCTCTATAAGGATATTTTTTTGGAATAGTTACTTATTGACCATATCCTTCTTTTATTGAGAAGAAATCTAGTGGATGTTACACCACTAATGTATCTCAACAATGGTAAAGAAAATAGTCCTTGAATTATTAAATTTCAAAAAATGTGAAAGAGAGAGGGTCATATAATTAATTCTATATGGAATGGTTTATTCATAATATTGAATATAAAACTCATACAAGCTAATATACAGAATATTTGAATAGATAATCTTCTTGATGAGTTTCTGATTCCATTTACCCCATAAAAATTCATCGATATATTCTTTGATATACCCAAAGTTTTATAAATATTTTAGGTTGTGTTCTATAATAACAAATAAAAATCATATCTAGTACCATCAATATAATGAAATATGCTTTTAATGTTATAAACAAAAACTTTTATGCTCACATGAGCTTCCACACTAACTCTACCACCCAAACCCACTCAATATCACATGGTCCCTACTATTTAATGATAAAAAACAACTTTTTAATATTAGTATAAATTTGAAATTCCACCTAATTTGGACGATCAAAGGAATAAAAATTATTTTTTCAAAAAAGTAGGTTTTTTGGCATTTCATCACTGTTATAGAGAACAACAATACGATGCTACCAGAGCATAGGAATCCCAATGAATTTGGACTTAGTGAGAAATATAGTACATATAAAATCCACTAAATATTAGTACACACCACGAAAAAATTATTTTATTCAATGAAATTATCTATAAGATAGTAGTTTTTTGGAAATTTTCTAGTAGATGTGTCTTATGTTTCCTCCATCCCACCATAGGATGAAGGGTAATGAAAGGAAGTCCTGAGAAAAGGCACACCAAATTTTTATAGTTAAATGAACAAAAAGATAGTAAAATGAATACATCTTATCTTTAGTGCATGTATGAATATACCATTTGTGACAAAAAATCCCACTGAGGACAATGCACGAACCAATAATCGAGGGAAATGCTGACGACAATGATGTCCATCTTTTCCCAACGATTCTCCTTCTTCCTCGCGACATCGTCGACGTTGTTAAGATAATGAGGTAGTGGTTTATTTCTAATTTTTTATCACTTTCCATGTACACACCTTCTATTTATTTTGCAGGATGGGAACAATCATTGTGGGAGGATAGGAATTGACGTTTATGTTCATGTTCTTGATGAGCCATACGATACCACCCTAATGGGTAGGGTACGGGCCAAACCAACATGGCCCGACCCTTCTGCAAATCTTGTTGTGTTATTCATGATGGAGGAGGATGGAAACCATCCATGGTTGGGGAACGAGAATGGTGGCTGACACCACCGCTGGCTGCGAAGAAGGAGACGACGCAATGACGACGCCCTGTGGCCATTTCGGCCACCCCGCGACCTCCGCACCGAACACATCCACGACCACCCCGTGTATGGACCGCAACCCCGCGGCTTGACCGCCACCCATTGGCCGCAACGCCGCCCCACGGCTGAACTGACGTCCTTGGCTGCGCCGCCCTGCAGCCTCGCTCCCTCGTGGAACCCTCCGTAGCCTCCCAGCCACCCGAAGCCCTCCGTGACCCCTCGTGGCCTGCTGGGCCGGACCGCCACCCCTCGACCGAACCACCATCCCTGGCCGAGCTGCCCCGCCGCATCGCACCCTCCATGGCCTTGCGGCCACCGGTAGCCCTTTGCGGCCCCTCTCGGCCTGCCGGGCCAGACCCAACGGTTCAGTCCAACCAGTTCGGACCAGACCCGATCCCACGATGACCCATTTAATTATTTTGGACATAACATTGGCAAAAGACGTCCGTTTTATGAACTATGAGTGGTGATAGAAATCTTGGATTGAGACAGTCCATTTGAGTATACCCACTGGAGTTTTAGATTAATATGGAGAACAGTCAGGTAGGATCGAGCACAAATCTAACTGGGCCCCTAGGACTAAAAGGCTAATAACCCACATACCGAGCTTCCGATTGACACGCATTTTGTTGCGTTTAGAACCCAATAACATGGCGGAATTTTGGGATTATTCTTCATGGGACTTTGTGGAAGTTCGAGTATCAACCAATAGCATGTGGAGATGATCCTTCCGGAGGCAAGCGAGCATAGTGCGGGAACCTAGTGGCTGGATGAGACATGACGAGTGCTGACCGTTTCGACTCAAAGGACCAGACAGTCCTAGTGGGGACCACCTAAGTGATGCGGCAGACCCACGGTGGGGAGCGCATTGGTGGCGCGGTAGACCTATGGTACTCGACAGGAGGAGTACCTCAACAAGACATGAGGGGGAGCGCCTTGGTGACGCTGCAGACCCATGGTGGGGAGCACCCTGGTGACACGACAGACCCACGATACTCGATAGGAGGAGTACCTCAATAGTCATAGGTTAGTGGAAAGTACCCCTATGTGATGAAACATGCCCACTATACTTGATAGTGTAGGAGTTCTCTAGCAGCTGAGGTGTTCGACGTTGTGACTGGGAATGTTACTTGATAATACCCCTAGAATAAATCCTGGTGTGAGATGAGTCAGTACCTTTGTGTTTTCCACATGATTGAGATTTGTATACTTGATAACTTAGGTATATGTATGGTAATATACCTAAGTAGGGTTGATAGTTGTCTTCATGCTTTTTGGTTCATCCTTGTGGATTTTGTGAGACCTTGAGGGTCTCAGGATCCCAACTGAGTATCGTTATACTCACCCCAGCATGAGTTATTCCCACACCAAGTTGTTCTTGGGGAAGATGACAGACAACGCTGATCGAGGATGAAGACACCAAGACTAGAAAAAGATCAATGGTGGACCATATGGTGTGTCGGTACATAGAGGAGACGGGCAGATGTGGAGTGCTGAGGAGGGGATCTATACCTACCCTTTAGGTAGGAACCTTGTAGGATGACCTAGTAACTACTTTTCCTTTTCTTCAGTTGTATTTTTTTCAGTTGTACTTGTAACTTTACTATTGGGCTTGTATTCCATCCCCTCTTACTTTCAGCACTCATTTTTCTTTATAGTTGACTTGTGTTCATATCTTGCTGTGTGCGTGGTTGCATGTGTTTAGAAGTTATAAAAGAAATGCCTTCCTAGTTTTAGGGAATACGCCTTACGGTGCTAGTCACCAGCCCCTGGCCTATGGGAGGTGGGCTTCGGGTAGTCACGGAACAGGCCACAGGGGACGAGTCATGACATAGAATTTATTTAAAGAAATATTATCTTTCTATTAATGGAAAAATGATATGTTAAAGGACCCCATCACTCTTCCTAAACATCCATTTTTTTAATAAATCACACTTTATGATTTGAGGTTTTTGGATATCCACAAACCATCCTAGATATGGTAATGATAATATTTTAATCTAGAAGACAATTCATATAGACTTTACGTACAATCCATTAATATGGATTAATATACGCACCTATATATGTCTTGTTAATCGAAGGCATATGTATCTTAAGGGGATGATTATCTAATCTTCATATACCAATATAGTATCAACAAGGAAACCATCATTTGAACGTGGTCCATTGTTATCCCTTGTATACCAATACAACATCTCTAATTATAATCCACGAACCCCATCATATGATTAATGTCACCACTTCTAGTTTAAAATTTCTAGTGGTGTTTTTATAAATTATCCCCCATTTGGTTTGTTATCTCACCTCATTGTGGTCTAATAATAGTGACATTAAACTATGTGTACCCCTTTTGGGATTTTCTATTATTGAAATAATATATATGGATAATGTTATTTCCTTCATTCTTACTACATAAGATTTATAAGTAGTTATTCAATGTTATAAAACTTTATACATAGAATTTTTTTCATTCCAATATGACCTTATGTTCTAGACCTCATTGCTCTAGATTGAAAGTCCCTCAAATATAGGTAAAATAGATAAATGTTTTCCCAAAGAGAAACTCATAAAGGGGTTGTTGAGAAAATGTTATCTCTCTTCTCTATTATCTTCATAATTTTGGATATTTGAAAAAATGAATAGCATAGTTAAAGAAAGAATAAATAATATTGGTACCACCATATAGCTTTAGAAAAATCTAATTCAGGCACGTTGGACCCACTGATCCAAGAGAAAGATAGGGTTATGGAATATGAAATCCCTTTACCCCAATTATGTGTTCCATATGTTAGTGTGTAACATTTGAATACAAAACATCTATTGAATTTTTATTTCCTCGACTGACATATTTTATTTCGAAGGGGTTTAATATCTTCAAATCTTTTTGGAAACTTCAAACGATCAAATTTGACTCCAAGTTACACCTTTATTTAACTATGTATACACAATCTCAATATGTCCCCACACACGATCCCCTAATACATCATTTAAACCGGATGCATAAACATCATAATTAGTGAATACTCAAAATTTATGTATTCCCATACAACATTACAATAGAAACTGTCATTTAAATGTGGTGATTGATCATATCCAACATAAATGCCCCATCTCATCATTCATTATTAAAATTTATTTAGTTATGTTTACTCAACTCATAATTCAATTTTTCATGTGGATTTTATACCCAAAACATTATATATTCATGAATCATGATAACCATCAAAACATCGATACAACACCTCATACATAAACTATTCATTGTTTTTTCAAGAGACTATAAAATAAAATAAACAATAGTACATGTTTCCTGACCACACACTAAATTAACCCATTCTTGGTATAATCTTGAATGACATTATACCCCACATTTGATGGGATTTTTATTTACCTAGTTATGTAGACTTGTTCTCTTATTTGGTCAATGCTATCCAACCCAAAATATCATGATCCTTGGACATAGTTCTAAAAAGTGGGAAACTAATCTTTAAATACATCTCCAATAACAATTACAAGATTTTATCCACCCAGTAGGATCACACAGTCGAGTTATGGAACACTCTCAGTGATTGTAATTTGGTTTTCACTAATAATAGTTACCACTAAAATTGGGCTTATCAGCAGCATTTGTATTTACCCATTCATGTTAGGTCTATCTCTATAATGTTTCTATATATACCACATCATCGTTTATTAGAATATTTCTAAACATAAAAATCAACTAAATTTTCCTACCTTGAACATCCTTAAATCTATAATGGAAACAGATGTTAGACTCTCCTGTTTAACAGCCCAAAAAAGAAAACATGAGTAAAAGTTTATTATTCTATCACCAGACACACATTGTGTGATTTAAACCAAATTAAAAGTTTAAATTTTAAAAATAAAAATCATGTTAGGATGAAACCCCACCGTGGGATCCCAATTAAATAAATGGGCTCCTTACCCCTAATCATACCCAATAAATAATCATAAAAAAATTAGAGAAAAAAAGTATTAAAAATCAAGAAGGGTTCACTATATGATTCTAGAAAATATCATGATATTTTCACTGGATCCCATTACATAAAAAAAATTAGATAACTCATTCATTCCTTCAATCTAGTAAATCAACTCATAATATTCATGTGAGAAACATCGATATAAAATTTTTGGGTTCCTAGGCCCTTATGAACATTAGAATACTCATTCCATATTCCCCATTCCTGATATTTTCCTCATTTATCCAAACCAATAACAATTTATCCAAATGGTCCAACTATAGTTTTATGGTGATGATATATATGCCTATATTAATATTTTATCCAAAAAAATGAGGAAATAATTCACCCAAATAGAGAGACTCTCGTGTTATGGTGATTGTATCTATGCCCATACTCATCCACGATTCTCTCCCTTAAGGGCATCCTTACTATGAATTGAATAGATCTAGTGATATAGTGATTATATCATTTCTTTTACCCATCTATTATCCATTATGAAGTGAATATACATCGTATGAATATATAGTGTTTTGATAATGTTATCTATACCTATACTAATTTATGATCCATTACCATAAGTAAATCATTCATTAAAAAAGAAAATATATATTGTTACAGTGATATTTTCTTTTCATATACCATCTATGAGAAACACCCAAGAGGAAACCATTTTGTCAAAAAAAATTTTGTAACACCCAAACTTTAGTAACCTTGTTCCTATTCTTACTCTATTACATTGGTAAAAGATATGATGGATCACATGATGTAGGATCGATCAATTTATCTTTTATGGTAAACTAGATACATACATTTTTTCATATTACATTGGAAATAGGAAATCATAGCATAATAAATACACTTTCATCCTTGAAATATTTCAAAATATCCTTATTCATATCTTAAGGAAAGGGAAATAAATAATGGGAGAGATAATATTCTCACTAAAGCATATGTACATTGGTAAATAAGGCACAATCAATATGACCAAGTGTATTATAAAAACACATTCCATTATTTCATAAAATTGAGTTCAAATTACATCCATGGATAATATAAACATATAAATCACATGGATAATGGTAAATATCTCCTTAATAGAGTAGATTTTTAGATCTATACATTCATGATCTTTATATCAAGACCTCAACCAATTTATCATGAATCTTACTTTCACAGCCTTATTCAAGACCCCTTCATTGTATGTGTTGGTATACACCAATTACCCAACTAATGTGTCCACATGTTTTTTCTCATGATACCTATCAATACATGGAGTATATTTCTATAAATAGGCTTCACCCATAACTTTATCATAAAATCAATTCCTCACATATATTGAATGATAAATATAATTACATCTCAAAATTACTTATAAATCAATAATTATCTATATTTAATTATGAATAAATATTATTTCCCTAATCATGGAAATAATCAATCTTAGTAAATTTACTTTAACAAAAACCATATGTAAAACTAATATATAATTGAGACAATATCAAAGTAATATAAATGATATTGAGATCATCCATGATATTTAAAATATGGACTTAAAAAATAAAATAATGTTCAATAAAAAATATAGAGTGATAGAGAACCTGATCATATGAAATATATATGATATCAAAATATGGTATAATCAATTATTAGTCAAGGATGATATAACAACTTCTACTCATTATAAATATTGTGTTTTTAAAAAAACAAATCCTTAAAAATCATAATAAATAAATAATTAAAAAACTTCTTTGTAAATTTGTGTACAGATGATGTTATAAATCACTTTTCCGAATGATTTTTATTCCATTAAGTAAATAATACCCTTTTCTTCTGATTATGTTTTAAATAAAAAATCCAAAAATATTGTGAAGAATATATTCATTTAAAAAATCATGAAAAATTTTATAGTATGTTTTATTGAAATGATTTTTTATGATGGCTAGAAATTACATTCATGTGTTAAATGTTAAAATTAAAATTCCTTTCACATTTTGGAAATAAGTCCAAAGAAAGCATAGTTTAAAAAACATCAATAATATAAATTTAAAATAATTTTTAATAAATTAAAACATATTGGAAATGGAATTAAAATAATCATATGAGTTAAAATATTAATATTCATGAAATCATTTAAAATAATATTAACATGGAATAAAGAGAGTTTGGATGGAAAAGATTAAAATATGAATTCCTTTAAATAAAGACCCTTACTTGTAACTCACTTGTTCATTAATGATCAAACAAGATAAGAAATTAAAAATAATCTTGATAAACCAAAACATAATAATAGTATATTAAATTATATTGGGTTAAATAAATTTGAATCAAATAAGTTTCCAAAATGAAATATGAACCTAAATATTCCCAAATTAAAATTTTATTGTAATATGAATCCCTTACAACTTTAATAATTTTCGAATCAAAACAAATTATAGGAGTAAAAATAAATTTTAAATTTAAATTCCACAAATAAATATTATTTTTCAATATAAATTGTAAATTTGTAAGTAAATAAGCAATATTAATAAAATTATTTGCATCATATAAACATGAATAATTGAAGAGGAAATGATATAAAACTACACATACAAGGGGTCTCTTCTTAGTCATACGTGTTTGATCATCTAATATATTGAATTAAAATTTATTAAATAACTGAATACTAACCATTTAATCAATATTTCTTTTTTATTGTCCATTTATAATCATTTCAAATCCATTCATTAAATATATATAGGTCATATAAAATATTTAAGGTTGTTCCGTTAATTTTTTTAAAATTACATTAGTATATTATTCACGGTTAAATGTATAGTGAAATCATTAAATAATGTATAGAATGTTTAGAATACGTTAAATATAATTTGTATTCATTATATATATTTCCAATTACCTATTCATGGTTTTAATAGAAGAATGTGACCCATCTCTTAGTGGAGGTGATAGTATACATGTTTGTGTGTGGGACATTATCATTTTCAAATAGATAGAAGGGTAAAAACATATATAAAGGATTATATTTATAGAATAATAATTATTTCATAAATATCATATATATTCATTAATTTTACATTTTTAACCATCCAAGTAAATCGGTGATGAAAAGAAAAATTACACTGCTACATGGAGATGGTAACATACACATACCCAAAAGTGATACTTTCTTTTATCCAAAGAATGAAATTAAAGTAATAAAATAAAAAAAATATTTAATGGAAGGAATATTAGAAGTATTTTTCTTAGTTATTGGAAAATATAAATGGAAAAATGTTTTTGAACAAGTGATGAGAAGAGGTGAACTTTTATAACTGAGGGGAAAGACACACATGTAATTACATAAAATATTTAAATAATATAATGTATGTTTTTTTGAAAGTGGCAGAAATTTGTCATTTATTATGATATTATAATGTAAAGGTTAAAATAAAAACAACCAATTATGTTTAAACATGTTTTTACTATAATCTTGAATCCTTTACCCTTTATTTTTAACCTTTTAGACACATTTTACCCTTAACCGGGGTGATAACTATTTATCATGGTTACTATTCATTACTTCCCAAAATTAATTTTAAGTTATTAAATAATATTTTTTATTCTTATTAAAAATATAGGATAAATTATATAGTATTAAAAATATAATAATTAGGTGATATTATATTTAATATAATTTCACAAAATACTGAGAAAACCAATTTTAGAAATAATAATATTTTAGGAAAAAAATTAATTTTTTATAAAAAAAATTATAATGATGATTACATATGGATAAATTGGAATATTTTAAATCAATTGATACTTATTATTTCTATAAAACCAAAGAAATACCTGAATTTACCTTGTAAATAATTGTTTAAGAGAGAAGAACTAAAAACAATTTTTATTTAAATTAAAACATTACTTAAAATTAAAAAATGTCAAGAATATATTTCAAATTTAAAAAATATTTTTAATATAAATTATCTTAATTTTTTAATTTTTTATAAAAGAAAATGTTTAAGATCATTAACATTCTTTTTATATCTTTATAATTTCATAAAAATAACATTTTTTTAATTATGTAATTTTCACTATTGACCAAAAAATTTTCTATTGCTAAAAGATCTAAAAAATTAATCCTAATACTAATATGAAATAACTAATAGAAATTTGATATCTATTTTTTTAAATAAAATATTTAAAATTTTTATAAGTTAATAATTATACACACACACAAAATTAAATAAAAACCTTTTTAGAAGAAAATGTATTTTTAAAGAACCAAATGACTTTATTCAAAATAAATTTATAATAATCATAATTAGGATAATTTAAATTCATTAAATTGGATATATAATCAAATTATTTAATTATAATCATTTTTAAATAGTAATTAATTCGATCTTTTAAAATAAAAATACATTAAAAATATAAAAATAGTTGTTTGAAACATGTAACTTTATTTATCAAAAGATATTATATATATTTACAAACAATAAAGAATAAATTTGTTATTAATTATTAATTTTATTAACAAAATAAGTTATTCATATATTTAATAATATAGTTATATCAATATAACTGATGGATAGAGCATAATGGTCATATTTAAATAAAATTTCATTATATTTCATCTTTGTTTGGTGGTGAGAATGGTGTGTGTCATCAATCATGTTGTTCCATAAAAATTGAATATAAAATAAAATCTCAGGGTATTACATTCTCCCAACTTTATTTAAGTTCAATACTCGTAAATTTTATTCTTCTTTTTCTAAGCTAAAAATATCAAAACATAGTAATATATTCAAATATAGATTTTATCATAAACTTGTATTTCATGGTTATGATTATGAATGATATGATATGGGTACATATATAAAATACATACTTGAAAATGAATTTATTAAAAAATAAATTGATACTTTAATGCTACTTTCTACATAATAATTGATAGATTTATTTTCATTTTTCTTATGTTTTTAAATTACATTACCCTTGTAATGGTAAATATGATAAAATTTACTAACATGTTTTATTTTCCATATATAATAATTATATCATCCTCTGATGTATATAATAATCATGTATTGTTATTACAATAATAACTAAAGTAAACATTCAATCAGTTATAAAATCCAAAAAATGATGAATAGTTATTCCTACTCTCTTAGATATAAATGGTTGACATGATCTCAAATAATGTCTAATATGAATACAATTTCAAAAAAATTAGTCTTCATAATCTAAATAATTACCAATGACCAGTTCTAAAATCTATAAATATGAAAAATTAAATTTGAACCCAAAAATCAGAGTGGTTTTATTACTTAATATTCAAAAATCATCATATAATTATTCCCCTAAATAAAATTTATCTTTCAATTATGAATATACGATAATTAAATATTCCAATATATAATTTTTCCCATTTAAAATAACAAAAAATGATGTAAAATTCACTAAGGAAACCATTTTCATGTCACATATTTACCTTAAAGGCCATATAAAAATTCTTCAACATATATCTAAAAAATATCACATTTTAATAAAAAATAACTTTTTTGGGTGATTGATACCATCAAACCATGTTTCTAAAACTAAAATTTTCTAAATTTTCAAAACAACTAAATATTATTAGAATAATCGTTGCATGTTTTCTCTTAATCCTCATACCAAATTACCATTGATAAATACCACCACATCATAATCATACATTATCATAATTTTCCATAATTACTTTGAATTCAAAGATTTAAAGATTACATTCATCCATATAGGAAATTTTTTGATTGACTTTTACTATATAATTTTCAATGTAAATATCATCAATAGATAAAATATATCAAAAAAATCATGAAATAAACAAACCACTTATTTATTTTTTCATATAACCCATTTTACACCAAAATTATCAATATTTGTTCTCAATTGATTCTAATAATATTAATAAAATATTGAGTATCATACGTTATGGTCAATAATTACCAAAATATAACTATCAAGTTATTATATGATTCTTGGGGAATTGGATTTCTAAATTACCCAATTCTATATAGTTAAGGAACTTTAAATTAATAGATTATTTATTCCCTTTTAAATTAGTATCATGATATCATTTTTATCCACACCTATAACGAATTATCAATCACTTTTTCATATACCCAAGTTCTTGTTCTCAAATTCTTGACGTGTGATATGTTGAATATTTTTCCTTCCACAGTCTATCGCATGAAAACTCATGAATGTAACACTTGACCATCAATTATAGTAATTTATATTTTGTATTTAAAGAAAAAATAACATAATTTACATATCTTTTTTCAA
Source organism: Viscum album (assembly GCA_963277665.1). Lineage (NCBI taxonomy): Eukaryota > Viridiplantae > Streptophyta > Magnoliopsida > Santalales > Viscaceae > Viscum > Viscum album. The sequence goes on from OY728119.1 coordinate 1,111,091,751, forward strand.
CAATGTGATTAAAATGTAAATTTTTTAAAAAAAATGATTAAATAAATATATTTTTTTGTTCAACATTTCAAAACTATCCTATGGTTTTTTAATATTTTTTAGAAATAGTTTATTTAGAGTGATTAGTGAAAAATAATGATTTTACAATACATAATAATTTTTGGACATTATGACAATGTAAAAATAACAATAATGTTTATGAATCTTTATAAAAAAATACAAATTTAAGAGGTAATATAATTCATAGGAAACATATTATGATGAACATAGAAATATATGATCAATATTTGGAAAATAATTGTAATTTTTTTATTCAAATGATAATATATTTTTAGTTCTTCCATTTTAATCATGTATTAAAATGGAACTTATTTAGTTTCTATTTGGTTTGGAATAAACATAAATATCATTTTATTTTAAATAAAACGATTTATTCCAATAAAATCTACATTATAATTATTATTATGTAAAATTATTTTTGTCCTTAAAACATGAATTTTTTAAAGTCGATTTCATTTAATTTTATAAAACATATTTAAAAATTAATTTTTACCATTTTTGCAAACTTAATATTGAAATATTAATTTATTTTTTTTCAGAACAATTTCTAATTGGTAAAAAGGGGAACTAATTTTTTCTAATAGATAGTTACTACAGTAAAAATTGGTCGCCATAGTTAAGGTTAAAAGGGTTTATTGAGGGGTTAAGCTAAGAGATAAGGGTAAAACATCCTCCTAATATTGAATAAACCATATTGGATGAATATATTTATACTCTGTGTTATCTAAAGGTTTATGTATTTTATTGTGGTTCCACTTGCACAATAAAATGAATTTATATTATTTTATACATTTAATTAAATCAACTGGTGTGACTTCTCTAACTTATAAAAGGGAACCTGTTCTAAACCCTTATTCACTATAATCTGAGCAATCCAGATTAGAACAGCCCTACAAAAAAAATTCCATGATTCATTACCTTTATTCTTTATCTATGTTATTTCTCTTAACATTATCTTATGAAGGCTTAAGGTGTAAGACAAAATAGTTGTCTGAAAGATGAGGTCATCGTCTTTACCTACTATTTCAAATTTAATTTGGTAATATAATATTTATATAAATTCATTGTAAAAATACTAAAATAAGTAATAAAATATCACCAATATACTAATATTTTTTAATTATTATGGGAAAACCATTTTCCACCCCATTTCCATCAAATTGGAAATGAAAGCATTGCATGTGTATATGTACCTCATTCCATCTCCAGTTAACGGTGTAATTCGATTTTCATAACCAATTTAATTGGATGGTTATAAATATAGAAATAATGAATATATATTATAATTATTAATTAATTATGATTATATAAATATATTATATCATTTACCTCCTAACATTTTCATCTGTTAAAAAATGACTTTGTCGCTTATGAATATGTGCGCACTACCACCTTTATGAAAAGATACAATTAATTATTCATGAACAAATATCATGGATTATTATAAAATTTTATTTAATGTATAAAAATTATAATTTATTCATAACTCATATTTTAGAGGTAATGTAACTATGACCCCTTTTACCTTGGTAACACACTGATGTTATTTTGATATTATAAACTGAAGGACAACAAAATATCCAATATGAATTTTACTAATTTGATAAAAATTTATGATATGATAATAAATTAAATAAAATGGACTTCTAAATATTAATAAACCTAAAAATTGTTATTGATAACATTGAAAATTAATATAATATTATTATATATGTGTTAAAGTATGTACCTAGAAAGTCGGAATCGATGTAAAGGCTTATTTAAAAAAATTATTTTAGATTTATTATATTTAAAATTCCATTTAAATAAATTATAAGCACTTTATATTTTAAAATTCATCTGTTTTATTATACTTATTTTATTTTTGGAAATTTAATTTTTTTTCCTTTCATTTTCCACTATCTATTTATACAAAATTACAAAATAATATTTTCTAGGTAAATCAAATTTATTTTTTTATTTGTTCAGAAATACTTTTATCTCAATGTATATATATTTCTAAAACAATTTCAAGAATAATTTTACTACTATCCAATGAATTAATATATACATTTTTACCCATGTTTTACTTTCTATATAATGGTTTAAAAGAAACATTCTTTTCATTTTTTTAATGAGGTACTTTTTAACAAAAGCGCCAACATAATCTTTCATATAACATTTGTTACTCGAATAGATTTCACTTCTATCATTAATTTTATTTACATTAAATATTCATTTAAAATTTTCAACTGTTCTTTCACAAGTAAATTTTTTCCTAATATTCTTGATGTTTTCTTATTTTAAATAACATATTTCAAAATCAAAACGGTATTTTACACAAGAAATATTTATATGATATTTTAAAATTATTTTCATCTATATCAAAATTATATGATGAAAATTATTCTTTATTAGGGATAAAATTTAGTGATACAATGAACCATATAAATCTAGATGGATTATTACCTTGTTTCTCAAGTGATTGGTCAGGGAAAAAATTAACATTTCATATTTTATTTTTTCAATATGAATGTTTATATTGATTATGTGTTGAACTGTTATTCTATTATTTCATATGACGAATGAATTGGAATTATTATGTGATTTAGAGGGCCTATAATATCCTCTAACCAAATAATTATGTCTTATTATAAAACATAGTTGGGGTATTTGGCATACACCTTATATATTCATGTATGATGTCTTGGAATGAGTCCATGAGGGTGACATTATGGTTTATGGAATTAGGAATTCTCTCATTATGAGATGAATTATAGTTATACATGTGATTATTAATGTTTTTATCTAATCCGTAGATATATTCCAATTTTATGATTCTAGTTATATAATATATTTTGTTATTTTTTATCTTTCTCTCATTAGTCATGCTTTATTTATTTTATGATAGCCTTTTGTTTCTTTCATTCCATTACTAAACATATCAGCTAACCATTTTTTATGGTTTCCTTTCTCTCGGATACTATGAATGGACTGGTGAATTAATTTTTATATGTACTAGATGAAATAATGACGTTCACACAATAATTATAAGTTTTGCTTCATGTTTTCTTGTGAAATTTTAGAATCTTGTATGTATCCAGTCTACCAAGACTATTAAACCATTATAACCTCTAGGTTATAATCCCTTATATATTGTAAAAATGTGGTAGAATAAACAAAAACTTCATGTTACAAGAGTTAGGGTGTAATAATTAATATAAATGGAAGTTTAATTTAATCCATTATAACCAGATTTAGTAAAGTAGTTATTTTAAGAACATAACCCTATGTAATATGTAGAATATAAGTTTATTTATACGATAATATCCTATTTTTTGTTAATGTTGAGATTTATTGTTTTCCTAGAAAATAAATCCACGTATAGATACTAGAAATATGGTTTGGTTATAAAATAAATACATATAGTGGTAACAACTATAAAATGGGTAGACTGGGTATTAACTCAACAATCACCAGTTCATGGTGAGAGGTCTGAAGTCTACACCCTTGGCTCGACACTCTTGGGGGGGGGGTATGCTTTAATTTTTTCACATGAACATTATGTGGCAATATAAAGGATCTGAAATTTTTTTGAGGATATTTCCAATGATACTAAGACTATGATTATAAGATTATCTTGGCATAAATTTATAATTATAGTTAAGTGTTACACTATATTTGGAATTATATAATATGATTAAATATTATTAATGTTATAAGACAATTATATTTAAAATTTATTATAAATTATGAATAGAGAAAGGAATGAAAAGAATATCAATGCATGTAATCTATTTAGTGTTTTCTCTTCTTGTAATGAAAATAAAACTGGAGTTAGAGTTGAAGATGGAGTTTTAAAAATAATAACAATATTTTGGAAGTTGTATCATGTTTTGAAGAAATTTTTTTTTCATATGGAGTAGCCTGTTGATCCCAAATATGGTGTAATAGCATTAGACCACTTCATGTGATAGGAACCTATATTATTCAGTGGGAATACTAATCTATTACTATTTGAACAATGGTCCATGTCCCTATAAAATATATCTCACAAAACAAGAAGATATAAATTAGAGAAAGGTATCCATATAGTATATTTTCTAATGGGAGACATTGATTGATGGATTTCATTAATCTAGAATGCTATGTAACTGGATGAAATAAAGAATATTAGGTGGATGAATTTCTAGGATATATTCTTGGAAAAATAATTTCTTTGCGACAAGTGAGATAATATTGAGATTAAATTCCATAATCTATGGAAAATAAAATAGAGAATTTTGTTGAATATGAAGCGAAATTTACATGGTTAGCATCCAATGATCCATATTATATACATAATTCAATAAGTAATATTTATTTCTACTTGGATTGGACAAGTCCTCTCCTTTTAAGATAATTATTCTATCAGGGAATTTTATTATATGAGAATATAGTATCAAGTTTGTTATAGATGAAGAAATAATTCTACAAGTTTTATGTTTTCCATGGAAAATAATAAAATTAGTGGGTGAATAGGAACATTATAAAAAACATGAAATTAGGGTAGAATTGATGGTTGGGATTTACAACATCTCACAAATAAAGTATAAAACACAATATAACATACATAAGGGTAACTGTAGTTTTATTCATGTTTGGAGAAAATGTCCAACAGGCTCATGATATCTTGGTTAAGTTCAAAGCATCCACTGTCTAATGCCTCAAATATAACGATATTGGGAACTATTTGATTGAATTCCACATTTGTTACATAATTATTCCTCAAAAAGGTACTAGTGATAAATTCCAACCACATACATCTAAAATATAAAAGTCTTATGTTTATAAATATGTGGTGAAATAACTATGATCATAACATCAAATTTAGATAATTATTTAATTGATTCTATAACATCACACTCTTTTATATCTTCTATGTTTTTTAATAAAATAATTTATTTCCCTAGTACCTTAATAAGGGGATTAACATTGAAGACTCATAGTAGCTATCTTATTGAAACAAGGATAGGTTAGTTAGTTCCCATTAAGACAGAAAGAAATAAATTATTAGAAAACTTGATTATTATCACTATGGTTGACTTTGATATAATCTTTTGAATTTATTGGTAATAAAATTAGAATGGAAAAATTTGTAGTTGATGAAAATAGAATAAGATTTGTGATGGACATATGGAATCCATTATCTTTAAAGGTGGTACTACATCATATGAATTATGGTTGGATCTACCTATAATATCTCTCCATAATGAAATTATTAGAGAATAAGAGCAGGGAAAACCTATTAATATGAAGGGATTACATATAATAAAGGTTATACATATTTTGTAGTAATATATTGATATGTTTCTAAAAGAACAACCAAACCATCCACCCAATCATGAGGTTTAATTTTCCATTGATTTCATACATGATGAAAAATCTATATCTATGACTTTTAATAGGATGGCCATAGTGTAACTGGTGGACTAACTATAAGTGTAGTGTGATATTGGATTAATATGCAATATTGTTTCACCACGGGGAACCCTTATGACTTTTGATAAAAAAACATTTCTCTATGAGGTTTTTATTGATTATATATAAAAGACATCCACTACTATGAAGAAAAATTATATTATTACCCACATTAATTACTTATTTGATTAGATTTAAGGAGATCAATATTATTAAAAGATTTATCATCGATCCTTTTATCATATACTAATTTTAAATAAGCAACATATTCCAAAGATAGTATATAATATGAGGTATGAACTTTGTAAATATATAATAATTCATTTTTGATTGACTAATATACCCTTGGTTTTTTCATATTCAATGAACAATGTATTAAAAGATAATCCTGATAATTTCATTTTCGTATTTAATGATGATATCTTAGAGCACTCTAAATGTCTTGTTGAGTATATGAGTCATTTTAGAATCATTCTTAAGACTCCGACGGAACAAGAGTTATATAAAACATTTATATAATTTGAATTTTGGAATAAAGAAGTTTATTTTCCTAGTTATTTAATCTCTAATTATGGAAAATTAGTTGATCCTTCATACAAAAATTCATTTATCGAAAACAAAAACATCAATGAATATTATTGAGGTATATAGTTTCCTTGGAATAATAATAGACTATCAATGATTTTTTCAAAAAAAAATAATTGAATAGCCATCTCATTAACCAAGTTGAAAAATAAGGGGGCTATTTTTTTTAAACAGACAAATATAAATAATGTTTTGATTAATTAAATTAGAAATTGGTCGATGACCTAATATTTATTTTAACATTAATAATGGATGGATTTTTGATATATAGTGATGAATTAAACAAGAAACTTGGATGCTTCCTTATACATAATGATATAATTGTTACCTATCCGTCAAGATAGTTAAAGGTTGAAGAAAATAATTACTCAACACGTTATCTTGATTTGGTATTCATAATATTTTCATTGAAGATATAGTGGAATTATCTTTATGGAGAAAAACGTAAAATATATATGAATCACAAAAGTTTGAAAAAAATTATCATAAAAATTTCCCCACATGGGGAGAATTTAATGAATATACCTACTTAAGGATTATTATTTATCATCACACTACCACATTAAGATGAAAAATTTGTATTATTATTCATTGGGTATGGAAGATCAATGAAGTTTTATTAAAATGATGTCTGAAAAAGATTCCATAATCATGAATTTAGTAAAGTTGGTTATTGGAACCATTGAAGAAGGGGAAACATCACATATTTTGAAAAATATTTCAAAACCCTCATTGTTTGAGAAAATAAATAGTTTTTAAATTGATAATAAGAATATTCAAATGAAAATCAATGTTTTAAATGATGGTATGGTATACTAATTACTATCTGTAGATGGTATAGTAAAATATGGAATGATGTTATATGTTCCATTCATTCCCATGATTAAAATATAATTTTTAGATGATTCTCATATCATAAATTTCTTCTTATACGCTAGAATCCCCAAAATTTATTGGGAATTAAACGAACTTTTTTGGTGGGCTAGTTTGAAATTGAAAATTTTAAACTATATACCCTAATACATGGTTTTTTAATAGGCAAATAGTGAAAGACAACATTCCAAAAGAATAATTCAACATCTAAATATTTTATTTGTAAATTAGATGATATTATTACAAACTTTTCAATAGATTACCAATGACCCCTAGAAATAACGATTCTATATGGGATATTATTGATCACTTTACCGATTCCACACATTTTATCATTATAATGGGAGATCAAACACTTGAGTTCCTCTAGAATATTTTTATTTAAAATGTTTCCAGACAGTAAGATACACCTTTTTAAATTTTAATTGATCATAATCCTTGTTTTACATTTAAATTATAGAATATTCTTCATACGGGTCTTGATACTAAACTACATTTAAGAAATTCATATTATCTACCAACTAATGGGAGTATAAAAGTACTATTAAGACATTAGAATACATGTTGAGGTCTCTCAAACATGATATTAAATGTATATTGGTTTTGTATTTACCAATGGTGAAATTTATATATAATAATATCTTCCATTTAAGTATTCAAATAGAAACATTTAAAGTATTATACTATAATAGTTTTCATACTCAAACATGTTGGGATAATGTTGGTTAAAGTAATATTTTAGGCCCATATCTCATAGAAGAGAATAGTTAAAGTAAATACTTCCTAAAATCATATTATGTCATCTCAAAGTATAAAAACGATATAGGGTTGATCGAAAGGTGTTTCAATTTTGAGTATGAGATCATTTTTTTGTAGGTATCTATGTGGATTGTTTTTAGATTTTCCAATAAGATATATAATCAAAGTCCTATGTATATTGATTACTTTGGAATCATCGAATGAATTAGAGTGGTAGCTTACAATATAACAATGACACATAACCATTATAAACATCATGATGTGTTCTATTTCTCATTATCGATGAAGTATAAACCAGACCCAAAGCATGCGATTATGACTAAAGAAATAGAACTGGAACTTAATTAATCTTACTATAAAGAACACAAGAATATTCTTTCCACTACATCATGTTTTTTCCATAATCAGTTGATTTGATTGGGGAATGTACCTTGGTGAAATCAAAAAATTAATGTGGAAGAGTGGGAATATATAGAATTCATTTTGATGGTATACCCAAATATATTCATGAGGTGTTATTATAGAATTTTCAGGGATGAAATTTTTTATGTGCGGAAGAATGTGACACTTACTCATTAATTTTAATAAGTAATATTCTCTTTTTAAAGAAATAATAGCGTAATGATAATATACTTTTTCAAGAATGTTATTAAAAAATAAATTCAAAAAAATTTTAAATTTAATTTTATGAAATAAATTTTATTTTTGAATTCATCATGTAAAAATTATATTTTGGTGTATTTTTAAGATCTTTTAGAAAAAGTTGATTTTTGGGTGAGTATTAAAAAATATTGATTTTGAAAAAACTATCAATTTATGAATATATATATATATATAAAGTGAAATTTAATATTTATAAAAAAAATCTATAGAAAAAATATATTTAGGAATTTTTATAATTCATACAAAAATATAATGTTTATCTTAGAAATATATTCCTAATATTTTTGAAATCTATTTAATGTTTTTGTTCAAATAAAAAAATATTTCTAGTTATTATATTTTAATCAGATAATAGAAATTAAATTTTGGTTCTAGGGAGGTTTTAAAAAATAATAATTCTTTATTGATTTAAAATAATCCAAATAATTTTATATTAATCAACATTATAATTTATTTTTCTATAAATTAATTTTTATTCTTAAGGCAACTATTTTTCTAAAAATAATTTTTTTTTTGCATTTTTTAAAAATATTTTAAAGTGGATTTTTTATCACTACTATAAACAGAATAATTAAAAAAAAAATTAAATATGTATAATCAACATAATTAAAATTATTTAATTATTTTAACTTAATTTTTAATGATAATGAAAACTAAAAAAGAGTAAATATTTGTTACCTTGGTTAAGGTTAAAATGATTTACCGAGGGTGGGTTGGTTCAAATAAGATATTAGGGTAACCAAGCTACCTAAAAATTGTATAAATAATAGTTTATAAATATATATTGACCCTATATTATCTTAACATCATTTCATGGAAATTTAATTACACATTTCATAGAATGTGGATTTATATTATTTAAATCATTTAAGTGATTCAATGTTTTTCATAAGCTCACTAATAAAAGGGAACCTCTTATCCACCCGTATTCATATATTTTGAGAAATATATCATAGAAAATACATTCCCAAAAACCATTACAGTCTTCTTAACTACATTATGGGACATTTATTCTACTCTTAAGACCATCCTAAGAATGCTTAAGGTTTAATCCAAAGAATATCTCTACAAAAGAAAATCTTTTTTACTGACTCATTCAGAGTTTATATCATCTTAGAAATCCTATAAATATATTTCATCAATACCAATATAATGAATAAATAATCATAAAAATACTGGTATGTTATTCAAATTATGTTAATACCATTTTCCTCTTCCTTTCAATCAAATGGGAAATGAAAACATCGGTCATGCATATATATAACTAACCATCTCCTCTTAGTGGTGTGATTTGACTTTCATTACTACCTTACTTGTACAGTAATAAAGATTACAATAATATATATATATATATAATTATGACTTAATTATGATTCCTGATTTATAATATATCATATACCTTTTTACCCTTCCATCTGTTAAAAAATGACAATATCTCACTTTCATACTTATAGACTACAACCTCCAAAAATTAATATAATTTTTTATGTATTCATTCAAGGGATTTTGAAAAAATTGTATTTATTGTATTAAAATGGTAATTATGTTTTCTTTAACATTATTTAGGTAGTGGAAACATTAATTCTTTCTGCACTTTCAACACATCATGGTAATATTGATGTTATAAAATGGAGGATCTAAAAATTCCGAATCTGAAATTTAAAATATTTTCTAGCAATAGAAGATGTGATAATAAATGGAATAAAATTTTTATGTAAAATTAAAAATCTTTTATTGGTTTTTAATATAGTATAATATAAATATATTTTTATTATATATGCTTTAAAGTTCATACATAGGATGTTAGAGTTGAGGTAAGGGTTTATTCTATAATCAATTTTTTATTCTGGAATTTTATGTATAAAAAATCCTAGAAAGAAATTATAAAATTTTTCTCTTTTAAAATCCATATATTTTCTAATATTCACGTTATTTATGGAAATAAAAATATTTTCTTCCATTTTCCTATCTCTATATAGTCAAAAGTCAAAAAGAATGTTTTTAAGGAATTTTTTTTTTCTATTTGTTGAATATCATTTTTTCCATGGACATATTTTCTTTAAAATGTTTTCTATATTTTTATTCTATTTTACAATTATTTTTTTAATTTGTATGCATGATTTACTTTCTATAAAATGTTTTAAAATATTCCTTCTAGTCTTTTTACGAATGAGGTTGTTTTTACCGAATCTACAAACATAAAATTTTCTTTATTGTGAACCATAAGAATTATTTCTTCCATAGTCAGGAATCCTATCTTCATGGAAGATTAATTTAATGTTTACAATAGTTCCTTTCATAGAAAACATCTTCATAACATTTTTCAAATTTATTATATTTTAAATACATGATTTTAAATAGAAAATAGTTTTCACTTCATGAAATGTTCCAGTGATATTTTAAATTTTTTTCATCTATTTGAATATTCCATGATGAATATTATACTTTAATGGGTATATAATTTAATGGTACCTTCCACTATATGACATTTTATGGATTATGATCACATTTCTTTAGTGATTAATTAGGAAAAATATTAACATTTCGTATAATAGTTTTCAATACAAATGTTTATATTGATTATGTATTGAACTATTATTCATTTATTTCATATTATAAATATGTTATACTTAGTAAGGGATGTGAGGGACCCATTATATCACATAGATGAATCAGTAGGCCTCATGATACAACATATTTTGGGTATTTGGAGTATTCCTTATCTGTTTGTGGATGAATTCTTGGAAAGAGGGATTACTATTAAGGTTATGATTTCTTAAAATATGCAATCAATCATTATAAAACCCGTTATTTTTATCCATGTAATTATATTTGTTATTATGCCATTTATAGATATATTCCCCATTTATGATCTTATTTATATTTCATATTTGGTTATTATTTATCTCAACCAAATTATTCTTTCTTTAGTTATTATATGATATCTTCTATTGTATTCTTTACGTTATTGAGTATTTGAGCTTAAACATTTTTATGTTTCCCATTCCAAAGGATACAAAGAAGGGATCTATTAATGATTTCAGGGATATAAATAAATAAATAGAAATTTTCTCAAAATTATTTGAATTTTTAATTCATTATTTCATGTTTAATTTTGAGAATCATGTTTGTATCTAGTATCCTAATAATATTAAACTATTTGATCCCTCATGTTTATATCCCATATATTTTATTAAATTATAGTAAAATAATCACTATATATGGGTTACCGTAGTTAGAGAGTTACAATGAAAATCAACTATTCACAGATCATTATAAAATTTTGGTAGTTTATGTTTTTATTATTATTTATGAATATAGTTGATTAGGAATAATCATAAGATAAATCCATCGATCTTTTTTCCTATTTGGTTTTCCCACTTGAAAGATGGTATTAATCATAACCTATGTTAGTTTACCTTATAAATACCTGATCTCATTATATAAAACACCCACTATATTTTAATTCTCTATAGGATAATCCATACATTAATTTTGTGTGTTGATTCCCTTTCTTCCTAAAAGAACCATCTCTAAATAGAAGTACATATTTAGTTATCTCAAAATCATATTGAATATTAATACATGGAATAACAATACATAGGAACATAAAATTTCCCAAAATTTTTAAGGTATAATCATTACACTCATGATAGATATATTAATCTAATCTCTTTTTTCCAAGGTTTATACCAAAATTGCTCTAATATAAACAGTGAAAACCCAAATCTAGTAACCCTTATATGGTGTTTAATTTATTATATTGGTATAGGATAGAAGTGATCACAACACACATGATCAGTCGGTTTAGTAGTATTAGAAAACTTGACATATAAATGATTCCCAAATTATATTATACAAATAAAAACTTGGCATTATAAAATAATTTACAAGCTAGAAATCAGCCAAAATATATTCCTTCCATCCATCAGAAAGGAAAATAAATTAAGGGTGTGATTAGATTCATAGTGAGGTTTATGTAGAACGAAATCTGTAATAGCTCACCTTATCACAATATGAATATTATCCGGAATGGAACACTATGTTACCTTATATGTGACACCCTATATACCAATGGATTTTATATAGAAACAACAGTATATAATAGTTCCATAGAGATATTATATTCCCAATATCAGAGTGCACAATAACAATAAGAATAACCAGAAAGTATCTATCAATACAAAAATCTATCAGATTTTGTGGAATGAATAAGTAAAGATAAAATGATATAATGAAAAATGAAAACATAGATTCATTCAAGACTGATCACCCAGATGTATGATCATATATACAAGGTAAAAAAATAAACCGGAGGCCCTTCAATAATTCCCAACCTCACCTAATCCCTATAACATGAACTCAACTGAAATATCCCACCCAATGATACAGTCTGGGGAATTAGAGTAACCTATACTTATGCATAAGTGAAAGCCTTCTTGGATACCCAAATACCATGTAAAATTGAGCAAGGTGTGAGAATAAAACCAGTTACAGAACCATCAATGCATTCCTATAAATAATCAACAATTTAGATATATGAACATGTGGCATGCTCGTCTATAAACCACAAAAAAGTTTTACAACCTAAATAAATAAAAAACCACCATCAATGAATGATTTATACTAATTAAACAATGTATTTAATCATGTTATGGAAAACATGAAAACCCCATTATCACATTCTCCACATGATAATATACAAATAACTGGTGCTAATCCCAACCACCATAAATCACTTGGTTTGAGACCATGGTCTTCTATACCTACTTTTCATGTATTAGCGGTTCTCTGAGTATGAGAAACACCTCAGGGGACCCTTTTTCCAGTCATTAAGGATTTCACACTCATACCTTAACCATGATTAGTGCAAGTCCTTGGGGTGTCTGCAAACATATATCATCCTCAATCCCATAGGATGACCCCCATGGAATTATATGAGAATTCTCATTGTTAAGTGGATGTTTTATTCCTAAGAGGCAGGCCCTATGAAATACCATATTTCTAGGAATGAATAATTCTTGGGAAACCAAGGAAATTGAATGTAATACACTCTTATATACCAAGATCACTCACCCAGGTATCGACATATCATGAATCCTATATCGAACCATCACTGGTGTGTCCACTCAATCCTATGGGCCATCCTAGGCATCGATCGATGGAATCCTACAATCTCCCTAGAGTTTTCCAACATCTATGCTCAAGGATATACACTCACCAAACACCTTGTAATATTTTAAAATCCTAGTGGTCATATATATTCATAATGGTCTAATGGTATCCTTATTTGAATCACGAAACTCCATGCATTCAAGAGGGTCACAATATAATAAAGGAATCCCTAGAAACTTAGGTATTACAACAAGTGTTCTATCATATAATCTGATGACGGGTCAT